>OX327001.1:41328205-42605209 GCA_946800695.1 Geum urbanum | reverse complement strand
GACTTGGGAGGTGTTTTGAGCAGAGCTTTGGTGTCTATGATGTGTGATCTTTTGTTCTGGTCGAGCTCTCCTTTAAATAGGATATGAAAAACCCTAGTTCATCCCCAATTAGGAATGAATTAACTCCACCCGGGTAAGTTGACCTTTCTTCATTAAATCAGTGATTCCCGGAGATTTATATGTTCGAATGGAGTGATTCTTTTTAAGCTGGCAAGTTGACTTCTAGAGCTTTCCAGGGATATATTATTCGCATCATAATTTCTTCTAGTCCGTTTTCGGTGGCCCGTTGAAGTGGGCTGATCTGCATAGGCAGATTTCCTGATTTCTAGCTTTTGATCCATCTTCTTCTTTTGGGCTTCTTTGTTGCCAAATCTTGACATGATCTTGGACCTTATTGGACACATGAGCATGGTATTGACCCATCTTAGTGATCTTTGATCAATTCTTTATAAATCGTGGCCCATTCTTCTTCATCTTTCCTCCTCATTTTAGGAACTTCCTCCTTAGTAGGTTTTGAGCTCATTTCTGCCTCCTTTACGGATTCCTCCTTTATTTATACCTACAAACATAAAGTAAGTTAAAAACATATTTACTAAGCACAAAACAAAGCTAAATATAGAGAGAAAGACATTAATAATCAAGCATAAAATGCGTAGATCAAATTCCCCCACACTTAGACTTTGCTACTCCCAAGCAACTACACAACAAAGCAATGGACTCGATAAAAGAAAAATAATAAAGGGAAAAACACAAAGGTAAACGTGACACTTATATACAAACAAACTTAGATATTTTAACGTTTCAAAGCCACAAATTCTCATGTAATCATGTTTGAAAACGATAGAAATACTAAGTTGAACAAAACTAAGCCCTTAGTCAAACTTGTCTTAGAAAATTCTTCAAGTCTATGGCGATGGAATCATAATGTTTTCACATGAATGTTCAATGAATTCAATAGATAATAGAGATATGATCATGTCATGAACAAGTAAGACGTGGAGAAAATAATGGTGATGTTAAAACTGTGCCTGTTTCGAATAAAGTTCAAATCAACTCACATGGATGCGCTCATCATATTTTCACTTATGCAAAGGTTTCACTCAAAGTGTTTGTTAATTCCAACGAAAATTCATGCATGGGAAGAGATACTTGCACAAATGAACCAAAACTATATGCTTACTCATGCAACTTACTTCACAGATTGAAGGCTACTCATCTTAAGGATCATAAATGACTTTTAAGGGTTGTAATGGGGCTTAGGCTAAGGCATTCAAAAATATGGATATGTGGTGGTTAAGAACATTCAAAAGACTTAGTCAAAGCACCAAAAACTTCATAAATTTCGTTCATCCTCCTCTCACCAATGTCACCATGGTCAAATCCTACGTACACAGGCCAGATTTCATCTTGTTGGACCCTAACTTCATTCTAAACTTCCCTTGAGCTTTTGTGGACAGGACAAAGGCCATATTTCTTCACTTTTGGGCCTTCAATTCAATACAAACTCCAAATCCACAAGTATGTGGGACATTAATCCAAACAATGTACACTAAAAACCTATTGCCGGAGAGCTTTTGATTTTTTTTTCTTTTTTTTCTTTCTATTTTCGGCAATTGCAAACTTTTTTCAAGGTATTTGGACAAGTCTATCCCTATACATACATCTCCTCATGATCTTCACACCATCTCTATGATTCTAGCTTCAAAAATCCCCACCAAGTCTTTTGAACAAGGGTACGGATATTCTGCACTAGGTTAAAGTGTTTAGATATGTATGGTAATGAAAGAAAGGCATAATGTGGGCTCAAATGGGTTATCTAGGGGTGTCGCAACTCGTGCGCACAAATGGGACACATGGCTATTTGGCAAAGTGGTGGATATCCTAAGTGCCTTTAATCACATCCAAAATCAGAGTATGTATCAACTATAAGCTTTGCAAATTGACATGAGTAAGTTCTAGTATTTAGTTCATTAAGATCTATGGCAAGTGAGTATATACATGATTTTGAGGCCTGTTCTAATATGCACGAAATTTCTCTCAAGAAGAAGTGTTTAAGGCTCAAAATCTCACTTAAGGCTCATATGATTCAAAATTTATTCTCACATGCGATTTATGTACCAAGTGTATCATACCATATCTACTACATGTCATGACACTCAAAGATATCTCAATTAGCACATGAATTCCTTATGATTATGATATGCAACGCCATATGATGTTTATTTTGGTCCATTTTCATCATTGACTAACTAAGGTATCCTAAAGACTCAATAAAAACACTAAAATTTCAAAAACACACAAAAATAGAAAAATTTAAGCGGAACAGAGGAATCGACCGGTCGAAAAATCTTATGAAGAAAATTTCGATCGGCCGAAACACCAAAATTTAGGAAAATTTCAACGACTCTCAAACAAGCGTGAATTTAGTCCTCATCTTTTTTGGGCAACCTTAATGAATTGGCCAGTTGGCGAGAGAGACCAAGAGAGGTGGGAGTGATTTTTGAACTTGTCTTTTCTCACATCCAAAACCCGTCCTAGAAACCGTCCCCTTCTAGACACCAAATCATCTCGGATCTCTTACTCAAAGACGAGTTTTCATTCATTACACTAAATTACATACAAAATACACTAAGTATGACTCAAAACAAAATTTTTTTAAGGGCATCATCCACTGGAAAGTTCCATTATCTGCCCAATTTTTCAATTTATGACTCAAATAAAGTTGTAAACCCCTCCCCCACACTTAAACTCTACATTGTCATCAATGTACTAAAGTAAAGCATAGAATTCGAGCATGAAGGAAGGACTCACGAAAATTCTACTTATTTAAATGAAAGTAACGAAATTAAAAAAAGATAGGGGAAGAGAATGCAAATCTGTTGATGACTCCTCCATTGGGTTGCCTCCCAAGTAGCGCTTGTTTTTTAATGTCTTTTAGCCTAGACGTGATGCATTCTTCATGTGGTTGAAGGTGATGGCTCCATGAGTTTGTCTTCTTCAACGTTGTGCTCCTCAAAATTGTCATAATATGGCTTCAACCGTTGGCCATTCACCATGAACACTTTGTCGGATTCTAAGGACATGATTTCTATGGCTCCATGATGAAAAACTTGCACCACAATGTACGGACCAATCCATCTCGAACGCAGCTTGCCTGGAAAGAGTCGAAGTCTTGAATGAAATAGTAAAACCTTTTGCCCAACCTCAAAACGCTTTGTACGGATGATCTTGTCATGAATGCGCTTTGTCCTCTCCTTGTAGATCCATGCATTGTCAAATGCCTCGTTTCAGATTTCTTCTAACTCACATAACTGCAATTTTCGATGCAATCCAGCTTCATCCTTGTCCATGTTGAATTTCTTCACCGCCCACAAAGCTTTGTGCTCTAGCTCTATTGGAAGATGACAAGACTTCCCATAAACAAGTCGATATGGTGACATGCCTATAGGGGTCTTGTACGTTGTTCTATATGCCCACAAAGCATCATCCAAACACTGGCTCCAGTCTTTGCGGTTTGGCTTCATAGTACGCTCCAAGATCTTCTTGATTTCTTGATTTGAGACCTCCGCCATGCCATTTGTTTGTGGATGATAAGATGTAGAAACTTTGTGCTTGACTCCATATTTCCTCATCAACGCCTCAACCGTCTTGTTGCAAAAGTGACTCCCTCCATCACTGATTAGAACACGCGGCATTCCGAACCTTGAGAATATGTTAGTCTTGAGGAAATCTGCAACAACTCGCGAGTCATTAGTACGGGTGACTTTTGCTTCCACCCATTTCGAAACATAATCAACAGCAAGTAAAATGTAAGTGAGACCGTTAGATGGAGGAAAAGGTCCCATAAAATCAATGCCTCAAACATCAAAAATTTCGACATTCAATATATAGAACTGCGGCATTTGATCTCTAGCACCAATATTTCCGAATCGTTGGCATCACACTTAGCACAAAAGTCATTAGAATCACGAAATAAGTTGGGCCAAAAGAAACCACAATCTAACACTTTAAGGGCTGTCTTTTTCGAACCAAAGTGACCTCCACATGCACCATTGTGACAAAACTCAAGAATAGATGCAAACTCATCATCCAGAACACACCTTCTAATCACTAAATCAGCACATTGTTTCCACAAGTAAGGTTTATCCCAAATAAAAGTCCTAGCATTACTTCGAAGTTTGTCACGTTGAGCCTTGTGCATAAATGATGGAAACTCACCGGTAACTAAATAGTTTACAATATCTGCATACTAACGAGTTTCAGAGGAATTTACCTTGAAGTCCGAAGAGTTGATCATCTGGAAAATTCACTTCAATTGCAACGTTGGACTTCTCTTTAACAATCCTAGAGAGGTGAACGGCTACCACATTCTCTACTCCCTTTTTGTCCTTGATTTCCACATCAAACTCTTGTAGAAGTAGTATCCAACGTATGAGCCTTGGTTTCGCATCCTTTTTCTGCATCAAATACTTCAAAGCTGCATGATCAGTGTAAATTATAACCTTACTTTGAAGTAAATAGGATCAGAACTTGTCCAATGCAAACACCACCGCCAACATCTCCTTCTTGGTTGTTGTGTAGTTGGCTTGATCATCATCAAGTGTCTTAGAAGCATAATCAATGGTGTATGGCTTCTTATCTCTCCGTTGTCCCAATACAGCTCCAACAGCATAATCCGATGCATCACACATAAGTTTAAATGGTTGAGACCAATCCGGAGCACAAAGAATAGGGGCAGTTGTAAATAACTCTTTAAGCTTTTCAAATGCAACGCCACATTCTTCATCAAAAACAAAGGGAGTGTCCTTCTGAAGTAGCTTGCACAAGGGACGTGAGATGTGGGAAAAGTCCTTGATGAACCTCCTGTAGGAATCTGCGTGTTCAAGAAAAGAACGAATCTCTCTAACCGAAGTCGGAGAGGATAAGTATCGCACAAGATCTACCTTAGATTTATCAACTTCTATACCCTTTTTCGGAACAATGTGACCTAAGACAATCCCTTGAGTGACCATAAAATGGCACTTCTCCCAATTAAGTACCAAGTTCGTTTCAACGCATCTTTGCAAGATTAATTCTAAGTTGTCTAAACATGCATCGAAATCCCTCCCAAATGCACTAAAATCATCCATAAAAACCTCGATTATTTTCTCAATGTAATCGGAAAAGATAGAGATCATGCATCGTTGAAACGTACCTGGGGCGTTACAAAGTCCAAATGGCATGCGACGATAAGCAAACGTTCCAAAAGGGCATGTCAACGTTGTTTTCTCTTGATCCTCCTCAACAATGCTAATCTAGTTGTAACCCGAATATCCATCAAGGAAGCAATAGTAAGAATGACCAGCCAACCTCTCAAGCATCTGATCAATGAATGGCAAAGGAAAATGATCCTTTCAAGTGCTGGCGTTGAGCTTCCTATAGTCAATGCAAACCCTATGGCCAGTGATGGTTCGTTGATGCACTAATTCATTCTTCGCATTCTTCACAACAGTAATTCCAGATTTCTTAGGAACAACTTGTATAGGTGAGACCCAACGACTATCCAAAATTGGATAGATAACTCCACAATCTAAGAGTTTGATGACTTCCTTCTTCACAACCTCCACCATAGGCGGATGGAGCCTTCTTTGAGCTTCACGAGAGGGCTTAGCTCCATCTTCAATTAAAATGCGATGAACACAAGTTGCAGGATTGATACCTTTGATGTCCGCAAGTGTCCAACCGATGGCGGTTTTGTATTGTTGAAGCATATGAACTAACTTCACTTCTTGTTCTTCCTCCAAAGATGAAGAGATGATAACTGGTAAAGTCTCATTGTCTCCCAAGTAAGCATACTTCAAATGATCTGGTAACACCTTGAGTTCTAATTCCGGTGCTCAAACATTGGAGAGAACTAGCTTGTTTTCACCATAAGCCAAGGGAATAGGGGCTGCCTTGAAAATCACGTTGGCTTGCTCATTGAGGAGTGACGCCATCTCCTTCACCCTAGGCTCAAAAATCTCGATCAAAGCATCCAAGAGAGCTTCTTCATCTAGTCGGTTCAACCCAACTCCTTCTTGAATCACAGAGTCGAGCTCATCTTCTCTAAGTGTGTCGAGATGCTGCTACGCCAAATCTTCAACTATATCATATGAAAAACATGCATTGACACAAGTAGTGGGAACCTTCATGGCATCAAGAATGTTGAACTCAACTCCATCAATCTCCATGGAAAACGTTCCCTCGAACACATCAATCTTTGTTCTTGCAGTCCTCATGAAAGGTCGTCCGAGTAATAATGGTGTGGTGTTCAACGGACTCTCCTCCATGTCAACAATGTAAAAGTCAGCAGGAAAGATCAGGTTGTTAACTTATACAAGAACATTTTCAACATATCCCCTTGGATATTTATGAGATCGGTCGGCTAACTGTATGATGACATTATCTTGCTTAAGCTCGCCGAGCTCCATGGATGCATAAAGATAGTAAGGCATCACATTGATTGATACACCCAAGTCGAGCATGACATCTTCAAATCTGGTGTCACCAATAACACAAGGGACAGAAAAGCTCCCAGAGTCCTTCAATTTTGGGGGTAACCGACGCTGCAACACAGCCGAAACTGTTGCATTCACCTTCACGACCTCCTTCACTCTCATTTGCCTCCTCTGGGTGCATAGCTCTTTCAAAAACTTGGCATATATCGGCACTTGCTTTATGCACTCAATCAAGGGTAGGTTTACTTGCACTTTCCGAAAGATGTCCAGGATTTCCTCGTATTGATCATCCTTCTTTGATTTGGATAATCTGTGTGGGAATGGTGCACGAGCAAACGAAGCATTAGTATTAACAGAACTTGAAGGGATAGAGTTAATACCTTTGGTTGGGGTAGGTGGCATTAGTGATTGTGGCCTCAAAAGTGGCGCCACTTTCTTCTTGTTCTTGGCATCTTTGGTTGCCGAATCTTCTTCTAAATCTTCATCCTCCACAACATCATAAGTTAATGGTGTTGCCTTCAGCTTAGATCCATCCAACGTTGGACTCTCCAAAATCCTTCCACTTCTTGTTGTAATCGTACTCACATTCCATGGTGGTGGTTGAGGTTGAGATGGAAGTTGTCCGGAAGCCCTAAATTGTCCCATGAAATCCACAAGTTAACCCATTTGCTTCTTCATTTCAGAGTTATCCTGTCCATGAGACTCCAACGTGGCCTTTGTTTGGTTTTGTCCATCGATTAGAGCTTGTGTGGAGTTGGACAGTTGAGCAAGCATCTTGTCATAGTCCGGATTTGTAAATTGTTGGACCGGAGGAGCTTGTGGTGGTTGCATGGGCATTTGAGGCATTGGTGGCCTTTGTTGATAGGGAGCACATTGGAATTGTTATTGTTGAGGCGCTGGAGGGTTAAGGCATCCCTCATTGCTACTCCACTTGAAACCAGGATGATCACAATTGCCAAAATTTTTGTAACGCTGGCCTCCTTGATATCCACCAATGGCGTTGACATGTTCTTCAGTAGGCGGCTCCATTGTTGTAGGACATTGCTCACTAAAATGCCCTTGAAGGTGGCAAACGCCACATGCTGGTCCCAGAGCTGCCTTGGCTCTCTTTACTTTTAGTTCAAGCACTTGCTCCATCAAGTCGGAGAGTTTGTAATACTTGTCATCCTGTGCTGGCTTAGAACTCACTTCAGCTACTGTCTTGCGAGGTGCCATCCCATATTGAGCATCAGTATTGGCTCGATTCTCCAAAAGTGCATGAGCTTGTACCTCAGTTAAATCCATGAATGCTCCATTTGCAGCGGCATCAAGAAGCTCTCGATCAATTGGTTTGAGACCATTATAGAAGTAGTTCATAAGGTTGGTCTCAGAGAATCCATGTGTTGGGCAGGTGGCGCAGAGAACCTTAAATCTGTCATAATATTGGCCAAAAGACTCATCTGCAGCCTGTGCAATTCCAGTGATCTTCTCCTCAAAACAGTGATCTTTGAGGCCGGAAAGTACTTGCTTGTGAAAGCATCCGCTAGTTGTTTCCATGTGGTGATGTGATTCGGTGGAAGCTCCATAAGCCAAGTTTGTGCTCTATCCTTCAAGGTGAAAGGAAACGCCTTGAGTTTCAAGAGTTCTTCATCAGCATCCGTAGGCTTCATACTTGAGCACACAAACTGGAATTGCCTTAAATGCATATTTGGATCTTCATGCACCATCCCTTGAAAGATAGGTAGGCGATGGAGAAATCCACTATTTAGCTCAATGTCCTTCTCCTCTTGAGGTTCTGGAAATCAGATGCATGAGGGGCTAGCACTCCAATCAGTAGAACAAGTGCGTTGGCGAAGTGATTGTTGAGCATTGTTTGCATTGGCCATTGGTACTTGCTCTTGTTCTTCTTCTATTATCAAATGATCGGAGTGCTAGGATGATCTTGGTGAGTCAACGCCGTCCTCAACAATAGGTCGATCAAGGTCTTCCACCGCGTTGGTAGAAATGATCACAGTGCGATTACGGAGTTGAACTTCACGTGGAGTAGGTCTGGTCATTCATAAATCTGAGCATCCACCAAAGACCAAGTGTTACTATCAAAAGAATACACAAGAAAAACAAGATACTAAGCCAAAAATGAAACAAAAACAAAGCACAAACATAGGTACACGAAAATCACACAAAAGTACACAAAACACAAAAACACATGAAAAATACACGAGCACACTGAGACAGGGGAATCGACCGGTCAAAATTAATAGGCATGGAATAATCGACCGGTCAAAAAATAGAGTTTCTCGACAATTCAAAAGTTCTAAGTTATAAATGCATGAATGCAAGGGCTCTAAATATTCTAGATGATATGAAACGTAATATGAACAATCTAGAACAAGTGAACACACATATTTACATGGTTTCCTGCAAGAGTAGACGAGGTTAGTGTATAAACAGATGTAAGGTTTAAAGGAACACACATATGTACATAAATCACACAAATGCAATCAAACAATACTTCAACAAATTCATGCATCATATATTCAAATCGTCACCCAAACATATCAAACAAGAACTTAGATGAAGTATGGAGTGAATGCATAAGAGAAAAGTGTTAGAAACCTGCAGAAAACACAAAAGTTACGTGCTAATTTATGATGCAATGCGACCTATCTTTTGGCCTCATGTCCCTAACTTCACTTAGGTTAGGGTACCCGGTGATGAAATCCGAGCATCACAAAGCCACCAGAAGGTTATGCAGACTAAATGCAACGTTTTAATTAGTGTTTAATTACAAAATTCGGTGCAACACACATGTCCACGTTTTTATGCACAAGTATAGGTCATTTTGAGTGCGCTTTGGATTTAAAGAGAGTACTCTTGCTTGATTTTTAGGTCGTTTAAAGGACGTGCAACCCGCGCGATAAAGTATAAACTTCCAATCGAATGGTCTTGGTTCAATCGAAAAACATGGCCAGTTGTGGATAGAGATAACGCGAGAGGCAGGACTAATTTCGACAATGCATCCCGAGGCTTACCGATCATGGAAAGTAGATTTAGTCCTTTGTGACGACCCGGAACAGATTGAGCAGTGTCATCAGCTAGGTCCGTGAGATTATGAGTAATGGTAGATTTCCGATAATGGATTTACTCGCCAGGTTTGATAACGACTTAATTATTGGCCGAGAATTGGAGCTGGGTCTCTTCTCGAGAGTCGTTGTACGTGTGATTTCGAGTTCGTGGGCGGTTCCGGATCGTCATTTGGACGACCGAGGAATTAATTATGAATATT
Organism: Geum urbanum; assembly: GCA_946800695.1. Lineage (NCBI taxonomy): Eukaryota > Viridiplantae > Streptophyta > Magnoliopsida > Rosales > Rosaceae > Geum > Geum urbanum. Next base: position 42,595,468 of record OX327001.1, on the reverse strand, counting down.
TGAAGTTTCGACAGAATCGGATTATATTGGCGATCTTCTTAACGACTAAATTACCGGACGAGAATTTGGTTTCGGCTTCTTCACGGAAGTTGTTAAGCATTTAATTTCGAGCTCGTGGGAACTTCCGGAGCATTATTCCGAGTTACGAAGATTAAGTTGTGAATATTTCCGATTGTTGATTCTTTAGTCGATTTAAATATGTATTGGATTGAACAGTTGAATTTTTATCGGTTTCATCGATATGTTTGACTTCGGGTGATAATTGAAGATCATGTCGAGATGAGTTTGTTACCGCAAGAATTATCGGAATCGGAATTACGACGAGGAAGTTACGTGTGTTTAAAGTTCGTCGAAAATGATAATTACGAAGTTTCCATTTTGGGAAAGCTATAAATAGAAGGTTGCTATATTAGGAAAGTCAAAGGTGGTTCATTAATATATTTGACCGAGTTGACCGAGTCAACTCGGTGGTGGAGGAGGCCGACAAGATGCGTGCTGTTCCACGGTGGCGCGGTGGATTCCGGCCACTCCAGGGCACGGGATAGGTTCCATTCGATGCGCCATGGTTCCCTCATCATCATGCAGGCCACCGTTCACGGCGAGGTGGACGGTGGAGGAAGAATTTTTCGGCCAAAATTGGAGGTTTTTGGAGGAATTCGGGTTTGTATTTTCCGGCCATGTTGAGCTTAATCAAGTAGTGGGCTTTGAAGCTCTCCTCACCATGATTCTAACCATGTAAGTATGGAGTTCTAATTCGATTTGTGCTTGGAGAATTTTGGATTTGAAATTTTGGGAACAATTCGGTTTTGCATGAAATTGACCTAGTTAGAGTGAGAATTGGCCTTTGTTGTAGTTGACAAAGTTGCTCAGTGGGTGATTTTGCATGGAATTCTGGTTGCTCCGCCATGGAATTTTCAGGTTGGTGGTGGCGCCGCCGTGGGCGGTGGTCAACGGTGGTCAACAGTTTGACTTTTGGGGTTTTCGACAAGTTGCATGTCATTTCACTCGAAATCGCGCCCCGATCGCAGTGGGGAGGTTCGTTTTGCGAGTTGAGCATCCGAACTTTTAGCGAGGTATTGAGGTGTGATTTCCGGATTTCCGACAGTTTCTCGTAATCGGATTATGTGTTTCCGAGAACGGTGGTTTCTCGTGATTTGTTTTGAATTGTCGAGTTATAACTTTGAGTAATGGACATTGTGAATATTCAGGTGTTCGTGATCGTTCGTTTGGCGAGGGACTTTCCGCCGGATCACGGGTTAACGTGAACTGCGTTACGCTAGTCTATGAGTGGACAAGTTTATATTTTCACAGTTGATTTGCGAGTTCGTGGATTTTATAATTTCCGTATTTAAATTATACGATGTTGAGATATATGTTATTTTCGGAGGTATTGTTATATGTTTATGGGTGATGACATTTATTACATCGATGTACCAGAGTTGAGAGATTCCTCTAGCCCAAAGTTGAGAGATTCCTCTGAAGCAGGGTTGAGAGATTCCCCTGAGTGCTGCCGAGGTTGAGAGATTCCCCTGGCCTTTCACCGTCGGGTTGAGCGATTCACCTGACGTCGGGCTTGAGAGATTCGCCCGACAACCTCCATATATATATGTGTTGTGTTCCGAACTCGCACTGTTTTACATTGAGTATGTATATAAATTGGTGAAAAGCATATGTTTATTTTCGTCCACTCACTCTAACATTTTTATTTGCCTTTCCCGTGGGCTTTTCGGTTTCCGTGCCCAATTTGCAGTTCGGACTCTGGTGTCGCACGTCGTGGTCGGAGGCATAGTGCTCGAGCTACCTTATTTCTTCCAGTAGGTTTATTGTTCTACCTACTATGGTATACTTATATGTTTATACATTAGAGGTCGCCCTGAGTAATCTGTTGTTTATGTTGGACGATTTTTCTCCGGATTTCAGTAAAGTATAGATATATTTATTGTTTTACTTTACTGTTGGTATATTGAGAAATCCGGATGGGATTGGTGCCCACGGTTTGATTTTTGTGGCATAGGATGAAGTGTATTTTCCGCGTGCAAGTAATGGTAATTCCACGTTAGTAGCAAAACTCTGCCAAAATTTCTACGGTTTTTTGTTGGTTCGTGTTTTCGAAAGGGTTTGATTCCGGTTTAGGGAGCTAAACCGGGGTTGGGTCCTTTCATCCTTATCTTCTTTGGGCAACTTTAATGAACTTGGCCAGTTAGCAAGAGAGACAACGAGAGGTAGGACCGATTTGAGATCTCAGATCCAAAACCCGTCATAGAAACCGTCACCTTCTAGACACCAAGTCACCAAAGATATCTTACTCAAAGATAAGTATTCATCCACTCACCGGATCATTGGTATATACTCCCTTGATGCAAGTCTTTCTTAGATCCAGAACCTGTCACCAGTCATAACCCGTTCTAGACACCATGTCCGACATTCAACCAATCTTTCGAAAATTTACACTCCCTCAATTCCATAGTAGACTCCACCCTCAACATCATGTCCATAACTTCACTTAGGTTATGGTGTGTGGTGATGAATTCCACACATCACAAGGGGTTTAGGAGATAAACTAGGAAAAGAGGCGCCATCTATTCACAATGAGTGCGACTTAATCAACCAAGCTCATGTACTCAATGTAAATCCAAAGCTTTCCTTTAAGGTGTATACATGGCTGCAAAAATACAAAATGAAGAAGTGTTAGTACACAAATATAAACAAAAATTTCGTGGGTTTTATATACATGCTTAATATTTACACAATTTCACATATTTACAAAGAACACATGCAATTCCAGATTCGTGCAAACTTGAGCACATCTGCTTGTCAATGTTTTTCAGAATTATTGGCTCAGCTTAATGTAATGAAATTTTACAGACACAAACTAGACACGTAACCAAACAATCCTGTAAATTTTCAGATTTTTATGAGACAAGTAGATATGTAAAATAATTTACACAAAACAGGGCAGTGCACAGTTTCGAAAACAGAAAAATATAAACATATTGTACAAGCATAATCACACGATTCTTTACAATCCCCGGCAACGGCGCCAAAATTGATACTCACCATTACTAAGTACTAAATTAACACTTAACACTCAACAACAATGAGTCAATTAAATCCCATTTTGGTAGATGTAGCATTGGTAAATAAGGATCGTTCTTAACCGGGGATTGAGGGTGCATGCATAACTATGCTAGGTTTGTTTATGGGGGTGCGAGATTTGGTGTATTTAACTAATAACCTACGAAATTTAAACATAATTCTACTATGTACACGTGATCATCACATCATGTCTACCTCCACCGTTTTCATGCTTCACTTACCCAGTATCAACGAAATTCTTACCTTTCAACCTGCAATTTATACACATGCTTTTAAGAGTGCGACGAAGAGCGCCTACACCTTAATTTATCTAAGATTCATACAAAACATGCTAGGGAGGAACGAAGAGCGTATCACCCAACACATTAAGAAGCTTTAAGCATACAAGCACGCATACAAGTCAAAGACCAAAAACTAAGAACACATGGAAGGTAACATAAGTAAGTAAAAACGTATAGCCTTTATTAAACAAATCACAAGTCATAAACCGAATTCTTTACAAGACAAAAGATAAGATAGAAGGTTTATGGTTACACTTTTAAAGTATGTGAAGAGCACGAACAATGCCTCGAGTGGATGGATTCTCAAGAACAAGACGAAGAGCGCCGATTATGCTTGATCCGTGAGGAGGGAGCTTCAGCCCTGGAGGGAATTAGGCTTTGGACAACTTGGGAGGTGTTTTGGGCAGATCTTTGGTGTCTATGATGTGTGATCTTTTGTTCTGGTCGAGCTCTCCTTTAAATAGGATATGAAAAACCCTAGTTCATCCCCAATTAGGAATGAATTAACTCCACCCGGGTAAGTTGACCTTTCTTCATTAAATCAGTGATTCTCGGAGATTTATATGTTGAAATGAAGTGATTCTTTTAGAGCTGGAAAGTTGACTTCTAGAGCTTTCCAGGGACATATTATTCGCATCATAATTCCTTCTGGTCCGTTTTCGGTGGCCCGTTGAAGTGGGCTGATCTGCACAGGCAGATTTCCTGATTTCTAGTTTTTGATCCATCTTCTTCTTTTGGGCTTTTTTGTGGCCGAATCTTGACATGATCTTGGACCTTCTTGGACACATGAGCATGTTCTTGACCCATCTTAGTGATATTTGATCCATTCTTTATAAATCATGGCCCATTCTTCTTCATCTTTCCTCCTCATTTTAGGAACTTCCTCCTTAGTAGGTTTTGAGCTCATTTCTGCCTCCTTTACGGATTCCTCCTTTATTTCTACCTACAAATATAAAGTAAGTTAAAAACATATTTACTAAGCACAAAACAAAGCTAAATATATAGAGAAAGACATTAATAATCAAGCATAAAATGCGTAGATCATGAGTGTTGTGTTTGGAAGAGCGTTTTGACCCTGTGGTTAACGCTAGGACAGCTGGAGCAACTACCTTTTTTGGCTCCTCTGATCCTGAAATATGTGAGACGTGGTTAGTCCAGATGGAGTGTGTTTGTGAACGCCTATATTTTACTCCTGAGCAGAAGACTGTGGCTGCTGTTGGGTTACCGGACTCAGATGCTTATTTCTGGTGGGTTAGCACCGAGAGAGTTCCTATTGATACTCCATGACCAATATTCAGAGATTTTTTTATGCGTCGATATTTCACCCAGGCCACCCAGCAGAGGAAATATGAAGAGTTTACCAATCTGAGGCAGGGGAATATGTCAGTGCTTGAGTATCGGGATAAGTTTACCCGTTTGTCTTGTTTTGCACGTGATATGGTGGCATCAAAGGAAGCAAAGTGTAGAAGATTTGAGTTGGGTCTGAATATGAATATCAAGGGAACCTTGACCACCATGCCTCGAGACATATTTGATGACTTTGTTAGTGCTGCACTCAGGGGCGAGGACGTTGAGAAAGAGAGGTAGATGCGGTTTCAGTCTCGCCGCTTTAAGGAGGGTCAACCCAGCCAGGGTCCCTCGAAGAGGATAAGTTCTGGTACTTCGAGTTCATCATCTTCTTCAGGTGGTAGCACTTTTAGATACCCACATGGTTCATCGAGTCAGAGTGGGAGTTAGAGATGGAGGAGAAATCGACCTCAGAGGCAACCACAGAATGGGAGTTCCAGTGGATCGAGCTATCCTCGACATGCATATGATCTACCAGCTGCACCTAGAGACTATCCATTGTGCAACACTTGTAATAGGTGGCATTATGGTTCATGTTATCGAGGCACCACTGGTTGTTACCGTTGTGGCCAGGAGGGTCACTTTGCGAGGGAATGTCCGCAGGGTGGTACTTTTGGGGGTGTTGCAGCTCAAGGTAGCATTCATGGTCAGGGTATTGCCTCTGGTGATTGTGCAATACAGTTTTCTGGACATGATGGTCAGCAGAATCTCAGTTAGCGTGGATGCCAATTGTACAAGCTCGAGTTCATGCCATGTCCCTTGGAGAGGGCAGAGCTTCCCCTGAGGTTATTATCGGTACGTTGTACATTTTTGGTCATCCAGTTCTTACTTTACTAGATCCAAGAGCTACGCATTCATTCATGTCATATATATTAGCATAATTGGCTACTGTACCTCCATCTCCACTCCCTAGTTTGTGGTGAGTGTTGTATCCATCCGGCGAGCTAGTGTGTATCGAGTAGGTGTATCAGGATTGTGAGATTTTTATAGGAGGTTATGGGTTAGCCGCAGATTTGATGCTGCTGGATATTGTGGATTTTGATGTGATTTTGGGCATGGATTTCTTTGAAAACCATTGGACTGTTTTTGACTGTCACAAGAAAAATGTTGTTTTCAAGAGTCCTGGTGTACCAGAAGTTTTATTTCGTGGTGAAAAGAATACTTCTTTACCTTGTCTGATTTCGGCAATGAAGGCTGAGTAGATGTTGAAAAGGGGTTGTGTGGCGTATCTAGCACATGTGATTGATACAGGGGTTCGTGTACCAGATATTGAGGATATATCAGTGGTTTGTGAGTATCCAGATGTATTTTCTGAGGATTTACCTGATGTTCCTCTAGTCAGGGAGATTGACTTCATTATTGAGTTACTTCTAGGTACTGGACCTATTTTGCTGACACCTTATTGTATGGCACCAGCAGAGTTGAGGGAGTTGCAGATTCAACTTCAAGAAATGATTGAAAAATGCTTCATTCGACTTAGCGTTTGACCTTGGGGTGCTCCAATGTTGTTTGTGAGGAAGAAGGATGGTTCGATGAGGCTATGCATTAACTATCAAAAATTGAATCAGGTCACAGTTAAGAACAAGTATCCGCTTCCACGGATTGATGATTTGTTCGATTAGTTGAAGGGAGCTCCAGTCTTTTCGAAGATTGATCTCAGGTCTAGGTACCATCAGCTACTAATTCGGGAGTCTGATGTTGCTAAGATGGCGTTTCGATCACGCTATGGGCATTATAAGTTCCTTGTTATGCCTTTTGGGTTGACCAATGCGCCAGCTGCTTTCATGGACTTGATGAACCGGATTTTCAGGCGTTATCTGGGCAAGTTCATCATTGTGTTCATCGATGATATCTTGATATATTCCAGGAGTGTGGAACAACACAAGAAGCATTTGCATTCCATTTGGCAAACTTTGCGAGACGCTCAGTTGTATGCCAAGTTTAGCAAGTGTGATTTTTGGTTGAACAGTGTGAAGTTTTTGGGTCACGTGATATCAGCTAAGGGAGTCAGCATGAATCCAGATAAGATTGAAGCAGTGTTGAATTGGAGTAGACCTACAAATCTGACAGAGATACAAAGTTTCTTGGGTTTAGCAGGTTACTATCGCTGATTTGTGCAAGATTTTTCACGAATTGCGACACCGCTTACCCGTTTGACGAAGAAAGGAGTCAAGTTTGAGTGGTCTGATGCTTGTGAGGAAAGCTACTTGACTTTGAAGGAAAGGTTGACTATTGCACCAGTGTTGACTTTACCAGACGATAATGGTGAGTATGTTGTGTACAGTGATGCTTTGAAGTTAGGTCTGGGTTGTGTTTTGATGCAGCATGGTAAGGTGGTGGCATATGGTTCTAGACAGTTGAAACCTCATGAAGTTAACTATCCTACTCATGATCTGGAGTTAGCTTCCATTGTGTTAAGCATTAAAGAATTGGAGACACTACTTGTATGGAGCACAGTGCAAGATTTACACCGATCACAAGAGTCTTACCTACTTATGTACGCATCCAGATTTGAATATGAGACAGTGGAGATGGATGAAGCTGATTAATGATTATGACTGCACTTTTGAGTATCATCTAGGAAAAGCTAATGTGGTTGCTGATGCCCTTAGTCGGAAGTATGGTGCTTCTCTTTTCCATGTACGTGTTGCAAGAATGTCACTTTTGACTTAATTGCGTGCAACGGGAGCAGAGTTGGAATGGAATGAAGATGGAGCATTATTAGCCAGTTTTCAAGTTCGTCCGGTATTACTTGATAAAGTTCGTGAAGCTCAAGATTCAGACGCCTATCTGCTGAGCAAGAAGAATTTGATTCAGAATAGTGTACCAATAGAGTTTCGGATAAGGAGTGATGGCATTTTGATGTTCAGAGGAAGATTATGTGTGCCAAGAAATGATGATTTGAAGAAGGAAATACTTGATGAAGCTCATTGTTTCGCGTATGCTATGCATCCTGGTAGTACGAAGATGTTTCGTACACTTAAAGCTCATTATTGGTGGCGTAACATGAAGTGGGAAATAACAATGTATGTGAGCAGATGCCTGATTTTTCAGCAAGTGAAGGCAGAACGTCAGAAGCTTGCCGGTAAACTACAACCTTTGGAGATTCCAGTGTGGAAGTGGGAGCATATCACTATGGATTTCGTGTATCAGTTACCTCGTACGTCTAGTGGTAATACTAGTATTTGGGTGATCGTGGATCGCCTTACGAAGTCAACCCATTTCCTTGCACTTCCAGGAAAGCTTTCTAAAAGTACCCAAACCCGATTTAGTTTCCTAAACCGGAATCAAACCCGTTTTGAAAACACGAACTTGCATAAACCATGAAAATTTCGGGAGAGTTTCGTTACTAACGCGGAATTGCCATTAACCTGCACCCGAAAACACACTTCAACCTATGCCACAAAAGCCAAACCGTGGGCACCAATCCCATCTAGATTTCTCAATATCATAACAATAAAGTAAAGTAGTAATCAAAACTGTACTTTATAGAAATTCGGGGAAAATCATATGAAAACATAACAGTAGTGTAATCAGAGCGACCTCTAGTGTACATATACAAAAATATACAATAGTAGGCAAAACAAGAAACCTACTGGAAAAGAAAGGTAGCTTGAACACTAAGCCTCTGACCGCGACGTGAGACACCAGAATCCGAACTGTAAACTGGGAACGGAGACCGAAAAGCCCAGGGGAAAGGCAAATAAAATTGTTAGAGTGAGTGAACGAAAATAATCGTATGCCTTTCACTAAACATATATTATAAAACAAAGCAAAGCGAGTTCAGATAATGAATGGAGGTGTCAGGCGAATCTCTCAAGCCCGACGGTGATAGACTAGGCGAATCTCTCAAGCCTAGTGGGCACATAAGGGGAATCTCTCAACCCTGGATCTGACTACCGGTGATCAGCCGAGTAGCCAATGCATCGATGCTAAGTAAATGCCATCACCATATAAAATATAAAACAATACCTCCAAAATAAATAATCTCAACATCGTATCGTAAATAAATACGAAAATCAAGAAATCGCTACGACAGTGAAATAAAAAGGTCCACTCACAGACGAGCACAGCGCGTACACACGCTAAACACGAGATCCGGCGGAAGATCCCTCGCCCAATGCACGATCTCGATCCCCTGAATAATCACAAAATATAACTGATCAAAATCATAGTTCATCACACTGTACCACAGCTCGGAAACCAACCATTTCCGGAAACATATAACTCAATACAAAATAATCGTCGAAATTCCCCAAACTCTCGTCATAAACCCTCGACTAAAAATATGGCTTCCAAATCAACTCAAAAACGTCAAGGCGATGATCGGGGCGCGATTACGAGCAAAACGACATAAAAATCATCAAAATCCAAAATGTCAACAGGGCGCCGGAGCTCCGCCGTTGACCGCCCCCGGCGCGCCGTCAACCGGAGGAATTTTCCGGCGGCCAAGCTCACCGTAGCTTCTCCTCCTCGAGCCCAACACATCTCTCAACTACACCAAAGGCCAAATCGGACGGCAAGTAGCTCAAAATCAGCTCGAAAAATCACGGCCGAGAATCGCCGGAAAACTTTCCCGGCCGATTCCGGCGCCGTCATGCCACCTCGTCCCTCAAAACCAAAGGGGAAATCATCCTTGATCAAAAACCAAACGATTCCACCCAAAATCCTCACCGGAAAGCCACCGGAGCGCCGCCCCCAAACGGAGCTGATTCCGGCTGGAAAACACAAACTTCAAACACTTCGTTCTCCCTCAAAACGAAACCAAATTCCACAAATCCAAGTTCTAAACAATTGCAAATCAAGAGAGGAATCAATTCATACCCAAATCGGAGCTGGAGGTGGCCGGAAATGAAAGGTCGCCGACTAGTCAAACGACGGTGCAATTTTCCTCCTCGGTCAACGCGGGTCAACGCTCCAAGACTGGTCAACGCGGGTCAAACTTCCAAACAGTGATTTTCGACAATTTTTCTACTATTTCCGATATTTATACTCGCGGCTCGATGTGATCGACTGTCCAAAATGGATCACATCTACGTTTCGGATAACTCAAAAATGAACAGATAAACACGACGAAATTCTATGATTTCAAATATTCATAACATATTCCTCATTCGTCGAAATAATTATCCGGAACTGCCCACGAACTCGAAATCATGAAAACAATAACTCTCGTGAAGAGATTCAACTCAGATTCTCGCCCGATAATTAAGTCGTGATTAAGCCGATTACGCGTAAACTCGTGGATTAAGCCGATTACTATATTGATTCTGTTCCTGGTCGTCACAAATCTACCCCCCTTAAAACAAATTTTGACCTCGAAATTTACATACCTGCTAGGTGAACAGATGAGGATACTGCTCCCGCATACGCTGCTCAGTCTCCCAGGTGGCCTTCTCAACCGAGTGATTTTGCCACAAGACCTTCACCAGCAGTATAACACGGTGCCTCAACTCCTGCTCACCCCGATCGAGAATCTGTACCGGCTCCTCCACATATGTCAAATCTTCTTGGATAGGTAGCTGATGTGGTGGGTCTGGAGTATACTTCCGCAACATCGAAACATGGAAAACATTGTGTACACGAGCCATCTCAGAAGGCAATTCTAATCTGTAAGCCACGGCACCAACCCTCTCGGTAATCTCGTATGGACCAATCTACCGTGGTCGAAGCTTGCCACGCTTCTCGAAATGCACAACTCCCCTCCACGGAGATAGTTTCAGGAAGACCCAATCGCCCACCTCGAACTCGAGACTCTTTCTTCTCACGTTCGCATAACTATTCTGGCGATCCTGGGCAATCTTCAATCTATCCTGGACAATCTGAATGTCCTCCATGGTGCTCTTCACCAGATCAGGACCAATAAACCATCGCTCGCCCACCTCACTCCAACACAATGGAGTGCGGCACTGCCTCCCGTATAGGGGTTCATACGGTGCCATATCAATACTGGCCTGATAGTTGTTGTTGTAAGCAAACTCAATCAAATGCAGTTGTTGGTCTCAATTTCCTCGAAATTGCAAAACACAAGACCACAACATATCCTCGAGAGTCTGAATAGTCCTCTCAGACTGCCCATTAGTCTGAGGATGAAAAGCTGTACTGAAACGCAATCTAGTACCCATGGCTCACTGCAATGCTTGCCAGAACTCTGAAGTAAACTGACTGTCTCGGTCAGAAACAATAGATACAGGCACACCGTGCAAACGAACAATCTCTGCCAAATACAGCTTTGCCAATCTGCCCACTGAAATCTTCCCCCGAAGTGCAAGAAAATGAGCGGATTTCATCAAATGGTCTACGATAACCTAAATACCAGTATTACAGGCCGAAGTACGCGGCAACTGATACACGAAATCCATGGTAATGTGTTCCCACTTCCAAACCGGAATCTCCAGGGGCTGCAACTTTCCCGCAGGCTTCTGCCTCTCCACTTTAACCTGCTGACAAATCAAACATTTGCACACATATGCGGCAATCTCCCGCTTCATATTGCGCCACCAGTAATAAGCTCGAAGTGTACAAAACATCTTCGTACCACCGGGATGCATCGCATACGCCGAACAATGAGCTTTGTATAAAATCTCTTTCTTCAAACCCTCGTCCCTGGGTACACACAATCTGCCTCTGAATAGCAACGTACCATCATCACTCAACCAAAACTCTGTTGGCACACCATTCCGAATCATGGTCTTCTTGTCCAACAGGTAGGAATCTGTATCCTGAGCTTCCCGAACTTGATTAACCAACACCGGTCGAACCTGGAAGCTAGCCAACAAAGCTCCATCATTGTCCCACTCGAACTCAGCTCCCGTAGCCCGTAGCTCGGCTAACATGGAAACCCTGGCCACCACACATGAAATAACGAAGCTCCAGATTTCCAACTGAGTGCATCAGCAACGACATTAGCCTTCCCTGGATGGTACTCGAAAGTGCAATCATAGTCATTGATTAACTCCATCCATCTGCGTTGCCTCATATTCAAGTCTGGCTACGTGCACAAATAAGTGAGACTCTTGTGATCGATGTATATCTTGCACTGAGCTCCGTACAGGTAGTGTCTCCAACTCTTCAACGCTAATACAATAGTAGCCAACTCCAAATCATGGGTAAGATAGTTGACTTCATGTGGTTTCAGCTGCCTGGAACCGTAAGCCACTACCCTGCCATGCTGCATCAGAACATAACCAAGTCCCAACTTCGATGCATCGCTGTAAATCACGAACTCTCCATTGTCATCAGATAGGGTCAAAACCGGTGCAGTAGTCAACTTTTCCTTCAAGAGCAAGTAACTCTCCTCACATGCATCAGATCACTCGAACTTGAGGCCTTTCTTCGTTAACCTGGTAAGTGGCGTGGCAATCCGTGAAAAATCTTGCACAAAGCGCCGATAATAGCATGCAAAACCCAAGAAACTCCTGATCTCTGGTACGATGGTAGGTCTACTCCAATTCAACACGGCTTTAATCTTGTCAGGATCCACGCTGACTTCCTCAGCTGATATCACATGACCCAAAAACTTCACGTTGTCCAACCAAAACTCACACTTGCTGAACTTCGCAAATAACTGATTGTCCCGCAAAGTCCGCAAAACAGCTCGTAAATGCTTCTTGTGCTGGCCCACACTCCTGGAATAAATCAGAATGTCGTCGATGAACACGATCACAAACTTGTCCAGAAACCGTTTGAACACCCGGTTCATCAAATCCATAAAAGCTGCAGGGGCATTGGTCAACCCAAACGGCATAACCAAGAACTCATAATGCCCGTACCGTCATCTGAAAGCTGTCCTAGCCACATCTGACTCTTTGATCCTCAACTGATGATATCCGAACCTGAGATCAATCTTCGAAAAGACTGAAGCTCATTTGAGCTGATCAAACAAGTCGTCAATCCACGGCAACGGATACTTATTCTTCACAGTGACTTGATTCAGCTTCCGGTAATCAATGCACAGCCGCATGGAACCATCATTCTTCTGCACAAACAGTACAGGAGCACCCCACGACGATACATTGGGTCGTATGAAACCCTTCTCCAGCAACTCCTGAAGTTGAATCTGTAGCTCTTTCAACTCCGCTGGCGCCATACGATAAGTTGCCTGTGATATGGGTCCAGTGCCCGGTAATAGCTCAATGGTGAAATTGATCCCCCGAACTGGAGCAATACCCGGTAACTCCTCCGGAAATACATCTGAAAACTCGGAAACAACCTCAATATCACCAATATCTAGCACAGTAGCCGTAGTATCCACAACATGAGCTAAGTAAGCAACACAACCCTTCTTCATCATCCGCTCGGCCTTCATCGCTGAAATCACACATGGCAATGAAGTATTCTTCTCACCGCGAAACAGTATCTCAGGGAAACCTGGTCGTCGAAACATAACCTCCTTCTTGTGACAATCGAACATAGCCCAATATGTCTTCAAGAAGTCCATACCCAAAATTACATCAAAGTCGACGATATCTAGCAATAACAAATCCGCGGCTAAATCATGACCTCCAATAAAAATCTCACAGTCCCTATACACCCAACCAATACTCACCACCTCACCGGACAGATATAACACTATCTACAACCCCGGAAGTGGAGATGCAGGTACAGTAGCTAAAGATGATAATCTATATGACATGAATGAATGTGTAGAACCTGGATCTAGCAATGTAAGTACTGGATAACCAAAGACATGCAATATACCGATAACAACCTCTGGTAAAGTTCTGCCCTCGCGCAACGTCATGGCATGAACCCTGGCCTTCCCGGCTGGTCGTCCACGCTGAGGGTGACCCTGCTGTCCGCCCTAGCCAGAAGACTGTACTGGTCGAGCCCCGGAAGTGGTACCTCGCTCTCCTCTGGAACTCTAGGCTGCCTGTCCATCAGCACCAGCAAGCTTGAAACATTCCCTCGCATAGTGACCTCTTGGCCACAACGATAACAAACGACAAGGCCTCGCTGACATGGACCAACATGATGCTTGCTACAGAGACTACACAATGGGTACTCCCTCGGTACGGTAAAAGTGCCACCGGTACGCCGAGGATAACAAGAACCCCCACTAGACTGTGGTAGCTGCGGTCGATCCCTCCTCCATCTCTGCCTCTGTCTAGGTGCACTAGCTGGTGGTCTGTATGGTCTACTGCCCGAGGATGATGCCGATCCGGAAATATCAGAACTCAGCCTCTTGGAAGGTCCCTGACTCGGTCCACCCTCAAACCGTCAAGACTGGAATCTCATCTGCCTTTCCTTCTCGATATCCTCGCCTCAAAGTGCGGCACTTACAAACTCATCAAAATTGTTCCCAAGCATCGTAGTCAGAGTCCCCTTGATGCTCAGGTTCAAGCCAGCTCAAATCTGCGGCACTTGGCTTCTTTTGTAGCCACCATGTCACGAGCAAACCGAGATAAGCGGGTAAATCTGTCCCGGTACTCAAGTACTGACGTACTGCCCTGTCTCAAATTAATGAACTCCTCATACTTCCGCTGCTGTGTAGCCTGGTTGAAGTATCTTTGCATGAACAAATCTCGAAACAAGGTCCACGAAGTATCAAACGGAACTCTATCGGTGCTAACCCACCAGAAGTATGCATCTGACTCAAGTAAACCAACTGTTGCCACTGTCATCTACTCAGGGGTAAAACGCAGATGCTCACAAACGCGTTCAACCTGAACCAACCATGCTTCACAAATCTCTGGATCAGCTAAACCCGAAAAGATAGTCGCACCAGCAATACGAGCTTTGACCACAGGGTCAAAACGCTCCTCCAAATGCAACACTCGCATCAGCAAGTCATGCATCTGGCGATCCTCATCAGGATCCACATCTAGATTAACATGGGGACCACGTCGACGAGGCATCCTACTGATACAAGACAAGCATTAATCACAAGCACTAGGAACTTAATCATGAGACTTTAGACATTTGAACATATACAACACCCGAAGCATTGATGAGTAACCGTTGGCCAGTTGGGTTATCGCTCCAGACATGATGTACATACTCAAATACCCTAAGTGTCACAACTACAGAAGTCTACAGAACCTGAAACCTAATGCTCTGATACCAAGCTGAAAAAACCCAACCCCGATTTAGTTTCCTAAACTGGAATCAAACCCCTTCTGAAAACACCAACTTGTAAAAACCATGAAAATTTCGGCAGAGTTTCGTTACTAACGCGGAATTGCCATTAACCTGCACCCGAAAACACACTTCAACCTATGCCACAAAAGCCAAACTGTGGGCACCAATCCCATCCGGATTTCTCAATATCATAACAATAAAGTAAAGTAGTAATCAAAACTGTACTTTACAGAAATCCGGGGAAAATCATATGAAAACATAACAGTAGTGTAATTAGAGCGACCTCTAGTGTACATATACAAAAATATACAACAGTAGGCAAAACAAGAAACCTACTGGAAAAGAAATGTAGGTCGAACGCTAAAAAAGAAATGCGTGGCAAATACTGTCGAACTCCATTATGTTGGAGTGAAGTTGGAGAGAAAAGGCTTATTGGTCCTGATTTCGTGAAAAGCACCACGAAAGATGTTCAAGTTATTCGGGACAGATTGAAGGCTGCACAGGATCGACATAAGAGTTATGCTGATGTGAGACGAAAAGATCTTGAATTTGAGGTTGGTGATTGGGTGTTCCTGAAACTTTCTCCTTGGAGGGGTGTTGTTCATTTCGGGAAGCGCGGTAAACTTCGTCCGCGTTATGTTGGCCCATATGAGATCATTGAGCTAGTTGGTGTTGTGGCGTATAGGTTGGCATTACCTTCTGAGATGGCTAGGGTACATGATGTGTTCCACGTGTCTATGTTGTGGAAATACATTTTCGATCCATCTCATGGGTTAGCACCATATTAGCTTCCTATTCGGGAGGATTTGACTTATGTGGATGAACCAGTCCAAATTCTCGATTGGAAGGTCCAGGAGTTACGACACAGAACTATTCCTCTTGTGAAAGTTTTATGGAAAAACCATTTAGTTGAAGAGGCTACATGGGAGACAGATTAGCACATGCGAGAGCAGTATCCCTACCTCTTCAGTTAGCAGGTATGTAAATTTCGAGGGCAAAATTTTTGTTAGGGGGTAGATTTATAACGACCCGAACTTTGAGTATATGATTATCAACACGACATGTGATTATCACGAGTTGATTATGTACATATGTGGTTTGTTAACGACTAAATTATCGGGCAAGAATTTGGTTTGATTTCCTTCGCAGAAACTGTTGAGGATTTGATTTTGACTCGTAGGAGGTTTCAGAGGATTTTTCGGATAATCAGGGAATATAAAATGAATATTTGAAATTATCGTCGAGTTAGTCGTACTTATCCGATTGTGTTAGAGTTATCCGATCCATTGGTTTGGTCGGTTCGCGACCTATAAATATCAAAGTCGTACAAGTCAGAAAATCACACATTTAGGCCGAGTTGACCCGTTGACCCATTTGAGCTCCACCAACCTGGTTTGAGTTGGCCGTCAGACTCGATGATTCCGGCCACCTCCGTCCGTGTTCTTGATATGGTTAGAAAGCTCTTATGATTTCCTATTGATTCATGTATTCATTTGTGAGATTTGGTTGAGTTTGGAGTGAGTTCGAACTCGGTGAAGTTCTTGGATTTCGCTGGTGACGGGGGGCGGTTTCCGGCGAGGTTTGGCTTCGGGTTGGTTGGGGGTTTGGTTCCCTTCAACCCCTTGATACTTTCTAGGCTTTTAATTTGGGACAGGGAGGAGTATTATGGTGGCCCGTGGTGCTCGCCGGAGGAGAGGTTTCGGCCTTCTCTTTTGATTAAAATTCCGGCCACGGTGGTGGTTGGATGGAGATATGGTTTGGTTGGGCTTGAGGAGAGGAACATTTTGATGTATGGCTCGCTAGGGAATGTCACTATTGGCGCCGCGCCGCCGGCAGTGGTCCACGACAGAGCTCCGGCGAGGGGTTGACTTTTGAGGTTTTCGGAGATTTTTACGTCGTTTTGCTCGTAATAGCGACCCAATCGTAGTCGTGAGGTTTTTGAGTTGAATTGAGTGTGTTAATTTGGGACGAGGGTTGTTTAGGTGTATTTTGGGAATTTTGTTACCCTCGTCGATATTTCGAGCGATATGTTTTTCGAGAATGCGGGGTTCTTGACGTATTAGCTCCGTATGTTGAAATCGAATATGTATTGATCATATCCCTGTTATTCAGGTGATCGTGATCGAGTGTTTAGTGAGGGATCTTCCACCTGGCCTCAGGGCTAGCTGTTATCTGTAAGTGGACATTCTATCCCACGTTGATTTTCATATTTTGATTTCCATAGTGGATTTGCGAGTCTATGAGTATGCTTTACGATTATGAATTTACGAGTATGCATTTATGATTATGCATTTTATGAGCCTACATTGATTTGGAGGCACATGCGATTTATTTTTACACTGAATATGGATATATGATGCATCGATGCTATGGCCTCTCGGCTGATCCCCGAGATGCTCCAAGAGGGTTACGTCTATATGAGCACCTGACCCGTGATTTACAGTACCCGGAAGAGTTACGTCTTTATGAGCATTTGACCCAGGCGTGTTGTAAATTTGAGGAAAATGTACTCAAGTTACTGCCTCCACACACACAGTACCCAGGAGAGTTACGTCTTTATGAGCACTTGACCTGGGTTTGTTTGTTTTGACTCGCATGATTTTATGTGCATTTATTGTGAAAAGCATGTTAGATTTATTTATGTGGCATATTATGATTTACGTCCACTCACTCTAACGGTTTTATTATTTATATGTTTTTCTCTGGGCTTTTCAGTTTTTGCTGCCCAGATTGCAGTTTCTTTCCAGTAGTTGCACGTCATCGCATGAGGCCTAGAGTTCAAATCACACTTTCCTTCTAGTAGGTTCTTGATGTAACCTGCTAGTCTTGTATATTTTGTAATTGGAAGTCGCTCTGAATACTTGTGTAGTGTTGTTAAGTGTGAGTTATACTCCTGAATATTTTCTGGATTTTTTATAAACCTTGAATTTTATTATATATATGGATTTTGAGAAATCTGGCGTATTCAAGGTGTGTCTGGGAATTTATCTGTGAAGTGTAATCTTCTTGCAGGTTTTTGGTTTGTATGTTTTATAGTGTAAACTCTGGCAAAATTTTTGTAAGTTGTTGGTGTCGTTAGGGCCTAATTTCGCTTTAGGCAACTAAATCGGGATCTGGTCCTTTCACATTGACATTTTTTTTCTACTATTCTTCACATTATTAATTCTATGATTTTACAGAAAACTTGGACAGTATAAATAATTTGTGAAAAATAAATCTGCCTCGGATGGCTCTATAGTATAGACATACCTTATGCATGAGTTAGTTACCTACTGCAATAGGTACCTCAAGGATCTAGTCTAGGCCAATCTAAATGTCCACCATAATCTTTCAGTTGTCAAAAATGTTGTACGACCATTTCAAGTAGTATTAAAGGAGAGATTAACTAGAGAAGAACTTGTCGAAGCGCATTATGTAGTGTTGAGAGACTGTGGTGAGGTTGACCGTTACATGAAGGAATACAGGGTGTACATTCAAATAGTCAAATCAAATAAGTGTCCTGCCTGGTATGTGATTAGGAATTTTTTTTTACCTTGATAAATCCGGATGGGAATAGGCTTGGTGCCAACAGGCTGGATGGGAATACATGCCCACGGTAAATTGGAATGACATTTGGTGTTTGTTTATGCGAAATAATTTGTCTTAGTTTTTGCATGCAGGTGATTGATTTCCTTTATTTCTATGTCAAATTTTTGGTAGAAATGAAATACACATTATATATTCTTCACATTTTTGTACATGAATGATCTACAAAAAATCTAATAACCATGAAGGGTGGTGGTAGTGGAAAAAGCACATGTTGGCCCATAAGTCGATTAAGCACTACATTTACCCCGGCTGTTTTGTGAACGGTGTAAATTTTTATTCATTGGCTCGAGATGAAGGAAGATGCACAAAAAACAGTGGGATCGCAGTTGGGGAAGGCGATGCTGTCTACTACAGAGTTTTTGAACATGTAGTTGAGCTGCTATACGGGAACGATATCAGCGTTTTTCTGTTCAAGTGTAAATGGTTCAAGCGTACCAAGGAAGATGTGGGGCTTTTATCAGTCGATACAAAATCAAGTTGGTATGAGAATTAATCATTCGCTCTTGCCACATTAGTTAGGCAGGTGTTTTATCTAGATGATCTGAAAGCTGGTGAAGGTTGGAAAATAGTAAATCATATATCTCACCGAGGAATATGGAGTGCCACGAAACTTGAAGGGACATCAGTGATAGATATTGAAGCGCATAGAGATGATGCATATCAATAACCTAATACTTCAATCATCCCCGACATAATGGAACTGGTTCGACATAACAAACGCTTACCCCCGATTGATGGCGCCACAGATCTTACTTTAGAGAAGATTAGAGAGTTAGCGCAGAATGCCCCAAAAGTCGAGGAGCCGAAGCATGACAATGATGATGTCGGATACAATTCAGATGATGTAGAGTATGATGATGAGGAGCAATCAGATGATAGTGAAGAGGATGATTCAGATGATGATGATTATAAGGATGATGATTGATATGAGGACGGATTACTATTTATATTAAAAATTAATTAATTAAAGTCACTATATATGTAAAGATGTTTAATTATATTTTTGAATTAAATAGTGTATTTGATAATTTGTGTACGTACCTATAAAGAGCTAGATGAATAAAATATTCTTCGAGCTCAACATGCCTATAGCGAAAGACGGTGAGTGCACCACTGTAACATTCCTAACAAGTGTTGGTAGGAATGTGGCCGGGTGATATATATTTATATATCTTTGTATGTGTGTGTGTGTATCTATGGGTGTTAACTAATTTGGTTTTTTGGTATTTCTCCACAATCACTGCGCCAAGGAGATAACGGAATCGGTTTTTGATTTCGAATACTATAAGATTATGAATCGGAAGGATTGGCATGAATAAGGCTAGATGATTATGATTGAAATAAAATTTTGTTTGCAATTGAAAAAAAATGAAAAGTAAATAAAAATGACTCTTGGCCAATGAAAATGGATTATTTCGTCGTCTAAGGTGCACTTAGATGACGAAAACATTTATTTCGTTAGCTAAGTAGAACTACCTAAACGACGCTAAAAATGTCCTAGTCGTCTAGGTGAACCTTAACCCTAGACAATAAACTCTTACACTAATCCCTTAGGGTGTAACCTTAGACAACAAAACTCCACATTTGTCATCTACGTGAGTACTTAGGCAATGAACCCACTCATTTCGTAACTTAAGACCAATTTTTTTGGCGGTTTAGTGTTTTGCATCAAATTTTTCAGAGAACATTTAAAAACGACTTCGGCGACAAAAGTTGTTCATTTCCCCGCATAAGTGGATCAATATATCCCAAAATTGAATCGACTTCAATCCAGTTTTCTCACATTTCCTCTCTCGATCTCTCTCCCTACCTAAACCCTAAATCCTCCAAAATGCTGCCGCCCCTTTTCTCCTCTCCAGGAACCTCAAAATGCCGCCGCCCAACACTGGATTCTCTCTCTCTCCTCTCCCGTGGCCTCTCTCTCCTCTCCTCTTCTCGCCGTCGCCGCGCTCTCCTCTCCCGGTTGCCTAACACCGCCGCCAACCAAATTCTCTCCTCTCCCCCGGTCTCCCCTCCCGGTCAGTATACTCTTTCTCTCATTTCCTCTCCATTTATATATATATTAATAATATTTGGTAATATGTATTAGATTAATTATATATGAATTAATATATTATATTTGGATTAATTTGGGTATATTATATTAATTTATATAAATTTTAATAAATTGGATAAATTTGGTTATATTTGGATAAATTTGAAATATATTGTGAAATTTGTATAAATTGGATAAATTTGGCTATATTTGTGAACTTTGGATTTCTGGATAAATTTGTATGTATTTATTAAATTTGGATATATTTGATGAAATTTATATATATTTGGATGAATAATGATGAATATTATATTGTTAGTATTTCATTTTTTCAGCTTAGTTATCGCGCCAATGAAGAGGCTCACAGCTGCAGGGAATGACCCCGCACGTGAAGCCATGGAGGCAGGTTTCAGAGGACACCGTTTCGCATTTTCCGCAGCAATCTCAGCTCTAGTGGCTGGCCAAATCCCTCATGCTCCACATGAGAAGGCCTCAACTTTTACGGACGAGGCAGACGGGGCCCGATCGTCTACGGCGTCAGAAGGTTCAGATGAGTCGATTGACGACTCGATTGTCTAGAGCGCCTGGTGCGAGGTCAGAAGGCAGCTATCAGACCTACTTCCGAAAAGGAATCAGGCACTTCAATTCGAAAGGCCGTCGAAGGTGAACGCAGAAAAAAGTCGACGGGGAAGAAGATCGAGGTGTAGTACGACGAGTTCACCCAAGGTCCTCCGTCTGTGCAACTTAGGAGTCTGACCTCGCACACCATCAACATAACCATACAGAACAACATCCGTATGGTTTCCCCTTCGTGGAACAAGCTGCCCCAACCAGAAAACATGAGGATGTACTGCGAACTATCGGTAATACTATTTAATATTATTTAATTTTATAAGTAGTTACAAAACATAAATGCATAATTTCTAGAATTTTAATTTGTTATTTATGTTTCTAGACACATTTTGAAATCTCCGGCTCAGTGGAGATGATGGAGGATATAGAGGAGACGATTTCCATCATTTACAAGGACTGAAAGTACAATCTCCATAAGTACTACCAGCGACAAGGCGCCTCGCCTACCCCTCTGGAACCCCAGAACAACAGAGAAGAGCAGTGGCAATGGTTGGTCAGACACTTTATGTCCGCCAAGTACAAGGTTCGTCTTCATTTTCTTTAATCAATGACAATTGCATAACTTATTATTTTTATGTGAGAACCCGCGCCGACCTCAATTTAGCTGCCTAAACTGGGTAGGCCCTCAAAGACTACTAATCTATACAGCACAGGGTCCTAACAGAACTCTACACTGAACCATTCCTGACATGATAACAGTGCAACTAGAGTTTGAATTAATCAAGGATGCTAAGGTACTAACTCGTAAGATGGACGTTGGATCCTACGGTGGTTTACTATTATGACTCGATTTGTGTGCACACGCGACCTTCGATGAGACTCTGCAACCTGGGCATTTGAAACAAAAGGGCCCAAGGGAAAGACATATAAAAACATAGAAAATGTCAGAGTAAGTGGACGAAAAATAATTAGTTTTAAGAAATCGCAAAACGATATTCTTATGCCTTTCACAGAAAAACATAAAATAAAACTGTGTGAGTCTAGTAAACATAACATAAACGTGCATGTGGAGGCATGCATAACATAATCATAATCCTCTAGTCAGGTGTTGTCGTTTCCCACCAGGAGCATACTCGGTGATTAGATGAGCAGCCAAAGCATCGATGAATTCATACATAAATAAGAGCGCATGAGTGTGTGACATGAAATCATAACATATAGCCTCCGTGTATAAACGTACTCATATCATAACATATTACGTATACGTATCTATACATATAAAATGGAAAACATATGCATAATCGTAAACGTATTTTAAAATCACATATGCGAAAAGGATTATCGAAAGTATTCGTAACATAAATCAAATGCATAAGCATAAATAAAACTTCATAAACATAAAACCTAGACTCGTTATTCGACAGTGAAATAAAAATGTCCACTCACCTGAATCACCAGTAATTAGCTACTCCGTTAACCCACTAATTTGTAATTCGTCCCCAACACTACTAGGCCAAACACGAGGTCCAAATTAATTAATAAATTATTCTAATCGCGTAATTGAACGAAATTACGAAACCCGAGGCAACTTGTACCTTAACCACACACATCACATTTTTTGTTGAAAAATCGTCGGTACGAATACACCACATTAGTTCCAGAATATACTCATCGAGCCTTGATTCCCAAGCTTCGTAGTGGTGTGAGTCTCGACTCGACACACGTTGCACGACAGTAAAAGTATCGAGTCGACTCGAAACCTGAAATTAGTCAAAATAATATAAAAATGATCGTAACGCACTAAACTATGCGTAAACCGACAAGATATAGGCTTAGGAACTTCCTGTCAAAATTCTTGTTTTTCAGGTTATAGGAGTTTCACTGCACACGGCGGCCCGTGGGGCCCACGCGCCACTCCTGCCAGTGGCCGGAATCCGGCTGGCTCAGAATATGCATACCTGCATATCAAAATTTTCATCTCATCAAGGCCTACAACATTACAATTTAACACAAACCCGAAATCATGCAGGAAAATGCCCTAATTTACCTCAAAAGATTTCGGATCCCGCCAAAAATTTTCGGCGTGCATCCGTCCACCTCCAGCCAAATTGAGGCACGAGGTAAGTCCCAAACGACTCCCTGGACGTCAGCGATCAAAAGCCCCCACCAAGCGCCATCCAACATCCGCCGGAGCGCTGTCACCATGAGAGAAATCACTGAAATCACACGGGATTCAAACGGTGATTTCTCAATCCATGGTGCATGCATGCCGGGGGTTGGAATCAGAAAACGTCGCGGAGTTGTGAGCCTTCTACTCCGGTAGAGTAGAGCCGACATAAACTCGTTGGCCGACGGTAGTTTATCGAGCAGAAGGAGAGAGGGAACCTGAGTCGGGGAGAGAGAAACGGTGAGGAAGGTCCGAGAAGAAAAATTAATCCATTTCATTCCTAACCACTCTCACCTGATATGAAATCAACGATCAAGAATAAGCAAGATTGAAATCAGACGATCCTCAAAATTCCACCACTATATATTAAATTTCCCAAATTAATTAGTTTTCACTAAAGAACTTCCAAAATTCGTAGAAACTAACTCATATTCCGAAAATTACAATCGACGTATTGACATGATCAAAATAATTTTCCCTACAAACCCCGTGAAGAAAGCGATTACAAATTCATAATTTACAAAAAGGTCAATATTTAGTCGAGACTAATCTCGATAAACTTCCAATAACCATAATTTATTCACCGTAACACCGATTCCTACGCTTGAAGTAGCCTCGAACTCATCTCGGCGAACACTATGACTTCAAAGAGGAAACTGAAGCCAAAGACATAACTTATAAAATATCAATTTTTAAATCACGACTATCGATAAGTCCTAGATAAACGTGATGCCTGATACATAGCTCGTTAATTAACGCGAATTACGATGATTAATTCACTAATTTTGGTTCTCGTCGTTACAATCTACCCTGCTGATAAAAATTTCATCCTCGAAATTTACATCACAAAAAGTAAACGTTGTAAGAACACCAACTGCTGCCACAAGAGTACATTTTTCTTCTCGCGCAACCATACCCCTACATCACCATATGTTACAGTATCGACATTCGTGTTAACTTATAAAAATAATTAGATCGAGCATCCTAAAATCCTGCAATGACCTGCAAAAAAAAAAATTTAGTCTTCAAAAGATTCTCATATCGATGCTTGAGCTCCAAAGAGCGACTCTACATGTCATGGTATCGTCAGAAGAATTGCGTAAATAATTATACATCATGCCTCTTATCTTGTAGGCTCGAGTACCCAAACACAGATCCAGCATAGTTCCCCAAATATCGTGTACACAAAAAAAAAACTCAACCAGCTGAACATAAGTCGACATACGACATCTCCGCGTCGGTAGATATCGAAATATTGGATTTATAGCACACATAGTCAATAGTCAATATGACTTCTAATTACGTTGGCACCACACGGAGTCCAGAGCCACACATAATCCCGTAGAACATACTTGGACATAAATCTCTCTAACGTAACCGAATTACAAATCTTCGAAGGAAAGTTGATTTAAGTATTGATGATTGGAAGAAGAGGCGATTCTAACAACCCTAAATCCAGAGTTTCCTATAGAAAATTTGGCATGACCTATTCGTTTATATTGGAATCCAATATGTGCAATTACGGCATATCTCACCAATAAAATAGCAACAGTTCCCTCGACCGCCACACCAGAAAGAGTGATGATGACGTACACCAAGTGACTACACATAGCATGACCATTTCTTAATCCATAAGCGTCACCCATGCACGGTGGCCACTTCGGAAGTCCTCGAAGGGACCCCATTATAAAATGAGAATTTTGAATAGTTCTATGGAAATGACACGGTGATAAGAAGTTTAAACACAACCAGAGAGCTGAAAAACTTTACTCGTCACATGAAACAAATGGTCGATCGTAGAAAAGAGCCTAAATATTTAAACTTGACGAGGAGAAGGCTTGAGCACATTAAGTCACTGACAACACTGTGAACCTACAAACTTCGCGCTACACCGAGGTTCACAAGGTCTTAATGTGATCACCATCGATCATGTCATAATGTTCTCCCTACAATGACTTCATATGATTTCATAATCCTCGATTAAGAACTAACCAACCCTAGTAAGGTAACTATACGTGAAGCATAAAACTGGAAAGTTTAACGAGAAATGGACGGTTGGAAACTAAGCAAAACTCCTTGAAATTTTGCTGAATATGAAGGAGGAAGTTGCAGAATTACGCCTAGGTAAAAAGAAAAGGAAGTTTGTACACACGATTCATTGATATAGCTAATAATTTACTGGCTTAATGATATACCAATCGCTTTCGGAATTGTCGAGTAATACCCAAAATTAGTTGACTGGACATAGCTTAGGCAATTTACCAAAATTCGGCATAACTTCCCCGTCATTTCAAGGTCCACTAAAACCTGCAAAACGATCCAAACTTCACATATAATAAATCCACATATCAACCGAGAGCCATCAATGCTCAATCGGATTTCGCATAAATTAAATCTCCAAAACCCTCTTATAGACATCTCTCAAAAATATGCAATTTAGTATATCTCAGATGAGCTACCTGAAATTCAGCATAATCTCCCCAAAATCTCAATATTAACCAACACCTACCGGGAGACTACATTTTGACAATAACAAGTCTCAGATACGGTATGTGAGCCACAATTGCTCAAACAAACTACTCATCAAATAACGCAAATAATTTAATTCAAAACTGAAGTCTTCACAAAGTCAGGAAAACACCGCAAGAGTTCCCACGTTTAAACCATTCAGGATAGCACTCCCATAATATTACCGCGACAATTCAAAAATTTGTTGTAATAACTCCATCTACCTTATGGAGACCAATACACATAAAATCTACTTATTGAAAAGAGGTAATTCACCCGCAATTCACATAACAAACTAGGTCTTGCTTATCCATGCATACACATTCGTTTATCTGACACATGCTCCGTAGCTTGAAAACTTAACGTCATATCACTATAATTAAATGTAGTAAGGCAATGGAGTAGAAATTCAAGAGATGGCATGTACGTAATTCGAATGTACTACAAACTTGTTAAAGGAAACATTTTACCTTGGACTTACAAGAAAGAAGAGATTAAGGTTGGCACACACGAGGCATAGCAACAGAGGCAGGCTGACTCACAGATGGGGATTTGTACTCGGTCACATTCGCCACATATTCGACGACGTTCAACACTGTGAGTATTTGATGGGGATCCGCCGGCCGGTCGGGCCATCACTCCGGAAGTGTTGAGCTTAATTGAACGTGAAAATGAAAGTGGCATAGTATAGTCTTTAAAACCTAAACCCTAAAGCACTGATATCAACTATGAGAACTCGACTCCGATTTAGCTGCCTAAACGGGGATTAAGCCCTCAAAGACTACTAATCTATACAGGATAGGGTCCTAACAGGACTCTACACTAAACCATTCCTGACCCGATAACAGTGTAACTAGACTTCAAATTAATCTAGGATACTAAGGTACTAACTCTTAGAATCGACGCTAGATCCTATGGTGGTTTACTATTATGGCTTGATCTACATGTGCGCCCGACCTCTGATCAGACTTTGCAACCTAGGCATTTGAAACCAAAGGGCCCAGGCGAAAGACATAAAAACATAGAAAACGTCAAAGTGAGTGGACAAAAAGTAATTAGTTTTAAGAAATCGTAAAACGAAATCCTTATGCCTTTCACCGAAAAATGTAAAATAAATATGTTCGAGTCTAGTAAACATAACATAAACGTGCATGTGGAGGCGTGCATAACATAATCATAATCCTCTGGTCAGGTGTTGTCGTGTCTCACTAGGAGCGTAGTCTGTGATCAACCAAGTAGCCAATGCATCGATGCATTCATACATAAATAAGCGCGCGTGAGTGTGTGACATGAAATCATAATATATAGCCTCCGTGTATAAACATACTCATATCATAACATATTACGTATACGTATGTATACGCATGAAATGGAAAACATATGCATAATTGTAAACGTATTTTAAATCACATATGCGAAAAGAATTATGAAAAATAATCATAATTTAAATCATATGCATAAGCAGAAATAAAACTTCATAAACATAAAACCTAGACTCGATATTCGACAGTGAGATAAAAATGTCCACTCACCTGGATCTCCAGTAATTAGCTACTTCGTTGACCCACTAATTCATAATTCGTACCCAGCACTACTAGGCCAAACACGAGGTCCAAATTAATTGATAAATTATTCTAATCGCGTAATTCAACGAAATTACGAAACCCGAGGCAACTCGTACCTTAACCACACACATCACGTTTTTCGATGAAAAATCGTCGGTACTAATACACCATGTTAGTTCCAGATTATACTTATCATGGCTTGACTCCCAAGCTTTATAATGGTGTGAGTCTCGATTCGACACACGTCGCACGACGGTAAAAGTATCTAGTTGACTCGAAACTTGAAATTAGTCAAAATATTATAAAAATGATGGTAATGCTCTAAACTACGCGTAAACCAACAGGAAATAGTCTTAGGAGCTTCCAGTCAAAATTCTTTCTTTTCGGGTCGCAGGAGCTTTGTCGCATTTGGCGGCGGCCAGAATCTGGCTGGCCCAAAATACGCAGACCTGCATATCAAAAGTTTCATCTCATGAAGGCCTACAACATTGCAGTTCAACATAAACCCGAAAACATGACGGAAAACGTCCAAATTTACCTTGAAAGATTTCGAATCCCGTCGGAAATAGCAGGCGTGCGTTTGGCCACCTCCAGCCGAACTAAGGCGTGAGGTAAGTCCCAAACGACTCCCTGAAGGTCAGGAATCAAAAGCCCCTACCAAGCGTCGTCCAACTCTGGCCAGAGAGCTGCCACCGTCGAGAGAAATCGCCAGAATCCCACGGGATTCAAATAGTGGTTTATCGATCCATAGTGCATGCATGCCGGGGGATGGAATCGGGAAACGTCGCGGGGTTGTGGGCCTTCTATAAAATATCAATTTTTAAATGGCAACTATCGACAAGTCCTCGATAAACGAGACACGTGATATATAGCTCGTTAATTAACGCGACTTACGATTATTACTTCACTAATTTTAGTTCGGGTCGTTACATTTTAATCCTTATTTAATTATTTAATTATCTTTATTGTGTAATAGATAAGGTCGAAGGCCAACAAGGCAAATTAGGACAAGAAGAACAAACACCATGGATCGGGCTCACGAAGGTTCATTTACATCGCGAAGGAGAACAAAAATGCGGGTTCGAAGCATTGCTTCCTGAATGCCAGCGTCCAAGCTTATGTGAAGCTCGGGGTCATTAATGAAGTGAGTCAACTCGGGACAAGTAACTCATCCTTCCAAAATCAATTGAATTAACTCGTACTTTTAAAGCATATCAAAATTTAGTATAACGCTAATTGCATTTCTAAGAAATTGAATTATAATTATGATATGATTTAGTTAGGTTGTGCTATTAGAATATGATCGATTTTGAACTTGAATTAGGTTATGTTTTAGTTTAGTTGGTTAAATTATGAATTTCAACTTGAGAATTAATCGGGATGGGAATCGATGCCCACGGTGTAATTCTGTTGTTGGAATTGGTTATTCGAAGTGTAATCTTGCCTGCAGATTTTTTGGTTTTCTCCAATTTTAGGGGAAACTATGCCAAATTTTTGTTAGAAATTAATATTTATGTATTCTTCACATGATTAATTTTAGGAGAGGCTGATACAAATGGTCGGGGAGGAATTAGCGGCGACCCAGCTGGTCAACCCAGAGATGACACCTGAATAGGTGTCTCCCTTGTTGATGGAGAGTCAGTTCGCTATTGCTGATGTTGTTTATGACCTCTGACCTGGCAAGGAGGTTCATGGGGTTGGACAGACGATGGAGAGAGATTTGTCCGAGTCATCCATCGTTGACGATGGATGATTCTGAGGCACTTCGAACTGCCCTTGAGCAGGGTCGATTGGCACAGGATTCAGTCGATCACGCCTGGGAGCATTCGAGGTCGGTGGAAGCGAGGTTTGAAGCTCACAACCATAAGATGGCCACCTTGTACGAGGCCTGCAGGAAAATGGAGTTGCCCATTCCTGATCTTGATGACGAGTGTCACGCCCCCCTCGGACCCACTCTTGGCCTTAATGACGACGATCCAAGCGGCGACAGAGGAATCATCGGCGTGATTCCTACTCCTACTCTATGACAACCCGAACCGAAAATGGTAGTTAATCGGCTTAATTCGCGAGATTCACGTATAATCGTAGTTTGTCGTAATTAATCGATTTGGCGGTCTTGTTTGCGACTAAATTATCCGGCAAAAATTTGACATAAGTTCCTTCACGACAGTTGTAGATTTTATGATTTTGAGCTCGTAGGAGTTTTCCGAGGATTTTTCTGATATCCGATGAATATGTTATGAATATTTCCGACCGTTGGATTTAATCGTGTTTATCCATTTGGTTTCGATCCGTTTTCGACCGTTGATCGTTTTAGTCGCGAGTATATATATCGAAATAGTCGTAAAATTGTCGAAAAGTCAAATTTGGGCCGAGTTGACCAAAATTGGACCGTTGACCAAGTTTGACCCGCGTTGACCGATGAGGAATTGCACCGCCGTTGACCACCGATTGACCTTCCGATTCCGGCCACTTCAGACCTCAAGCTTAGTATGGTTAGCTTCCTCTCGTGATTTCCTATTGTTTTGAATTTGGTTTGAGTTGATTTGTTTGAGTTTTGAAGGAGAACCGATTCGGTTAAGTTTTGGGTTTTTGCCATAATCGGGCTTTTCAGGCCACTTTTGGGGTTGATGGGGTTGGGGGTTTTGCTCCCCTCAACCCATATATGCTTTTGGGTGAAAGAATTTTTGAATTGGAGGCCGTTTGGAGCTCGCCGGAATCTCACCAGAATCAATGGAGTTTGGAACTTTCGGGCTTGATTTCGGCCGATGGGTTTTGAATTGGAGGTTGGTGTAGAAGGAAAAGTTGTTGGGCTTGAGGAGTAGATGTGATCTGAAAATTTTCACCAGAATTGGCCACCGTTGACGCGGCGACGGCGGCGGTCAACGGTGGAGCTCCGACGAAGAGTTGACTTTTTGGAATTTTGGGATGTTTTATACCGTTTTACTCGTAATCGCGCCCTGATCGTAGTCTTGAGTTTATTGAGTTGATTTGGGTGGTGAATTTTTTGTCGAGGGATAAGTAGAGTATTTATGGGATTTTCGACGATTTCGTTGATATTCGAGTTATATGTTTCCGGAAATGGTTGGTTTCCGAGGTGTGGTTCAGGGTTTTGAATTGTGAGTTTGATCAGTGGTATTTGTGGTTATTCAAGAGATCGGGATCATACGGTTAGCGAGGGATCTTTCGCCAGATCACTGGATTAGCGCATTTTTGCGTTGTGCTTGTCTGTGAGTGGACATTTCTTTTCATTGTTGGTTGCGAGTCTTTTATATACATTTTACGAGCATGAGCATGCGGTTATGATTATGTATTATACGAGCATGTGTTTATGATTATGCATTTGCGAATATGCTTTTATAATTATGCATTACGAGTATGCTTTTGCATTATGCTTTATGCATTTGCATGGAAACCTTTATGATTTGGTTTACACTGAGTACAGTCTCAGTAATAGTTGTATCGATACACTTAGCATCCCGGCTGATCCCCGAGGATGTTTACTTGGGGGGACTGTTACCCTGACCCGAGGTCTTTACCGAGGGGAGTAAATACCCTGACCCGAGGCCCTTTTTGGCTGGAATCATGTGAGGATCAGGGATCCCGTGATTCATACTATACTAGCGCGGATGTGTCCATGAGTGACCCCGCGGGATTTCCGATGCATGCTCTGTACGCGTGAGGAGTTAAAGTCTCCCTCTTGTACCATATGATTTTTATGCATCTAGACTCGCATATGTTTTATAAACATATATATTTATTCGGCGAAAGACATTTATTTTTGTCCACTCACTCTAACAGTTTATATGTCTTTCCCTTGACTCTTTGTTTTCAATGCCCAGATTGCAGTTTGGAATCAGGTGTCACACGTTGAGGTTGGAGGCTTAGTATTCGAGCTACTTTTCCTTTCTCAATAGGTTTCTAGGTTGGCCTACTGTTGTGTATATATGTAAATACTAGAGGTCGCTCTGAATACTATTATGTTTATATTTTCACATGATTTTCCCGGATTTTTGTAAAGCTACAGTTTTGTTTATTGCTTTACGTTATGATATGTTTTTGAGAAATCCGGATGGGATTGGTGCCCACGGTTTGGCTTTTGTGGCATAGGATGAAGTGTATTTTCCGCTGCAGGTTAATGGTAACTACGCAATATAGAGTAACTCTGCTGAAATTTTTATGATTTTTGAAAGTTCATGTTTTCAGAAGTGGTTTGATTTCGGTTTAGGCAACTAAATCGGGGTCGGGTCCTTTCATACTCCTAGTTTAGTTTAGTAGTTAGTCTCGTTATTTTATTATTATTTCTAACGATGTATGTGCACTTTTTATATTTAATAAATATTTTATTAATTTAATTAATAGATTATTATATTTTTTAAATTTAATTTAATTTATAATTCAGAAAAAAAAAATTAAAAATTCAACTTGGGCGACGAAACATCTTGGTTTGTCGTCATAGTGAATCACTTAGGAGACGAACCGTTCATCGTCTAACTGTAAATAGGCAACGAAACATAGATTTTGTCGCCTAAGTGGTTACACTTACACGATGACGGACACGTCGTCGTGTAAGTGTATCCACTTAGGGGACGACCAGTCATCGTCGTCTAAGTGTTGTCACTTAGACTACAAAAACAAGTCGTCGTCTAAGTCTTAGTACTTCGACAATGACTGCAGGTATTCGTCGCCTAAGTGGCATCTTAGACGACAAGCACTGTCGTCATTTAGAGGAATATTATTTTGAGCTCTAAGTACTTAAGCGACGATATTTAGTTCGTCGCCTAAGATGCAACTTAGGCGACGAAAAAATACTTTCGTTGCCTAAGTACTTAGGCTACGATTGTTAGGCAGCGAATTTTAGCCGACGAAAGTTTCGTCACCTAAGTACCTGGCTGACGAAAAACACCACTTAGGCGACGAAATTGCTTTAGCGCCTAAGTGAGTTTTTCTGGTCGTGCTCTGAGGATCGGCTAGTGGCAAAGATGTATAAGAGAAAGGGTGTGGAAGCTCCACTTCAGTTGACTTACGCTGTGAAGACCCATTGCTCAGATATGGGTAAGGGGAAGGAGATTTAGACACCTCCTGGTGTCGGCTAACTTGCTTCCTTCGTGGATTGCGTAGTTCATGGGTTTTAAACATACCTACCACAATTGAATGCTTAGGAGTGTATTTATCACCATGATTCATGAATTGCGCAGTTCACGCAAGAAGCTAGTAAGCCCGACGTTTAGTTTGGGCTTATCGATTTAAAGAACTGTTCTTGCTTCTTATTTGTTTCCTTTGAGATTGTGACAACTATCCCCGCACACTTGTGCTCTGCACACTATAGGTGTACTCTAGGTTTGGCCTTTCAGATTAAAGTTTTTATCATGAATGATACCTCACAAATGGGTCATTCATCACTTAGTACCTTACTTTTGAAAGTTATCAATTTGATACCTCACATTCAAATACATATCTATGATCAGTATCCGTCATTAATAATGTCGTCAACTTATTAAAAAATTATTGACAAAATACTATTTTTAAGACACAAATATTTGATTGGATGCAAAAGATAGGTAAAGAACAAAAAAAAAGATATAGAAAAAAAAATGAGAAAACAAAAACTTGAAAAAAAGTTGTTCAATATATAATTTTTTTTCAATAAATTTATTTGCAGAGAAGGAAATAAAGATATAAAATTTCATTTAAATTATTTTCTTTCCGAGAGATGGAATAGAATAACCCGGTTGAAGCGTAATGATCATACATCTATAATGTCATTGTATGTTCCATAGTAGGTCCTACTGTTACTAATGACAAGTACTAATCTTAATTATGGATTTGAATATTAAGTATCAAAATGATAATTTTTTAAAAGGGATGTACCAAAGTGATGAATGATCATTTATAAGATACCACAATGATGAATTTTGGTTTAGATATTCACCAAAATGATTGATTATTCATCAATGGTATCTCATAAATGGGTAATTTACTGCTGAACAATTTGATATTTAGATATTCTCAAGACTAAATTCATTCTGTAAATATCAAAACAAATTGAAAATTGTTACATTCTGAAATTAAATCAACACACAAACCAAATGTGTGAACTCTAACACTTTAATGCTCATAAATGATAAATTCCAAATATGAATGCATTGACAATATTTTGTTTCGTAAACTTTAGCATTATGATCTACTCCCTCCCATTTGTACGCATCATAATGCTAATTGCCATGCTTGACATTATCAATGCGTTCTCGGTATGCATACAACCTGCATGAGATAGCTGGGATGCACAATCCTACTTAAATGAGTTAGATGCGTCAATTTACAGAGCTTGGAACAATTCTGCAGAAGCTGTCAGTGGAGATGTATGTTCATATCGATCCTCTAAAACCAATCCAAAGACTTTGAAGTATTCATCTTCTACTTGCTTTGAAAATATTCTGCTTGTAGAACTTCAGTTCAGTGATACTTTCTCTGATGTCATCCAGGGCTCTGTGTTTGTTTTCTTTAGAAGGTGCTCTCTTGTTATCTGCTTCACAATAACAAAAATTATGACTAAAATTTGTTTTCTTGTAGAAATATTACTGTCAGAAAAAAAGAGCAGCACCAAAAGAATTGCACCTTCTCGGAGATTATAGCAAAATTTGATCTTCAGGAATGTTATTCTAGTACAACATTTAAATTTAAAACAATATAATGTGGCATTCCTGAAGAGAAAAATATTCCAGAATGCAGCAGCCGATGAAACACTTATGCGGCAGCTGATGAAACATGTAAACGCACACTATCTCATGCGGCATCAACCTTGTAGTTAGACTAAGGAACTCTACTCTAGATTGCAAGCATGAGGAAGTAATGCATAACTAGTTGGAAATATATATTTTTTGAAACAAACTAGTTGGAACTATCAAGGAACTGATATTTACATTTAAAAGCATTTAAATGCCTCTAAGTTGGGCATAAGCAGCAGAAATATTTTACCATCACTGTCAGAATTTTTACCTTGAGGATACCAGCGTATGCATAGAGCTTTAACACTGCTAACATCAACAACTACATGGGAGAAGAGGCTGGCCAAATCTGGCATATATTTCTGCCAGGCAAAAAAGTCAGTCAAGTAATTTGAAGCAGATTACATTGACAATTGTAACAAAATGATGAAAGAAAAAACATGAGTGGCAAAGACAATAGCAAAATGTATTTATATATTAGGGAGGTGAAATTGCCACCATTTTCACAAACCAACACCCCCGACCCCTTTTAATTTTTTTTTTATCTTTTCATGAAAAAGCGTATTGAAAATACACACGAAAAACAAAGAAGAGGGTGTGGTTCGTAAGTTTATCAGTCCTTATCCAGATTGAAGTGAAATCCAGAGAAAAGCTGCTCTTTGAAGATAAAATTAATTAATTAAAAAAAAAAGAGTAGACAAACTGAAGCTAACATAACATGATGCTTGAAAGGAAACCTAAGCAATGTGTGGTTTGGATGATCAAGTTATTTTATCAATTGGCAGACAACGCCGCTTCACTCTCTTTTCTCAAAGCAACACTATGCTCTTAATAAGAACTGTATGTACACGTTTTTCGATCCATAAAAATGTACAGGCTACATAATCTAAAGAACTAAAAAGTGTGTTTACCATATTTTTATAGTGAAACACCTGAAGGAACCAAGTTATCAATCCCATTCTTAAATCAATGTAACTTCCTCATTTGCCTCAAGTAACCCCTGGTCTCTCTGAACTAGACACATGACCAAAAGGCCATCAAAGACACCTCTAGACAAAATAAATAAATAAATGAAGATCCAAATACAAGCTAAAACCACTTACTAAAGAGCACTTGGAAAACAGAAACAAACAGCTTGCAATTGTAAGAGAGGCTAATCTAAACACCTTTGACACTGATGATAGGGAGACATTATATATGTAAAGCAAGGTTGTATACCAACAATACTTTCCTTGTATGTTTAGAGAATTTTTTTAGATTCAAAATGAAGGTTTCTGCCAATGAACAGATGATTACCCAGACTTAAAACCCGATCATAGCCAAACTTAAAATCACCCTTTCCCAATAAAATAACAAATTAATCAAACCAATCAAGGCAACGTATAGATATTTAGCAATAAAGATAATGAGAACTAGCAGGTGCACCACTAATTTTTATGAATGACTTTATTACTCAACATAAGCAATCAGTTGAGGAGAAATCAGCAACATTACCTTTAAAAAGACAAAATCCACATAAACCGAGTTTCCTGCCAAAAGAGGTTTAAATGTTCCAATGTTTCTCTTCACAAATTCTATAACCTGCAGGAGTCAAGCTTATATCAATTACACAGGAAATCAAAAGATAGAAGCATGCAACCTTTATCAGCTCAAAGAACTTACATTAAATTCCAAAACCAATTCGATGCACAATTTTTTTTAATAAAGTCCACATTTGGTTACTATTCTAAAATCTTACTTTCAGTAATAACCCAAGTGCCCAACTCCTTAAAAGCAACGCATTATCAAAGAATAACTTGGCGGGTTTGAGGAAGAAACGAAAGCTTTTGAAGTTTCATTGAGTTTCCTTTAAATATCACACAAGCATACAAACAGAACGTAATATCAGGCCCAATCTTAGTTATTGGTAGTGTATCATGTTCCTTTATCTGGTCCCAGATTATTTGTATCATTTTAATGTCATATTTGTCATGATATTTCATAACCCTACTGGTGTGCATGTAACATCATACATATTTCTATGACATCTTAATATTTAATCACATACGGCTTAAATTTAAAAAAAAAATGTACATCTCATGTACCTGCTTCTCCGCTTCTCCTTCGCTAATTTTACTTTGGAGAACTTTTGTTATCAACCCTAATTTTATCAAAACAATCACTTTGTTACTCATAGAACTTTCAATCACATGCTGTAATGGTAATATATTGACCTCGATGGAAACATGCATCACATGATGTGCCCTGCTTACCACTATCTTTATGATGACTTTGACACCATTCTCCCATCCTATCCAAACATTCCTTACTCTGATGAATGACCAGATCAGGGCCCTGAAAAGAAAAATAAGAAAATGAAACAGGAGGGGAGAACAAACATAGTAAATTTCTAGGGATATTTCACTCTGCTAGGGACATTTGTCTCTAATTACTTGTCAAAGTTAGATACAGGATACATTCAGCTGAAAGTGAGAAGTACCTCTACAGATTTGGTTAGTTTTCCATCAGTAACTATGCAAGCAATCTCCAGTATCCGGTCAACTTCAACATTCAGACCTACATGGCATATAAGTGAAAATCAGGGCAACATATCGATAATACTAACTGGACCAGATAGAGACAACAAAAATACTTGGAACAATCATGTGGTAGCTAGCCTCTAATGACCCCGAATTTACTATCATAGTTTCTCATTTTGGTTGTATTGGTCAGATTTCAAACATCCAAACACTAGGACTGTCTCATTCTTGCATCATGAATAAGGATGTGATCTAAAGCTCCTTGATTGCTACAAGCCTGTGCAGAAAGGTTTGATGATTCTAATATGGGAAAGAAGAAGCAGGCCTAAGTTTTGTGTATCAAATTAGCAGAATCTTTTCATGATTACTTGTGCATAAAATGATTGAATGAATGGAGTTAGTTGGACCTGTATGTATGTTTGGATGAAATACCAGTCATTTCCAAGTCAATCCATACAAGAGGCAGCTTGTATTCTTCACATTGTTGGTGATTCGTCGGCGTCACCTTATCCTTGTTCTTCTTGCCGCCAAATTCTGTACAAGCCCGCCCTTGTTGATTGTTATAAATGAATGATAGAGTAAGTTGAAGAAGGAATAGAAGCATCAACTATTCAAGTGACAAGTGACAAGGTACCTGAAGCTGAAGAGTTGGCTGTGTTTGGAGTATCATCGTCGTCTTCCATGTCGACCTTGAGCACAGAGAACGCGTTTGACAGATGCTCCATTTTCTTCGACTCTGCGTCCCCCGGCGGCGGCGTTTAGTTAGGTTAAATATTTAAAAATATATTTAATAAAATAAGGCTAATAATTGTATAATAAACTTCAAAGTGGGTCCCTCACAGGCCTGCCTGGACTGACCCGACTCTGAAATTTCCAAGTTGAAGAAGGAAGAGTCGAGTCTTACATGAATGTGAGTCGAGGGACTCTTTTTGTTCCTCCTTCCTTCCTTCCTTCTTTCCTTGAAGTCAGAATCTTCCATTGACTAACCAAACCCTAATTAAGCTTCAATGGACCAATCATTATTTCCCCACATCATCATCTTTGACATTTCCTCTACTATACTCTCTTTACTTTTTACTGCTAATTTGTGCAAGACACAATCACAATGGGAATCTTGTGTGGCAAACCAGCAGCAGCAGCAGCTAAGTGCGCTTATGCTTCTTCCAACACACTCTCTGCTCCGCTTGGTTTGTGTTCCTCTCTGTTTCTAAGTATGCTTTTCCAGGAGTATGATTGATAGTTTATTTAGTTTGATTTGTACATGAGTATTTCCC
The DNA here is from genome assembly GCA_946800695.1 of Geum urbanum. Lineage (NCBI taxonomy): Eukaryota > Viridiplantae > Streptophyta > Magnoliopsida > Rosales > Rosaceae > Geum > Geum urbanum. The sequence continues at coordinate 42,557,707 of OX327001.1, read as the reverse complement.
CTACTAATTGATCATACGTATTCTTTGATGTTTGTGGTTTATTCTTTGATGGTACATGAGTATATCTGAAAAAATCTGCACATGGTTTGCGGTATTAAGAAAGGAGATGACTCCGATCAACAAAAAACCAGAAAAGGAGATGACACCTTAAATAAACATACACCTATACATGTTTAATTTCAATTTTATTTTCATGTAATATTTTGTCATTTTTTCTCTACATGTGTCTGATATTTTTTTAAAGTTTCTCGTTTCAGGAGGAAGTACAAAGTCCAGTGGCAAGGGAGCGTCCTCTTATAAGGATACACAATTAGGAAGTGGGGATACTAAAGCTTTTGTAGCATCTAATGCAGCACATACATGTGTTCCCATCACCCTTAAGTCCTTTACTTTCATTGATCTCAAGAATGCCACTAAGAATTTTCGCCCCGAGAATCTACTTGGGAGGGAGGCTTCGGGTGGGCTTCAAAGGCTGGATTGATGCAAACAAGAGGCTAGGCCAGGAATTGGCTTAGTTGTGGCTATCAAGAGGCTCAAGCGAGAAAGCTTTCAAGGTCACAAGGAATGGCTTGTATGCACCCTCGCTTTTCATATCTAGTTTCTACCACCAACTGTTGTTCCTATTCCCTTACCTTAATTAATTCATTTTTTGCACTTGGCAGGCAGAAGTAAACTATCTGGGTCAGCTTCACCATGAAAACCTTGTCAAACTCAAAGGGTATTGCTCAGAATCTGACAATAGACTTCTTGTTTACGAGTTTATGCCTAAGGGAAGTCTGGAGAATCATTTGTTTAGGAGTGAGTATAAGTATATATCCTCTTGCTATATTTATTTCGATTATTTATGATACTTCTACTGTTCAAATTGTTTCTTGGTCATTGAACATATAAATACGTTTGTGGTTAGAATGCTGGTGAACTTAATTCATTCAATATCTGTTTAGTGTGGCTGCCAGAAATCATGTACTCCTTCAAACTAGATTCCCCGTCCCACATCCTGTTCATGATTACCTATTTCTCTGCATCAAGTAATAAGTAACTATACTGTCAGATTGTGTGATATACTCTCTTCCATATCAATCATCATTTCTCATAAACTTGTCTACATCAATCCCATGGTAATGTTCAAAATATTGACAAAGTCATAGGGTTTTAGAATCTTGTCAAAATCATAGGATATTGCTCAAAATCATTTTTTCAATGACTACTTAGTTTGCTCCGAATCTAAAATGTAAGCACAGCAAAAAGAAAATTGCTTTATTTTGGTAAAATGTAGTTGCATAGTTCTACTATGCTGTTGAGAAAATAGATCTATGACCAATAACTATATTTTCGTTTCTGCATATATTAATCCCCAGCTGATACCATTTTGTTTTCCAGAACAAGAGGCTAACTGCTGTGGTCAATTTGTACAAACTTATTTTCTTAAATGGAATCTTTATAAATGCCTTTGTCCCTTGCTGAAGAGACCATTATAGTCATGAAGCCAGTATGGTACAAACATATAATTGGTAACCCTACCCAAAGAGACCCTTATTGTTCTCTCAGAAGAAACTATTCAATTGGAATAATAGTTAGGAATACTCCCTTCGCATAATGGATGTGTTCTGCTTATTTAAGTAAAGGAATATCTCTTGCAAAAAATGACACTGTATAATTGCATATAATCCCTAACATTAACTTTCTTGTCAAAGGATATGTTTTTTCTATCCAGCACATACCTGAACCATTTCATAATTCCTATGTTGTTCTGCAGAAGGTGTTCAACCCATAAGCTGGACTATGCGAATGAATATTGCAATAGATGTTGCAAGGGGATTGTCCTTTTTACGTAGTTTAGATGCTAATGTCATCTACCGTGACTTGAAGGCCTCGAACATTCTACTGGATTCAGTATGCTTTCTGTATTGCTCACTAAGATCTCATTTGTCGGTGACACTGTCCATGCTCAAGTATAATTAATATAAGCAAGCCTGATGATAGAGTTTAGTTTCACACTTTGATATAATAAATTTATGCAGGATTTCAGTGCAAGGCTTTCAGATTTTGGCTTAGCAAGGGATGGTCCTACTGGAGATAACACTCATGTTTCTACCAGAGTAGTGGGAACTCGAGGCTACGCTGCACCAGAATATGTTGCTACAGGTTAGTGATACCTTTGAATTTCGTGTTAGAGAGAACACTGGGCGAACTCATATTAATCTCTATTACAATACTCACACTTGTCACCCGCATAGAACAATTGATTATCACGTACGTCATAGGACAGGAAGTCCTGGAAATTATAAGCGACATAGATCAGACTTAAAGCATGTTGGTTGCCTTGTTCATTTACTGTAAAATTCTGTGTATCGAGTGTGGACATCACGACCCACAAAAGAATTGAGAAATTAAAACCACGCTATGAGTACATGTTCTTGTACTCTTCATGTGATCATAATAGCGTAAATGGGCTGTTTATCTGATATAGTTTACACTGTTACTTAGCCAGATAACTGGAACTTTGGCTCATGCTATTCAGTAAATTTGGTTCTTTTAATCTTATTGTCAGTTCCTCCTGTAGTCTTGTTCATTTATCCAGACGAGTTAAAGTCGTATGAGGTTGTATCATTTGATTTGCCCCTAATCATTTTCAGTTCATTACCCTTGATATCTTTGTGCCTATTCATTCATTGTTCTAGCTTATTCTATAGTTGTTGGAGGATAACTAAAGCAGCAAGTACCCAGAAAAAAAACATTGGAAAATTGATACAGGAATTTAGACAACTTTTTAAAGCATAATCTGTTGACTGACGAGAAATTTTGCTTTCTCCTTCCATTATGATTCAAAATCGAACAGGTCACTTGACACCAAAGAGCATGTGTACAACTTTGGTGTCGTGCTAACGGGAAGAAGGGCAATGGATGAGGAGAGAGCTGGGAGTGTGGAGGAAACTCTGGTAGATTGGGCAAAGCCATTTTTGGTTGATAGTAAACGAGTTCTTAGAATCGTGGACACAAGGTTGGGGGGTCAATATCCGAAGAAAGCGGCCCAAGCTGCAGCAGCACTTGCTTTACAGGTGTTTTCATACAGATCCAAAGTATAGGCCACTCATGATTGATGTTCAGGGCACATTGGAGCGACTCCACACAAAGGAAGCACTACGGACCCAACAGCAAAAGCTAGCTCAACCTCCTGGGGTTAAGCATTTGAACCATCCCACAAGATAGCTAGTTCAAATACATTCTTCAAATGTGCCCCTAGTGCTAGGTATAATATACGTGTTCTTTTTTGTGCGTTGGGTATATAAAATTTGAAAATGACATCTATATACAGTAAAATCTTAATAAATTAATAACTTCGAAAGTGAAAAAATTTATTAATTTAACGCAGTTATTTATTGATCGAGTATTAAATTAAACTCAAGTCCTCAAGTTGGGACCGACAAAAAATATTATTTTATCGAGGTTATTAATTAATTGATTACTAAATTATCGATATTTTTACTGTAGGTGGAACTTAAACTCAGAATTTCATGTCTCCAAATTCTTTTTTCTTTTTTTTTTATAGAATTTTTTAATTTTTTAATTATTGTTTGGCAAACAGAGAATTTGTTCATAGAATTTTTCAAATTTTGATTTTAAATTAAATTCCTTGTTTTTTTTCCACACCCAAACATAACCTCAAGGACAAAGACGAAGTTGCGACGACTCCAGATGATCCGCGAGAGGGTATAAATTCAATCTGCCCGATTGGCGATAACGGCAGTTTGATTGAAGTTCAAGTCAACCCGGATCATCCTGAGTAGGCAGTAAAAATAGGCGCCCAACTGAATCCTAAAGTTTCCATGGATCTCACCGCCCTTCTCAAAGAATACTAATAAATATTTGCCTGGTCATACGCTGATATGCCTGGAATTCCTATCAATCTCATTTCTCATAGGCTTAGCATAAATTCAGGCGCACATCCAATGAAACAGAAAAGACGTGCCTATGATGAAGAAAGATATACCACCATGCAAGTAGAGGTGGAACGCTTGCTCAAGATCGATTTTAATTTGCCCGGTGAATTATCCAAAGTGGATATCGAATACAATAATGGTAAAGAAAAGCAACGACACTTGGCGCATGCGAGTTGATTACACCAATCTAAACAAGGCATGCCCAAAGGATACCTTCCCACTGCCACGCATCGACCAGTTAGTGGATGGAATAGTCGATAATGAGATACTCTCAATGATGGATGCATATTCGGGGTACGATAAGATTAAAATGCACCCAGATGACCAAGAAGTCATCACATTCACAATAGACAAAGGTTTGTACTATTACAATGTTATGTCGTTTGGATTAAAGAATGTTGGCTTCACATATCAGCGATTCATGAACTTCATTATGGAGGAGGTGAACACTCACTCCACATACCATTTTTGTGTAGTTTTGTATTGTTCCACCATTTTTTTAATAATTTGGCTCATTTTAAGGAGTTAAATCGACTCGACACCTTAGGCGCGACCGATCGTCGTGTGTCGAGTCGAGGCTCACCTTCTTTGAGTTTAAGTGGCCCGACACGAAGGATGAGACTGAGCATTTTATTTGATGAGTATGAGAATTAATAACGATTTGCTTTTATCGAAAATAAATGAGTGTCAAGTATGATATATGAACCAGTGACTTGTTGGCTACTTTTTGGGCAATCCAGGTGAGTGGACACTTTTCTTTTCACTGATTGTAACGAGTCTAGGAATATGATTATGTATTTATTTTCGTAAAGCTGTATGATTTGTGATTTCATGATTATGTTTATGTTTATGTGTGGAGGCACTTATGTTATGTTTTATGATTTACACGCACGTTATGTCTATGATAATACATCGATGCATAGGCCATCTGGCTGATCACCGAGAATGGCCCAGGTGGGACACTTCACATCCTAGATCCGGCTACGAGTACAAGTATGATATGACAGCATCCACACACATGCTATTTTATCTCTTATACTCGCTGTGTTTTTATTGTCCTTTATTTTTGGAGAAAGGCATAAATACTATGTTTCTCATTACTTTAAGATTACTATTTTCGTCCACTCACTCTAATGGTTTTTTGTTTTTATATGCCTATCCCTTGGACTTTTCTGTTTCAATCACCCAAGTTACAGAATTTTAGCTGAGGTCGGGCGTACACGTTGTTAGAGGCATAGCAGTATCCACCGTAGGATCCTAGGATGATCCTACGGGTTAGTATTCTAGTTAGCATAATATGTATAAAATGTCTGGTTGCCCTGATGTCCAAACATGTTTTTCCCTTTTAAGTATATAGTTGTAAGTTGACATTAGTATACGTTTCTTTAACTTATGAGTTTAGAGTTTTGGAATTCCACTTCGATTTCCGATTAGTTTATATTGAACCTATGTTAGTATGGTCGTTAGGGCCTAATTTCGATTTAGGCAACTAAATCGAGGTTGGGTCTTTTAAGTCAATCTGATTATTGGGCGCGGAATATTACTAGAAGTCCATGACGGGGTATGTGGGCATCACATTGGAGCTTGGTCCCTCGCCCACACGGTTCTTCGTAGTGGATTTTGGTGGCCAACGAGACACGCAGATGCAATCGACGTCGCAAAAAACTGTCGCGAATGCAAATTGCACGCACACAGAAGTCATTTGTCAACTATCCTGCTCTCTATAATCATATCGCTCATACCCTTCGCCTAGTGGGGACTCGACCTCATTGGGGAATTTCTCAAAAAACGAGGCTAATAAGTTGATTGTGGTCATTATTGACTATTATACCAAGTTCATCGAATGCCCTGTCAAATTCCCCCATCCAACTTGAAAAGGTCCCTACCAGATTGTCCAGGCACCTTTTATTTGAGAGACAATGATGGACGCATCCTACCACACCCTTGGAATTCACTCCATTTACTATTTTTGTACAGAAATAATGTTCAATCTATGAAAGTATGAATCAGTTGTCGACTTTTATCAAGTTATCACTAAAAACCCTTTCATAAAAATTGAGCCTTACCTTGGCATTATTATACGATTAAAAAATCACATATATTTTGCATACAATAAAATAGTAGATTGGTTATATAAGCAAAAAGATTTGTCTGCCACTATAGGCTACCCAACCATAAACCAAATAACACAAACCATAATCTTTACACAACAAAAACAAATCAACAGAAAAATAGACATTGCCCAGCTCAGATGCCCTTATCCTTCCTGAACTGCGCCCAGTTGAAATATGAAGACTCCTTCATCTGATCAAACAGCTTACCCTGAGCCTCAACCCACACTTTCTTTCACTCAACTTGACCCTTGCCCTTCTTGTACGCCTCCACAACCCCTGCTTTCATTTTTTCTTGAGCATCTTTTCTTGGCACTAGGCTGCACAATTGGTCAACTCACTTGCAGAGCAATAAGATTTCTTCTTCAAGCTTTGTTTTCTCAGCATCTCACTCAGCCTGCTCCTTCTCCAAGGTGCATACTTGTTCTTTAAGCACCCGCTCCGCATCATCTATCTCTTTATTGGCATTCATAGAGTTGTCTTCAGCGGGCTTTTTCTCCATCTTGAGCTTCTCAACAAGAGCCTCCATCTTCTTTTGTTTCTTGTTGAGGCGCTTTTCTGAGTCTTCATGATGCAGGAGCATCAACAGAAGAAGACGTAAGGTCCAGTGTAGTATACGAGCTCCTACATACTTGGATGACTTTATTCTGAATTAAACCAAGCTTTTATTATTTAAATGAAGGCTTTCTTTATGTTAGTTTACATTTTGATGGTTGTTGATCTCCCAGCCGTTTTCCTTGACCCTATTTAGGGTTGGTGTGTAGACTTTGTAAGCATTCAGTTTTGATTTTAGTATATCTGAAAGGTGGCATGTTAGCCCCTTGAGTTCGATGTGTTCCTGAGATTTCCAAGAGTACAATATTGTGTAGCAACTTGGCCTAGCTTGGAAGCGTTCTGTGTTACAACCCGTACTGAAATCACGCACTTATCGAACCATGTTACGCGTTATTACGAATTAGTCGCGTTATTAGGGTTGTTAACGACTTTTTCACCGAGAGAGAATTTGAATTGACTTTCTTCACAAGAGTTGTAGAAAATTTAATTTTGAGCTTGTAGGAATTTTTGGAGAATTTATCAGATAAGCGCGCTATTTTTAATGTTTATCGAAAGTTGGAAGAAGTAATTATTAAAATGTATTAATTTTAAATGTCAAATTAATCTGAGCCGTTAGATCGGGTTCATAATGAATTTCAGCCATTGATTGAGTCTGGTATGAATAGGGAGCATTTTTGGAAAGTTTCCATTTTCAGCAACCCATATGTACACAACCTGTATCGCCGTACACGACCCGTTTTGATTAATTCAAACCGTACCGCCGATTCTGGCCACCTCCAGTAATGTTCTAGGTATGGTTAGAAAGCTAATCTTCCCCTCTATTGATTGATATATGTGACGACCCGGAACAGAATCAGCAGTTAAGTCGCATTGTTGCAGAGTTACGACAGTGTTGAAACTGCCAGCTTTGTTAACGACTAAATTATTGGCCGAGAATTGGAGCTGGGTCTCTTCTCGAGAGTCGTTGTACGTGTGATTATGAATTCGTGGGCGGTTTCGGATCGTTATTTGGACGACCGAGGAATTAGTTACGAATATTTGAAGTTTCGACGAAAATGGATTTAAATGGCGGGTTTGTTCGCGACTTAATTACCGGTCGAGAATTTGGTTTCGGCTTCTTCACGGAAGTTGTTCAGAATTTAATTTCGAGTTCGTAGGAACTTCCGGAGCACAATTTTGAGTTACGGAGTTTAAGTTGCGAATTTTGCCGTTTGTTGATTGTTTGGTTGATTTAATTATATGTTGATTGGAACAGTTGACTTTTTATCCGTTTGGCCGATATGTTTGACTTCGGGTGATTATTGAAGAATATGTCGAGACGAGTTTGTGGCCACGAGAATTATTGGGATCGGAATTACGACGAGGAAGTTGTGCGCGTTTGAAGTTCGTCGAAATGGATAAACATGAAGTTTCCGTTTTGGGAAAGGCTATTTATAGTAACCTGCTGTTTTGGGCAGGTCAAACTTACCATAATGGGAGTTGACTTGGTCAACTCGGTTTGACCGAGTTGGGAGGGTGAGTCACGACGGAGGCGTCGGCCTCCACGGCGGCGACGAGATTTTGGCCACCTCCGGGCTTGGCCCGTGGCTCTTTCTACTCGCCATGATGCCTTCTTCAACTTCCCGGCCTCCATGCACGGCGAGGCTTGCCGGAGGAGGAGCAAAATCCGGCCAAACTTTGGAAGGAACTTTGTGAATTCGGGTTCTATGTTTGAGGCCGATTCGAGCTGCAATTCTTAGTGGGCTTTGTAGCTCTCATCCTCTTGGAGCTACCATGTAAGTTTGAAGCTCTAATTTTGCTTGAGTTTGGAGAATTTTGGGATTGAAAATTTGTGTACAATTCGGTTTATCATGAAATTGGGTGTGTTAGAGTGAGAATTGGACTTCGGTGCAGTTGACAAAGTTGCTCAGTGGACGATTTTGAGTGGAATAGGGGTGGCTCCGCCGTGAAATTTCACGTCCGGCGGTGGCGCCGCCGTGGACGGCGGTCAACGGGTTGACTTTTTGACTTTCGACAAGTTGCATGTCATTTGACTCGAAATCGCCCTCTGATCGCAGTGGGGAGGTTCGTTTCTCGATTTGAGCATCCGAAAGTAAAGCGAGGTATTGAGGTGTTATATATGGATTTTCGACGATTCGTCGGCTTTGAGTTATGTGTTTCCGGGAACGGTGGTTTCTCGTGATTTGTCTTGCATTGTCGGGATATGATTTTGAGATATGGATTTTGTGAATATTCAGGTGTTCGTGATCGTTCGTTTGGCGATGGACTTTCCGCCGGATCACGGGTTAACGCGTTACGCCAGTTTGTGAGTGGACATTTCTTTTCACGGATTATTTGCGAGTCTTGATATACGTTTTATGAACTTGAGCATGCATATGAGATTTCGGATTACATGAGCATGTGTTTTACGATTATACGATTATACTTATACGAATATACGTATACGAGTATACATATACTTATATGCTGTTTTATGCATTTGCATCGAAATGTTTATGATTTGGTTTACACAGAGTACAGTCGTGGTTACGTTGTTGTATCGATACACTTGCCTCTCGGATGATCCCCGATGGTAGGCTTTATTCCAGGGGAGGCTGTGACTCTTGACCCGAGGTCTTTACCGGGGGGAGGCAGACCTTTGACCTGAGGCCATTTCCGGCTAGAATCACGTGGAAGTCAGGGACTCCGTGGTTCTGACTGTACTAGCACGGATGTGTCCATGAGTGACCCCGTGGGATTTTTACTTGCATGCTCAGTACGCTGGAGGATTATGGTTTTACCTCGTGTACTTTGTTATTTATATTTACCTGGACTCACATATGTTATTTTAAACATATATATGAACTGGTGAAAGACATTTATTTTCGTCCACTCACTCTAACGTGTTTATTGTCTTTCCCCTGGGCTTTTCGGTTTCCGTGCCTAGTTTGCAGTTCAGGCTCTGGTGTCGCACGTCGTGGTCAGAGGCATAGTGCTCGAGCTACTTTGTTTCATCCAGTAGGTTTATTGTTCTACCTACTGTTGTATGCGTATATGATTATGTATTAGAAGTCGCTCTGAGCTTCCTATTGTATGTGTTATACGATTTTACTCCAGATTTTCCGTAAAGTACATATATATTTACTACTTTACGTTATTGTTGATATATTGAGAAATCCGGATGGGATTGGTGCCCACGGTTTGCTTTTTGTGGCATAGGATGAAGTGTATTTTTCGCGTGCAGGTAATGGTAATTCCACGCTAGTAACGAAACTCTGCCCAAATTTCGAAAAGTTTTGTTTGTTCGTATTTTCGAAGGGGTTCGATTCCGGTTTAGGGAGCTAAATCGGGATTGGGTCCTTTCAGCTTGGTATCAGAGCATTAGGTTGTAGGTTCTGTAGACTTCTGTAGTCGTGTTTACTAAGGATATTTGAGAATGTACAGCATGTCTGGAATGGTGACCCGACCGGCCGGCGGATAATCATCAAATTCCGGGTGTTGTATGCTTTCAAATATTTGAAGTTCCATGATTACGTTCCACTTGTTGTGAAAGATATTGTATTCATTAGGATGCCTCCTGACGTGCTTTCCGTGTCGTTTCGGTTGTGGATCCTATTGAGGATCAATCGACGGACGAGTTACCAGAGAACAGTGGATTTGGATGAGTATTCAGAGTTCAGAGAATTGTGTGGCACGGTTTGCCTGGGGATGTGTATATAGGCGTCTATACGTTACCTCAGAGCTGAGAATTTTGGTGGTGATGTTTGCTTGATTCAGATTATTGTGTTTGGTGGGCTGATATTGTGTGAGTTCCGGTTGTGACTCCATGGCCTACATTCAGGGTGTTGTTATACGGTAATGGTTCCATCAGGCTACCCAACATTCGACTGTGGAGTGTTTACCCACCTGAGGCAGAGATGTATTGTCCACATGTTTGTTTCCGTTTTGCACATGTATTGTGGTTTCAGAGGAAGCAGTGCATGAGGTTCGAGATGAGTTTGAACCTGAGCATCAGAGAGAGTCTGACTGTTATGCCTTGAGATTACCGTGAGGAGCTTAGTGTGTTGCACTCAATGGCGAGGCTATTGTGAGGAAAAGATGTATACGGTTTCGATGTGATGGTTTGAGGAAAGTGGACTTAGTCGAGATTTTGATGAGGTTGAGTTCCGACACTTTGGGATCAGTGACTTCATCAGGCTGTGACCTTTTCGATATTGTTGAGGGCCATCTGATCAGGCAGAGGATTCGTTTGACGACTGTGGAGATCACAGAATAGCGGACTTGCTCCTGTGGCATGAGTTTGAGTGATCGTTGGTGATCCTTCCACGCAGCAGGTGTTGCGGTGACGTGTGTTCGTAGAGTATTCTCTGTTGCCATTGTGGTGACCAGGAGGGTCACGTTACGAGGGAGCGCCTTAGCCAGCTGATCTAGCGGTTCGGTAGTCCAGAGTTTACGAGGAGATCCTCACGTTATTCCTGCGGACTGACCAATGTACCCTTTTGACGAGTTCTTCAGCAAGTCGCGATTGATGTGGGCGACTAGTTGAGCATGTTGGAGTTCGTGCCATGACCTTGTTTGAGGACAGACTTTTCTCCGAGGTTGCTGTTGTTTAATATCCATGGCTATTGTACCTGCATCTCCACTTCCGAGGTTTTGGAGAGTATTGTATCCATCCGGAGGTTGCGAGATCCTTGTTGGAGGATATGGCTTAGCCGCGGATCTGTTATAGCTGGACGTGTGGTTTTGATGTGACCATGAGTATGGACTTACTGACGACGCATTTGGCTGTGTTCGAGTGCCTCGAGATGGAGGTTGTGTTTCGACGACCAGATTTCCCCGAGATGCTGTTTCGCGGTGATGGTCGAGCGGATGATGGAGATGGGTGGTGTTGTTTGATTAGCTCATGTTGTGGATACTACGGTTGCTGTACCTGACATTGGCGACATTGAGGTGGTTCCCTAGTTTCGTGAGATGTGTGCCGGAGGAGTACCAGGTATCCCTCCAGTTCGGGAGACTGACTACATCATTGAGCTTGTACCAGGCGCTGGACTCATTTTACCGACGTCTTGTCATTTGGAGCCAGCGGAGCTGATGGAGCTATTGTTTCGACTCCAGGAGTTGCTGGAGGAGGTTTCAGGAGACTTCGTGCGACCCCACGTATTGCGTGGTGTGCTTTTGCATTGTGTGTACGGACATTGGATGATTCGACGTGGTGGTGCATTGACTACCGGAAGCCTGATTTACTTCTGAGGAGAGTGAGTATCCTCCGCTTCGGATTGATGAGTGGTTTGGTCAGCTCGCGAGAGCTTCAGTATTTTCGAAGATTGATTTTGGTTCCGGATACCATCAGTTGAGGTTCAATGAGTCAGTTGTGGCTTGGATGATTTTCGGATCTCGTTGCGGACATCAAGAGTTCTTGGTCACGCCATTGGTTGACCAATGCCCCGTAGATCGTGTGGATTTGATGGACCAGGTGTTCAGACGGTTTCTGGACGAGTTGCGGTCATGTTCGCCGGGAATATCCTGATTCACTCCAGGAGTGTGGACCAGTACCTGAGGTAATTGTGAGTGGTTTTGCGGACTTCACGAGACGATCAGTTGTTTGCGAAGTTCAGCCAGTATGAGTTTTGGTTGATTAGTGTGAAGATTTTGGGTTGTGTGATGTTATCCGAGGGAGTTGACGTGGATCCTGACCAGTTTGAAATTGTGTTGATTTGGGGTTGACCTACCCGTGTACCAGAGATCCAGTGTTTCTCTTGAGTTTGGCAGGCTATTACCGACGGCTTGTGCAGGATTTTCCCGGATTGTCACTCTACTTTCCGGACTGACGAAGAAGGCGTCAAGTTCGAGTGGTTCGATGCACGCAAGGAGAATTACTTACTCCTGCAGGATGGTTAACCGTTGCTTCGGTTTTGACCTTACCTGACGATCGTGACGAGTTCGTGGGTTTTGGCGATGCATCGAGGTTTGGATTTGGTTATGCTTTGATGCTGTGTAGCAGAGCGGTGGCTCATGGTTACGGACAGTGGAAACCTTGTGAAGCTACGTATCCTATGTATGATTTGGGTGTGGCTGTCTTTGTGTAAGCACCAGAAAGTTCGAGACGCTACAGCTATGGCGTGCAGCGTAGTGTAGGATGTGCACTGATCACTTGAGTTTCATCCACTTGCATTTTCGGCCAGATTTGGGCTTAAGGCAGTGTAGATGGTTGAGGTCGACTCACGACTATGGCTGCACCTTTGAGTTTGTTCGGGAAAGGCTAGAGATTGTATTTGATCATCCGTCTGGGATGTTGTTACTGATGCATTCAGTCGAGAATCGGGAGTTTCAGTGTTTCATGTGAGTGTGGCGCGAGTTTCCGTGTTAGCCGAGTTATGGGCTACGAGAGCTGAGTTTGAATGTGATGACGTTGAGGCTCGTGGTTTCACGCGCATTTGGCGCTAATGATGCGGAATTATATCAGATACTTCGAGTTTACTACTCGTGACGCAACATGAAGAGCAGTGTAGCGGTTTGTGTGTGCAGATGCCACGTTTGTTGACAGGCGATGGCTAGGAGGCAGAGACTTGCCGAGAAGTGTCAGCCATTCGAGATTTCCGATTGGACGTGGTGTTTGTCGCTGTGACCTTGTGTGTGTTTGTGTGCATTTTGATTTGTGATACCAGTTGTCAAGCCATTGTGGACCATTTGACGGACTTGGTACATTTCCTTGTACTTTCGGGAAAGGATTTTAGTGGCAGACTAGCATAGCTGTGTTTGACAGAGGTTGGCCATATACGTGGTGTGCCTATGTCCCGGTTCGCTGACCGAGATAATCAACTACGACTGTGTGTTGGCGAGCTTTGCAGCGAGCATTGGGGACCAGATTACGAGTTAGTACCGGATCTTATCCTTGGGTTGGCGGACGATCTTTGAGGACTATTCAGACCTTGGAGGGCATGTTGTGGACCTCGGTATTGCAGTTCCAGAGGATTCAGGACCAGCAGTTTCAGCTGTTCGAGATTGCTTGCAGTACCAGTTGTTGACCATTGTGATTTTGATGTTGCATGATGTCGTTTTGAGGAACGATGCTGTACTCCATTGTGTTGGAGTGAGCTTGTTTGAGTTTGAGTTGATGTTTGATTCTGATTTTGTGGAATGTGTTACCACAGACTGTCTAATTAGCTGAAATGGGTTGATAATTGCTTGAGTTCGATGTTTGAGTTTTGTTGGTATGAACAGGTCGTGTTGTGATTTGCCATGTGGTTTTGATCTAGATGTGGTCATAGGCGAGTTTGTGTTATGCCGTATGGTTCGGCATCGCCTATATCATTGGCTTTTATGTGTGTTGTATTCCGTGTGGCGGAACTGTGTTTCAGGTTTGCTATATGTTGTGTACCCTATATGTTCCTTATGTAGGAACCTTTGGCGTTGTGTGGAGCCAGTTCAGATTCGAGATTTGTGGGTACAGAGATTTCAGCACGGAGTTATCACCTATTGTGGAGTTTGTGATCAGAATTGTTCAGTTGAGATTGCCGTTGGTGAGTTGAGCAGTATGCCGAGGCAGTGCTCCTACCTTGTAGTCGGCAGACTTGGAAATTTCGAGGTCGAAATTTTTCTAAGGGGGGTGGATTTGTGACGACCCGGAACAGAATCAGCAGTTAAGTCGCATTGTTGCAGAGTTACGACAGTGTTGAAACCGCCAGCTTTGTTAACGACTAAATTATTGGCCAAGAATTGGAGCTGGGTCTCTTCTCGAGAGTCGTTGTACGTATGATTACGAGTTCATGGGTGGTTCCAGATCGTTATTTGGACGACCGAGGAATTAGTTACGAATATTTGAAGTTTCGACGAAAATGGATTTAAATGGCGGGTTTGTTCGCGACTTAATTACCGGTCGAGAATTTGGTTTTGGCTTCTTCACGGAAGTTGTTCAGAATTTAATTTCGAGTTCGTAGGAACTTCCGGAGCACAATTTTGAGTTACGGAGTTTAAGTTGCGAATTTTGCCGTTTGTTGATTGTTTGGTTGATTTAATTATATGTTGATTGGAACAGTTGACTTTTTATCCGTTTGGCCGATATGTTTGACTTCGGGTGATTATTGAAGAATATGTCGAGACGAGTTTGTGGCCACGAGAATTATTGGGATCGGAATTACGACGAGGAAGTTGTGCGCGTTTGAAGTTCGTCGAAATGGATAAACATGAAGTTTCCGTTTTGGGAAAGGCTATTTATAGTAACCTGCTGTTTTGGGCAGGTCAAACTTACCATAATGGGAGTTGACTTGGTCAACTCGGTTTGACCGAGTTGGGAGGGTGAGTCACGACGGAGGCGTCGGCCTCCACGGCGGCGACGAGATTTTGGCCACCTCCGGGCTTGGCCCGTGGCTCTTTCTACTCGCCATGATGCCTTCTTCAACTTCCCGGCCTCCATGCACGGCGAGGCTTGCCGGAGGAGGAGCAAAATCCGGCCAAACTTTGGAAGGAACTTTGTGAATTCGGGTTCTATGTTTGAGGCCGATTCGAGCTGCAATTCTTAGTGGGCTTTGTAGCTCTCATCCTCTTGGAGCTACCATGTAAGTTTGAAGCTCTAATTTTGCTTGAGTTTGGAGAATTTTGGGATTGAAAATTTGTGTACAATTCGGTTTATCATGAAATTGGGTGTGTTAGAGTGAGAATTGGACTTCGGTGCAGTTGACAAAGTTGCTCAGTGGACGATTTTGAGTGGAAGAGGGGTGGCTCCGCCGTGAAATTTCACGTCCGGCGGCGGCGCCGCCGTGGACGGCGGTCAACGGTCAACGGGTTGACTTTTTGACTATCGACAAGTTGCATGTCATTTGACTCGAAATCGCGCTCTGATCGCAGTGGGGAGGTTCGTTTCTCGATTTGAGCATCCGAAAGTAAAGCGAGGTATTGAGGTGTTATATATGGATTTTCGACGATTCGTCGGCTTTGAGTTATGTGTTTCCGGGAACGGTGGTTTCTCGTGATTTGTCTTGCATTGTCGGGATATGATTTTGAGATATGGATTTTGTGAATATTCAGGTGTTCGTGATCGTTCGTTTGGCGATGGACTTTCCGCCGGATCACGGGTTAACGCGTTACGCCAGTTTGTGAGTGGACATTTCTTTTCACGGATTATTTGCGAGTCTTGATATACGTTTTATGAACTTGAGCATGCATATGAGATTTCGGATTACATGAGCATGTGTTTTATGATTATACGATTATACTTATACAAATATACGTATACGAGTATACATATACTTATATGCTGTTTTATGCATTTGCATCGAAATATTTATGATTTGGTTTACACAGAGTACAGTCGTGGTTACGTTGTTGTATCGATACACTTGCCTCTCGGCTAATCCCCGATGGTAGGCTTTATTCCAGGGGAGGCTGTGACTCCTGACCCGAGGTCTTTACCGGGGGGAGGCAGACCTTTGACCTGAGGCCATTTCCGGCTAGAATCACGTGGAAGTCAGGGACTCCGTGGTTCTGACTGTACTAGCACGGATGTGTCCATGAGTGACCCCGTGGGATTTTTACTTGCATGCTCAGTACGCTGGAGGATTATGGTTTTACCTCGTGTACTTTGTTATTTATATTTACCTGGACTCGCATATGTTATTTTAAACATATATATGAACTGGTGAAACACATTTATTTTCGTCCACTCACTCTAACGTATTTATTGTCTTTCCCCTGGGCTTTTCGGTTTCCGTGCCCAGTTTGCAGTTCAGCCTCTGGTGTCGCACGTCGTGGTCGGAGGCATAGTGCTCGAGCTACTTTGTTTCATCCAGTAGGTTTATTGTTCTACCTACTGTTATATGCGTATATGATTATGTATTAGAAGTCGCTCTGAGCTTCCTATTGTATGTGTTATACGATTTTACTCCGGATTTTCCGTAAAGTACATATATATTTACTACTTTACGTTATTGTTGATATATTGAGAAATCAGGATGGGATTGGTGCCCACGGTTTTCTTTATGTGGCATAGGATGAAGTGTATTTTTCGCGTGCAAGTAATGGTAATTCCACGCTAGTAACGAAACTCTGCCCAAATTTCGAAAAGTTTTTGTTGGTTCGTATTTTCGAAGGGGTTCGATTCCGATTTAGGGAGCGAAATAGGGATTGGGTCCTTTCATATAGGTATTATTGAGTTTTGGATGAGTTTTGGTATCGAATCAATTAGATATCTTGGCCGGATTTCTGGGTTATTAGACTGCAGTGGTCCGGCCGTTTCCAGGGGTCAAATCCTTATGGTTTTGGGGTCCGAGGTGGAGCGACGACGACTAATTCTGTCGAATTCGTTTTTCGGCGATTTGAGGGAAGCGAGCTTTCGGGCCATTTTCTTGCCAACCGGCGACGATTCGGGGCTTGGCCCAGTTGGAAAAGTTGTTGCTCGTGGCGACAGATTTCCAACGCGGGGTCGAACATTTCAAATGGAGCAATTCATCCAGGAGGCGCGTGTGGAGGCGCACGAGGGCCACGCGTCGCCGTCCATGGTGGTTTTCCGGTAAGTCAATTTTCAGAAATTATCGACAGGACTTCCGAGGTTATTTTTAGGGTTAATTTTCATAGTTTTATGCGTATTTTGATCTGTATTTACAGGACATCGAGATTGCAACTCTAGCAGCGAAGGAAATTCCGCAGGACCTTAGCAGTAGTCGCAGAATTATGAGTGGATCTTTATTTTCACAGTTGATTGCGAGTTCATTATTTTTACGCAGTACGCTTTAAGGTATATTTTAAATTAATTTATTTGGAGGCTTGCTTTGTGATGGTTTGTTTAGTTGCATCAATGCTTTAGCTATTCGGCTGATCACCAGATAGTTGGTTAAGGGAGGTTAGGTGGCCTTGTCTTATCCAGATCGACTCAAGTTAGGTGTCCTAGGGACGATTTCATCACATATTTGCATAATTTTCATTTCAGTTTAACGCCTTAGGTTAGGTAGCCACGGAGAGCACCTCCATTTATATTTCAGTTATTCAGTTTAGAACTCGCATTATTTCATAGAAAATAGCAGAAAGGCATGAAATTACCATTTAGTGATTTACGCAGATTATTATATTATTTTTGTCCACTCATGCTAACATTTTATATTAAAATGCCTTTCCCTAGGCTTTTCAGTTTTTCATTGCCCAAGTTGCAGTGTTATTTATGAGCGTGCCTGGTATCGTTGAGAGCTCCAAGTCCACCAATCATCCACTCATTAGTAGGTTTTAGCTTATTGTCAGTTTGTTTCATATGTATATAGAAGTCGCTCTGGATACTAGTTTTCTTATGTTGTTACAGTGAGACTCTTGTGAATAGGTTGTTACTCGAGTAGTCATCGAGTTTGCTTTTCCTTGTATTTAGAACCATTACTTTGTAAAGTAAGTTTTATATCTTGAGTTTTACACCTGGTTTAGTTTCTACTATATGTTGGGAAATCCGAATGGACATCGGTGGTCCACGGTTTGTTTGTGAGATTTATCTATGGAGTGTCATTCTTCTTGCATGATTTTGGTTGTCTCAGTTTTAAGGAGAGTTATGTCAAAAAAAATTACAGAATTTCATAGATTATGGTAAGTCGTTAGGGCTTGATCTTAGATTACTAGTTATTCTAGGGTTGGGTCCTTTCATTCTGTCATGAAGTGGTACCACAACCAAATTTGTGGTAGATTCCATGACATTTAAGAGACGCACCGATGAGAGCTCTTGAGCAGGAGGTTAGGGCACTACTGATATGGAGGAGATTCGAAGGATGTTTGAAAACCTGAATACTCGCATCGATCACATCGAATCCAAAAGTCGGAAGGGCGAGGATGTTACTAAACATGAAGATGCTGATATCAACCCCTTTGCTTAAGGGAATAGAAAGTCTCAAAAGAGATTTGATTTGAGAGTTGAGATACCTGTGTTTGAAGGAAGGATGAAGCCTTAAGAGTTTATTGACTGGCTCAATACTATCGAGCGAGTCTTTGAATATAAAGAAGTCCTTGAAGAAGAAAAAGTGAAGATTGTAGCCATTAAGTTGGTGAAGCGTGCCTCTACTTAGTGGGAGCAACTTAAAGCTCAAATGGGAAAAACTGGGGAAATCAAAGATCAAGACTGGGAAAACATGAAGAAGGCCTTGAAAGGGAAGTTTTTACCCGAGAATTTTACGACACCTTCCTGAAACTGCATGGTTCTAACAGAATTCAAGATCAGTTTATGAGTATATCGAGGAGTTTGACCTCCTTACTATCAGGAGTGGGATTGCTAAAACTAAGGACCAAACAATCGAAAGGTATACTACCAGAAATTCTACTATAGCCGATGACGTGAAGTCATCGACCTGTTAAATTAACTCGTCGATTATAGGTATAACCGACGACATGCTGTCGGTCATACCGTCGTCGGGAATATATCGTCATTTATACTATAACCGACGACCAGTTAGGGTAGTCGTCGGTTATAGTGTGGGATTATAACCGACGACAAAAAACCATCGGTTATAACTTAGAGCATAGCCGACGACGTTGTCGTCGATTATAGTGTGTTTTGGAATATTCTGGGAAATACTATAGCAGACGACATAGAGTTATGTCGTCTGCTATAGTTGCTACATTTTTAAAAAAAAAACAGTAGATTCTTGATTGGGCCCAATTCCAGAACCTACAATTGCAAAATACAACACATATTTTTCCAACAACATATATTATCCAACAACGTATGCATCCATACAAAGAAAAGACAACTACACTAAGACTGATCAAAATCTATGTTGTGTAAATAATCAGAGTGGTGACTCCCCTGGTCGAGCTGATCCTCTGGTGGCTGCGGCTGCGGCTATGGAGCATCGAAAATGTTCAAATGTGGGGGCGGGATCTGGATTCCAGTAGCCTGAAACTGTGGCATACACTGCTGCCACCATGCCGCCATAGATGCAGATTGCTTGGCTAATCTCTGCTGCTCGGCAAATCTTGCATTTTGTAATGAAATCACCTACTCCATCTCCTCTATTCATCTCTGTTGCTCCTTCATATGTCTATGTTGCTCACTACCACATTTACTACTATTGCCGGCGACAAGGGAAAAAAAAGGTCGGCAACGGAGCAAGTCGCCGGCAATAATGAGCATTGCCGGCGACTTGCACCGTCGCCGGCAAAAAGTCCAAAAATTTGCCGGCAATGCTCAAAATTATTGCCGGCGACCTTCTCCGTCGCCGGCAATAATCTCTCCACCATTGCCGGCGAAATTCCGGCCGAAAAATCGCCGGCAATGGTGAAAAATTATTGCTGGCGACGGAGAAAGTCGCCGTGAATAATTTTCCACAATTTCCGGCGATTTTTGACCGGAATTTCGCCAGCAATAACTCCATTGCCGGCGATTTAATGAATCGCCGGCAATACCTCTTATATCAGATCCAGATCGCAGCAGCTCATTCATTTGGATATAGAAAAATTCAGTGAAATCGAAAGAAGGAAAACGCTCTGAAATCCTTGGGTATTGTCAAAAGGCGTCGAAAACCCGCTCGAGAAGCTATATACGTAGCTATATATAGGTACATACGTATATATATATATATGTGTGTGTGTTGATTTAATTAGATCGATATAGAGTTGAGATATCGATTTGGTTTGATATGCAAATAGAGTGGATATATTGTTGATTTCGAGTGATTGACTGTTGATTTTGAGTTGATTTGAGATTATTTCGATGAAAATATGTTAATTTGTGTATATATATGTATGGATATAAAATTATTTTGTGAATATTAATTGTTAATATGTCTATATATATACAGGCATGTTAATTTGTAATTGTGAATTGTTGGTATATATATATATATATTAATTTATATGCATGCATGGGTCAACTTTTGTTAATTAATCGGATGAATTCGAATGTAATTAATGATGATTTATTAATTAATTAGTAGTGAATTAATGTGTATATATATATATTTATAGTACGTAATGTTAGAATTTTCAGGATGGACAAGAGTTGGATGAGCCTCGAATGATGGGATGTGAGATATCACCATGGAATTAGGAGTTTTGTGGATTTTGTGAAGGCTGATTGTGGAGACACTACACTTCATTATTGCCCGTGTAAAGAATGTAAGTGTCGCAGCGATCGATTTCGTTTTCCCATTGATAAAGTCCAGAAGCACCTGAGTAAATACGGGTTTTGGGATAAGTACACTTATTGGATTTATCACAGTGAAACATCGTTAGTGGGTCCGCATGATCATGGACAATTTGGTGAGAGGGCCAGTCCATCCTATGATCATGGACATTTTGCTGAGAGGGCCAGTCCATCTTATGATCCAACATCGATGTTAATCAATGATATGTTTCCTCATGAGAGCGGTGTATTTGCTGATCAAGCACCAAATGTCCCTCTCGTCGTGCAAGGTTTCCCCCATATTGAACCAGTCAAGCCATTACCTGGAGCTCATGTCAACACAAGCGGTATGGACAAGTACAACAACCTGATTTCATTACAACAGACTCCGTTGTACGACGGTTGTAGTAAGACTGTTCTTGAAAGTGTCATGGGAGTGTTGCAGCTCAAAATGGAGAACAAAATGTCTGTCAAAGCTGTTGATTCTTGGCTGAAGTGGACTGCTTTGCTACTGCCACCCGGTCATCGTCTTCCTACCACTCATCATAAGGTGCGACATATCCTGAAAGATCTTGGGCTTTCCTACATCAAAATCCATGCATGCAGATATGATTGTATTCTCTTCTGGGGAAAAGATCTTGAAGACCTTGAAGCCTGCCCGGTATGTTTTACAGAAAGGTATAATTTGATTCCTGCAGGCAACAAGAAAGCTATGAAGATACTTCGATATTTCCCGCTTATTGATAGGCTGTAGCGGTTGTTCATGTGTGCTTCCTCGGCTGAAGCTATGAGATGGTGGGCTGAGAGGAATTTGCCTGACAATGACACCCTTATACACCCTTCCGACAAAGAGGCTTGGAAGCACATGGTCAGGGAGTTTGATCATTTTGCAGCAGAGGTCCGAAATGTTTGGCTAGGGCTCTCATCTGACGGATTCAACCCTTTTGGCAACATGAGTCTTCAATACAGTATATGGCCAGTTATTTTGGTACCGTACAACCTTCCACCATGGATGTGCATGAAGAAGGAATACAATATGCTGACTCTGTTAATTCTGGGCCCGGGTTATCCAGGAAAGTGTCTCGATGTGTATTTGAGGCCTTTGATTGAGGAGCTTAAGTACCTGAGTGAGTGTGGCCACCCCACTTACGATAGGTTCAAAAATGAGATGTTCCAGATGCATGCCATGCTTGTTGGCACCATCAGTGATTTTCCTGCCCGCGGTATGTTGTCGGGCAACGTTACCAGGGGTTACAGGGCTTGCTCAGAGTGCATGACGGTTGATTGTTGCAGTCCTCATTGCAGTAAAATTGTTCAGATGCGGCACCGTTGTTGGCTTCCATATGATCACCCATTTAGGTAGGATCAAGACGCTTTTGATGGGACTGTGGAAATAGGTGTGGCACCCAGGCGATGGACAGGGGATGAAATTTTGGAAGTGTTGAAGGAATATGATTTTGGCCAGCTGAGCAATCATCCTGAGATAGTGGCGTCAATTCCAGACAAGCCCGAAAGGTATAAGTTTTGGACACACAAGAGCATATTCTGGGAACTCCCCTATTGGCCCAGGTTGCCTATCAGACACTACCTAGATGTCATGCACATAGAGAAGAATGTGTGTGAAAGTGTGGTGGGCATTGTTCTTAATTTGGAGGGGAAAACAAAAGACATCCCTAAGGCATGCATTGATCTGAAAGCTATGGGACTGCGAAAACATTTGTGGTTAAGAGATGGTAAGAAAAAAATGCCGCAAGCTCCTTACACCGTCAAGCCGAAGCATAAGCATGAAATTTTTGGGTGGCTGAGTAATGTCAGGTATATATTCTTATGGCTATGCAGGAAATTAATATAATTTTTACTTATATATGGTTATATGCAAGAAATATAATTGTTGCTTATGGCTATATATGCAGGTATCCTTATGGCTATGCAGGAAATATAAGCAGGTGTGTTAACTTCCGGGACAATAAGATGTACGGATTAAAGAGTCATGAGTGCCATGTACTGCTTCAATGCCTTTTCCCTATTTTCATTCGAGGGTACCTGCCCAAAGAGGTGGTGGAGCCGTTGGTGGCCTTGTCAAGATTCTTTCAGAAGTTATGCACTAGGGAAGTTAAAAAATCAGATTTCAGGGAGATGCAAGATGACATCATTTTTATCATGTGCAAGCTTGAGAGGATATTTCCCCCAAATTTTTTCGACATCATGCCTCACCTGATGATCCATCTTCCCGAACAATTGTTGCTTACCGGTCTTGTACACTACACTTGGATGTATCCCATGGAAAGGTACAAATGATTCATACATTTGGTTTGCCTCTGTTTTTATATGTAAATTCTTATTTTTTAAGTATCATAACATGCACTTGTTAACTTGTAGACAATTGGGAGCCTACAAGGACTATGTGAAGAATAAATATGCACATGAAGGGTGTATCGCTGAAGCATATATTGCGCACGAGTGTGGAACGTACACCAAATTGTATTTGGGAGCGCTGAAGGACCCCCAACACTACACTTGGATGTATCCCATGGAAAGGTACAAATGATTCATACATTTGGTTTGCCTATGTTTTTATATGTAAATTCTTATTTTTTAAGTATCATAACATGCACTTGTTAACTTGTAGACAATTGGGAGCCTACAAGGACTATGTGAAGAATAAATATGCACATGAAGGGTGTATCGCTGAAGCATATATTGCGCACGAATGTGTAACGTACACCAAATTGTATTTGGGAGCGCTGGAGGACCCCCAACAACAGATGCAGATAGATGAACCCCAGTTCAACCTTTCTATCATCTCCAATGACGTGGTAGTACATGGAAGCTTGCCAAAGTCGTACAAGTTGGATGGAAATAAGGTAGTCATTGCCCACTGGTCGGTACTGATTAACTGTCCAGAAGTACAATATTGGAAAAACTATCATCTTCACTGCCCTGCTATTGCCGGAAATGTTGATTACCACAACAGGACGTTTGCAAACTACTTTGGTCAATGGGTAAGGGTATATGTGTATAGAGCATATTTTTTAGCTCCTTATATAGCATGTGTGTACGTGGTTTTCTTTTTCTATGTTCATAATTTATGGTGTACCTGGTTTCTTATCGTTTTAAGATGAACCATGTAGCAAATGATGGTTGCCTAGAGTGGTCAAACGAATTGAGGGTCTTGGCGATGAAATCGATAGCTTCAAAAGTTTACTCAATGTGTCAGGTCAATGGCGTGAAATTTATATGTGAAAATCGAGATGCCCGACTGAAAACACAGAATTGTGGGGTGATGGTCCATAGTGGGCAGGATGGCGTTGACTATTACGGTGTCCTTCATTCAGTTGTTGAACTAATTTGTGGGAACCGCATGAAAGTGCACTTGTTCAAGTGTAGATGGTTTGATACTAGCCCGGAGAACACAAGGACTGATCAGTATGGAATATTTTCGGTGAATACTGCTACAAGCGGGTATAAAGAAGACCCTTTCGTTCTTGCCACATCAGTAAAACAAGTGTTTTACTTTGACGATCTTCTCAACAAAGTCCCATGGAAGGTGGTTAACCATGTTGCTCATAGAAACATATACAGTGTTGCCACACTTGGTGAGACTGCAGATGATGAAGAAGTTACTGCATACCAAGAGCCGAACGCTTTTGACATTCCGGAATCATCTACGATTCGCCTTAATAATGTGAGATCTGGGAGTGTGGTTCGAATTACTGGAGCAGAACTTCTCGATGTTAATCCAAATGAAGTTGACGCTGATTCAGATGACGAGGAGCGGCATATATTGCCAGAGGTTACCTATGAAACCGAGTCAGACTCAAGTGTTGAAGATGATTACGATTATCATCCTTAGTACGTTAATGATGTACGTATTTATAGTCGTAAATTGGCTTGGAGGTAAATTATAGTCGGAAATTCTAGTGGGAAATTATAGTCGTAAATTCTATATAGTCGGAAATTCTAGTGGGAAATTCTAGTCGTAAATTATAGTCGAAAATTATAGTCAGTCGGAAATTATAGTCGTAAATTATATATAGTCGGAAATTCTAGTCGGAAATTCTAGTCGTATTTATAGTACGTCGTAAATTATAGTCGTAAATTATAGTCGTATATATAGTCGGAAATTATAGTCGTATTTATAGTATGTCGTAAATTATAGTCGTAAATTAGAGTCGGAAATTATAGTCGTAAATTGACTGGGAATTGGCCTGGAATTGGTCAGAAATTGGCCCGGAATTGGTCGAAAATTGGCCGTAAATTGGTCGGAATTGGTCTGGAATCACTATCATTACCAACGAGTTGCTTATCAACTCGTGGGCAATACTATTACCCACGAGTTAACTCGTTGGTAATAGTATTGCCCACGAGTTAACTCGTAACTCGCCGGCAATACTTCGATATAACCCAGGATAGGCAGCTCGAGCTCCCTCATTTCTTCTCCTCCCCTTCCTCCTTGAAAACCCTAAAATTAATCCCATCTCTTCCTCACCTCAAATCTCTCAAATTAACCTCTCTTCCTCTCCTCAAATCTCTCCTCGCCTCTCCCCTCTCCCCTCTCCACACAAAAATACCTAAACCCAAAAACCCCAAATCTCCCCTACCTCTCCTCCCCTCCTCCCTCTCCTACTCCCCTCCTCCTCTACCTCCTCCCCTCCTCCCCCGCCGCCGGAATCCGAGCTCCACCATGACAGGTCCTCTCTCTCTCTCTCTCTCTCTCTCTCTCTCTCTCTCTCTCTCTATTTTTGTTTTTTATAATTATGTGTATATATATGCATTTTAATTATATTTGTATGCATTTTAATTAACTTGATTAATTAAGTTTTGGGTTTTGAGTTAATTTTTGATAATTATTTGGCAAGTGTATGTTTGGATATATGTAGAAAATATTTAGGTAATTTAAGGTGATTTAATTGGATTAATTGATATAGTTGATAATTATATTGTATTTTTAAGGTGTTGCATGGGCAAATTAATTGATATAGGTTTAATTGATACAGGTAATTTAAGGTAATTTAAGGTGTTGGGCAAATTAAGGTCATTTTGATTAATTGATATAGTTGATAATTTAACATATATTTGTTAACTTAATTAATTGGTTAAATAAGCATTTGGGTAATATTTAATTGATATTTTGATAATTATATTCGTAATGATCGATATGATATGATGCAATTTAATTTAATGTTTTATATGATATCATAAGCATTTGGCCAATGAAATTTAATTTAATGTTTGATATGATGCAAACGGTTCGAAACGGTTCCGGTTCCGGTTCGAAACGGTTCCGGTTCCAAACGGTTCCAGTTCGAAACGGTTCCGGTTCCAAATGGTTATCGGTTCCAACAATTAGTCCTGGATTCGGTTCTATGAAAAACCGGAACCGTTTGGAACCGGGACAGTTTTGAACCGGAACCGTTTGGAACCGGAACCGTTTTGAACCGGAACCGTTTTGAACCGGAACCGTTTGGAACTGGAACTGTTTGGAACTGGACCGTTCGGTTCCGGTTCCGGTTCTAGCGGTTATCGGTTCAAAACGGTTCCGGTTCCGGTTCCAGTTTTTCATAGAACCGAAACCGGGACTAATTGTTGGAACCGGAACCGTTTCGAACCGGTACCGTTCGGTTCCGGT
Organism: Geum urbanum; assembly: GCA_946800695.1. NCBI lineage: Eukaryota > Viridiplantae > Streptophyta > Magnoliopsida > Rosales > Rosaceae > Geum > Geum urbanum. The sequence goes on along the minus strand of OX327001.1, from coordinate 42,531,409 downwards.
TCCGGTTCTACCGGTTATCGGTTCCGGTTCCAGTTACAAACCAAAGGGTTCCGGTTCCGGTTCCTTACGGTTCCGGTTCCTTAATTTTCATAGAACCGAATCCAGGACTAATTGTTGGATGCGCAGGAGGTTTTGCGGAAAATTGGCTTAGAGGCATCAAACAGAGAGGGACTAGAAACAGTGGAGGAAGTAGCAGTCAGCAACACGCACAGTGGCCCAATTATGAATGCTCGCACACAAATGTTGCTAGCTCCGCGAGGAGAGGAGGAAGCTGCACGATCCAGATCCGTGCAACCCCCAATCCAGCCTCGAGCCTCAGTCAGCAGACCCACAGACGAGCGACAGTTAACGGGGGCATCAGAAACTCCCTCCATCCGAATGCCCCCTATTTGCCCGGTGCCTACTCTCGTTTCACGGGAATCATCTGAGGCAGATGGTGCTGGCGCCTCATTGTCCACGCCTCGTCTATCTCCGCCGTCCGGTCTCTTCCTCCCCGACGAGATTCCTATGATCCCTGAATTCGATGATAGGGGGAGGCCTATTTATATGGAAGGACGGCCGGAGTTCCTGAGCGTGGAGGAAGCGTACAACTTCATCCCGTTCGACCCCGTGTATCTTTGGAGTGTGAGGTGCACCAACCAGCAAACGGACGATGCAGGTAAATTTTATTTAACAAGATTGATTACTTAATTATTACTTAAGACTTACGATAGGTTCAATTAATGATATCAATTTGTTGACATTGTATTATTAGGAAATTTCGTTAATGGCACTGGAAAACAAAAGACTAGAGGCCCCTGCACCGGGAAGAATCTTGAGCAGGCCACCGGGGGAAGGAAAACGCTCATTAGGGCCAATGAGCATGGTGAGGTGATCGAGACATTTGACACCACGCGAAAGTATGCCAGCATGGCCGGCGCCGTCGTGCGGGACAAGGTCCCAATGCTTTGGCCAGATTGGGAATCTGTGCCTTTCTACGTGAAGATGCAAGTGCATAATGCACTGAGTGTGAGTTAAATCCTATTTTCATTACGTAAATTTTACATTTATTAATTAAGTCTGAATAAATATATAATTTTACCGTTTATATATTCATCTTGTAGGTGTGGTTTGACGTGGATGAATGCCTTATTCACACGTGGGTAGAGCGTCAACTACATATCAAGTGATGTGATTCGAGTTATTTGAGTATATATCGAGTTAGATTTTTGTTTATCAAGTGTTTTAATATCTCTAACTTTTTTTTTCTGGTGTTAATAAAGGTATAAAGAGTGGAAGAACGAGCTTTCAAAACATTACACACAGTACAAGGAGCTAGGCCAAGGTTCTACCCCTAGCGAATTCCGGTTTAGGGAGTACGAGTGGCTGTGGCTGGTAGCCCACTTCGAGCACCCCAAAGCGAAGGTATGCATCCTGAATATATCTTACAACCCTAATGTATCGTATCACATTGAAATAGTTAGTTACTAATTTTTTTACATATGTTTATCAAACAAGGCGATTTCCAAGACGAACCGGGAGAACAGATTGAAAAACACCAAGGCCCATCATGCAGGTTCACTCAACTATTTGGGTTGGTCGAGTAAGGTGGAGCAACAACAAGAAGTCAACCCGTTGGTGCTTATTCATCAGAAGTTCTATCCGCAGTGCCCTGAAGAAGCGGTAAGTCTTTCGCCTCATTATTTTGTACTTCACATATGCATGTGTTAATAAAACTATTTTTCTCTATTAATTTATTTTGTTTAATAATACGTTATTCATATTCGCTTTTTAAATTAGGCGAGAGTGGAGGAGGCGATCACAGAAGTCACCATGAATATAGCTCGAAACAACCATCCTGACTGCTCGGAGGAAGAAGTGACCCAGTATGCCTCTCAGATCGATCCGCTTGATCGCCCTATAGCGGCTCAGATCATGGCAAAAGCGTGTGGGACTGGAAAGAATACCTACTACTGCAGGGGAATGGGCTCGGCGGGCGAAGGAGTATTAAAGAACACTTCAGAATACTCTACCGGGTCAAGAACTTCAACTTCTAGGAACTCTAACCTAGCAGCGGAGCTTCAGAGGACGCAGAGGGAGTTGGAGGAGAAAAGGAGGCAGATGGAGGAGATGCGGCAATTGGCCGAGCAACAGGCAGTCAGAGATGCCGAGTACTGAGTGATGGTCGAGCAACACCGAATGATGGTCCAGCAGCAGACACAAATGTTCACATGGATGCAGACGATGTACGCGTGCCAGACTACCGGACAACCACTCCCCACACCTCCCTCGGTCCCTGTGTTCCACACTGATCCACCATAGCAGCAGTCACCGCCACAGCAAGACCAGGGTAGCCACCGGAGTTCAAATGATTACGTCCACATGGATTTCCTCGACCCTGATGTGTAGTTGTAGTTTATTTTCGTATTGTTGCTATTTGTACTGTACGTTGGACAATTATGTGTGTACTGTTGAACTTGTATTAGTACGGTTTCTGTTTTTCAGTGCAGGTTCTGGAATTGGGCCCAATCCAGAACCGGCTTTTTTTTGACAAATTTCTTCCGGTATTGCCGGCGACTTGGACCTAAGTCACCGGCAATACCCCTCATTTTCCGACCACGGAGGAGCAACATTGCCGATGACTCAAGTCGCCGGTGATTCCCCACTATTGCCGGCGACTTGAAAATTAAGTCGCCGGTAATACTTTCACCGGCGCCAAATTTCCGGCGAGAGTATTACCGACGACTTGTCGCCGGTAATGACTATCACCGGCGACCAAAAAAGAAAGGTCGGCGACTTTAAGTCGCCGACAATACCCTTAAATGTTGTAGTGGCTCCTCCATAAGTCTATGTTGCTCCTCCATCTCTCTCATCTACCTCTGGAGCTGCTCATGTAGATGGAAGGTCCTGGAAGATCTCGGCTGGCGGGAGAATTCAGGAGTCACTTTCAAGACCCTTTGGCCCTTCTTGCCCAAACCCTTGACGTAGAAGGTGTTCTTCCCAGGAGGTATCGCGACTGCCATGATCCTCACCGACACAGTCGGATCAGATGTATTAATCTGAGAGACGTATTAGGTCAGCTCCTCATCTGAGGTGTTAGGATATCACTCTCGAGCTACTTGAGTTAACACTTGTGGGATCGCCTCCTCCACTCTCGCCTAATTGTCAAGGAAATATGATTAACGTATTAAACATACAAAAAAGTGTAGAGAAAAAATATATATAATGTAGCAAATATGTGAATTAATTTATGAGAGACTTACAGAATATTTGGGGCACTGCGGATACGCTTGATGCATAGTAAACACCAACGGACTTCTGGGTGTTTGGCGGCTGCCACCTCAGCCCAACCAGAATAAGATCTAGAACCGCAATGATGATTCTTGGTGTTTTTTGCCGGTTCTGAGTGTTAGTCTCGGAGATGGCCTTGTTGGATAAACATACGTAAGAAAATGATTAACTAATTTTCTGAATACTTAATTAATCTGACACAAGACAAATATGTTCAAGTTGCATGCCTTGAATCGCGGGTGCTCGAAGTGAGTTACCAACAATCGCCACTCGTACTCCCTAAACCGAAACTCGCTAGGGGTACCATCTCGGTCGCTGCCGTACTTTTCCAAGTGCTCTCGGACTTCCACTCCTTGTACCTATATTATTGCAACACAAAAGTTAGATACTAAAACTCTTGAGGATTAAATTCTTACTCGATATATACAAAAACCGGGACACATCACCTACTCCCTTGCACCTCATTTGCCCACGTGTGACAGAGCATGTTTTCCACGTGAAACCACCTCTACAATATATATATATATAAATGGTAAATATTGAGTTTAAAATACGGACTTTATTAATATGTAGAAAATTTACGTAATAATGCAAAATGTAACTCACTGACAGTGCATTATGCACTTCCAACTTCACGTAGTTTGGCACAGAATTCTACTCCGACCACAGCATTGGGACTCTATCCCGTATGATGCTTCCGACGTACTTTCGAGTATTATCTCCCTTGATCACCTCGCCTCCTTCAGTCGTTCTAATAACCACCAGCCTGTGCCTGGTCACCTGTTCAAGAAGCTTGTCGACGACCGTGCCTCTGATCTTTTTGGCTTTGCCGTTGACGATGGTGCCTAAGACATGGTAATAAGATGAAAACATAAGCACCCAATTTAATTTACATATCGGCTATATATATATAAGTTTGAAAGGCCATATTATAATGTTTATTAATATTTACCCGATTCGTCTGTCTGTTGTCCGTTAATCCGAGCACTCCAAAGAGGTGTCTCGAACGGTATATACACGTACGCTTGGTCCACTGTAAGAAAAGAATCCTGTCCTCCAATAGGCCTCCCCATATCGTTGAAAATAGGTATGGCTGGTATCTCGTCGGGCACGAAGATGGTGGACGACAGTGATAATTGCACACCGGCCCTCAAACTACCTGAAGCACATGCCTCAGATGATTGAGCTGTAGAGGGAGGAGACGTCGGCTCGACAATGTGCGGCATATGCATATGGATCGACTGTTGAGACATGCCGCCCGTTGAGTGTCGGTTGGCTGTTGGTTGCGTCTTTGCCTCCTGATAGAGCCTCCTCGCAATGGAGGGTCGGTTGGGTTCCTGCGGCGTCGCATCCTCACCAAGTATAATACGTTGGCTAGAGGTAATAGGGCCAGGATCATTATTGCTTATCGTGGCCGAGCTGCTACTCTCATTTCCACCTCGGGATCTCGACCCAGATCCCGAAGAATTTCTTTTACGAAAAAAATTCAAATTCATACCTAAAAATGTATATTAATTCACATATAATCTACAAATTCAAATATATTCAATAAATCACATACTCAATTAAACATTAATGTATTCATCGCACATATTCAATAAAATAACAAATTCATCAAAAACACATTCATATACACTGCACATATATTCATCAGCATATTCAACATTACATTACAAAATCATAAAATCACGATCATATATACATTCAATTATATATACAAAATCATAAAATCACGATTATATATACAAAATCATAAAATCAAAATTATATATACATTCAATTATATACACAAAATCATAAAATCACGATTATATATTCATAGGATTATACACACACATATATATATAATTAAACATATATATAGAAACATTTATATATAAACATGTATAAATTAACATAATTATATATAAACATATTAATATATACATATATAATTAAACATATACATATAAATATATGTATATATATATATATTTCTAGAGAGAATCATGGGGAGAGATCGATAGCGGAGAGAGATGGAGGAGTCGACGGTGTCAGGGGATGGAGGAGGCGACGGTGGCGGTGGTGACGACGGGGGGTGGTGGCGTGAAGGGAGGAGAGAGAGAGAATGCCAGTCGGCGGTGGAGAGAGATACCGGAGAGAGAGGGAACTAGTCCAGTCGTGATAGGAGGAGAGAGAGAGGAGGTTGGGATGGCGTGCGGCGGAGGAGGGAGATCCGAATCGATTGATCGCGAAGATTTTGAGATCGGAGAGGGATGTTTGCGGCATGAAAGCGATGGGTAGTCGCGACTGAATTTTTAAATAAATTATAACCAACGACTGTCTAAGTTGTCGGTTATAGTATAACCGATGACGTGAATGATGTACATTGTCGGTTATACTATAACCGACAACAATGACAGTATGTGGTCGGTTATAGTGGGGAATTTTTTCCCCAGCCACATAGATATGTAGCAATACACTTTAAATACCTGATTAACTAACCGATCATAGCTTATAGTTCGAATCATAACTACTTAAACATGTTTCTCATATAAACACTTTGTTATACTCAAATACCTACGTACATCTCTAACTACGGTTGATAATCAGAATCATCGCTTGAGTCTAACTCGGTTTCATAGTTAATTTCTGGTAAGATGTGCCGCTCCTCGTTACCTGAATCTTTGTGAATTTCATATGGATTACCATCAAGAAGTTGTGCTCCCGGGATTCGAACCACAACACCCGATCTCACATTATTAAGGCGAATTGAAGAATCCGGAATGTCAATTGCGTTCGGCTCTTGGTATGCAATAACTTCTTCATCATCTGTGGCCTCACCAAGTGTAGCAGCACTGTATATATTTCTAGGAACAACATGGTTAACTACTTTCCACGCGCCTCTGTGCACAAGATCATCAAGATAAAACACTTGTTTCACCGTTGTAGCAAAAATAAAAGGGTCATCTTCATACCAGCTTGTAGCAGTATTCACCAAAAATGTATCATACTGATCGGTCCTTGTGTTCTCCAGGGTAGTATCAAACCATGTACACTTAAACAAGTGTATTTTCATGGCTTCCCCATAAATTAGTTCCACCACGGAACGGAGAACACCGTCATAGTCAACGCCATTCTACCCACCATGCACCATTACCCCAGCATTTTGTGTCCTCAGTCTGTCGTTTCTATATTGACATATAAATTTCACACCATTGACCTTACACATCAGTTAAACATTTGAAGTTATCGGTTTCATTGCCAAGAGCCTCAATGCGTGTGACCATTGTACATGCATGGTTCATCTAAAAAAAAAAACCATTCACTTTAAATATGAACATTGATATTAATTTGTATATATATGCAAGTACGCCTATATCTATGACCTTACCCATTTGCCAAAATAGTTTGCAAACGTCTTGTTGTGGTACTCAACATTACTCGTAATAGAAGAGTGTTGAAGATGGATGTCTTTCCAGTATTGAACTTCTGGGCAATTAATCAGTACCCACCAGTGGGCAATGACTAACTCATATGGTTCCAACTTGTACGATTTTGGCAAATTTCCATATAGTTCAACATCATTGGAGATGATAGAAAGGTTGAACTGGGGTTGATCTACGGGCATATGCTGTGGAAGGTCCTCCACAGCTCCCAAATACAACTTGGTGTACGTTACGTACTCGTGTGCAAGATATGATTCAGTGATACACCTTTCAGGTGCAGATTTATTTTTTACATAGTCTTTGTAGTCTCCTAGTTGTCTATCAAGTTGAAAAATGCATGTTACGATTATACTTAAATAAGTATTAATATATAAAAACATAGCCAGTACAAAATATTGAATTGTATATACCTTTCCATTGGATACATCCAAGTGTAGTGTATATGACCGGTAAGCATCAATTGTTCAGGAAGATGGATCATCAAGTGAGGCATGATGTCAAAAAAATTTGGGGGAAATATCCTCTCAAATTTGAACAGGATAAAAATGATGTCCTGTTGCATTTCCCACAAGTCTGACCGCTTCACTTCTCTGGTGCATAACTTTTGAAAGAATCTTGACCACGCCACTAACGCCTCCACCACCTCTTTGGCCAGTTACCCTCGAATGAAAACAGGGAAGAGACGTTGAAGAAGTATATGGCAGTCATGACTCTTTAATCCACATATCTTATTATCTCGGAAGTTAACACACCAGCCTATACTTCTGGCATAGCCATAAGGATACCTGACATTACTCATCCAACCAAAAATTTCATTCTCCTGGTCAGGCTTCATGGTGTAAGGAGCTTGAGGCATTTTTTTCTTCCCTTCTCTCAACCACAAATGTTTCCGCAGTCCCATTCTTTTCAGATCAGTGCGTGCCTTAGGGTTGTTTTTAGTTTTCCCCTCCCAATTCAGCACTGTCCCCACCACACTTTCGCACACATTCTTTTCTATGTGTATAACATCTAGGTAGTGCCTGATCGGTAACTTAGGCCAGTACGGGAGTTCCCAGAATATGTTTTTGTGTGTCCAGAATTTGTACCTATCGGGTCTGTCAGGTATCGATTCCACTATTTCGGGATGACTGCTCAGCGGCCCAAAATCATATTCATTCAGTACCCCTAAAATTTAGGGCCCCGTCTAGCTCCTGGGTTGCACACCTGTTTTTACGGTTCCATCAAAGGCCTCCTTATCCTCCCGAAATAGGTGATCATGGGGAAGCTAACAACGGTAACGCATCTAGACAATCTTCCTGCATTAAGGTCTGCAGCACTCAACAGTCATACACTCTGAACAAGCCCTGTATCCCCTGGTTACGTTGCCCGACAACATCCCGTAGGTAGGAAAATCACTAATGGTGCCAACAAGCATACCTCGCATCTGGAACATCTCATTTTTGTACTTGTCATAAGTGGCATGACAAAATTCACTGAGGTTCTTAAACTTCTCAATCAAGGGTCTCAAATACATATCGAAACACTTTCCTAGATAACCCGGCCCTGGAATCAACAGACTGAGCATATTGTATTCCTTCTTCATGCACATCCATGGAGGAAGGTTGTATGATACCAAAATAACTGGCCATATACTATATTGAAGACTCATGTTGCTAAAAGGGTTGAATCCGACTGATGAGAGCTCGAGCCAAATATTTCGGACCTCTGATGCAAAATGAGAAAACTCACTCACCATATGCTTCCAAGAATCTCCGTCAGTAGGGTGTATAAGGGTATCATCGTTAGGCAAATTCCTCTCAGCCCACCATCCCATAGCTTCAGCCGTGTGTGCACACATGAACAACCGTTCTAGCCTATCAACCAGTGGGAAATATCGAAGTATCTTCACAGCTTTCTTATTCCTTGTAGGAGTCAACTTATACCAATCTATACCATATACCGGGCAATCATCAAGGCTTTCAAGATTATTTCCATAAGCGTCTTCACCCCAAAAGAGAACGCAATCATATCTGCATGCATAAATTTTGACATACGAAAGCCCAAGATCTTTTAAGATATGTCATACCTTATGATGAGTTGTAGGAAGGCGATGACCGGGGGGCAGCATCGAAGCAGTCCACTACAGCCAATCATCAACAACCTTGACACTCATTTTGTTCTCCACTTTGAGTTTCATCACTCCCATGACACTTTCAAGAACAGTCTTATTACACCTGTTGTACAACGGAGTCTGTTGCAATGCTATCAAATTGTTATACTTGTCCATACCGGCAGTGTTGACAACTCTAGGTAATTGCTGGAGTGGCTCAATATGAGGGAAGCTTGTGACGACCCGGACCAGAATCAGCAGTATGATCAGCTGTATAGGTGAGTTATCGCATAGTCGCAGATTGTCGACAGTTGATGGAATCGCCAGGCTCGTTAACGACTAAATTATTGGTCTAGAATTGGAGCTGGGTCTCTTCTCGAGAGTCGTTCTATGTGTGATTTCGAGTTCGTGGGCGGTTCCGGATCGTCATTTGGACAACCGAGGAATTAATTATGAATATTTGAAGTTACGACGGAATCAGATCATAATGATGGATCTCTTAACGACTAAATTACCGGACGAGAATTTGGTTTCAGCTTCTTCATGGAAGTTGTTCAGAATTTAATTTCGAGCTCGTGGGAACTTCCGGAGCATGATTTTGAGTTACGAAGATTTAGTTGTGATTATTTTCCGATTGTGATTGTTTTGTCGATTTAAATGTGTGTTTGGTTGAACAGTTGACTTTTTATCCGTTTGGTCGATGTGTTTGACTTTGGGTGATATTGGAAGAACATGTCGAGATGAATTTGTGGCCGCAAGAATTATTGGAATCGGAGTTACGACGCAAAAGTTACGGGTGTTTAAAGTTCGTCAAAATGGATAAACTTGAAGTTTCCTAATTGGGAAGGGCTATAAATAGAAGGTTGCCGAAAAGAGAAAGTCAAAAGCTGGTTCATTTAATGGTTTGACCGAGTTGACTGAGTCAACTAGGTGGAAGGAAACTCACGGCGTCCTCCACGGCTTCGCCGGCGATGAGATTTTTCCGGCCACCTCACGGCCTAACCTTTATACCGTTCAACTCGCCCCGACGTCCTTTACTCAACCCCGACCTCATTTTCCGGCAAGTCTCACGGTGGAGAGAGAAACATTGATCCAAAGTTTGTGAATTTTGGGGTTAATGGTGGTTTTCGTTTCGAGCCGAATTGAGCTACATCAAGCACTGGGTTTTGTAGCCCTCATCTCCATGATTCTAACGATATAGGTATGGTGTTCTAATTCGATTTGTGGATGAAGAATTTTGGAATTGAAATTTGTGTGAACATTCGGTTTTTCATGAAATTGACATGGTTAGAGTTAGAATTGGACTTCGGTGCAGTTATGAAAGTTGCTCAGTGGACGATTTTGAGTGGAATAGGGGTTGCTCTGCCGTGAAATTCTCCGGTCGGCGGCGGCGCCGCCGTGGACGGCGGTCAACGGTCAAAGTTTTACTGTTTTGGACTTTCGACAAGTTGCATGTCATTTGACTTGAAATCGCGCCCCGATCGCAATGGGGAGGTTTGTTTTTCGAATTGAGCGTCCAAAAGTAAAGCGAGGTATTGAGGTGTTATATACGGATTTTCGACGATTCGTCGACTTTGAATGACGTGTTTTCGAGAACGGTGGTTTCTTGTGATTTGTTTTGAAATGTCGAGTTATGACTTTGAGTATTGGATTTATTGAATATTCAGGTGTTCGTGATCGTTCTTTTGGCGAGGGACTTCCCGCCGGATCACGGGTTAACGCGATACGCGTTACGCTAGTCTGTGAGTGGACAATTTCTTTTCACGGAAATGTTTGCGAGTCTTTTATTTGATTTATGAACTTGAGCATGCGTATGAGATTTCGGATTTGCATGAGCATGTGATTTACGATTATACGATTATACTTATACGAATATACGTATACGAGTATACATATACTTATATGCTGTTTCATGCATTTGCATCGAAATGTTTATGATTTGGTTTACACAAAGTACAGTCGTGGTTACGTTGTTGTATCGATACACTCGCCTCTCGGCTGATCCCCGATGGTAGGCATTTGCCAGGGGAGGCTGTGACTCTTGACCTGAGGCCTTTACCGGGGGAGGCAGACCTTTGACCTAAGGCCATTTTTGGTTAGAATCACGTGGAAGTCAGGGACTCCGTGGTTCTGACTGTACTAGCACGGATATGTCCACGAGTGGCCCCGTGAGATTTTATTGCATGCTCTGTATACGTGAGGAGTTAGAGTCTCCCTCGTGTACTCGGACGCGTGAGGAGTTAGAGTCTCCCTCGTGTACCAGTTGATTATTTATACTTTTGACTCGCATATGTTTTTAATATATATATATTACTTGGTGAAAGACATTTATTTTCGTCCACTCACTCTAACGTGTTTTATGTCTTTCCCCTGGGCTTTTTGGTTTCCGTGCCCAGTTTGCAGTTCAGGCTCTGGTGTCGCACGTCGTGGTCGGAGGCATAGTGCTCGAGCTACTTTGTTTCATCTAGTAGGTTTATTGTTCTACCTACTGTGGTATGCGTATATGATTATGTATTATAAGTCGCTCTGAGCGTCCTATTGTATATGCTATATGATTTTACACCGGATTTCAGTAAAGTATAGATATATTTATTGATTTACATTACTGTTGATATATTGAGAAATCCGGATGGGATTGGTGCCCACGGTTTGCTTTTTGTGGCATAGGATGAAGTGTATTTTTCGCATGCAGGTAATGGTAATTCTACGCTAGTAACGAAACTCTGCCAAAATTTCGACGGTTTTTGTTGGTTCGTGTTTACGAAGGGGTTCAATTCCGGTTTAGGCAGCTAAATCAGGGTTGGGTCCTTTCAGTTTGGTATTAGAGAGTTAGGTTATAGGTTCTGTAGACTTCTGTAGTCGTGTTTACTAAGGATATTTGAGAATGTACAGCATGTCTGGAATGGTGACCCGACCGGCCGGCGGATGCTCATCAATATTCCGGGTGTTGTATACTTTCAAATATTTGAAGTTCCATGGTTACATTCCACTTGTTGTGAACAATGTTTTATTCATTAGGATGCCTCCCTGACGTGCTTTCCGTGTCGTTTCGGTTGTGGATCCTATTGAGGATCAGTCGACGCGCGATTTGCCAGAGAATTGTGGGTTTGGATGAGTATTCAGAGTTCAGAAAATTGTGTGGCACAGTTTGCCTGGTTGTGTGTGTATGAGCATCTACATGTTGCCTTAGAGCTGAGAATTATGGCAGTGATGTTTGCCTGAGTCAGATTGTTGTATTTGGTGGGCTGATATTGTGTGAGTTCCGGTTGCGACTCCATGGCCTACCTTCAGAGTGTTGTTTATACGAGGGAGCTATGCACGAGGTTCGAGATAAGTTTGAACCTGAGCATCAGAGAGAGTCTGATTGTTGTGTCTCGAGTTATCCATGAGGAGCTTAGTGTGCTGCACTCAGTGGTGAGGCTATTGAGAAGGAAAGTCGTATGCGGTTTTCGATGTGATGGTATGAGGAAAATGGACTTAGTCGAGATTTTGATGAGGTTGAGTTCCGATACCCCGGGATCAGTGACTTCATCAGGCTGTGGTCTTTTTAATTGTATTGAGGGTCATCAGATCAAGCAGAGGATCCGTTTGACGATTGCGGAGATCACAGAGTAGCGGACTTGTTCCTATGGCATGAGTTTGGGTGATCGTTGGTGATCCTTTCACGCAGCAGGTGTTGCGGTGACGTGTGTTCATGGTACACTTTCAATTACTGTTTCGGTGACTAGGAGGGTCACGTTACGAGGGAGCGCCCTCAGCCAGCTGTTGTAGCGGTTTGGTAGCTCAGAGTTTACGAGGAGATCCTCATGTTGTTCCTGAAGTCTGATCAATGTAGCCTTTTTGACGAGTTATTCAGTAAGTCGCATTTGACGTGGGCGGCTAGTTGGGCATGTTGGAGTTCGTGCCATGACCTTGTTTGAGGACAGACTTTTCTCCGAGGTTACTGTTGTTTGATATCTATGGCTATTGTACTTGTATTTCCACTTCCGAGGTTTTGGGGAGTGTTGCATCCATCCGGAGGTTGCGAGATCCTTGATGGAGGATATGGCTCAGTTGTGGATTTGTTATAGCTGGATATTGTGGTTTTGGGGTGTTTGTGAGTATGGATTTACTGACGATGCATTTGGCTGTGTTCGTGTGCCTCGAGAAGGAGGTTGGGTTTCGACGGCCAGATTTCCCCGAGATACTGTTTCGCGGTGATGGTCGAGGGGATGGTGGAGACGAGTTGTGTTGCCTGCTTAGCCCATGTTGTGGATACTACGGTTGCTGTGCCCGATATTGATGACATTGTGGTGGTTCCCGAGTTTCCAGGTGTGTTTCGGAGGAGTTACCAGGTGTTCCTCCAGTTCGGGAGATTATCTACCCCATTGAGTTTGTATCGGGCGCTGGACTCATTTTACCGGCATCTTGTCGTTCGGAGCCAGCGGAGCTGATAGAGCTACGGTTTCAACTCCAGGAGTTGCTGGAGGTGATTTCATGCGACCCCGCGTGTTTACGTGGTGTGCTCTTGCATTGTTTGCACGGATGTTGGATGGTTCGATGAGGTGATGCATTGACTACCGGAAGCCCGATTCGCTTCAGAGGAGAGTAAGTATCCTCCGCTTCGAATTGACGAGTGGTTTGATCAGCTTGCGAGAGTTTCAGTCTTTTCGAAGATTGATTTCGGATCCGGATACCATCAGTTGTGGATCGGTGAATCAGATGTGGCTATGTTGGCTTTTAGATCATGGTGTGGGCATTACGAGTTTTTGGTCACGCTGTTTGGTTGACTAATGCCCCGTTGATCTTGTGGACTTGATCGACCAGGTGTTCAAACGATTTCTGGACGAGTTTGCGGTCATGTTCGTTGGCAACGTCCTGATGTACTCCAGGAGTGTGAGCCAGTACCTGAAGCAAATGCGAGCGGTTTTGTGGACTTCACGAGACGATTAGCTGTTTGTGAAGTTCAGCCAGTGTGAGTTTTGGCTGATTAGCATGAAGATTTTGGGTTGTGTGATGCTATCCGAAGGAGTTGGCGTGGATCCTGACTAGTTTGAGGCCGTGTTGATTTAGGGAATTGCTCTACCATTGTACCAGAGATTCGGAGTTTCTCTTAGGTTTGGCAGGCTATTACCGACGGCTTTGTGCAGGATTTTCCTGGATTGCCACTTCACTTTCCAGCTTGACGGAGAAGGTGTCAAGTTCGAGTGGTTTGATGCACGCGAGGAGAGTTACTGACTCCTGCAGGGTGGTTGACTGTTGCTTCGGTTTTGACCTTACCTGACGATAGCGATGAGTTCGTGGGTTATGGCGATGCATCGAGATTTGGATTTGGTTGTGTATTGATGTTGTGTAGCAGAGCGGTGGCTCATTGTTCCAGGCAGTGGAACTTTATGTAACTACATATCCTGTGTATGTTTTGGGTGTAGCTGCCCTTATGTTAGCATCAGAGAGTTGGAGATACTACTGCTATGGCGTGCAGCGCAGTGTAGGACGTACACTGATCACTCGAGTTTCATCCACTTGCATTTTTGGCCAGATTTGGGCTTGAGGCAGTGTAGATGTATGGGGTTGATTAACGACTATGGCTGCACTTTTGAGCTTGTGCAGGAAAGGCTAGAGGTTGCACTTTGACTACGCATCTGGGAGGTTGTTGCTGATGTATTCAATCGAGAGTTGGGATTTCAGTGTTTCATATGTGTGTGTGGCTCGATTTTCCGTGTTAGCCGAGTTGTGGGCTATGAGAGCTGAGTTCGAGTGTGATGATGTTGAAGCTCATTATTTTGCGCGCTTTTGGTGCTAGTGATGCGGAGTTGTGTCTGATACTTCGAGATTACTACTCATGACGCAACATGAAGAGCAATATAGCAGCTTGTTTGTGCAGATGCCACATTTGTCGACTGGCGATGGCTAGGAGGCTGAGACTTGCCGAGATGTGTCAGCCATTTGAGATTTGCGGTTAGACGTGGCGATTGTTGCTGTGATTGTGTGTGTATGTATGCACTTTGGTTTATGATATTAGTTGTTAGGCCTTTGTGGACCATTTGATGAACTCAGTACATTTCCTTGTGCATTCGGAGATGATTTCAGTGGCAGGCTGGCATGTTTGTGTTTGACAGAGGTTGTTCATTCCCGCGGTGTACCTGTGTCCCAGTTCGCCGATGGAGGTAATCAGCTACAACTATGTGTTGGCGAGCTTTGCAGCGAGCTTTGGGGACCAGATTACGAGTTAGTACCAGTTTTTATCCTCAGATTGGCGAGCGATCTCTGAGGACTATTCAGACTTTGGGGAGCAGATTGTGGGCCTCAGTATTGCAGTTCCGGAGGATTTGGGACCAGCAGTTTCAGTTGTTCGAGATTGCTTGCAGTACCAGTTTGTTGACCACTGTGATATTGACGTTGTGTGATATCGTTTTGAGGGACGATGTTGTACTCCACTGTGATGGAGTGAGTTTGGTTTGAGTTTGATTTGATGTTTGATTCTGATTTTGTGGAATGTGGTACCACAGACTGTTAGATGAGCGGAAATGGATTGATAATTACTTGAGTTCGATGTTTGTGCTGTGTTGATGTGTGTAGACTGAGTAGTGATTTGTCATGTTATTTTGATCCGTGTGTGATCGTAGGCGAGTTTGTGTTGTGCCGTATAGTTTGGTGTTGCCTATAGTGTTGGTTTTTATGTGTGTTGTGTTCCGTGTTGTGGAACTGTAATTCAGGTTTGTTACGTGTTGTGTACCCTACCTGTTCCTTATGCAGGAACACTTGGCGATTGTGTGAGCCAGTTCAGATTTGAGATTTGACAGTACAGAGATTTTAGCACGGAGCTATCTCCTATCATGGAGTCTGTTATTAGAATTGTTCAGTTGACGTTTCCACTGGGCAGTTGAGCAGTATGCAGAGGCAGTGCTCCTATGTTTAGCTGACAGACTTGGAAATTTCGAGGTCGAAATTTTTTTTAAGGGGGGTGGATTTGTGACGACCCGGATCAGAATCAGCAGTATGATCAACTGTATACGTGAGTTATCGCATAGTCGCAGATTGTCGACAATTTTCTGTGACTAAATTATTGGCCGAGAATTGGAGCTGGGTCTCTTCTCGAGAGTCGTTCTATGTGTGATTTCGAGTTCGTGGGCAGTTCCGGATCGTCATTTGGACAACAGAGGAATTAATTATGAATATTTGAAGTTTCGACGGAATCGGATCATAATGATGGATCTCTTAACGACTAAATTACCGGACGAGAATTTGGTTTCGGCTTCTTCACAGAAGTTGTTCAGAATTTAATTTCGAGCTCGTGGGAACATCCGGAGTATGATTTTGAGTTACGAAGATTTAGTTGTGATTATTTTCCGATTGTGATTGTTTAGTCGATTTAAATGTGTGTTTGGTTGAACAGTTGACTTTTTATCTGTTTGGTCAATGTGTTTGACTTCAGGTGATATTGGAAGAACATGTCGAGACGAGTTTGTGGCCGCGAGAATTATTGGAATCGGAGTTACGACGCGAAAGTTACGGGTGTTTAAAGTTCGTCAAAATGGATAAACTTGAAGTTTCCTAATCGGGAAGGGCTATAAATAGAAGGTTGCCGAAAAGAGAAAGTCAAAAGCTGGTTCATTTAATGGTTTGACCGGGTTGACTCAGTCAACTCGGTGGAAGGAAACTCACGGCGTCCTCCACGGCTTCGCCGGCGATGAGATTTTTCCGGCCACCTCACGGCCTAACCTTTATACCGTTCAACTCGCCCCGACGTCCTTTACTCAACCCCGGCCTCATTTTCCGGCAAGTCTCACGGTGGAGAGAGAAACATTGATCCAAAGTTTGTGAATTTTGGGGTAATGGTGGTTTTCGTTTCGGGCCGAATTGAGCTACATCAAGAACTGGGTTTTGTAGCCCTCATCTCCATGATTCTAACCATATAGGTATGGTGTTCTAATTCGATTTGTGGATGAAGAATTTTGGAATTGAAATTTGTGTGAACATTCGGTTTTTTAAGAAATTGACATGGTAAGAGTTAGAATTGGATTTCGGTGCAGTTATGAAAGTTGCTCAGTGGACGATTTTCAGTGGAATAGGGGTTGCTCCGCCGTGAAATTCTCCGGTCGGCGGCCGCGCCGCCGTGGACGGCGGTCAACGGTCAAAGTTTGACTTTTTTGGACTTTCGACAAGTTGCATGTCATTTGACTCGAAATCGCGCCCCGATCGCAGTGGGGAGGTTTGTTTTTCGAATTGAGCGTCCGAAAGTAAAGCGAGGTATTGAGGTGTTATATAGGGATTTTCGACGATTCGTCGACTTTGAATTACGTGTTTTCGAGAACGGTGGTTTCTTGTGATTTGTTTTGAAATGTCAAGTTATGACTTTGAGTATTGAATTTTGTGAATATTCAGGTGTTCGTGATCGTTCTTTTGGCGAGGGACTTCCCGCCGGATCACGGGTTAACGCGATACGCTTTACGCCAGTCTGTGAGTGGACAATTTCTTTTCACGGAAATGTTTGCGAGTCTTTTATTTGATTTATAAACTTGAGCATGCGTATGAGATTTCGGATTTGCATCAGCATGTGATTTACGATTCTACGATTATACTTATACGAATATACGTATACGAGTATACATATACTTATATGCTGTTTCATGCATTTGCATCGAAATGTTTATGATTTGGTTTACACAGAGTACAGTCGTGGGTACGTTGATGTATCGATACACTCGCCTCTCGGCTGATCCCCGATGGTAGGCATTTGCCAGGGGAGGTTGTGACTCCTGACCCGAGGCCTTTACCAGGGGGAGGTAGACCTTTGACCTGAGGCCATTTCCGGCTAGAATCACGTGGAAGTCAGGGACTCCGTGGTTCTGACTGTACTAGCACGGATGTGTCCACGAGTGGCCCCGTGAGATTTTATTGCATGCTCCGTATACGTGAGGAGTTAGAGTCTCCCTCGTGTACTCGGACGCGTGAGGAGTTAGAGTCTCCCTCGTGTACCATTTGATTATTTATACTTTTGACTCGCATATGTTTTTAATATATATATTACTTGGTGAAAGACATTTATTTTCGTCCACTCACTCTAACGTGTTTTATGTCTTTCCCCTGGGCTTTTCGGTTTCCGTGCCCAGTTTGCAGTTCAGGCTCTGGTGTCGCACGTCGTGGTCGAAGGCATAGTGCTCGAGCTACTTTGTTTCATCCAGTAGGTTTATTGTTCTACCTACTGTGTTATGTGTATATGATTATGTATTAGAAGTCGCTCTGAGCGTCCTATTGTATATGCTATATGATTTTACACCGGATTTCAGTAAAGTATAGATATATTTATTGATTTACTTTACTGTTGATATATTGAGAAATCCGGATGGGATTGGTGCCCACGGTTTGCTTTTTGTGGCATAGGATGAAGTGTATTTTCCGCGTGCAGGTAATGGTAATTCTACGCTAGTAACGAAACTCTGCCAAAATTTCGACGGTTTTTGTTGGTTCGTGTTTTCGAAGGGGTTCGATTCCAGTTTAGGCAGCTAAATCGGGGTTGGGTCCTTTCAAGCCCCCAACGGCGGGCGGATCTTGTGCTTGAGCAAATACACCGCTCTTATAAGGAAACACATCGTTAATCAACCTCGTTGTTGGATCATTGGATATACTGGAACTCTCAGCAAATTGACCATGATCATGCAGACCTGTCGATGATGTTTCACCGTGATAAATCTAACATCTATACTTATCCCAAAACTCGTATTTCTTCAGCCGCTCCTATACTTTTTCAATGGGAAAATGAAATCGGTCGCTACGACACTGACAATTATTACATGGGCAATAATGAATTGGCATCCCTCCACAATTAGCCTTCGCATATTCCACAAAGCTCCTAATTCCATGGTGATATCTTACATCCCATCTTTCAAGGCTCATCCAATTCTTGTCCATCCTAAAAATTTCAGCAATATATATATAGACACACATGTACTAATTAATTTAAAATTCATCATTATATATATATATCGATATCTAATTAATTAAACTACAAATTACATAATTTAATTCGATCTTCTATGTACGTACTGTAATGACCCGAATCAAAATGATATGTTAATTGACTTGATTCGCGAGTTTTACGAATAATCGCAGTTTATCGTAATTAGTTGATATGGCAGATTTGTTTACGACTAAATTATCGGGCAAGAATTTGAGATGTGCTCCTTCACGAGAGTTGTAGTGTACGTGATTTCAAGCTCGTAGGAGTTTTCGGAGGATTATTTTGAATTACGAGGAATAAGTTATGATTATTTCTGACCGTTGGATTTAGTCGTGTTTATCCGTTTTCTTTCGATTCGTTTTGGATGGTTGATCATCTTGGGTCACGCGTATAAATATCGGAATAGTCGTAAAATTGTCGAAAAGTCACATTTGGGCCGTTTGACAAATTTTTGACCATCGACCAGCGTTGACCGTGCGTTGACCAAAGCTCCACCGCGACCCACGGGCTGTCGTCGTCCGACCCGGTGATTCCGGTCACCTCTAGCCACAATATTGGTATGGTTAGAAACCTCTAGTGATTTCCTATGGTTTTGAACTTGATTTTACGAGAATTGATGGAGTTTTGAGGGAGAACGACCTCGGTGAAGTTTTGAGATTTTGCCGGATTTGGGTGGTGGTTTCCGGCATGTTTTGGGGTCGTTAGGGTCGGGGGTTTTGCTCCCCTAAACCTATAGATGTTTTTGGGTGAAATAATTTTGGGATTTGACGTCATTTTGGAGCTCGCCGGAATCCATGGAGTTTGTAACTTTCGAGCTCAATTCCCGCCGGTGTGGTTGGAATTGGCTTTGATGGTAGAAGATGAAGTTGTTGGGCTTGAGGAGTAAATGAATTTTGGAATTTTTCGCTGGAATTGGTCACCATTGACGCCGCGCCGGCCAACGGCGGAGGTCCGGCGAAGGGTTGACTTTTTGGAATTTTGGGGAGTTTTATACCGTTTTTCTCGTAATCACGTCCCGAGCGTAGTCTTGAGGTTTTTGGGTTAATTCGAGTATTATATTTTGGTACGAGGGTTAATTGGGTATATTTTGTGAATTTTGTAATCCTCGTCGATATTTCGAGCGGTACGTCTTTCGAGAACGCGGGGTTCTCAACGTATTAGCTTCGTATGTTGTGATTATTTATGTATTGATCGTATCCCTGTTATTCAGGCGATCGAGATCGAGCTTTTGGCGAGGGATCTTCCGCCGGACGTCAGGGCTAGCTTTGCTCTGTGAGTGGACATTTATTTACACTATTGTAGCGAGTTCTTGATTTCAATATTTGTTTCCAGTACACTGTTCAGATTATTTATCGTTTGAAAAGTATTGTTTATTTTATTGGTGATGGCATTTATTTATTTAGCATCGATGCATTGGCTACGCGGCTGATCACCGGTAGTCCATCTATCAGGCTTGAGAGATTCGCTTGATATGCCGACCAGACTTGAGAGATTCGCCTAGTTTATCACCATCGGGTTTGAGAGATTCACCGGACCTGCTACTCTGGCAGGGAAATCTACAGGAGTGGCGACTTTTATGTACTTAAGAACTCGCATCAATTTTTATGACTATATAAATAGTGAAAGACATATGTTTATTTTCGTCCACTCACTCTAACGATTTTATTTCCCTTTCCCCTGGGTTTTTCGATTTCTGTTGCCTAGTTTGAGGTTTGAGATCCAGTGTAGCACGTTGACTGTAGGGGCATAGAGTTCGGATTACTCTTCAGTTTATCTAGGTTTCTTGTTTGACTTACTCGTTGTAAATGTTGTTTATAGGCGTCGCTCTGAGTACTTATACTGTGTTTCAGTTGAGTATACTCTTTAATGATTATGGATTTCTTGTAAACCTTTGAGTTTATTATATGTATGTTATTGAGAAATCCGGATGGGGAATGAAGCCCCACGGTTTGGCTTTTGTGGAATATTCAAAGTGTATTTTTTTGCAGGTTCTAAGAATGGTTCACGTATTTCAAAGTAAACTTTGGCAAAAAAAATTTAAGGTCGTGTTTTCGAAGGGGTTTGATTTCGGTTTAGGCAACTAAATTGGAGTCTGGTCCTTTCAGTTGGTATCAGAGCATTAGGTTTCAGGTTCGGTAGACTCTTATAGTTGTGTTACTAAGGATATTTGAGAATATACAACATTTCGGGAGCGATGACCCAACCGGCCAGCGAATAATCATCAAAGCTCTAGAGTGTTGTATGTTTTCAAACGTTTGAAGTTCCATGATTACATTCTTTCTGTCCTGTGACTAATATATTTTATCCTTAGGATGCCTCCTCGATGTGGAGTCCGTGCTGAATGGACTGGGAATCCTGATGAGGATCAACGTACGTGTGACTTGCTTATGCGAGTATTGCGTTTGGAGGAACGTATTGACCCAGTGGCTAAGGCCAGGACAACGGGAGCAACTGTTTTCTATGGTTCCCCTGTTCCTGAAGTATGTGAGGCTTTGGTGGTTCAGGTTGAGCGTGTTTGTGAGCGCTTGCATTTTACTCCTGAACTAAAAACAGTAGCAGCAGTGGGTTTGTTTGAGTCACATGCCTACTTTTTGTGGGTTGGTATAAACAAAGTTCCTATTGATACTCCTTGGCCGATGTTTAAAGAGATGTTCATGCGTCGGTATTTCAATCCAGTTACACAGCAGTGAAAATATGAGGAGTTTACCAACCTGAAGCAGGGGAGTATATCAGTGCTTGAGTATCGGGATAAGTTCACTCGTTTGTCTCGGTTTGGACATGATATGGTGGCATCAGAGGAAGCCAAGTGCAGGAGGTTTGAGTTGGGTCTGAATCTGAATATCAAGGGGACTTTGACCACTATGCCTTGGAATAACTTCGATGAGTTTGTGAGTGCTGCACTCAGAGGTGAGGATATTGAGAGGGAAAGACAGATGCGGTTTCAGACGCGTCGACTTGAAGAGGGTGGACCTAGCCAGGGTGCTTTGAAGAGGCTGAGTTCAGGTACTTCTGGATCGGCATCATCTTCGGGTAGTGGACCTTACAGATATCCTACCAGCACTGCTAGGCAAAGTCATAGATGGAGGAGGAGTCGACCGCAGAGGCTGCAGTCGAGTGGGAGTACTAGTGTCTCAAGTTATCCTTGACCTTTCTTCAGCACACCAGCTACACAGAGGGAAACTCCATTGTACAAAAACTACCACAGACATCACTTTGGTCAGTGACAGTATGGTCCCTCTACTTGTTACCGTTGTGGTAAGGTGGGCCATTATGCGAGGGAGTGTCCTCAGCGTGGTACTTTTGGTGGTGTTGCAGATCAGGGTGTTGATCGTGATTAGAGTACTGCTTCTGGTGATCGTGCAACACAGTCTTCTAGTCAGGGTAGTCAGCAGAATCATGGCCAGCATGGACGACCAGCTGGACAGGCTCGAGTTCATGCCATGTCTCTACGTGAGGGCAGAGCTTTTTCTGAGGTTATCATCGGTACGTTGTATATTTTTGGTCATCCAGTTCTTACTTTACTAGATCCAGGGGCTACGCATTCATTCATGTCATATAGACTAGCATCATTGGCTACTATACCTGCATCTCCACTCCCTAGTATGTGGCGAGTGTTGTATCCATCTGGCAATGTAGTGTGTGTCGGGTGGGTATATAGAGATTGTGAGATTTTTATTGGAGGTTATGGGTTAGCCGCGGACTTGATGCTGCTGGATATTGTAGATTTTGATGTGATTTTGGGCATGAATTTCTTGGAGAACCATTGTGCTGTTCTTGATTGTCACAAGAAGGAGGTTGTTTTCAGAAGTCTAGGCATGCCAGAAATCTTGTTTCAGGATGAGATGAATGCTACTTTGTCTTGTTTGATTTCAGCAATGAAGGTTGATCGGATGATGAGGAAAGGTTATGAGACTTATCTTGCACATGTGATCGATACGAGTGTTCGCGTACCGGACATTGGTGATATTGCGATGGTCTGTGAGTATCCAGATGTGTTCCCCGAGGACTTGCCAGGTGTTCCTCCAGTCAGGGAAATTGATTTCACCATCGAGTTACTTCCGGATACCGGACCTATTTCGCAGACACCTTATCGTATGGCACCAGTAGAGTTGAGGGAATTGCAGAGTCAACTTTAGGAATTGATTGAGAAAGGTTTCATTCGACCTAGTGTTTCACCTTGGGGTGCTCCAGTGTTGTTTGTGAGGAAGAAGGATGGTTCGATGAGGCTATGCATTGATTATCGGAAGTTGAATCAAGTTATGGTGAAGAACAAGTGTCCGCTTCCACGGATTGATGATTTGTTCGATCAGTTGAAGGGAGCTTCAGTTTTCTCGAAGATTCATCTTAGGTCTGGATACCATCAGTTACGGATTCTGGAGTTTCGGTCTCGTTATGGGCACTATGAGTTCCTTGTTATGTTATTTGGGTTGACCAAAGCGCCAGCTAGTTTCATGGACCTGATGAATTAGATTTTCAGAGGTTATTTGGACAAGTTCGTCATTGTGTTCATCGACAACATCCTAATCTATTCCAGGAGTGTAGGGCAGCACAAGAAGCATTTGCATGCCATCTTGCAGACTTTATGAGATGCTCAGTTGTACGACAAGTTCAGTAAATGTGAATTTTGGCTCGACACTGTAAAGTTTTTGGGCCACGTGATATTAGCTGAGGGAGTCAATGTGGATCCAGATAAGATTGATGCGGTGCTGAATTGGAGCAGACCTACTAACGTGGCAGAGCTACGAAGTTTCTTGGGCTTAGCAGGTTACTACCGCCGATTCGTGTAGGACTTTTCATGGATAGCGACACCGCTTACCCGTTTGACGAAGAAAGGAGTCAAGTTTGAATGGTCTGATGCTTGCGAGGAAAGCTACTTGACTTTGAAGGAAAAGTTGACTACTGCATCGGTGTTGACCTTACCTGACGATAGCGGTGAGTTTGTGGTGTACAGTGATGCTTCGAAGCTAGACCTGGGTTGTATTTTGATGTAGCATGGAAATGTGGTGACTTATGGTTTGAGACAGTTGAAACCACACGAAGTCAACTATCCTACTCTTAATCTAGAGTTAGCTGCCATTGTATTCGCATTGAAGAATTGGAGACATTATTTGTACGGGGCACAGTGCAAGATCTACACCGATCATAAGAGTCTTACCTACTTACGTACACAGCTCAATTTGAACATGAGGTGGCGGAGATGGATGGAGCTGATTAATGATTACGATTGCACTTTCAAGTATCATCCAGGGAAAGCTAATGTGGTTGCTGAT
Source organism: Geum urbanum (assembly GCA_946800695.1). Taxonomy (NCBI): domain Eukaryota; kingdom Viridiplantae; phylum Streptophyta; class Magnoliopsida; order Rosales; family Rosaceae; genus Geum; species Geum urbanum. The sequence continues at coordinate 42,507,412 of OX327001.1, read as the reverse complement.
GCTCTCAGTCGGAAACATGGTGCTTCTCTTTTCCACGTACGGGTTGCTAAAGTGTCACTTTTGACAGAGTTACGAGCAACTGGAGCAGAGCTGGAGTGGAATGATGATGGAGCATTGTTGGCCAGTTTCCAAGTTCGTCCGATACAACTTGATCGAGTTCGTGAGGCTCAAGATTTAGATGCCTATCTGCTTAGCAAGAAGAATTTGATTCAGAATAGTGTACCGACCGAGTTTCGGATGAGGAGTGATGGCACTTTGATGTTCAAGGGGAGATTATGTGTGCCCAGAGATGAGGATTTGAAGAAGGAAATACTCGACGAAGCCCATTTTTCTACATATGCTATGCATCCGGGTAGTACAAAGATGTTCCGGACACTTAAAGCTCACTATTGGTGGCGAAACATGAAGAGGGAAATAGCAATGTACGTGAGCAAATGCCTGATTTGTCAGCAAGTGAAGGCGGAATGTCAGAAACCGGCGGATAAATTGCAACCTTTGGAGATTCCAGTGTGGAAATGGGAGCATATTACTATGGATTTCGTGTATCAGTTACCTCGTACTTCTGGTGGTAGTACTGGTATTTGGGTGATTGTGGACCGCCTTACGAAGTCAGCTCATTTCCTAGCACTTCCAGGAAAGCTTCCAGTGAGCAGATTGACGAATCCGTACTTGAAAGAGATTGTGAGATTACATGGTGTACCTGTGTCTATAGTTTCTGATCGAGACAGTCAGTTCACTTCCGAATTTTGGCGGGCATTGCAGAAGGCAATAGGGACTAGACTACATCTCAGCACAGCTTTTCATCCTCAGTCAGATGGTCAGTCGGAGAGGACTATTCAGACTTTGGAGGATATGTTGCGATCTTGTGTTTTGCAGTTCAAAGGGAATTGGGATCAGCAACTTCATTTGATTGAGTTTTCATACAACAACAATTATCAGGCTAGCATTGGTATGGCACCTTACGAGTCATTGTACGGCAAATAGTGTCGAACTCCATTATGTTAGAGTGAAGTCGGCGAGAAATGGCTTCTTGGCCCTGATTTGGTAAAGAGTACCAAGGAAGACGTTCAGATCATTCGGGACAGATTGAGAGCTGCTCAAGATCGATAGAAAAGTTATGTTGACGTGCGACGAAAGGATCTCGAGTTCGAGGTTGGTGACTGGGTTTTCCTTAAACTTTCTCCTTGGAAAGGTGTTGTTCGTTTCGGGAAGCGCGGTAAACTTTGCCCACGATATGTAGGCCCTTATGAGATCACTGAGCGAGTTGGTGCGGTGGCATACAGATTAGCATTACCTTTTGAAATGGCTAAGGTCCACGATGTATTTCATGTATCCATGTTGTGGAAGTACATTTCTGATCCCTCCCATGTGTTGACATCATATCAGCTTCCTATTCGGGAGGGCTTGACCTATGTGGAGGAACAAGTTCAGATTCTTGATCGGAAAGTCCAAGAGTTACGACATAGAGCCATTCTGCTTTGTGAAGGTATTGTGGCAGAACTATTCTGTTGAAGAGGCTACTTAGGAGACAGAGAAGCACATGCGAGATCAGTATCCCTACCTCTTCAGCTAGCAAGTACGCAAATTTTGAGGGCGAAATTTTTGTTAGGAGGTAGATTTGTAACGACCCGAATCAGAATGATATGCTAATTGGCTTGATTTGCGAGTTTCACGAATAATCGCAGTTTATCGTAATTAGTCGATATGGCAGATTTGTTTACGACTAAATTATCGGGCAAGAATTTGAGATGAGTTCCTTCACGAGAGTTGTAGTGTACGTGATTTTGAGCTCGTAGAAGTTTCCGGAGGATTATTTCGAATTACGAGGAATAAGTTATGATTATTTCTGACCGTTGGATTTCGTCGTGTTTATTCATTTTGTTTCGATTAGTTTTAGATCGTTGATCATCTTGGGTCGCGTGTATAAATATCAGAATAGTCATAAAATTGTCAAAAAGTCACATTTGGGCCGTTTGACCAGTTTTGGACCGTTGACCAGCGTTGACCAAAGCTCCACCGCGACGCACGGGCTGTCGCCGTCCAACCTAGCGATTTCGTCCACCTCCGGCCACAATCTTGGTATGGTTAGAATCCTCTCGTGATTTCCTATGGTTTTGAACTTGATTTTGTGAGAATTGATGGAGTTTTTAGGGAGAACGAGCTCGGTGAAGTTTTGAGATTTTGCCAGATTCGGGTGGTGGTTTCCGGTATGTTTTTGGGTTGGGGTTGTGCTCCCCTCAACCTATAGATGCTTTTGGGTGAAAGAATTTTGGGATTTGACGCCGTTTGGAGCTCGCTGGAATCCATGGAGTTTGTAACTTTCGAGCTCAATTCCGGCCGGTGTGGTTGGAATTGGCTTTGATGGTAGAAGAGGAAGTTGTTAGGCTTGAGGAGTAGATGAATTCTGGAAATTTTCGTCCGAATTGGTCACCGTTGACGCCGCGCCGGCGATCAACGGCGGAGCTCCGACGAAGGGTTACCTTTTTGGAATTCTGGGGAGTTTTATACCATTTGCTAGTAATCGCGTCCCAAGCGTAGTCTTGAGGTTTTTGGGTTGATTTGAGTATTATATTTTGGGACGAGGGTTAATTAGGTATATTTTGTGAATTTTGTAATCCTCGTCGATATTTCGAGCGGTACGTCTTTCAAGAACACGGGGTTCTCGACGTATTAGCTTCGTATGTTGTGATTCTTTATGTATTGATCGTATCTCTGTTATTCAGGGGTGATCGAGATAGAGCGTTTTGCGAGGGATCTTCCGCCGGACCTCAGGGCTAGCTTTGCTCTGTGAGTGGACATTTATTTACACTATTGTAGGGAGTTTTTGATTTCAGTATTTGTTTCCAGTACATTGTTCAGATTATTTATCGTTTGAAAAGTATTGTTTATTTTATTAGTGATGGCATTTATTTATTTAGCATTGATGCATTGACTACGCGGCTGATCACTGGTAGTCCATCTATCAGGCTTGAGAGATTCGCCTAGTTTATCACCGTTGGGTTTGAGAGATTCACCGGACCTAGTACTCTTGCAGGGAAATCCGCCGGAGTGGCGACTTTTATGTACTTAAGAACTCGCATAATTTTTTATGACTATATAAATTGTGAAAGGCATATGTTTATTTTCGTCCACTCACTATAACGATTTTATTTGCCTTTCCCCTGGGTTTTTCGGTTTCCGTTGCCCAGTTTGCAGTTTGGGATCCAGTGTAGCGCGTTGACTGTGGGGGCATAGAGTTTGGATTACTCTTCAGTTTCTGCAGGTTTCTTGTTTGACCTACTCGTTGTAAATGTTGTATATAGGCGTCGCTCTTAGTACTTATACTGTGTTTCAGTTGAGTATACTCCTCAATGATTATGGATTTCTTGTAAACCTTTGAGTTTATTATATATATGTTGTTGAGAAATCCGGATAGGGAACGGAGCCTCACGGTTTGGTTTTTGTGGAATATTCGAAGTGTATTTCTTTGCAAGTTCTAAGAATGGTTCGCGTATTTCAAAGTAAACTCTGGCAAAAAAAATTTAAGGTCGTGTTTTCAAAGGGATTTGATTTCAGTTTAGGCAACTAAATCGGAATCGGGTCCTTTTACGTACTCCCTAATTACAAACATATATATTGATATATATCGATCATATATATCAACGTACAATTATCGTATATATATACAGACGTGCATATATATATATATATATCAATAATCAACAATTACAAATTTTCATATATACAACATTTATACGTACATATATATATATCAATAATCAACATTTACGTAAATAGCTAGCTAGCTATATATATATATATATATATATATAGCTTCACAAACCTCTCTTGGACAGCTTCCAACAACACTTAACGATTTCAGAGCGTTTTGAGTTTTTCTCATCAAATCATTTTTGAATGACCGAGCTGCTACGAAATAGATCTGAAATATGAACTATAGCCGACGACATACTTAATCGTCTGCTATAGTTCAAAAGTCGTCAGACATTGTGGCAAAAACGTCGTTCAGTATAGGGTGTACCTATAACCGATGACTGACCCAATCGTCAGTTATAGTATGCCTATAATCGACGACTGACCCAGTCGTCAGTTATAGTATACTATAACTGACGAAAAGGTTTGTAGTCGGGCTATTTTTTCAGGTTTCGTCGGCTATAGTAGAATTTCTAGTAGTTGTACTTGAGAGGTTTAAAACAGGAAATTTATGATGTATTGGTCTTACACTCCTACCAGACCTATGATGATGCATACATGTTTTAAAAGATCACGTATTAAAAGAGTTGAAGATACCGAACAAAAAAAGAACTTCTCTAAACCAAGCTTGAGTGGTGAATCCAGAAAATCCACAACCTCAAGAAGACTGTAACACTAAAGAAGGGGGCAGAAGAATGGTTAAATGTTATAAATGCTCAGGACTTGGACACATAATCTTTGAGTGTCCAAATCGAAAGGTGGTAGTTTTGGTGGAAGACGAGAGAGGTAGGTGGTGAGAAACTCAAATTTTTTATGATTATAAAGATGAGGAAGAGGAAGTCACCTGGAGCAATCACAGAGAATCCCTAGTTGTGAGAAGGGTAACGAATACTGCAAAAATTGAGGATGATCCTCATTGGTTGAGGCATAACATCTTTCATACAAGATGCACCTCTAAGGGTAAAGTATGTACTGTCATCATTGGTGGCGGAAGTTGTGAAAATCTTGTGTCATTGGAAATGGTTAACAAATTGGGATTGAAAACAGAGAAAAAGCCAGAGGCTTACAAGCTTTCATGGTTGACGAAAGGAGGGGATGTGTTGGTTGATAGGACACTACCACATATTTAACCATTGCTGGCGATTTTTAAATCGCCGGCAATGTTTTTTAACATTACCGGCGATTTTTTCCCCAAAAATCGATGGTAATGTCTTTTTTTTTTTTTGACATTGCCGGCGATTTTTCCGGCAAATCGCCGGCAATGTTCCGCCGGTAATTAAAAAAAAAAAAAGACATTGCCGGCGACTTACATTTAAGTCGCCGGTAATGTCTAAAAATCGCCGGCAATGGTTAAATATGTGGTAGTGGGAGCTGTCTTGTTAGTTTCTCGATTGGCAACAAGTACCAAGATGAAAAATGGTGTGATGTTTATTCCAATGGATGTGTGTCATGCACTTTTGGGACACCCCTGGCAGTATGATCAAAGAGTGGTGCATGATGGCTTCAAAAATACCTATAGTTTCCTTAAAGATAACCAGAAAGTGATCTTAGGCTCTTCTCGGATTGAAAGGAATCCCAAGCATGTGGAGCTAGAGCACAATACCTTCTTAACTATGTCAAAATTATTGAAGGAGTCAAAGAAGAATGGTGGGAATATATTCATGTTGTTTGTGAGACCAACTGCACCTGAGGTTTTGAATGTTCCTCCAGAGTTGATGCCTATTTTATAGGAGTTCTCTTATGTTGTACCAAAAGAGTTACCAACAGCACTACCTCATGATAACTAACATCATATTGTTCTTATTCCGGGATCAAGCCTGCCAAACATGCCCCATTGCAGAATGAGTCCTCAAGAATATGAAGAGATGAATAAACAGGTTGTTTAGTTACTTGAGCGAGGAATTATTAGGGAAAGCATGTGCCCCTGTGTTGTTCCCGCCTTAGATACGCCGAAGAAAGATGGAACATGGCATATGTGTGTTGACTGTAGGGCTATAAACATGATCATTGTGAAATCCCGATTCCAAATACCTTGCTTAGATGACATGTTAGATCAACTCTATGGTGAAAGAGTGTTTTCAAAGATTGATTTGAGGAGTCGTTATCACCAAATTCGAATACGCCCTAGTGATGAATTGAAGACTGCTTTTAAAACTCGGGATGGCATATACGAGTGGTTGGTCATGCCCTTTGGGTAACCAATGCTACAAGCACGTTCATGCACCTAATGAATTAGGTATTCCGACCCTTTATTGGCAAGTTTGTTGTGATTTATTTCGATGATATCCGAATCTATAGTAGGGATTCAACTCAACATATGGTGCATTTGAGAGAAGCTTTCAAGATTTAAGAGAGCAGAAATTATATGCCAACCTTAAGAATTTTGAGTTTCTTATTGGAAGTTTGATATTTCTTGGTTACGTTGCATCTGCTGAGGGCATCCATTAGAGTTTATCATGCGAAGGTGGAAGCCATTGTGGGATGGCCAATACCTCGGAATATTCATATTGTTAAAAGTTTTCATGGGTTGGCTTCATTCAACCGTAGATTCATTAAGAACTTTAGCTCTCTTGTAGCCCCCTATGATAGATTATTTGAGAGGAGAAGAGTCCATCTGGACACCGGTGGCTGAGGAGAGCTTTTGAGCTATAAAGAAAGCTATCACAGAGGCACTGGTTCTAGCTTTACCGGACTTCCAGAAGGTCTTTGAGGTAGATTGTGACGCATCTAAAGTGGGATAGCGGCAGTGTTGAGTGAAGAAAGAAGACTTATCACTTTCTTCAGCGAGAGGTTAAATGATACAAGGTAGAGATATTCCACTTATGATGTTGAATTTTATGCAATTGTGCAAGCTTTGCATCAATGGCGATAGTATTTAATATCTAAGGACTTTGTGTTATTTTCTGACCACGAAGCCTTGAAGAACATCAACGGGCAACATAAGTTGAACAGGGGCTATGCACAATGGGTGGAAGAACTACAGGAATATGATTCTTTTATCAAGCACAAATTTGGAGAGTAAAATAAGGTGGACGACGCATTGAGTAGAAGGGAAGCCTTCTTGGTGGCCATGGGAGTCTAAGTACTCGATTTTGCTCAAGTGCCAGCACTATGAAAGGACCCAACCCCGATTTAGTTGCCTAACGACTTTGCTAACCTTAGTTACTACTCACTAATTAAAAAAACAAGTGGGGATCAAAGACTCAAATGTTACCAAATAAAATTTTTTTCCACAAAATGGTTCACTACAAAAAATATATAAAATATGGACAACTTTTTTCGACATTAGAGCAGCTAGACAATTTAAGCTAATTACGCAAACTAAACTACTAACTCGCAGGATCAACCTTGGATCCTACGGGGAATAATGTTATGTCATGAACTGTGTGCACGCCTGACCTCAGCTGAAACTCTACAACCTGGGTGGTTGAAAACGAAAGGCCCAGAAAAGACATATAAAATAATAAAATCATTAGAGTGAGTGAATGAAAAGTAAAGGTTCATAATAAACTTAAAAACATAACTATTATGCCTTCCTTTATAAAATATATGAAAACTGATGCGAGTCTAAAAAAGTACATGCCCAGGTCAGGTGTTTGTCCTAACCCTCCTAAGTATTGTGTGTGAAGGCAATAACTTAAGTCAATCACCCTCAAGCCATAACAACGCCCAGGTCAGGTGTTTGTCTTATCCCTCCCGGACTGTGTCGAGGATCAGCCGAGAAGCCAGTGCATTGATGCAGCAACTGACTATGCTATGTGTAAAACAATATGTTGTATGTCTCCAAGCTATTGCGTAACTATAATAATGAATAACTGAAAAGTGCATAATTGTAAATGCATAACTGTAGACTCGCAAAACAACAGTGAAAATAAAGTGTCCACTCACTTGGATCATTGGAAAACCAATAGTCGATCCACAAACTCGTAATTTGTATATAGCATTCCTATGCCAAACCGAAGATCGAAATCAATTAATGAAATGTTCTAGTCGTACAACTAAAGTAGAAAAGGTATCCAAGATGAACATCCATTGAACACTCACATTATCCTTTGGATAACCGTGCGTTCTTGTTGTGACTCCTAATCATATTTAACAAATTAAGTATTCAATCCCATTCGTTATACCATACCAAGCAAGCTCCACGGAGAGTGAGCCTCGACTCGACATGATCGACCGCATCGACAGTGTTAAGTCACTTTGATTCTTGTGAATAAGCTTAAGTGTAATGAAAATATGTTGAAATATATGAACTACATGAGAAATGATCACAAATCAGCTTAGGAAACTCCCCGTGAAAAGTTGACTTTTTGGTTCGTCGCATTTTCGCCGCGTCGGGCTCATGTGCAACCGTCGGCTGTGGTTGGAATCCGACCGGCTCCAAATTGAATAATTTGCACATAAAAATGTTCATCTCAACAAGCCCAACAACATTGCAGAACAACCCAAAATTAAAAGCTTGCCGAAAAACGTCGAAAATCACCTATGAAATCCGGAACCATTGCCAAAAATTCAAGTTGACCGATCGCCAGTGTTAGGCCACAACGTGACCCGAAACCGGTCAGGTTTTACTCGTGGCATTGTGTGCTTCAAAACCACTAGCCTTGCACCACCCAACTCCAGTCGTAGCACCACCGCCATTGTCGGTGAAAACAGGCCGAAACTCTTGATTTTTGCCATGAATTTTGGGCTCAATCGATGAGGAATTAGAGGTTAATATGTTGGGGAAAAGGAAGAGGAGGTCGAGGTGAAAATTTTGACACCAAGGACGACCCAATTTGGTGGCTGACCGGTGGTGGTTCACTAGCGTCATCCCTCTTGGTGAGAAATGGGTCGGGGAGAGAGAAATAAGGCGGGTTGACCACGTGTTGACATATAGCGATTAATTCGATAATTAACTTGACTAACGAAGATTAAGTTACTAATTTAGGTTTGGGTCGTTACAACTATATGAAGATGGCAAATACTTTGGGAAGGTCTGGAAGGATTGCGCGCAAACTACTACCTCTGGGGACTATAGGGCTACTTGTTTAGAGGTAATCAATTATGTATTCCTGATTGTTCATTGCGCTTGCTTATTATAGAAGAACAACATAGTGATGGAGTTGGAGGTCATTTTGGGCGTGATAAAACTGTTGCTCTAGTCATAGGCAAGTTTTATTGGCCTAAAATAGCGAGGGATGTAGTTCAATATGTTCAGCAATGTAGGATCTGTTGTGTTGCTAAAAATAGACATCAAAACATAGGTCTATACACTCTGTTGCGAAGCCTGTTGCACCTTGGCTTGATATCAGCTTGGATTTCGTGGTGGGGTTGCTTAAGACACAGCAAAACTTACAACTTCCAAAAAGAATATGAGTCCAAAAACTAATACTTATAAAAAGTCAATTTAGAAGCAACAAATATCGATAAATGTAACATATAGCGATTAATCATATAGCGATTAATCGATAATTAACTCGACTAATGAAGATTAAGTTGGTAATTTAGGTTCGGGTCATTATAATATACTCCCCTAATAAAAATTTTGTCCTCAAAATTACATAGCTATAAATCGATAAACAACGCAATGACAGCAATAAATATATGTGAAGTCTCCCGCACACAAAGCAATCCCAAAGTCACTAACAATAGTCATGTGCAAGACCACATAAAGCCGACATTGTAGACTCAAATTGCTTGAACTCATCAAATGAAGCATTGCTATGAAATGTTGCGAAGCACTTTCATAGATTATTAACCGCGACAAACTTGAAATTCGAATTTACTGAACGTCAACGCTTGCTTAAACCTCAGCTTCAACTAACGGTCGAAAACAAAAGAACATTGACACTTGTTGAGAGAATTGTACCCCTACACTTGTGTACTATTATCTCCCAACCCGCGCCTTTTGAGTTATGAATCGAAAGACCCCACTAGTAGCTACAATAACCTCTCGATTTAATGTGTGCTTAACCAAAGCCCCTTAAGTCTATTGAGACTCAAGGAGCCTCTAGTCCTTTCTTTGTGCTCAAGAAACCAAACCTTAAGGTAAACCCTCTTGGAATAGACCCTAATCATGTTTACATGCTCATATAGCCTTAGGTGAGTAGCTAATTCAATCAAGGTCCCATTTTTAGTTCATTAATGCATACATCAACATAGCTAAGGTCAACACATGCATAAATGAAACCATACATGAAGTTCAAGCCCATAAACATCCACAACCACAAAGTAAACTCATTCACAAACAAATGCTTCAACAACATACACTAAAAAATAAACCATACATACGTCAAATCATCATTTGTCTACATCAAATGGCTAGGGCTCTAACCCTAGCCTCCCAAATGGGACTACTCACTACACATAATTAAAAAATCAAGTTTAAATACATCAATAGAGTAAATAGGATGAAGAAATAGCTAAGAAATCTCCCAAAAGCAAGACAAGATTATTCAAGTCCACCCTTGTGCTTCTAACTTCACATTCTTTGCTCCAAAGTATCTTTAAGCTTGTAGAGGAGGAAAGGGAAACCTTTAGGACTCAAAGAAGCGAAGGAGAGGAGGGATTACTTCCCACTTCTTCAAGCTCTAGAGAATCACCCAAACCTTGGAGGCAAAGATGAAATGAGGAAGTGATAGATGGTTGCGAGGGAGAATGGAAGAGGTTCGGCCAAGGCTTACAAGGCTAGGTCTCTTTGTTTTGTAGAGGGTTGGAAGGGAGGAAAATTGAAAGAGAAATATACCTTCTCTCTAGAGAACTCAACAAAGAACCCTAGAGAGAAACTAATGAGAAAACTAGAGAGAAAAGAGCTCAAAACTAGGAAAAATTAGTAAAATGAAGTGTGTTGTGTATGATGATGTGGGGGAGCTCAACCAAGGGGAGTAATAGGAGAGAAAATAGGGTATTTTTTGAACTCTTAGATGTGCTAGAGTGGCAATGAAGTTTTATCCAAGGGCCATAACTTGTGATCCCTTTTTCTTGGCTTCTAACTAGAGTCCAAACCATGCCTAATCTATCCAAAATTCAAATTGTGTGACACGCTAACCAAATCAGCTAGGATTCCTATTTATGTGGTTTGGACCTTCCCTTGGGTCTATTTTGGAGTGTTTAAGCCATACTTGATAGTCCGGATCCATAGATAAATTCAGCGATTTTCCAGCAGCTTCTGATAAATTCCGATGACCACTTTTTGTCTTGTTCCCAAAGTTGCTCTAAATGCTCTTGTGACTTCTTAAATGTGATCAACTTCTCCAAAAATTGATTAATTTCCATCTTTAAGAGCGTTTTCGTGTCAACTCAAAATTTCCTAGCATGAATAGGAAACGTTATGAGAATGAGGCTTTATTCAAAGAAGACAACCAATAAGCATGAAGTTAAGAACTTAATTGGAACACAATTATGGACCTAACAACACCATGAAATTATAAATTTAAAACCCTTAACTCGTGAAATATCTGAACCATCAACGATAAAATATAACTGGTAAATTATATTTGTGAACGTAAAAGATTCAAAATAACTCTGCTGAACTTGAATTCTGAAATGGAAACACTATTTATGAAAGACGCAGTAAACTAAAATTAAATTTTCCTATGGCATCAAAACTTGCATACATGACAATGTGAAGTGAAGATCCATGCTTGACCACTAGAAAGAACATCGAAAAGGAACTAATGATAACAAAAAAATTTGAGTCATTAGGATGGAAGAATTTGACCGAAAAAGAAAATCCATAAGAAAACCAGATAACTTTAGTAAGTCACAGAAGATTCAACGAATATCATCTATGTAATAGTCTTGAAAGAGAAATATAATAAGAAAAATTGCCCATCATAACTTGCATCATGCACGCTGAAAATTTCTTCCACTTGACCGAAATCTTACACATCCCTGCAATGAACAGCCACCCGAAACGTGACAAGAATGTGAATTATTATTGTCCTTCAAGGAGTACTTGGTCATAGCTAGATCTACGATCATGAAAAGGAATCACAATATCTAAAGAATTCGAGATGAGATGACCAAAGTACAAGTGACGATATTATAGAAAACAAAGCGTCTTCAGTATACGCATACGATATATTGTACACGAGAAATTTCCATGACACCGCAAATATGAACAACAATAAAAAAAAATTCCTCACCTCGAAAACATAACGAAGGAACCATGCATAAGTCAAATGTAACCAACATACACGTCACGTGGGATGTCAATTTCTAGTTGTGATCACATGATAGACCATCAATATAGTTCCATAGGATTATCGTAATCCGGAAAAGAAGTGATTACAACGATTCTAAAATAAGAGAACTTTTACCAAAAATTCAGCATGACCTATTCATTTATAGTCAAAACCAAAACCTGCAAAGTCGACGCATTTACACAATACAATCCCAAACTCAACAATTATCAACCAATAAGAGTCCATGATATATAGAACGTCCTCATGTACAACTCCGACATTATATACTTGAAATTGATCATCAGTAAACTTGATCATGGGACAATAGTGATGAATAAGTTTCGTACACAAAACTCAATTGTCAAAACTTCACCACAATAAATGATTGAATTGTTGATCATTAATAGAGCGAACCAAAATATGAAACATTACCAAGACATGGAAAAGAAAAGTCTCGAAGGCTACGTGATAGGATCTAAAAATGATTAAAAAAAGAAACTATTATCGCGGCAAGAGTGAACCATAACTTGTGTAGTGTTGGCTTTACTATAACTTGAACGTTTTGATCCAAGAGAGACTCCATTCACATCGACTGCTAAGTAAAACTAAGTGAATTGAAATAGTATATAGTCGAGGACAACCTTCACGGATAAAGTGGTTACCACATTCTCAATGAACTATATCGAGAGATGCAACATAGCAAAACGGAAGAAGCAAGATGAAACTAATGGAATGAAGCAGAACTTTATTACCCAGACGGAAACAAAATTCATAAAAAGTAGACACGACGATTCCACCCAAAAAAATCGTGTGTGATAATCCCAAAGATATTCCCAAAAATTGATGTAACTGTGACCATACGAATAAATCTCGCAGCTACGTCAAAAATAACATACAAAACCTATAAAGTTGATGATCAAACTCCTCCATGCACGTCATCCAAGATGTAATGTATAAGAACATAAACAGATAAATTGGAATGAATAAAGGCTTAATGGAGTGAGTTGAACGAGTCATCCACCACTAGGTGCAAATAACCAAATTGTACAACACGCAACTACGCACAAGACCTTATTTATCATTGGACTACCTCGGTTGATCTGCGCTCAAAATAATCAATCCATTTCCATTACTGCACCTAGCGTAAAATTCATGAAAGTTCACCCGACATAGAAAACTGAAACTAGATTGATAAGTGATACTTTGCAACTAAGCACAATTCAAAGAATTTGCAAAGTTGAACATGACAAAAGGAAGATATTGAGTACAGAGACTTAACCACAATGATTATTAAGTCTCTCACTCGACAATAACGACCTTGTCGTGATAATCCACATAACACTACCACATATACACTCATTACCGGCGACTTTTGGAAAAACAAGGCCGGCGACCGGGAAAGTCGCCGGTAATGATCATCATTGCTGGCGACTTACTCCGTCGCCGGTAATGTCAATGAAAAGTCGCCAGTAATGTTTGAAAACATTACCGGCGACTTTTCGCCGAAATTTCGCCGGCAATGTCTCCATTTCCGGCGATTTAATGAATCACCGGCAATGCCTCTTATATTAGATGCAAATCACAGCAGCTCATTCATTTGGATCGAAAAAAATCCGGTGAAATCGAAAGAAGGAAAACGCTCTGAAATCGATCCTTCGGTATTGTCAAAATTAAGGCGTGCGTCGAAAACTCGATCACTCGGGAAGCTATATATATAGGTACGTATATATATACGTATATGTGTATGTATATATATGTGTGTGTTGATCGATCTAATTAGATCGATATATATATATATATATATGCATGCATGTGTTGATTTAATTAGAGTTGAATTGAGATATCGCGTCGATTATTAGTAGTGAATGTGTATATATATAGTATGTAATATTGTTAGAATTTTCAGGATGGACAAGAGTTGGATGAGCCTCGAATGATGGGATGTGAGATATCACCAGGGAATTAGGAGTTTTGTGAATTCTGTGAAGACTAATTGTGGAGACACTACACTTCATTATTACCCGTGTAAAGAATGTAAGTGACGCAGCGATCGATTTCGTTTTCCCATTGATAAAGTCCAGAAGCACCTGAGTAAATACAAGTTTTGGGATAAGTACACTTGTTGGATTTATCACGGTGAAACATCGTTAGCGGGTCCGCATGATCATGTACAATTTGGTGAGAGGGCCAGTCCACGCTATGATCATGGAGATTTTGCTGAGAGGGGCAGTCCATCCTATGATCCAACATCGATGTTAATCAATGATATGTTTCCTCATGAGAGCAGTGTATTTGCTGATAAAGCACCAAATGTCCCTCCCGTCGTTGAGGGTTTCCCCCATATTGGGCCAGTCGAGCCATTACCTGGAGCTCATGTCAACACAAGCGGTATGAACAAGTACAACAACCTGATTGCATTGCAACAGACTCCGTTGTACGACGGTTATAGGAAGACTATTCTTGAAAGTGTCATGGGAGTGATGCAGCTCAAAATGGAGAACAAAATGTCTGTCAAAGCTGTTGATTCTTGGCTGAAGTGGACTGCTTTGCTACTGCCACCCGGTCATCGTCTTCCTACCACTCATCATAAGGTGCGACATATCCTGAAAGATCTTGGGCTTTCCTACATCAAAATCCATGCATGCAGATATGATTGTATTCTCTTCTGGGGAAAAGATCTTGAAGACCTTGAAGCCTGCCTGGTATGTTTTACAGAAAGGTATAAGTTGACTCCTGCAGGCAACAAGAAAGCTGTGAAGATACTTCGATATTTCCCGCTTATTGATAAGCAAGAGCGGTTGTTCATGTGTGCTTTCACGTCCGAAGCTATGAGATGGTGGGCTGAGAGGAATTTGCCTGACGATGACACCCTTATACACCCTTCCGACAGAGAGGATTGGAAGCACATGGTCAGGGAGTTTGATCATTTTGCAGCAGAGGTCCGAAATGTTTGGCTAGGACTCTCATCTGACGGATTCAACCCTTTTGGCAACATGAGTCTTCAATATAGTATATAGCCAGTTATTTTGGTACCGTACAACCTTCCACCATGGATGTGCATGAAGAAGGAATACAATATGCTGACTCTGTTAGTTCCAGGCCCGGGTTATCCAGGAAAGTGTCTCGATGTGTATTTGAGGCCTTTGATTGAGGAGCTTAAGTACCTGAGTGAGTGTGGCCACCCCACTTACGATAGGTTCAAAAATGAGATGTTCTAGATGCATGCCATGGTTGTTGGCACCATCAGTGATTTTCCTGCCCGCGGTATGTTGTCGGGCAACGTTACCAGGGGTTACACGGCTTGTTCAGAGTGCATGACGGTTGATTGTTGCAGTCCTCATTGCAGTAAAATTGTTCAGATGCGTCACCGTTGTTGGCTTCCATATGATCACCCATTTAGGCAGGATCCAGACGCGTTTGATGGGACTGTGGAAACAGGTGTGGCACCCAGGCGATGGACAGGGGAAGAAATTTTGGAAGTGTTGAATGAATATGATTTTGGCCAGCTGAGCAATCATCCTGAGATAGTGGCGTCAATTCCAGACAAGCCCGAAAGGTATAAGTTTTGGACACACAAGAGCATATTCTGGGAACTCCCCTACTGGCCCAAGTTGCCTATCAGACACTACCTAGATGTCATGCACATAGAGAAGAATGTGTGTGAAAGTGTGGTGGGCACAGTTCTTAACTTGGAGGGGAAAACAAAAGACATCCCTAAGGCACGAATTGATCTGAAAGCTATGGGACTGCGGAAACATTTGTGGTTAAGAGATGGTAAGAGAAAAATGTTGCAAGCTCCTTACACCGTAAAGCCGAAGCATAAGCATGAAATTTTTCGGTGGCTAAGTAATGTCAGGTATATATTCTTATGGCTATGTAGGAAATTGGCCTTAAATTTTTACCGAATTATGGTTATATGCGAGAAATATAATTGTTGCCTATGGCTATATATATATATATGCAGGTATCCTTATGGCTATGCAGGAAATATAAGCAGGTGTGTTAACTTCCGGGACAATAAGATGTACGGATTAAAGAGTCATGACTGCCATGTACTGCTTCAACGCCTTTTCCCTATTTTCATTCGAGGGTACCTGCCCAAAGAGGTGGTGGAGCCGTTGGTGGCCTTGTCAAGATTCTTTCAGAAGTTATGCACCAGGGAAGTTAAAAAATCAGATCTCAGGGAGATGCAAGATGACATCATTTTTATCATGTGCAAGCTTGAGAGGATATTTCCCCCAAATTTTTTCGACATCATGCCTCACCTGATGATCCATCTTCCCGAACAATTGTTGCTTACCGGTCCCGTACACTATACTTGGATGTATCCCATGGAAAGGTACAAATGATTCATACATTTGGTTTGCCTCTGTTTTTATATGTAAATTCTTATTTTTTAAGTATCATAACATGCACTTGTTAACTTGTAGACAATTGGGAGCCTACAAGGACTATGTGAAGAATAAATATGCACCTGAAGGATGTATCGCTGAAGAATATGTTGCGCACGAGTGTGTAACGTACACCAAAGTGTATTTGGGAGCACTTGAGGACCTCCAACAACAGATGCCGATAGATGAACCCCAGTTCAACCTTTCTATCATCTCTAATGACGTGGTAGTACAGGGAAGCTTGCCAAAGTCGTACAAGTTGGATGGAAATGAGGTAGCCATTGCCCACTGGTCGGTACTGATTAACTGTCAAGAAGTACAATATTGGAAAAACTATCATCTTCACTGCCCTGCTATTGCCGGAAATGTTGATTACCACAACAGGACGTTTGCAAACTACTTTGGTCAATGGGTAAGGGTATATGTGTATATGTCTATTTTTTTATATATATCCTTATATACCATGTGTGTACGTACGTGGTTTTGTGGTTTCTATGTTCATAATTTCTTGTGTGGTTTCTTATCGTTTTCAGATGAACCATGTAGCAAATGATGGTTGCCCAGAGTGGTCAAACGAATTGAGGGTCCTGGCGATGCAACCGATAGCTTCAAAAGTTTACTCGATGTGTCAGGTCAATGGCGTGAAATTTATATATGAAAATCGAGACGACCGACTGAAAACACAGAATTGTGGGGTGATGGTCCATGGTGGGCAGGATGGCATTGACTATTACGGTGTCCTTCATTCAGTTGTTGAACTAATTTATGGGAACCGCATGAAAGTGCAATTGTTCAAGTGTAGATGATTTGATACTAGCCCGGAGAACACAAGGACCGATCAGTACGGAACATTTTCGGTGAATACTGCTACTAGCTAGTATGAAGAAGACCCTTTCGTTCTTGCCTCATCAGTAAAACAAGTGTTTTACCTTGACGATCTTCTTAACAAAGTCCCGTGGAAGGTGGTTAACCATGTTGCTCATAGAAACATATACAGTGCTGCCACACTTGGTGAGACCGTAGATGATGAGGAAGTTACTGCATACCAAGAGCCGAACGCTTTTGACATTCCGGAATCATCTACGATTCGCCTTAATAATGTGAGATCTGGGAGTGTGGTTCGAATTACTGGAGCAGAACTTCTCAATGTTAATCCATATGAAGTTGACGCTGATTCAGATAACGAGGAGCGGCACATATTGACAGAGGTTACCTATGAAACCGAGTTAGACTCAAGTGATGAAGATGATTACGATTATCATCCTTAGTACGTTAATGAAGTACGTATTTTAATTATAGTCGGAAATTCTAGTCGTAAATTGTAGTCGAAAATTGTTGTCGGAAATTCTAGTCGGAAATTCTAGTCGGAAATTCTAGTCGGAAATTCTTGTCGTAAATTCTAGTCGAAAATTGTAGTCGGAAATTCTTGTCGGAAATTTGATCGATCTACTCGGAAATTATAGTCGGAAATTAAAGTCGGAAATTCTAGTCATAAATTGTAGTCGGAAACTCTAGTCGAAAACTCTAGTCGGAAATTAAAGTCGGAAATTGTAGTCGGAAATTGTAGTCGGAAATTGTAGTCGGAAATTTGATCGATCTACTCGGAAATTATAGTCGGAAATTAAAGTCGGAAAATCTAGTCGGAAATTCTATAGTCGGAAATTCTAGTCTGAAATTGTAGTCGGAAATTGTTGTCGGAAATTCTAGTCGGAAATTGTTGTCGGAAATTCTAGTCTGAAATTCTAGTAGGAAATTCTTGTCGTAAATTGTAGTCGGAAATTCTAGTCGGAAATTCTTGTCGTAAATTGTAGTCGGAAATTCTAGTCGGAAATTTGATCGATCTACTCGGAAATTATAGTCAGAAATTAAAGTCGGAAATTCTAGTCGTAAATTGTAGTCGGAAATTCTTGTCGGAAATTCTAGTCGGAAACTCTAGTCAACTTTGTAGTCGGAACTTCTTTTGCTGGGAATCATTATCATTACCCACGAGTTGCTTCAACTCGTGGGCATTGTCATTACCCACGAGTTCAAGTAACTCGCCGGTAATGTCCCCCTCTATTATTTCCAGATTGGGTAGCTAGCTCCTCCTCCTCCCCTCACTCTCCCTCCTCCACATTTTCCTCTCCAAAATCTCCCCCTCTCTTCCTCACCTCGCCCCCCCCATTTTTTTTCCTCTCCTCAAATCTCTATCTCCTCCCCTCTCCCTTCCCCTCCTCCCCTCTCCCCCCCCCCCTCCCCTCTCCACACAAACACCCAAAAACCCTAAATCTCCCCTCCTCCTCTCCTCCTCCCCTCCTCCTCTACCTCCTCCCCTCACCTCCGTCGCCAGAAAGTCTAGTCGAGCTCCACCATGGCAGGTGCAAGCTCACTCTCTCTCCCTCTCTCTCTCTCTCAATTTTAATTTTATTTTTATGCAATTTAATTAACTTGATTAATTAATTTTTGATAATTGTGGGGTGATGTATATATATATGTGATGTATGTATGCATGTGGAAAATATTTGAAAAATTTAATTAAGGTGATGTATATATATATGTGATGCATGTATATATGTGAAAAATTAATTAATTTATATGCAATGTATATATATACGTATGTTTGAAAAAT
The DNA here is from genome assembly GCA_946800695.1 of Geum urbanum. Classification (NCBI taxonomy): domain Eukaryota; kingdom Viridiplantae; phylum Streptophyta; class Magnoliopsida; order Rosales; family Rosaceae; genus Geum; species Geum urbanum. Next base: position 42,488,552 of record OX327001.1, on the reverse strand, counting down.
GTGGAAAATTAATTAGCTAGGGTGATTTGGATTAATATGTGATGTATATATATATGTGAAAATTAAATTTAATTAAGATGCATGATGTATATATATGTGATGTATATATATATGTGGAAAATTTAAAGTCGGAAATGATGTATGTATATATGTTAATTTAGGTGATATAGTTGTTAATTTAACGTATAATAGGTGAAAAATCGGAATCGGAATTTAACGTGTTTGGATTAAGGTGATATAGTTGTTAATTTAACGTATAAATTAAGGTGAAAATCGGAATCGGAATGGTTTGGAACCAGAACGGTTTTAAACCGGAACCGCGTGGAACCAGAACCGTTTGGAACCGGAACCGTTTGAAATAGAACGGTTCCAGTTGCAAACGGTTCCAGGTTCAAACGGTTCCGGTTCCAAATGGTTCTGGTTCCAAACGATTCCGGTTCCAAACGGTTCAGGTTCCGATTTGTTATAGAACCGAATCCATGACTATTACGGTGTCCAGGAGGTTTTGCGGCAAATTGTCTTGGAGGCATCAAATGGAGAGGGACACGAAATAGTGGAGGGAGCAGTAGTCAAGCTTCCTCTTCAGCCGTAGTCAGCAACACGCGCAGTCGGCCAATGATGAATGCTCGCACACAAGCCCTGCTAGCTGCGCGAGAAGAGGAGGAAGCTGCACGATCCAGAGCCGTGCAATCGGAAGTCCAGCCTCGAGCCTCAGTCAGCAGACGCTCAGTCAGCAGACGTCCCTCCGTCAGCAGACCCTCAGACGAGCGACAGTCAACGGGGGCATCAGAAACTCCCTCCATCCGAATGCCCCCTATTCGCCCGGTGCCTACTCCCGTTTCACAGGAATCATCTGAGGCAGTTGGTGCTGGCGCCTCATCGTCCAGGCCTCGTCTATCTCCGCCGTCCAGTCTCTTCCTGCCTGACGAGATTCCTATGATCCCTGAATTCGATGATAGGGGGAGTCCTATTTATGTTGAAGGACGGCCGGAGTTCCTGAGCGTGGAGGAAGCGTACAACTTCATCCTGTTCGACCCCGTGTATCTTTGGAGTGTGAGGTGCACCAACCAACAAACGGACGATGCAGGTAAAATTTATTTAACAAGATTGATTACTTAATTATTACTTAAGACTTACGATAGGTTCAATTAATGATATCAATTTGTTGACATTGTATTATTAGGCAATTTCGTTAATGGTACTAGAAAACGGAAAGGGGCTAGAGGCACCTGTACCGGGAAGAGACTTGAGCAGGCCACCGGGGGAAGGAAAACGCCCATTAGGGCCAATGAGGATGGCGAGGTGATCGAGGCATTTGACACCACGCGAAAATATGTCAGCATGGCCGGGGCGATCGTGCGGGACAAGGTCCCAATGCTTTGGCCAGATTGGGAATCTGTGCCTATCTACGTGAAGATGCCAGTGCATAATGCACTGAGTGTGAGCTAAATCGTATTTTCATTACGTAAATTTTACATTTATTAATTAAGTCCGAATAAATATATAATTTTACCGTTTATATATTCATATTGCAGGTGTGGTTTGACATGGATGAATGCCTTATTCACATGTGGGTAGAGCGTCAACTACATATGAGGTGATGTGCTTCGAGTTATTTGAGTATATATCGAGTTAGATTTTTGTTTATCAAGTGTTTTAATATCTCTAACTTTTTTTCCTGGTGTTAATATAGGTATAAAGAGTGGAAGAACGAGCTTTCTTCCCATTACACTGTATACAAGGAGCTAGGCCGAGGTTCTACCCCTAGCGAATTCCGGTTTAGGGAGTACGAGTGGCTTTGGCTGATAGCCCACTTCGAGCACCCCAAAGCTCAGGTATGCATCCTGAATATATCTTACAAGCCTAATGTATCATATCACATTGAAATAGTTAGTTACTAATTGTTTTACATATGTTTATCAAACAAGGCGATTTCGAAGACAAACCGGGCGAATAGATTGAAAAACACCAGGGCCCATCATGCAGGTTCACTCAACTATTTGGGTTGGTCGAGTAAGGCGCAGCAACAACAAGAAGTGAACCCGTTGGTGTATATTCATCAAAAGTTCTATCCGCAGTGCCCTGAAGAAGCGGTAAGTCTTTCGCCTCTGCATGTGTTAATAAAACTATTTTTCGATATTAATTTATTTTGTTAAATAATACGTTATTCATTTTCTCTTTTCAATTAGGCGAGAGTGGAGGAGGCGACCACAGAAGTGACCATGAATATAGCTCGGTATAACCATCCTGACTGCTCCGAGGAAGAAGTCACCCAGTATGCCTCTCAGATCGATCCGCTTGATCGCCCTATAGCGGCTCAGATCATGGCAAAAGCGTGCGGGACTGGAAAGAATACCTACTACTACAGGGGAATGGGCTTGGCGGGCGAAGGAGTATTGAAGAACACTTCAGAATACTCTACTGAGTCAAGAAGTTCAACTTCTAGTCGTAACCTCGCAGCGGAGCTTCAGAGGACGCAGAGGGAGTTGGAGGAGCAAAGGAGGCAGATGGAGGAGATGAGGCAGATGGCCGAGCAGCAGGCAGTCAGAGATGCTGAGTACCAGGGGATGATCGAGCGATACCGACTCATGGTCCAGCAGCAGACACAAATGTTCACCTGGATGCAGATGATGTACGTGGCTCAGACTACCGGACAACCGCTCCCCACACCTCCCCCGGTCCCTGTGTTCCCCAGTTATCCACCACCACCACCGCACCACTCAACGCCACAGCAAGACCAGGGTAGCCACCGGAGTTCAAATGAGTACATGGATTTCTTCGACCCTGACCCGCAAGTTCCTCGACCCTGACGTGTAGTTGTAGTTTATTTTCGTATCGTTGCTATTTGTACTGTACGTTGGACATTTATGTGTGTACTGTTGAACTTGTATGATTGTACGGTTTATGTCTTTCAATGCAGGTTCTGGAATTGGGCCCAATCCAGAACCGGCTTTTTTTTTCAAAATTTTTCCAACCATTGCCGGCGACATGGACCTAAGTCGTCGGCAATGTCTTCAAATTCTGGCCACGGCAGTGCAAACACTGCCGGCGACTTGAGTCGCCGGTAATGTCTTTCTCATCACCGGTGACTCAAGTCGCCGGCAATGTCAACAGTCGCCGATGATGAGAAAGACATTACCGGCGACTCAATTACTGGGAGTCGCCGGCAATGCTATCTCTGGCGGCCAATTTCCGGCGACTTGTCGCCGGTAATGACATTTTCGGCGAGAAAAAAAACAAGGCTTAGCTTAACACAACGAATTTTATGAGAATTTTGACATGACCTCCCCATAAAATGAAAATCTACCAAAATTCTGTACAAGAGATTACACTGCAAAAGCATCAACAATCTCACACATAAACTATGGCCGCCATTGCCATCCAGAATTCTAATAGCTTATCCGCTTGGAATTTCGTACATCATAGCTAACTTTAATTCATTACACATAAGATTCTATTATCGAAGTCTATCCATGGTCACATATCCCACAAACTCGCCACAAACTAAAGGAGGATTGCAAGAGTATAACAAGCTCGTTTGATTACTACGTATTAAGTTATAGGTAAAGCGAGCATGTAAATTCAACATATCTTAAGTATCCGAATCTAAAAAGTGATACTAATGCTCCACAAAACTTTTACCTTGAACCAATTTGCAAGTTAATTGATCGAGGATGGCTCTCACAACCCAGTCCACATAGTAAAATATTGTTTGCTTTGGGTCTCGCTTGCACGGTTTTACTTTTGGGCCTACCCCCAATACGCCTCTTACTATAGAGATGTGGGCATACACATATAAGCACATCACCTTCCTACTCCCGAGTGATGTGGGATTGCATGCCCATGTAGGAAGCTAGTTCCATTGGCACCCCCACACATGGGTCATCACAATCCACCCCCTTAGGGGCCCGATATCCTCATCGGTACACTTCCAGTCGGGACAGGCTTTGCTACCATTCTGTCACATCCCACTCCATATAGTAAGATATTGTCTTCTTTGGGTCTCGCTTGCATGGTTTTACTTTTGGACCTACCCCTAAAACGCGTCTTACTATAGAGATGTGGGCATGCACATATAAGCACATCACCTTCCCATTCCCGAGCGATGTGGGATTGCATGCCCATGTAGGAAGCTAGTGCCTTTGGCACCCCCACACATGGATCATCACATTGGTGCACACAAGGCATAGCGACTAAGGGCACAGACTCACAAGCTAAGGTTGGTACTCAGTTGCAATTGCCACATATTCGACAATGTTCATCACCGTGAGTATTTGATGGGGATCTGCTGCATTTGGGCCATTACTCCGGAAGTGTTGAGTGTAATTGAACACGACACAAAGGAAACCAAGTACAATCTACAAAATCCATAACCAAATGCTCTGATACCAACTAAAAGGACCCGACCCCGATTTAGGTGCCTAAACCAGAATTAAGCCCTAACGACTCTGCTAACCTTAGTTACTACTCACTAATTGAAAAACCAAGTGGGGATCTGAGACTTAAGTGTCACCAACTGAAGAAATTTTGCACAAAATGGTTCACTAAAAAAAATATATAAAAGATGGACAATTTTTTTCGACACCAGTGCAGCTAGACAATTTAAGTTGACTATGCAAACTAAAATACTAAGTCGCAGGATCAACCTTGGATCCTACGGGGAATACTGCTATACCATGAACTGTGTGCACTCTCAACCTCAGCTGAAACTCTACAACCTGGGCAGTTGAAAATGAAAGGCCCACGGAAGGTATATAAAATAATAAAACTGTTAGAGTGAGTGGACGAAAAGTAAAGGTTCATAATAAACTGAAAAACATATATAAGTATTATGCCTTCCACTATAAAATATACGAAAACTACTGCGAGTCTAAAAATGTACATGCCCAGGTCAGGTGTTTGTCCTAACCCTCCTTAGTACTGTGTGTGGAGGCAGTAACTTGAGTATATTTTCCACAAAGTTACAAGAATGCCCAGGTCAGGTGTTTGTCCTAACCCTTCTGGGTATTCTGTAAATCAAGGGTCAGGTGTTTGTCCTATCCCTTTCGGAACGTCTCGAGGATCAACCAAGATGCCAGTGCATCGATGCAACAACCATGAGTATACTCTATGTAAAGCAATATATTATATGCCTCCAAGCTAATGCGTAACTATAATCATGCATAACTGAAAAGTGCATAACTGTAAATACATAACCGTAGACATGCAAAACAATAGTGACAATAAAGTGTCCACTCACCTAGATCGTAGGAAAACCAATTTTCGATCCACAAACTCGTAATTTGAACATAGAGTTCCTAAGCCAAACTGAAGATTGAAATCAATTAATAAAATTTTCGAGTCGTACAACTAAAGTAGAAAATGTAAAGAGATGAACATCCATTAAACACTAACATTCTCCTTTTTATAACCATGCATTCTTGTTGTGACTCCTAAGCATATTTAACAAATTAAGTATTCAATCCCATTCATTGTACCATACCAAGCAAGCTCCACAGAGAGTGAGCCTCAACTCAACATGATCGACCGCAACAATAGTGTCGAGGCACTTCGATTCCTATGAATAAGCTTAAAGGTTACGAAAATTTGTCGAACTATATGAACTACACGAGAAATAATCACAAATTAGTTTAGGAAACTCCTCGTGAAAAGTGACTTTTTGAGTCGCCAGACCTCCGCCGCGTGGGGCCCATGTGCCATTGCCGGCAGTGGTCGAAATCTGACCAGCTTCTAATTGAATAACCTGCATATAGAAATTTTCATCTCAACAATCCCAACAACATTGCAAGACAACCCAAAATTAAAAGCTTGCCGAAAAACGTCGAAAATCACCTTTGAAATCCGGTACCCTCGCCAGAAATTCAAGTCGACCGAATCACCTGCGTCAGACCACGGCGTAACCAGAAACCGGTCGATTTTGACTCGTGGCAATGTTGGCTTCAAAACCCATAGCCAACCACCTCAGATCGTAGCACTACCGCCGTCGTCGACGAAAATAGACCGAAACCCTTGATTTTTGCCGTGAATTTTAGGCTCAATCAATAAGAAATTGGAGGTTAATATATTGGGGAAAAGGAAGAGGAGGTCGAGGTATACATTTTGGCACCAAGGCCGACCAATTTGGTGGCCGGCCGGTGGTTGTTCGCCAGCGTCATCCCTCACGGCGAGAAACAGGACGAGGAGAGAGAAACAAGGCAGGTTGACCACGTGTTGACTCTGCCTTGACCAAAAACGAAAGTTGCTGACTTTCCAAAATCGGAAAGTGGGTATTTATATCTTGAAACTTATCAAAACGTAAAAAAATCCCGACAAACATCGATTGACCAAAAATTTCTTGTCGTAACTCAAAATTTAACAATTAACATGTCCATGTACTCATCTCAAAGAGCTGGAAAATAATTTGCTTTACAACTTTCAAAAAGAATACGAGTCCAAAAACCAAAACTTATAAAAATTCAATTTTAGAAGTGATGAATCTCGATAAACCTAACATATAGCGATTAATTTGATAATTAACTCAACTAACGAAGATTAAGTCAATAATTTAGTTTCGGGTCATTACAACTATATGAAGATGACAAATACTTTGTGAAGGTCTGGAAGGATTGTGCGCAACCTACTACCTCTGGGGACTATCATATTAGTCAGGGCTACTTGTTTATAGGGAATCAATTATGTATTCCTGATTGTTTTTTGCGCTTGCTTATTATAAAAGAACAATATAGTGGTGGGGTTGGAGATCATTTTGGGAGTGATAAAGCTGTTGCTCTAGTCACAGGCAATTTTTATTGGCCTAAAATAGTGAGGGATGTGGTTCAATATGTTTAGCGATGTAGGATCTGTTATGTTGTCAAAAATAGACATCAATACACAGGTCTATACACTTCATTGTCGGAGCCTATTGCACCTTGGCTTGATATCAGTTTTAATTTTGTGGTGGGGTTGCCTAAGACACAACAAGGTTTTGACTCTATCCTAGTTGTTGTTGACCACTTTTCTAAAATGGCTCACTTTGTGCCTTGTAAGAAGAAGATTGACGCAAGCAGTGCTGCTCGTCATTACTTCCGAGAGATTGTTAAGCAGCAAGGAATTCCTAGTGCTATAACTTCTTATAGGGATGTGAAGTTTGTTGGTCATTTTTAAGGTACTCTTTGGCATAATTTGGGAACGAAGCTTAGGTTTAGTAGCTCTTATCACCCCTAAACATATGAGCAGACGGAGGTTGTCAACAGATCTTTGGGAAACTTATTAAGGTCACTAGTCCTTGGAAGTAAGGCTAGTTGGCATGAGTCTCTTCCACAAGCAGAGTTCACTTATATAGCTCCCATCACTGAAGTATTGGATGTCCCCTTTTGAAGTTGTCTATTGAGTTAATCTAAAAACCCCACTGGATTCAATTCCTCTACCTATATAAAATTGCTTCAGTGGAGATGCCAAAGAAATGGTGGAGTTCATTCAACGACAACATAACTCAGTGCGCAAGCACCTAGCCGAAAGTATTATGAATAACAAAGAAGCTGCGGACAAACATCGAAAGAGTGTAGAGTTTCAAGTTGGTAATTTTGTTTGGATAAACCTGAGTAAGGATTAATTTAGTTTATGTTTTGAGGGTTGTTGATCTCCCAGACATTTTCCCTGGCCCTATTTATGCTTGGTGAGTAAACTTTGTAAGCATTCAGTTTTGATTATAGTATAAGTTAAAGGTGGCGTGTTAGCCTCTTGTATTCGAAGTGTTCCTGAGATTTCCAAGAATACTGAATTGTGTAGCAACTTACCCTATCTTGGTAGCGTTCCCTCATTACTTCAACCTTTCGTAGGTCACCTTGAAGAAACTCATGTTTCAGGCAAAGTGCAACCAAATCAGATGTCTGCGACTCACTGTACTCATCTTTCAAAGCCACATAAATATTGTGGCCCATTCGAATATGGTCTAACAGAATAGATGAAGGTTTTCTCTAGGCGGGGTCGACCGATTCTAGATTTGATGAACGTTCTCAGTCCCGTTGTCTACAGCCTCGATCACCTGCTTGAAAAATCCTAAGTAGATAGTAGTTTATCCTTCAAACACAATTGTGGCAAGCTCAATAGGTTCCCAAATGAGGGCTCTTCCTGGGCTGCGAGGTGAGTGTCATGTCATCAAGATCGACTACATCCTTATTTTGCCTCAACACTTTGTGTGGGAGATTTCTAAGTGCGAAGTTGCGAGTGTAGCTTCTTAGACTTCTTCCTCAACTTTTCGTATATCTTCGCTTTCTTCCATTTTGCTCACCTTCATTGATAAGCAAGTTCTTCCTCCGCCACGCTCATCTCGGGGAGCGCATTTGAACACTAACTGCTAGATCCACCCTCCTAATCACTAGTTTGTTGTTCCCACTTCTCCACTGTCTGATCATCCTCATCCTCAACAAGCTTGCCCACTTCTTCTTCTGTATGCTCATCTACCACTCATTCTCCATCATGAAAGGCGACTATAGGTGTCAGCAAGGACTGTTTCTGTGTTGCTTCAGTCGAAACTAGCATTTCCTTAGCCACCCCACCATTTGTGAACTTACCCACTGAAAGGACCCAATCCCGATTTAGTTACCTAAACCGGAATCAAACCCCTTCTGAAAACACGAACCAACAAAAATCACAAAAATTTCGGCAGAGTAACGCTAATAATTAATGCGGAATTGCCATTAACCTGCACCCGGAAAATACACTTCATCCTATGTCACAAAAGCCAAACCGTGGGCACCAATCCCATCTGAATTTCTCAATATCATAACAATAAAGTAAAGCAGTAAACATAACTGTATTTTACAGAAATCCGGGGAAAATCGTATGAAAATGTAACATCAGAATGCTCAGAGCGACCTCTAGTGTATAACTATATAAATATACCACAGTAGGCAGAACAAGAAACCTACTGGAAGAAACAAGGTAGCTCGAACAGTATGCCTCCGACTGCGACGTGCGACACTAGAATCCGAACTGCAAACTGGGCACGAAAACTGAAAAGCCCAGGGGAAAGACAAATAAAATCGTTAGAGTGAGTGGACAAAAATAAACATATGCCTTTCACCAATTTCATATACATAAAATCAAAGCAAAGCGAGTTCGGAAAATATATATAGAGGTGCCAGGCGAATCTCTCAAGCCCGACGGTCAGACAAATCTCTCAAGCCCGACGGTGATAGGCTAAGGGAATCTCTCAACCCTAGCGGCATAACAGGGGAATCTCTCAACTCTGCCCAGAGGAATCTCTCAACTCTGGTCAGACTACCGGTGATCAGCCGAGTAGCCGAAGCATCGATGCAAGTAAAGCCATCACCATATAAAATATAAAATAATACCTCCAAAAGTAATATATAATCTCAACATCGTATATAAATAAATACGAAAAAATCACGAACTCGCAACGACAGTGAAAATAGAAAAGTCCACTCACAGATGAGCGTAACGCGATACGCGTTAATCTAGTGATCCGGCGGAAAATCCCTCGCCAAACAAACGATCACGATCCCCTGTATAATCATAAAATCCACTGCTCAAAATCATAACTCAAAACCTCGAATCACATCATGAGAAACAACCGTTCCCGGAAACATAAAATTCAATATCGGCGAAATCGTCAAAATCCGATAATCACACCATAAAACCTCGCTATAATATCAGCGAAACGACATACAACTCGTTGAAAAACACGTCGGACGAAAAGTCATACCGGCCCAGAAAAATGCAACCTACACATGGATTTGAAGATCTCGACATTTCCAACAACTTTCTAGTTCAAAGTTAAGGCCAATTTTGACCGGAAAATGTCCAAAACTCACCTCAAAGTTACAAACCCTTGCCGAAATTTCAAACCCACCGATCTCCTTCCTCCGGCCACGGCAACCCTCCAAACCACTTCCAATAGCTTCCTCTTCTCAAGGCTAACAAAACCTCCCAAAGAGTCACCACCAACTCGGCCTCCACGCCATCACCCGATTCCGTCAAAAACTCGCCGGAAAACACCATTTTCGCTGCCCCGATTCTTCCTCCTCCGGCCACCTCACGGGTCGATCCACCTCTCAATTGAAGAGGGCCACGAGCCCAACAAGTTCCATGAAGGGACCCCGGCCAATCGTGGCCGGAATCGGCCTCCAAGGCGGTGAGAAGTTCCCGGGCCAAACGGGTCGCCTCCTTGACCCGTGGTCAACACGGGTCAAGGCCCAGTTTCCAGATTTGGAAAGTTTCCAAAATCGGCAAGTATTCTCCCGTATTTATACCGTACGCATATCAAATCCCAAACGGATAAATACGACAATATCCGACGGCCGAAAATATTCACAACTTCCACGTAACTCGGAATAATCCTCCAGAAGTTCCCACGAACTCAAAATTAAATTCTCTACAACTTTCGTGAAGAATCCCAAATCAAATTCTTGCCCGATAATTTAGTCGTTAACGAAGCCGCCATATTAACCGAATACGACAAAATTGCGACTAATCGCGAAACTCGCAAATCAAGTCGATAACCATTCCAATTTCGGTTCGGGTCGATCAACGGTCCAAAATGGATCACAATCACGATTCAGATAAACTCGACGAACGGATAAACTTGACGATATTCCAAAATTTAAAATATTCATATTATATTCCTCGGTCGTCGAAATAATAATCTGGAACAGCCCACGAACTCGAAATCACACGTACAACAACTCTCGAGAAGAGACTCAACTCAAATTCTCGGCCAATAATTAAATAGTGATCAAAACTAACAATTCAATCAATTTACGGAAAACTGCGATTACGCGCAAGCTCGTGGATTAAGCCGATTACACTACTGATTCTGTTCCGGGTCGTCACACCCACCTCCCATTGCTATGCTTTCTCAGCCTACAATGCTTGCTTCATCAACCTTTTCAAATCATTCTCTAATTCTGAAAGGACCCAATCCCGATTCAGTTACCTAAACCGGAATCAAACCCTCTCGAAAATACAAACCAACAAAAATTTTTCAAAATTTCAGCAGAGTTTCGTTACTAGCGTAGAATTACCATAACCTGCACCCAGAAATTAACACTTCGTCCTATGCCACAAAAAACAAACCGTGGGCACCAATCCCATCCGGATTTCTCAACATCAATATAATCAACAACAGTAAATAAACTGTACTATGTATATGTATATCCGTGAAAATCCGCACAACATGTATCAGAATGTATCAGAGCGACCGTCTAAACACCCGATTCATCAAGTCCATGAAAGCTGCGGGGGCGTTGGTCAACCCAAACGGCATAACCAAAAACTCATAGTGCCCGTACCGCGTCCTGAAAGCAGTCCTGGCTACATCTGAATCTCGGATCCTTAACTGGTGATATCCGGATCGAAGGTCAATCTTCGAAAAGACTACTGCTCCCTTGAGCTGATTGAACAAGTCGTCAATCCATGGCAACGGATACTTGTTCCTCACTGTAATCTGATTCAGTTTCCGATAGTCGATGCACAAACGCATGGATCCGTCCTTCTTCCGCACAAACAACACTGGAGCACCCCACGGAGAAACACTCGGTCGAATGAATCCCTTCTCTAACAATTCATGAAGCTGAATCTGCAACTCCTTCAACTCTGCAGGCGCCATCCGGTACGGTGTCTGGGAATCCGGTCCAGTACCCGGCAATAACTCAATGGTAAAATCAATCTCCCGCACAGGGGGTATACCAGGTAACTCTGCTGGAAATACATCCGGAAACTCAGACACAACCTCAATACTACTAAGGTCCGGCACTGCAGCTGTAGTGTCCACAACATGGGCTAAGTAAGCAACACAACCCTTCTTTATCAACCGATCCGCCCTCATCGCGGAAATCAAACACGGTAGTGAAGTGTTCTTCTCACCACGAAACAGTATCTCAGGTAACCCTGGTCTTCGAAACGCGACTTCCTTCCTGTGGCAATCAAACATAGCCCAATGCGACTCCAAAAAGTCCATATCCAATATCAGATCGAAATCCACAATATCAAGCAGTAACAGATCTGCGGCTAAACCATGGCCATCAATAAACACCTCACAATCTCGGTAAACCCAACCGATGCTCACAACCTCACCTGACGGATACAACACCCTCCACAACCCCGGAAGTGGAGATGCAGGTACCGTAGCCAATGATGACAGTCTAAATGATATAAATGAATGTGTGGCGCCCGGATCTAACAATACAAGTACAGGAATACCAAAAACATGTAACGTACCAATAACGACCTCCGGTGAAGCTCTGCCCTCACGCAGAGTCATAGCATGCACTCTCGCCTGTCCGGCTGGTCGTCCTCGCTGAGGCTGTCCTTGCTGTCTACCCTGACCTGCAAACTGAGCTGGTCGAACTCCCGAAGTGGCACCTCGCCCAACTCCGGAACTATGGGCCGCCTGTCCACCAACTGGCTGGGAACAATCCCTCGTAAAGTGACCCTCCTGGCCACAACGATAACAAAGGGTAGGAACTCGCTGACAAGAACCATAATGGTATCTGTTGCAGAGACTGCACAACGGGTATTCCCTCGGTACAGGAAATATGCCCCCAGTACGCCGAGGGTAACTAGAACCGCTAGAATCCTCACTAGCCAAGGGTCTCTGCGGTTGATCTCTCCTCCACCTCTGTCTCTACCTCGAAGCACTAGCTGGTGGTCGATAAGGTCGATAGGGTCGACTACCTGAAGATGAAGCTGAACCGGAAGTATCAGAACTCTGCCTCTTTGAAGGCCCCTGACTCGGTCCACCTTCCTCAAATCGCCTCAGCTGGAACCTCTGCTGTCTTTCCTGCTCAATATCCTCGCCTCGGAGAGCTGGACTAACAAACTCATCAAAGTTGTTCCTCGGCATCGTAGTCAATGTCGCCTTGATATTCAGATTCAATCCCAGCTCAAACCTGCGACACTTGGCTTCCTCTGTAGCCACCATATCCCGCGCAAAACGAGACAAACGAGTAAACCGATCCCGATACTCAAGTACAGACAAACTGCCCTGCCTCAAGTTCGTGAACTCCTCGTACTTGCGCTGCTGAGTAGCCTGATTAAAGTACCTCCGCATAAACAAATCACGAAATAATGTCCACGGAGTATCTACAGGAACCCTGTCAGTGCTAACCCACCAAAAGTATGCATCACCCTCAAGTAAACCAACTGCGGCTACTGACATCTACTCAGGTGTAAACTGCAGACGCTCACAAACTCGCTCAATCTGAACCAACCATGCCTCGCATATCTCTGGATCAACTGAACCCGAAAACAAAGTAGCACCCGCAGTGCGAGCCTTGACCACAGGGTCAAAACGCTCTTCCAAACGCAGCACTCGCATAAGCAAGTCGCGCGTTCGGCGATCCTCATCAGGATCATCATCCCGATCAACACGGGGACCACGTCAAGGAGGCATCCTACTGATACAAGACAAGCATTAGGTAAAAGCAGAAAGAATGTAATCATGAAACCGCAGATATTTGAGGACATACAACACCCGAAGTATTTATGAGTACCGCTGGCCAGTCGGGTCATCACTCCAGTCATGCTGTATCAACTCAAATACCCTAAGCGTCACAACTACAAGAGTCTACAGAATCTGACAACCTAATGCTCTGATACCAAACTGAAAGGACCCAATCCCGATTCAGTTACCTAAACCGGAATCAAACCCACTCGAAAATACGAACCAACAAAAATTTTTCAAAATTTCGGCAGAGTTTCGTTACTAGCGTAGAATTACCATAACCTGCACCCAGAAATTAACACTTCGTCCTATGCCACAAAAAGCAAACCGTGGGCACCAATCCCATCCGGATTTCTCAACATCAATATAATCAACAACAGTAAATAAACTGTACTATGTATATGTATATCCGTGAAAATCCGCACAACATGTATCAGAATGTATCAGAGCGACCTCTAGAGTAAAACATATACAATATGTACATCAGTAGGCGAAACAAGAACCTACTGGAAAACACAGGTGACTCTGATCACTTGCCTCCAAACCGCGACGTGAAACACCAAACCTGAACTGCAAACTGGGCACGGAAACCGAAAAGCCCAGGGGAAAGACATGAAACACGTTAGAGTGAGTGGACGAAAATAAATGTCTTTCACCAAATAATATATGTTATAAAAACATATGCGAGTCGAATGAATAAATATAATAAAATACGCGTGGTAAACCATAATCCTCCAACGTACAGAGCATGCTAGTAAAATCCCACGGGGCCACTCATGGACACGTCCGTGCTAGTACAGTCCGAATCACGGGATCCCAGACCCACACGTGATTCGAGCCAGAAAGGCCTCAGGTCAGGGTAACTGTTTCCACCCGGAAATACCTCGGCACAAGAAACAGATAACTGTACCTACCCGGAAATACATCGGCACAAGGCACAGCGTCCCCCCTGGTAGGCACCCTCGGTGATCAGCCGGGGATGCGTGTGTATCGATACAACAACATGAACTACGACTGTACTCTGTGAAAATCAAATCACAAATATCTCGATGCATGTACAGTAATCAGCATAAAAATGCATATGGGTAACATAATCGTATATAACACATGCTCATAATAATCGTAATCTTGTAAACATGCTCATATCTGTTTATTCGTATACGCATATCCGTATATATATATATATATAATTGTAAACACATGCTCATGTAATCCGAAATATCATACGCATGCTCAAATTCGAAAATCATATAAAAAGACTCGCAATCATTTCCGTGAAAAGAAATTGTCCACTCACAGGTGAGCAAAACGCGCACTCGCGCTAATCTCGTGGTCCGGCGGAAGATCCCTCGCCTGAAGCACGATCACGATCTCGATCTCGATCTCCTGAATGTTTACAAAACATAACTGATCAAAATCATAGTTCTCAACACTGTACTGATGCACGGAAACCAACCGTTCCCGGAAATACGAAATGCAGTGCAAAATGAATTACCGAAATCCCGAAATCCCCACTCGAAATCTCGACTGAAAATCGGCTAACCAAATCAACCCGAAAACCTCCGTCCGATAACCAGGACGCGATTTCGAGAAAAACGACACTAATTACATCGAAATCTGAAAAAGTCAACTTTTCGGCCGTTGACCGCCGCCGCCGCCGGCGGCGCGCCGTCAACGGTGGAATTTCTCGGTGAAACTTTCCAGATTTCAAGATCACACCATTTCGAACCACTTTCCCTTCTACCCCGAAGGCCAAAACCAAACGGAAGTCCTCCAATTTACCCAAAATCCGATCAGAAAACATATTCCGGTGACCTATTCGGGTTGCTTCAAAAACTCATCCTTAGCCCCAATTATTCACACCACGAGACTCAGAGAGATGAGGGGAGTCGAATACCCCTAATCCCCTCCTCCAAATCTCGCCGGAACCACCTCCACCACCACCGTCGAGCAACCCCATCTCGGCCTCCATCGAACTCCCCAAAAACTTAATCAATTTCCTTCAATCCAAGTACAAACCTACTCGAAATCAAGAGAGGAAGGAGACCTTACCCTTTGCTTGGCCGGAGGTGGCCGGAAAACAAGTCGTCGGACGGCAACTCCCAAACGGGAAACTTTCCTTTTTTGTCCAAAAAAGTCAACTTACCAAAAACAGAAAGTCAATAGCTGGTCAAACTCAAACAGTGTTTTTACGACTAATTCTTGACTATTCCGCTATTTATACTCGAGCCTCGGGTCGATCGACGGTCCAAAACGAATATACGAAATGATTCGGATAAACACGAAACAATCGGATAAACTCGTCGAAACCCGAAACTTCAAATAATCATAAAATATTCCTCGGTTATAGGAAAAATCTTCCGGAACCGCCCACGAGCTCAAAATCACGTACTCTACAATTTCCGTGAAGACACCCAACTCAAATTCTCAACTAAAAACATAGTCGCGAATCGAATCGACAAACCACACAATATAGTAAAACTGCGACTATAACCAAATCTCGAGAATCGTGCCAAACACACATCTGATTCTGGTTCGGGTCGTCACAAATTCCTCGATCTTCTTGATTGTTAATGTCTTTGGAACTTTTCCTACAAAACAAACATCACCCATCAAACACTATGCCATAATAAGGGAAACATAGCCTAACTTCATGATCAACACCCGCTTGCTTAGTCATCGGCTTAGGCTTGCTTGTTCTAGTATATCCAAATGATTTAAAGCTACAATTAAGCGGTAGTCGTTCCCGCCCCCCCCCCCCCCAGGCGTATGATATTTTTCAAAGACAATGCATATCTTCTCTGCATAGAGGGAATCTAGGATTACATATACCAGGAACACAGGCACATTACAAAATGGATAACGATTATCTAAAATTATATTGCGAGGTATCCGCCCAGGTTTCCTACTTATTGCTTGGAATGACATGGGACTCGACGCATATTGTCCCTCTCGTCCATACTCACACTCATCCCAAAAGTCCCATTCCCCGCCTACTAGTATGGTACCCCGCCGCAAGATGGACTCGGATGTGGGCAGGTCATCAAAGAACCACATTTTTCTCCTATGAGTGAAGGTGATAGTACCTTTATCCCTTTCCCTATTTGAGTACCCAAGGTGACAAATTGACATCAACTCGATTGTTGAAAGATGCCCAAAACCTGACCGAATAAACAAAGGATAGTACGTTGCAGCACTTTGATTATGAGCACCCCACATTCTCCCAGTGACAAGTTCAGTCTCGCCAGCATGTATTGCATATATGGGTGTAGTGGAAGTGTAAACCCATGAAAAAATTGATATATGTACATACATGCCTTATTTTAACCGTCGAAAGATCACGCTAAAAGGGATGCGAAAGTCCTCGCGCAAGTCTTTGATTTATTTCTCTATTAGTGAGTGACATCCCGATCCAAGATTTACCTTGTTATTTTGATTAAACGTTAATCATTGATGGCAGTTAGTTTTTACCGTCGATAATTATGATTTATTTAAGGTTAATCGAGAAAAGTAGTTAGTTTTGTCACCGTCGGTAATTATTGTGAGCTTTTTAGTTGACTTTTTATCAGATTGTCAAGTTGGTTGACTTTGGGTGGAAGTCATAAAAAAATTTTAAGCCGAGTCTGTAGACGTGAAGAATGCCAAAAACGGAGTTACGACAAGAAAGTTATGATTAGCAGAAGTTTATCGAAAATGTAATAATTGTAATTGGACAAGTATAATGAGACTTTCTATTTCAGGAAATAATATTGAAGAAAGTCGTAGAGTTTATCGAGACGAGTTTGTAGCCATATCAAGTGTTTAAATCGGAGTTACGATGAAGAAGTTATGGTCAGCGAAAGTTTTTGAAACGAATTTGCGAGGTGAATTAGTCGCGAGTATATAAACGACATACCCAAAGTGGAAAGTCAAAACTTTGCATTTGGGATCAGACTTTTATCTTTTCTTTCACTCTCCTCTCTCTCTCTCTCTCTCTATCTCTCTCTCTCTCTCCTCGTCCGGCCACCAAAATCAGCGAGGTTGTTATTGAAAGTGTCGTCTTGCTTCCCTCTTCCAAACCCCCCATGGTCTTGGCCTCTATTTTGTAAAGATGAAGCCGTCGTGAAGCTCGATAACTCACTAGAATTCAAGCTTTAGGGATAGTGCTTTCGGGTATAAATTGATCGGCAAGACATACTGAGCTTTGAAGACCTCATCACCACGAAGCTAACCATATAGGTATGGCACTTCAATTCCACTTGAGCATGGAGAATCAATGAATTGAAATTTGTGTGAGGTTTCGGTTTTACGTAAATTCGTCTAGTTAGAGGATGAATTGGACTTCGTGGTAGAAGACAATTGTGTTATTTGGTTGATTCTGAGCAGGTTTGGTGTTGGTCCTCCGAAAAAAGTCACCAGCATCACTGTACCGCCGCTGCCAGCAGTGGTTCACGGTGGCGCTCCGGCGAAGAAAGTTTTGATGTAAATTTTATGTCGTTTTGCTCGTAATTTCATACTGATTGTAGTGAAGAGGTTATTAAATTAATTTGGATATTGTTGACTAAAACGTGTGGTTAATCAGACATTAATGAATTGATTTAACAATTTTAAGGAATGGTTGAGTCGAATGTTGAATCGACCTCGAATCGCATAATGTTCAAGAAATGTGTTATGAACTTTAAAAATGATTCAAGATTTAGAATATCTAATTAGATTAAAGCTTGTTTATAGTTCAGGAAACACGATATTTGAGAATGCGACGTTCTCGAAAATATTGCTCGTTAGGTAAACGAGCTTAGTTATTCAGTATTATTTTCAACGATTAGTTGTTAAATATGAATCGGTGTTTCAGGACAACGTATTAGCAGCCAGTGTCAGATGTATAGAAACACCGACTGACAGGCTTCGGTTTGATGGAAATCACTGCACATTACTGTGAATTGACACTTTATTTTCACTGTTGATTTACGAGTCTATGATTATGCATTTTACAATTATGCATTTTACGATTATGCATTTTACGATTATGCATTTTAAGTGTATGCATTTATGATTATACAATTACATGGAGGAACATATGATTTCTTTTACACTGAGCATAGTCGCAGTTTATGCATCGATGCACTGGCTTCTCAGCTAATCCCTGAGACGCTCTGGGAGGGATAGGGCAAACACCTGACCTGTGACTTACATAGTACCCAGGAGGATTAGGACAAACACTTGACATATGCTTGTTTATTTTTAGACTCACATCATTTTTATGTACATTTATAGTGAAAGGTATATTATCTATAGTTTTTGGTTTAAAGTGAAATATTATTTTATTTCACTCACTCTAACAGTTTTATTATTTTATGTGCCTTTCCCTGGGCTTTTCGGTCTATTTGCCCAGTTTGTTGAGTTCGTTTGAGGTCGAGTGCGCACGTAGAGGAGTCATTAGGGCTTAATTCCAATTTAGGCAACTAAATAAGGATCGAGTCCTTTCAGTTGATATCAGAGCATTAGGTTATAGGTTCTATAGACTGTACTTGCTTTCTTCCATTGTCGTGTTTGATTATGCTCAACACCTTCAGACTGATAGCTTGACTGCAACGGATCCCCATCGAACACTCATGGTGTTGAATGTCATTGAATACGTGACGAATCTGACCAAGTATGAACTTCAGCCTGTGAGTCAGTGTACCCAAGTCGCTATGCCTTGTGTGCGCCGACCTCGATCAAATTCATGGAAGTGTTCAAGCATTTCTCCACGTTAAGCAGAATATGATGAAACGATTAGAAATAATTAAGTTCCAAGGGAATGTAAGTTAAGTGTAGGGACATATGCCAACATTAGGATTGTAGGGGACTGTGGATTCAAGTATTGGACCTGTTTCCTCGCGTTGTTTTGAGTAGTATGGTGAACTTCTTGTATTCACTATCTACCTGTTTCTTATGTCCATTCTACGATGGTACCAGTCAGATACTTCACCACCATTGTTGTATATCACGTGTCTTCATTCAGGTTTCGGTTTTCTTTATCGACGCATGCTTAGAGAACTTTTAGATATTGATCATCTGCGTTGTTTCTTAGTTTTACGATTGCAACCTGAGCAGTACTACACATTTTCTATCGGGTCTATTGAGTGGCAATATGAGAATTTAGTGATAGTAGTGTGTCTAGTTTTCAACCCGTAGCATCAAATCGAATGTTAGTCGAGATATGAGGTTGCTCTCTGGGGAGTAATACAATATTTAGTAGTCTTATAATTGTTTCCCCTCAGTTATGTGGTATCAACAATCCTCTTTCCTATGCTCGTTTTGTCTTTTCCTTCGTTCCAGATTTGTTTGGCCAATGTGAGTCATTGGTGTTATTATGGTAGTAGACAAGGTGTTTGTGATGATAACTATGGGAAGTAAAGGTTTCCTAAGGAATGGACTTAGTGGTTGGTTTTCCCTCAATGGACATACTTCAGACTTCAGAGTTATTAACCCTTGAGTTGGTGATTTCAGGGATTTCAGTAATTTCTGTAGCTTCAACATAAAGTGCTTTGGGTTAATGTGTTTTCTATCCTATCGGAAAAATATGCTATGTCATAGTTGTGGATGATGCACTTAGAGTAGCAAGGATATGGTGTAATCGTGAAATTAAAGATGAAATTTATTGCAGAGCTCAAGTTGATCCTCTGATATTTTTTGGGACAATGAGTTTTATCGGGAGTAAGTAATATCCAACCCTATTTTATTACTCTCTAACACAAACCGACGTAAGTATTAGATCTTCCATCATCTTTTCTAGTCAACCTATGTTTGTGTTTCAGATGTCGTTCTGAGGCTTCATTGTCTTAATTCGATTTTCATTAGGTTTGGTGCCTACAAGAACTTGTATAAGAGAATCAAATAATTTTCTCTCCATGTAGCTTTATCACTGGGTTCGATGATGCACTTCGTATCGTGGTTGACGTCGGAGGTAAGGAGTAACTATATTTTCCCTTAGCTAGCTCGTTATGTGGAAATGTTATTGTGGATTATGTTACCGTCTCGTAACTTCACACTTGCATCGCAATCCGTAATATTTTCAGCCAGACAATATCGCCAGAATGCATAATTATTTCATTCCAGACAATCAATTTCTTTGTTTAATGCATTTTCATGGAGCGAATTTGTAGTGCTTGAGGTAGATTGTTGCCTCAAACTACGTGAAATTTAATTAAATCACCACTGGTGACCTTGACATGTAGAGAGTTTCTTATTGACATCAGAAGTGGAGATCAATTTACTAGCTTGTGATTCTACTAATTTAGTATGGTTAGTCGGGATTAACCTTAAGTTTCTCTATACCAATCTCTTTTTCGGCAGGTCGTGTTCAATTTATGTCGTGAACACATTTCCCTCTATAAAGATATCTTTTGTGATGTATAGCCAAGTTAGAAATATAATTCTCCTTATTATGACTCACCAGGGTTTGTGAGGATGAAGATGTTGATATCAAGGTTGTGAATCAGAGTTATGCTTTTTATGCTTTTACACCTAGGAAACATTAAGTTCGATAATCAGCAAGGAGTTGTGTACATCATAAGCACGTGCTGAAATCAGAAAAACATGAGTATAACTTGATTTGATATTTGTTACACCATCTTCGGATTCATGCTAGACCGGATAGAGGAGCATCATGCAGGTAACCAAGTATTTATTACTCGCAGGAGCATATATGAGAATTTTATGCGAAAACGCAAACTTTCCACCAATTTTAGATTTGTGTTCAATTAAGATGTGATTTTTCAGTTTGATAAGATATAAGTGTTATCATTGATTTATGCTAAAGAGTTTTCAAGTTTCTTAAACTTCATAGCATTCTCGTCCTTTGATTAGTTTTATTGGTTAAGCATCCAGTGTCCAGGAAATCACAAATTTCGGTAGTTGTATAATGAGTATAGTGCCATCAATTCAGCTATTCAATTCAAGTGTGAGTGTAGGTATGTAAATTAGCGCCTATTTGTTATACCACCTTGAGTGGACGGGTATTTTAAGTAAAGGCGTATCTATTTCCAACGATATTTTCAACATCGGATAATAGTCCTAATGCTATATGTGAGTCTTGTTATGAGCTAGTGATGCTTAGCTTTTAATGTGGTTTGGTTTACAGATTAAAATATTTGAGTGTGATTGGAGAGTATTGTTTGACTCGTTGGAGTCCGCCTATATTATCAGGTTTAGCAGAAGCAAAGGCCAGTTGATCCCTTATGAGCCTCTCTACATTATGGTTATTGATATTTGACTTTGTCTTTATAGTATATCGAACTGGTTTATTTGAAGTATGGAGATTTTTAGTATTGTGATCCTAGTAAATCATAATTTCTGATGAGTATCAGTGGTTTATGTTCATAGTGTTGTGTATATTGATTATGAGATATCCGGATGGGATATGGTGCCCACGGTTTGTTTATGAGATTTGTTATTGGAAGTGTTCTCTTCGTGCAGGTTTTTGGTTTCCTTAAGTTTTGGGGGAAACTATGCTCAATTTTCTGTAGAATTTTCGAGAATGAGAGAATTGAGTATGGTCAGAACGTTCCCTGAGATCGGTCAGATGCTCACTTATGTTACGACTTTAGAATGGTTAGTCTAGGTCCTCAGCTTGATACTTTTGTAACCTGGAGGGTCATTTTATGTGTGTTTCTCTGGAGGGACACTTCAGTTAAGTTTTAGATGCCAGGTTCTGGTGGTGATCAGGGAGCCACTGCAGGAGCTAGAGTCACACCACCGTTCATACAATATCTTATCAGGCTGGAGTAACTGGATAAGCTCACTTACATCAGTAGAATTTGCCATTAAGGTTGGCATGGGTACTTGATGTTTCCCTGTATTTATGTTACAGAGTTTGGATTAGGACGGTCTCATGTATCAGGCTTTAATTGAGTAGTTTATTTAGACTTGAGATTAGAAGAGGCAGACTTTGTAGCAAGATGATTGTATGGTGACCATTTTATGGACAATTCTTGTAATTGTGGATGTTACTTGCAAGCCGAACAAACTCGTACAGGAGTAGTATCCGTTGGTATTTTACTAGTATGTGCATAAATTTTGAGTACGAAATTTTCTTTAGTGGGGTAAATTGTGACACCCCGTCCCAAAAATTTTATTTTTATTATTTATTTAAGGTTAATCGAGAAAGGTAGTTAGTTTTTTCACCGTTGGTATTTATTATGAGCTTTTTAGTTTAGTTTTTATTAGGTTGTTGAAGTTGGTTGACTTTGGGTGGAAGTCATAGAACTTGTCAAGCGAAGTCCGTAGACGCGAAGAATGCTAAAAACAGAGTTACGACAAGAAAATAATGATTAGCAGAAGTTTATTAGAAATGTAATAGTCATAATTGGACAAGTATAATGGGACGTTTTATTTCGGAAAATTATATGGAGGAAATTCGTGAAGTTTATCGAGATGAGTTTGTAGCCCCGTCAAGTGTTAAAATCGGAGTTACGATGAAGAAGTTATAGTCAACGAAAGTTTTTAAAATGAATTTGCGAGGTGAATTAGTCGCGAGTATATAAGCGACATACCCAACGTGGAAAGTCAACACTTTCCATTTGGGGTCAGACTTTTATGTTTCCTTTCTCTCTCCTCTCTCCCGCGGCTCTCTCTCTCCTCGACGGCTTCACTGGTGTCGTTCCTCGTCCGGCCACAAAAATTGGCGAGGTTGGTATCAAAAGTTTCGTCTCGCTGCTCTCTTTTAACCGCTATGGTCTTGGCCCTGGTGAAGCCCGATAGCTTGCTAGAATTCAAGCCTTAGCGATGGTGGCCTCGCGTATAAATCGGTCGGCAAGACATACTGGGCTTTGAAGCCCTTATCACCACGAAGTTAGCCATATAGGTATGGCACTTCAAATCCACTTGAGCGTGGAGAATCGATGAATTAAAATTTGTGTGAGGTTTCGGTTTTAGTTAAACTCGTCTAGTTAGAGGATTAATTGGACTTTGTGGTAGAAGACAATTGTGTTGTAGGGTTTTATTTTGAGCAGGTTTGGTCTTCGCCCACCAGAAAAAGTCACTGTTGCCGCCGAAGGAAGTTTTGATGTAAATTTTATGTCGTTTTGATCGTAATTTTGTACCGATTATAGTGAAGAGTTTATTAAATTCATGTGGACATTGTTGATTAAGACATGTGGTTAATCAGACATTAATGAATTGATTTAACGATTTTAAGTAACGGTTGAGTCGAATGTCGAATCGACCTTGAGTCGTGTAACGTTCAAGAATTGTGTTACAAACTTTAAAAAGGATTCGAGATTTATAATATGGAATTAGATTAAATCTTGTTTGTAGTTCAGGAAGCACAGTATTCGAGAATGCAACGTTCTCGATGACATTGCTCGTTAGGTGAACGAGCTTAGTTATTCAGTATTATTTTCAATGATTAGTTGTTAAATATGAATCTGTGTTTCAGGATGACGTATTAGAAGCCAATGGTAGATGTATAGAAACGCCGACTGACAGGCTTCGGTTTGGTCGAAACCACTGCATAATACTGTGAGTGGACACTTTATTTTCACTGTCGATTTGCGATTCTATGATTATGCACTTTACGATTATGCATTTTATGAGTATGCATTTACAATTATACATTTACATGGAGGCACATATGATTTCTTTTACACTGAGCATAGTCACAGTTGATGCATCGATGCAATAGCTTCTTGGCTGATCCCCGAGACGCTCCTGGAGGGATAGGACAAACACCTGATCCGTGATATACACAGTATCCAGGAGGGTTAAGACAAACAACTTACCTGGGAATTCTCGTAACTTTGAGGAAAATGTACTCAAGTTACTGCCTCCATACATTACACAGGACCCAGGAGGGTTAGGACAAACACCTAACCTGGGCTTGTTAATTTTTAGAGTCGCATCATATTTATGTACATTTATAGTGAAAGGCATATTATCTATAGTTTTTAGTTGAAAGTGAATTATTATTTTCGTTCGCTCACTGTAACAGTTTTATTATTTTATGTGCATTTCCCTGGACTTTTCGGTTTGTTTGCCCAATTTGCAGAGTTCGTTTGAGGTCGAATGTGCATGCAGTTTATGACATAGTAGTATCTAACATAAGATACAAGGTTGATCCTTCGAGTTATTATTATTTTTTACATACTCGGCATAATTTGTCTAGCTGCTCTGATGTCGAAAACAGTTGTATATATTGTATATTTTAGTAGTGAACCTATATGTCGGAAATTTCTTTATTTCGTGACTTTTGAGTTTTGGATCTCCACATTGGCTGTTAATTAGTGAGTAGTAACTAAGGTTAACATAGTCGTTAGGGCTTAATTCCGGTTCATGCAACTAAATCGGGGTCGGGTCCTTTCAGCCTTTCTATCATAATTTTATTCGTTAAGTTTTTCAAGAAATTTTTTTGAGGAGAGTCATAGAGTTCATTGACGAGTTCGTAGCCACGTGAAGTATTAAAATCAGAGTTACGATGAAGAAGTTATGGTTAACGAAAGTTTTGTACAATTTTACAAAATCGGTTAGTCGCAACTCGTATATATCAATAGAACTTCTCAAAATTGGAAAGTCAAAAATTTTACATTTTGGTCAGACTTCTTTTCTCTGTCCTCCCCACGTCTCTTTCTCCTCTCTCCAGAGCCTCAACGTCGCCGGCGACGAGTTTGAACCGTCGGCCACCAAAACAAATAATCAAGGTGTCAAAATCTTCCTTTTTATCTCCTCTACCATCTTCAACACACCCACCAACCAATTTCTCATCAATTGAGGCTAGAAAATGAAGGACCCAAATCAAAAATCTCAAGAACCCTAAGATCTTAGGCGGTTTTTTCCAGCTTAAATTGGTCGGTGTAACCTGCTGGGATTAAATTTCACCGCCGTCGTCATGCCGTCGCCGCCATTGGTGGTCCACGGCAGCGCTCTGGCGAAGATGAATTTCGACAAAAGTATTATATCTTTTTGCTCGTAATTACATACCGAATGTAACAAAGAAGTTATTAAATTGAATTGGACAGGGTAAATTAAGACGTATGGTTAATCGAATATTATTTAAATGATATTATTAAACTGTTGAATCGATTCTTGATTTGACTTCGAGTCGTGTACCATTTGAAGAATTTGTTGCGACTATAAAAAAAAGATTCAAGAATTTGTATTTGGAATTAGATTAAGCTCGTCCTTAGTTCAGGAAGCACGTTGTTCGAGAATGCAAGGTTCTCGACGACAATGCTCGTTGGTATATGGGGTTAGCTATTCATTATGATTTTTCATAATTATTTATTAAATAATAATCGTTATTTCAGGACAATATATTAGCAGCCAGTGGCAGATGTTTAGAACCTTCAACAGACAAGCTTTCCTGGATGGGAATCACGACACAGTACTGTGAGTAGACCTTTTTATTTTAACTGTCGATAGCGAGTTCAATTTTCAGTTTTTCAAGTTCATTTGATTTCAGCATTACAATATTATATTTTAATTTACAATATAATTCGTAGCATTTTAATTTGGAGGTTTACTTTGTGATGGTTTTATTTAGTTGCATTGATGCTCTATATATTCAGCTAATCACTGGATAGCCAGTCAGACTGAGTTAGGAAAAACACCCTGCTCGACCCTGATTGTCTCGAGTTAGGACAAACACCCTAGACAATCTCATCACCTTACTTTTCATACATATAGTCGTTCCGAGTTAGAACAAACACCCTGAACGACCACCTCCCATTTGTAGTTCAGTTTATGATATTTGAACATGCATTATTTCACAGAAATCAGCGAAAAGGCATACAGTTATAGTGTTACAGACTTACATAGTTTATGATTTTTGTCCACTCACTCTAATGTTTTATGTTTATGCCTTTCCCTATGCCCTTTGTTTTAAATTGCCCAGTTTTCAGGTTTTCCAGCTAAAGTCGTGACCATCAAGAGTATCAGGCATGACAGTCCACAGCTTCTTTTTTCTCTATTGGTTCTCAATTGAAGTTCAAGGTTGCTCGTGCTAGCTGGTACCAAATACGAGATGCTAGATACTCTAATACGGGTCCCGCAAGACTTACCTTGGATTACTAGATTAATCTGGGGAGGGTCTTGTCAGTTAGCTTGCCGGCTCTTGAGCAGTAGTTCCATCCTCTAGGCGGTAGTAGTAGGGTCCGCCCGACCGGAACGTCAGCAAAGTAGGAGTCAACGTCCCAGCCGACTGCTATTAGAAAATTTACCCCTACACACTATATGTACTATAACAACCTGAACCAAAAGTTATGCACAAAGCTGCACAAACTAGATTTATCGCGAATTAATCGCATCGTGTGGTTTGTTAACAACTTTTTCACCGTGCGAAAGTTAGACTTTATTTTCTTCACGAAAGTCGTAGAGTATTTTATTTTAAGCTCGTATGAATTTTTGGGGAATTTTTCGGATAAGCAAGTTATTTTATATGATTTTTGGAAGTCTGCATGAGGAAAATATTCAAAAGCATTTTATTTAAGTCGGTTTGATCTCAACTGTTGGATTTTGATCAAATCAAACCTTAGCTGTTGATTTGATCAGCTACTTAAGGATATAAATTGAGGAATTGTTTGAAATTTAATCAGAAAATTCAGAAAAAATAGAAAATCCGGTTGACCCATTTTCATGCGAGACCCGTTTCGCGACACAACCTTATTCGAATTCAAACCCGTCGGAAAACACCACTATTGCCAGCGTTCTTAGTATGCTTTTGAAGCTCTCTTTTCCCTCTTTTGATTCATGCATGTATTTTGGGTTTTTGGGATGATTTTGGGTTCAAACCAATTCAATTTATCCGTCGGTTTTAGGGTTAAACCGACGGCGGTGCTCTGGTTGTTATGTGACAACGGCGAGGGGTGGTATCAATGGGGTTTCATCCCAGGAGTCGAACCCTTATGGGTCAAAGGACCGAGGAGCAACGACGGTGTCGAAATCGACTGGAAACAATTTCCAGCAATTTCGGGCCGTGGGTTTTCAGGCCGATTTCCGGCCAAACAGCGGTGAGTCAGGTTTTGTGCTCGTTAGCAAAGTTGTTGGTCACGTTCCTTTTGGAGCATTTTACACCGGAGGCGCATGTGGCTCACACGCCGCCTCCTATGGAGGCCCATGAGAGCCACGCCTCCATCGACGGTGGGGCTCCGGCGAGTCAACCCAAAATTTACCGTGGGGTTTCCAGGATAGTTTCCGAGTTGATTTTCGCACGTTTTATTGAATTCAATTATTAAATGAACCTGTTATTTATTCAGGATACCGTGATCAAGATTTTAGCGAGGGGATTTCCGCCGGACCATGGATCTAGCTGTGTACTGTGAGTAGACACTTTATTTTCACTGTCAATTTTCGAGTCTATGGTTATGCATTTTACAATTATGCATTTTATGAGTATGCATTTGCATGGAGGCATACATGATTTGGTTTTACACAGAGCATAGTACAGTTGATGCATCGATGCACTGACTTCTTAGATGGTCCCCGAGACGCTTTGGGAGGGGTAGGACAAACACTTGACCCGTGATTTACACAGTACCCAAGAGAGTTAGGACAAACACCTAACCTGGGCATTCTTGTAACTTCGAGAAAAATGTACTCAAGTTACTGCCTCCAGTACCTAGAAGAATTAGGACAAACTCCTGACCTGGACTTGTTGATTTTTAGACTCGCATCATTTTTTTGTACATTTATAGTGAAAGGCATATTATTTATAGTTTTCAATTTTAAGTGAAATATTATTTTCATCCACTCACTCTAACAGTTTTATTGTTTTATATGTTTTTCCCTGGGCTTTTCTGTTTCCTCCGCCTAGTTTGCAGTTTGTATCCTGTGATTGCACGTCAGTGATAGGGGCATAGAATTCATGTCACTGTACTCATCTAGTAGGTTCCTACCTTAACCTGCTAGTCCTGTGTATTATGTAAATTAGAAGTCGCTCTGAATACTGTATAAAGTTTACTTATGTTGTGTTGTATTTTCCCATTCAATCTTCGGATTTCTTATCACCTTCTGTAAAACAGTTTATATTTCTAGTGGATTAGGTGTTTAGTTGATTTAAGAAATCCATATGGTATGTGGTGCCCATTGTTTGTTTTTGTTAACTGTGGAAATTTTTTGTAGATTATGTTGTCGTTTGGGCTTAATTCTTATTTAGACAACTAAATCATGATCGGATCTTTTCAGTTGGTATCAGTGCATTAAGTTAAAGGTTCTGTAGACTTCTGTAGTTGTGTTACTAAGGACATTTGAGAATGCACAACACTTTCGGAGAGATGGCCCGACCGGCCGGAGGATCCCCCATCAATGCTCACGGTGTTGTGTGTTTTTAAATGTTAAAAGTTTCATGATTGTATCCTTCTTGTTTTGTTGACTAATGTATTTTCTTATCCATAGGAAATGCTCCTAGACGTAGAGCCCACGTTAATAGGACTGAGGAACGTGATGGATAGTCCAGTTGAAGTGAGTGTGTGAACGACTTCACTTTACTCCGGAGCAGAAGATTGTGGCAGCTGTTGGTTTACTTAAGTCACATGCTTACTTCTGGTGGGCTAGTACTAAGAGGGTTCCTGTTGACACCCCATGGCCTACATTCAGAGAATTGTTCATGTGCCGATATTTCAATCAGGTTACTCGGCAGAGAAATATGAAGAGTTTACCAACTGTGGCAAGGCAGTATGTCAGTGTTTGAGTATCGAGATAAATTTACTCGTTTGTCTCGATTTACGCGTGATATGGTGGCTAGTGAGGAATCCAACTACAGGAGGTTTGAGCTAGGTATGAATCTGGACATCAAGAGGACATTGACAGTTATGCCTCGGGATAATTTTGATGAGTTTGTTAGTGCAGTAATCAGAGGTGAGGATGTGGAAAAGGAGAGACAGTTGCAGTTTTAATCTCGCCGCTTCAAGGAAGGTGGACCCAGCCAGGGTCCTTCAAAGAGATTGAGTTCAGGTACATCGGGTTCAGCCTCTTCTTCTATCAGTGGACCTTATAGATTTCCTACTGGCACATCTGGTCAGAGTAGGAGACAGAGGTGGGGAAGGAATTGACCACATAGGCAATAATCAAGTGGGAGTTCTAATGAGTCGAGTTACCCTCGATGCTCATATAACACACCAACTGCACCGAGAGATTTTCCATGATGTAAAACTTGTAACAAGTGGCATTTTGGTTTATGTCAGCAGGACACCACCATTTGTTATTATTATGGCTAGGATGGTCACTTTCCTATGGAGTGTCCACAATTTGTCACTTTTAGTGGTTCAACCACCAAGAGTTCAGGTGGAGATCAGGGTACCACTTCTGTAGTTCGGCCAGCGCAGTCCACAGGACAAACAAATCGGCAGAACCGCAATCAATTTCGACGACTAGCTGGGCAGGCCTGAGTGCATGTTATGACCCTGCGAGAGGGCAGAGCTTCCCCAGAGGTTATTATCGGTACTGCTTTTGGTTATCCAGTCCTTACTTTATTAGACTCGAGGGGGGGTGTGGGGCTACGCATTCTTTTATGTTGTATAAATTGGCATCATTGGCCACTATACCTACCTCTCCACTTCCGGGACTGTTATATCCCTCCGGTGAAATTATGAGTATCAGATGGGGGTATAGGGACTCTGAGCTTTTCGTATGAGGTTATAGGTTAGTTGCGGATTTGATGTTGTTAGACATTGTAGATTTTGATGTAATTCTGGGGATGGACTTCTTAGGGGCTCATTGGGCGGTCTTCGATTGTCATAAAAAGGAAGCAGTCTTTAGAAGTCCAGGGATGCCAGAAATCTTATTTTGCGGCGAAAGGAATACTTCTCCACCTTGTATGATTTCGGCAATGAAAGCGAAAAAGATGTTAAGGAAAGGTTGTGTGGTGTGTTTGGCTCATGTAGTCAATATATGTTTGCCTAATATCGGGGACATTCCCATAGTTTGTGAGTATCCAGATGTATTTCCTAAGGATTTACTATTCTTCCTCTAGCGAGGGAGATTGATTTTACCATTGAGTTACTTCCAAGCCGGTACTGGTCCTATTTCCCAAGCACCATATCGAATGGCCCCGGCAGAGTTGAAGGAGTTACAGGTTCAACTGCAGGAGTGAAAGAACTCAACCCTAGATTAACTAGTAATCTAGGATCACGTTCTAACAACAAGACCTAAACTATGGACTTCTGTATAAATTTGACATAATTTCTTCTACGAAGTGGATTACCAGAAACCTGCAAGAAAATTCACACTTCGGATTTCTCACAAACAATACTGTGGACCACCAATGTCCATCCAGATTTCTCAACAAAGTGCAGAAAATAAATTAATTAAAATGCTGGAATAATAATACAGAAATTGAAAATTCATAATCCAGCACTATAATAATTTACTATCAACACAAAAAAAATATTTACAACACTAGTATTCAGAGCGACTTCAAGGAGCATAATAAAAACATAAGAAAATACATTGCTAGTAGCCGAAACCTACGGGAAGGTATGATAACCTGGTGAACTCAAAGCCTCAGGGGATCCAAAATCTAGCTCAGGAGAAACACTGCAATCTGGGCACGAAAAAACTGAAAGGCCTAGGGAATGGCCGATAAAAACATAAAAACGTTAGCGTGAGTGGACAAAACTCACAATCAGTGTAAAATAATAAGATATTCTATATGTGCATTTCCGCTGATTTATGAGAAATACAGTAAGTTCAAAGAAACTGTAAACTAAAAATAATGGAGGCGCTCGCCCAGGCCACCTACCCTGAGTCGGATAGCTGTAAGAAAATAAATAAAATAAATGTGACGGGATCGTTCCCAAGCTTCCTAACTTAAGCTGATCTGGGTCAGACGAGGCCACCTAACCTCCCCTAACTAAACTATCTGGTGATCAGCCGAATAGCTAAAGCATCGATGCAATAAAATAAACCATCACAAAAATCCTCAAAATTTAAAAGCTCAAAAAAATAAAACTGTAGAGCATGCTATATAAAATAAAAACTCGCTACGACTGAAAATAAATGTCCACTCACAGTACTATGCTGGGATATTCATAAAGTCGTAACCTGCTAATCGACGCAATATTTATCCGACACAGCCCATTAACTTGTAATCCTGAAACCAAGATTGTATTTAATATTTACTCATCGATATTGAATAGCTAAGATAGTAATCCTACGAGCAATAATGTCAAGAATCTCACATTCTCGAAATATGTATTTTCCGACTAAAACGAACATAATCAAATTCTGAATTCAATTCCTTACATTCCTTTATTATAAATAAACTTTGAAGTCGCAACATAAATCTCAAATATCAAGCGACTCGAATTTAAATCGATAATCGAATCGTCCGTTAATAATATCGTGAAATTAATTAATTATTATTTGAAAGGACCCAACCCCGATTTAGCTCCTTAAATTGGAATCGAACCCCCTCGAAAACACGAACCAACAAAAACCGTAGAAATTTTGGCAGAGTTTTGTTACTAACGTGGAATTACCTTTACCTGCACGCGGAAAATACACTTCATCCTATGCCACAAAAATCAAACCGTGGGCACCAATCCCATCCGGATTTCTCAATATATCAACAGTAAAGTAAAACAATAAATATATCTATACTTTACTGAAATCCGGTGTAAAATCGTACAACGTAAACAACAGATTACTCAGAGCGACCTCTAATGTATAAACACATAAGTATACCACAGTAGGTAGAAAAATAAACCTACTGGAAGAAATAAGTTAGCTCGAGTACTATGCCTTCGACCACGACATGCGACACCAGAGCCTGAACTGCAAACTGGGAACGGAAACCGAAAAGCCCAGGGGAAAGACATGAAAACTGTTAGAGTGAGTGGACGAAAATAAATGTCTTTCACCACATAATATATATATTATAAAACATATGCGAGTCCAAATGCAAATGCATAAGTAAAGAAATGGTACACGAGGGAGACTCTAACTCCTCACACGTCCGAGTACACGAGGGAGACTCTAACTCCTCACGTGTATGGAGCATGCATCGTAAATACATCGCGAAGTCTCTCATGAACTACCACACGATAGCACAATCTGAACCACGGGATCCCAGACCCACACGTGATTCCTAGCCAGAAAGGCCTCAGGTCAGGATATCTGTCCCCCCCGGAGCGTACTCGGGGATCAGCCGAGAAGACAGTGTGTATCGATACAACAACGTAACCGAGACTGTACTCTGTGTAAACCAAATCATAAATCCTTTTCATGCACATGCATAAAACATAATATATATGTATGTATACTCGTATACGCATATCCGTGTATGTATAATCGTAAAACACATGCTCGTAAAACCATACTCAAACTGCATGCTCAAGTTCGTAAATCATAAATAAAAGACTCGCAATCAATCCGTGAAAAGAAATGTCCACTCACAGACTAGCGTAACGTGATACGCGTTAACCCGTGATCCGGCGGAAAGTCCATCGCCAAACGAACGATCACGAACCCCTGAATATTCATAAAATCCATTTCTCAAAATCATAACTCGACAATACAAAACAAATCACGAGAAACCACCGTCCTCGGAAACATGTAATCCGAAATACGACGAATCGTCGGAAAACCGGAAATCACACCTCAATACCTCGCTGTAAGTTCGGATGCTCAAATCGAGAAACGAACCTCCCCACTGCGATCGGGGCGCGATTTCGAGTGAAATGACATGCAACTTGTCGAAAACTCCAAAAAGTCGACTTTGACTGCCGTTGACCACCGCCCACGGCGGCGCCGCCACCAAACGGAGAATTCCATGGCGGAGCAACCCCTATTCCACTCAAAATCATCCACTGAGCAACTTTGTCAACTGCAACAAAGGCCAATTCTCACTCTAACCATGTCAATTTCATGAAAAACCGAATGTTCACACAAATTTCAATCCCAAAATTCTCCATCCACAAATCAAATTAGGACTCCATACCTATATGGTTAGAATCAGGGTGAAGAGGGCTACAAAACCCAGTGCAAATTGTAGCTCGAATCGGCCAATTTCATGCCACCTGAATTCACACAAAAACCACCTATTTCTTGCCGGAAAATCGAGCTCCTCCGGCGAGCCATGCCTTGGAGGGAGGTCGGACTCGGACTCGGGAAGCCGAGGCGAGGCTGAAGGGCTAAGTCCCATGGCCTAGGGTGGCCGGACGGCGAGCCACCGCCCTACGCCGCCGGTCACCGTCGCGAGCTCCACTCCCACACATGCAAGTTTGACTTTCGAATTAAGGCAACCCACTTTAAATACACTTTCCCAATTAGGAAACTCATAATTATCCATTTCAACGAACTTTGAACACCCGTAACTTTCTCGTCGTAATTCCGATTCCGATAATTCTCGCGGCCACAAACTCGTCTCGACATATCCTTCAATAATCACCCGAAGTCAAACACATCGGCCAATCGGATAAAAAGTCAACGGTTCACACCAACACATATTAAATCGACAAAATAACCAACAATCGGAAATAATCACAACTTAATCTTCGTAACTCAGAATAATGCTCTGGAAGTTCCCACAAGCTCGAAATTAAATTCTCAACAACTTCCGTGACGAAACCGAAACCAAATTCTCGACCGGTAATTTAGTCGTTAAGTAGCCCACCATTTAAATCCGAACTTCAAATATTCATAATTAATTCCTCGGTCGTCCAAATAACGATCCGGAACCGCCCACGAACTCGAAATCACATGTACTACGACTCTTGAGAAGAGACTCAGCTCCAATTCTTGGCCAATAATTAAGTCGTTAACGAGCCTGGCGATTCAATCAACTGTCGGCAATCTGCAACTATGCGATAACTCACGTATACAGCTGATCATACTGCTGATTCTGGTCCGTGTCGTCACATTATTCAATTAAATAAACATCTAAGTTAAACAAGTCTAGATCCATATAAGAACCTCACCATTTCATTCGACACAAAATACCAAGCGAAACAACATAAAATTTTGTCAAAAATTCCACTTTGCTAGAGCTCCGCCGTGCACAGCAGCTCGTGGGCCACACACCACGGCTAGCAGCGGCCGAAATTCCCACCGGCATAAAATTAGGCAACCTGCATACCAAAATTTTCAGCTCAACAAGCCCAACAATATTTATAGAGGACACGATATCAAAATCAAGCAAGAAGTTAACAAAATCACTGAAAAACTAAAAACCTAACCGGAAATTCATAACCTCCGATCACCGGAATCCGTCCACAACAAGGGCCGAGACGTGTCGCATTCGACTTGTCTCGCTTGGGGATTCAAACCCTCATGGGGTCGACGTCGAACGCCGTCATGAGCGCCGCCACTGTCACCGAGAAGTTTAATTAACTTTAAACTGGCCGATTTCACCGCCTCGATTCTCCCCTCCTCCAGCCACCAACGTCGGAGATACACCCACCAAACGAAAGAGGAGAGGAAACCCAATATTTTCCACCAAAACTCACGGCCAGAGGTCGCCGTCACCTTCGGTAGTGATTCCGGGTCGGAGAACTCAGTCAACACCAAGTCAACCTGGTTTCCAAATATGGAAACCTCTAACTTTCCAAAATTGAAACCCGTATTTACACCTGCGATTGTACGACCAAACGTTTTCTGATATTTTCGTAAAATTTCCATTGATCATAACTTCTTCGTCGTAACTCCGATTTCAACAATTGACATGGCCATGAACTCGTATCGATAAACTCTACAACCATATCCAAAGAAATTTTTTTAAAAACATAATCGATAAATTCTTTATAAATCATCAGCTAAAGTTACCAACAGTAAAAATTAATTACCATCGATAATTAACGTAAATAATTAACAACTAACCGCATAAGATTCAATTATCGCATAATAATTTTCCGGGTTATAACAAGGAGTTGATCAATAAGGGTTTTATTCGACCCAGTGTTTCACCCTGGGGTACCCATGTGTTATTCGTGAGGAAGAAGGATGGTTCAATGAGGTTATGCATTAACTATCAAAAATTGAATCAAGTCACGATGAACAATAAGTATCCTTTACTGTGGATTGATGATTTATTCGATCAACTAAAAGGAGCTACGGTTTTCTCAAAAATTGAACTCAGGTCTGGATTCCATTAGCTTTGGATTAGAGAATCAGATGTTTCTAAGATGGCCTTTCGATCATGCTATTGACATTATGAGTGTTTTGTTATGCCTTTTGGCTTGAAAAATGCCCCAGCCGCTTTTATGGACCTCATGAATCATGTCTTCAGGTGATACTTAGATAAGTATGTAATTGTATTTATCGATGACATCTTAGCATATTCCAAGGATGAGACGCAACACTGGAAGCATCTACGTGCTATTTTCCAAACTTTGCGGGATTCTCAAATGTATGCAAAGTTTAGCAAGTGTGAATTTTTGCTGGATAATGTTACATTTCTGGGTCATGTGATTTTAGCTGAGGGAGCTAGTGTTAATCCAGATAAAATCAAAGCGGTGTTGAATTGGAGCAGACCTACAAGTGTAATTGAGATAAGAAGTTTCTTGGTTTTATCAGGTTATTATCACCGTTTTGTACAAGACTTTTCACGAATTGTGGCTCCGCTTACCCGATTGACGAAGAATGGGGTCAAATTTGAATGGTCTAATGCATGTGAAGAGAGTTATCTGACGTTGAAGGAAAAATTGACCATGGCACCAATGTTAACATTTGAAAGGACCCAATCCCGATTCAGTTACCTAAATCGGAATCGAACCCCTTCTGAAAATACGAACCAACAAAAACTTTTCAAAATTTCGGCAGAGTTTCGTTGCTAACGTGGAATTGCATAAACCTGCACCCTGAAAATAACACTTCGTCCTATGCCACAAAAGCCAAACTGTGGGCACCAATCCCATCCGAATTTCTCAACATCAATATATGAATCATAAACAGTAAACAGTACTGTAGTATATATATATATATATCCAAGAAAATCCATATAAACAAGTATCAGAATGTATCAGAGCGACCTCTAGAGTAAAATATATACAATATACACATCAGTAGGCGAAACAAGAACCTACTGGAAAGCACAGGTAGCTCAGATCACTAGCCTCCAAACCGCGACGTGAAAACACCAAACCTGAACTGCAACTGGGCACGGAAACCAAAAAGCCCAGGGGAAAGACAATAAACTCGTTAGAGTGAGTGGACGAAAATAAATGTCTTTCACCAGTTGATATATATGTTTAAAATAACATATGCGAGTCCAGGAAAATAAAAACAACAAGTACACGAGGTAAAACCATAATCCTCCAACGTACTGAGCATGCAAGTATAAATTCCAAGGGGTCACTCATGGACACCTCCGTGCTAGTACAGTCCGAATCACGGGATCCCAGACCCACACGTGATTCTAAGCCAGAAAGGCCTCGGTTCCGGGGAAACGCCCCTCGCCGGTCAGGTCGGGGTAACGCCCCACCTGGGATGCCTACCATCGGGGATCAGCCGAGAGGCTAGTGTATCGATACAACAACGTAACTGAGACTGTACTCTGTGAAAAATCAAATCATAAACAGTTCGATGCAAATGCATGAAACAGCATATAAGTGTATGTATATTCGTATAAGTATATCCGTATAAGTATAATCGTATAATCGTAAAAACACATGCTCATGTAATCCATAATCTCAATACGCATGCTCAAGTTCAAAAATCATATAAAAGACTCGCATGAATTCCGTGAAAAGAAATTGTCCACTCACAGATAAGCAAAACGCGCACTCGCGCTAATCTCGTGGTCCGGCGGAAGATCCCTCGCCTGAAGCACGATCACGATCCAGATCTCGATCTCGATCTCCTGAATATTCACAAAACATAACTGATTAATATCACAGTCCACAACCCTGTACTGAATCACGGAAACCAACCGTTCCCGGAAATATGCAATGCAGTACAAAATGAATAACGGAAATTCCGAAATCCCCACTCGAAACCTCGACTGAAAATCGGCTAACCAAATCAACCCGAAAACCTCTGGACGATAATCAGGGCGCGATTACGAGAAAAATGACATTAAAAACGTCGAAATCCAAAAAGTCAACTTTTGGCCGGAGCTCCGCCGTTGACCGCCGCCACTGCCGGCGGCGCACCGTCAACGGTGGAATTCCACGGCCAAAACTTCCAAAATTAAAGACCACAACCAGGCGAACCACTTCCTTAACTACCCTCAAGGCCAAATCCAAATGGAACCCTTCCAATTTCAGCCAAAACCGAATGAAATTTAACTTTCCGGTGACCTAAACGGGTAGCCCTTAAAACTCAACCATGGCTCAAACCAAGCACACCATAAGACTCAGAGGGGCAAGGGGAGTCTAACCCCCCTAACCACCACCACCAAACCTCGCAGGAAAACGGCCAACCGTCACCGGCGATGCAACCCAGCTCGGCCCGATTCGGGCACCACAAAATCCTCATCAATTCTCATCAAACTAAACATCAATCAACTCGAAATCACTCAAGGATGCTAACCATACCTTCCTCAAGGTCTGAGGTGGCCGGAAAATAGGTCGTCGGACGGCAACACCCAAACGGGAAACTTCCCTCTTCGGTCAACAAGTCAACTTACTATTTTTGGAAAGTCAACGGTCCGGTCAAACTTCAACAATGTTTTTCGACTAATTCTCGACTATTCCGATATTTATACTCGCGCCTCGGGTCGATCGACGATTTGAAATGGATAACCATCACGATTCGGATAAACACGAAATAATCGGATAAACTCGTCGAAAACCGAAACTTCAAATAATCGTAAAATATTCCTCGGTCATCGGAAAAATCTTTCGGAGCCGTCCACGAGATCGAAATCACGTACTCTACAATTTCCGTGAAGACACCCAACTCAAATTCTCGACCGAAAAAAATCGGCAAACCATATATACGACGAAAAACCGCGATTAAACTCAATCTCAAGAATCGTGCCGAATACGCAACAGATTCTGGTTCGGGTCGTTACAAATCTACCCCCCTTAAAGAAATTTCGACCTCGAAATTTACGTACCTATCAAGTGAACAGATGAGGATACTGTTCCCGCATACGCTGCTCGGTCTCCCAGGTGGCCTCCTCAACTGAGTGGTTCTGCCACAAGACCTTCACTAGCGGAATCATGCGGTGCCTCAACTCCTGCTCACGACGATCGAGAATCTGCACAGGCTCCTCAACATATGTCAAATCCTCTCTGATCGGCAACTGCTGTGGGGCTAACACATGTGAAGGATCTGAGACGTACTTCCGCAACATCGAAACATGGAAGACATCATGCACACGAGCCATCTCAGCCGGTAACTCAAGTCTGTATGCAACAACTCCAACCCTCTCCGTAATCTCATACGGACCAATGTATCGGGGTCGAAACTTGCCACGCTTCCCGAAACGCACAACTCCCCTCCACGGAGATAGTTTCAGGAAGACCCAATCACCAACCTCGAACTCTAAACTCTTCCTCCTCACATCTGTGTAACTCTTCTGCCGATCCTGGGCGATCTTCAATCGATCCCGGATGACCTATATGTCCTCCATCGTGGTTTTCACCAAATCAGGACCAATAAGCCAACGCTCGCCCACATCACTCCAACACAATGGAGTGCGACACTGCTTCCCGTACAGGGCCTCGTACGGTGCCATCTCAATACTGGCCTGATAGCTGTTGTTGTAGGCGAACTCAATCAAATGTAACTGCTGATCCCAGTTTCCGCGAAACTGCAACACACATGATCTCAGCATATCCTCAAGAGTCTGAATTGTCCGCTCGGACTGCCCGTCAGTCTGAGGATGAAAAGCTGTACTAAACCGCAACCTCGTGCCCAAAGCTCGCTGCAACGCCTGCCAAAACTCGGAAGTAAACTAACTATCTCGGTCAGAAACAATGGACACAGGCACACCATGCAAGCGAACAATCTCGGATAAGTACAACTTGGCCAATCTACCCACTGATATCTTCCCCGGAAGTGCAAGAAAGTGTGTGGATTTCGTCAGTCGGTCAACAATAACCCAAATGCCAGTGTTGCCCGCCGAAGTACGCGGCAACTGATAGACGAAATCCATCGTAATGTGCTCCCACTTCCAAACTGGAATCTCGAGTGGCTGTAGTTTCCCTGCAGGCTTCTGCCTCTCCGTCTTCACCTGCTGACAGATCAAACATCGACTCACGTACGTGGCAATCTCCCGCTTCATGTTGCGCCACCAATAGTATGCTCGAAGTGTACGAAACATCTTCGTACCTCCGAGATGCATCGCATACGCTGAACTGTGGGCCTCATCCAGAATCTCCTTCTTCAAGTCCTCGTCTCTGGGTACACATAACCTGCCTCTGAACAACAACGTACCGTCGTCGCTCAATTGGAACTCTGTAGGCACACCATTCCGTATCATGGTCATCTTGCCCAACAGGTAAGAATCTGAATCCTGAGCCTCTCGTACCTGATCAACTAATACGGGTCGAACCTGAAAACTGGCCAACAAAGCTCCATCATCATCATACCCAAACACAGCACCTGTAGCTCGAAGCTCGGCCAACATCGATACTCTGGCCACACACATGTGAAACAACGAGGCTCCGGATTTCCGGCTAAGTGCATCTGCTACAACATTGGCCTTCCCCGGATGGTACTCAAACGTGCAATCGTAGTTGTTGATCAACTCCATCCATCGGCGCTGCCTCATGTTCAGATCCGGCTGTGTCTGCAAGTAGGTGAGACTCTCGTGATCAGTGTAAATCTTACACTGAGCACCATACAGGTAATGTCTCCAACTCTTCAACGCTAACACAATAGCGGCTAACTCCAAATCATGCGTCGGATAGTTGACCTCATGCGGTTTCAGCTGCCTGGAACCATATGCCACAACTCTACCATGCTGCATCAATACACAGCTAAGCCCCAACTTCGACGCGTCACTGTACACAACCCACTGTCGTCTGGCAATGTCAGAACCGGTGCGGTAGTCAATCTCTCCTTCAGGAGTAAGTAACTCTCCTCGCACGCATCAGACTACTCAAACTTAACGCCCTTCTTCATCAATCTAGTCAGTGGTGTAGCAATCCGGGAGAAATCCTGTACAAACCGTCGGTAATAGCCTGCTAACCCCAAGAAACTCCGGATCTCCGGCACAGTAGTGGGTCTACTCCAATTCAGCACGGCCTTGATCTTGTCAGGATCAACACTGACTCCCTCAGCCGAAATCACGTGGCCCAGAAACTTCACGCTATCCAACCAGAACACGCACTTGCTAAACTTCGCGAACAACTGATGGTCCCGCAAAGTCCACAATACTGCCCGCAAATGCTTCTTGTGTTGGCCCACACTCCTGGAATAGATCAGGATATCGTCAATGAATACAATCACGAACTTGTCCAAGAACCGTCTGAACACTCGATTCATCAAGTCCATGAAAGCTGCGGGGGCATTGGTCAACCCAAATGGCATAACCAAAAACTCGTAGTGCCCATACCGCGTCCTGAAAGCTGTCCTGGCTACGTCAGAGTCTCGGATCCTCAACTAGTGATATCCGGATCGAAGATCAATCTTCGAAAAGACTGTTGCACCCTTCAGCTGATCGAACAAGTCATCAATCCGCGGCAACGGATACTTGTTCCTCACTGTAACCTGATTCAGCTTCCGATAGTCGATGCACAAACGCATGGACCCATCCTTCTTTCGTACAAACAACACCGGAGCACCCCACGGAGAAACACTCGGTCGAATAAAACCCTTTTCTAGCAACTCCTGGAGCTGAATCTGCAACTCCCTTAACTTCGCAGGCGCCATACGATACGGTGTCTGGGAAATCGGTCCTGTACCCGGCAACAACTCAATAGTAAAATCAATCTCCCGTACAGGGGGTATACCAGGTAACTCCGCCAGAAACACATCCGGAAACTCAGACACAACCTCAATACTACCAAGATCCGGCACTGCAGCTGTAGTGTCCACAACATGGGCTAAGAAAGTGATACAACCCTTCTTCATCAACCGATCCGCCCTCATCGCGGAAATCAAACATGGTAGTAAGTGTTCTTCTCACCACGGAACAATATCTCGGGTAACCCTGGTCGTCGAAACGCGACCTCCTTCCTGTGGCAGTCAAACATGGCCCAGTGCGACTCCAAGAAGTCCATACCCAAGATCAAATCAAAATCCACGATATCAAGCAGTAACAGATCTGCAACTAATCCATGGCCATTAATAAACACCTCACATTCTCTGTAAACCCAACCGATGCTCACAACTTCGCCTGACGGATACAACACTCTCCACAACCCCGGAAGTGGAGATGCAGGTACCGTAGCTAATGATGACAGTCTAAATGATATGAATGAATGTGTGGTACCTGGATCAAGCAATACAAGTACAGGAATACCAAAGACATGTAACGTACCAATAACGACCTCCGGTGATGCTCTGCCCTCACGTAGAGTCATAGCACGAACCCTCGCCTATCCGGCTGGTCGTCCTCGCTGGGGCTGTCCCTACTGTCTGCCCTGGCTTGCAAACTGTGTTGGTCGCGCTCCAGAAGTGACACCTCGCTCAACTCCGGAACTCTGGGCCGCCTGTCCATCACCACCATACAACTGAGGACACTCCCTCGCATAGTGACCCACCTGGCCACAGCGGAAACAAGTGACAGGACCTCGCTGACATGGGCCCACATGATGTCGGCTGCAGAGACTACGCAACGGGTACTCCCTCGGTACCGCAAACGTGCCACCAGTACACCGAGGATAACTAGAACCGCTGGAACCCCCACTAGCCTGTGATCGCTGTGGTCGATCTCTCCACCTTCTTGGTCTCTGCCTCGGTACACCAATTGGTGAGCGATATGATCCACTGCCTGAGGATGAAGCTGAACCGAAAGTATCAGAACTCTGCCTCTTTGAAGGCCCCTGACTCGGTCCACCTTCCTCAAATCGTCTCGGCTGGTACCTCTGCTGTCTCTCCTGCTCAATATCCTCACCTCGGAGTGCAGCACTGACAAACTCATCAAAGTTGTTCCGAGGCATCGTAGTCAAAGTGGCCTTGATGTTCAGATTCAAACCTGCGACACTTGGCTTCCTCTGTAGCCACCATATCCCGCGCAAAACGAGACAAACGGGTAATCCGATCTCGATACTCAAGTACAAACAAACTGCCCTGCCTCAAGTTCGTAAACTCCTCGTACTTGCCCTGCTGGGTAGTCTGATTAAAATATCTCCGCATAAATAGATCACGAAACAATGTCCACGGAGTGTCAGCTGGAACCCTGTCTGTGCTAACCCACCAAAAGTTTGCATCACCCTCAAGCAAACCAACTGCGGCTACTGTCATCTGCTCAGGAGTAAACTAGAGACGCTCACAAACACGTTCAATCTGAACCAACCATGCCTCGCATATCTCTGGATCAACTGAACCCGAAAACACAGTAGCACCCGCAGTGCGAGCCTTGACCATAGGGTCAAAATGCTCTTCCAAACGCAGCACTCGCATCAGAAAGTCGCGCGTTCGGCGATCCTCATCAGGATCCTCATCCCGATCAACACGGGGACCACGTCGAGGAGGCATCCTACTGATACAAGACAAGCATGAGGTACAAGCAGAAATAGCGTAATCATGAAACCGCAGATATTTGAGGACACACAACACCCGAAGTATTGTTGAGTACCACTGGCCAGTCGGGTCATCACTCCAGTCATGTTGTATCAACTCAAATACCCTAAGTGTCACAACTACAAGAGTCAATAGAATCTGACAACCTAATGCTCTGATACCAAGCTGAAAGGACCCAATCCCGATTCAGTTACCTAAATCGGAATCGAACCCCTTCTGAAAATACGAACCAACAAAAACTTTTCAAAATTTCGGCAGAGTTTCGTTGCTAACGTGGAATTGCATAAACCTGCACCCTAAAAATAACACTTCGTCCTATGCCACAAAAGCCAAACCGTGGGCACCAATCCCATCCGGATTTCTCAACATCAATATATGAATCATAAACAGTAAACAGTACTGTAGTATATATATATCCAAGAAAATCTGTATAAACAAGTATCAGAATGTATCAGAGCGACCTCTAGAGTAAAATATATACAATATACACATCAGTAGGTGAAACAGAAACCTACGGGAAAGCACATGTAGCTCAGATCACTAGCCTCCAAACCACGATGTGAAAACACCAAACCTGAACTGCAACTGGGCACGGAAACCAAAAAGACCAGGGGAAAGACAATAAACTCGTTAGAGTGAGTGGATGAAAATAAATGTCGTTCACCAGTTGATATATATGTTTAAAAT
This sequence comes from Geum urbanum, assembly GCA_946800695.1. Taxonomy (NCBI): domain Eukaryota; kingdom Viridiplantae; phylum Streptophyta; class Magnoliopsida; order Rosales; family Rosaceae; genus Geum; species Geum urbanum. The sequence goes on along the minus strand of OX327001.1, from coordinate 42,444,892 downwards.
AACATATGCGAGTCCAGGAAAATAAAAACAACAAGTACACGAGGTAAAACCATAATCCTCCAGCGTACTGAGCATGCAAGTATAAATCCCACGGGGTCACTCATGGACACATCCGTGCTAGTACAGTCCGAATCACGGGATCCCAGACCCACACGTGATTCTAAGCGAGAAAGGCCTCGATTTCGGGGAAACGCCCCTCGTCGGTCAGGTCGGGGTAACGCCCCGCCTGGGATGCCTACCATCGGGGATCAGCCGAGAGGCTAGTGTATCGATACAACAACGTAACTGAGACTGTACTCTGTGAAAAATCAAATCATAAATAGTTTGATGCAAATGCATGAAACAGCATATAAGTGTATGTATATTCGTATACGTATATCCGTATAAGTATAATCGTACAATCGTAAAAACACATGCTCATGTAATCCGTAATCTCAATACGCATGCTCAAGTTTGAAAATCATATAAAAGACTCGCAAGAATTCCGTGAAAAGAAATTGTCCACTCACAGATAAGCAAAACGCGCAATCGCGCTAATCTCGTGGTCCGGCGGAAGATCCCTCGCCTGAAGCACGATCACGATCTAGATCTCGATCTCGATCTCCTGAATATTCACAAAACATAACTGATTAATATCACAGTCCACAACCCTGTACTGAATCACGGAAACCAACCGTTCCCGGAAATATGCAATGTAGTACAAAATGAATAACGGAAATTCCGAAATCCCCACTCGAAACCTCAACTGAAAATCGGCTAACCAAATCAACCCAAAAACCTCTGGACGATAATCAGGGCGCGATTACGAGAAAAATGACATTAAAAACGTCGAAATCCAAAAAGTCAACTTTTGGCCAGAGCTCCGCCGTTGACCGCCGCCGCCGCACCGTCAACGGTGGAATTCCACGGCCAAAACTTCCAAAATTAAAGACCACAACCAGGCGAACCACTTCCTTAACTACCCTCAAGGCCAAATCCAAACGGAACCCTTCCAATTTCAGCCAAAACCGAATGAAATTTAACTTTCCGGTGACCTAATCGGGTCGCCCTTAAAACTCAACCATGGCTCAAACCAAGCACACCATAAGACTCAGAGGGGCAAGGGGGTACACTCCCCCCTAACCACCACCACCAAACCTCGCCGGAAAACGGCCAACCGTCACCGGCGATGCAACCCAGCTCGGCCGGATTCGGGCACCACAAAATCCTCATCAATTCTCATCAAACTAAACATCAATCACCTCGAAATCATTAAAGGATGCTAACCATACCTTCCTCAAGGTCTAAGGTGGCTGGAAAATAGGTCGTCGGACGGCAACACCCAAACGGGAAACTTCCCTCTTCGGTCAACAAGTCAACTTACTATTTTTGGAAAGTCAACGGTCCGGTCAAACTTCAACAATGTTTTTCGACTAATTCTCGACTATTCCGATATTTATACTCGCGCCTCGAGTTGATCGACGATTCGGAATGGATAACCATCAGGATTCGGATAAACACGAAACAATCGGATAAACTCGTCGAAAACCGAAACTTCAAATAATCGTAAAATATTCCTCGGTCATCGGAAAAATCTTCCGGAACCGCCCACGAGCTCGAAATCACGTACTCTACAATTTCCGTGAAGACACCCAACTCAAATTCTCGACCGAAAACATAATCGCGAATAGAATCGGCAAACCACATATACGATGAAAATCTGCGACTAAACTCAATCTCAAGAATCGTGCCGAATACGCAACAGATTCTGGTTCGGGTCGTCACAACATTGCCTGACGAAAGTGGGGAATATATTATTGATAGTGACACTTCAAAATTGGGTCTTGGATGTGTTTTGATGCAGCATGGCAAGGTCGTTGCACATGGTTCCAGACAACTGAAGCCCCACGAAGTTAATTATCCCACACATAATCTTGAGCTTCCTGCCATTATGTTGTCACTAAAGAGTTGGAGGCACTACTAGCATGGAGCGTAGTGTAAGATTTACACTAATCACAAGAGTCTTGCTTATCTTCGTACTCAACCAGATCTGAACATGAGACAACGAAGATGGATGGAATTAATTGATGATTAGGACTGTACTTTCGAGTACCATCCAAAAAAACTAATGTTGTGGCTAATGCTCTTAGTAGGAAATCTGGAGCCTCTCTATTTCATGTACCTGTCGCAAGAGTATCATTGTTAGCTGAGTTGCGAGATACAGAAGTAGAACTAGAATGGAGAGATGAAGGACCACTGTTAGCCAGCTTTCAAGTCCGACCAGTGTTACTTGACCAGGTACGAGAGACCCAGGATGTGGATTCCTATCTGTTGATTAAAAAGAATATGATTCAGAATGGCAAACCAATAGAGTTTTGACTAAGCAATGACGATACTTTAATGTTCAGAGGAAAACTGTGTATTCCTAGGAATGATGAGTTGAAGAAGGAAATACTTGATGAAGCTCATTGTTCAGCTTATGTCATGCATCCAGACAGTACAAAAAATATTTCGTACACTTAAAGCTTACTACTAGTGGCGTAACATGAAAAGGGAAATAGCAATGTCTGTGAGCAAGTGCTTTATTTGTCAACAGGTGAAGGCACAACGGCAAAAATCTGCAGGAAGGTTGCAACAATTAGAGATTCCAATTTGGAAGTGGGAGCATATTATCATAGACTTTGTACATCAGCTACCTCGTACATCCAATGGTAATACTGGCATTTAGGTAATTGTTGACCGCCTTACGAAATGATCTCATTTCCTAGCTCTTCCATGGAAACTCTCTATGAGTAAATTAGCAAAGTTATATATGGCGGAGATTGTAAGGTTGCATGGTGTGTTTGTGTTTATAGTTTCTGATCGGGATACTCAGTTCACATTAGAATTTTGGCGAGCTTTGTAAAAGGCGTTGGGGACCAGATTACATTTTAGTACAGCCTTCCACCCTCATACTGATGGCCAATCGGAGAGAACCTTTCAAACTTTGAGGATATGTTGCGGTTATGTGTTCTATAGTTTAAAGAAAATTGGGATCAACAGCTTCATCTGATAGAATTTGCTTATAACAACAGTTATCGGGCCAGCATCGGGATGGCTTCATATGAAGCTTTATATGGGAAACAATGTCGAACTCCGTTGTATTGGAGTGAAGTAAGGGAAAAGTGGCTTATTGGTCCTACCATAGTAAAAGACACCGCAGAAGACATTCAAATTATTCGAGACAGGTTGAAAGCTACACAAGACCGACTAAAGAGTTATGCTGATGTAAGGAGAAAAGACCTCGAGTTTGAGGTTGGTAATTGGGTATTTCAGAAATTATCTCATTGGAAAGGTGTTGTGCATTTCAGGAAACATGGAAAACTCCACCCACGTTATATCGGTCCATATGATATTATTGGATGAGTGGGTACGGTGGCGTATAGGTTGGCACTACCTTCTGAGATGGTCAAAGTACATGATGTGTTCAATATGTCTATGTTGCGGAAGTATATTTCTGATCCATCTCATGTTCTGACACCTTATCGGCTCCCTATAAGGGAGGATTTGACTTATGTAGAAGAAACTGTCCAGATTCTTGATCAGAGAGTACAGGAACTACGTCACAAGACCATTCCACTTATGAAGGTCTTGTGGAGGAACCATGCAGTTGAGGAGGCCACTTGGGAACCAAAGCAGAAGATGCGAGAGCACTACCCATATCTCTTTGATTAGTAGGCATGTAAATTATTTCGAGGATGAAATTTTATTAGGGGGGTAGATTGTAACAACCCGAACCAAAAATTACACACAAAGCGGCACAAAAATAATTTATCGCGAATTAAACGTATAGTGTGTTTTCTTAATGAATTTTTTATCTAGAGAGAAGTAGACTTTAATTTCTTGATGAAAGTCGTAGAGTATTTTATTTCAAACTCATACGAATTTTCAGAGAATTTTTTGGATAAGCAGGCTATTTTATATGATTTTTGAAAATCTGCGTGAGAGAAAATATTCAAAAGTATTTTATTTAAGTCAATTTGATCTAGACCGTTGGATTTTGATCAGATCAAATCTCAGCCGTTGATCTCATCAGCTACTTAAGGATATAAATTCAGGAATTTTTTGAAATTAAATAAGAAAATTCAGAAAAAATAGAAAATCCGGTCGACCCGTTTTCAAATGAAACCCGTTTCGCGACTTGACGCGATTTGAATTCGAACCCGCTGGAAAATGTCACTGTTGTCGGCATTCCTGGTATGCTTTTGAAGCTCTCTCTTCCCCCTTTTTATTCATGTATGTATTGTGGGTTTGTTGGATGATTTTAGGATCGAACCAATTTGATTTACCCGTCAGTTTTTAGGTTTAACCACGACGGTGCTCCGGCAGTTATCTGGCGACAGCGATGGGTCGTATCGATGGGGTTTCATCTCAGGAGTTGAACCCCTATGGGTTGGAGGACCGAGGAGGAACGACGATGTTGAAATCGACAGGAAACATTTTTCGACGATTTTCAAGCCGTGGGTTTTTGGGACGATTTCCAGCCAAACGGCGGCGAGTTGGGTTTTGTGCTAGTTTGCAAAGTTGTTGGCCTCGTTGAGATATTTCCAACAAGGGATCAAATGCTCCTTTTGGAGTAGTTTTCACCAGAGGCACGTGTGGCTCACACGCCGCCGCCTGTAGAGGTGCTTAAGAGATACGCGCCGTCGTCCACGGCAGGGCTACGGCTAGGCAAAAATCCAAAATTTACCGGGGGGTTCCCGAGATAGTTCCTGAGTTTATTTTCTCACGTATTATCAAATTTTAGTATTAAATGAATCTATTAATTATTCGGGAGACCGTTATCGAGATTTTGGCAAGAAGACTTCCGCCGGACCACGGAGCTAGCTGTGTAATGTGAGTGGACACTTTATTTTCACTGTCGATTTGTGAATATGATTATGCATTTTATGATTATGCATTTTATGATTATGCATTTTATGAGTATGCATTTACAATTATGCATTTGCATGGAGGCACACATGATTTGGTTTTACGCAAAGAATAGTACAGTTTATACATCGATGCATTGGCTTCTTGGCTGATCCCTGACACGCTACGAGAACGATAGGACAAACACATAACCTGTGATTTACACAGTACGCAAGAGGGTTAGGACAAACACCTGACCTGGGCATTCTCGTAACTTTGAGGGAAATGTACTCAAGTTACTGCCTCCACACATTACATAGTACCCAAGAGGGTTAGGACAAACATCTAACTTGGGCTTGTTGATTTTTAAACTCGCATCATTTTTATGTACATTTATAGTGAAAGGCATATTATTTATAATTTTCAGTTTAAAGTGAAATATTATTTTCGTCAACTCACTCTAACAGTTTTATTATTTTATATGTCTTTCCCTGGGCTTTTCGGTTTCCTCCGCCAAGTTTGTTGTTTGTATCCTAAGATTGCACGTCAGCGACGGAGGCATAGAGTTCGTGTCACTATACTCATCTAGTACGTTCCTGGCTTAACCTACTAGTCCTGTGTATTATATAAATTAGAAGTCGCATTGAATACTGTATAGAGTTTACTTGTATTGTGTTGTATTTTCCCATTCAGTCTTCGGATTTCTTATCACCTTTTGGAAACAGTTTACTTTTCTAGTGGATTCAGTGTTTGGTTGATTTGAGAAATTCGGACGGGATTTGGTGCCCATGGTTTGTTTTTATGGACATTTTAGAAGTATGTTTTCCTTGCAGGTTTTTGCGTTTCTTAATTTTTGAAGAAACTCTGGCAATTTTTTTGTAGATTTTGTTGTTGTTTCGGCTTAATTCCGGATAAGGAAACTAAATTGGGATCGGGTCCTTTAATGCACTAATAACTAACCCTTAAGTATAAAGATTTATATCCGCCCACAAGTATACGGGGTCAAGTTATTGTATTTATAAGAAGTTGAGTGTCGAACCCATGAGGATTCACCATTTTACTCCTTAGTTTGAATTTTTAAAGCACTTAGACTACGGCTAAACTAGACACTAATCTTGACACTAAAACTAAAATAAAATGTGGATGTGTATCTCACACTACTAAGTCCTTTGGAGCCCTAGAATTGCAAGATGTGATTAGACTACGGTGAGTGATTATACGAGTTGATGGATTAATTATAGACTAATGCTAAGAGATTAAATAGCAAACAAATTCACAATAAGAGAGAATGGTTGGCTCAGGAAATCTCCATTAACCATTTGATGCTCAAACAATGTCACAATTTATGTATGTAATTAGAGTCCATTTCATATAAGTTAATGTCCAAATCGTATCCTTTTGGGTCACGTTTGGTTTTGAACCCAAGTTCCTAGGTCATTTCCGACTCTAGACAACTTGAGCCCAATTTTGAAGTATCTAATGAACTGGGACCAAGACCTAAACCTTCTCGGGCTTACATCTTGACCATATGTCACGTGACTGAAGCAAACAAGCGTACTATGTGATACTTGTGGAAGGTTCCTCTTTCCGGACCTCAATTGGAGGACACGGGAAAAAGTTTAAGTGAATCTTCCAATTCGCACTTTGTGAGTTACGAATCGAAAGACCCAACTAGTAGCCACAATAACCTCTCAATTCAATGTCTGTTTGACCAAAGCTCTTTAAGTCTATTAAGACTCCAAGTGGCTCTAGTCCTTGCTTATTACTAAGGAAACCAAACCTTAAGGTAAACCCTCTAAGAATAAATCTTAATCATTTTTACATACTCATTTAGCCTTAGGTGAGTAGCTAATTCAACCAAGGTCCCATTTTTTCCTTCTTAATGCATACATTAACTTACTTAAGGTCAACACATGCATAAATAAACCAATACATGAAGCTAAAGCACATAAACACATAGTAATCTCATTCACAGACACACATTTTACACAACATACACAAAAGAATAAACCCTACATCAATTCATCATTTGTCTACATCAAATGGCAAGGTTTCTAACTCTAGCCTCCCAAATGGGACTGCTCACTATACATAGTAAAAGTGGAGTCTGACAAGACCCACCCCAAATACTGTAGTAATCCAGGGTAAGTCTTGCGGGACCTATATCAGAGTACCTAGAAATGACTAATCGGTACCAGGTACTCTAGCACGAGCAACCCTAAACTTCAACAAAAAACCTACACTGAGAAGACAGAATTTGTGGACTGTCATGCCTCGCACTCTGAACGATCAGGAGTTTAGCCGACTAACCTGTAAACTAAGCAATTTAAAACAAAGAGCACAGGGAAAGGCATAAAAACATAAAAAATGTTAGAGTGAGTGGACAAAAATCATAAACTATAAATATGTAAAACTCTAGATGTCTGCTGTTCCGTTGATTTTTGTAAAATAGTGCGAGTTCAATTATAAATCAGAACTCAGGTAGAGGTGGTCGCTCAGGAGTTTTTCCCTAACCTGAGTTGAAAATCTGTATATATAAAAACAAATTAGATGATGGGCTAGACGAGGCAACCTGTCCTCCCCTTACTAGACTATCCTATGATCAGCCGAACAGTCGGTGCATCGATGCAACTAACTAAAGTCATCACAAAGAAAAACCTCCAACTTTAAACTATTCTAAAAATATACCGTAAATTAAATTGAAATACTGAATTACTGAAAATTGAACTCGCTACGATTGTAAAAATAAAAGGGTCCGCTCACACTACTGTGCTGTGATTTTCACCAAACCAAAGCTTGTATGTTGGCATTTCTAAACATCTGCCACTGGCTACTAATACGTCGACCTAAAACAAACATTATTATTTAATAATTAATCGTCGAAAATTATAATGAATAGCTAAACTCGTATACCAACGAGCATTATTATCGAGAACCTCGCACTCTGGAACAATGTGCTTTCCAAATTAATGACGATCTTAATCTAATTCCAAATTCAAATTCTTGAATCCCTTTTATAGTCGCAACATAATCCTTAAACGTTATGCGACTCGAAGTCGAATCGACTATCGACTCAACCGTTCGATATAATTGTAAATTCATTTAATTAATATCCGATTAATCACACGTCTAAATCAACAATGTTCAAATCAATTCAATAACATCTTCACTACAATCGGTAAGAAATTACGAGCAAAGTGACATAAAATTTACATCAAAATACCCTTCGTCGGAGCACTGCCGTAGACCACTGGCGAGGGCGGCGGTGGTGAAATTTTCCGGTGAACCGAACACCAAACTATGAAAAATCAACCCAACAAAAAATTTCACAACTACACCAAAATTCAATTCAAATCATAAACCACCCAATTTTACCTTTGAACTCAAGAACACAACTTTTCTCAAAAACTTCAAATCTTCGATTCTCCCTCCACGGTTTGAATTAAGACTTGATGTTGGTGTCTTTAGCTTCATGGTGAGGAGAGCTTCAAAGACCAGTAGGTAAATATCATCAACTCAAGCTCGAAGTAATCACTCCTAAAGGTTAAGGTTCGGCTGCCCTTTGCTTGAACATTTCGGTTTAATCCTTGAGAAATGGATGTTGAGGTGTTGGGGGTTGCAAGAGGTGGTCGAGACGCAACTTTTAACACCAAGACCATCGGATTTGGAGATCGGCCAATGGTTCATCGTCAGCGACAGTGAGAGGGACGGGAGAGAGGATGCAGGGAGAGAAAGAGAAGAGGAGAGAGAGAGAGAGAGAGAGAGAGAAAGAAAGTCCCACTCCAAAAAGGAAAGTCCGACTTTCTTTTTTTGGAAAGTCCTATATATACGTGCAAGTAGCGACTAACCGATTTCCGTAAAATCATACAAAAATTTTTTGACCACAATTTCTTTATCGTAACTCTAATTTTAACACTTAACATGGCCATGAACTCGTCTCGATAATCTCTACGACTTTCCTCAATATAATTTTCCAAAATAGAAAGTCCTATTTATATTTGTCCATTTACAACTATTACATTTCCAATAAACTTCCGTTGATCATAACTTTCTCGTCGTAACTCCATTTTTGGAATTCTTTGCATCTACGAACTCGTCTTGAAAATTCCTACGACTTCTACTCAAAGTCAACCAACTTTGACAATCAGATAAAAAATCAACTAAAAATCTCTCAATATTTACCAACAGTGACAAAACTAACTACATTTCTTGATTAACCTAAATTAAATCAGAAAAATAGAATTCTCGGTACGGGATGTCATAATCTACCCCCTTTAAGAAAATTTTGTCCTCAAAATTTTACACATATAATAGTAAAGCACCAACAGGTACTACTTCTGCATTAGTTCTTTTGACCTGTAAGTAACATCCACAACTGAGAGGGGGTTATCCATAATACCTTTACTATATATCATTTTATTACAAAGTCGTGTTCTCCTAATCGAGAGTCTCAAACAACCACTAACTATTAGCCTGTACATGAAAGGGTCAAGATGCAACCTCTGTAATATATATAACTAAAGCATCTAATATCCATGCCTCTCAAATGGCAATTGCTAATAATGATGTCGGTATGTCTGTTCAGTCCAGCTTTCAGCTGTGGTTCTGATATGCCAATTACGTATATGATGGTGTGACTCTGCCTCCTGACCACCACTTGAACCCTACACCTTAAGCCTACCAGAGGCGTCCCTCAACGAAAACTCTCACATTTAAGTAACCTCGTAGCCACAAAGGTAGCAAGCTGAAGACCCAATCTGACAATTCTAAAGCCATAACATAAGTGGTCATCTGACTGATCTTAAGGAATGTTTTGACCCTACTCAATTCCCTTATTGTCGAAAATTCTACTGAAAATTTGGCATAGTTTTCTCTAAAACTCAAGGAACCCAAAAACCTGCATAAGGAGAACACTTCAAGTAATCAAATCCGAAAAACAAACCGTGGGTACCGAATCCCATCTGGATTTCTCATAATCAAACTGATTAACACTATGAATATAAGGTACTCATACTGATCTGAATTTATAAATCACAATGATTGCAATACTAAATATCTTCATAGTTTAATCTATAAGGACTAACTCAAATATCAACAACTAATAACTATAATGTAGTGAGGCTCATACAAAATCACTGAGATTTGCCTCAAATACGCCCAAAACTAAGGACGGACTCCAAAGAATCAAACTGTCATCTCAATTCACTGTCTATTTTGGAGATATGAACTCAGCATCCCATTTAAGGTCGGAGTAATCATGATAGGCTATACACCTTTCTGCGATAAATGAGTAATAATTGTATGCAACTTGAGTCCCAAAACCCAACGTACTATTCTAGTAACTCAAAGACTATAATCTGAATATCCCTACCTCACATACAGATCTCAATTATAAACACATCCACTATTATCCAAAGCAGAAAGATTCGTTGGTAAAAGATTTAGACCTCTACTTACAAATAAACGTATGCCTAGAAAATTTGTCCACTCGAGGAGGTAAAACACTGAGGCGCTAAAAAACATATCTTGTCCCAATCTCAAATTGAATAATTAAATTTCTATCACCTCCCTCGTTGTACAGCTATAAACATTTATGATTCTCTTGACACTGGATACTTAACCAACAAAAATTAACCAGAAGACTATAATTTTATGAAATCCAAGGAACGAGACAGCTCTCCTACATAATCAATGATCAAACTCGGTATCCCATAAAACTAATAAATTGCATCTTCATCAAAGACAATCAAAACTAGTCTGAAGTTTGAATTTTCGTGTATGATTCTCATATATACTCATGCAGGTGATGATCGCTTGGTCATCTCCATGATACTCCTCCAACTAGTTAAGTGGAAATTCGGAGGTTATGCAACATATTAAACTCAAATTATACTCATCTACCTTCTCGTGAACTCTCATACATAACTAGAAAATTCACATTCTCGAGCTAGCTGTACATCTCAAGTACCTCAATCAAAACAATTAGCACCCCGTAGTACACTATAGTTGATTCTGCTACTATCCAACGCTAAAAGGTTCATTGGAAATTATACATGGATTTTATTTAACTTCTGAAGATTCATTCATGGTTCAAACAACTCCACGACATCCTTAAAAAAATGAACTTGAGCAATGAGTCTTGTACTCAAAAGAAGCTATTTTCCTTAATAAAGGGAAACCCATTAACTTCTCAGGTAAGCTAGCATCATTCCCGGCAAACCACCATTCACGTAAACTTTATTGAAGAATACCAAAGTGCCTTTTTGCATTCCCTCCATGTTTTTGTTATATTACTTTGACATACTACTCTCTAAGCAAAGATTGCTTGCATTGTCTAAATAAACTCCTTCATCCATTCTAAAAGGGGTCCTACAATCATGCATCACCTATTGAATCAAGTGACACATATCCCTCTACTCTTAAGCGTACTTGTAAATAATACTATTTCTCAATGATTAGGCGCCTTAACAATTTCTCTTTAAAGAATGTAGTATGCACAACTAAGACCTATACATAAACGCATTCTCTCTGATGAGTTCTCGTAATTCCTAACTGAACTGAAGAAATTATAATCTCATGCTAGTTGTTCCACACTTGTGACATCCTGCGAGTAAGGAGAATTTAGTGGTATACAATAAGCAATGACTAACTCTTATAACAAAACGAAGTTGGCGTTCAAATCTAAAAGTCCCTTTATTGGAAACAAAACTGAATAGGTTAACTCACACGTGGGTGGATGAACTTAAATTGTCGACAATAAATTAAAATTTCCAAAAGTCAAAGCAGCTACTTGTTGGTCTTTTAAAACTTCACAATGTGGTTAGATAAAGAACGATGCAAATCGACTGCTATGTACTTACTTTATACAATAACGTCAAACAAACTAATTGAACTCCTGGAATGAAATAAAATGTACGCACTACAATAGTTTGTCAAGCTGAAATCTTCATGATTCATGATGCCAATAAAAATCTCTAATCTAGTGACACATTCCACGATAAAGGACAAGGAGTTCACAAAGCTAAGCTAACTAAGGGTACATGCCTAAGAAACTACTACATTCGTCGTATAACTTGGTTATTCAATTCAGGTTGCATACCATACCAGAAAATAGTTGGCTTTACTCATAACGTCCATAACGCGCCGGAGCACCAAGAAATAAGCCGACAGTGCTCCCCGGAGAAAATCTGTTCAATTCACTTTATCTGGTACCCCAATAACAAACCAACTGGAAAAGGAATCAGGAGCTAGAAAATTTATAGATGTTACTTTGAACGCCAACAATGGTGGACAACAGAAAAAACAAATGGTATCGGGTCAAATAGTTGAGTCAAGTCGAATTGATAAGAGTTGAGCCAAAGAATATATATGTGGCTCAAAACAACGTATCCTCTGTGAAACACATGATCCCAAAACTATCAAAGATCACACATATCGTCCATCATTATGGGACAACACCATTTTCCAATGGAAAAAAAAAACTTAATCCATAGCTCTAACAGGTTGAAGGCACAAGAATCACCAACTCGATGATTAATGATCCAAAGGTATATACGGTGAGGACAACCTCCTAACTAATTTTATTTACAAGGAAACCTTGCTTCCTATAGTTTTCATCACAAATACCTTGTCTATATCAATACTCATGCCCATGACTCAAATCAAAAAACACGTAACGAATGTAGGAACAAACAAAACGAGTACTGGAAAGGAATACATTGATACACACTTAACTAAGAAAAACTATTATAAGACTGCTAACTGTTATATGGCTCCTCCAAAAACCTTGACATTGATACTAAGAAGCAAGTTCTTTTAACTTGCCATGTATCTCCCCCTTCACGTTAAACGAGGTTTTTCGAGAGATGGATCTTTTAAAAAAACATGCATAATTTTTCTGACCTACTTAACAACATCAACAAAAATTTGCACCAGAAGCATCCTCGTGTATTTGATTAACATCTTACTCAACATCAGTAATCGATAATTGAACAATTACTAACACTGATTCTCATAATGCCATCACCATCGATTCAAGAAAAAATTACACAGTGTCACTCACCTAACATTGCCCTTCTACGATACGTATAATGGCGACAACCTCATCACATACCCATGATTGCCCCACGATCCTACCATGTCGCAGAACTCTTCATAATATAATATAACAAAATATTTTAGAACCGTCTCTTACACTACTGATGGCTGGTTTTGCTGAAGTCGTCGATCACGTCCATGAGGCATGACAAGATAAGAACGACAAACTCAAGATGCTATCTTATACCGTAAGAGATACTAACTCCAAAAGGTATATGATAGGATCAACATTACTCTTGTTTCCTTTTTCTTTTTGGCAATCAACACGTACAAATTGTTTGAACAAGTCTATCCCCATACACATACAATGTACTAGACAACCTTATCTACACTCCATCTCTTGAATGCTAACTTTGGAATCTCTTATCAAGTCTTTAGAACAAGGGTAAGGATTGATACACGATGCTAAGTGTTTAGGTATGTACATGGAAATGAAATAAAGGCGAAACATGGGCTCAAAGGGGCTATCTAGGGGTGTCAAAACTCATGCGCATATAAGTTACACATGGTTATTTGGCAAAAGTGGTGATCATCCTATTGCCTCTATCACTTTCGAAAGTAACTCATGATTTGGAAAACCTTCTGTATGGTTTCAAGCAAGTTCTAGTTTACACAATGATCAAATGATGTCACACACAAAAGAATAGGTGCATGATGTAACTATGTATGCACAATTAGGCTCAAAATCTCACATAGACAATAATAGCCTTGAAACATGTTAATCCTTCTTTTTCTCAGATGCACACATTTTGAGGGACATATGCTTTTTAACTTATTAAAAATTCATTGTTTCCATTTTGTTTCATACAAGCTTAAAATCATGCAATCCACTAGCCATAAATTCAATTTCATCATTGAGGACTATTATTATAACACAAACACACCAAAATACACATATTTTGCATTACATTTTCTCAAATTTTTCAAATTTTTATGGATTTTAGGATAATGAGTGATACAACTTAGCCTACTACTTCACACTTTAGAATCAAATTATCCTCAATTTTCAATAAGCCACATAATAAACAAAAGTGTGCAAGAACTAACATAGGCATCATCATTTCACATTTTATTCTCCTTAACACATGTTCTCCTAGGCATAACAACTAGCATGCATTCACACTTACAGGGCCATATAGTGTCTAAGAGGTAATGAGGCTATTAGAGTCCTACCAACCACAATGAGGGCATGCATACTAATCATATTTCAAAGGAAAAATGACATTGTAATCAAGCACATAACATGAGAGGACCTCACACTTATACAAGACTACCACATTCGATGTGACTCCAAACAATACACTAATGTGACTTAAGCATCATTCTTAAACATGTTCATATGATGTAAGAAAACAAGATGGTAAAGAGAAAGAGGATGAAAATGCTTTGTTGACCGGCTCCTAACTCCATAGGCACGAACATTTAAACCAACGAAGGCCAAGTTAGGCATCGTCATCCAAGGGTGTATGCGGATTGGTCATGAGTTGCCACCGATGCTCACGGACTTGGTTCGACCTCACAATATTGCTATATGATCCATGCCTCAAAGCCTCAAGCTCCTTAGTCTTCCAAAAGTCAATTGTGGTAAGACAGTTTTCGATGGGTCAAAGAATTCCCTCGACATGTCAAAAAATGTGCAATTTCAAGACAGTAGCTGGAATTCGACATGTCAAGCTATTTTATCGACGGACCGAAAATGATCCGGATTACAGTTGACGGGTCGAGGGATATGGCTCGACAAGCCGAGGAGGCAACAAAGTCTGGGTAGATTCTTGCTCTCGGCGGGTCGAGAAGGACCTTCGACCGGTCGAGGAGACCCAGAATATGAGCCTCAGTGGTTTGGCCTGCATGCATCCAACTCCCATCTCCAGAATTTCAAATTCCTGCTTTCTCAAATCATTTCACACACAACACACACATTAAACACGACTTGCACACATGCTATATACAAAGAAAGTGGAAAAATACTAATCCAAACCATCATTAAAGTATCACATAAGCACATAAACTCAACAAAGGCAAGCATCACCACAAAGACTCAAAGCATAGCAAGTAACCACATTGACATCCACCGAAATTAGTCTAAAATGTTCAAATGAAAGTTACAGAACCATGTAAAGTTCGACAAAATTTGAAAAGAAGTGGTTAGATGAACACTACATCATATAAGCAAAAGAAAAACCCAGTAAAAACTCTAAGGTCTTCATCCATCATCCATCCAATCCATCACTCGTCATCCTCTTGCTCCATATAATCCTACTCCATTGCCTCATTTCCCATGGTGGAAGAACCAGCATTACTTCCATGGTAATGTAGCTCAAGGGTACTCATCTGATCACCAAGGGTGCTCATCTCATGCATTACTGCCAAATGGTTGCTCTGCATCGCACCAAAGTAGCCCTCAAAGTAGGCATACATCTCCGGGGTCATGCCTTGGGGTGGACCTTGAGATGAACCTTGTGGTGGACCTTGAGATTGAGAAGTGGAGGCTCACTCCACTTGAGTAGATGGGGGAAATTGAGGAGTCGCTCCAAGATTCCTCGCTATGGAAGCATCACTAATCATACCCTTGAGAGATGTCCACTCATATATGTGTTCCGAAATCCCCGCCAATCCTTTCTCTTGGCAAAAACGGCTAATCAAGCAAGGAAACAAGTATGCACTCTTACCCTTAGAGCATCCAATGATAGAATCATAGATGAATTTGCCAAACTCAACTTTGACTCCTTCCCTCATCATCATCATCATTGTACAATAACCCTTGATGGGGATTTCACTGTTGTAGGTATGGGGCTTCACTGTTGTCTTGAAAAAGAGCCACAAAACTCGGTAAATGGGGTTAATTAAGATCCCTACTGTGGAGGCACCCATTACCATTTTTCAGGGGCTTGCCATCGGCGCATGCCTATTGAAAAAATTCTTCCAAATGGACCTCATCAAACTGCTCCCCAAAGGTTTGTCGCTCCGTCTTTGTAAGGGTAGGGATCCTGAGATACTTCTCAATGGTTTCGGGGGTGAAGACAATCTTCTTCCCAGCCATCATGAATATTCTTCCTTCTCCCTTATCGGATGGAGTGTCTGCAAGTGCGGTATAGAACTATTGGGTAAAACAGCAAAATGAAAAAAAAAATAATAACTCAAACCACAAAATAAAAATATGCAAGGAAATAAAAGAGTAAGAGGTAGAGAACACCGGATATAATGTGGTTCGACAAGATGCCTACGTCCACGGGGCAGCAACAACAAGAACCTCCACTATCAAAGATATGGGTACAAGAGATACACAACTTCAAGAGCACCTCTTGAAGGAAACCCTCTCTCACACTTGTTTTTCTCCCTAACTATTACAACACTCTCAACGAGGAGTGGGAACTCTCTTTACTCTCTACTTCTTAGAGTAAGATGAACTTTCTTTGATGAGATGATTGAATGAGCCAATGACCTCTCTTTATATAGGCTAAAGAGGAACCCTCTAGATCTTCATTAGTGCATTCCACCATAAATGTTTATTCATGAACCTTCCATGTTTATGAACCTTCTAGGACTCTCCACTATTCTTGGGAAACAAAAAAGCCATCTACAATTTATTTTCTTTTAATAAATAATCAACTTATTTTGATTTGAAAATTCTAACAATCTCCCCCTCTAAACCAACTGGGGTGGTGTATGACTTCTACTTGGAGTCCATCTGTGACAACCTGAACCAAAATCTACGTATTAATCAGTACAAAAGTGAGTTATCGCAGATTAGTCGCATAATTGGGTTTGTTAACGACTTTTTCATTAGGCGAGAATTTGTGTTGACTTCCTTCATGAGAATTATAGAGTATTTAATTTTGAGATCATGGGAATTTTTGAGGAATTTTTTGGATAAGCGAGCAATGTTTTATCGAGTTTTGAAGTCGGTTGGTGAATATATATATAAAAGTGTTATTTTAATTGTTGATTTAATCGTGATCGTCCGATCTTGATCAGATTTGTTTTGAACCGTTGATTTGGGCATGTATGTGTACGGTATATATATGATATAAATACGAGAAAATTTATGAAACTTTCCATTTTGAGATTTTTGGGTTTACCCACGTTGACCCATGGATCAAATCGACCCATTTTGTCACCTAAACTTCTCGCCGGCGGTGTGTCTTTTTCCCCCCATGCTTCCTTAATGAAAGTTGTTGGGCTTGAGCTCCTCTTCAAGTTGATAGGTGGATCATCAAGTTTGGTGGCCGGAGGAGGAAGAATCGAAGCGATGAAAATGTGGGATTTTCGGCCAAAATCGGTAGCATTGGTGGGGGCTCAAGACGGCGGCGATGGAGGTCGACCTTATGGGGGTTTTGAAGCCCATGCAATGGTGAGTTTATCCCATGTGGTTTCTGAAAGGACCCAACCCCGATTTAGTTTCCTAAACCGGAATAGAACCCTTTCTGAAAAACACGAACAACAAAAACCATAAAAATTTCGGCAGAGTAACGCTACTAACGCGGAATTGCCTTTACCTGCACCCGGAAAATAACACTTCCTCCTATGCCACAAAAGCCAAACTGTGGGCACCAATCCCATCCGGATTTCTCAATATCAAATCAATATCAATAAACAGTAAACATAACTGTAATATATAGAAAATCCGGGGAAAATCACATAGAAACATGTATCAGTAGCGTATCAGAGCGACCTCTAGTGTATATATATACAAAATATACAACAGTAGGCAAAACAAGAAACTTACTGGAAAAGAAAGGTAGCTCGAACAACTAGCCTCCGACCGCGACGTGAGACAACAGAATCTGAACTGCAAACTAGGCACAGAAACCGAAAAACACAGGGGAAAGACATGAAAACCGTTAGAGTGAGTGAACGAAATTAAATGTCTTTCGCTGAATAATATAAATAATAAAAACATATGCGAGTCAAAATAAGTGAATATGATATAGTATACGAGGTGAACCCAAACTCCTCCAGGGTACAGAGCATGCATAGAAAAATCCCACGGGATCACTCATTGACATATCCGTGCTAGTACAGTCCGAATCACGGGATCCTAGACCCACACGTGATTCTAGCCAGAAAGGCCTCAGGTCAGGGTATCTGTTCCCACCCGGAAATACATCGGCTCAAGGTACAGTTCCCCCTGGTAGACATCCTCAGGGATCAGCCGGGATGCAAGTGTATCGATACAACCACATATACTAAGACTGTACTATATGTAAATCAAATCATAAATAGTTTCATGCATACGTATAAAGCATAATGTAAATGCATACTCGTAAAGCACATGCTCGTATAAGTCATAATCACAAACGTATGCTCATGCTCGTAAAATGTAATATAAAGACTCGCAATCAATCAGTGAAAAGAAAGGTCCACTCACAGACGAGCAAAGCTCGCACTCGCGCTAATCACGTGGTCCGGCGGAAGATCCCTCGCCCGAAGCACGATCTCGATCCCCTGAACAATGACAAAATATATCTGATCAAAATCACAATTCACAACAATGTACCACACCTCAGAAACCAACTGTTTTCGGAAATATATAATGCAGTGCAAAATAATCGACGAAATTCCCGGAATCTCCACTCAAACCCTCGACTGAAAATTCAGTACCCAAATCAACTCGAAAACCTCAAGGCAACGATCGGGGTGCGAATACAAGTGAAACGACATATAACTCGACACATTTCCAAAAAGTCAACGGTCGCCGGAGCTTTGCTGTTGACCGTCGCCGTCGGCGGCGGTGCGGCATCAACGGTGACGGATCCTGGCCAAAATTTCCAGATCACAAGTCCTCCTCAAGCCCAACACATTTCTCTTCTACACCGAGACCCAATTGATCTACGCATTTTATGCTTGATTATTAATGTCTTTCTCTCTATATTTAGCTTTGTTTTGTGCTTAGTAAATATGTTTTTAACTTACTTTATGTTTGTAGGTAGAAATAAAGGAGGAAATAATAAAGGAGGCGATTTAGAGTGAAAAGCGTGCTAAGGAGGAAGTTCCTAATTCCGGAGGAGAAATGGTCCGGGAAATGGTCTTCAAAATGGTTACTAAAATGCTTTCCCACATGGTGTCAAGAATTGGAAACCAAATGTCAAATGCAAATGGATACCAAAATGGTGGATAAGAAGATGAAGACATTTCTCTTGCGCGATCCAGGAAAGAACGAATATGGCGGAATATATGGAGCATAAATGATGGACGAATTTGGAGGATATTCCATGAAGATTTATACCTGATTTGAGGGTCAAAATATGTGCAAATATATGATATATTCGGCCAAGAATTATTAGGGAATAAGGAATGCAAGATTTGAAGATATGAAGATTTCCTTTTCCTTAAAGAAGAAGAAAACAGGGCAGCCAGGTCACTTAACTTCTAAAATCCATAGTAAATCCAATTCAATTCCAAATATGGCGTTCCTTATATGGATTTTATATCCCTTTGAATAAGCTTTCCAACGAAGCAAGAATCATAATTTTCTAATGAATACAGCTCCGGGAAAACGCGTTTGAAGTTATACTGTCAGATTTACCGGGGTACACAAGGAAAGTCTTGTTTTGGTAGGAAAAATCCTAATCTTCTTCTATAAATTGGGGAGCTCGACTCATTCATGGGCATCACCCATTCTAGACTCTCAAGCTCTGCCTAAACACTATCTCCTCTCCACGAAGCCAAGAAATTCTCCAAGGAAGCAATCTACACCACTGTCCGCCACCACAACAACCTCCATTGACATATAGGGTGATCCCGAGTGTCTCCTCCACCAAAGAAGAGTCATTTACACCTTAGCTCCATGGGGTGATCCCGAAGACTAAAAAGTGTAACATGAATCCTCTTTATTTTGTAGCTTCTCCTTGTATGAACTATTGGTTTAATGAAGTAGTTTATAGTATTTCGGTTTTTCTTTACTTGCAACGTTTCCCACTGTTTTTCATGTGTTCTAGTTTCTTAGTTTTTATTATACATGTTCATCTATGCTCAATGCTTTGGCTTAGATATAGGGCGATCCCGAGCACGACAAATTATGAACATGTGTTTTGTAAAATTGAGAAGTTAGGATTTCGATTAACATTGTTTAATTTGCAGGTTAGGAATGAGCAAGGGTAAGCTAGATGAGTCGATCACATGTAAATAATAGTTTAGTGTTTATTTTCGGTCTAGTAAGCATGTTTAGGGTTCTTTGTTCTTGATTTTTTTCTACTTGTCTATGAGTGAAGCATGTTAGAACCTAGGATTTCTCTATGTGTTTACTAACCATTTTATATCTTTAATTTCGTAGGAATTAGAAAACACCCTTTTAAATCCCCCCCCTTTAACCATAGCGTAGTCATGCATACACCCTCAATCCCCGGTTAAGAACGATACCCTACTTATCAATGCTACATCTACAAACAAGGGTTTTAATTGCATGCACATTTTGAGTGATTTCTAAGTATTTATTTAGGAGTTAGTTTTAGCGTGTATCACCAATTCCAAGCCCACCGGCCGAAATTGAGCTCGAAACTCACGGAATCCATGGATTCCGGTGAGATTCCGGCGAGCTTCAAACGGCAACCAAACCCAAATTCCTTCTACCAAAAGCATCTATAGGTTGAGGGGAACCTTTCCCCCCAAAGCCCCGACCCCAAAAGTCGCCGGAGAAGGCCACCCGAATCCGGCAAAATCACCCAACTTCATCGAACTCGTTCTCCCTCAATTCTCAACCAAATCAAGAAATTCCAAGTTCTAACTAGTTTAGAATCACGAGAGAAAGATTTTACCTTCCAAGGTTCTGGCCTAAATCGGCCGGGAACAGAAGCTCTGATGATGAACAGTAATTGGGTAAATAGTACCCTTGGGTCAACGGTCAATGGGTTCAAATTTCGGTCAATGCCTCAAACAGTATTTTCGATAATTTTTCAACTATTTCCGATATTTATACTCGCGTCTTGGGACAATCGACGGTCCAAACGGATAACCATCACGATTCGGATAAACTCGAAACGAACGGATAAACTCGACGAGATTCTGCAACTTCAAATATTCATATTATATTCCTCGGTCGTCGAAATAATCATCCGGAACTGCCCACGAACTCAAAGTCACGTGTACAACAACTCTCGAGAAGAGACTCAACTCAAATTCTCGTCCGATGATTAAATCATAATCAAAACCGGTAAATTAATCAATTATCGGAAAACTGTAATTACGCACTAATTCGTGAATTAAGCCGATTACACTACTGATTCTGTTCCGGGTCGTCACAGTTTCGGCCCTTGCCGTGGCCGATCGGAGTATGTGAATTCCAGCGAGGTTTTCAAATTTCACGGTGAATTTTGTACCTTTTCCGGTTAAAATTGGGCTTAGCATTGAACAACAAATTTGTTGGAAATGTTGAGATCTTCAAATCCATGTAGAGTTCAAAGATTTCTGGGCCGGTTGGAATTCCGGCGGCTCCACGCGCCGCCGTGCGCGGCAGAGTTCCGGGGAGATGGAATTTTTGAAAAGTTTTATGTCGTTTCGCTCGTTTTCGCATGCCAAACGCAATGGTGAGGTTTTCAAGTTGAATTGAGTTTGTTAATTTGGGACGAGGGTTGTTTGGGTGTATTTTGGGAATTTTGTTATCCTCATCGATATTTCGAGCGATATGCTTTTCGAGAACGCGAGGTTCTTGACATATTTGCTCTGTATGTTGAAAGTCAGTATTTATTGATTGTATCTCTATTATTCAAGTGATCATGATCGAGTGTTTAGTGAGAGATCTTCCGCCGGGCCTCAGAGCTAGCTGTTATCTGTGAGTGGACATTTTATCCCACGTTGATTTTCATACTTTGATTTCCACAGTGGATTTACGAGTCTATGAGTATGCTTTACGATTATGCATTTACGAGTGTGCATTCATGATTATGCATTTATGATTATGCATTTTATGAGCATACATTAATTTGGAGGCACATGTGATTTATTTTTATACTGAGTATGGATATATGATGCATCGATGCTATGGCCTCTCGGCTGATCCCCGAGATGCTCCGGGAGGGTTACGTCTATATGAGCACCTGACCCGGGCGTATTGTAACTTTGAGGAAAATGTACTCAAGTTACTGCCTCCACACACACAGTACCCAGGAGAGTTACGTCTTTATGAGCACTTGGCATGGGCTTGTTTGTTTTGACTCGCATGATTTTATGTGCATTCATTGTGAAAAGCATGTTAGATTTATTATGCGGCATATTATGATTTACATCCACTCACTCTAATGGTTTTATTATTTATGTGATTTTCTCTGGTCTTTTCGGTTTTCGTCGCCCAGATTGCAGTTTATTTCCCGTGGTTGAACGTCATCGTAGGAGGCCTAGACTTCAAATCACACTTTCCTTCTAGTAGGTTCCTGATGTAACCTACTAGTCTTGTATATTTTGTAATTAGAAGTCGCTATGAATACTTGTGTAGTGTTGTTCAGTTTGAATTATACTCCAGAATATTTTCTGGATTTCTTATAAACCTTGAGTTTTATTATATATATGGATTTTGAGAAATCCGGATGGGATATGGCGCCCACGGTTTGGCTTTTGTGGATATATGGAGAAGTGTGTTTTCTGCTGCAGGTTATATGGTATCACACATTATAGAGTAAACTCTATCAAAATGGTTTTTTGAGAGGTCACGTTTTTAGAAGGGGTTTAATTCCGGTTTAGGCAACTAAATTGGGATCGGGTCCTTTCACCAGCCCAACGGACTTGCTGCAGTACTCCAATTTCTACTACGTAACAACTTTTGTCAACATGTCTGATGAGTTCTTGCTGGGGGTGTGAATTTTCCTCAAAAGCTTCTTTGACACTGCATCTCGGATCCAATGATAGCAGAGATCAATGTGCTTAGTACGGGGATGATATTCTAAATTCTTACTTAAGTGAATCGCACTCTGAATGTCACAATGCACTACATATGCATCTTGCTTTACACCCAATTCTTTAACAAATCTTTGTAGCCATATCATCTCTTTTCTAACTTCATTTGCTGCTATATACTCAGCTTTTGTGGTGGGCAAGGCAACACACTTTTGTAACCTGGACTGCCATGACACAGATTCCCCAGAAAAAGTGAATAAGTATCAAAAAGTAAACTTTCTATTATCAAGGTCTCTTGCTAAGTCAGCATCTGTGAAACCTTCGAGAATCGGCTTTCCTCAGCCAAAACATAAACACAACTTTGAGGTGCCTCTCAAATATTTGAGTATCCACTTAACAGCTTCCCAATGCTCCCTGCCAGGGTTAGAGAGATATCTACTAAAAATACGAACTGCATGTGTTATATCTGGGTGAGTGCATACCATAGCATACATGAGACTACCAACAATAGATGAGTATGGAATACCGGCTATCTTGTATTTCTCCTCTTATGTGGTTGGGCATAACCTCCGACTTAGCTGGAAGTGGTTACCTAGAGGTGAGCTCACTGGTTTAGCTCCATTCATGTTGAACATTTCAAGCACTCGTTCAACATACCTCTTCTGTGACAGCCATATCTTCTTCACCTTCCTGTCACGAGTAATCTCCATGCCCAAAATTTGCTTACCTTGTCCTAAGTCTTTCATGTGAAATGACTTGGACAAATCTACTTTCAACTTACGAGTCATAGAAGCATCTTAGCCAATAATCAGCATATCATCAACATACAGTAACAAAATTATAAAATTACCTCCAATGAACTGTTGGATGTACACACAAGGATCTGCATCAGTTTTCTTGTACCCATGACTCACCATGAATGAGTCAAACTTCTTATACCACTGCCTTGGTGCTTGTTTAAGCCTGTACAAACTTTTCTTCAACTTGTAAACCATGTGCTATTTTCTTTCAACCTCGAAACCTTCTAGCTGCTCCATATATATCTCTTCTTCCAAATCACCATGGAGAAATGTAGTCTTCACATCTAATTACTCCACCTCAAGATCCATGCTAGCTGCCATGCCTAGAATAACTCTAATATAAGTCATTTTGACGACAAGTGAGAAGATCTCGTCAAAATCTACTCCTTGCTTTTGCCCAAAGCCTTTGACAACCAGACGAGCCTTGAACTTTGTCAGCTGTTCATTCTCGTCTCTCTTTAACTTGAACATGCATTTATTTTTAGTGCTTTTCTTCCTTTTGGAAGCTCCACCAAGTCATAGGTGCCATTCTTGAATAAGGACTCCATCTCTAATTTCATTGCCAACATCCACTTATCTTCATTGGCATGAGTCTTTGCCTCCTCAAAGCTTTCAGGTTTTCCATCGCCAATCAACAAAATATATCTGGAAAATGGATTGTCTCCATCACTGGTCACCAAGATATACTGCGATGAAGGATACATGGTACTTGGCTTTGACACTCAGCTCGATCTTCTAACTGGTTCTTGGGTATTCTCTGGCTGCAATTAAGCATTCTCTACCTACTCCCCCTGATTTGTCTCCCCCTGCCCATAATCCTCTTGGTCATTATCTTTAGGTTGAGGATTTAATTCTGCATTAGATGCTCCAGCCATCTCAGGTGCTTCAGCCATCTTAGGTGCAACTTCATTCACAATATCTTGAGGTCTGCCACTAGGTTCTAGTTGTAATAGTGATGACTCATAGGTGAAACCTTCTGCATTATCAACTACCTCTTTGTCAAGATCTGCAATAGTTTGATCTTCATGGAACACCACATTTCTACTTCTGAATAACTTTTTGGTCTTTGGATTCCACAACTGATAGCCCATCTCCTCGTTGCCATATCCAAGAAAGATGCACAGCGTAGCCTTGTCATTTAGCTTCGATCTTTTCTCCTTGGGTACATGTGCAAAAGCTTTGCACCTAAACACTCTCAGGTGAGAGTTTGATCTTACATGTAATCCATTCTCACTCATGTGGTTAAGTCTCTTGTGCCATAGATTCGGCGAATCATCTACTATGTTTAGCTCACCGCCATTGAGAATCTTGCCATAGGTCTTGTATAGGGTGCAACACATCTTTCCTCTTACAACTACTAGCGATCCCTTAGTAAGCCTCAACTTT
Source organism: Geum urbanum (assembly GCA_946800695.1). Lineage (NCBI taxonomy): Eukaryota > Viridiplantae > Streptophyta > Magnoliopsida > Rosales > Rosaceae > Geum > Geum urbanum. The sequence continues at coordinate 42,419,915 of OX327001.1, read as the reverse complement.
CGATCACCACCGTGTTGATGGAATCCTTGTCGGTCAAGCACACTGGTTGACATTCGATTAAGACATAGACTTGGAACATGTCTCATATCCTTCAACCATAACTTGTAGCCTAAATTGGTCTCAAAAAAACATCACTGATTCCTGAAATCATCGATTAACTATCATTGCCTGAAAGGACCCAACCCCAATTTAGCTTCCTAAATCGGAATCAAACCACTTCGAAAACACGAACCAACAAAAACTTTTCGAAATTTGGGCAGAGTTTCGCTACTAACGTAGAATTACCATTACCTGCACGCGGAAAATACACTTCAATCTATGCCACAAAAATCAAACCGTGGGCACCAATCCCATCCGGATTTCTCAATATATCAACAGTAAAGTAAACAATACATATAATATATACTTTACTGAAATCCGGGTAAAATCGTATAACATATTCAATAGAAAACTCAGAGCGACTTCTAATACATAATCATATACGCATACCACAGTAGGTAGAACAATAAACCTACTGGATGAAACAAAGTAGCTCGAGCACTATGCCTCCGACCGCGACGTGCGACACCAGAGCCTGAACTGCAAACTGGGCACGGAAACCGAAAAGCCCAAGGGAAAGACAATAAACACGTTAGAGTGAGTGGACGAAAATAAATGTCTTTCACCGAATATATATAATATAAAACATATGCGAGTCAAAATGCATAAGTAAGAAATGGTACACGAGGGAGACTCTAACTCCTCACGCGTCCGAGTACACGAGGGAGACTCTAACTCCTCACGCGTACGGAGCATGCAACATAAAAATCGCGGAATCACTCATGGACTACCACGCGATAGCACAGTCTGAATCACGGGATCTCAGACCCACACGTGATTCCTAGCCAGAAAGGCCTCGGGTCAGGATATCTGTCCTTCCCGGAGCGTACTCGGGGATCAGCCGAGAAGCCAAGGTGTATCGATACAACAACATATACTGAGACTGTACTCTGTGTAAACCAAATCATAAATCTTTTCTATGCACATTCTTAAAACATAATATGTATGTATAAATATATTTGTATACGTATATTCGTATATGCATAATCGTAAAACACATGCTCGTAAAATCATAATCAATCTGCATGCTCAAGTTCGTAAATCATTATAAAAGACTCGCAATCAATCCGTGAAAATAAATTGTCCACTCACAGACTAGCGTAACGCATATCGCGTTAACCCGTGATCCGGCGGAAAGTTCCTCGCCAAAAGAACGATCACGAACCCCTGAATAATCACAAAATCCATATCTCAAAATCATATCTCGACAATACAAGACAAATCACGAGAAACCACCGTTCTCGGAAACACATAACTCAAAGTCGACGAATCGTCGAAAATCCGTATATACCACCTCAATACCTCGCTTTACGTTCGGACGCTCAACTCGAAAAACGAACCTCCCCACTGCGATCGGGGCGCGATTTCGAGTCAAATGACATGCAACTTGTCGAAAGTCCGAAAAAGTCAAACTTGACCGTTGACCGCCGTTCACGGCGGCGCCACCGTCGACCGAAGAATTTCAAGGCGGAGCTGCACCTATTCCACTCAAAATCACCCACTGAGCAACTTTCATAACTGCACCGAAGTCCAATTCTCACTCTAACTAGGTCAATTTCATGAAAAACCGAATGTACACACAAATTTCAAATCCAAAATTCTCCTTCCACAATAAAAATTAGAACTACAAACTTACATGGTAGCTTGCTAGTGATGAGAGCTTCAAAGCCCACCCAAAATTCCAGCTCAAATCGGTCTAAATCACCAAACCCGAATTACAAAGTTTCTCACTCTTTTCTTGCCGGAATTTCCATTCACTCTGGTGAGCCACGCCGGAAAATAAGGCCGGGGAAGGGTCGAGGAGGTTGAGGCGCACCGATTGCCACCTCCTCCGTGGCCGGAGACAGCCGGAAGGGCACCACCGCCGTCAACCACCGTGGAGCACGACGTGAAGCTCTTCTCTCCACCGAGTTGACTCAGTCAACTCGGTCAACTCCCAATATGGAAATGTTGACTTGCCCAAAACAGCAGGTTTCTATTTATAGCTTTTCCCAAAACGGAAACTTCATAATTATCCATTTCGACAAACTTCAAACGCGCGTAACTTTCTCGTCGTAATTCCGATTCCGATAATTCTCGCGACCTCAAACTCGTCTCGACGTACTCTTCAATAATCACCCAAAGTCAAATACATCGGCCAAACGGATAGAAAGTCAACCCTTCAAAGCAACACACATTAAATCGACTAAATAATCAACAAAACAGAAATAATCACAACTAAATCTTTGTAACTCAAAATAATGCTCCGGAAATTCCCACGAACTCGAAATTAAATTCTGAACAACTTCCGCGAAGGATCCAAAGCCAAATTCTCGTCCGGTAATTTAGTCGCTAACAAACCTGCCATTTAAATCTGTTTCCGTCGAAACTTCAAATATTCATAATTAATTCCTCGGTCGTCCAAATAACGATCCGGAACCGCCCATGAACTCGTAATTACACGTACAACGACTCTTGAGAAGAGACCCAGCTCCAATTCTCGGCCAATAATCTAGTCGTTAAGAAAGTTGGCGGTTTCAACACTGTCGTAACTTTGCGACTATGCGACTTAACTGTTGATTCTGTTTCGGGTCGTCACAAATCCACCCCCCTTAGAAAAATTTCGACCTCGAAATTTCCGAGTTTGCTGGCTATAAGTAGGAGCAATGCCTCTGCATACTGCTCAACTGCCCAGTGGCTACATCAACTGAACAACTCTGGCAACTGACTCCACAATAGGAGATAGCTCCGTGCTGAAATCTCTGTACCCTCAAATCACAAATCTGAACTGGCTCACACAATCGCCAAGTGTTCCCGCATAAGGAACCGACAGGGTACACAACACGTAGCAAACCTGAAACACAGTTCCGCCACACGGAACACAATACACATCTCACACACAAAAGCCAACAACGTAGGCGACGCCGAACCATACGGCATAACACAAACTCGCCTATGGCCACATACAAATCAAAACCACATGGCAGGTCACCACTCAGTCTGCTTACATCAACACAACTCATACACTCATATCAACACAACTCAAACATCGGACTCGAGCAATAATCAACTCATTTCCGCTAATCTGACAATCTGTGGTAACACATCCCACAAAATCAGAATCAAACATCAACTCAAACTTAAACCAAACTCACTCCAACACAATGGAGTACAGCATTGTTCCTCAAAACGACCTCATGCAATATCAAAATCATAGTGGTCAACCAACTGATACTGCAAGAAATCTCGAACAGCTGAAACTGCTGGTCCCAAATCCTCCGGAACTACAATACCGAGGTCCACAACATGCCCTCCAAGGTCTGAATAGTCCTCAAAGATCGCTCGCCAATCTGAGGATAAGAACCGCTACTAACTCGTAACATGGTCCCCAATGCTCACCGCAAAGCTCACAAACACCCAGTTGTAGCTGATTATCTCAATCAGCGAACCGGAACACAGGTACACCACGTAGATGGTCAATCTCCATCAAACACAGCTATACCAGCCTACCACTGAAATCACCTCCGAAAGTACAAGGAAATGTACTAAGTTCATCAAACGATCCACAAAGGCCTAACAACTGGTACCACAAACCAAAATGCATGCAAACACGCACACAATCACAGCGACAAACGCCACGTCCAACCGGAAATCTCAAATGGCTGATACTTCTCAGCAAGTCTCTGCCTTCGAGCCATGGTCAGCTGAAAAATGTGGCATCTGCATATACATGCTGCACACACACAAGCTGCTACACTGCTCTTCATGTTGCGTCACGAATGGTAAACTCGAAGTATCTGGCACATCTCCGTACCATTAACGCCAAACGCGCGCAAAATCACGAGCCTCGACATCATCACACTCAAACTCAGCTCTCGTAGCCCATAACTCGGCTACCACGGAAACTCGAGCCACACACACACATGAAACACTGAAGCTCCTGATTTTCGACTGCATGCATCAGCAACATCATCCCAGACAGATGGTCAAGATACAATCTCTAGCCTTCCTCGAACAAATTCAAAGGTGCAGCCATAGTCATTAGTCGACTCCCTCCATCTACACTGCCTCAAGCCCAAATCTGGCCGAAAATGCAAGTGGATGAAACTCAAATGATCAGTGTACGTCCTACACCGCGCTGCACGCCGTAGCTGTAGTGTCTCCAACTCTCTGATGCTAACATAAGGTCAGCTACACCCAAATCATACATAGGATACGTAGCTATACAAAGTTCCACTGCCTGGAACCATGAGCCACCGTTATGCTATACAGCATCAAAGCACAACCAAACCCAAATCTCGATGCATCGCCATATCCCACGAACTCGTCGCGATCATCAGGTAAGGTCAAAATCGAAGCAACGGTCGACCATCCTGCAGGAGTAAGTAACTCTCCTCGCGTGCATCGAACCACTCGAACTTGACGCCTTCTTCGTCAATCCGGAAAAGTGAAGTGGCAATCCGGGAAAATCCTGTACAAGCCGTCAGTAATAGCCTGCCAAACCCAAGAGACCTCTGATCTCTGGTACAATCGTAGGGCAATCCCCAAATCAACACGACTTCTAACTGGTCAGGATCCACGTCAATTCCCTCGGATAACATCACACAGCCCAAAATCTTCACACTAATCAACCAAAACTCATACTGGCTGAACTTGGCAAACAACTGATCGTCTCGCGAAGTCCGTAAAACCACCCATAATTACTTCAGGTGCTGGTCCACACTCCTGGAGTGAATCAGGATACTGCCAACGAACATGACCGCAAACTCGTCCAGAAACCGTCTGAACACCTGGTCCATCAAGTCCACACGATCTACGGGGTATTGGTCAACCAATGGCGTGACCAAGAACTCATGATATCCGCAACGAGATCCGAAAATCATCCAAGCCACAACTGACTCATCGAACCTCAATTGATGGTATCCGGAACCAAAATCAATCGTCGAAAATACTGAAGCTCTCGCGAGCTGACCAAACCACTCATCAATCTGAAGCGGAGGATACTCACTCTCCTCTGAAGTAAATCAGGCTGCTGGTAGTCAATGCACCACCACGTCGAATCATCCAACGTCCGTACATACAATGCAAAAGCACACCACGCAAATACGCGGGGTTGCACGAAGTCTCCTGAAACCTCCTCCAACAACTCCTGGAGTCGAAACAATACCTCCATCAGCTCCGCTGGCTCCGAACGACAAGACGTCGGTAAAATGAGTCTAGCGCCCGGTACAAACTCAATTATGTAGTCAGTCTCCCGAACTGGAGGAACACCTGGTAACTCCTCCGGAATACACCTGGAACTCGGGAACCACATCGATGTCGCTAACGTCGGGTACAGCAGCCGTAGTATCCACAACATGGGCTAAGCAAGCAACATAAACCGTCTCCATCATCTGCTCGACCATCACCACGAAACAGTATCTCGAGAAAACCTGGTCGTCGAACACAACCTCCTTCTCGAGGCACTCGCACATAGCCCAAATGCGTCGTCAGTAAGTCCATACTCACAAACACACCAAAACCACAATGTCCAGCTATAACAGATCCGCGGCTAAGCCATATCCTCCAACAAGGACCTCACAACCTCCGGATGAATGCAACACTCTCCAAAACCTCGGAAGTGGAGATGTAGGTACAATAGCCATGGATGTCCAACAACAGAAACCTCAGAGAAAAGTCTGTCCTCAAACAAGGTCATAGCACGAACTCCAACATGCCTAATTAGCCGCCCATATCAAATGCGACTTTCTGAATGGCTCATCAAAAAATCTGGGTTGATCAAGCTCCAAAAACAGCATCATGATTTCCTCGTAAACTCCGAGCTATTGAACCGCTAACACAGCTGGCTGAGGGCGCTTCCTCGCAACGTGACCCTCCTGGTCACCGGAACAGCAACCGAAAGTACTCCTCGAACACAAATCACCACAACACCTGCTGCGTAAAACGATCACCAATGATCACTCGAACTCATGCCACAGGAGCAAGTCCGCTACTCTGCGATCTCCGCCATCGTCAAACGAATCTTGATCTGATGAGCCTCAACATAATTGAAAAGACCACAGCTTGATGAAGTCACTAATCCTGAAGTGTCGGAACTCAACCTCATCAAAATCTCGACTAAGTCCACTTTCCTTAAACCAACACATCGAAAACCGCATACATCTTTTCTTCACAATCGCCTCACCACTGAGTGCAACACACTAAGCTCCTCACGGATGTCTCGATGCACATCAATCAGACTCTCTCTGATACTCAGGTTCAAACTCATCTCGAACCTCGTGCATAGCTCCCTCTGAAGCCGCATAACACGTGCAAACAGGAACAAACATGTGAACAATGCATCTCTGCCTCAGGTGGGTAAACACTCCACATTCGAATGCTGGGTAGCCTGATAAAACCATTACCGTATAAACAACACTCTGAATGTAGGCCATGGAGTCGCAATAGGAACTCACACAATATCAACCCACCAAATACAACATTCTGACTCAGGCAAACATCAACTGTCACAAGTCTCAGCTCTGAGGCAACATATAGATGCCCATATACACATCCCCAGGCAAACCGTGCCACACAATTCTCTAAACTCTGAATACTCATCCGAATCCACTGTTCTCTGGCAAATCGCGCGTCGATTGATCCACAACAGGATCCATAACCGAAACGACACGGAAAGCACGTCAGGAGGCATCCTAATGAATACAATATCGTTCACAACAAGTGGAACGTAATCATGGAACTTTAAATATTTGAAAGCATACAACACCCGGAATTTGATGATTATCCGCCGGCCGGTCGGGTCACCATTCCAGACATGCTGTACATTCTCAAATATCCTTAGTAAACACGACTACAGAAGTCTACAGAACCTATAACCTAATGCTCTGATACCAAGCTGAAAGGACCCAACCCCGATTTTAGCTTCCTAAATCGGAATCAAACCCCTTCGAAAACACGAACCAACAAAAACTTTTCGAAATTTGGGCAGAGGTTTGCTACTAACGTAGAATTACCATTACCTGCATGCGGAAAATACACTTCAACCTATGCCATAAAAAGCAAACCGTGGGCACCAATCCCATCCGGATTTCTCAATATATCAACAGTAAAGTAAACAATACATATAATATATACTTTACTGAAATCCAAAAAAAAACGTATAACATATTCAATAGGAAACTCAGAGCGACTTCTAATACATAATCATATACGCATACCACAGTAGGTAGAACAATAAACCTACTGGATGAAACAAAGTAGCTCGAGCACTATGCCTCCAACCGCGACGTGCGACACCAGAGCCTGAACTGCAAACTGGGCATGGAAACCGAAAAGCCCAGGGGAAAGACAATAAACACGTTAGAGTGAGTGGACGAAAATAAATGTCTTTCACCGAATATATATAATATAAAACATATGCGAGTCCAAATGCATAAGTAAGAAATGGTACACGAGGGAGACTCTAACTCCTCACGCGTCCGAGTACACGAGGGAGACTCTAACTCCTCACGCGTACGGAGCATGCAACATAAAAATCGCGGAATCACTCATGGACTACCACGCGATAGCACAGTCTGAATCACGGGATCTCAGACCCACACGTGATTCCTAGGCAGAAAGGCCTCGGGTCAGGATATCTGTCCTTCCCAGAGCGTACTCGGGGATCAGCCGAGAAGCCAAGGTGTATCGATACAACAACATATACTGAGACTATTCTCTGTGTAAACCAAATCATAAATCTTTTCTATGCACATGCTTAAAACATAATATGTACGTATAAATATATTCGTATACGTATATTCGTATATGCATAATCGTAAAACACATGCTCGTAAAATCATAATCAATCTGCATGCTCAAGTTCGTAAATCATTATAAAAGACTCGCAATCAATCCGTGAAAATAAATTGTCCACTCACAGACTAGCGTAACGCGTATCGCGTTAACCCGTGATCCGGCGGAAAGTCCCTCGCCAAAAGAACGATCACGAACCCCTGAATAATCACAAAATCCATATCTCAAAATCATATCTCGACAATACAAGACAAATCACGAGAAACCACCGTTCTCGGAAACACATAACTCAAAGTCGACGAATCGTCGAAAATCCGTATATACCACCTCAATACCTCGCTTTACGCTCAGACGCTCAACTCGAAAAACGAACCTCCCTACTGCGATCGGGGCGCGATTTCGAGTCAAATGACATGCAACTTGTCGAAAGTCCGAAAAAGTCAAACTTGACCGTTAACCGCCGTCCACGGCGGCGCCACCGTTGACCGAAGAATTTCAAGGCGGAGCTGCACCTATTCCACTCAAAATCACCCACTGAGCAACTTTCATAACTGCACCGAAGTCCAATTCTCACTCTAACTAGGTCAATTTCATGAAAAACCGAATGTACACACAAATTTCAAATCCAAAATTCTCCTTCCACAATCAAAATTAGAACTCCAAACTTACATGGTAGCTTGCTAGTGATTAGAGCTTCAAAGCCCACCCAAAATTCCAGCTCAAATCGGTCTAAATCACCAAACCCGAATTACAAAGTTTCTCACTCTTTTCTTGCCGGAATTTCCATTCACGCTGGTGAGCCACGCCGGAAAATAAGGCCGGGGAAGGGTCGAGGAGGTTGAGGCGCACCGATTGCCACCTCCCCCGTGGCCGGAGACAGCCGGAAGGGCACCACCGCCGTCAACCACCGTGGAGCATGACGTGAAGCTCTTCTCTCCACCGAGTTGACTCAGTCAACTCGGTCAACTCCCAATATGGAAATGTTGACTTGCCCAAAACAGTAGGTTTCTATTTATAGCTTTTCCCAAAACGGAAACTTCATAATTATCCATTTCGACAAACTTCAAACGCGCGTAACTTTCTCGTCGTAATTCCGATTCCGATAATTCTCGCGGCCTCAAACTCGTCTCGACGTACTCTTCAATAATCACCCGAAGTCAAACACATCGGCCAAAAGGATAGAAAGTCAACCCTTCAAAGCAACACACATTAAATCGACTAAATAATCAACAAACGGAAATAATCACAACTAAATCTTCGTAACTCAAAATAATGCTCCGGAAATTCCCACGAACTCGAAATTAAATTCTGAACAACTTCCGCGACGGATCCGAAGCCAAATTCTCGTCCGGTAATTTAGTCGCTAACAAACCTGCCATTTAAATCTGTTTCCGTCGAAACTTCAAATATTCATAATTAATTCCTCGGTCGTCCAAATAACGATCCGGAACCGCCCACGAACTCGTAATTACAAGTACAACGACTCTTGAGAAGAGACCCAGCTCCAATTCTCGGCCAATAATCTAGTCGTTAAGAAAGCTGGCGGTTTCAACACTGTCGTAACTTTGCGACTATGCGACTTAACTGCTGATTCTGTTTTGGGTCGTCACATTGCCCATCTTCACCATCCCAAAGTCTCCAGCTTTGTATATGGTAAAGAACTCTGAGGCGTCGTGGCATGGAAAGATGCTCCAGAATCAACTACTCCTTGAACTCCTTTATCTTCATCAACATGTAGGCATTCATCATCAAGATAAAGAAACTCACATTCTTGATGAGTTACAGCAGCGGTAGTATTGGTAATGTCTTCCTTCTTTTGGTTTGCATGGCCTTCTTTCCCTTCCTTCTTGTTATTCTTCAATTTGTTGCAATTTTTCTTCACGTGGCCATAGATACCACAATAATGACATTTTCCATTGAATCTTGTCCTGGAACCGCTAGCACTCCTTCCATGATCTCGGTTGGGACCTTTTCTTTTGCTCCTTCCTCTATTTTTGGCAAGAAATACTTGGCTATTGTCGGAACTTGATGACATCTTCCTTATTTCTTCATTCATCATATTATCTTTAATATTATTCATAGAAAATACATCATTAGGAGCAGAGTTACTTACAGTGATCACAAAGGTCTCCCAATTATCAGGTAATGAACCAAGAAGCAACAATGCTTGCATCTCATCATCATTCTTCATATCCATCATAGCCAATTGATTAATGATGATTTGGAAGTTGTTGAGATGCTCGGTCACCTTCACACCGTCTTGATACTTCATGTTGACAAGCTCCTTTATAAGAAAGGCTTTCTTGGAGGCGGTCTTTTGCTCGAACAACGACTCCAACTTCAACCAAATGGAATGAGCATCGATTTCGTTGGACACATGGTGGAACACACTATCATCCACCCATTCTCGAATGTGACTGGTGGCCTTTCGATTCAACTTCTTCCATTCTGCATCATTTATAGTCTCTGGCTTGGCTTCCACTCTTTCAATAGGCTCATGCAAATCCTTGCAATAGAGTATATCCTCCATTCTCGGCATCCATGTAATCTAATTTGAATGGTTGAGTCGAACCATGGTACTTCTTGCACCTTCCATTCTAGCACACAACCCAATTTCTCTAATACCATTGTTGGGTAAAACAGTAGAATAAAAAAAATAACGCAAACCACAAAATAAAAATATGCAAGGAAATAAAAGAGTAAGAGGTAGAGAACATCGGATATAACGTGGTTTGGTGAGATGCCTACGTCCACGGGGCAGCAACAACAAGAACCTCTACTATCAAAGATATGGGTACAAGAGATACACAACTTCAAGAGCACCTCTTGAAAAAAACCCTCTCTCACACTTGTTTTTCTCCCTAACTATTACAACACTCTCAACTAGGATTGGGAACTCTCTTTACTCTCTACTTCTTAGAGTAAGATGAACTTTCTTTGATGAGATGATGGAATGAGCTAATGACCTCTCTTTATATAGGCTAAAGAGGAACCCTCTAGATCTTCATTAGTGCCTTCCACCATAAATGTCGATTCATGAACCTTCCATGTTTATGAACCTTCTAGGACTCTCCACAATTCTTGGGAAACTGCAGAGCCCTCTACAATTTATTTCCTTTAATAATTAGTCAACTTATTTTGGTCATATAAGCAAGTTTTTTTTGTGATTATCGGAAGTTGGTGCAAGAAAATATTTTAAATAATTGATTTTATGTCGATTTGATCTGAGTCGTTAGATCTTGATCAGATTGATTTTGGGCCGCTAGATTTGATTATCGGTTTGGGTATAAATAGGAATTAATTTTGAAAAAATAAATTAGAAAAATCCATCAGGCTCGACCCGTTTTTCTCCCCCGGCGACCCATTTAACAAACCCTACCCGTTTCACCGATTTTGGCCACCTCCGGCGAAGAGAAAGGTAGGGAAATGATCCTGGATCATTTCTGGTTTGTTTGTGGTAGTTGTTGTGGATTTTGGTATAGGTTTAATGGCAACCCGAATCGAGTTTAACCTTGTCAAATCTCTGCCGTCAGTGGCGGTGCTCAGGCAAGGTTTTGGGGGTCGGGGATAGGGAATTTTTGTAGCTCTCCTTTCCCTGAGTCTTCCTGGGTAGATAGAAAGGTCCGAGGAAGCTCCACGGCGGAGCTTCGTCGAATTGGAATTTCTGGCCAATTTCGGGCCGTGGAATTCGAGCGCCGCCGATTCTGGCAATTTGGCAGCATGTCAGGGTGCGTAGGTATGGAGGGTCAACTGGGCTCTAGGAAAGGAACATTTCTAGGGGTTAATTGCATCTGTTGGTGGCGGTTGCCGGAAAGTAGGTTTCCGATCTATTTGGCGATTTTTGGCCAAACGCCGGCAATTTGGACATCAGTCAAGTTAGAAAAGTTGTAGTACTCATTGTAAGCTTTCCAATGTAGGATCGAACACCCCCATTGGTTGACTTTGACCGGAGGCGCGTGACAGTCACTCGCCGCTGCCCACGGCAGAGCTCCGACGAGAAAATTATCTGAAATCTTCGGGGGACTTACGGGGTTGTTTTTAGGGTCGATTTTCATAATTTTACTTATATTCTGATATTGTATGATTCGTATTTACAACACATCGTGATCACGACCCTAGCAGCGAAGGAAATTCCACTGGACCTCAGCAGTAGTCGCAAACTTGTGAGTAGACGTTTATTTATTTCCACAGTTGCTGCCAGTTCATATTTACACAAATTTATAGTCTCCTGTATTTATTACAGTCGAGTTTGGAGGTATGTTTGTGATGGTTTTATTTCCAGCATCGATGCTTTGACTAGTCGGCTGATCACTAACTAGTCGGGTCAGACCGGGTTAGGACAAATGCTCTGCTGACCCAGATTGTCTTGTGATAGGACAAACCTCTAGACGATCCCATCACCTTTCTATTTACAGTCTTAGAGATGCTCCGGGTTAGAACAAATACCTTGAGCGCCCACCTCCATATTTTATTTCAGTTTATTATATTTGAACTCGCTTTATTTTACAAAAATTAGTAAAAAAAAAAAGCATATTATTACAGATTTATTGTTTTACGTAATTCGTTATTTTTGTCCACTCACTCTAATGTTTTATATTTCAAATATCGTTCCTTAGGTTTTTCGGTTTCCGTCGCCCAAACTGCAGTTTAAATCATGAATTCTCATGGTGTAGTCCAAGGCTTTGAGTCCACCTATGAGCTACTCATTCAGTAGGTTCCAGTCTACTGTCAGATCTATTTATAAGTAATCTATGTTCAGAGAAGTCGCTCTGAAATTCAGATGTAATATGTTATTTCCAGTTTCTCGAATAGTGGTCGAGTTTGATTTCTTTGTATTCAGAACTAGCATGTTGTAAATATGTGTTTAAATTCCTGAGTTAAATTTCTGGTTCTTGTTTATGTTATTTATTGAGAAATCCCGATGGACAATCGGTGGTCCACGGTTTGTTTGTCGAAATTTGGTTTAGAAGTGTTATTTTCTTACAGGTTTTTTGGGTTGTTCAGTTTTCAAAGGGAATTATGTCAAAAATTTTGTAAAAATTCTCAGAGTTTAATTAATCGTTAGGATTTAATTCTAGTTTACTAGTTAAACTATCTAGTTTACTAGCTAAACTAGGGTTGGGTCCTTTCAGTTTGGTATCAGAGCATTAGGTTACAGATCCTGTAGACTCTTGTTATGTCAGTACAGACATTTGATAGTGTACAACACTCCCGGAAGGATGGCCCGACCAGCCGGCGAATCCTCATCATATCTCCAAGTGTTGTACATTGTTAACTGTTTAGAGTCTCTTAGTTGAGCCATTTTCTTGGTCACTTCGAGGGAGATAAATAATTTTTTGTGGACTCTTAGGTCATTATTATGCCTCGACAAATAGCTCAACAGGATGAAACGCAGTCTTTGGCACAGCAGATGCGTGAATTAATACACGCATGATGCCAGAGCCACGTGAGGATCATGATGATTTAGTCACCAATGCTAAATCAGCAGGAGCAGTTCCCTTTGCAGGATCTCCTGACCCTGAGACTTTTGAGAACTGGCTTATAGAGATTGGTCCAGTATGCGACTGCCTGATTCCCCAGTTGACTTCAGAGCAGAGAACATCGATAGTTGTGGGTCTATTGTAGGACCATGCTTACTGTTGGTGGGAGAGCACTGAGAAAAATGAAACCATCACCTCGTGGGCAGAGTTCAGGGAGTTGTTCATGAGTCGCTTCTTCAGTGAAGCAACAGAGCAAATGAAATAAGAGGAGTTTATGAATCTTCGACAAGGAGACTTGTTCATGATGGAGTATCGGGATCATTTCACCCGTTTATCCAGATTTGCACCAAATTCTATCAGGTTATTGAAGGAAAGAAGTTGGAGGTTTGAGCAAGGTTTGTGACATAAGATTGCCTCGTTCATGTTAGGTGTACCACGCACTGATTTTGATGAGTTTGTTAGTGCTGCTGTGAGATGTGAGGATAGGCTTCAATCAGAGCGGGGCCAGACTCAACAATTTGAGGAAGGTGAGCCCAGCCAAGGTCCATCAAAAAGGGAAGGCTCCAGAGCATCTGGTTCCACATCATCTTCTGGTGATGGATCTCAAACTTCTAGTGCACGTCGTCCTAGCTGTTTTCCTAGATGAAGGTGGAGTCGATCATAGAGGTAGAGGTCTGGGGCCAGTTCCAGTGGTTCTCGATTTACTCCATCGGCACCAAGAGATTTTTCTCTATGCAATAGATGTAACAAGCACCATTTCGGACAGTGTCAGTTTGGGACTTCAGCTTGTTATCGTTGTCGCCAGATGGGCCACTTTGCGAATGAGTGTCTATAGAGGGATACCTCAGGCGGATTTCCGGTGCAGAGTTCTAGTGGTAGTTAGGGGGCAACTTCAGGGGTTAGAATCGCACCACCACCCAGACAGCCAGCTTATCAGGACTGGAACCAGAAAGAGCAACCAGCTGGACAGACTAGCCAGGCCCGACTTCATCGGATGACTTTACAGGAGAGCAGAGCATCTCCAGAGGTGATTATTGGTACGTTGCATGTTTTTGGTTATGCTGTTTTTACTTTAATAGATCCGGGGGTGACACATTCATTTATCTCCGTGCGATTAACATCAATAATTAACGTACCTGCCACTTCCTTATTGAAAATGTGGCGAGTGACTTATACCTTTGGCAAGGTGATTTTAGTTGGGCTAATGTATCAAAACTGTAGCGTGATGGTTGGAGGTCTTGGATTGTGTGTCGATCTATTAGCTCTTAACAATGCAGATTTTGATTTAATTCTGGGTATGGATTTTCTGAGCAATCATCTAGCTTTTGTTGATTGTCATCGGAAAGAGGTAGTATTTAGAATTCTGGGATTCCCTAAGATTCTATTTCGTTTCGAAAGAAATGTTCTTTCATCGTGCCTTATTTCCGCTATGAGCCTGAGAAGATGTCGCATGAAGGGTGTACCGCATATCTGGCACATGTGGTGAATACCAGTATTTTCACCCCTAACCTTGAGCAGATTAAGGTGGTTAGGAAATATCCTGATGTTTTTCCTGATAAATTACCAGGTCGTCCTCCAGTTAGGTAAATAGATTTCACGATCGAGCTACTTCCGGGTACAGGCCCTATAGCTCAAGCTCCATATATAATGGCTCCAGCTAATTTGAGAGAATTGCAAATTTAGCTTCAGGACATAATTGATAAGGGTTTCATCCATCCTAGCATATCACCGTGGGGAGCTCCAGTTTTATTTATGAAAAAGAAGGATGGATATATGAGGTTCTACATCGACTATCGGAAGCTGAATTAGGTTACAGTGAAGAATAAGAAACTACTGCCTCAGATTGAAGATTTATTCGATCATCTTAAGGGAGCTACGGTATTATCTAAGATTGATTTACAATCGGGATACCATCAGTTGCAGATTAGAGAGTCAGATGTCTCTAAAACCATGTTTTGATCTCATTATGGGCATTATGAGTTTCTGGTTATGCCGTTCGGTTTGACGAATGCACCTGCTACCTTTATAGATTTGATGAATTGAGTATTTCGAGCATATCTTGATAAATTTGTCATTGTATTTATTGATGATATCCTGATTTACTCTACAGACGAGAGGCAACATGCAAGACATTTCCATATTATTTTAAGGCCTTGGGAGAATCTCAGTTATATGCCAAGTGTAGTAAATTTTGGTTTGATAGAGTTGAATTCCTTGGCCATGTGATTTCAGAAGATGGAGTTAGTGTTGACCCTGACAAGGTGGAGGGAGTATTGAATTGGAGCATACCTACTACTGTAGCCGATATCAGGAGTTTTCTAGGTTTAGCCGGATACTATCGTCGATTTGTGAAAGATTTTTCAAGTATTGCTGCACCTCTTACCCGACTTACAAGGAAAGGAATTAGATTTGATTGGTCAGCCGCTTATGAGGAAAGTTTTTCAGACTTTAAAGACTAGGCTAACCACTGCTCTAGTGTTGACTTTACCGGATGATAGTGGAGAGTTTATAGTTTTCAGTGATGCATCCAAGTTAGGTTTGGGATGTGTGTTGATGCAGCAAGGCAAAGTTGTTGCTTATGATTCCCGACAATTAAAGCCACATGAAGTGAATTATCTCACTCATGACTTGGAGTTAGCAGTGATTATTTTCGCGTTGGAAGTTTGAAGACACTACTTATATGGTGCCAGGTGTCGGATTTTTACCGACCATAAAAGTCTTACGTATTTCTTTACACAACCAGAACTGAATTTGAGGCAAAGAAGGTGGATGGAACTATAAAGTGATTATGAGTGCACTTTTGAGTACCATCCTGGAAAGGCAAACGTGGTAGCTGATGCTCTTAGTCGAAAATCAGGAGTTGCTCTTTTGCATATACAAATGACTCGGATGCCACAACTTTCTAGGTTGCGAGCCACTGGCATATTCCTGTACACAGATGATGATGAACCGGGAGTTTTACTTGCCATCTTCCAGGTTCGACTTGTTCTTATTGACAGAGTTCATGACTTACAAGATTCTGATGTCTGATTGTTGAAATTAAAGGAAGCAATACTGTAATGACCCGAATCAGAGTTGTATGTTAATTGGCTTGATTCGCGAGTTTCACAATAAATCGCAATTTATTGTAATTAGTCGATATGGCGGGTTTGCTTGTGACTAAATTATTGGGAAAGAATTTGATATGAGTTCCTTCATGAGAGTTGTAGTGTACATGATTTCGAGCTCGTGGAAGTTTTCAGAGAATTATTTCGAGTTACGTAGAATAAGTTATGAATATTTCCGACCGTTGGATTTAGTCGTGTTTATCCATTTTGGTTTCGATTCTTTTTGGACCGTTGATCCTCTTGGGTCGCGATGTATAAATAGCGGAATAGTCATAAAATAATCAAAAAGTCGCATTTGTGCTGTTTGACCAGCGTTGACTGAAGTTGACCCGCATTGACCCGTTGACCGAGTTGGGTCGAGTTGACCCAATTTGATTTTGCCGTCGGATTCGGCGTTTCCGGTCACCTCCGGCCATGGTTTTGGTATGGTTAGCTTTCCCTTGTGATTTCCTATTGATGAGAACTTGATTAGAGTGGAATTGATTAAGAATCAAGGGAGAACGGAGTAAATGAAATTGGGAAATTTCGCCGGAATCGAGTGACGATTTCCGGCGAAATTCGGTGTCAGGGTGGTGGGGGGAAAGGTTCGATCCCCTCAAATCCATGATGATTTCTGGGTACTTTGTTTTGAAATTGGTTAAGGTTTGGGATAGTTTGGGACGGTGACCGGAGAGAGAATTCCGGAGTGACTTTCGGGCCGTTTTCCGACCGGTGTGGTCGGAATTGGAGGATGGTGTTGGAAGAAAATTTGTTGGGCTTGTGATGGAGAAGAGTTCTGGGCTTTCTCCACCAGAGAATTTCACTGTTGACGTCGCGCCGCCGCCGCCGTCGGTGGTCAACTACGGAGCTCCGGTTGACTTTTTGGATTTTGGAGAGTTTTATACCGTTTTGCTCATAATCGCGTCTCGATCATAGTCGTGAGGTTTTTGAGTTGAATTGAGTAGTTTATTTTGGGACGAGGGTTAATTGGGTATATTTTGAGAATTTTATTATCCTCGTCGATATTTCGAGCTATACGTCTTTCGAGGACGCGGGGTTCTCAAAGTATTAGCTTTCGTGTTTCAATATATATTGATCGTATCCCTGTTATTCAGATGATCAGGATCGAGTGTTTGGCGAGGAATTTTCTGCCGGACCTCAGAGTTAGCTCAGTACTGTGAGTGGACATTTTATTTTCACAGTTGAATTGCGAGTCTTGATTTGTACATTTTATGAGTATACATTTATGATTATGCATATACATTTATGATTATGCATTTATGATTATGCACTTTACGATTATGCATGTGCATGTAAAGGATTTATGATTTGGTTTACACATAGTACAGTCTCGGATATAGAGGTATGCATCGATGCTTTGGCTTCTCGGCTGATCCCCGAGATGCTCCGGGGGGGACAGATATCCTGATCCGAGGTCTTTTTTGCTTATTAATCACGAGGGGGTCTATGATCCCGTGATTAGACTGTACTATGCGAAGGAGTCCATGAGTAACCCCGCAGGATTTTACGTGCATATTTATGGATCAGGAAAAATGTACCTAGTCTGAATTTTCATATGCATTGACTCACATTATGCTTTTATGAGCATGTATTTGGGAAAAACATATTATTATTTTCATCCACTCACTCTAACGATTTATTTGTCTTTCCCTGGGCTTTTCGGATTCCTTTGCCTAGTTTGCAGTTTGGGTTCCAGTGTTGTGCGTCGACTGCGGAGGCATAGAGTTCGGATCACACTTCAGTTTCTGTAGGTTTCTTGTTCGACCTACTTAATGTAAATGATGTATATATACGTCGCTCTGAATACTCATGATTGTTTTCAGTCGAGTATACTCCTGAATGATTGTAGATTTCTTGTAAACCTTTGAGTTTATTATATATATGTTGTTGAGAAATCCGGATTTGGAACGGAGCCCCACAGTTTGGCTTTCGTGAAATATTCGAAGGGTATTTCTTTGCAGGTTCTAAGAATGGTTCATATACTTTCAAAGTAAACTCTAGCAAAAAAAAAATTAAGGTCATGTTTTCGAAGGGGTTTGATTTTGTTGAGGCAACTAAATCGGAGGCGGGTCTTTTCAAATATGTAACGGTGGACAACCAGAATTTACATTACGGAGAGATGGCTTACTGGTGATCAAAGGTAGACTTTGTGTTCCGAACAATGAAGGGTTGAAACGAGAAATACTTGATGAAGCTCATTGTTCAACTTATGCAATGCTTCCTGGTAGTATGAAAATGTATCGAACTCTTAAGGAGTATTACTAGTGGCCTAATATGAAGAGGAAAATAGCGACATATGTGAGCCAGTGTCCCATTTGTCAACAAGTAAAGGCGGAGCAGTAGAAACCTTCAAGCTTGATGCAACGTCTCGAGATTCCAGTTCGGAACATGTTACTATAGATTTTTTCTACAAGCTACCTCATGCATCCAAGGGCCATTTAGGTATTTGGGTAGTTGTAGATTGGTTCACGAAGTCTGCACATTTTATTCCGGTTCCAGAAAAACTTTCTATGAGCAAACTAACTCAGTTGTATATGCAAAAGATTGTGAAGCTACATGGTGTGCCTGTTTCTATTATCTCGGATCGAGATTCCCTTTTTACTTCACAATTTTGGAAAGCTTTACAGGAAACTATGGGCACTAAATTACGATTCAGTACAGCTTTCCACCTCCAGACATATAGCCAGTCAGAGAGAATCATTCAGACACTGGAGGACATGCTGAGATCTTGTGTATTGCAATTTTTGGGAAAATGCAATAAGCACCTGCATTTGATGGAATTTTCTTATAATAATAGTTTTCACTCTAGCATTGGAATGTCACCATATGAAGCCTTATACGGGAAACAGTGCAGAATCCCACTATGTTGGAGTGAGATAGGAGAGAGGAATCTTATTAATCTAGATATTGTGTAAGAAATGACGGAGAACGTGCAAATCATTTGAGACAAATTAAAGCCTTCCCAAGATCGACAAAAGAGTTATGCAAACGTTAGAAGAAAGAAATTAGAATTTGAGGTTAGTGACTTGGTATTTTTGAAATTATCACCATGGAAGGGTGTTATGTTATTTGGGAGGCGTGGCAAGCTCCAGCCACAATTCATCGAACCATATGAAATTATTGAACATGTCAGTGATGTTGCATATCGTTTGGAGTTACCATCAGAGCTAGCACGTGTTCATGACGTATTCCATGTGTCCTTATTGCAGAAATACATCTCCGACCCTTCTCGTGTTATTGTGCCTCAGCAGATTCTGTTACGTTAGGACTTAGTTTATATTGAGGAACCAGTGGAGATTCTTGAACGTAGGGAGCAAGTTCTCTAGAACAAAACCATTCCTTTAGTGAAAGTGTTATGGAGGAATCATGCAGTGGAAAAAGCCATATGGGAACCAGAACAGCATATGAGGGAGCAATATCCTCATCTTTTTTAAACGGTATGTAAATTTTGAGGAAGAAATTTTTGTAAGGGGGGTAGATTGTTATGACCCAAAACGAAATTACACGCTTATCGAGTTATATTACACCTCATCGCAGATTAGTCGCGTTATTTAGGTTATTAACGACTTTTTCACCAAGCGATATTTTGATTTGATTTTCTTCACGAAAGTTGTAGATTATTTAATTTCGAGTTCGTAGGAATTTTCGGGGAATTTTTCGAATAAGCGAGTTTTTTTGTGATTATCAGAAGTTGGTACAAGAAAATATTTTAAATAATTGATTTTATGTCGGTTTGATCTGAGCCGTTAGATCTTAATCAGATTGATTTTGGGCCGCTAGATTTGATGATCAGTTGGGGTATAAATAGGAATTAATTTTGAAAAATCAATCAGAAAATCCATTGGGGTCGACCCGTTTTTCTCCCACGGCGACCAGTTTAACAAACCCGACCCGTTTCACCGATTCCGGCCACCTCCGGCAAAGAGAAAGTTAGGGAAATTATCCATGATATTTTCTGGTTTGTTTGTGGTAGTGGTTGTGGATTTTGGTGTAGGTTTAAGAGCAACCCAAATCGGGTTTAACCTTGCCGAATTGCTGCCGCCGGTGGCGATGCTCTGGCGAGGTTTTGGGGGTCGAGGATAGGGTTTTTGTAGCTCTCCTTTCCCTGAGTTTTTCTGGGTGGATAGAAAGGTCTGAGGAAGCTCCACGGCGGAGCTTCATCGAATTGGAATTTCTGTCAAATGTTGGGCCGTAGAATTCTAGCGCCGATTCTGACGATTTGGCAACATGTCCGGGTGCGTAGGTATGGGGGATCGACTGGGCTTGAGGAGAGGAACATTTATAGGGGTTAATCGCCGTTGTTGGTGGTGGTTGCTAGAAAATAGGTTTCTAGTTTGTTTGGGCGATTTCCGGCCAAACGCCGGCGATTTGGACATCGATCTAGTTAGAAAAAGTACTCATTGTAAGCTTTCCAACGTGGGGTCGAACATCCCCATTGGTTGACTTTGGCCGGAGGCATGTGTGGCTCACGCGCCACCTCCCACAGTGGAGCTCCGCCAAGGAAATTTTCTGAAATCTTCGGGGGACTTCCAGGGTTGTTTTAGAGTCGATTTTCATAGTTTTACGCATATTCTGATATTGTATGATTCTTATTTACAGGACATCGGGATCACGACCCTAGCAGTGTAGGAAATTCCACTGGACCCCAGCAGTAGTCACTGACTTATGAGTGGACATTTATTTATTTTCACAGTTGCTACGAGTATTACACAGATTTACAATCTCCCGTATTTTATTACAGTCGAGTTTAGAGGTATGTTTGTTATGGTTTTATTTCCATCATCGATGCTCTAACTAGTCGGCTGATCACTGATTAGTCAGGTCAGACCAGGTTAGGACAAATGCTCTGCCGACCCAAATTGTCTCAAGATAGGACAAACCCCTAGATGATTCCATCACCTTTTTATTTATAGTCTTGGAGACGCTCCGGGTTAGGACAAATACCCTGAGCACCCACCTCCATATTTTATTTCAGTTTATTATATTTGAACTCGCTTTATTTTATAGAAATTAGCAAAAAAAGCATGTTATTATATATTTATTGTTTTGTGTAATTTACGTTATTTTTGTCCACTCAGTCTAACGTTTTATATTTTAAATGTCTTTCACTAGACTTATCGGTTTCCATCGCCCAGGCTGCAGTTTAAATCTAGAACTCGCGTGGTATCGTCAAAGGCTTTGAGTCCACCTGTCAACTACTCATTCTGTAGGTTTCAGTCTACTATTAGATCTATTTATATGTAATTTATGTTCATAGAAGTCGCTATGAATTCCAGTTGTATTATGTTATTTCCAATTTCTCGAGTAATGGCTGAGTTTGAGTTCTTTATATTCAGAACCAGCATGTTGTAAATACGTGTTTAAATTCCTGAGTTAAATTTCTGGTTCTTGTTTATGTTATTTATTGAGAAATCCGGATGGACAATCGGTGGTCCACGGTTTGTTTGTGGGAATTTGGTTTAGAAGTGTTCTTTTCTTGCAGGTTTTTAGGTTATTCAGTTTTCAAAGGGAATTATGTCAAAGTTTTCATAGAAATTCTCAAAGTTTCATTAATCGTTAGGATTTAAATCTAGTTTACTAGTTTACTAGCTAAACTAAGGTTGGGTCCTTTCACTGTTGGAGATGATGTTGATACCCCTTTGCGAATGAAAGTTGCATTCATCCGGCTTATAGAAGTTGTTTCTCTTGGCGGCCTTGAGAGTAGGAGCATTGGTTGGTGTCATGCTTGTGAACCATTGTGATGGGATGGATTTGATAGATGGAACTCGGACACATAGAAAGCATCACGCACATAAACTTAGTACTCACATCAAACATACACGTAAATTGTCACACCTATGACCTAAATTCATGTCACCAAGTCATCTCAAAGCATGTTATGTCTCGATTTTATCAGTTTCAATTCAAAGTTACCAAGTAGAGTCTCAAATGCACAATTTCACATAAATAACACACAAAGTAACATAATCATCAAATTAGAGTCATCAAGCATTTAGTCCATTGAAGAAATGCTATCCAATTTCGAACCAAAACATCAACAATCCTTACCTAGACAATCACATCAGGACTAAAACACACAAAACAAACAACCACACACAAACCTGCTTCAAATTTTTCACCCAAATTTTTTTATAAGTTATCATGCATTTGACTTCAAATTTCAACAACCCATTAGTCTTAGATCATGAAGTCAAGCACAAAAAGACTCAATTAACACTAAACACAAGCCAATCCCAAAATTTTGAAACTAGGGTTCATGCAGAGTTCAAGGTATCCAATTTCAACAATTTCATGCATATAAGTATTAAAATTATACAACCCATACATCACAATCAAGGAATATAGCCATAAACATCACAAAAACACAACTTAACCTCACAAAAATTTCAAATCGGAATTTAGGGTTCTAGAGCACAAACATTTGAAGAAAGCTTCAAAAACACAATCCAATCCACTCTAATACGCAAGAATAAGATTCCAAGTAAAAATTTTGAGAGAGTTTTGAGTGATTTTGAGGTTAGAGAGTGTTTAGAGTGTTTAGAGGTAGAGAGAGACGAAGAGAAAGAGATAAAGTCAAAGAAAAATGATAGGGGAGGCAGAGAGAAAAAAAGAAAAGAGAGGAAAGAGGGGAGTTTTTTTTAAAGTCAACTCAAGTCAATACCATTCCCAGACCCATCTTTGACGGGTCGAAATATTTTCTCGACTTTGTCGAAGGTGAGCCACTGCCTCCACTTTGTGCAACCGTTCGACGAGTTAAATAGGCAGAACTATCATTCTTTGACCAGTCAAAAATTCCCAATTTTTGACTCCAAAACATGCACTAACTCCCATCCTAAAGTTTCACACACCCTACACACATTCCTACCACAATTTTCATATGCACAAAGCTAACTTACTTAACACATAAACACATCAACAAGCATAGAAATTGAAAGTGAGGTAAGAGATTAGAAGTGCTCCACCTTGAAGACCAAAATATAGCATCCATAGTCACCAACAATCACCAAGAAGCAAGACCGTGATTGGTCTTGCCTTCCATGCTAGGTATCCTTAGCTTCCTTCAAAGTTGCTTCTCTGAGTTCACATGATCACAACCTCTACCTCAAACTTTATTCATTGTAGCTCTCTCAATGGTGTCCGACCATCACGGGTTCATGTTTAACGACCTTAATATGGTTGGGGTAGAGGGAAAAGCTTTAAAGCATCATAGGATGCGGAAGATGCACAAATTTCACCTCAATAACATGGTCGGTTGGTGCTATTTCTTCCCACGGCTTGATCCGGTGTCCATTCACCTTGAAAGTACTTCCATCTCTCAAATTTCTCAAAGTAACAGCTCCATGAGGAAAAACCTCAACAATCTCAAAGGGACCATTCCATCTAGACCTTAGCTTCTCTGGATGTAAGGAGAGTTTAGAGTTGTATAAGAGCACTTTTTGTCCCACAACAAGCTCCTTATGCCTCAAGCGATTGTCATGGTACCTTTTCGTCTTCTCTTTGTAGATTGGGGCATTCTCATAGGCTTTGAGCCTCAATTCTTCTAGCTCCATAATGTCAAGCTTCCTTTTCTCCCCACTAGCCCCTAATTCCATGTTCAATGTGTTTATGGCCAATCTTGCTTTATGCTCAAGCTCCACCGGTAAGTAACAAGCTTTCTCATAGACAAGTCTATAAGATGGCATGCCTATAGGAGTTTTAAATGCGGTCTCGTATGCCCAAAGTGCATCATCAAGCTTTTGACTCTAAACTTTTCGGTTGGCACTCATGGTCTTCTCCAAGATATTCTTAACTTCTCGGTTGCTTATCTCTACTTGTCCACTCGTTTGGGGGTGATATGGTGTAGCTACTTTGTTAACAACCTCATACTTCTTCAAGGGAGCCTTGAGCTTGTGGTTAATAAAGTGGGAGCCCCCATCACTTATGATGGCCCTTAGGGTCTCATGCCTTGTAAAGATGGCAACCTTGAGGAAATTGGTCACCACCTTGCCATCATTGGTTAGGCATGCCATAGCTTCCACCTACTTGGATACATAGTCTACCGCCACAAAGATGTAGTACATGCCATGTGAGCAAGGGAAAGACCCCATGAAGTCAATACCCCAAACATCAAAGATTTCGGTCTCCATGATTGTCTTTAATGGAATTGTGTCCCTTGAGTTGATCATCTCAACTTGTTGACAGCGATCGCATGTCTTCACAAAAGAATGGGCGTCTCGAAAAAGGTTGGGCCACCAAAATCCAGCTTGGAGAACCTTGTAAGTGGTCTTGGAAGGCCTATGGTGTCCTCCACATTCAAATGCATGGAAAAAATTGAGCACACCATACATCTCCTCATGTGGCACACATGTTCTTAGAATCTCATATCTACCTTCCTTGTAAAAAAAGGGTTCATCCCAAATAAACTCTCGACAAATTCTCCTCGACCTCTTTTGTTAGTCGCTTGAAAAGTGGGCAAGGATGAAGGTACCATTGCTTGAGAGAAAGTTTTCAATATCCATAAATCATGGATTATTGGAAGTAGCAAACACCTCTTTGACATCGAATAGTTGCTCATCCAAAAATTCATCATTCAAGTCACCATCTTCTTCCTTGAGTTTCAGGTGTAAGAGGTGATCCACTACCAAGTTGTTATTCCCAAGCTTGTCCACAATCTCTAAGTCAAACTCTTGAACTAGTAGCACCCATCTTAACAATCTTACCTTAGACTCGGCCTTAGTGAAAAGACACTTGAAAGCATTATGATTTGTATGCACTATGACCTTTGAACCCACAATTTAGCTCCGAAATTTGTCAAGAGCAAACACTATAGCCAACATCTCCTTTTCCGTGGTGATGTAGTTCCTTTGAGCCGGATTCAATGTTCTTGAAGCATATTGTATCACACCCAACACGTTGTTCCTTCTTTGGCCAAACACCGCCCCCATTGAGTAATCATTAGCATCACACCTAATCTCAAAGGGTAAACTCCAATTCGGCTTCATGATTACTGGACTGGTACAAATGCTTGTGCTTGAGAGTCTCAGATGCTTCTTCAAGCTCTAGAGTGATTGTGTAGTAGGCATCCTTAGCAAGCATGTCCGTCAAATATTTAGCAATCTTGCTAAAATCCTTATTGAATCTTCTATAGAAACCCGCATGCCCCAAAAAGCTTCGAACTTCCTTCATATTGTATGGAATGGGCAACTTCTCAATCACTTTCTGAAAGGACCCAACCCCGATTTAGCTCCCTAAACCGGAATCGAACCCCTTCGAAAACACGAACCAACAAAAACCGTAGAAATTTTGGCAGAGTTTCGCTACTAACGTGGAATTACCATTACCTGCACGCGGAAAATACACTTCATCCTATGCCACAAAAATCAAACCGTGGGCACCAATCCCATCCGGATTTCTCAATATCTCAACAGTAAAGTAAAACAATAAATATATCTGTACTTCACTGAAATCCGGTGTAAAATCGTATAAACATATACATCAAAATACTCAAAGCAATCTCTAAAGTATAATCTGAAAGGACCCAACCCCGATTTAGCTTCCTAAATCGGAATCAAACCCCTTCGAAAACATGAACCAACAAAAACTTTTCGAAATTTGGGCAGAGTTTCGTTACTAGCGTGTAATTACCATTACCTGCACGCAGAAAATACACTTCATCCTATGCCACAAAAAGCAAACCGTGGGCACCAATCCCATCCGGATTTCTCAATATCTCAACAGTAAAGTAAACAATACATATAATATATACTTTACTGAAATCCGGGTAAAATCGTATAACATAACAATAGATTTCTCAGAGCGACCTCTAACACATAAACATATACGTATACCACAGTAGGTAGAACAATAAACCTACTTGATGAAACAAAGTAGCTCGAGCACTATGCCTCTGACCATGACGTGCGACACCAGAGCCTGAACTGCAAACTAGGCACGGAAACCGAAAAGCCCAGGGGAAAGATAATAAACACGTTAGAGTGAGTGGACGAAAATAAATGTCTTTCACCAAGTAATATGTGTTTTAAAACATATGCGAGTCGAAATATAAATAAATCAAATCAAATTGCATACGAGGAGACGCTGACTCCAACTCGTAAACAGAGCATGCACGGAAAATCTCACAGTTAGAACCACGGGGTCCCTAGCCCACACGTGATCCTAGCTGCAGTAGCACAGTCGGAACCACGGGGTCCCTAGCCCACACGTGATTCTAGCCGGTAAACATCCTCGGGGATCAGCCGGGATGCAGTGTATCGATACAACATCACAAACTATGACTGTACTCAGTGAAAATCAAATCATAAACAATTCGATGCAAATGCATGAAACAACATATAAGTGTATGTATACTCGTGTACGTATATCCGTATAATCGTAAAACACATGCTCGTAAAACTATAATCAAACTGCATGCTCAAGTTCGTAAATCATATATAAAAGACTCGCAATCAATCCGTGAAAAGAAATGTCCACTCACAGTCTGGCGTAACGCGATACGCGTTAACCCGTGATCCGGCGGAATGTCCCTCGCCAAACAAACGATCACGAACCCCTGAATATTCACAATGTCCAATATTCAAAGTCATAATCCGACAGTACAATACAAATCACGAGAAACCACCGTTCTCGGAAACACGAAATTCAATGTCGACGAATCGTCGAAAATCCGTATATGTACACCACAATACCTCGCTTTACGTTTGGATGCTCAACTCGAAAAACGAACCTCCCCACAGCGATCGGGGCTCGATTTCAAGTCAAATGACATGCAACTTGTCGAAAGTCCAAAAAGTCAACCCATTGACCGTTGACCGCCGCCGTCCACGGCGGCACCGCCGCCGGATGTGAAATTTCACGGCGGAGCCACCCCTATTTCACTCAAAATCACCCACTGAGCAACTTTGTCAACTGCACCGAAGTCCAATTCTCACTCTAACACATCCAATTTCAAGTAAAACCGAAATGGAACACAAAATTCAAACCCAAAATTCTCCATGCTCAAATCGAATTAGAACACCATGTTTATATTGTTAGAATCACATTGAAGAGGGCTACAAAACCCATTACTTCTTAGAGTTCAATTCGGCCGAATTTGAGGAACCCGAATTCACCAAGAAACCTTGAACTTTGGCCGGATTTTCATACACCTCCGGCGTCCCACACCGTGAACGGTGACCGAGGATGGGACGAGGAGGTCAAGGCGCACCCATTAAGATGAACGGCGAGCTCGGAGGTGGCCGGACGGAGCTCACCGCCGGCGAGCCGTGAGCAAGACGCGCCACCCATCTCCACCTTCTCTCTCCCCGCGTTGACCGGTCCACACCCATTAATGACCACATGTTGACTTTCCCAATATAGTAAGTTACTATTTATAGCTTTCCCAAAAAGGAAACCTCCAAAAATACATTTCGGCAAACTTAAAACATCCGTAACTCTCGCGTCGTAACTCCGATTCCGATAATTCTCGCGGCCACGAACTCGACTCGACATATTCTTCCAATATCACCCAAATTCAAACACATCGGCCATTTGGATAAAAAGTCAACCATTCAAACCAACACACATTAAATCGACTAAATAATCACAATCGGAAATAATCACAACTAAATCTTTGTAACTCAGAATAATGCTCCGGAAGTTCCCACAAACTCGAAATTAAATTCCGAACAACTTCCGTGAAGAAGCCGAAACCAAATTCTCGACCGGTAATTTAGTCGCTAAGTAGCTCGCCATATTAATCCGTTTCCGTCGAAACTTCAAATACCCATAACTAATTCCTCGGTCGTCCAAATAACGATCCGGAACCGCCCACAAACTCGTAATCACACGTACAATGACTCTCGAGAAGAGACTTAGCTCTAATTCTCGGCCAATAATTTAGTCGTTAATAAGTTCGGCAATTAAAATAACTGTCGCAACTCTGCGACAGCGCGCGAGCTCATCAATCAAGCTGATCATACTGCTGATTCTGAGCCGGGTCGTCACATAATCATATAAATATACCATAGTAGGTAGAACAATAAACCTACAGGAAGAAACAAGGTAGCTCGAGCACTATGCCTCCGATCACGACGTGCAACACCAGAGTCCGAACTGCAAACTGGGCACGGAAACCGAAAAGCCCAGGGGAAAGGCAAATAAAAACGTTAGAGTGAGTGGACGAAAATAAACATATGCCTTTCACTAGTTTATATACATACTCAATGTAAAACAGTGCGACTTCGGAATACAACACACACACACACACACACACACACACATATATATATATATATATATATATATACGGAGGTTGTCGGGCGACCTCTCAAGCCCGACGTCAGGTGAATCGCTCAAACCTGACAGTGATAGACCAGGGGACCACTCAACCCTGGCGGCACGCAGGGGACCACTCAACCCCGCCCAGAGGAATCTCTCAACTCTGGTACATCGATGTAATAAATGCCATCACCCATAAACATATAACAATACCTCCGAAAATAACAAATATCACAACATCGTATAATTTAAATACGGAAATCATAAAATCCATGAACTCGCAAATCAACGGTGAAAATATAAACTTGTCCACTCACAGACTAGCGTAACGCTGTTCGCGTTAACCCGTGATCCGGCGGAAAGTCCCTCGCCAAAAAAACGATCACGAACACCTGAATAATCACAATATCCAATTCTCAAAGTCATAACTCGACAATACAAGACAAATCACGAGAAACCACCGTTCTCGGAAACACATAATCCGATCACGACAAACTGTCAAAAATCCGGAAATCACACCTCAATACCTCGCTATACTTTCGGATGCTCAACTCGAAAAACGAACATCCCCACTGCGATCGAGGCGCGATTTTGAGTGAAATGACATATAACTCGTCGAAAACCACGCCAGGCGAAAAGTCGCCGCCGCCGTCGCCGCTGCCACCGTCGCCGGAAAATCCAAACCTGCCAAGAAAATTTCATTCTACACATGGTTTCAAAGATCTCGACGATCCCAACAACTTTCCAGTTATAGGTTAAGGCCAATTTTGACCGGAAAACCTCCAAAACTCAACCCAAAGTTTCAAACCCTTACCGGAATTCAAACCGTTCGATCTCTCTCCTCCGGCCACGGCGACCTTCAAGACCACTTGGAAAAGACTCCTTAGCATGTGGCTAACAAAAGCCCTCAAAGGAGCACCACCAAATCGGCTGGAATCAATGCCTCCGTCCGCCACCATTTCTCGCCGGAATTTCGTGATTTTTACCACCCAAATTCGTCCTCCTCCGGCCACCACGCAAGGGGATTCAACCACCAAGTTGAAGAGCAACCCAAGCCCAACAAAAGCCATGAAGAAACCTTGTTCAATTATGGCCGGAATCGGCCACAAATCCGGCAACAAAACTCGGTCACCGAACGGCACCCAAACGGGTCGACCCGCCATGGTCAACCCAGTCAACACAACTAAAATGGAAAGTTGACTTTCCCCTTTTGGCAACCCACTATTTATAGCCTTCCCAAAATGGAAACTTCGTAATTATCCTTTTCGACGAACTTTGAATACTCGTAACTTTTCCGTCGTAATTCCGATTCCGATAATTCTCGTGGCAACAAACTCGTCTCGACATGTTCTTCAATTATCACTTGAAGTCAAACACAGCGACAAATCCGATAAAAAGTCAACTGTTCAACCCAACACATACATAATCCGATTAAATAGTCCACGATCGGAAATATTCATAACTTAATCTCCGTAACTCAAAATAATGCTCCGGAAGTTCCCACAAACTCGAAATTAAATGCTCAACAACTTCCGTGAAGAAGCCGAAACCAAATTCTCGTCCGGTAATTTAGTCGTTAAGAGCACCACCATTTAAATCTGAACTTCAAATATTCATAATTAATTCCTCGGTCGTCCAAATAATGATTCGGAACCGCCCACGAACTCGAAATCACACGTACAACGACTCTCGAGAAGAGACCCAGCTCCAATTCTCGGCCAATAATTAAGTCTTTATCAAATCTGGCGATTCAATCATCAGTCGGAAATCTGCGATTACGCAGTAACTCACGAATCAAGCTGATTATACTTCTGATTCTGTTCTGGGTCGTCACAAATCCACCCCCCTTAAAAAAATTTCGACCTCGAAATTTCCGAGTCTGTCGGCTAAACATAGGAGCACTGTCTCTGCATACTGCTCTACTCACAAGTGGCAACCACAACTGAACGACTTTTCAGTGGCTACGACAACAGAACAACCCTGATAATAGGCTCCACAATAGGAGATAGCTCTGTACTGTAATCCCTGTACCCTCAAATCACGAATCTGAACTGGCTCAACACAATTGCCAAGTGTTCCTGCATAAGGAACGGATAGGGTACACAACACACAACAAACCTGAAACATAGTTCCGCCACACGGAACACAACAGAACACACACAAAAGCCAACAATATAGGCGATGCCGAACCATACGGCATAACACAAACTCGCCTATGACCACATCTGGATCAAACAATATGGCAAATCACAACTCAGTTTACACACATCAACATAACTCAAACATCGGATTCGGGCAATTATCAACCCATTTTCGCTAATCTGACAATTTGTGATAGCACATTCCACAAAATCAAAATCAAACGTCAACTCAAACCCTAACCAAACTCGCTCCAGCACAGTGGAGTACAACATTGTCCTCAAAACGACATCAAGCAATGTCAATATCACAGTGGTCAACAAACTGATACTGCAAGCAATCTCGAACAAGTGAAACTGCTGGTCCCAAATCCGTCGAAACTGCAATACCGAGGTCCACAACATGCCCTCTAAGGTCTAAATAGTCCTCAAAGATCGCTCTCCAATCTGAGGATAAGAACCAGTACTAACTTGTAATCTGGTCCCCAATGCTCGCTGCAAAGCTTGCCAACACACAGTCGTAGCTAATTATCTCGATCAGTGAACTGGGACATAGGTACACCACGTAGATGGACAATCTCTGTCAAACAAAGTTATGTCAGTCTGCCACTGAAATCATCCCCGAATGTACAAGGAAATGTACTGAGTTCGTCAAATGGTCCATAAGGGCCTAACAACTGGTATCACAACCAAAATGCATACAAACACACACAAACACAGCAACAAACGCCACGTCTAACCGGAAATCTCCAATGGCTGTAACTCTCTGGCAAGTCTCTGCCTCCTAGCCATCACCTGTAGACAAATGTGGCATTTGCACACACAAGCTGCTATATTGCTCTTCATGTTGCGTTACGAGTAGTAAACTCGAGGTGTCGAACACATTACCGCACCACTAGCACCAAACACGCGCAAAACTATGAGCCTCAACATCATCACACTCGAACACAGCTCTCATAGCTCGTAACTCGGCTAACATGGAAACGCGAGCCATACACACATGAAACACTGAAGCTCCCGACTTTCAACTGAATGCATCAGCAACAACATCCCAGACGGATGGTCAAAGTACAACCACTAGTCTTTCTCGAACAAACTCAAAGGTACAGCCATAGTCGTGAGTCGACCCCATCCATCTACACTGCCTCAAGCCCAAATCTGGCCGAAAATGCAAGTGGATGAAACTCAAGTGACCAGTGTACATCCTACACTGCGATGCACGCCGTAGTTGTAGAGTCTCGAACTCTCTGATGCTAACACAATGACAGCTACACCAAATCATACACAGAATATGCAACCACATAAGGTTTCCACTGCCCGAAACCATGAGCCATCGCTCTGCTACACAGCATCAATACACAACCAAATCCAAATCTCGATGCATCGCCAAAACCCATGAACTCGTCGCGGTCGTCAGGTAAGGTCAAAACCGAAGCAACGGTCAACCATCCTGCAGGAGTAAGAAACTCTCCTCACGTGCATCGAACCACTCGAACTTGACGCCTTCTTCGTCAATCAGGAAAATGAAGTGGTAATCCAGGAAAATCCTGCACAAGCCGTCGGCAAAAGCCTGCCGAACCCAAGAGACTCCCGATCCCTGGTACAATGGTAGGACAATCCCCAAATCAACACAGCTTCTATCTGATCAGGATCCACGCCAACTCCCTCGGATAACCTCATACAACCCAAAATCTTCATGCTAATCAGCCAAAATTCACGCTGGCTGAACTTCGCAAATAGCTGATCATCACGCGAAGACCGCAAAACAGCTCACAATTGCTTCAGGTGCTGGCCCTCACTCCTAGAGTGAATCAGGATGTTGCCGACGAACATGACCGCAAACTTGTCCAGAAACCGTCTGAACACTTGGTCCATCAAGTCCACACGATCTACAGGGGCATTGGTCAACCCAACAGCGTGACCAAAAACTCATGATGCCCGCACCGAGATCCGAAAACTGTCCAAACCACAACTGACACATCGATCCTCAACTAATGGTATCCGGACCCGAGATCAATCTTCGTAAAGACTGAAGGTTTCGCAAGCTGATCAAACCACTCGTCAATCCGAAGCGGAGGATACTCACTCTCCTCTGAACCGAATCAGGCTTCGGTATTCAATGCACCACCTCGTCGAACTATCCAACATTCGCACAACAATGCAACAGCACACCACGCAAATACGCGGGGTCGCATGAAATCTCCTGAAACCTCCTCCAGCAACTCCTGGAGTCGAAACTATAGCTCCATCAGCTCCGCTGGCTCCGAACGACAAGATGCCGGTAAAATGAGTCCAGCGCCCGGTACAAACTCAATGGTATAGTCGGTCTCCCGAACTGGAGGAACACCTGGTAACTCCTCCGAACACACCTGGAAACTCGGGAACCACCTCGATGTCGCCAATGTCGGGCAGAGCAACCATAGTATCCACAACATGAGCTAAGCAAACAACACAACTCGTCTCCACCAACCGCTCGACCATCACTGCGAAACCGTATTTCGGGGAAAGTCTGGTCGTCGAAACACAACCTCCTTCTCGAGGCACTCGAACACAGCCAAACGTGTCGCCAGTAAGTCCATACTCACAAACACACCCAAAGCCACGATGTCCAGCTATAACAAATCCGCGGCTAAGCCATATCCTCCAACAAAAATCTCGCAACCTCCGGATGGATACAACACTCTCCAAAACCTTGGAAGTGGAGATGCAGGTACAATAGCCATGGATATCAAGCAACAGTAACCTCGGAGAAAAGTATGTCCTCAAACAAGGTCATTGCACGAACTCCAACATGCCCAACTAGCCGCCCACGTCAAATGCGACTTGCTGAATAACTCGTCAAAAGAGTACATTGATCAAACTTCATAGACAACATGAGGATCTCCTCGTGAACTCTGAGCTGTCGAACCGCAAACACAGCTGCCTGAGGGTGCTCCCTCGTAACGTGACCCTCCTGGCCACCGAAACAGCAACTGAAAGTGCTCTACGAACACAAATCACCGCAACACCTGCTATGTGAGAGGATCACCAACGATCGCCCAAACTCATGCCACAGGAGCAAGTCCGCTACACTGTGATCTCCACCATCATCAAACGGATCCTCAGCTTGATCTGATGACCCTCAACAATAATCGAAAAGCCCACAGCCTGATGAAGTCACTGATCCCGAAATGTCGGAAGTCAACCTCATCAAATTCTCGACTAGGTCCACTTTCCTCAAACCATCACATCGAAAACCGCGTACGTCTTTCCTTCTCAATAGCCTCGCCACTGAGTACAGCACACTAAGCTCCTCACGGCTAACTCGAGGCATAACAGTCAAAGTCCCTCTGATGCTCAGGTTCAAACTCATCTCGAACCTTGTGCATAGCTCCCTCTGAAGGCACATAACTCGTGCAAATAGGGACAAACATGCGGACAATGCATCTCTGCCTCATGTGGCTAAGCACTCCTCATTCAATTGCTGGATAGCCTGATAAAACCATTACCGTATAAACAACACCCTGAATGTAGGCCATGGAGTCGCAACCGGAACTCACACAATATCAGCCCACCAAATACAACAATTTGATTCAGGCAAGACACCATCTGCCACAATTCTCAGCTCTGAGGCAACATGTAGACGCTAATACACACACAACCAGGCAAACCGTGCCACACAAATCTCTGAACTCAGAATACTCATCCAAATCCACAGTTCTCTGGCAAATCGCGCGTCGATTGATCCTCAACAGGATCCATAACCGAAATGACACGGAAAGCACGTCAAGGAGGCATCCTAATGAATAAAACATCGTTCACAACAAGTGGAACGTAATCATGGAACTTCAAATATTTGAAAGTATAAAACACCCGGAATATTGATGAGTATCCGCCGGCCGGTCGGGTCACCATTCCAGACATGCTGTACATTCTCAAATATCCTTAGTAAACACGACTACAGAAGTCTACAAAACCTATAACCTAATGCTCTGATACCAAGCTGAAGGGACCCAACCCCGATTTAGCTCCCTAAACCGGAATCGAACCCCTTCGAAAACACGAACCAACAAAAACCGTAGAAATTTTGGCAGAGTTTCGCTACTAACGTGGAATTACCATTACCTGCACGCGGAAAATACACTTCATCCTATGCAACAAAAATCAAACCGTGGGCACCAATCCCATCCGAATTTCTCAATATCTCAACAGTAAAGTAAAACAATAAATATATCTGTACTTTACTGAAATCCGGTGTAAAATCGTATAAACATATACATCAGAATACTCAGAGCGACCTCTAAAGTATAATCATATAAATATACCACAATAGGTAAAACAATAAACCTACTGGAAGAAACAAGGTAGCTCGAGCATTAAGCCTCCGATCATGACGTGCGACACCAGAGTCCGAACTGCAAACTGGGCACGGAAACCGAAAAGCCCAGGGGAAAGGCAAATAAAAACGTTAGAGTGAGTGGACGAAAATAAACATATGCCTTTCACCAGTTTATATACATACTCAATGTAAAACAGTGCGAGTTCGGAATACAACACACACATATATATATACGGAGGTTTTCGGGCGACCTCTCAAGCCCGACGTCAGGTGAATCGCTCAAACCTGACAGTGATAGACCAGGGGACCACTCAACCCTGGCGGCACGCAGGGGACCACTCAACCCCGTCCAGAGGAATCTCTCAACTCTGGTACATCGATGTAATAAATGCCATCACCCATAAACATATAACAATACCTCCGAAAATAACAAATATCACAACATCGTATAATTTAAATACGGAAATCATAAAATCCACGAACTCGCAAATCAACAGTGAAAATATAAACTTGTCCACTCACAGACTAGCGTAACGCTGTTCGCGTTAACCCTTGATCCGGCAGAAAGTTCATCGCCAAACAAACGATCACGAACACCTGAATAATCACAATATCGAATTCTCAAAGTCATAACTCGACAATACAAGACAAATCACGAGAAACCACCGTTCTCGGAAACACATAATCCGATCACGACAAACTGTCGAAAATCCGAAAATCACACCTCAATACCTCGCTATACTTTCAGATGCTCAACTCGAAAAACGAACCTCCCCGGGCGAAAAGTCGCTGCCGTCGCCGCTGCCACCGTCGCCGGAAAATCCAAACCTGCCCAGAAAATTTCATGCTACACATGGTTTCAAAGATCTCGACGATCCCAACAACTTTCCAGTTATAGGTTCAGGCCAATTTTGACCGGAAAACCTCCAAAACTCAACCCAAAGTTTCAAACCCTTACCGAAATTCAAACCGTTCGATCTCTCTCCTCCGGCCACGGCGACCTTCAAGACCACTTGGAAAAGACTCCTTAGCACGAGGCTAACAAAAGCCCTCAAAGGAGCACCACCAAATTGGCCGGAATCAATGCCTCCGTCCGCCACCATTTCTCGCCGGAATTTCGTGATTTTCACCACCCAAATTCGTCCTCCTCCGGCCACCACGCAAGGGGATTCAACCACCAAGTTGAAGAGCAACCCAAGCCCAACAAAAGCCATGAAGAAACCTTGTTCAATTATGGTCGGAATCGGCCACAAATCCGGCAACAAAACTCGGCCACCGAACGGCACCCAAACGGGTCGACCCACCATGGTCAACCCAGTCAACACAACTAAAATGTAAAGTTGACTTTCCCCTTTTGGCAACCCACTATTTATAGCCTTCCCAAAATGGAAACTTCGTAATTATCCTTTTCGACGAACTTTGAATACTCGTAACTTTTCCGTCGTAATTCCGATTCCGATAATTCTCGCGGCAACAAACTCGTCTCGACATGTTCTTCAATTATCACCCAAAGTCAAACACATCAACAAATCCGATAAAAAGTCAACTGTTCAACCCAACACATACATAATCCGATTAAATAGTCCACGATCGGAAATATTCATAACTTAATCTCCGTAACTCAAAATAATGCTTCGAAAGTTCCCACAAGCTCGAAATTAACTGCTCAACAACTTCCGTGAAGAAGCCGAAACCAAATTCTCGTCCGGTAATTTAGTCGTTAAGAGCACCACCATTTAAATCCGAACTTCAAATATTCATAATTAATTCCTCGGTTGTCCAAATAACGATCCGGAACCGCCCACGAACTCGAAATCACACGTACAACGACTCTCGAGAAGAGACCCAGCTCCAATTCTCGGCCAATAATTAAGTCGTTATCAAATCTGGCGATTCAATCATCAGTCGGAAATCTGCGATTACGCAGTACCTCACGAATCAAGCTGATTATACTTCTGATTCTGTTCTGGGTCGTCACACTTTCACCTTTGCCTTGTCTACTTCAATCCCCCTCCTTGAGAGACAATGACCAAGGGAAATGTCTTCTTGTACCATAAAGTGGCACTTTTCCCTGTTACTATGCCTTGAATTTGGTTTGTATGCCGGTAGTACACGAGGGCCTCGCTAAATGTAATTCGAGTCATGTTGGAGCTAGGTTTTCTGTTAGGGTATATATATATATATATCATTTAGGTTATTTAACCTAGTGTGATATTCTGTAATCTGTAATCTAGTTTTCTCAAGATAATAAATCTGTTCTCTTTCTAGCCGTGGACGTAACTAACATATCATTAGTAAACCACGTAAATCTGTGTTATTTCTTACATTCGTTATAACATTTCCAATTGAGCACCAAATATTTCTCACAACATCTTTGCAACACTAGCTGAAGGTAATGGAGGCACTCACAAAAACTATCCCTGTGAAAACCCGACCCCGATTTAGCTGCCTAAATTGGGATTAGGCCCTTAAAACCTACTAATCTATACATGATATGATCTTAACTGCTATACTAAGGATTGGAGTTGATCCTACGGTGGGGTTCTGTTATACATGATATGATCTTAACTGCTATACTTGAAAATAACAAAACTAAACTTCTAATTTAACAATCAAAACTATAACACTAAACCGTAGGATTGGAGTTGATCCTACGGTGGGGTTCTGTTATGCCTCAATCCGCGTGCACGTCCAACCTCTGATGAGACTCTGCATCCTGGACATTTGAAACCAAAGGGTCCAGAAGAAAGACATGTAAAATAGAAAAATCTTTCAGAGTGAGTAGACGTAAAAATAAACGTTCAGAAGTAAATCATAAAATAATATTTTTTGCCTTTTCCCAAAATATGTGAAAAAAAAAGCAAGTCATGTAAAAGCATAATATCATGTGGAGACATGAATAACATGGTCAGCGGCCAGGTGTCACTAGTACAAAAAATGCCTCAGATGACGGTCATTGACAGTCATCTCATATGGATCATGACCGTCATATACCACAGTGTCATCTGTTAAAAACCCTTTCAGATGACACGCAAGACGCAAAAATGCTGTCAAATACCGATCATAAGGATGACAGTCAGAGTATTTAGATGACGGATGGCATTCATAGTGCCAACTGATGCTAAATTGTATGCGCATCATCTATGTCGAATGGCATATAGTTAGATGACATGCAACTGTCATGTGAAACACATTGTAACCTTGGTCATTTTGTCATGTGAGTGTCATCTGATTACTTCTCATATGATAATCTTTCTATCACATTGTGCGTCGTCTAACTTCTTCTTAGACGTCAGTTTTTTATAATTTGTTTATGTCATGAGAGTTTAGTTTAGACGTCACTTGTTTTGTTATATGGTGTGTTGTACGTTATATGGTGTGCTGTTTGAATGTTTCTTACATCAGCCATTTATACGTGTATGCCAAATAAACAGTCATGATTCACAAATCTACCACATAAACATTGATTTCAATATTGTACTTGCAAATCTTCAATTTACACACTACAGTTATACACTAAACTCTAAAGTAGTACATACATAAGGACTCACAAGTTATAAAGTACAACAACTACTTGATCCATATATGATATTAGCTATATGCAGCTGCTAATGTTAGCATGTCAATCCTCATGCAGCTGGTAACTCCTCCCTTCTTGACAGCAACCAAATCCTTGCACAAATAAAGAATGCAATTACAAATAAAGACAATGTTATCTGATACACAGGTCTCTAGTTTTAACATTAATAAACAAGTACACTAATATGTTGTTGACAACAACCAACAAAGTAACCTATGACTCACACTAGTAAGTAGCATTCTTCTTGAATTTTAGACTCGAGTATATCACCTAAACTGGAAGTGTAAGGTTTTGCACAAACTATAAGAATCATAAGTAGAAAAAAAAAAGATATTTTAGTCTGTATACAAGATATTTTCATTAGCACAACATCCAATCACATGCAACAAGAAATGAAAGCTTTCAGTTATAAGAATGAGAATGAATGAACATGCTGAAACTATACTATACTCTTTCTTGATCAGGTTTCTATCAGTGAGGATATTCTAAGCTCTCCCCTTAGTTTCCATATTAATCTTGGGCATTTACTATTAATAGGGAAGTTTTAATTTGTAAAGGAATAGGTTGACAGACTGACCAAACTGACAAATGTATATCAACATAACTGAATCTAAACTCATGTCGATCATCATTTCTAAAAAAAATGTCCCGACGAACAAATCAACGACTTACTGGTGTTTTCAATTCCATAAGTCACTTGCAATTCAGAGAACCTCAGTTCACGCAAATGTACTATCTTATCCATTATTCCACGAGACTTTTCATCATTTGTATCCTAAAAACCAATACGTTCAAATCATCTATATATACTGAACGATATCATAGAGCCTACAACTTGAGTAATCCCACTAACAGTTGCTTATGGTCACTAAAACCAGAGATAAGTGATCATTGCATTATTACCTTCATGTTGTCTACATAGCATGTGACAATTGAATCAACGAGTTCTGTAAGTGAAGCTGCTGGGCCGGAAGCAGAAATTTGGGTCAGAGCAGCGAGAGAAAACAAGAATCTATAAGATAACTGGAATGTGACTGACAGAACTTCTAAAATCAAAGCCAATTTGTTTTGTACATCAACAGAATTAAATCCTGACATGAAAAAAAAAATAGAATTCAATCCTAAACCCATTATGAGCATCACTATTGAAAATAAAGTATCCCTCCGATCAATATCAATTACTTACCAGAGTTTTCAATTCCAGTATACATTTGGTTCTCAGAGAAACCCATTTCAAGCAAACACTGCATTTTCTCCTTGGTTCCATTTGATTTTTCATCCTCAATATTCTAGAAATGAAAAATATCAGAATCATTAACATATACTGAACTATAACATACACCACCTACAACACTTTCTAACACAGCCTAAACCCTTAACCCCTAAACCCCCAACAGTCACACAACCCTTAAGATTACAAAGACATAAACCATCAAGAATTGGAATAATTCAATCAGCAATTAACAATCAAATATATACATTCTAAGTTTAATACTCAAAAGATAGAAATGGGTTTGTCACATTTGCTTCTTCGCAGCTTCCTCATCATCGTCGTAAGTCTGGCCTTGCCTGACTCAACTGACTCCCAACCCTCCAAAATCCAGGTTACTAAAATTCCATTTCCTCCAAGCTCAACCTAAACTCGAGTAAGTCCCATGGAAGTGACCGAACTCAATCTCTCCATGCGTGGCAAATTGTTGACTAT
Organism: Geum urbanum; assembly: GCA_946800695.1. Classification (NCBI taxonomy): domain Eukaryota; kingdom Viridiplantae; phylum Streptophyta; class Magnoliopsida; order Rosales; family Rosaceae; genus Geum; species Geum urbanum. Next base: position 42,379,460 of record OX327001.1, on the reverse strand, counting down.
GTCTCGACGCCTCTGTCTATCTCCTCTGCACGGACTCAACACGACCTGCTCCTCTCTCAGAGTAGCTCTTAAAGTAGAGGTAGCCTTAAGAGCTCAAGAAACTGGAGCTTGGAGAGGGAGAGACAAACTGGAGCTTCAGAATTGGCGAAGGGTCGACCTCGAGTAGTGAAACACCATCAAGGCTGTCGGGTTCTTCAGTTGTTCGATTCAAGCTCCTTTGAGTTGGAGGTTGAAATTGGTAGCGTTGGAACCATGAAGAAGAAGGCTTTAAAGCCTGGTGATTGATCGGGCTCAGCTTGGCAGCCTAAAATGGAGCAGCCCACCAGAGGTAGGGTTCAGTTTTTCCTCTTCGATTTGTTATTTTCAGCGAGAATTGGAGGCAAGGAGGTTAGAGCTGAGAAAGATGAGTAAGAGAGGATGTGTTTAAGATGGAGTTTTTGGTGAGAAGTGGCTGGTCGGTAGACCAATTGGCCGGCGAATTCATTTGGGCCTCCTCTCTATGTTTTGTTTCTTCTGTTGAGGAGAGAGAGAGAGAGAGAGAGAGAGAGAGAAGAAACGAGGACTTGGTTATTTTGTTCCTTCTTTTTTTTCAATATAGACAACAGTCAAACTGACATCTGATTGCATGATTTATTCTAGTGAACCTACTAGGAAAAATTGCAAAATTTGTGACTTCACGTGCAATCGTCCTCCGACTAATCAACCATCCAATTTTTTATGGCAAACCTAGGGTAACTTTGGGAGGGAATTTTCCCACTTACTAGTAGTTAGAAATCGCATACCTCAGATGACAGACAACTGTCGTCTGATTGAAGAACTTATGGTTTAGGGTCTAAGGTATAAGTTTAGGGTTTAAGATTAGGGTTTAGTTTTTAACCACCTAACATTGTAAGCAAAATTAGTAGTCATATATGAAATTAACGACATATGAAAAATCCAAATGGTCTAATGAGAAATGTGTCTAGACATATGCGTCAACCTCGTAATAACAAAGAGTTTTCAAAAAAATTACCCTCGTCGAAGTTCATTCAGTGGTTGGTCAATGAGGTCAAATCTTACCAAAAGACTAAAATAATCATTTTTAAAGGATTTTGCTCATTTTCCTATGGGAGAGGCACCTAAATTAATTTTTTTTTTGTATTTTTTTTCATATATAGAATAGATATAAGCAATACGATAATGCATGTGTGAAACTTGATCTGAAATTAAATTTTAACGGAGCCGCAAATCGAGCTTTACTCTTAAGTGTCTTAGAGTCACAATAATGACACGCCCGGATCGAGGACGAGTTCAATTAAAAAAATTATAAATTTTATACAATGTATTAACAATAATCCGAGCATTCCATCCAACGGTCAATTTTAAAAAAAAAAAAGTTAGTTTTAGGGTGTAAACGATATTTGACGTTTAACTACAAAAAAGAATGTCAAATTTTAATTACACGACATATGAATGTCATCTTAACTAATATCTCAAGACCATAATAAATTTAGAGGCCAACACAACTCTTAATAACCTATTGTTTAGCTACGTAAATTGTTCATGTGAGCCGGTATATAGGTGGCCAAGTCGAAATTAAATTATTTTAAAACTCAAACGACAGTCAATTGTCATCTCATGCAAGAACTCAATGTTGTGAGCTATTTGGAGAGTGTCCAGACATTCATTTTTTTCCTAATTCAGTGGCCTCCTCATCTACTTGACTTGGTTAAAAAAATTTATAATTTTTTTGGGTTTTTCGATAAGTATCACATGACAGACAACGTCATCTGAATTAAGTGTAATTTTTCGAATAATCATGTTTTGAGATATCCACCCTTTAAAATATTAAATTTTGGATGTCCTCCTCATAAACTGGAAAAATGTGTTGTTTAAAAGAATTTGCAATTACTGACAAAATGGAACCGACGTCTATTTATTTCAAAATCAATTAGACAGATATGTCATCTGAGAGGCGTCATGTGAAGTAGTGAAAGGACCCAACCTCGATTTAGTTTCCTAAACCGGAATCAAACCCCTTCTGAAAACACGAACCAACAAAAACCATTAAAATTTCAACAGAGTAACGCTACTAACGCGGAATTGCCATTAACCTGCACCCGGAAAATAACACTTCATCCTACGCCACAAAAGTCAAACCGTGGGCACCAATCCCATCCGGATTTCTCAATATCACAACAATAATAATAAACAGTAAACAGAACTGTATTGTATAGAAAATCCGGGGAAAACCATATAAAACATGTATCAGTATCCTATCAGAGCGACCTCTAGTGTATATATACAAAATATACAACAGTAGGCGAAACAAGGAACCTACTGGAAAAGACAGGTAGCTCGAACAACTAGCCACCGACCGCGATGTAAGACACCAGAATCCGAACTGCAAACTGGGCACGGAAATCGAAAAGCCCAGGGGAAAGGCAATAAAACGTTAGAGTGAGTGGATGAAAATAAACATATGTGTTTCACCAATTTCATATACAATAAACAAGTATAGCGAGTTCAGAAAATATATATGGAGGTGCTAGGCGAATCTCTCAAGATCGACGGTCAGGCGAATCGCTCGAACCCGATGGTGATAGGCCAGGGGAATCTCTCAACCCCGGCGGCATAACAAGGGAATCTCTCAACCCTGCCCAGAGGAATCTCTCAACTCTGGTCTAGAGGAATCTCTCAACTCTGGTCCAGAGGAATCTCTCCACTCTGGTAGACTACCGGTGATCAGCCGAGTAGCCGAAGCATCGATGCAGTAATGCCATCACCATAAAATATAAAATAATACCTCCGAAAATAATAAATAAACTCAACATCGTATAAAATAAATATGGAAAATCACGAACTCGCAACAACTGTGAAAATATAAAAATGTCCACTCACATGTGAGCAAAGCGCGCACTCGCACTAATCACATGGTCCGGCGGAAAATCCCTCGCCCGAAGCACGATCTCGATCTCCTAAATAATCATAAAATATATCTGATCAAAATCACAATTCACAACACTATACCACACCGCGGAAACCAACCGTTCCCAGAAATATATAATGCAGTGCAAAATAATCGACAAATTTTCCGAAATCTCTACTCAAAACCCTCGACTGAAAATCCGATACCCAAATCAACTAGAAAACCTCAAGGCAACGATCGGGGCACGAATACGAGCGAAACGACATTAAAATCATCAAATTCTAAAAAGTCAACGGGTCGCCGGCGAAGCTGTTCCTCCGTCGATCTCCGTCCACGGCGCACGACAGCCCTCGAGGCCACTCCCAAAGGCTCTGCCGTGGCCCCATGGGTCGAACCCCCCCCAATCCCCGGCCACCCCCGTGGCCGGAGTGCCACCGTCGAACCACCCCGAATCCGGCCGAAAAATCCCAATTTTCAACTTACAATTTCTCCCTCAATTCTTAACCAAATCAAGAAATTCCAAGTTCTAAATTGCATAGAATCACGAGGAGAACATTTTACCTTCCAAAGTCGTGGCCTGAAACGGCCGGAATCAGCCAGTTCACTGGAGGAAGCCAAATGGTCCAATTTTCTCTACGGGTCAACGGTGGTCAACGTCTCCAACTCGGTCAACGTCGGTCAAACTTCCCGAACAGTGATTTTCGACAATTTTTGACTATTTCCGATATTTATACTCGTGTCTTGGGACGATCGATGGTCCAAAACGGATAACCATTACGATTCGGATAAACTCGATGCGAACGGATAAACTCAACGAAATTTCAAAACTTCAAATATTCATATTATATTCCTCGATCGTCGAAATAATCATCTGAAACCGCCCACGAAATCGAAATCACGCATACAACAACTCTCGAGAAGAGACTCAACTCAAATTCTTAGCAGATAATTAAGTCGCAATCAAAACCGGCAAACCACACAATTATCGAAAAACTGCGATTACGCACAAACACGTGAATTAAGCCGATTACGCTACTGATTCTGGTTCGGGTCGTCACAAATCTACCCCCCTTAAAAAAATTTCGACCTCGAAATTTACGTACCTGTCATGTGAACAGATGAGGATACTGCTCCCGCATACGCTGCTCAGTCTCCCAGGTGGCCTCCTCAACCTAGTGATTCTGCCACAAGACATTCACCAGTGGTATAACACGATGCCTCAATTCTTGCTCACGCCGATCGAGAATCTGTACCGGCTCCTCAACATAAGTCAAATCCTTTCGGATCGGTAACTGATGTGGCGCTAACACATGCGATGGATCTGAGATATACTTCCGCAACATCGAAACATGGAATACATCATGAACACGAGCCATCTCAGCTGGCAATTCAAGTCTGTAAGCCACGGTACCAACTCTCTCGGTGATCTCATACGGACCAATGTACCGTGGTTGAAGCTTGCCACGCTTCCCGAAACGCACAACTCCCCTCCACGGAAATAGTTTCAGGAAGACCCAATCGCCCACATCTAACTCGAGACTCTTTCTCCTCACGTTCGCATAACTCTTCTGGCAATCTTGGGCAATCTTCAATCTATCCCGGATAATCTGGACGTCCTCCATGGTGCTCTTCACCAGATCAGGGCCAATAAGCCATCGCTCGCCCACCTCACTCCAACACAACGGAGTGCGGCACTGCCTCCCGTACAGGGCCTCGTACGGTGCCATCTCGATACTAGCCTGATCGCTGTTGTTGTAGGCAAACTCTATCAAATGCAGTTGCTGGTCCCAATTTCCATGAAACTGCAACACACAAGACCGCAACATATCCCCAAGAGTCTGTATAGTCCGCTCAGACTGCCCATCAGTCTGAGGATGAAAAGCTGTGCTGAAGCGCAATCTCGTGCCCATGGCTCACTGCAATGCCTGCCAGAACTCGGAAGTAAACTAACTGTCTCGGTCAGAAACAATAGATACAGGCACACCGTGCAGTCGAACAATCTCCGAAAAATACAGCTTGGCCAATATGCCCACTAAAATCTTCCCCGGAAGTGCGAGAAAATGAGCGAATTTCGTTAGTCGATCCACAATAACACAAATACCAGTATTACCCCTCGAAGTACGCGGAAACTGATAAACGAAATCCATGGTAATGTGCTCCCACTTCCAAACCGGAATCTCCAGTGGCTGTAACTTTCCCGCAGGCTTCTGTCTCTCCGCTTTTACCTGCTGACAAATCAAACATCGGCTCACATATGCGGCAATCTCCCGCTTCATGTTGCGCCACCAATAATACGCTCGAAGTGTACGAAACATCTTCGTACCTCCGGGATGCATCGCATACGCCGAACAATGAGCTTCATCTAAAACTTCCTTCTTCAAGCTCTCGTCTCGAGGTACGCACAACCTACTTCTAAAAAGTAATGTACCGTCATCACTCAACCGAAACTCTGTTGGCACACCATTCCGAATCATGGTCTTCTTGTCCAACAGGTAGGAATCTGAATCCTGAGCTTCCCGAACCTAATCAACCAACACGGGTCGAACCTGCAAACTGGCCAACAAAGTTCCCTCGTCATCCCACTCGAACTCGGCACCTGTAGCCCGAAGCTCGGCTAACATAGACACTCTGGCCACATACACCATGGAACAACAAAGCTCCGAATTTCCGGCTAAGTGCATCGGCAACAACATTGGCCTTCCCTAGATGGTACTCGAAAGTACAATCATAGTCGTTGATCAACTCCATCCACCTGCGCTGCCTCATATTCAAATCTGGCTGCGTCCGCAAGTAGGTAAGACTCTTGTGATCAGTGTAGATCTTGCACTGAGCTCCATACAAGTAATGTCTCCAACTCTTCAATGCTAACACGATAGCGGCCAACTCCAAATCATGGGTCGGATAGTTGACTTCGTGTGGTTTCAGCTGCCTGGAACCGTAGGCTACAACTATGCCATGCTGCATCAGCACACAACCAAGTCCCAACTTTGACGAATCACTGTAAACCACGAACTCACCGCTGTCGTCTGGTAAAGTCAGAACCGGTGCAGTTGTCAACTTTTCCTTCAAGAGCAAGTAACTCTCCTCACATGCATCGGACCACTCGAACGTGACGCCTTTCTTCATTATCCTGGTCAATGGAGTAGCAATCCGAGAAAAATCTTGCATAAAGCACCGGTAGTAGCCTGCCAAACCCAAGAAACTCCTGATCTCCGGTACGGTGGTAGGTCTACTCCAATTCAGCACGGCCTCGATTTTGTCAGGATCAACGCTGACTCCCTCATCTGATATCACGTGGCCTAGAAAATTCACACTGCCCAAGCAAAACTCGCACTTGCTAAACTTCGCAAACAATTGATTATCCCGCAAAGTCCGCAACACTGCTCGTAAATGCTTCTTGTGCTGGCCCACACTCCTGGAATAGATCAGGATGTCATCGATGAACACGATCACGAACTTGTCCAGAAATCGTCTGAACACCCGGTTCATCAAATCCATAAAAGCTGCGGGGGCGTTGGTCAACCCAAACAGCATAACCAAAAACTTGTAGTGCTCATACGTGCCCATAACAACCTCCGGTGAAGCTCTGCCCTCACGCAAAGTCATGGCATGAACCCTGGCCTGCCCGGCTGGTCGTCCACGCTGAGGTTGTCCCTGCTGTCCGCCCTAGCCCGCAAACTGCACTGGTCGAGCCCCCGAAGTGGCACCTCGCTCTCCTCCGGAACTCTGGGCCGCCTGTCCACCAGCACCGTCAAGCTGAAAACACTCTCTCGCATAGTGACCCACCTGGCCACAACGAAAACAAGTGATAGGGCCACGCTAACATGGACCAGCATGATGCCTGCTGCAGAGACTACACAACGGGTACTCCCTCAGTACGGCAAAAGAGCCACCGATACGCCAAAGATAACTGGAACCGCTAGAACCCCCACTAGACTGTGGTCACTGCGGTCGATCTCTCCTCCATCTCTGCCTCTGTCTCGGTGCACTAGCTGGTGGTCGATATGGTCCACTGCCCGAGGATGAAGCCGAACTAGAAGTATCAGAACTCTGTCTCTTTGAAGGCCCCTGACTCGGTCCGCCCTCCTCAAATCATCTAGGCTGATATCTCATCTGCCTCTCCTTCTCGATATCCTCACCTCAGAATGCTGCACTGACAAACTCATCGAAGTTGTTCCGAGGCATCGTAGTCAGAGTCCCCTTGATGTTCAAGTTCAAACCCAACTCAAATCTGCGGCACTTGGCTTCCTCAGTAGCCACCATGTCACGCGTAAACCGAGATAAGCGGGTAAACCTGTCCCGGTACTCAAGCACAAACAAACTGCCTTGCCTCAAATTCGTGAACTCCTCATACTTTCGCTGCTGGGTAGTCTGATTGAAGTATCTCCGCATAAACAAATCTCGGAACAAAGTCCACAGAGTATCAACTGATACTCGATCGGTCCTAACACACTAGAAGTATGCATCTGAATCAAGTAATCTGACTGCTGCCACTGTCATCTGCTCAGGGGTAAAATGCAGACGCTCACATACGCGTTCAACCTTAACCAACCATGCCTCACACATCTTTGGATCAGCTGAACCCGAAAAGACAGTCGCACCAGCAGTACGAGCTTTGACCACAGGGTCAAAACGCTTCTCCAAACGCAACACTCGCATCAGCAAGTCGTGCGTCTAGCGATCCTCATCAGGATCCACTTCCCAATCAACACAGGGACCACGTCGAGGAGGAATCCTACTAATACAAGACAAGCATTAGGTACAAGCAGAAGGAACATAATCATGAGACCTCAGATATTTGAGAACACACAACACCCGAAGTATTGATGAGTACCGCTGGCCAGTCGGGTCATCACTCCAGACATGTTGTACGAACTCAAATACCCTAAGCGTCACAACTACAAGAGTCTACAGAATCTGACAACCTAATGCTCTGATACCAAGCTGAAAGGACCCACCCCGATTTAGTTTCCTAAACCGGAATCAAACCCCTTCTGAAAACACAAACCAACAAAAACCATTAAAATTTCGGCAGAGTAACGCTACTAACGCAGAATTTCCATTAACCTGCACCCGGAAAATAACACTTCATCCTATGCCACAAAAGCCAAACCGTGGGCACCAATCCCATCCGGATTTCTCAATATCACAACAATAACAATAGACAGTAAACAGAACTGTACTGTATAGAAAATCCGGGGAAGACCATATAAAACATGTATCAGTATCATATCAGAGCGACCTCTAGTGTATATATACAAAATATACAACAGTAGGCGAAACAAGGAACCTACTGGAAAAGATAGGTAGCTCGAAGAACTAGCCTCCGACCGCGATGTGAGACACCAGAATCCAAACTGTAAACTGGGCACGGAAATCGAAAAGCCCAGGGGAAAGGCAAAAAAACGTTAGTGAGTGGACGAAAATAAACATATGCCTTTCACCAATTTCATATACAATAAACAAGTATAGCAAGTTCGGAAAATACATATGGAGGTGCCAGGCGAATCTCTCAAGCCCGACGGTGATAGGCCAGGAGAATCTCTTAACCCCGGCGGCATAACAGGGGAATCTCTCAACCCTGCCCAGAGGAATCTCTCAACTCTGGCAAACTATCGGTGATCAGCCGAGTAACCGAAGCATCGATGCAGTAATGCCATCACCATAAAATATAAAATAATACCTCCGAAAATAATAAATAAACTCAACATCGTATAAAATAAATACGGAAAATCACGAACTCGCAACGACTGTGAAAATATAAAAATGTCCACTCATAGGTGAGCAAAGCGCACACTCGCGCTAATCACGTGGTCCGGTGGAAGATCCCTCGCCCGAAGCACGATCTCGATCCCCTGAATAATCATAAAATATATCTGATCAAAACCACAATTCACAACACTGTACCACACCACGGAAACCAACCGTTCCCGGAAATATATAATGCAGTGCAAAATAATCGACAAATTTCCCGAAATCTCCACTCAAAACCCTCGACTGAAAATCCGATACACAAATCAACTCGAAAACCTTAAGGCGACGATCGGGGCGCGAATACGAGCGAAACGACATTAAAATCATCAAATTAAAAAAGTCAACGGGTCGCCGGAGCTCCGCCGTTGACCGCCGCCGCCGCCGTCGGCGCACCGTCAACCGGAGAGATTTTCCGGCGGCCAAGCTCACCGTAGCTTCTCCTCCTCGAGCCTTACACATCTCTCAACTACACCAAAGGCCAAATCGGACGGCAAGTAGCTCAAAATCAGCTCGAAAGTTCGAAATCCAATTCCGGCCGACGAAGCTGTTCCTCCGTCAATCTCCGTCCACGGCGCACGGCGGCCCTCGAGGCCACTCCCAAAGGCTCCGCCGTGGCCCCATGGGTCGAACCCCCCTAATCCCCGGCCACCCCCGTGGCCGGAGCGCCACCGTCGAACCACCCCGAATCCGGCCAGAAAATCCCAATTTTCAACTTACAATTTCTCCCTCAATTCTCAACCAAATCAAGAAATTCCAAGTTCTAAACTGCATAGAATCACGAGGAGAACATTTTACCTTCCAAAGTTGTGGCCTGAAACGGCCGGAATCAGCCAGTTCACCGGAGGAAGCCAAACGGTCCAATTTTCTCCACGGGTCAACGGTGGTCAACGTGTCCAACTCGGTCAACGCCGGTCAAACTTCCCGAACAGTGATTTTCGACAATTTTTGACTATTTTCGATATTTATACTCACGTCTCGGGACGATTGACGGTCCAAAACGGATAACCATTACGATTCGGATAAACTCGATACGAACGGATAAACTCGACGAAATTTTGAAACTTCAAATATTCATATTATATTCCTTATTCGTCGAAATAATCATCCGGAACTGCCCACGAACTCGAAATCATGCATACAACAACTCTCGAGAAGAGATTCAACTCAAATTCTCGGCAGATAATTAAGTCGCAATCAAAATCGGCAATTCACACAATTATCGAAAAACTGCGATTATGCGCAAACACGTGAATTAAGCCGATTACGCTACTGATTCTGGTTCGGGTCATCACAAGTAGTATTTGTACTAGTGTGTAGTCGTGTCCCTCCCGAGGTGTACTCAGTGATCAGCCGAGAAGTCATATCATCGATGCTTATCGTGAATCATAACATGCATGAAAAATCATGAAACATAACATGGTGCCTCCAAACGTGGTCATGCGTGTATCATGTAGTGCCATGTATAAAAACATATGCATATATGTATTTATCATGTGTAAATATATACGCGAGTGAAATCATGATGCATTAAACTTGACTCGTTAATTAACCATGAAAAATAAAGTCCACTCACCTGGATCGGTGGAGACATTTATCGATCCACTAACAAAAATTAAACTTGATGCTCCTAAGCCAAATCCAGAGGTTTACATTGATTAATAACTTATTCAATTCGCGTAATTTAACTAAATTAGTAAACCTGAGGTAACTTGTATCTTAAATACTCACATCAAGTTTTTCAATGATTAATCGGCACTATTATGCCACGTTGTGAAAATAATTACATTCCACAAATCTTGTCTCCCAAAATCCATAGAGAGGTGAGCCTCAACTCAACATACGTTGCACGATGGTGAAAGTGTCGAGTCGGCTCGAATCTTGAAATTAGTCGAAACCATCACTAAAATTGTCAAATTGCACAAAATTACGCATAATTCAATTAGAAATGGGTTTAGGAACTTCCCGTGAAAATTCAGGTTTTTGGGGTTGCCGAAGCTCTGCCCACCACGGGGGCGCGTAGGCCTACGCGCTACCTCTAGCTGCGGCCGAAATCCGACCGGCCCAAAATTCTCCGACCTGCATATCAAAATGTTCATCTCATCAACCACAACAACTTTTTGATTCAACACGAGGTCCAATTCGTACCCGAAAACAAAGAAAACTCACCGTGAAACCCAAAACCTCTCGTCGGATTTCATGGTTCTCGGCTGACGATCTCTGGCCACGGCGAGGTTTAAGACTCACTCCAATCGACTCGTGAGCCAGTGGGAATCAAAACTCCCATGGTCTCGTCGACCAACACTGGCCGGACCTCAGTCGTTGTCGGCGACACTACGTCGTTGTCGGCAACAGTACGTCGCCGGAAAACTCCTCTGATTCCACCCCGAAAATTCAATGCATGGTCGATTAGATGAATGGAGAATGTTGAGAGAGTGATGGTCTTCAACATTCGTGAAGGAAGAGTGAGCAAAGCTCGTTGGCCGGCGACGACGTCATACGGTACGATGGAGGAGAGAGGGAGAGTCGAGCACAAAGGGGAGGAAGGAGAGAGAAAGGAAAAGGAGAGAAAAGAAAAATAGGAAAAAGGGAAAGAAAACTTCAAAAATGATAGAAGTTAGCTCGAGTCTCAGAAAAATTCAAATAAAATATGTACGAGCTCACAATGATATTCTCTACAACTTTGGTGAAGGAAGTGAGTCCAAAATCATATTTAATAAAAATTCAATATTTGAATCACAACTAATCTTGAGAAATGTGTCACGAGCTGCCATGCTCGATAATTAGCGTGATAACGATGATTAACACCCAAATTTGAGTTTGAGTCGTTACAATCCCTAAACAAAGAAAAGTCATCCATAAACACTTCAACAAATTCACCAATCATTCCCATAAAAATTGCTTGCATACAATGTTGAAATATAGTCGGTGCATTACATAACCCAAATGGCATTCTTCGAAAAGCAAAGACCCCTTGAGAACAAGTAAAGGCCGTCTTTTCTTGGTGCCCCGGATTGATAGCTATTTGATTATAGCCACTATAACCATCTAAGAAACAATAGTATTCATGCCCGGCTAACTTCTCAAGCATTTGATCAATAAAATGCAATGGAAAATGATCCTTATGAGTAGCCACGTTAAGCTTTCGATAATCAATACAAAATCTCAAACTATTGACTATTCTAGATGGTATCAACTCTCCTTGATCATTTGGCACAACAGTGATCCCCTCTTTCTTTGGCACAACTTGGGTGGGTGAAATCCAATGGCTATCCGAGCTAGCATAGATAATATTGTTAGCTTCAAGTTTCAATACCTTCTTCTTCACCACCTCGTGCATGTTAGGATTGAGACGCCTTTGAGGTTGTCGGCTTGGCTTGGCGTCCATGGTGGTATAGATATAGTGTTCACAAATAGTTAGGCTAATTCCTTTGATGTCGCTCAAAGACCACCCAATAGCCCCCTTATACCTTCTCAACACCTCAATCAACCGGGTGTCTTGACTCTCATCTAGTAAGGATGAGATAATCACCGTCTTTTTCCTTCTCTTCTCTAAGAACATATACTTAAGCATCTCTGGTAATTGCTTGAGTTCAAGGTCTGGGAGTATTGGCCCTTCTTGAATGGTAAGCAAGGTTTCATGCAAATTCACTTTATCCACATTATTTCTTGAGTAGTAATTCCCTTCAAGTGCCATTGCCCCTAAACCAGTGAATGGAAGTGGCTTGTAAGAAATTCTTGGCTCATAGATGGCTTGGAATGTCATAATGCAATTCAAATCCGCATGCCCCACAATTGTAGACCATACAAAACATTCCTCATATCCTACTATCAATGCCACATCAACCTCTTCTTCAGGACTACTCTCCATGTAAACTTGGTTGGAGATATTTTCCAATTCCTCATCAAGCTCCCTTTCAATAAACTTGACCATTAATGCATGCTTGCAACTTGGGAATAGGACTAGCATCATGAACAATCTTTAAAGTTTCCATTTTATCAAAGACTTCCATAGTGAGTACACCTCCCTTAACATCAATTTTTGTTCCGGCCGTAGCCATGAAGAATTTTCTAAAGATAATAGAGAGATCTTCATATCCTCTCGGCTCCTCCATATCAAGTATGACAAAGTCGGCCGAGATCACAAGATCACGAATCATCACCAACGCATCCTCTATTATACCCCTCAGATGCACTACACTCATATCGACAAGTTGTAGTGACATGCTCATCAGTTTGATCTTCCCTAAACCAATCTCCTTATACATCGAGTAGGGCATCAAGTTGATAGAAGCACCAAGATCTATTAATGTCCTTGGAAAATGCTTGGTTCCAATGGTGCATGGTACGGTGAAACTCCTCAAATCCGTTAGCTTTTTTGGTACCTTCCTATGAATAATTGTCTACACCGTGGCATTAAGCTTCACCTTCTCTGATTGTTTCTCCCCTTGCAACTTGTTCTTTAATCTTTGGTTAGTACAGAGGTCCTTCAAGAACATGGGTTTGAATGACGTCAAGAACAGGTATATTGATCTCAACCTTCTTGAAGACATCTAAAAATTCCTTGGTCTTCCAATCCAAGTTAGCTTGAGCCATCTCCTTGTTCTTCACTTGAGGGAAAGGTAGGCACACATCTTCATCACTTGCTACTCCCTTGGCTTTGATGTGCCTTAGTTCGTTGACTCACTTACATCTCTAGCTTTTGAATAGCGCTTTGGTTCTCATTCCAGAGTGCTTGGTTATCCCCTTTCATGCTCATGAAGATCTCAAGAAAAGTCTTCTTATCATCTGCTTGAGTCTTCGCTAACTCCTCTTGCCTTTTCACTAGCCTAGCCAAAATCTCATCAATGTAAAACTTGGGTACCTCCAATTGTGGTGGAGGAATTAGTGCTTGGAATAGATGTGGTTATTTAGTTCTTGGCACAAAATGTGCTCGTGGTTGGTAAGTGTTACCACCCGAGGCGTTGGCAAATCTTCCGTTTGGTCTTGGTGCAAATCTGAGAGCTCCTTGATAACTTCAGAACCCATTGCGTCCACTTCTGAAAGCAGCAAAGTTGCCTTGGTTTCCACCTTGATTAAACATTCCTCATTTCCCTTGGAAACCACCATTTGGCCTTGGCAACCCTCCTTAACCTCCTTGGTTGCCTTGATTTTGATTTTGACCACCCCATGAAAAGTTATGGTGGTTCCTCCATCCCGGGTTATAGGTGTTTGAGTATGGATCACTACCAGCATTTTCACTATAGCCGACGACATTAAAAAAAACAGGCCGATGACAACACCAAAAATCTTCGACTATAGTACTATAGCCAACGATTTTTGCAACAAAAATCATCGGCTATACTTTTGCCGACGCTTTTTAGCCTCAGGACTATAGCCGACGATTTTTCTACGAAGTCGTCAGCTATAGTATAGCCGACGATTTTTTGTGTTGTTGGAAAAAAAGCGTCGCCAAAAGTATAGCCGACGGTTTTTGTTGCAAAAATCTTTGGTTATAGTACTATAACCGACGATTTTTGGTGTTTTCGTCGGCTATAGTCTACTATAGCCGACGATTTAAAATGTCGTCGGCTATAGTGAAAATGCTGGTAGTGGATCATTCTTTTATTGGTCATAGAAGACTCATTTGCATTATTTGATAATTTGCAGATAATCCTCTTGATGAGGACAACTTAGAATCTCATGCACCGTGAATTCGCATATCAAATAAGTGATCGACTCCACATTAATTTCCGACCTTGGAGGACTTGGCCACCACTTCTATTTTGCTTCATCAAGAGCTCAAACTTCCTATTCATTGACTCCTCAAGCCGCTTGATTGCATCTTCTTATTGATGGGATCCCTTGACTTCATAGATACTACTCATATTGGTTTGGGTGGCCTCCCTTATTGAAACCGCTGGCTTTCTCACACTAGTCTTTAAGTCCCACAAAGCCGACCTCTACTCCAACTTCTCAATCAAGATATGGGCTTCCTCGGCGGTCTTATCCATAAAATCTCCACCACAAGCATTGTCGACCTTCTGCCTTGTCTCCATACTTAGCCCTTGGTAAAAAAGGGACATAAGCATGTATTGTGTTTGCCCATGATTCAGACATCCAATCTCGAGATCTTTAAAGTGCTCACATGCTTCACAAAAGAGTTATTCCTCTTCATCCTAAAAAATCATCAAACTCGTTCTCCTTTCGTTGATCTTGCCTGGAGTGAAGTACTTGGTAATAAACTTTCATTGTAAGTTCGCCCAAGAGTTGATACAATTGGGAGGGATATTTTTAAGCCACTCCTTGACTTTATCTCGTAAGCTTGATGGAACACCCGTAGTCTCAATTGTCCGGCATCCATGTTACGGATATTCAATCAAGCACATGCCTCTTCGAACTCCAAAAGGTGTAAATATGGATCTGAGTTGGCATGGCCTGGAAAGATAGGGAGAGTTTGCAAGAATCTTGGCTTTATCTCAAAAGATTATTCCACCAATGGTTGCAACACACATCCGGTGTGCGTTGCCAAAGAGGGTAAGGCACATTCCATCAATGGCCTTCCTTCGTTGACTTCGTCTTCCATAGTAATTTGGTCTAGCTCTTGAGGCTCAACCTCCTCCTCAACTAGTGGATCTACTTCTTAAGGCTCAACTTTCTCCTCGATTTGAGGATCTACTTTGATCCAGAAAACACGAGCTCTACTAGTTGGATTCGCACGTTGTGCTTCCAAGGCAAGATCAAATAAGTTCATGAGTGCCTCTCGGTTGTTAACCCGCAACAAAAGTATACCAATATCTTCTTCATTACTTGTACTTGACACTTTCCTATACGAAGCCACGGTGTTAAACCCCAAATTTGACCTCCACAATATGGATGGTGTACTAGAAGATGGTGTGTGTATATTCGAATGATTGAAGGGCATAACTTGAAAAACACACTGAGCAACCACTTGATGTTAGGCCTCCAAACCCTTAAAGTACTCAAAGCCTTGAGGGCCTTCCATGGTACTTCTTTGGCACCCCCCTCAAGGAAACATCAATGAGCACTCTAAGAGTTTGAATGGGATTCCGATACGCGAGGCAGTGACATTCACAGTGCTATGGACACCAAGGTGAACCGAGACAAAGGCGTGCGTAATCCAATATACCGGAATCACCTAATAAAGTCCTAAGAATCTATGGTGTATGTTGAAGAGAATTGTACCCCTACACTTTGTGAACTATGAACTAACTCATAAGTGCAAAGAATTCTTCCACTCAAAAGTATACGGGGTCAAGTTATAGTATTTATAAGAAGTCGAGTGTCGAACCCATGAGGATTGACCACTTAAACTCCTTAGCTTGACTCAATTAAGCACTCAAATTACAGATTAACTAGACACTAAACATGACACTAAAACTAAAATAAAATGTGGAAATGTATCTCACAAGACTATGTCCTTTGGAGACGTAGCATTGTAAGGGGTGATTGAACTACAATAAGTGATTAAACGATAGGTTGATTGTTTAGTTTAGTATAAAGCAAGGAAACTAAATAGCAATAAATTCACGATAAGAAGAATGGTTGACTAGGGAAATCCTCACTAACCATTTGATACCAAACAATGTCCTAATTTATGAAGGTGGATTATTAAAGTCCATTCACACAATTTATGTCCAAATCGTGACCTTGTGAGTCACATTTGGTTTCGAACCTAAGTTCCTAGGTCATTTCGGACTCAAAATGACTTGAACCCTACCTTGAAGCATTTAGTGAACCGGGATCAAGACCTAAGTCATTTCGGGCTTATGTCTTGATCGTATGTCATGTGAGTGAAGTCAACAAGCATACAATGTAATAATTGTGGAAGGTTTCTCTTCCCGGACCACTATCGGAGGACCCGAGATAAAGTCTAAGTGATTCCCTCAATCCGCACCGATTGGGTTATGAATCAAGAGAGCCAACAAGTAGCCACAATAACCTTTTTGATTCAATGTGTACTTGACTAAAGCTCCATAAGTCTAGTGAAACTCAAGGAGGCTCTAGTCATTACTTAGTTTCAAGTAAACCAAACCTTAAAGTAAACCCTTTTGGAATAGACCATAATCATGTTTACATGGTTATCTAGCCTTAAGTGAGTAGCTAATTCAATTAAGGTCCCATTTTTAGTCTCTTAATACATATATTAATTAACTTAGCTAAGGTCAACACAGGCACAGGTGAAACCAATCATGAAGCTCAAGCACATAAACACCCACAAACATAAATTAGCTCATTCACAAACACAACTTCACAAAACATACACTAAAAACATAAACCATACATAAATCAAGACATCATTTTTTTCACATCACATGGGTAGGATTCAAACCCTAGCCTCCCAAATAGACTACTCACTACTCATATTTAGAATCAAGTTTGAATATATCAATAGAGTAAATAGAGTGAAGAAATAACCAAGAAATCTCCCCAAAGCGAGCCAAGCTTCTTCAAGTTCACCATTATGCTTCTAACTTCACCTTATTTGCTCCAAAGTGTCTTCAAGCTTGTAAAGGAGGAAAAGGCAACCTTTAGGACTCAAAGTATTCAAGGGATAAAAGACACTCAAAACAAAGTCATAAATGGAAAAATGAAGAAAACCACAAAGCTAAGAAATAATTATCAAGCAAAATGTCCGGTTTTACCGCAATCAAGGCTATCCGAAGCTAAAGAATTAAGATGAGTCTAATTCCCGACAACGGCGCCAAAAACTTGTTGGAAAGTTTACCCCTACACACTTTATGCACTAAGAACTATCCCATAAGTGTAAAGAGTTATTTCCGCCCGCAAGTATACTGGATCAAGTTATAGTATTTATAAGAAGTCAAGTGTTGAACCCATGAGGATTGACCACTTTACTCCTTAGTTCGAATTGATAAAGCGCTTAGACTACGGCTAAACTAGACACTAATCTTGACACTAAAACTAAAATAAAATGTAGATGTGTATCTCACACTACTAAGTCATTTGGAGACCTAACAATTCAAGAGGTGATTATACGAGTTGATTGATTAATTATAGACTAATGCAAAGAGATTAAATAGCAAACAAATTCACAATAAGAGAGAATGGTTGGCTCAGGAAATAACTACTAACCATTTGATGCTCAAATAATGTCCCGATTTATGTATGTAATTAGAGTCAATTTCACATAAGTTGATGTCCAAATCGTAACCTTATGGGTCACGTTTGGTTTTGAACCCAAGTTCCTAGGTCATTTGGGACTCTAGGCGACTTGAGCCCAACTTTGAACTATCTAATAAACCACAACCTAAGCCATCTTGGGCTTACATCTTGACCATATGTCACGTGAGTGAAGCAAACGAGCGTACTATGTGATACTTGTAAAATGTTCCTTTTCCCGAATCTGTATTGGAGAACGCGGGAGAAAGTGTAAGTGAATCTCCCAATCTGCAATTTGTGAGTTACGAATCGAAAGACCTAACTAGTAGTCACAACAATCTTTCGATTCAATGTGTACTTGACCAAAGCTCTTTAAGTCTATTGAGACTCAAGGAAGCTCTAGTCCTTGCTTAGTGCTAAGGAAACCAAACCTTAAGGTAAACCCTCTTAGAATAGACCCTAATCATATTTACATGTTCATCTAGCCTTAAGTGAGTAACTAATTCAACCCAGGTCCCATTTTTAGCTTCTTAATGCATACATCAACTTAGCTAAGATCAACACATGCATAAATGAAATCATACATGAAAGTAAAACACAAAAACATCCACAAACACATAGTAATCTCATTCACAAACACATGTTTCACACAACATACACAAAAACATAAACTATACATAAATCAATCCATCATATGTCTACATTAAATGGCTAAGGTTCTAACCCTAGCCTCCCAAATGGGACTACTCACTACACATAGTAAAAGTAGAGTCTAGATATATAGAGAGGAGTCAGTAGGTATATGAAATAACCAAAGAGTTCCTTAAGAAAAGCCTTCAAGCTCTTCAAGTCTCTTCTTCACTTCTTGCTCCAATCTTGCTTCTTGGCACCAACAAAGAAGGTGAACCCACCTTAGACTAGGGAGAAGAAGGTGGATATGAGAGTATAATAGTGATGATGAAGATTCCTAGGCCTTGTAGTAATGATAAAGGGGGTGTTTGAGGTGGAGGAGAGAGCTACAGAGTTAGGGGATGAGTGAGGACTATCTCTAGATGCAAAATTTAAGGAAACATGTGTAATGAGATGTGTTGTGTTGGTGATCCATGGAGAGCTCGACCTAGGGAGGATAAGGGAGAGAAAATGGGGTATTTTGTGAGCCCTTAGATGTGTTAGAGTGGCCATGAAGTTTGATCTAAGGGTTGCAACTTGTGATCCCCTTTTCTTGGCTTCTAGGCTAAAGTCCAAACATTGCCTAATACATCCAATATTCAAATGTGTGACACCCTAACCAAATAAGCTAAGGTTTGTATCTAGGTGGTTTGGGCTTCTCTTTGGCCTAGCTAAGAGTGTTTGGTCCTTACTTAGTGATCCGGCCAGCCATGAACAAATTCGGCGATTTTTCGACAGCTTCCAATAACTTCCGGCAACCACTTTTTGTCATTTTCCCAAAATTGCTCTAAATACTCTCGTGACTTCGGAAATGTGCTCGGCTTCCCTAAAAAGTGATTAATTTCCCTCTTCAAGAGCGTTTATGTGCCAACTCCCAATTTTCTTGCATAAACTAGAAACGTTATAAGAACGATGCTTTATTCATAGAAGATAAGCAACCAACATGAAGTTAGGGACATAATTAGAAAATAATTATAAGCCTAACAGTGCAGCACCTGCCTATTTCTTTGCATTCTTTGGGGGTCTCGCATTTTTCTTCCTTCTCTTCGCAGGCGTTGATGCTCTTTCTCTACCTGTCCTGATCATCAAAGCACCTACGTCCATATTATTCCTATGTTGTTTTAGCTACCTAGGCTTCGGTTCCAGATAAGCATCAATAGCTGACTCATCTATAATGGGCGATGCTGAAAATAAAAATAGAGATGCGTTAACATCGTCTCCAAACCTAAGCGGTAGTACACTACAAATGTTAGGCTCTGAATCGGACGATGTAGTTGTTACACTCTCTCTATATGACATAAGCCCCAACTCTTCTAAGCCCATTTATTTAAAAGATAATTTTTTTTCTTTTAAACGATGCTTCCTCCCGCCTACTATTTTATGATCTTCGCTCATTATCTCTATCACTTCAGCTGGGTCCATGATACTATTTGCACTGCCTGACATGAAAAACACAAGTCATTAGGCCGCCCAACCAACATCACACTCGCTCATTTTTACTAACCGCTCAGACTACATATAAGGGTTTACTTTCTACAAACATGATCGATATGTATATAAATTACTAAATACCGAGACGTAGGTACGTACCCATTGGAAGAAATAATCGGGAAACTTCTTCTTAACCATTTTCTCAATCCACGTCGAACTCTTGTTTTGATTTAACGCCTGAAGCCTCTCCCTGTATGACATCATGTACGGCTCAACTTCGTCACAGTCTCGCAACACTACCCAATGTGCCTCAATAAGTTCTTCCCGTGTTAACGATTCCTTTAATACTATTCTAAACGGTCGGACGACATTGGTGACGACAGAAAGATTGATGCAGGCACTGGGATCAGAGGCAGTGGGAGGTGGTGGATCTTTGAGGTACCTGTTGTAGTAAGTAACACACTCATGCATTAGGTATGTCTCTGCTATGGAGCCATCCGGGGCCGACCTGTTTTTGACGAATGACTTATACTGTCCAAGCTGTCTACAAAATCAAACGTACAATAAGAATAAGTACATATAGCTAGCTAGTAATCTCCAGTGGAACAAATTATGAATCGAAAAACCTGTATAATTAATTTGTTGTACGTACCTTTCTTGAGGATACATCCAAGTGTACTGGACCGGACCAGAAATGAGCACATGCTCGAGCAGGTGGATCATTAGGTGAATCATGATGTCAAAGAAAGCAGGGGGAAAAATCTTCTCTAGTTTGCAAATGATGTGGACAATTTGTTATTGCAATTCCACCACATCTGACTTCTTTAATTCTCTGGCGCATAACCTCTGCCACCATGTGCACAATGCCACTATTGGTTCTACGATGTCACGAGGCAAATATGGTCGAATTACCACTGGAATCAGACGTTGCAGCATAACGTGATAGTCATGTGTCTTTAGACCAACAAACTTGTGTTGCACCTCGTCCACTGCTCCAGTTATAGTAGTTGCATACGTAGCCGGATAACGAACGCCCTTAAACCAGTGAAATACAGAACGTCTAAGTGTCGGCTTCACTGTGTAGGTGCAGCTGGCATCTTGTTGTACACTCATTTCCTATCCCTCCTCAACCACAAGGGATGACGTAGATTCATTGATTCCAGATCTTTGCGCGCTTTGGGAGTATCTTTAGTCTTGAACTTAATACCTAGAATTGTTCCCACCACGCTGTCACACACATTCTTTTCTATGTGCATCACGTCCAAGTTGTTCCTCAGCTTCAACTTCAACCAGTAAGGGAGTTCAAAGAATATACTCTTGTGATCCCAATAGCTGAGATCATGTGGAGGAATTGGATTGCATTTCTTTACATCCGCGTCATTGGTTAACACACCAAAGTTGAAATAGCTCAACCTCTCTAAAATCTCTTCGCCCGACCAACTACTGGGGTTTAGGATTGTTCTCTACCATCCCGTCGAAATGAGCTTCATCTTGTCGTTAAGGGTGGTCGTGAGGAAGCCATCTACGGTGACCCAAGTAACACACCTTCCCCGCGTGCCAACTAGAGTTCACGTTGTCCAAACATATATGACATCCATTATATCCTTTTGTCCTGCAGGCTGCTAACATCCCAAATGCTGGAAAATCGTTGATCGTCCACATTACGGCAGCCCTCATCGTGAACATCGTGTCAGTGAATTTGTCATAAGTTGGGACTCCATTTTCCCACAACAGTTTCAGCTCGTCGATCAAAGGTCTGAGGTAGACATCTAAGCACTTCCTTGAAGATTTAGGACCTGGAATTAGTACAGTAAGGAAATTAAATTCCTTGTTCATGCACATCCACGGAGGCAAGTTGTACGTCATCAGAATAATTGGCCAAGTGCTGACGGCGGAGCTATTACTTCCCCAATGATTGAATCCTTCTGTAGATAGGCCGAGTCTAACATTTCTAATCTCTGCATCAAAGTCTCCAAATTCTCTGTCGAAATGTTTGAAACCCTCCCCATCTGCGGCGTGTCGCAAGACATCGTCATCTATTCGCTTTTTGCATACCATCGCATCGCCTCTGCTGTGTGTAGAGACATGTACAGGCGCTGCAATCTGGGAATCAAGGGAAAATATCGAACAACTTTCATAGGAATTCTCTTTTTTGGACTCTTCCTATTCAGCTCATATCTGCACTGGCCACATACGGGACAGTAGTCCAAATCTTTATACTCTTTGTAAAATAGCACACAATCATTCGGACATGCGTCAATTATCCTGTACTTTAGGCCGAGGCTGCTCAAGATATTTCTAACCTTATAATGAGATTTAGGAAGATTGTGATCATCAGGAAGCAACTTACATATTTGCTCCTGAATTTCGTCAAAAGCACTCACTGACATTTTGTGCTTCACTTTTATCTTCATTTGCTCCATCACATATTGCAACACATTCTCTCGACATCCAGGGAACACCGGGGTCTGCGCTTCAAGTAGCATCCGGTTGTACTTATCCATCTCACTAGTGTTAGTGACCAAGCTAGCAGCGGGGAATGTGTCATCACGCTCATGAGTGGTACTGTAACCTCCGTCTTGGTGTTGGTGTCCACCATGACTAAATCCCGGAAACGCATCATGGACCAAATCTGCAGTTGAGTTGCAAGCTGAGGGGCCGGCACCACTGCCGTTGGATGAGGCACCCTGGTAACTGTACCCTGAGCTGAAGTATGCTGAGCTGAACTCTACTGCTTCACCATGCTCGCTCCATGTAGTGTAACTCCACATCATACCATTTTCGTACAGGTGTTGCACCATAACATTAACCTCCACATACTGACAATTAAGAAATTTCTAGCACGGACACCTGAAACGCTTCTTTCCCTGACCATGTTCTATCGCAAAATTCACAAATTCGCTAATTCCATCCATATACCGCGGACATCACATCTATTCTTCAACTTCATCCAACTCTTATCCATACTGCTACAAAATATTATAATTAATTAATTATTACATATATATTAGTCCATTAATTTACGCTTAATTATACGTACTCGATCTACATCCATCAATTACGTAATTTAATATGTGTAGCTAACATCCATGCATGTATGTACGTTTTAACTAAATATATATTAAGCAAATTTTAACTGCGTACGTACCTGCTGGCCTTCTCGATATCAGTTAATTAATTGCAATTGCTAGCTAGCTAGTCAGCGGAGATCCTTCTCCTTCTCCATCTCCTTCTCCTTCTTCTTCGATCTTTAACTTTCCCGCGGGAGAGGAAGAGAGTTTGGCATCGGGCTTATATAATTCTTCACTTAGACGACGGAGGTGTCGGCGTGTCGGTCCGTTGTCCAGGTGAGAATCTGGACGACGGAGAATACCATATCCGTCGTCCAGGTTCCCACTTGGACCACGAAACAATTACGTTTCCGTGGTCTAAGTGATGTTTTCTTGTAGTGTACACACAGTCTCGTGGGATTCATTTTTATCTTATAATGTAAAAAAAATTTGAGAAAAAATAATTATTTAGCTACTCCTCCTATAAGAAAATGAGCAAAATATAAACAAGGGTATTCTAGTCTTTTCACACATATTGTTTGACTTCATTGACCGAGATCTAAACGTACTCCGATGAGGCTAATTTGTAAGTGCGGTGTCTATTGCTACAACGTGGACCCTTCTATATGTCCTCGTTTATCGTCAGAACATTTTTAATTCTCATATTGCTTGAATTTCCCATAGAGAACAAAAAGATTTTGTGAAGCTTAATCTATAATGTATAATCATTTTATAAAATTGACCATTGGTCAGAATATTCTAAGCACGCCTTTAAAATTTTATAAATTTTGAACTTGATTTTGACCTCGATCCATGGGTTTCGCCAAATGTGACCGTAATACATTTACAACTAAAATGTAAATTATTCTTCCCTAAAGTAATTTTTTGAGACCAAATTTTGGACACACTTTCATGTGGATTTCATATCTATCTCATAATATCAAAAAATTTGACATAAAAACTCGATTTACCTAGTTCCCCCATTGAAAAATAAGCAAAACATATGAGAAGGGTATTGAAGTCATTTCACACAAAATCAATTGTAATCTCACCATTAAAAATTACCAAATTTAATCTGAACCATCTATTTACTATTTACTTTTTTACTTTATAAGGTAAATTGGTATAAAAATATATTACCTAAAGTAAATGAAACCATAAACTCTTCCATACCCTAAACATCAAACTCCTAAACCCTAAACAATGATAGAATAGTAAAATAGATACACAACGCAATGTTAGAACATTTGTTGTGTGACTGTTTCAACATGACAAGAAGCAAATGGCAAAAAATTGATTGTTGACAATCATTTCAATCACACAACAATTTGATATGACTTTGTTGTTTGAAAGAACGAGATTAAGGAGATGCCAGTTGACATCCAAAGTTTGGCACACCTATTTTATTCACACCACAATGTTGTTATATATTATGTTGTGTGAAAAATGAGACACTTGACATGAGATAATTACATGACATACAAAGTTTGGCTCTATGTTGTCTTCACACAACACATGTATATGTGTTTTGTTGTATCAAAAAAGACACATGTGAGAGATGTATACTGACATCTACAATTTGACACCAACATTTCGATCAGACAACAACTTTTTATATGCTTTGTTGTGTGAGTAAAGATAATTTTTTGGAGAGCAAAACTCACATTCAAAGTTTGGATTTCACACAACACTGTAGTATATGTTCTGTTGTTTGACAAAAATGGATGCCAACTGATAAGTAGAGGTTAACACCAAAATATTCATCACACAACCAATGTATATATAATCTGTTGTGTAACAAAAATTACATGTGAGAGATCCTGACTGGCATGTATAGTTTGACACCAACATTCCCATCATACAACATTTTGTCATAAAACATGGTTGTGTGAATAAAGATAGCATACGAAATTACATACAAACTTTTGTGCCGTATTTTTCATACAATGAAATGCGATAATATGTGTTGTGTGATAGTTCTAAGATTCTAGAAGTTCAAGAAATTAAAGGGAGAAACGTGATTTTTAGTCTCATTTGACACCTAATAATTGATGTAGAATTGCAAGTCATTTATTAATGGTCATATACTAACTATATCACAGACCGTTGTCTGAATATGGTTTTAATGATTCAATATATCGACCAATTTATGATAGAATTTGTTCACTTTTTTCTGTCACACAACATATTTTTAAAAATCGTTGTGTATCAAGTGTTGTATAAAGCACTTTTTGTAGTAGTGCATATTGGCCAGGGCTAAACCCTAGCCTTCCAAAAGGTAACTAGTCACACATCATAACTAATAACAAGTTTGAATGCATAATTAGAGTAAATAGATTGAAGGAATAACTCAAGACTCTCCCAAAAGTAAGCCAAGCTTCTTCAACTCCTCTGTTTTACTTTTAGCTTCACCTTCTTTGCTCCAAATGCACTCAAGCTTGTAGAGGAGGTAAATGAGACTTCTAAGACCCCAAGAGGCAAAAGGGAAGAGAGATTACTTCTCACCTCTTTGAGCTCTAGAAATCTCACCAAACCCTAGAATAGAGATAAGAGGAAGAAAAACTTGACTGCACAAAGAGTAATGTACAATCAAGTGAGGAGGAGGAGGAAAGAGAGATGAACCTCAACAGAACCAAAGTAGCTCTACCTTAAGGGGCTGTTTTGGTGGTAGTATAGAGGGTGATTGAGGTGGAGGAGAGAGATAAAGGGTTAGGGGTGAGGGCTATCTCTAGATGCAAAAACTATGAAAAAAATGTGAAATGAGATGTGTTGTCATGATGGATCAAGGGGAGCTCGACCAAAAGAGAGTAAGAGGGAAAAATGTGGTATTTTATGAGCCCTTAGATGTGCTAGAGTGGCCATGAAGTTTGATCTAAGGGCTACAAATTGTGATCCCATTTTCTTGGTGAAAGGACCTAACCCTAGTTTAGTTAATAAACTAGAATTAAGTCCTAACGACTAACCATACTCTAAGAAATTTATGATAATTTTGACATAATTTCCGTTGAAAAATGAACAACCCAAAAATCTGCAAAAAGAGAACACTTCTAAAACCAAATTCCAAAAACAAACCATGGACCACCGATTGTCCATCTGGATTTCTCAACAAATATCACAAACATAACAACAAACTATACTTTGAAATTTTAAGACTTATTTACAAATACTAGTTTTGATGACAACAAGGAGTGAACTTAACATCTACAAGAGTACGCAAATGAAAATAATATAATACTATTGATATTCAGAGTGACTTCTATGTACAAATGATACATATGAAATAGTCTGACTGTGGACTGGAATCTACTGATGAAGAGCTAACATGCGTACTCAAAGTCTTCGATGATACCACGCAAACTCAGATGTTACACTATATCCTGGACAACGAAAACAGAAAGACCCATGGAAAGACATTCAAAATTATAAAATGTTAGCATGAGTGAACAAAATTTTGTATAATCTGTGTAAATAATAAAATATAATTTAATGCCTTTTCGCTGATCTATGTAGAATAAAGCAAGTTCAAGTATCCAAAATATGAATCTTCATGGAGGTGGTCGCTCAGGAGTTTTTTCCTAACCTTTGTCGACTATCTATATTAAAAAAATGTAGCTGATGGGTCAGACGAGGTATTCTGACCTCCCCTAATGGGCTAGACGAGGCACCCTGACCTCCTCTGACTGGACTATCTGGTGATTAGCCGAACAGTCAGTACATCGATGCAACTAACTAATGTCATTACATAGAAAAACCTCCAAAATAAAAATGCTCTGAAACATACCGTAAAATATACTGAAATATTGAATCGCTGAAAAATGAACTCGTTATCGACTGTGAAAATAAAAGGGTCCACTCACAAATCTACGTCTACTATTGGGTCCAGTGGAATTCCCCTCGCTGTGGTCATGATCTTGATGTCCTCTAAATACGGATCATACAATATCAGTACAGATAGAAATCAGCTCTAAAAATAACCCTGAAAACCCTGTCGATGAATTCTACAACCTGCCTTGCCGAAGCTCCATCGTGGACGGCGGTGCGTGGCCGTCACGCGCCTCCACAGGCGGCGGTGTGTTGGTCACCTCCGACAAAAGTTCTCCATTTTCAACATTTGATATCTCGTTGGAAAGTTGTCAACGAGGCCTATCACTTTTATAACAGAACCGAGGTACGTTGGGGTCCAAAATGGCCGTAAACGGCGTGGATCTAATCTCTGACAATTGCAAACAACTGGGGCAATTTGGCCCTCAAAAAATTCATCTCCTCGAGCCTAACCATAACCCTAAACCTACGTGCTCAAACTCGCCACTAATTCACCAGAATCGACGTCGAAATCCACGGCCATAAAATTGGTTGGAAAACATCATGGCTTTGAAGCTCCGCCATGGAGCTTCAACGGATCATGCTACCTATTCAAATAGACTCAGGAGGGGGAAGGCTTCAATAGCCCCCTATCCCTGACCCTCAAAACTAGTCGGAGCGCCGTGATTGCCGGCGGCGATTCCACAGAATAAAACCGATCCGAGTGACACAATAAAACCAGCAAATCCTAAAACTAATCACAAAAGTCAATAGAGAAAGCACAAAGCTTCGTTTCCCTACCTGTTTCGTCACTGGAGGTGGCCAAAATTGGTACGTCGAGTTGGGTCAATTGGCGCGAGTCGGTGGAGGAAAATGGATCGAGCCATAATGGGATTTCTCTGATTTTCTCCAATAAAATTTCAGAAAAAATCTCTATTTATACCCCTAAGCAGCTGGCGAGATCAATTGTTCAAAATCGATATGATCAAGATCCAACGGCTGTGATTAAACCGACTTTAAAAAATCAAATTGTATTTTATATTTTCTCCTACTGACTTCTGATAATCACTAATAATAGCTCACTTAATCGAAAAATTTCTCGAAAATTCCTACAAGTTCGAAATTAAATACTCTACAACTTCCATGAAGAAAGTCAAATTAAATTCTCATCCAATAAAACAGTCATTAACAACTCACTTAACGTGATTAATCCGTGATAAAACTTATATGATTCGATAAGTGCGTAATTTCGGTTCAGGTCGTAACACTTGGCTTCTAGGCTAAAGTTCAAATATTGTCTAATACATCCAAAATTCAAATATGTGACACCCTAATCAAATCAGCTAGGGTTTGTATCATAAGTGGTTTGGGCTTGCCTTGGGCCTAGCTCAAAGTGTTTGGACCTTACCTGGTGGTCCGGTTAGTCATGGACAAATCCGACGATTTTTCGACAGCTTTCGATAACTTCCGGCGATCACTTTGTCATTTTTCCAAAGTTGCTCCAAATTCCCTCGTGACTTCAAAAATGTGCTCGGCTTCTCCAAAAAGTGATTAATTACCATCTTTAAGAGTGTTTCCGTACCAACTCCCAATTTCATAGCATAAACAAGAAACGCTATAAGAATGATGTTTTATTCATAGAAGACAAGCAATAAACATGAAGTTAGGAACATAATTAGCACATGCATATGGATCTAACAAACTACTTCACACTTAAGCTTTGCTTATCCTCAAGCAAACATAGAAGAAAGAAAGCAACCTAAGCTAGATTCCAAGCACAAAAGAATTACAAAACACAAAAGCATGTAAGTGTCTCGAATGGTGAATATTTTCTCTCGAAGAATCATGGCTAATGGATTAAACTTCTCTTGAGTACAATTAAAGTATGAAATAAATGCATGACTAATAAGCCAAACATTCTACATGTCAAACCAAATGCTTGCAATGAGATGTATTCAAACTAATATGTTCATAACTATCTATCTCACAAGATATCACTCAATGCACTCAAGTGTTTAGAGAGTTAATGTTTGCACTCAAAAATCAAATCGATCACATGTTTTCCATAGGCTTGCTCTTCAATCAATTACTCCAGCCATTTGACACACAAGAGCTTCAAATCATAATGACTTTATTTAAGTTGTAATGAGACTTTAAGGAAAATGGGTTTAATAGAAAAAAATGGATAGGATAATTAAAGACAAAGCAACCTAACAAGCAATTCACAAGTTGAAGTTCCTCTAAACTACTCCTAGGTCCTAATGTTTTCCTTTTTCAAATCAAACTACTTCCCAAACCACTTATTCTTTATGTACAACACACACTTTTTTTGTGAAACTTTTTCTATTTTCTATTTCTGTTCTTTTATTTTATTTGGTACTGTTTTTTCATTTTTTTATTTTTCTTTTCTTTTCTTTTCTCTTTGACTACTCAACAACTCAATAAACAAATGACCACCCAAGACCTCCTCCACCTCACACTTATCTCTTGACATTCTTTGTAATAAGTACGGCACTACAACTGCATCCTAGTAGGACTACATCATCGCTTGCTAGTTTACCGAGTGAGGGATAGTATAAGTGCTTAAGCTAGGTAGATATTTGTGGTGTTCATGAAAGAAAATGCTAAGCATTAAAAAACTCAAATTGACTCGCTAAAGGATATATGCTTTATAGGTTCAAATGCTATTTGGCCATGGAGTTGATCATAATGCCTCTATCATCTTTGAAACCTACTCATATTTCGGAAAAATATTTTGCACGGTTTAAAACAAGATCTAGATCACGCATAACCAATTGACATCACACATGAAAGATTGAGTGCATTAAATAAGTTAGTCATGCACAAATTGGCTCAAAATCTCACATAAGCAAAGATAACTTTGAAACATGTTAATCCTTCTTTTCCTCAAATACACACATTTTGAGGGATATATGCTTTTCAACCGATTAAAAATATATTGTTTTCATTTTTTGTTTCACACATGCTTAAAATCATGCAATCCACTAGCCATAAATTCAATTTCATCATCGAGAACCATTATTAAGATACAAACACACCAAAACACATATATTTTTGCATTACATTTTCTCAAATTTTTATGGATTTTAGGATAAGGAGTAATACGACTTAGCCTACTACCTTACACTTTAGAGTCTTATCAACCACACTGGGAACATGCATACTAATCATATTTAATAGGAAAAACAACATTGTAATCAAGCACATAACATGAGGGGACTTCACACTTACACACGTTGAATCATACCGGTAGCAGGCAAATTTTCCATAATTGAAATGCCTTTGCCCATAATTAACTGAACCAGATTGGTTCTTGTTGGAGTTGGCGTTCTGATTTCTATGCCAAGTCAGATTTTGGCTGTGGCTTTGGCCACGCTTACGCCCTCCTCTCTCGCCCCATGATGTATGATAATAAAATAGATCATCTATAAATGGTGGCTCAAAAAACCACACCCAGAAACCATGATTAACCATCATGTATGATAAATTTCCCTTTCTTTCTTTTCTTTTTCTAAACCGTGACTCCACCAAGATCGTCACTCATACTCTATGGATATAAATCCATAAGAACTAGGGCATAAATATGCAATAATCACAAATCACAAATCTAAGATCTAGAGATTTACGGTTTAAAAAATTTACCTCGATTGGTGTTATATTCGGTGTGACCGGTACAAAAGTTGGACGACATTGAGGAATAACTCGTCTATAGCGATTATTTGGAAGTCGAGCAATTTTGTCGAATTGAGAGGTTTGTTTAAGCGTGTGCTTCACAAGGAGGATCACCGGAAGAATAAAGAGGAGCTGAATTGTTGAGATCGGTGGTGAAGAAGAGCTACCGGCGGTGGAGAGCTCAGATCGTTCCTGATAACGTGTTGTAGAGGAATAATTTTGATAGATTGAAAACTGTAACTTTTTCATTGATAGAATGCTTTATATATAAACTGATACACTAAATTACAATTAATGTCCATATAAAACAAAACTAAAATTTTCTCTATCTCTATGCATCTACCGACCTTACAAAAATAAATCTCCTTAAAACCTAATTAAATATTTACCTCGCGCTAATCGTTCATATTGGCGAAGCGCGTGGGTGTGACGGGTTGGTCCTCCGGGGCTGGTCTTGGTTACTGCTTAGTCTTATTTGATAGACAGATGCACATCAGCAAAGCGGCCAAAGCCGCCACATTTGTTCAGACTCGGAGCGAGTGATGGAGCGAGTGGTATAAAACGCTGTCCCCCCGGAAAAACCTAGAGAGCCCTTCTCTTTCAACAGTTGTGTTTAGTTAGCACACTCGCTTTAAAACCCTAAACCAACAACAACAACAACTCTCACCACCATGTCCGAATGAACACTCGAAAACCCTAGTGCTGCTGCCCTCTATCCCAAACTAACTAGTTGCTCACCACAAGATCCGAATCGATCATCATCATCCTCTGAGCTAATAGTAATAGTGAGAGTGATGGTAGTACTGGCTGAGAATGATGAGCTGAATGGTCCCAAATCTCCATGGAAGACGCCTTTAGCTGCCGAAGAAGCTCCAATTGGTGCGCATTCGGAGTCCGAGTCCTGGCCTGCTCTGGCCGACGCCCATAGAACCAACCTTGCCACTAAGCCCAAGGACCACCCATCCCCGCAGCAGGTATCCCCTCCTTCCTGTAAATTTCTAATTCAAATTCAAATTCAGCAGATAAAGTTTAATAGAACATTTGTTTCATATGTTTAAACGAGCATATGTTTAATCAGTAATGTTTCATCTGCCTGTTAACTGCATTTGGTATTGGTGAAGCAGGGAGTAGTTACTCAGCACAAGTCAAATCGCCCTGGGAACTCTAACGCTTCGCACAAGCATTCGTCATCACAACAACATCAGAAGACCGGCTCTAAATGCAATCCAAATGTTGCACCTCCTTTTCCGGTACCCTTACCATACCATCAACCACCAGTTCCTCCTGTTTTCCATGCTATGGTACATCCGCCACATGCTGCTGCTTCTAGGTATGCTTACCAGCCATACCCTGGACCCATTGCAAATGCTGAAAATCATATAGGGAAACCTGGATCTGACACCCCAGGGCAAGGTTTTGTGCAATCCGTTCAGCCTCAACCACAAGCCAATCCTAATGCTTATGGCGTCAATTTTTCTTCGGGAAGACCCAATATGCAGGAGCCTGGTGCACGTTGGAATCATGGTTGGTATCTGCAACGACCATTTAATCCCAGAGATAACATTCCTATGCCACAGGGCGTTGGACCCAGGCCTTTTCTAAGACCTTTTTTTGGTCCTGCCCCAGGATTCATGCTTGGTCCAACTATTCCTGGTAATGTTATAAGGCCAATGCTGGTTGTCTAATGACTATTATATCTGTCGTGTGTATACTCTGAATTTACTGTCCAAAGAGGAGGAGAATTCAGTATGCTGATTGACCTACATGGTTTATGAATGTTTTACAAATAGTCATTCTAAATCAATCTCTCAATTACACAGGACCTGTACCCATGTGCTATGTTCCAGTTTCACCGACCGGTGCAATTAGGGGATCTCATCCTCCCCAATTTATGCCACATCCTTCAAATCCAGGGCCCCCGTTACTACACCCGGAGTCACATCCTGTAGCTTTGAGGGATAATATTATCAAGCAAATAGAGTATTATTTTAGGTGAGTGTTTTGAGTACATTCTTAGCTTATCTGTTCTGTTGTGTGTGTGGGCGTGGTTGTTGATCAATTTTTTTTTCCTTGCTTTTGTTCCCTTATACAGTATGCAAAAGATATTAACGAGATTCTAGTAAGAAAGAAATTGCATGTCAATATAACTGCCGTTGTTATCTAGAAGGACACTATTGAGTTTTTTTTTTCATTTCTTTTTTATGCATAACACAATATTTGATTTGTATCATTGCAAATATTAGAGAGAAGCTTTTACATTTAGATGTCTCTTTAGGTTATGAATGCTCTGTACATTCTACCACTCATGCTTCATGCTTACAAGGAGAGATATAGGATGACCCAGACGTTATTAGTTTGTGCTACTAGATGTAATATGACCATATTCACTGATATATAGATTATTTATGTTTTATTTCTTTAATGATTAGTTGCTGTTAACTTAATATGGAGTTGTAATTTATATGACTGCAAGAGGTTTCACGTAAAGGTAAAAGTCGGTCGGCTTTGTGGTGTTCGGTAATTGGACTTTTTGGAGGGTGTTGACGTTAATACAGATAAAGAATATCTGAAATTTAACTGTTCAACCTAAGAAGTTATATCCTATTTTTTTTTCTCATTGCAATTACTTGTCTTTGATGTGGAAAAGATTTTAAGACATGTAAATAGACCAATGACTTTGTCAAAGACTGTCGCGTTTAGTGACTATGATGTCTTTGTCTTTGCAGTGATGAAAATTTAAAGAATGACCAATACTTAATTTCGTTGATGGATGACCAAGGATGGGTGCCAATAACCACTATTGCCGACTTTAAAAGGGTATGCTTTGTTTTTTAACACTACTATGAATATTTTGAGATCTCAAAGAAATAAATGCTATATAAGCTTCATTTTTGGTACATGTTTTCTTGCTTCTACATTTTTTTTCAATGTGAATCAGCTACTTTTATTATTATTTTGTTGCAGGTTAAGAGAATGTGTAAAGACATAGCATTTATCCTTGATTCGCTGCTGGGCTCAGCTACCGTAGAAGTGCAGGTAAATGTTCTTTACTTTATGATATATTATTCAAATGTTCTTGTTTTTCAAAACAAATTAAAATCAAATATTCTCCTAAGATTATTTTCCATTGCACTATGGTGCCGGAAATATTGTTTATGATTTGGACAACATAATAATTTTGTCCAACTCGGCGACTGCTTGCGAATGAGATGTGTAGGCCTTTAAGCATTCCTAACAATCATTATCTAGAGGTAGTGGGGTTATTTGTGTAATAATAAGTAGTATTGGGACCTTTGTATGTTTGATTAAAGTTACTGAACGTTCTTGATTCATAAAATTGATGTATATTTTCATCAGGCAACATTATCCAAAAATAACTCCAAATGCAATGTGAATCTGGGACTAGGTTGATCAATGCTTAAATTATTAGTTTTACTAGTTTTAGGATTCAAGAATCTTTGGTACTTGTTTTATTTTTTCTTTCTCGAATTTCCAATATTTGCTTAGATCTCTTCTCTGACATGTAATTGGGTTTGGTCTTGTATTCTTAGGGAAATAAGATACGGAGACGAGTTGGTTGGTCAAAGTGGATTGCAACTTCTACAGATTCTACATTAACATCAAAACCAGGTCAACTTCAAGAGAGGTCTATTTCTGGTTTAGAGAATTGTGGTGCCAGTGGTGAAGGAAGGAGTGCTCTCAAAGAAAATGTTGAACTTTCAGTTGCAAAGGATTTGACGGAGGATGAACCATCAAATACTAAACTTGTCCATGATAATGTCAAGGTTGATGATGGATTACCAGAATTAACGTATAGTAAGGGTGATAAAATTAGAAAGCCAAGTGTGAAATCAAATTACAAGTCCTCATATCTCAAGACAAATCATTACTCAGACCACCCTGACCCGTTGGAAGCAACTGAGCCTTCAGATGTAGATATGAAGAATCTTGGTGGACTGTCGAGTGATTTTGCAAACACATTTATGCTAGATGAGGAGCTAGAGCTTGAGCAGAAAATGGTAAAAAAGGATGATCTTTCTGCTTTTGGAAGGTATTACTTGTTTGTCTCTGCT
Source organism: Geum urbanum (assembly GCA_946800695.1). Classification (NCBI taxonomy): domain Eukaryota; kingdom Viridiplantae; phylum Streptophyta; class Magnoliopsida; order Rosales; family Rosaceae; genus Geum; species Geum urbanum. The sequence goes on along the minus strand of OX327001.1, from coordinate 42,344,961 downwards.
TTAACAAATATATGTAGGATCCTTTATCTCTAGTCACATAAGGTGAGTATATTTTTTTTGTTAGATTCAATGGAAACATAGTCAGGATTTTGGTTTTTAAGTCATGACTCATGTCAATCCTTTGGTCGTAAAATATACTTGTTTGTACTCCTGTAGTCCTATACTGTCTTTGCTGACTTTTTTCTATCTATTTTTTTTAGTATCGTCTCCATAATTATTTTTAGCTAAAAAAGTACCTGTTTTATATATTTGATTCTGGGATAAAGAAAAACCAATTGAATTTCTAGCACCATTCAACTGAATGTGTTATGGAACCAGTATAGTATACTTTTACATTTCTTTATTATTGTCCAAAGGTGGATACTAAATTCGTGGCTTATCCTATCTTTGTAATTCATTCTTCTATTGCTTACAATTTCATAATCATGCTATGCTATACGCGTTTCACCTTATTGTTGCATGCTTTGTTTGTGTGTTTTACTGACTATATTGTGATCTGGGGGCATTTTTATCCAAAGGGCTGATGATGAAGATGATGAGATTATAGTTCATGATCAGGATGTCCAGAGACTTGTAATTGTCACCAGGGTAAGTTCATCACACAATATTGTATTTTCAAAGTGTTCTTATCTTGCATGATCTTATAGTTCTTTCTGTTTGATATATCTCTCGAGGAAACATGTTTCTCAAGAAAAAAAAATTGAGTATGTTGTTCTCTTTTGTATGTTCATAGCTGTTTGAAACAGGCTTTTCATTGAAATTCGATTCTGTAGTTTTTGTGACACTTTCTGCAAACTCTCTTTACTTGCAACAACTAGGCTGTGTGATTTCAGGACACCATAAAACCATTTGGAAGTTTAATAAAAAGTTTGTATGGCTGGAATACATCTTGTCCACTTGAATGATTCTCCATGTCAAAAGTTTTAACATGCTAGTCTACTCTTGATTGTACAGGTGCCTAAATTCTAGAGAAATCTGTCAAAAGTCCTTATGTGTTCCTTAGCTTGAGTTGCATTGCCATCCTATTAATGTGTTATGCTTATTCGTATCTCTATGTGCTGCGCAGAATTGCGGAATAGGTGAAGGAGCTAAAACTGAGGAAAAGGAATCAAAAACCATTTCCAATGAGCTTGCTTCTACTATAAATGAAGGCCTCTATTTCTATGAGCAGGTTTGCAAATCCTCCGAATTTGTTAGTTTCTATTATTTCGTCGGCCTAATTTTTAATCAATTGACAGGAACTGAAAACAAAGAGAACGAACCGTAGAAAGAACAACACCAATCATGAAAATAGAGATGCAAGCTCAAGAGGTTCAAATTTTGCCAAAGGATTTTCAAATTTGAAGCATGCTGAACTATCTGGTAGCAACATTGGCATTGAAGAGTCTGTTAGTTCTAATACCCGAAAGAAGCAAAGTAAAAACATCCAAAATCAACAGCCATCCCATAAACAACGCTTCTTCTCTAGTAACTTTAGAAATTATGGAACTGGTCGGAACTCTCTGGGAATCATTTCTGAAAGTCCTCCAAGTAACTCAGTTGGATTTTTCTTTAGTTCCACACCTCCTGATAGTCATGGGTTAGTTGTAAAGTGCTGTTAACTGTAACAAGTTGATGCCTATGCATATCAACTCATTTGTTTCTGTGAATCTTATCCAAACATTTGTTCTATGTTTACAGCCCAAGGTCTTCAAAGCTAAGTATTTCTCCTCATGGGGTTCTCTCAGGAAGCAGCTCACCAGTGGGTTCTGTGCCAAAGTCGTTTCCATTGTTTCAGCATCCAAGTCATCAGCTTCTGGAAGAAAATGGCTTCAAACAGCAAAAGTAAGGGGATGTGATATTGAGCCTGTGAACTCACTGTACTGTAAGTGGTACATAGAGGATAAACAAAAAGAAAGAGATAGTGAGATGGAAAATAATAATAATACAGTTAAACCTCTATAAGTTAATAACCTCGGGACCAGCAAAATCTATTAATTTAGCGAGATATTAAATAATGGATAAAATTTGTTGATTAATCGAGTATTAAATTATCGAGGTTCTACTATAATAATAATAATAATAATAATAATAATAATAACAATAAAAAGATCTTAATATGTTTGCTGACATGGTTCTCCTCCTTTTTAGGTATCTAAAGTACAATAAGCGGTGCCTAAATGACAGGAAGAAGTTGGGAATTGGTTGCAGTGAGGTGCACTTTTATCTGATTGTCGTCATATTACTTGCATTTTGAAAGGGAGAAAAGAAATATAATCTTGTGGTTACGGAGTGAAATCTGTTCTTTGGGTTTTGCTGTTCTCTACATTTTTTTAGAAGATGCATAAACTTCTTCTGATCTCTAGAAAGTTCTTATTAAATGTAATGAACTGATGGCTGACTAAGCTATATTAGATAAAGTTCTAAATTTGGTGTGGTTTAGTTGCAATAACATATGCTGAAATTACTTGATTATATATTTGATTTTGGGAAGTTCTAGTTTTTTTTTTTTTCATATTTGTTTATAAATTTCTCTAGATTTACAATCTGTGGCGTTTTTATGCCCCTTGCAGGAAATGAATACATTATATAGGTTTTGGTCTTATTTCCTAAGAAACATGTTTAACTCCTCAATGTATGATGAGTTCCGGAAATATGCACTTGAAGATGCTGCCGCTAGCTATCATTATGGTGTAGAGTGCCTTTTCAGGTTCTATAGGTTGGTGATATAGTTTGATCTTTTTCACTTACAACTTCAATCCTCACTGAATCTCCAGCTTTTCTTGTCTTTTTTATTTTTTCTATCTAGCAGTTGTCTCTGCGGGTTCTTTATAACTTGCATATGAGTTTATACTAATAAATGGGCGCTGTTTGTTTGTATATTTATTTTTCAGTTACGGGTTGGAGAAGGAATTTAGGGATGACCTGTATGATGACTTTGAACAGCTGACTCTAGATTTTTACCATAAAGGCAATCTCTATGGCCTGGAAAAATACTGGTAACTATTCTTATCATTGACTTCCTTTGACTTTTCTGATGTCTAGTAAGAACTATCAGTAGTGCTTTTTGCAAAAAGTTGATCTATTAATCAAAGCAAAGCAGGAATTTTATCTATGAGGTATAGGTCCAAATTCACCTTTTGATGATCTTAATATTTACAAAAAGGCGAAAAGTAAATCTGCATATAATGTGTAATGTACGTGATTTCGCTTACAACCATGCTGAACCAAAAGCTTCTGATATGTAACTTTGATGTATCAGTCTGCTGAATAAAGCATTTTTATTAATTTGTTTTACTATATCTTTTCCAAGGGAATGCTTGCAAGTACTTTATAATTTTGATTCCACTTTTGCAGGGCATTTCATCATTATCGGGAAAAACGGGGTCAGAAGGAGCCTCTTAGAAAAAATGAAGAATTGGATCGATTGCTTAGGGAAGTATATCGCAGCTTGGATGACTTCCGTGCTAAAGAGAGAACTGCAACCACAAACAGTGCCATGAAAGAGAGGAATCATTAGCAGAAAGTAGTGAGTAATGGGTGTAAACTGTTATCAATCGCCTAGCGATGATATTGAATTGATGGCATCCCAATTTTGGAAGGTAAATCTGACAGTTAACAAGGGAGTCAGTATGCAGCTATTTTGGTTTGGGAGCAAAAAAAGAGATTATTTTTGTATAATATGCATTTGATAGATTTCACTCACCGTCGAGGGCTGCCAACTGCTGATTTTTTTGGGCAAGGTTTTTCTGGCTTCCCTGCTCTGTCTTTTATTGGAGTTATCTGCAATCTTGAAGAGGGTTGTGCCTCTGCCTTTTCTGTATCAGTTGAAGCCTTCTTGAAATGTAGTTTGTACATAGTTAAGATACCTGTTGTATTTCTAGTGTTTTAAGAATACAGAAAAGAAAAAAAGTGCCGGAGTGATTGAGAAGAAAAAACGCGAATAAGAGAGAGGAAGCTGCACTGCTGTTGTTTATACTATGAAATTTGTGACCAATAAATGATTGAAATTGTTTTTTTTTAGTTTTATTATTTTTTATTCTTTAACGTTAGTATAATGATTTTGCTTTTTTGGTTGAAAATTGAAAGTCATTGTTCAGGAACCCACAAAAATGAGGCATGAGTGTCTGCATTACTGAAACAACATAGATAAATGAGATATTTGACAACCACAATGTGTTTTTATATCGCTGCTACGGTTTGCTAGAGGCGCTAATGCGGCCAGTAAAGTTGTTCCCTGTCTTCGATGGATTGTTTAGCGCTCATCTACGAGCGTTGGGTACCAGAGCAGAGCAGAGCTTATGTCTGATTTTTCAAAGTAAACTTCAATAGAAATTTGGAGGAAAAAAACACGCCGAGAGTTCCTACAGCCAAATTACAAGATAAGCTAAGTAGAAAAATTGAACCTCAAGCTTCAAGATTAAACCACAAATGGTCGGGGCAAATAGTGGAACCCTAAAAAATAAAAGAAAAATATCATACAACTGAACTACTACTGCTGCCTCTGTCGAGTCGCACAACAATACATTGTCGTGCCAATTTCACCGTCCTCTCATTCAGTCAGTGGTGAAACTGGTGATAGCTTTCTTCTGTGCGTGCAAGGGTCTCAAACTCTCAGTGTGCTAGTGGTGGCGCTGCTCCTCGGACAGCTTGGCCCGTGCTTTGTGTTCATGAAAGTGTCCTCTTCGTGCTCGTCTTAAGGCTCTTGTGGGGATCTTTTTTGTGATTGTGAATCGGTGTCCGCCAAATTTAGATTCACATTTGGGATCCAGGCAAGAAGTAAAATATCGGATATCGAGGATATATCGACAATCCAAAATATGGATATTTCGACGAAAATATCGATGAAATATTGATCCAGCAAAAAATTGGACAAAATCGACGGAAATTAAGAGAGATTCATGGAAATTTGTATTGAAACTTCATTAGGTTCTCATATGATCAATTATCTACCTTATTTATAAAGAAAATATTAATTAAGCACTGAGACATGAAATTATGATAATGTTAGATGAATTAGTACGTATTGAATATTGATAGTTATTAAAATATAGTTTTACACTTATGAATTGTTTTTTTGATGGCTAAACTAAAAGAGAGGCTAAACTATCACGTCTTTTGTACATTATTTTGTATATCATAAGAAATTTTAGTAGAGTTATTTTGGTTTGTTGTATGGAATAATAAGATCTATTGTGTTAGTGAATTCTTACACGACATAATTAATGACGGAGATTCAAATTTTAGAAAAATAGAAAGGAAATAGAATTCAAATTCAAATTTCTGTGTATATATATAAATAGATAACAAAGAAATAGATAAGAATCCTAGCTCGTTGGCTAAAGGTTTAAGATTACTTGCAAGAGTTTGAGGGTTCAAACCCCAGTCTTGCAACTTTTTGTTTTGTAGGTTTAATTCAAAATATCGAGGATATTTTCGATTTTTCACTCCTCAAATCCAGGGGAGGCCTGAAATTGGATTAATTCGGTTGAACTGCTTATTTCATTATGACTTTGGTTTTTTGAAGCCTCACAATTTCCTTTTGATGGTCTCTTTTGCCATCACATCGGATTGACCTAGAGCAACTATTTAGTTACAGTTACTTTTACGTTCAAATTTACTATGCTTCAACATATATCCAATGCAATTTTAAATGCCCTCAATGCCATAGTTGTGGTTCTATTACTCGAGATATTTTATGTGTCATTATATGATTTTCCTTTTATATTTGCTGCTTTTTTATAGTGTTTCTTACTGTATGTTTTTCAGTTTTAGTGCTTGCATTGCTCCATGTACTATTCTTTAATATTGTTGAATGATAAACGTAAAAGTAAAAGGTAATAACTGTAGACTGAAACTATATCTTTATTCATTGATAGATGACCTTAAATACTTGTATTACAATCAAATACAATTCGATCCTTATAAATCAGGGATTGCTAGAATCTCTACTTCTAATCTAATTAGGACAAGACACATAGCGGGAGATAAAAAATATACTTTTCTTAAACACTCCCCCTTGTGTCGAGCTCCTATTGTATGATACATAACTTGTTGCCTCACAAAAAGTCTTGCCAAGCAAATAAAAATCTCATGGGAAAAACAAATTCTTGGGTCGAAGGGAAAAATAGTATAACATATCAACTACAAAAGATACTCCATGTGATGTAGACTCCTCCTGATGTCTACCAAAATTTGACTCCTCCATATTAGTAACTCAATCTCAGAGTTCAGATAATCTGTGACGACCCGGAACAGAATCAGTAGTGTTAATCAGCTTAAGCCATGAGGTTATGCATAATTGCAGATCTCCGATAATTGATTGAATTGCCGGGCTTGATCACGACTTAATTATTGGCCGAGAATTTGAGCTGAGTCTCTTCTCGAGAGTTGTTATACGCGTGATTTCGAGTTCGTGGGCGGTTCCAGATCATTATTTGGACGACCGAGGAATATAATATGAATATTTGGAATTTCGGCATAATCGGTTTAATATGGCGGCCTTGTACGCGACAAAATTTTTGGGTGAGAATTTGATTTGGGATCCTTCGTGAAAGTTGTAGCGAATTTAATTTCGAGCTTGTGGGAACTTCCGGAGGATTTTTCCGAGTTGCGAGGATTAAGTTACGAATATTTTCGATCGTTGATAATTTAATCGGATAAGCATGTGATGGGTTGAACCGTTGACTTTTTATTGGATTTTTCGAAGTGTTTGACTTTGGGTGGAAATTGAAAAACATGTCGAGATGAGTTTGTTGCCGCGAGAATTATTGAAAACGGATTTACGACGCGAAAGTTACGGGTATTCGAAGTTTGTCGTAAAGTTATTTATGGAAGTTTCTATAATTGGCAAGTATTTAATGTGGGTTTCCCCTTTTGGAAAGTCAAACTTGAGCACTAATTGAGTTGACTGGTCAACTCGGCTGGGAGGAGGAGCTCGACTGAGCACCACGGCTTGCCGGCGGTGACACTCCGTCCGGCCACCCCAGAGCTCGGGGCTGGTCTTGTTTGATGCGCCTCGGCTCCCTTGTGACGTTGCCGGCCACCTTTCATGGCGTGGGACGCCGGATGGGAGTGAATTTTCCGGCCAAAGTTTGTGATTTTTGGGGGTTTTTGCTCGATCTTAATCCGGCCAAATTGAGCTACAAGAAGTAGTGGGCTTTGAAGCCCTCATCACCATGAAGCTACCTATGTAAGTATGGAGTTCTAATTTTGTTTGTACATGGAGAATTGTTGGATTGAAAAGTTTGTGTAATTTCGGTTTTGCTTGAAATTGAACTAGACAGAGTGAGAATTGGACTTCGGTGTAGTTATGGAAGTTGCTTGTTGGATGATTTTGAGTGGAATAGGTGTTGCTCCGCCGGGAAATTTTATAGTTGGGTGGCGCCACCACCGGCGGCGGCGGTCAACGGTGGTCAACAATTGATTGTTTGGGGTTTTCGAAGAGTTGCATGTCGTTTCGCTTGGAATCGCGCCCCGATCGCAGTGGTGAGTTTTGTTTTACGATTTGAGCATCGGAAATTATAGCGAGGTTGTGTGGTGTGATTATTGGATTTTTGACAACTCGTCGTAATTGAATTATGTGTTTCTGAGAATGGTTGTTTCTCGTGAGTTGATTCGAGGTATCGAGTTATGATTTTGAGGAATGAATTTTATGATTATTCAGGGGTTCGTGATCGTTCGTTTGGCGATGGATTTTCCGCCGGATCACGGGATTAACGCGAACTGCGTTACGCTCATCTGTGAGTGGACAATTTCTTTTCACGGAATGATTACGAGTCTTTATACACGTTTTACGAAATTGAGCATGCATACGAGATGATGTTTTATATGAGCATGTGTTATACGAGTATGCTTATATCATTATACATTACGTATATAAATTTAAATATTACTTTATGCATTTGCATCGAACTATTTATGATTTGGTTTACACTGAGTACAGTCTTAGTATATGTTGTTGTATCGATACACTTGCATCCTGGCTGATCCCCGAGGGTGCCTACCAGGGGGGAACTATACCTTGTGCCGATGTAGTTCTGGGTGGGTACAGATATCTGTTTCTTGTGCCGATGTAGTTCCGGGTGGAAACAGATACCCTGACCTGAGGCCTTTCTGGCTAGAATCACGTGTGGGTTTGGGATCCCGTGATTCAGACTATACTACCACGGATGTGTCTACGAGCGACCCCGTGAAATTTTCCATGCATTCTTTGTACGCGTGAGGAGTTAGAGTCTCCCTCGTGTACCATATGATTTTTATGCATTTGACTCGCATATGTTTTTATAACATATATTATTTGGCGAAAGACATTTATTTTCGTCCATTCACTCTAATAGTTTTCATGTCTTTCCCCTGGGCTTTTCGGTTTCCGTGCCCAGTTTGCAGTTCAAATTCTGGTGTCGCACGTCGTGGTCGGATGCATAGTATTCGAGCGATGTTTTTTTTATGGTAGGTTCTTAGTTTGACCTACTATTTGTGTATCTATATTAGAAGTCGCTCTGAGTATTCTGATGTATACTTCTATACGATTTTCCCTGGATTTCTGTAAAGTATAGTTATATTTATTACTTTACATTACTGTTGATATATTGAGAAATCCGGATGGGATTGGTGCCCACGGTTTGATTTTTGTGGCATAGGATGAAGTGTATTTTCCGGGTGCAGGTAATGGTAATTCCGCGTTAGTAACGTTACTCTGCCGAAATTTTTTATGATTTTTGTTGGTTCGTGTTTTCAGAAGGGGTTTGATTCCGGTTTAGGAAACTAAATCGGGGTTGGGTCCTTTCATAATCTTCACATTCAAATGCATCTGACAAGTTTCACAAGTATAGATTTAGGAAGTGACTTGGTTAACAAGTCCGCAACATTATCCGCAGAACCAATCTGGTTCACGTAGATATTCAGTAATTGCTGATGTTGCTGATTGAAGAAGTACTTAGGTGAAATGTGTTTAGTACTGTCACCCTTAATGTATCCCAACTTCACCTGCTCAATGCAAGTTGCATTATCTTCAAAGATTCAAGTTGGTGCTGTCGTAGTAGATGGTAATCCACTAGACCTTCAAAAATAGTGTATAACTGACCTAAGTCAGACACACTCTTTGACAGTTTCATGCAGGGCTATGATCTCAAAATGTTTTGAGGAAATAGCAACAAGGATTTTCTTTGTAGATCTCCAAGAAATTGCTGTATTCCCAATGGTGAAAACATAACCTATTTGGGAACGTCCTCTATGCGGGTCAGAGGGATACCCAACATCAACAAATCCTACCAACACTTCATTCGGTGTCTCAAAATAGGGGATGACACTGAAAGATGGATCAGTGCTTGCAACTAGAAGGTCCTTTGACGGGTTGAAGGTATCATTAAATGGGTCGAATGAATCATGCTGATCCATCCATGGTGTCATCTTTGATGGGCCGAAGGAATAACTTGACGGGTCAAAGAACCTAGGTTTATTCGTCTTGAATACCTGGTTTGACGGGTCAAATCGTGTATAATCAAAAAGTTGCGTTTCAACCATTCATTTTTCTGGAATTTCAAGTTTCTCTCTAGCTTCTTTGTAGGAAAAGAATAAGCCCAACTCAATGGATCCCTTCAAATACCTGAAGGATGTGCTTTTCTCCATTCCAATGATGCTGCATAGGCGCATAGCTAAACCTAGTTAATAAGTTTACTCAGAAGGCAATGTTTGGATGTGTGCATTGAGCCAAATACAACAAAGCTCCAATAGCACTAAGATATAGAACCTTAGCTCATAAGAGTTCCTCATGATCATCTTTCAAACGAAGCATAACTTTCTTGGGTTCAAGACTGCAAACAACCATTGGTGTGCTAAGAGGGTGTGGTTTGTCCATGTTAAATCGTCTGAGCATCTTTTGGACATAACCAAACTAGCGAATAAGAATTCTACCAACTTGATGTTCCAGCTCTAAACTGAGAAAAAAAATCGAGTCCTACCAAGGTCTTTCATCTCATACTTGAATTTCAAGTAGCCAACAGTCTCGTTAATCTCATCAAGAGCCCTGATAATATCCTTATCATCATCAACATAGACTGCTGTAATGGCGAATCCTGAACTTATTAGTTTGATGAACACGCATAGGCATAAATCATCATTCTGTACCACATCCGACGTGGTTATGCTTCAATTCATATAATGAACATCTCAATCTTATCACATGAGCACTCTGTGGTTTAGAGTTACTTGAATTGGGTACAACTATGCCTTCTGACATTTTCATGTATATCTCTGAATCAAGATCCTTATCGAGATATGCTGTAATGATCTACACATTTTATGCTTGTTTAATAATGTCTTTCTCTTTAAATTTAGCTTTGTTTTGACCTTAGTATTCTCGATCCTTACTTACTTTGTTATTTTTAGGTTTTTAATAAAGGAGATCAATAAAGGAGGTGGAAATGTGCTTAAAACGCAGCAAATGGAAGTTTCCTATTTTGACTAGGAAAAATGGTCTTTTTCTACTTTGACTAAGATTCCTACTCGAATTAGGAATACAAATGGTTTGAGATTCCAGAAGTTTAGTGGAGCTGAAAAATGAAGTTTCCTAAATCAACTAGAAATGACATAGCGGAATATTCTGCAACGCGCAAAAGGATTCAGAAATGGTCTTCGCAAAAGTTACTAAAATGATGCCAAATGGTGCAAATGAAAAATGAAGACATTTCTCCTACTCGAACTAGGAAAGCACATGGTGGAGATTATTTGGAGATCATATATGCCTGATTTGAAGATCAAAATATATGCACAAGATATGGTAGATTTGGCCAAAAAGACTTGGAGAAGAAGGAATACAAGATATGGAAAGATATAGATTTTCCTACTTCTAGTAGGAAGATGAAGATATGCATGCGAACTCATCCAACTCCAAGAAATCACTGAACCCGCAAATCAACTCCAAATATAGTAATCATAAATATCTTTGAAAAGCTCTTGAAGTCCTCTTTCCAACTAGTATAAGAGCATAATTTTTGGAGCTCTACAACTCCGGGAATACTTGTTTGAAGACAGGCCGACAGATTTACCCGGGTACACCAGGAAAACCTAGTTTGGAGAGGAAAGATGCAATTCTTCATCTATAAAAGAAAGAGCATGGCTCCTCATTCATGATCACTCATTCTAGGCACCTAAAGCTCTGCCTAAAAACTATTTCCTCTCCATGAAGCCAAACAACCTTCATTGACATATAGGGCAATCCTGTGTGTCTCCACCACCAAAGAAGAGTTGTTTACACCTTAGCTCTATAGGGCAATCCTGAAGACTAAAAATTGTAACATGATTCCTCTTTACTTTGTAGCTTCTCCTTGTATGAATTATTGGTTTTATGAAGTGGTTTTTAGTATTTTGGTTTTTCTTTACTTGTTTTGATTTCAACTATTTTTTATATGTTCTAGTTTCTTAGTTTTTATAATACATGTTTATCTATGCTTAATACTTTGGCTTAGATACAGGGAAATTCCGAGTCTAAATCAATGGTATGTGTATAGGGCAATCCCGAGCACTAAAACTAAATATGAGCATGTGTTTTATGAAATTGAGATTAATGTTGTTTGATTTGCAGGCTATGAACGAGTAAAGGTAATTAGAATGAGTCGATCACTTGTTTATATCTAGCTTAGTGTTTTGTTTTCGGTATAGTAAGCATGTTTAGGGTTCTTTGTTCTTGTTTGTTTTCTACTTGTCTATGAGTGAAGCTTAATAGAATTTAGGATTTCTGAATATGTTTGCTTGCCATGTTTTGTTCTTATTTTCGTAAATTATAAAATCAAACTCTTAAGCCCCCCTGAACTTAGCGTAGTCATACATGCACCCTCAATCTCCGATTAAGAACGATACCCTACTTACCAATGCTACATCTTACAAAAAAGGGTTTTAAAATTACATTGCGTTTTGATTGATTATTAAGTTTTTAATTTAGTAGTTAGTTTTGGCGTGATCAATTTTTGGTGCCATTGCCGGAGATTGAAAAGAATTGTGTGATTTCGTTTGTACATGTATGAAATTGTGTGAATAATACAAAAGCATGTTTATAATACTTACAAAATTTTTACATACTTGTTTATAATTTATACTTGTTCATATTAACAATCTGTTTTGCAGCCATACTTTAAACGTTAAAGGTAGTCTTTGATATACATTGAGTACATAAACTTGGTTGATTAAGTCACACTTTTTGGAATAGATGGCGCCTCTTTTTCTAGCTTATCTGCTTAACCCCTCGTGATGTGTGGATTTCATCACCGCACACCATAACCTAAGTGAAGTTATGGACATGAGGTTGAGGGCGAGTTTGCAAATGACTTGAGAGAGTGTAAATTTTTGAGATATTGGCTAAATGTTAGACATGGTGTCTAGATGGGTTATGACTGGTAACAGATTTTGGATCTAAGAAAGAGAAACATCAATAGAGTATATACCATTAGCCCGGTTAGCCTCGGGGTGTTTCTTAAAATTAGTCATACCTCTTGAGTTATCTTTATCTCTACTGGCCATATTTTTCGATTGAGCCTAGGCTGATTGATTGAGAATTTATACTTTATCGCGTGGGTCGCACGTCCATTGAACGACCTAAAGATCCAGCTAATGGACTCTCTTGAAATTAAAGGCGCAACTCAAATTACAAATTCTTTTGCATAATACTTATAAATTTTGTGTGTTTGTACATTCTTAAACTTGTAAACCATTCCCCCAATCTTGTGAAGGATTAACCACATTGTATTTTAGCTTGCATAACCATCTGGCGGCTTTGTGATGCCCGGATTTCACCACCAGTTACCCTAACCTAAGTGAAATTAGGGACATGAGGCTAAGAGATAGGTCACATTGCATTCATTGATTTAGCACGGAACTTGTGTGTTTTCTGCAGCTTTCTAACATTTTCTCTTATGCATTCACTCCATACTTCACTTAGGTTCTTATTTGATGCATTTAGAGGACGATTTGAGTGTGTTATGCATGAATTCGATGTGAATTATTTCTTGCTTGCATTTTAACATGTATATATGTGTTTCTAACGTTTATTCTAAGTCTTGTATTATTTATCTGCCTAATTTTGCAGAAAATGTTGTTTAGTGTGTTTTAGCTTGTTTTAAGCATTTTAGAGCATTCTAGCTACTTTGCATACATTTTAGGTTGTTTAGAGCCCTTGCATTCACGTTTACTTTGCATTTAGTGTTTAAATGTCAATTCATTGTGTTTTAGAGATTTTTGAGTCTTTTGTGTGATTTTAGTGTGTTTTTGTTTTCTCTTGTTTTCCAACGTTTTGGTTAGTATCTTGCATTCATTGTGTATTCTTTTGATACTAACACTTGTTCTTTGGTGGATGATCAGATTTCTATGAATGTCCAGCTCCAATTCGACTCCTAAGGTTGACTTCCAAGCACTTACAAATCGTTTAACTCGTTTGAGATCTCAAGTGATACCTAGGGAGCAAGATCTTGACTGGCTTATTATTGAGAAAGGTTTTGACGTACTCTCCACATTGATCCCAAAACTCCACCGAGTATGTTTCAGAAGAAGAGCAAGAGAAAATGGCCAAAAATAACAATAACAACAATGAGCGCATGTCACTTCGCCAACACACTTGTTCCACCAATTGGAGTAGTGGACCTTCATGCAATAGATTTCCAAATCCACAAGCTAATAAGAAGGACAACAAGCTTAAGAGTGGCTTCCTTCACCGTTTGCCTACTTTTCAAGGAATGTCCCATGAAGATCCGAACATCCAATTTTAGTTTGTATGTTCGAGCATGAAGCCCACAGATGCGGATGAAGAAATTTTGAAGCTTAAGACATTTCCCTTCACTTTGACGGATATAGCCCAAACTTGGCTTATGGAACTTCCATCGAATCACATCACTACATGGAAGCAATTGGAGGATGCTTTCCTAGGCAAGTACTTTTCTGCCTCCAAGATCACTGTTTTGAGGAAGAAGATCATGAGAATTACACAAGCACCAGATGCGTCTTTTGGCTAGTACTATGATCATTTCAAGGTTCTATGTGCCACTTGCGTTTTCCATGGTTTTTCAAAAACAAACCTCATGAATTACTTCTATGATGGTTTGAAAACGATTGATAGAGAGCTTCTTGATGCCGTTGCAACCGGAGCATTCATGGATTTAGATGAAGCGAAAGCTCGTACACTTTTGGAGAACTGAGCTAACAATGATGCTCAATATGGGATGGCTCCACGAAAATCAGTAGCTGAAGTAAGTTCTACACAAGCTTCGGATGAAAAATATGACAAATTAGCTTCTATGCTAGAAAAGGTGTTAGAACTCGAGACAAGGAGAGCCAAGGCAGCCCAATGACTCGTTTGTGAAGTATGTCACATGCAAGGACACCATAATGACCAATGTACTACATTGATGGAGCAAGATGGAAAAGCAGAACAAGTGAATGCAATTGGCGGATATCAAGGAGGCCAACGTTACAACAATTACAATGACAATAATTTTGGCAACCGTGATCATCCGGGTTTCAAGTGGAGCAGCAATGAGGGATGTCTTAACCCTTCGACACCTCAACAAGGATACCAACGTCCTCCCTTCCAACCTAGGCCACCAATACCTCATGCTCCAATGCAACAAATGCAACCAATGCAACAAGCTCCCCCGGTTCAACAACAATTCACTAATACGGACTACGATAAGATCTTGGCTCAATTGTCTTCTTCGATACAAGTTCTTTTGGATGGACAAGCCAAAATGAAGGAGACATTGATTTCACATGGCCGAGATATTTCGGAGATGAAGAAACAAATGGGCCTAATTGTTGACTTCAGGGGTCAAATAAAGGAGATCGGACAACTACCTCCTCAATCACTTCCCAATCCGAGGAATGCTAGTGCTATGATAACAAGAAGTGGGAAGGTACTAGATGAGCTAGAACCAAAGGCAAGAACAACACCTCATCAACACGTTTTTGAGGATGAAGATTTAGAAGAAGATCCAGCAACCAAAGAGGCCAAGAAGAAGAAGAATGTGGCGTCTCATGCCACTACGGCACTAGTCACTACGCAACCTGCCCCAGCCAAAGATATTAACCATATCCCTTCAAGTTCGGTTAATACTAATGCCCCATTTTCTCGTTCACCATTTCAACATAGGTTAACAAAATCAAAGAAAGAGGATCAATACGAAGACATCTTGGACATCTTTCAGAAGGTGGAAGTCAATCTGCCCTTAATCGAGTGCATAAAGCAAATTCCTATCTATGCTATGTTTTTGAAAGAGTTATGCACCCAAAGGAGGCAAACATGGGCGAAGGAAATTGTGAAGGTGAATGCAACCATTTTAGCGATGTTACAACGTCGGCTACCCCCAAAGTTGAAGGATCCAAGGAGCTTTTCAGTTCCTTTTGTTATTGGTGACAAGAGGTTCGAAGATGTCATGCTAGATTTGGGTGCATCAATCAACGTTATGCCGTACTACTTATATGCATCCATGGACTTAGGTGAGCTCAAGCATGACAATGTCATCATCCAATTAGCCGATCGTTCACATAAGTATCAAAGGGGATACGTTGAAGATGTTCTAGTGCAAGTCAACAACTTGATATTTCCAGCTGTTTTCTATATTTTTGACATGGAGGAGAGTCCATTAAGCACCATGCCATTGCTACTCGAACGACCTTTCATGGGGGCTGCTAGAACAAAGATTGATGTTTTTGAAGGAAAGTCTTCTATGGAAATTGATAGAGAGAAGATCGAGTTCAACATTCTAGATGCAATAAAGTATCCAACGTCTAGTGTTGGTGATGTTTGCTCTATTGATGTTGTGGATTCTATGGCGCAACAACACTTAGAAACCATTGGAGAAGATGAACTTGACATGGCCATTCAAGAGGGAGCGAGGCTGAATCGACTCAAGGATGAAACCCTTATTGATGCCTTGATCGGAATATTGAAACCTAGAATATGAGAAATGGCCATGGCACTTAATGAAGTAACACGGGTTGTAAGTAACTCTCCACCGATTCCTATCATGTATGGTACTAACTCGTTAGTTCCCTCCATTGTTAAAGCATCGAAATTGGAGCTTAAGGTGTTACCGGATCATTTGAAGTATGCATATTTGGGAGAGAATGAAACTTTTCTGGTTATCATCTCATCAATGTTAGAGAAGGAACAAGAAGAGAAGTTGGTGCACGTTTTCTCGAAATACAAATCTGCCATACGTTTGACGCTTGCGGACATCAAAGTAATTAATCCGGCAACATGTGTGTACCGGATTTTGCTTGAAGATGGCACCAAACCTTTATGGGAAGCTCAAAGAAGACTCCATCTACCAATGATTGAAGTAGTGAAGAAGGAGGTGATCAAACTCCTTGATTGTGAAGTCATTTATCGGATTTCGGACAGTCGTTGGGTTTCACCCGTGCAAGTAGTTCCTAAGAAGTCCGTAATCACCGTTGTCAAAAATGCAGAGAATGAGCTTGGTCCTCAAAAAACTGTCACTGGACATCAAGTTTGTATCGATTATAGGAAGTTAAAGACCACCACTCACAAGGACCATTTCCCATTACCATTCATTGATCAAAGGCTTGAGAAATTGGCTGGCCACGCATATTATTACTTTCTTGATAGAAATGTCGGTTACAACCAAATCAACATCGCGGAAGAAGATCAAGGAAGACAATGTTCACATGCCCTTTTGGAACGTTTGCCTATAGGCAGATGCCGTTTGGTTTATGCAACGCACCAGGTACATTTCAACGTTGCATGTTATCTATATTTTTTGATTACATTGAGAAAATAATTGAAGTCTTTATGGATGATTTTAGTGTAGTTGTGAGGGATTTTGATGCATGCTTGGGTAACTTAGAATTAATTTTGCAAAGATGCGTTGAAACTAACCTAGTGCTTAATTGAGAGAAATGTCATTTTATGGTTACTCAAGGGATCGTTTTAGGACATATAGTTTCGGCTAAGAGGATAGAAGTTGATAAATCTAAGGTAGATCTTGTCCGCTACTTACCCTCTCCAACTTCGGCTAGAGAGATTTATTTTTTTCTTGGTCATGCAGGTTTTTATCAAAGATTTATCAAGGAATTTTCCCACATTTCTCACCCTTTGTGTAAGCTGCTCCAAAATGACACTCCCTTTGTGTTTGATGATGATTACCAAGCTGCATTTGAGAAATTAAAAGAGCTTCTCACGAGTGATCCTATCCTTTGTGCATCGAATTGGTCTCAGCCATTTGAATTATTGTGTGACACCTTAGACTATGTCGTTGGAGCTGCTTTAGGTCAGCGAAAGGACAAGAAGTCTTATGCCATATATTATACCTCTCAGACACTTGATGAAGCTCAAGCAAATTATACAACCATCGAGACGGAGATGCTTGCTGTGGTGTTTGCACTTGACAATTTTCGATCATTCTTATAGCAAAACAAGGTGATTGTTTATACGGACCACATAGCCTTGAAATATTTGATGGCGAAGAAGGATGTCATGCCATGGCTAATTAGATGGATACTTCTCTCGAAGAGTTTGACATTGACATAAAAAACAAGAAGAGAGTGGAAAACTTGGTGGCCGACCATTTATCAAGGATTGTACATGAAAAAGAAGCTGTTGCAATAGAGAAAATTTTTCCGGATGAACAACTCTTCAGAATTCAGGTAAGTGCTACTGAAACTCCATGGTATGTGGATATTGTCAATTACTTAGTTACCAATGAGTTTCCATCTTCCATGCATAGTATTCAACATCAAAAGCTTAGGAATAATGCTAGGACTTTTATTTGGGATGAACCTTACTTGTGGAAACAATGTTCTGATTTAGTTATTAGGAGGTGTGTTCCGGATAATGAATTTAAGTCCATTCTTGAGTTCTTTCATAATGGTGCATGTAGATGTCATTTTGGTTTTAGGAAAACAGCTCTTAAAGTGTTAGATTTTGGATTTTTTTGGCCTAATTTATTTCGTGACTCTCATGAATTCTATACAAAATGTGATAGGTGCCAAAGATCTGGTAATTTAGGACCTAGGAATCAAATGCCACAAAAGTTTATTCTTAATGTCAAATTTTTTGATGTGTGGGGCATTGATTTTATGGGATATTTTCCTTCATCTAATGGTTTTACTTATATTTTACTCATTGTGGATTATGTCTCAAAATGGGTGGAAGCAAAAGCCACCCGTACTAATGATTCGCGAGTTGTTGTAGATTTTCTTAAGGCTAATATTTTCACAAGGTTTGGAATGCCGCGCGTTCTAATCAGCGATGGAGGGAGTCATTTTTGCAATAAGACGGTGGAAGCATTATTGAGGAAATATGGTGTCATGCACAAAGTTTCTACACCGTATCATCCTCAAACGAATGGCATGGATGAAGTGTCCAACCGTGAGATTAAGAAGATCTTAGAGAGAACCGTTAAGCCGAACCGGAAAGATTAGAGCCAATGTTTAGATGATGCATTATAGGCGTATATGACTGCCTACAAAACTCCCATTGGAATGTCACCTTATCGACTAGTTTATGGGAAAGCATGTCATCTTTCGGTGGAGCTAGAACATAAGGCATGGTGGACTGTCAAGAAGGTTAACATGAATCGAGATGAGACTGGTGTGTATCGAAAGCTACAAGTTTGTGAACATGAGAAAATAAGGAATAACGCATTACACAATGCATGGATCTACATGGAGAAAACGAAGGCATTTCATGACAAGATGATCCAAAGAAAAGAGTTCATAATCGGCCAACAAGTGTTACTCTTCAACTCTCGACTTGAAGTTTTTCCGGGCAAACTGCGCTCTAGATGGATTGGACCTTTCATTGTCATCGAAATCTTTTCCCATGGAGTTGCCAAGATCAAGAGTCTAACAACCAGTAATAAGTTCAAAGTAAATGACCTTCGTTTAAAGCCATATCATTCAGCCATACAAGAGGAGATCGTTGAAGAAGATAGGATAGAGGATCCGACCACTTCAAACACATGAAAGATTTTCCCGTCTAGGCTGTAAGGCGTTAAAAAACAAGCGCTTATTGAGAGGCAACACAATGGAGGAGTCTACAAATCAGATTTACTTTCTCTTTCCCTTTTCTTTTATTTCGTAGCATTTTATTTTTCTTAGTTAGATTTTTCATAAATCCTAGTCTCGATGCTTGATTCTATGCTTTACTTTAGTATATTGAGGACAATGTAGAGTTTAAGTGTGGGGGAAGAGTTTCCAACTTTATTTGAGTCATAAATTGTGAAAACCGGGCAGACAATGGAAATTTTTGGCAGATGATGCCCTAAAAAAATTCTTTACTGTTTTCTAGTTTTTAATTAGTGTATTTTTAGAGTCTAATTTAGTGTAGTGGATGAACACTTGTCTTTTAGTAAGAATATCCTTGTGGATTGGTGTCTAGAAGAGGACAGGTTTCTAGGACAGGTTTTGGATGTCAGAAAAGACAAGCTCGAAAATCTTTCCTACCTCTCTTGGTCTCTCTCGCCAACTGGCCATTTCACCAAGGTTTCCCAAAGAAGATAAGGACTACATTTACGCTTGTTTGAGTGTCTTGAGTCTTTTTGTTTAACTTAGTGTCTTAAAGAGTCTTTAGGATGCCCTTAGTTAGTTTATGATGAAATTGGACTGAAAAGAATACATTGGCGATTGCAAAATCACTTAAACAATTTCTAGTGCTAATTGGGATATTTTGGTTGTCATAACATGTAGTGGATATGGTTTGCATAAATATGGTATAGATTTCGCATATTAGAATAAGGTTTTAGATCATACAAACCTTAAAGTGAGTTTTTGAGCTTACATTATTTATTTTATGAGTGACTTTCGTGCATCATGGTCTTAAAAATATTCATATGCCTCATCTAATTGCTTCCCATAGATTTCAATAAACTAGAGATTACTAGAACTTACTCATGTAGTTTTGCAAAGATTTTAAGTTTATATATGCTCTAATTTTGGATATGATTAAAGGCATTTATGTTTTCCACCACTAACCAAATACCATGTGTCTCTTTTGTGCGCACGAGTTGTGACACCCCTAGATTACTCCTTTGTGCCTATGTTTAGCCTTTTATTTCATTTGCCACATATATATCTAAACACTTAGCCTAGTCTAGAGTTTCCTACCGTTGTAATAAAGACTTGGTGAAGAATTTCAAAGCTAGCACAATCAAGTGGCGTGAAGATGATGAAAGAATGAAAAAAAGGGAACTTGTCCAAAAGCTTCAAAAGTGTGATTGGCAAAAAAAAAAGAAAGAAACAATTCGAGAGCATGAAAAGAAAAGAAAGAGAAAAATACAAAAAGCTCTCCGGAAAAGTGTTCTAAGTGTGAAAGTTTGGATCAAGTGATGTTTAGAATGAAGTTAGGGCCCAAAAAAATGAAATTTGGCCCCCGTTTTTGAAGTTTGACACATAAGAAAGGATGGAGCTCGAATTGATGAAGTGTTGACTAAGTCTTTTGAACATTTTTTTCCACTACATACCTAAATTTCGAATGCCTTAGCCTCAGCCCCATTACAACCTTTCTAAAGTCTTTTATATGATCCTTAAGATGAATAGTCTTCAATTGGTTCAGTAAGTTGCATGAGTAAACATATGGTTTAGGTTCATTTATGCAAGTAATTCATCATATTTATGAGGTTTTCAATTTAATTCATATACGTTTTGAGTGAACCTTTTTTCATGAGTAAAAATATGATGAGTCCATCCATGCGAGATTGATTTAAACTTGTTTGAAACATGCATATCTTTAACTTTACCATTGTTTTCTTCCAAGTCTTACTTGTTTATAACATGATTATATCTCTGTTATCTCTCGAAATTATTAAGCTTTCACTCTAAAATCTTGTGATTCCATCGCCATACACTTAAGAAACTTCTGAGACATTTTTAGCTAAGGGCTGAGAAGTGTTTTTAGTATTAAAGTTTTTAAAGTCCTTAGAATTTTCCAACATGGAGATTAGCTCCAACGCTGGGTTTTTGATGTGTTTTCTTATTTCTCGTCTTTCTTTTTAGTTTTTGCTAGGGATTAAAAAAGTCTAAGTGTGGGAATTTGATCTATACATTTTATGCTTGATTCTTAACGCATTTCTCTTTACATTTAGCTTTGTTTTGACCTTATTATTCTCGATTCTTACTTACTTTGTTGTTTTTACGTTTTTAATAAAGGAGATCAATAAAAGAGGTGGAAATGTGCTTACAACGCAGCAAATAGAGATTTCCTATTTCGACTAGGAAAAATGGTATTTTCCTACTTTGGCTAGGATTCCTACTTGAATTAGGAATACAAATGGTTTGAGATTCCAGAAGTTTCACGGAGCAGAAAAATGAAGTTTCCTAAATCAACTAGGGATGACATGGCGAAATGTTCCAGAATGCGCAAAATGATTCAGAAATGGTCTTCACAAAAGTTACTAAAATGATGCTAAATGGTGCAAATGAAAAATGAAGACATTTCTCCTACTCGAACTAGGAAAGCACATGGTGGCCGAAATGGTGGAGATTATTTGGAGATCATATATGCATGATTTGAAGACCAAAATATATGCACAAGATATGGTAGGTTCCGCCAAAAAGACTTGGAGAAGAAGGAATACATGATATGAAAAGATAGAGATTTCCCTACTCCTAGTAGGAAGAGGAAGATATGCCTGCCAGTTCATCCAAATTCAAGAAATCTGTAACAACCCGAACCAAATTAGCGAGTTAATCATCGTTAAACACATTAATTAAGGAGCTATGTAGCGTAGGTCACACTTATTGAGATTCGTCGGGATTTAAAAATTGACTTTTTATAAGTCACGATTTTGATTTCGCTTTCTTCATAGAAGTTGTATAAGATTTTAATATGAGCTCGAGCGTATTTTTATTTTATTTTTTGGAGGTCCGAGCAATTAGTTACGAATTTTAGAAGTTTCACAGAAAAGGATTTTAAAATACAATTTTCTTATGGTGATTAATCGTAACCGTTTGATTGAAAAGTAACTATGTTCCGCGCTATTGATTTGAGATGGTGATTAATTAAAAATCTACCCGAAGGGGGTAGAAACAAAATCAGATTTCTCTCTCTCTCTCTCTCTCTCTCTCTCTCTCTCTCCCCGATTTCCTCTCTCTCCTCGACCTCAATTGCTTGCCGTCACAATCACTGTCCGACGAACTCTTTTTGGCCTTACCGCTCCCTCAAATTGGAAGCTCTCCCTCCCTTGGTGTCATCAGGTTGACTTTTTTAAGCATGCGAAGTTGTTTAGGGAGGATCGAAACCGATTTGGGCCGAGTTATTATGGTTACCGTCAACGACGAATCGGTCGACGACGAGTATCATGACCATAAGGGTTTTGAAGCTTGCTCCTCCACGGGTCGAACCCGACTGGTCTCGGGTCCTACCATCGCCAGACGCCGGAGATCAGTCGAATTGAAATCCGGGTGGATTTCGGATCTTCAACGGTGAGTTTCAATGGTTTCCAGTGAGATTTTGGGTTAATGTTGAGCTGAAATGTTGTTTCGAATGATGAGATGAATGCTTTGAAGTGTAGATTAGAGTATTCTGGGTTGGTCAGACTCCAACCATAGCTGGCAATGGCGCGTGGGCTCCGCATGTCGCTGTGCACGGCGGAGCTCTAGAAACTAGAAAACTAGAATCTTCACGGGATGTTTTCTGGACCTTTTCGCGACCATTTTTGCGTAGTTTTAAATCATTCGGACATTTATGTAATATTTCGGCTATTTTTAGGATTCTGGCCGACTCGACACTTCCACGTTAGGGACGTGTTGTTACAACCCGTACCGAAATCAAGCACTTATCGAACCACGTTACGCGTTATCGCGAATTAGTCGCGTTATTAGGGTTGTTAACGACTTTTTCACTGGCAGAGAATTTGACTTAATTTTCTTCACGAGAGTTGTAGACATTTTAATTTCGAGCTTGTAAGAATTTTCGGGGAATTTATCTGATAAGTGTACTATTTTTAATGTTTATCGGAAGTCGGTAGGAGTAATTATTAAAATATATTAATTTTAAATGTTGAATTAATTTGAGCCGTTAGATCGAGATCAGAATGAATGTCAGCCGTTGATTGAGTCTGGTATGAATAAAGTTATTAATACGGAGCATTTTTGGAAAGTTTCCATTTTCGGCAACCCCTACGTACACGACCCGTATCGTCGTACACAACCCGTTTCGATTAATCCGACCCGTACCGCCGATTCCGGCCACCTTCGGCGACGTTCCAGGTATGGTTAGAAAGCTTATCTTCCACTCTATCAATTGATATATGTATTGTTGATTTTTGGATGAGTTTTGGTATTGAATCGATTAGATATCTTGGCCGGATTTCGGGGTTAATGGACGGCGATGTTTCGACTGTTCTCCGGCAAGGTTGAGGGGTGGGTTTGGTCCCAGGTGGTTTTGGGGTCCGTGGTGGAGCGATGGCCATGATTTTGGCCGAATTCGTTTTCCGGCGATTTTAGGGCCGCGAGCTTTTGGGCCATTTTTTGGCCAACCGGCGGCGATTCGGGGCTTGGCCCAGTTGGGAAAAGTTGTTGCTCGTGGTGGCAGCTTTCCAACGAGGGGTCGAACGATCCAAACATAGCAGTTCAGCCGGGAGGTGTGTGTGGCTCACGCGCCTCCGCCTATGGAGGCGCGTGAGGACCACGCGCCGCCATCCATGGTGGTTTTTCGGCGGGTCAATTTTCAGAAATTATCGGCAGGACTTTCGAGCTTATTTTTAGGGTCAATTTTCATAGTTTTATGCGTATTTTGATATCTAATGATCCGTATTTACAGGACATTGAGATCTCGATTCTAGCAGCGAAGGAAATTCTGCGGGACCCCAGCAATAGCCGCAGACTTGTGAGTGGACTTTTTTTTCATATTTAATTGCGAGTTCATTATTTTTATGCAGTACGCTTTATGATATATTTTAAAATCGTTTATTCGGAGGCTTGCTTTGTGATGGTTTGTTTAGTTGCATCGATACTTTAACTATTCGGTTGATCACTGGATAGTTGGTTAAGGGAGGTTGGGTAGCCTCGTCTAACCCAGATCGACTCACGTTACGTGGCTTGGGGACGATCCCATCACATATTTTCATAATTTTTATTTCAGTTTAACGCCTCAAGTTAGGTGGCCTGGGAGAGCACCTCCATTTATTTTTCAGTTATTCCGTTTAGAACTCGCATTATTTCACAGAAAATAGCGGAAAGGTATGAAAATACTGTTTAGCGATTTACGCAGATTATTATATTATTTTTGTCCACTCACGCTAATGTTTTATATTTTAAATGTGTTTCCCTGGGCTTTCCGATTTTCCGTTGCCCAGGTTGCAGTGTTATTCCTAAGCGTGTTTGGTATCGTTTAGAGTGCTGAGTTCACCAATCATCCTCTCATCAGTAGGTTCCAGCTCACTATCAGCTTGTTTCATATGTATATAGAAGTCTCTCTGGATACAAGTTTTCTTATGTTGTTATAATTAGACTCTTGTGAATAGGTTGTTACTCGAGTAGTCGTTGAGTTTACTTTTCCTTGTATTTAGAACCAATACTTTGTAAAGTATGTTTTTAATCTTGAGTTATACATTTGGTTTAGTTTATACTATATGTTGAGAAATCCGGATGGACATTGGTTGAAAGGACCCAACCCCGATTTAGCTCCCTAAACCGGAGTCAAACCCCTTCGAAAACACGAACCAACAAAATTTTTTCGAAATTTCGGCAGAGTTTCGTTACTAGCGTGGAATTACCATTACCTTCACGCGGAAAATATACTTCATCCTATGCCACAAAAAGCAAACCGTGGACACCAATCCCATCCGGATTTCTCAATATATCAACAGTAAAGTAAACAATACATATAATATATACTTTACTGAAATCCGGGTAAAATCGTATAACATATTCAATAGGAAACTCAGAGCGACTTCTAATACATAATCATATACGCATACCACAGTAGGTAGAACAATGACCCTACTGGATGAAACAAAGTAGCTCGAGTACTATGCCTTCGACCACAACGTGCGACTCTAGAGTCCGAACTGCAAACTGGGCACGGAAACCGAAAAGCCCAGGGGAAAGACATGAAACACGTTAGAGTGAGTGGACGAAAATAAATGTCTTTCACCAAGTAATATATACGTATAAAATCATATGCGAGTCAAATGCATGAAAATCAAATGCTACGTGAGGAGACTCTGGCTACCACACATGTACAGAGCATGCAACGTAAAACATATCGCGGAGACTCTCGTGGGCTTCCACGCGATAGCACAGTCTGAATCACGGGATCCCAGACCCACACGTGATCCTAGCCAGAAAGGCCTCGGGTCAGGATATCTGTCCCCCCCGGAGCGTACTCGGGGATCAGCCGAGAAGCCAATGTGTATCGATACCACAACATATACTGAGACTGTACTCTGTGTAAACCAAATCATAAATCTTTTCTATGCACATGCTTAAAACATAATATATATACATGTATACTCGTATACGTATATTCGTATATGCATAATCGTAAAACACATGCTCGTAAAATCATAATCAATCCGCATGCTCAAGTTCGTAAATCATTTATAAAAGACTCGCAATCAATCCGTGAAAAGAAATGTCCACTCACAGACTGGCGTAACGCGTATCGCGTTAACCCGTGATCCGGCGGAAAGTCCCTCGCCAAAAGAACCATTACGAACACCTGAATATTCACAAAATCCATATCTCAAACTCATATCTCGACAATACAAGACAAATCACGAGAAACCACCGTCCTCGGAAATACGAAATCCGAATACGACGAATCGTCGAAAATCCATATATAACACCTCAATACCTCGTTTTGCTTTCGGATGCTCAAATCGAAAAACGAACCTCCCCACTGCGATCGGAGCACGATTTCAAGTCAAATGACATGCAACTTGCCGAAAGTCCAAAAAGTCAAACATGTTGACCGTTGACCGCCGTTGACCGCCGCCCACGGCGGCGCCACCGCTGACCGGAAAATTTCATGGCGGAGCAACCCCTATTCCACTCAAAATCACCCACTGAGCAACTTCCATAACTACACCGAAGGCCAATTCTCACTCTAATCATGTCAATTTCATGAAAAACCAAATGTTCACACAAATTTCAATCCCAAAATTATCCATACACAAGCAAAATTAGATCACCAAACTTACATGGTAGCTTGTAGGTGAGGAGAGCTTCAAAGCCCACTCAAAGTTGCAGCTCAATTCGGCTTAAATCATGGAACCCGAAATCACCCAAAATCTTCCAAAATTTGGCTGGTTTTTCTTCTCTTTCCGGTGACCTACGCCGTTGATGGTGGCCGGTACTAGGTAGAGGGCAGTAAGACGAGTTGATAGAGACCAAGAGGAGGCTCGGAGGTGGCCGGAATAGGCTCGCCGCCGTCGAGCCCGCCATGGCCGTCGCGAGCTAGCTCCTCCTCCACCGAGTTGACTCGGTCAACTCGGTCAAACCCATTTATGGCATATGCTGACTTTCCCTTTTCAGTAACCTGCTATTTATAGCCTTTCCCAATTTGGAAACTCTTAATCATCCATTTTGACGAACTTTGAATATCCGTAACTCTCGCGTCGTAACTCCGATTCCGATAATTCTCGTGGCCACAAACTCGTCTCGACATATTCTTCAATAATCACCCAAAGTCAAACACATCGGCCAAATGAATAAAAAGTCAACCCTTCAAAGCAACACACATTAAATCGACTAAATAATCAACAAACGGAAATATTCACAATTAAATCTTCGTAATTCAAAATCATGCTCCGGAAGTTCCCACAAACTCGAAATTAAATTCTGAACAACTTCCGTGAAGAAGCCGAAACCAAATTCTCGACCGGTAATTTAGTCGCGAACAAACCTGCCATTCAAATCCGTTTCCGTCGAAACTTCAAATATTCATAACTAATTCCTCGGTCGTCCAAATAACGATCCGGAACCGCCCACGAACTCGTAATCACATATAGAACGACTCTCAAGAAGAGACCCAGTTCCAATTCTTGGCCAATAATTTAGTCGTTAATGAGCCTGGCGATTAAAACAACTGTCGCAACCCTGCGACTACGCGCGAGCTCATCAATTAAGCTGATCATACTGCTGATTCTGGTCCGGGTCGTCACAAATCCACCCCCCTTAGAAAAATTTCGACCTCGAAATTTCCAAGTCTGCTGGCTAAAAGTAGGAGCATTGCCTCTGCATACTGCTCAACTCTCCAGCGACAATATCGACTGAACAACTCTAATAACAAACTCCACAATAGGAGATAACTCCGTGCTGAAATCTCCGTACCCACAAATCACAAATCTGAACTGGCTCCACACACAATAGCCAAGTGTTCCCGCATAAGGAACAGACAGGGTACACAACACGTAATACATCTGAAACACAGTTCTGCCACACGGAACACATCACACATAAAAGCCAACACTATAGGCGACGCCGAACCATACGGCATAACACAAACTCGCCTATGACCGCATCTGGATCAAAACAATATGGCAAATCACTACATAGTCTGCGTACATCAACACAACTCACACACTCATATCAACACAGCTCAAACATCAGACTCGGCAATTATCAACCCATTTCCGCTAATCTGACTGTCTGTGATAGCACATTCCACAAAATCAAAATCAAACATCAACCCAAACTCAAACCAAACTCACTCCAACACAATGGAGTACAACGTCATCCTCAAAACGACATCAAGCAACGTCAATACCATAGTGGTCCACAAACTGGTACTGCATGCAATCTCGAACAACTGAAACTGCTGGTCCCGAATCCTTCGGAAATGCAATACCGAGGTCCACAACATGCCCTCCAAGGTCTGAATAGTCCTCAAGATCGCCCACCAATCCGAGGATAAGAACTGGTACTAACTCGTAATCTGGTCCTTAATGCTCGCTGCAAAGCTCGCCAACACACAGTTGTAGCTGATTATCTCGATCAGCGAACTAGGACACGGGTACACCACGTAAATGGCCAATCTCCGTCAAACACAGCTATGCCAGTCTGCCACCGAAATCTTTCCGAAAGTACAAGGAACGTACTAAATTCATCAAACGGTCCACATAGGCCTAACAACTGGTATCACAGACCAAAGTATACAAACACACCCAATCACCGCAGCAACCGCCACGTCTAACCGGAAATCTCAGATGGCTGACACATCTCGGTAAGTCCTTGCCTCCTAGCCATCACCAGTCGACAAATGTGGCATCCGCACACACAAACCGCTACATTGCTCTTCAGGTTACGTCACGAGTAGTAAACTCTGAGTATCTGACACATCTCCACACCACTAGCGCCAATTGTGCGTGAAACCACGAGCCTCAACATCATCACACTCAAACTCAGCTCTCATATTGCATAACTCGGCTAACACGGAAACTCGAGCCACATACACACATGCAATACTGAAGCTCCTGACTTTAGTCTGAATACATCAGCAACATCATCCCAGATGGATGATCAAAGTACAACTTCTAACCTTTCCCGAACAAGCTCAAAGGTGCAGCCATAGTCGTCAGTCGACTCCATCCATCGACACTGCCTCAAGCTCAAATCTGGCCGAAAATGCAAGTGGATGAAACTCAATGGTCGGTGTACATCCTACACCACGCTGCACGCCATAGCAGTAGTATCTTCATCTCTCTGGTGCTAACATAAGAACAGCTACACCCAATATCATACACTGGATACGTAGCTACACAAAGTTCCACTGCCTGGAATCATGAGCCACCGCTCTGCTACACAGCATCAAAACATTACCAAATCTATACCTCGATGCATCGCCATAACCCACGAACTCATCACAATCGTCAAGTAAGGTCAGAACCAAAGCAACGGTCAACCATCCTACAGGAGTAAATAATTCTCCTCGCGTGCATCGAACCCCACGAACTTGACGCCTTCTTTGTTAGTCCGAAAAGTAAAGTGGCAACCCGGGAAAATCCTGCACAAGCCGTCGATAATAGCCTGCCAAACCCAAGAGAAACTCCGGATCTCTGGTACAATGGTAGAACACTCCCCAAATCAACACGGCTTCTAACTGATAGGAATCCACACTGACTCCTTCAGCTAACATCACGTGGCTCAAAATCTTCACGCTAATCGATCAAAACTCACACTGGCTGAATTTCACAACACCTGGTCATCTCGTAAAGTCCACAAAACCACTTGCAACTGCTTCAGGTGCTGGCCCACACTACTGGAATACCTCAAGACAATGCCAACGTACATGACCGCAACCTCGTCCAGAAACCGTCTGAACACCTGGTCCATCGAATCCACACGATTTACGGGGCATTGGTCAACCAATGGCGTGACCAAAACTCCTGATGTCCGCACCGAGATCCGAAAGCTAAGATAGCTACATCTGACTCATTGATCCACAACTGATGGTATCCAGATCCGAAATCAATCCTCGACAAGACTGTAGCTCTCGCGAGCTGATCAACCAATCGTCAATCCGAAGCGGAGGATACTCGCACTCCTCTGAAGCAAATCGAGCTTCCGGTAGTCAATGCACCACCTCATCAAATCATCCAACATCTGTATAAACAGTGCAAGAGCACACCACGCAAATACGCGGGGTCGCACGTAGTCTCCTGAAACCTCCTCTAGCAACTCCTGGAGTCGAAACAATAGCTCCATCAGCTCCGCTGGCTCCGAACGACAAGACGTCGGTAAAATGAGTCCAGCACCTGGTACAAGCTCGATAGTGTAGTCAGTCTCCCGAACTGGAGGAATACCTGGTAAATCCTCCGGAATACACCTGAAAAACTCAGGATCCACCACAATGTCACCAATATCGGGCACAGCAACCGTAGTTTTCACAACATGGGCTAAGCAGGCAACACAACTCGTCTCCATCATCCGCTCGACCATCACCGCGAAACAGCATCTCGGGGAAATCTTGGTCGTCGAATCACCACCACCATTTCGAGGCACTCAAACACAGCTAAACACATCGTCAGTAAGTCCATATTCACGGTCACACTAAAACCACGATGTTCAGCTATAACAGATCCACAACTAAGCCATATCCTCCAACAAGGATCTTGCAACCTCCGGATGGATACAACACTCTCCAAGACCTCGGAAGTGGAGATGCAGGTACAATAGCCATGGATATCAAACAACTGTAATCCTCGGAGAAAAGTCTGTCCTCAACAAGGTCATAGCACGAACTCCAACATGCCCAACTAGTCGCCCACGTCAATTGCGACTTGCTGTATAACTCATCAAAAGGATACATTGATCAGATTGCAGGAACAACATGAGGATCTCCTCGTAAACTCTGAGCTACCGAACCGCTAACACAGCTGGCTAAGAGCGTTCCCTCGTAACGTGACCCTCCTGGCCACTGAAACAACAACTGAAAGTATTCCTCGAACACAAGTCACTGCAACACCTGCTGCGCGAAAGGACCACTAACGATCACCCAAAATCATACCGCAGGAACAAGTTTGCTACTCCGCGGTCTCCGTCGTTGTCAAACGGATTAGCAGAGGATCCTCAACATAATTAAAAGACCACAGTCTGATGACGTCACTGATCCCGAAGTGTCGGAACTCAACCTCATCACATATCTCGACTAAATCCACTTTCCTCAAACCATCACATCGAAAACCACGTACACCTTTCCTTCACAATAGCCTCGCCACTGAGTGCAGCACATTAAGCTCCTCACGGCAATCTCGAGGCACATCAATCAGACTCTCTCTGATACTCAGGTTCAAACTCATCTCGAACCTCGTACTCTGCTTCCTCTGAAGCCACATAACACGTGCAAACAAGAACAAACACGTGGACAATGCATCTCTGCCTTAGGTGGGTAAACACTCCACATAACACTTGCTGGATAGCCTGACAAAACCATTACCATAAATACAATACCCTGAATGTAGGCCGTGGAGTCGCAACCGGAACTCACACAATACCAGCCCACCAAACACAATGATCTGACTCAGGCAAACATCACTGCCACAATTCTCAGCTCTGAGGCAACATATAGACGCCCGTACACACACAACCAGGCAAACCGTGCCACACAATTCTCTGAACTCTGAACACTCATTCGAATCCACTGTTCTCTGGAAAATCACGCGTCGATTGATCCTCAACAGGATCCACAACCGAAACGACACGGGAAACACGTCAGGAGGCATCCTAATGAATACAATATCATTCACAACAAGTGGAACGTAATCATGGAACTTTAAATATTTGAAAGCATACAACACCCGGAATTTGATGATTATCCGCCAGCCGGTCGGGTCACCATTCCAGACATGCTGTACATTCTAAAATATCCATAGTAAACACGACTACAGAAGTCTACAGAACCTATAACCTAATGCTCTGATACCAAGCTGAAAGGACCCAACCCCGATTTAGCTCCCTAAACCGGAGTCAAACCCCTTCGAAAACACGAACCAACAAATTTTTTTTGAAATTTCGGCAGAGTTTCGTTACTAGCGTGGAATTACCATTACCTTCACGCGGAAAATACACTTCATCCTATGCCACAAAAAGCAAACTGTGGGCACCAATCCCATCCAGATTTCTCAATATATCAACAGTAAAGTAAACAATACATATAATATATACTTTACTGAAATCCGGGTAAAATCGTATAACATATTCAATAGGAAACTCAGAGCGACTTCTAATACATAATCATATACGCATACCACAGTAGGTAGAACAATAAACCTACTGGATGAAACAAAGTAGCTCGAGTACTATGCCTCCGACCACAACGTGCGACTCTAGAGTCCGAACTGCAAACTGGGCATGGAAACCGAAAAGCCCAGGGGAAAGACATGAAACACGTTAGAGTGAGTGGACGAAAATAAATGTCTTTCACCAAGTAATATATACGTATAAAATCATATGCGAGTCAAATGCATGAAAATCAAATGCTACGTGAGGAGACTCTGGCTACCACTCACGTATAGAGCATGCAACGTAAAACATATCGCGGAGACTCTCGTGGGCTTCCACGCGATAGCACAGTCTGAATCACGGGATCCCAGACCCACACGTGATGCTAGCTAGAAAGGTCTCGGGTCAGGATATCTGTCCCCCCCGGAGCGTACTCGGGGATCAGCCGAGAAGCCAATGTGTATCGATACCACAACATATACTGAGACTGTACTCTGTGTAAACCAAATCATAAATCTTTTCTATGCACATGCTTAAAACATAATATATATACATGTATACTCGTATACGTATATTCGTATATGCATAATCGTAAAACACATGCTCGTAAAATCATAATCAATCCGCATGCTCAAGTTCGTAAATCATTTATAAAATACTCGCAATCAATCCGTGAAAAGAAATGTCCACTCACAGACTGGCGTAACGCGTATCGCATTAACCCGTGATCCGGCGGAAAGTCCCTCGCCAAAAGAACGATTACGAACACCTGAATATTCACAAAATCCATATCTCAAACTCATATCTCGACAATACAAGACAAATCACGAGAAACCACCGTCCTTGGAAATACGAAATACGAATACGACGAATCGTCGAAAATCCATATATAACACCTCAATACCTCGTTTTACTTTCGGATGCTCAAATCGAGAAACGAACCTCCCCACTGCGATTGGAGCGCGATTTCGAGTCAAATGACATGCAACTTGCCGAAAGTCCAAAAAGTCAAATATATTGACCGTTGACCGCCGCCCACGGCGGCGCCACCGCCCACGGCGGCGCCACCGCTGACCGGAAAATTTCATGGCAGAGCAACCCCTATTCCACTCAAAATCACCCACTGAGCAACTTCCATAACTACACCGAAGGCCAATTCTCACTCTAACCATGTCAATTTCATGAAAAACCAAATGTTCACACAAATTTCAATCCCAAAATTCTCCATACACAAGCAAAATTAGATCACCAAACTTACATGGTAGCTTGTAGGTGAGGAGAGCTTCAAAGCCCACTCAAAGTTGCAGCTCAATTCGGCTTAAATCATGGAACCCGAAATCACCCAAAATCTTCCAAACTTTGGCCGGTTTTTCTTCTCTTTCCGGCGACCTACGCCGTTGATGGTGGCCGGTACTAGGTAGAGGGCAGTAAGACGAGTTGATAGAGACCAAGAGGAGGCTCGGAGGTGGCCGGAATAGGCTCGTCGCCGTCGAGCCCGCCATGGCCGTCGCGAGCTAGCTCCTCCTCCACCGAGTTGACTCGGTCAACTCGGTCAAACCCATTTATGGCATATGATGACTTTCCCTTTTCAGTAACCTGCTATTTATAGCCTTTCCCAATTTGGAAACTCTTAATTATCCATTTCGACGAACTTTGAATATCCGTAACTCTCGCGTCGTAACTTCGATTCCGATAATTCTCGTGGCCACAAACTCGTCTCGACATATTCTTCAATAATCACCCAAATTCAAACACATCAGCCAAATGAATAAAAAGTCAACCCTTCAAAGCAACACACATTAAATCGACTAAATAATCAACAAACGGAAATATTCACAATTAAATCTTCGTAATTCAAAATCATGCTCCGGAAGTTCCCACGAACTCGAAATTAAATTCTGAACAACTTCCGTGAAGAAGCCGAAACCAAATTCTCGACCGGTAATTTAGTCGCGAACAAACCTGCCATTCAAATCCGTTTCTGTCGAAACTTCAAATATTCATAACTAATTCCTCGGTCGTCCAAATAACGATCCGGAACCGCCCACAAACTCGTAATCACATATAGAACGACTCTTGAGAAGAGACCCAGTTCCAATTCTCGGCCAATAATTTAGTCGTTAACGAGCCTGGCGATTAAAACAACTGTCGCAACCCTGCGACTACGCGCGAGCTCATCAATTAAGCTGATCATACTGCTGATTCTGGTCCGGGTCTTCACATTGGTGGTCCACGGTATGATTAGAAAGCTTATCTTTCCCACTATCGATTCATATAGGTATTGTTGAGTTTTGGTATCGAATCGATTCGATATCTCGGTCGAATTTTGGGGTTATTGGTTGGTGGTGTTCCGACCGTTCTCTGGCGAGGTTGAGGGTGGGTTTGACTGGGTTTTGTCCAAGGTGGAGTGACAACGGCGATTTCAGTTGAATTCATTTTCTGGCGATTTTAGGGCTGCGAGCTTTCGGGCGATTTTCCGGCCAACTAGCGGCGATTTGAGGCTTGGCCCAGTTGGGAAAGTTGTTGCTAGTGGCGGTAGCTTTCCAACGCGGGGTTGAACTCTTGAAATGGAGTAGTTCGGCCGGGAGGTGCGTGTGGCTCATGTGCTGCCGCCTATGGAGGCGCGTGAGGACCATGTGTTGCCGTCCACGGTGGTTTTCCGGCGAGTCAATTTTCAGAAATTATCAGCAGGATTTCTGGGGTTATTTTTAGGGTCAATTTTTAGAGTTTTACGCGTATTTTGATATCTAATAATCCGTATTTACAGGACATCGAGATCGCGACTCTAGCAGCGAAGGAAATTCTGCGGGACCCCAGCAGCAGCCGCAACCTTGTGAGTGGACCTTTTTTTCCATAGTTTATTGCGAGTTCATTATTTTTACGCACTACGCTTTACGGTATGTTTTTAAAGCATTTATTCGGAGGCTTAATTTGTGATGGTTTGTTTAGTTACATCGATGCTTTAGCTATTCGGCTGATCACCGGATAGTTGGTTAGGGGAGGTTAGGTGACCTCGTCTAACGTAGATCGACTCAGGTTAAGTGTCCTAGGGATGATCCCGTCACATATTTGCATAATTTTTATTTCAGTTTTACGCCTCAGGTTAGGTGGCCTGGGAAAGCACCTCCATTTATATTCCAGTTATTCAGTTTATGAAAGGACCCCACCCCGATTTAGTTTCCTAAACCGGAATCAAACAATTTCTAAAAACGTGAACTTTCAAAAACCAAAAATTTCGATAGAGGTTCCTCTATAACGCGCGGTTGCCATTAACCTGCAGCGAAAAATACACTTCATCCTATGCCCAAAAGCCAAACCGTGGGCACCAATCCCATCCAGATTTCTCAAAAACATATCATAATGTAAAGCAATAAACCCAACTGTACCTTTACAGAAATTCGACAAAAATCATTTTAAAATATAAACATAAACAATACTCAGAGCGACCTCTAATATATACATATATACAAATAGTAGGCCAAACTAGAAACCTACTGAGAAAGGAAAAGTGGCTCGAATACTATGCCTCCAACCTCGACGTGCGACACTTGAATCCAAACTGCAAACTGGGCATAGAAAATGAAGAGCGCAGGGAAAGACATATAAACTGTTAGAGTGAGTGGACGAAAATAAATGTCTTTCGCCGAATAATATATATGTTTGTAAAACATATGCGAGTCTAGATGCATAAAAATCATATAGTAAAAGAGGGAGACTCTAACTCTTCACGCGTATAGAGCATGCATCGAAAATACCGCGGGGCACTCATGGACACATCTGTGCTAGTACAGTCTGAATCACGGGATCCCAGACCCTCACGTGATTCTAGCCAGAAAGGCCTCAGGTCAGGGTATCTGCTCCCCCCCAGGTAAAGACCTCGGGTCAGGGTAATAGTCCCCCGGGTAAACATCCTTGGGGATCAGCTGAGATGCTAAGTGTATCGATATAACCATACATACTGAGGCTGTACTCTGTGTAAACCAAATCACAATAGTTTTCATGCAAATGCATAAAGCGTAATGTAAATGTATATTCGTAATACATAATTATAAAAGCATATTCGTAGATGCTTATTCGTAAATGCATAACGTAAAACACATACTTGTATAAATCATAATGGCATATGCATGCTCATGCTTGTAAAACGTATAATAAAAAACTTGCAACCAATCAGTGAAAAGAAATGTGTCCACTCACAGACTAGCACAACGCAAAACACGTTAATCCTGTAATCCGGCGGAAGATCCCTCGCCAAACATATGTTCACGATCTCCTGAATAATCATAAATATCACTGTTCAAAATCATATTTCAAAACCCTGAACCATATCTCGAGAACCAACCATTCCCGGAAACATATAACTCGAATATCGACGAAATCGTCAAAAATCCAATAAACACACTATAAAACCTCGCCACAAATTCCGATGCTCAATTCAAAATATAAACCTTACCACTGCAATCGGTGCACGATTCTCAGCAAAACGACATAAAACTTGTCGAAAACCACTTCGGACGGAACTCTGCCCCGTACGGCGGCGCGCTGGTCCGCCGCCGGCCGCCGGAAAACCCATCGGCCCAGAAAATTGTAACCTACACATGTATTTGAAGATTTCGACATTTCCAACAACTTTGTAGTTCAATGCTAAGCCCAATTTTAACCGGAAAACCTCCAAAACTCACCTTGAAGTCGAAAACTCTCGCCGGAATTCATTAACTCCGATCGGCCACCACCGACCACGGCAAGGTGCAAGACCACTTGAGATCAACTCACCATCCCAAGGGCTTCAAAACCTCTATAGGGTCGACCCCCAACTAGGCTGCCTCCGCCGCCACAGTCGCTGCCGAATCTCGCCGGAAAACCACCGAAATTCCCGATTTTCTTTCCATCTAATCTCCCTCCCCCGGCCACCAAACACGAAGATCCACCTACCAAATCGAAGAGGAGAGAAAGCCCAATAAGTTTCATGAAGAGATCATGGCCAACCGTGGCCGAAAACGAGCACAACGACGGCAACAAAGTCGATGGCCAAAACGGGTCAATTTGACCCACGGGTCAACGACCCAGTTTTCCCAAAATGAAAAGTTTCCAAAATCGTCACGTCTTCATACCGTACACGTACCTTCCAAAATGAATCGAAACCAATCGGATAAACACGACTAAATCTAACGGCTGAAAATATTCATAACTTATTCCACGTAACTCGAAATCATCCTCCGAAAATTCCCACGAACTCGAAATTAAATTCTCTACAACTCTCATGAAAGAACTCATCACAAATTGTTGCCTGCTAATTTAGTCGTTAACAAACCAGCCATAATGACCACTTACGACAAAACTGCGGCTAATCACGCAACTCGCAAATCAAGCCGATAAACATACCATTTCTGGTTCGGGTTGTCATAGTTTAGAACTCGCATTATTTCACAGAAAATAGCGGAAATGCATGAAATTTCTATTTAGCGATTTACGCAGATTATTATATTATTTTTGTCCACTCACGCTAATGTTTTATATTTTAAATGCCTTTGCCTGGGTTTTTCGATTTTTCGTTGCCCAGGTTGCAGTGTTATTCCTGAGCGTGCTTGGTATCGTCGAGAGCTCCGAGTCCACCATTCATGCTCTCATCAGTAGGTTCCAGCTCACTGTCAATTTGTGTCATATGTATATAGAAGTCGCTCTGGATACCAGTTTTCTTATGTTGTTACAGTGAGACTCTTTTGAATAGGTTGTTACTCGAGTAGTCGTCGAGTTTGCTTTTCCTTGTATTTAGAACCAGTACTTTGTAAAGTATGTTTTTAATCTTGAGTTTTACATTTGGTTTAGTTTCTGCTATATGTTGAGAAATTCGGATGGACATCGGTGGTCCACTATTTGTTTATGAGATTTATCTGCGGAATGTCATTCTTCTTGCAGGTTTTTGGTTGTCTCAATTTTAAGGGGAGTTATGTCAAAAATTTTACAGAATTTCATAGATTATGGCCAATCATTAGGGCTTGATCCTAGATTACTAGTTAATTTAGGGTTGAGTCCTTTCATGTGTGTCGAGCTGAGGCTCATCTTTAGACAAGCACTATTTTTGGGATACGATGATTTAAATAGAGCTGGGGATTTTTGTCACGAGAAGTCAGGGTATGTAACACCTTGCTATTATCTTGTTAGAATAATGTGGCGCCAATGAACATTTTGCTTCAATTTCTTTTTCCACGAATAGTCATGTGATCGTAATGTGTGTCTTTAATTAATATGACTTTAGGGAGACTAGGTAGGATTGTTCGAGCTTATAAACTTCTTGATTTCGTAGCTGGTTATCCAGGCGAGTGGACATTTATTTCACACTATTGATTAGCTAGTCTAGATTTTATGCTCATGATTTCTTTTACGCTTATGATTTTCTTATGCATTTATAATATGATTTATGATACGTATATGATATGCACGGAGGCCATGATATGATTTTACGATTTCACACACGCACGTTTATGTATGAATACATCGATGTATTGGCTGTTCGGCTGAGCACTGAGTACGCTCCTTGTGGGACACGACAACACCTGACCAGATGATTATGTTATGCACGCCTCCACACGCTTGCATCATTTTTATTTAGACTCAATTATTCTTATCTTATACTTTTGGTGAAAGGCATCAATTTAGGTTGTTTTTTTTTTCGATTTGCTAAGACTATTTATTTTTCGTCCACTTACTCTGATGATTTTTCTTTTTTATATGCCTTTCCTCTGGGCCCTTTGGTTTCAAATGCCCAGGTTACAAAGTCTCATTGGAGGTCGGGGGCACACGCGAATCGAGGCATAACTGAACCCCACCGTAGGATCAACTCTGACCCTATGGATTAGTGTCTTTGTTATGATAGATTAATTAGAAGTTTAGCTGCGCTGTTACCGAGTTAGGAAATCTTCAATGTAGAGTTTGGTTAAATTTATGTCATGTATGGCTTAGTGAGTTTTGAGGGCCTAATCTTGGTTTAGGTAGCTAAATCGGGGTTGGGTTATCACAATTGGTATCAGAGCTTTAGGTTATAGGTTTTGTAGAACGTATTAGGCCGCTTTTATTGTAGTGTTCGATTACGCTTAACATCTTCCGAGTGATGGCCCGACTGGTCGGCGGATCCCCATCGATACTCAAGGTGTTGAACGTCGTCGAATACATGGCGAATGTGACCAAGTACAAACCCGAGCCTATGAGTTAGCCTGTCTCTGTTGCTATGCCTCGTGTGCGACGACCTCAGTTTCTTTTCATGAAAATCTATGGTATGACATTTTCTCAGTAGTTTTGCGATGCTTTTAAGTCTTGGGCACCGTGCGCATATGGGAATATCTATGCTTACTCTATGATGTCTAGAATTATGACCATTACGATTGGGTTCATATGCGAGTGAGTGGCTCAAAAATTAGTGTGATATGTTTGTTATGATGTTTGTTCCAAATGATGTAAATTGTCGAGCCATGTCTCCTCGAAAGCGAAAGTTTACGCGTATACAGTTATGCAGGGTAAGAAGTTGTTGGTAAGTTGAATTGTATGGTTATGTGAGTATTTATAATTGTTATGTGACCTATGTGGGGTATAGCGGAGGACTTGGATGATCGATCAACTTCTCTAGTGATGACTAATTAATTATCACGAATGTATACGATGGTTGTATGTGGGCACTATTTTTGTTTGTTGGACTTGTGCGATATGAGTTGAGAATTTCTTTACTGGTTTTGGTTGGATTTAAATTTACGGGTAGATTATGCCATTTTTTATTATAAATTCCTTGTGATTATGTCCCTCACTATGATGATGTCATGAAAATGTCGTTACGACTTTTACACAATCTTAATTGTCTTGATGTATTCTCGAGGTGTGACCCAGTAATTCATGGAAAGAGTCTTCACATGCCATGTCTTTCATTTCTTTGCAATACTTCATATCTTTTCTCTCATGTCGTACCATGTCATGATACCATCAGTCATTTACAGTTGTCAGTTTTACATCTCTTGTTAAACTTTCTATCCTCATGCTTCCTGTTCATTTATTTGACGAGGATAAGTTAAATCTTGATCTAGAAATTCTCTCACATGAAGTCGTTGTAAGAAGGACATTACTGTGATATCATTGGTAATCACACGAATACCTCTTGAGCCTTAATATGCAATGAAGTTCGTTAGTTCCAAATTATGTTAGTGAATCTCAATAATCCAAGCCTTTCTCTCCATCATGTTTAATCATGCATCTTTAATCATTTCATGTCAGATGTAAAGATTTGTTTTTTCCATCCAATTCGCGTCTAAACATCCTAACTCCGAGCATAACCCTCGGGAAACTTATCGGATCACTCAGTAGGAGATTTGCATGACCATTATGCATGAACGATGTTTATGGATCGGGTATCCATTCTTGCATATGACGTCAACTTAAGAATGCCATCATTTGGTCAAATTACTTGGGAAGTTTATCTCTTCAATTTTATTCGTCGAGGAGATCCGCTCGTTTTAACCTGAAAGATTAGTCTCGAATTTTGTCACTTTAGCGTACTCCGTTTCATCTAATTTATGGTACACGTGATGCTCTCTCGAATAATAAGGATATGAAGCATAAAGGGTGTACTTGTAAATGTGTTCCTCTCCAGCGAGATTGTTGTACCTAGCCCCTGCAGTTTTTGGATCTCATCAAGTGTGGTTGTTTTGACCTGTCATTCTTATGTATGATTTGTGTTCCTCATTATTGGATAAGTGAATGAGCAGCCATTCGATTATTCCATGTGAGGGTAACTTTGCAATTGAATTCTTCAGTTTAAGACCTTTTTCATCATTATTGTACATATGGGAAATATCGTTTAAGATCTGCATTATACATTTTCTCGGACATATTTTATTCTGAGGATTATCAAGAATTTATAGTAGTTTGTATCTCACGAAAGATATGGAATTTTGCGCCACTTGAAGTAGGTTATGTGTTGCTATGAGAGTATATGTGTTCGTTGAAGCTATTGTTGTGTTGTGGATATTGGTATACTGGAGAATTTTGGAATTGCAGGTATTGGGGATCAAATGTAAACGAATAGGTCGTGCCAAATTTTCGGTGGGAATCCCTCCAAGGTTGAGTTATTGAAATTTCTTTCTTTTGACGTGCAAGTATGGATGGAACCATGAGACGTTTGTGATCACATGATCACTAATTAACGATCAAGGTTTTATGAGTCGTGTATGTTGGATGTCATACTACCAGGTTATTGCAGCATGGTAGGATGTGGTTGTAGTTTGCATAGGTGGTGTTAATAAGACTTCTTCCTTACACATTATTTCTTGTGCGTGTTCATGAGACTTGAGGGTTCATGAGGTTTCAGCACATTGAAAATTTTTATCGACAAGTGTTTGTTTGCGCATTGGGCATATTATTTCATTGTTATCAATACGGTGATTTAGTCTTTTGAATTTTATTCTGTTTATCGAGCTTCCTTGTACCCGATATCTAGCGCGACTACACGGGATTCATGTTCGTGTAGATTTGAGCCTATGACACATGAGTATGATGTTTTATCATCCGCATCTTTCTTTTGAAGTCATCTTGTGTATTACCATTCACAAAAGTCAACACGACATGTGGAATCTGTCTTTTGAGCTCAAATGTCGATGTGGGAATGTCTTTTCCATCAAAAACTAAAAGTTTGTGATTCACGAGTTATTATGGCATTTTGAGTTCGTATGCAGATTAGCCTTATGAATTATCAAAGTCACGTGTACCACTAAAGACGGTGATGCAAGGGTATTGCGATACGAAAAAAGGGGATGTTTGGCGTTTCAACATTTCAATCATAAACAAAGGGTATGTTTCATGAAGTACTTGGGCATAGTTCT
Organism: Geum urbanum; assembly: GCA_946800695.1. Classification (NCBI taxonomy): domain Eukaryota; kingdom Viridiplantae; phylum Streptophyta; class Magnoliopsida; order Rosales; family Rosaceae; genus Geum; species Geum urbanum. The sequence goes on along the minus strand of OX327001.1, from coordinate 42,303,454 downwards.
TCGGTAATTATGATGTTTCCGGATATTGATCCTCTGGCATAGCATTACAGTGGGTTTTGAGGCCCAATCCTTGTTTAGGCAGCTAAATCGAGGTCGGGTTCTCACAATCACCAAATCACCAAATCAACTCCAAATATAGTGATCATATATGTCTTTGGAAATCTGTTGAAGTCCTCTTTCCAACGAGTATATGATCATAATTTTTTGAGCTCTAAAACTCCCAGAATACTCGTTTGAAGACAGGCTGACAGATTTACCAGGGTACAAAAGGAAAACCTAGTTTGGAGAGGAAAAATACAATTCTTCATCTATAAAACAAAGAGCATGGCTCCTCATTCAAGATCACTCATTATAGATGCCTAAAGCTCTGCCTAAACACTATTTCCTCTCCACAAAGCCAAGAAACTCTCCAAGAAGCAGCTTACACCACCATCCGCCACCACAAACAACCTTCATTGACATATAAGGCAATCCCAAGTGTCTCCACCACCAAAGAAGAGTTGTTTACTCCTTAGCTTTATATGAATTATTGGTTTTAAGAAGTGGTTTTTAGTATTTCGCTTTTTCTTTACTTGTTTCGATTTCAACTATTTTTCATGTGTTATAGTTTCTTAGTTTTTATAATACATGTTTATCTATGCTTAATTCCTTGGCTTAAATATAGGGCAATCACGAGTCTAAATCAATGGTATGTGTATAGGGCAACCTCGAGCACTAAAACTAAATATGAGCATGTGTTTTATAAAATTGAGAAGTTAGGATTTCGATTAATGTTATTTGACTTATAGGTTATGAACGAGTAAAGGTAACTAGAATGAGTCGATCACTTGCTTATATCTAGCTTAGTGTTTAATTTTCGGTATAGTAAGCATGTTTAGGGTTCTTGTTCTTGTTTGTTTTCTACTTGTCTATGAGTGAAGCATGATAGAATTTAGGATTTCTTAATATGTTTGCTTGCCATGTTTTGTTCTTATTTTCGTAGATTATAAAATTAAACTCTTAAACCCCCTTAAACTTAGCGTAGTAATACATGTACCCTCAATCTCTAGTTAAGAACGATACCCTACTTACCAATGCTACATCTTACAAAAAAGGGGTTTTAAATTGCATTGCATTGTGCTTTGATTGATTATTAAGTGTTGAGTTTAGTAGTTAGTTTTGGCGTGATCATGTAACCATATCTATGAGCCGCAAACTCATTTCTTCGAACATTAGCAAACTGATCAGGTAGCGAAAAATAATGATGTCCATTACTGAAGAATATGTCTCTTCAAATCAATATATCAGGGCGTTGAGAAAATCCTTGGGCTACAAGTCTAGCTTTATACCGAAAGAGTTTATTCTTCTTATTGTGCTTCTAAATAAAGACCCATTTATGTCCAATTGGCTTAGCATTGGGTGGGCATAGCACTACCGGACTGAAATCTTTGCTTTTTCTTAGAGAGTCTAGTTCAGCCTGGATTGCATCTTTCCATTTTGGCTAATCTGTTTTACGTTCATAATTTGTTACAGAGAAGGGTTCCACTTCATCGTCGTCAATAATCTCCCGAGCGACGGAATAAACAAATGCACCATCAACTATCATGGAAGATCTATCCATAATAACGCGTGCATCATTGTTACATAATGAGATCTATCCACCTTGGCCGGCCCAATCACATGGAGTCCAGCTCCATAGAGGCCCATTCAGCTCATTTTTGCGTACCAATCTGATTTGGAGAGAAAGAGAAGAAGTTGAACTACATGATTTCACTAATTTGGAGTTTAGCCTTCTAAAGCCTAAAATAGTGGATCATAGTCTCTCTAATTCAAAGCTAACATTTAGATCTTCCATCTCACCATTTCCTATCATCTAAGAGTGAAAATTAACCTTCACATTCAGCCCAAATTCGAGCTCCCCTCTCCCCACATACATAACTCACCTCATTTTCAAATTTTGCATAGTTTTACACTCTCTCTAGACCCCTTATCCTAATCCCAATCCTCTAGCACTCTCTTCTACCTCTTCTCCTCCCTTTCTTGGCCACAACATCTCTATAACCACAACCATTAGAGACCTAGATCTTCCCTCTCTTGGGTAGAGCCGAACCTCTCCACCACCACACACTCACTTTGGCCTATTTTGGGTGTTCCTCCTCTCATCTTTGCCTCTAGGGTTTGGTTTGGTGTTTAGAGTTCCAAGGAGTGGGAAGCAATTCCTCTTCCCTTTGGCTCCTTGGAATCCTAAGGACTATCCTTACCTCCTCTTGAAAATTTGGTGCTAGCTTGGAGTGAAGAAGTGGATCTAGAAGCCTTGGAGTCATTTGGTGGATCAGAGCTTTGGCTAAGGGGACTCTTCGGTTATATCTTTACTCTTCTAGTTCTAAACATGTATCTAAACTTTGTTTTCCATTATGATTAATGAGTAGTTACCTTTCGGAAGGCTAGGGCTCAATTTGATGTCCAGACAATTATGTTTTGAGTTATGAAATTGAATTTGGTTTAGTTTACTATATGTTGTGAATGAGTTTGATAGCATGTGATGTAATTGTGGTATGTTTGCATGTTTGGGCTTGATTCAATATTTTCATACTCATATCTTAGCTATGATTAAGTTGAGATATGTTTAAGGAAGCTAAAAATGAATCTAAGTGAATTAGTCGCTCACCTAAGGAAGATAAGCATGTAAACATGACTTAGGTTGCATTTGAGAAGATGAGCTTAATGTTTGGTTTTCATTGGGCTTGAGCATGGACCGAAGTCTTCTTGAAGTCCAAATGACTCAAGGAACTTCGGTCAAGCTTACATTGACTCGAATAAGCTTTGTAGCTAATTGTTACTTCTTCTAATTCATGTTCTAAAAGGTGTGGATTAGGAAAGTTATTAGAACATGCTTTCATGTCCTCTAATAGGGACTTAGGAAGGAAAGCCATTCACATTCATCATAAGTGAACACATATTGAACTCATTAGGCATGTGGTAGGATTATGATACAATTCGTTATTGAGTTGCATTCTAGTTTCAGTTTGCTTTATGCTTGAATGTTGGACCAAAACACTTATAGTGCCCTAATGGCCTAGGAGATTCGGTTCACAACCAATGGTGACTCAAAATGATCATGAATTGGAAAAACGTGTGAATCTGACTAAACTCATAACTTAGACATTGTTGGTACATTAATTTGACTAGTGGTGACATATCTAGCCGATCAAACACTTACATTTTGTTTTGTTTTACTTTATGTTTTCACTTAATTTAGTTAGTAGTAAACATTCAATCAACAGGATAATCATTCATTGTAGTTCAATCATCCCTTGCAATGCTAAGTCTCTAAAGGACTTAGTCTTGTGAGATATACTTCCACATCTTGCTTTAGTTTTAGTGTCATGTCTTGTGTCTATTTAATCCGTAATTTGAGTGCGTAATCGAGTCATGCTAAGGAGTTTAAGTGGTCAATCCTCATGGGTTGGATACTCGACTTCCTTACAAATACTATAACTTGACCCCATATACTTGCGGGTAAGAGAAATTCACCTAGCCTTAGATTAATCAATAGTCAAAAGGTTGAGGGGATAAATATCACGAACAAGTTTTTTGTGCCATTGTCGGGGATTGATTTCACTTTGATTTCTTAGCTTCGGTTAGCCTTTGATTGCGGATTATCCAGACATTTTGGCTTGATAACTATTTCTTAGCTTGTAGTTTTCTTCATTTTATCACTTAGAACTTTGGTTTGCTTGTTTTTATTCCATAGGATACTTGGGTAGGTTTATTGGTGTGAAAGTGTGTTAGGAACTATGCCCTAACCCTTGTTGCAAGACACTTTTCGATCCATCGAAAGGTCTATTTCGACCCATCAAAGGAGGTTTGCAGGAGAGACCTGAGTGCCTCCTTCGATCCCTCGAGAGTTTTTCTTGATCCATCAAAGGGTAGCTGGTCAGTAATACCCGAGAGGTTGCTTCGATCCATCGAAGGTATAACCTTCGATCCATCGAAACTAGGCTGCACTTGAGGTTGTTTTACTTGATCACTCAACTCTTTCCTTTGATTATCTATATTCCTTTGGAGCATATTTAAATTTAGTCATATTTTTACGCATTATAATTAGTGTGTGTCTAGATTTAGCAAACTTAATTTCTGCTACACCCTAGATTTTTAGGACTTTATTTCATGATTTTGGTATATTGGGGCACGTAAGCCTTTACCTTGGTTCACTTCGGTGTCCATTGCACAATGAACTCTAATACACCACGTACCGAAATCACATTCGAACTCTTAGAGTGCTCATTTATGTTTCCTTGAGAGGGGTGTCAAAGAAGCATCGTGGAAGGCCCTTAATGCTTTGAGTACTTTAAGAGTTTGGAGGAGTAATATATTTCAGTCGCTTAGTGTGATTTTAGGTGTCATGCCTTCAAATCCTCTTTTTCGAGGAAGAATTCATCATGGACGAGGATATCATTGAAACAAGACCTCTGAGGGATAATACTTTACAATCTTTGTCAAAGCACACCGGTTGCATTGTTCTTCAACCATTATCGGGCGAATCCTTTGAGATCAATTCTAGTTTTCTCCAAACCTTACCAATCTTCATGGGACATCCACATTTCGATCCTTATTCTCACTTGCTGGAGTTCGTGGAAGCATGTACAAGGTTCAACATCCGGAACATAGATCTTCAACCATTAGCGGGCAAATCCTTTGAGATCAAATCTAGTTTTCTCCAAACTTACCAAGCTTCATGGGACATCCACATTGCGATCCCTATTCTCACTTGTTGGCGTTCCAGGAAGCATGTACAAGGTTCAACACCCGGAACATGGATTCGAGACAATTGAAGCTTTGGATATTTCCTTCAAGTTTGCGGGATAAGGCAAAGATATGGTTCAACAAACTTTCTCCTAACTCGATTTACTCATGGGAGGCGATGCAACGCAAGTTCATCACCTAGTATTTTCCACCGGGGAAGATCAATGAGCGAAGAACAAGGTTGATGACATTTTGTGAGGAAGATGGGGAGTCGTTTTATGAGACATAGGACCATTTCAAGGAGCTTGAGCTTGGGTGCACTACCACATTTTGACTCATTGCCGGCGATTTTTAAATCGCCGGCAATGTTTTTTAACATTACCGGCGATTTTTGCCGGAAAAATCGCCGGTAATGTCTTTTTTTTTTAACATTACCGGCGACATACATTTATGTCGCCGGCAATGTCTCGAAGGTAATGTAAAAAAAAAAAAAACTACATTGCCGGCGACATAAATGGTAATGTTTAAAAAAAAAAAAAACATTGCCGGCGACATAAATGAAGTCGCCGGCAATGTCTTTTTTTTTTTTTTACATTACCATCGAGACATTGCCGGCGACATACATTTAATGTATGTCGCCGGTAATGTTAAAAAACAAAAAGACATTACCGGCGATTTTTCCGGCAAAAATCGCCGGTAATGTTAAAAAACATTGCCGGCGATTTTTAAATCGCCGGCAATGAGTCAAAATGTGGTAGTGGTGCCCTAACCACGTTTAAACCCAAGACATGTTATTGTCGCTCTTCTACGAAGGATTATACATGGAGACGAGAAGAAAGGTCGACAATGCAAGTGGTGGAGATTTCATGGAAAAAACTGTCGAGGAGGCGTATGTTCTACTTGAAAAGATATCGGAACGGTCTTTCTGATAGGATGTAAAGTCCAATGTTCAAAACCCGACAATGTCAATGAGAGAAGCCACCCAAGCCAACCGTGGAAGTAGGTATGAAAGGACCCAACCCCGATTTAGTTGCCTAAACCGGAATCAAACCCCTTCTGAAAACGCGAACTAACAAAAACCAACAAAATTTCGGCAGAGTTTCGTTACTAATGTGGAATTACCATTACCTGCACGCGGAAAGTACACTTCATCCTATGCCACAAAAGTCAAACCGTGGGCACCAATCCCATCCGGATTTCTCAATATATCAACAATAACGTAAAGTAATAAATATATCTATACTTTATTGAAATCCGGAGTAAAATCGTATAATATATACAACAGAATACTCAGAGCGACCTCTAATGTATAATCATATAAGTATACCACAGTAGGTAGAACAATAAACCTACTGGAAGAAACAAGGTAGCTCGAGCACTATGCCTCCGACCATGACGTGCGACACCAGAGTCCAAACTGTAAACTGGGCACGGAAACCGAAAAGCCCAGGGGAAAGACATGAAAATCGTTAGAGTGAGTGGAAGAAAATAAATGTCTTTCACCACATAATATATATGTTATAAAAACATATGCGAGTCGAATGTATAAAAATTGAATGGTACACGAGGGAGACTCTAACTCCTCACGCGTCCGGGTACACGTGGGAGACTCTAACTCCTCACGCGTCCGGGTACACGTGGGAGACTCTAACTCCTCACGCGTCCGGGTACACGAGGGAGACTCTAACTCCTCACGCATATAGAGCATGCATAAAATCCCACGGGGTCACTCGTGGACACATCCATGCTAGTACAGTCAGAACCACGGGGTCCCTAGCCCGCACGTGATTCTAGCCAGAAAGGGCCTCAGGTCAGAGGTCTGCCTCCCTCCGGTAAAGGCCTCGGGTCAGGAGTCACAGCCTCCCCCGGTAAACATCCTCGGGGATCAGCCGGGATGCGGGTATATCGATACAACATATATAACGACTGTACTCTGTGTAAACCAAATCATAAATAGTTCGATGCAAATGCATGAAACAATATATAAGTGTATATACGTAATATATATACTGGTATAGGCATAATCGTATAACACATGCTCATGTAAATCGAAATCACGTATGCATGCTCAAGTTCGTAAAACGTGTAATAAGACTCGCAAACAATCCGTGAAAAGAAATTGTCCACTCACAGACTAGCGTAACGCAGTTCGCGTTAACCCGTGATCCGGCGGAAAGTCCCTCGCCAAACAAACGATCACGAACCCCTGAATAATCACAAAATCCATTTCTCAAAGTCATAACTCGACAATTCAAGATAAATCACGAGAAACCACCGTTCTCGGAAACACATAATTCAATGTCGACGAATCGTCGAAAATCTGATATTCACACCTCAATACCTCACTATAAGTTCGGGCGCTCAACTCGGAAAACGAACCTCCCCATTGCAATCGGGGCGCGATTTCGAGTGAAATGACATGCAACTTGTTGAAAATCCCAAAAAGTCAAACTGTTGACCACCGTTGACCGCCGTTAACCACCGCCGGCGGCGGCGGCGCCACCCAATCTGAAAATTTCTCGGCGGAGCAACCTCTATTCCACTCCAAATCACCCACTGAGCAACTTTCTCAACTGCATCAAAGGCCAATTCTCACTCTAACTAGTCCAATTCCATGTAAAACCGAATTGGAACCAAACTTTCAAATCCAAAATTCTCCATGTAGAAGCAAAATTAGATCACCAAACTTACATGGTAGCTTCTAGGTGATGAGAGCTTCAAAGCCCACTCCAAATTGCAGCTCAATTCGGCCGGAATTACACAACCCAAATTCACCCAAAATTAGCAAACTTTGGCCGGAAAATTCATGCACCTCCGGCGATCCACGCCATGGAGGGATACCAGAAATGGGACGGGGTGGCCAGGGCGAGTTGATTGGGACCGGAGCCGGACTCGGAGGTGGCCGGACGGCGTCGCCGCCGTGGAGCACGTCGAGCATGTCGCGCCACCCATCACTCCACCGAGTTGACTCGGTCAACAACATAAATACACATCTTTGACTTGCCCAAACAGGAAACTTCTATTTATAGACTTACCCAAAATGGAAACCAACAAACACACTTTTCGGCAAACTTCAAATACCCGTAACTTTCTCGTCGTAATTCCGATTTCGATAATTCTCGTGGCAACAAACTCAACTCGACGTATTCTTCAATTATCACCCAAAGTCAAACACATTGACCAAACCAATAAAAATTCAACGGTTCAAACCAATACATGCTTATCCGATTAAATAATCAACGATCGGAAATATTCACGACAAAATCCTTGTAACTCGGAATAATCTTCCGGAAGTTTCCACAAGCTCAAAATCAAATTCTCAACAACTTCCGTGAAGAGTCCGAACTCAAATTCCCGTCCGGTAATCTAGTCGTTAAGAGAGCCACCATTATAAACTGATTACGTCGAAACTTTAAATATTCATATTTTATTCCTCGGTCGTCCAAATAATGATCCGGAACTGCCCACGAACTCAAGATCTCGCGTACAACGACTCTCGAGAAGAGACTCAGCTCCAATTCTCGACCAATGATTTAGTCGTTAACAAGTCCGGCGATTCAAACAACTGTCGTAAATCTGTGACTATGCGCAAGCTCGTAGATTAAGCTGATTTCTCATACCGATTCTGTTCTGGGTCGTCACAAGGTATGAAGTCAAGGAAGCCACATATGCACAAGAGAATGCCATCAAGCGACTTGAAGAGACCATAAACAAGAAATTTGACCTCTTGTTAAAGAAAACTCGGAATAGAGGCTATATTAATCAAATTTTGGAGACTAGTGTGGCACCTTGCATGATTTGTAAGAGTGTGATGCATAAGGATCTATGTTGCCCACATCAAGGAAACCATCCAGAGATAATTGAGGAGTGGAAACACTAGTCATTGGGTGCACAAAGGAGTAATCCGGGTTGGTATACCAATTCTATTTTCTCATGAGATGATCCTAGCGAAGACGAATGGTCAAGATTTTAAGCATGGAGCTACCAGAGTTATAAGGGCTAGTGGAAAGTATGTAAATTCTATGGGAGGCAACTCTTGCCAACCACAAGTATATTTCTCTCTAATACCACAACAAGCTCCGATGCAATAAGCACTTCCACCTCGAGGGGAATTGTCAAAGTCTAACTTGAAGGAATTGATGGCCAAGATATTTTCACAACATGAGATGCTAATTCAAAGAAAATTGGAAGCTCAACGAGCGAAAGACAAGAAGATGTACTTGGATATCTTCAAGAGCTTAATGGAAGAGAACAAGAAGATCTGAAAGGAGAACGAATGTGCACTCCGGAAGATGGAGGAATAATTAAGTCAATTTGCAAAGGCACATCGAGTTCAACAAGGCAGAAGGACCAACAAATTTCCATCTTGCACCAAAAAGGATCAAAAGCATCAAGGTCAAGGGGTTAATGTGGTGTTGGCTACCGAAAAAAAATGCGAAGATTATGGTGATGCTCCCTTGGTAGAAAGTGACTGTGAAAGTGATGATGAGGAGGGCCTATACACATTGGGTGCACCTAGCATACCTCCCAGATTAGAGAATGTAGCCAAGCGGAAGCATGAAGGTATCAAGACCCAAGCCAAGACTAAGGTGATACCGGATGCATTTGAGTTCTTACCCTTTCCTCAAGCCAATGCTAAAAGAAGACCACAAGCTATGATGGACCAGAAGGCAAAAGTTTTCAAGATATTCAAAGAGTCTCCATCGATTTTGGCACTACATGCTTATAGTGTTGATGTTGTGGGTAGCATAGCAAATGATGTTGAAGAAGTCAAGGGACCGGATAGGGGCATGAGCCGTAAAAAGAGAAAGAAATTGAGGCAAAACAAGCTTAAGAAACCGACATTGGTAGTTGATAGCAAGGTCACCTTGAAAAACCTTAATCTCTTGAGGAGTGCTAATTACAAGTTGCTTGAGCTATGTCTTCAAGGAGTAGTCTATTTGATGAAATTAAAGAATGCGAGAACTTTCAAGCTCCATGAGACAGAAATTGAGGCTTTCGAGCCAAACACAAATTGGAGTGTAGAGGTCTATCACTTTAAGGATCCAAGCAAGATGGTTTGACCTCATTCATGGACCATGTTTATGTCCTTAAACTACAACCTGTGATGGTCGGACACCATTGGTATGTTAGAGGAATAAGTGTGAGGTTTGAGGAGCATATAACATAGTGGAATGGGCATGGAAGTCAAGAACTTGAAGAAGAGCCAAAATTTTGAAAATGCTGAAGTAGTACAAACCTGAGGCACTCCTTCGATCCATCGAAGGCAAATTCTTCAACCCATCGAAGGCTACCTTAAATTTTGCATCTGTGGTCCAGCCTCGATGGATTGAAGCATACCTTCGATCCATCGAATGTCTCTTACCATTTCAAGCATTTTTTGCTTATTTTTGGAGACAAAGAGCTTTGGGCATTGAGGCATGGAGCATAGAGCAATATCTTGAGGCCAAGATAAGTCTTAGAGCACCATTTGAGGATCATGACCAATCATATGCAACCTTGGATGGGGAGGCCTAACTTGGCCTTCATTGGTTTACATTCTAACGCATATGGAGCTCGGAGACGGTGTACAAAGCGTTTGCATCCTCTTTCTCTCTACTCTCTTTACCTCCTTGTTTGACATGGATATGTTTAAGAATGGTGCTATGTTAGGATGCTTAGGTTTAACTCTCATCCCCAAGAGTAGACATCTTCCAAGGGTTGTTAGCCTTGTAATGTCTTGATGGCTCACGCTTGTTCGATGAGGGAGGTACCTATTCATCATTAGTGTATTGTTTTGAGTCTTTGTTAGGTTGTGGTGATCTTGTGTGATACTTGTTGTTATGGACTAAATGCCTTTATAATTTTTTGATCATTTCTTGCTAAAGTGTTAAGGTTCTAAGTGTGAGGTCCCCTCGTGTTACATGTTAGATTACAATGTGGTTTTCCTTTGAAATGTGATTAGTATGCATGCCCCCATTGTGGTTGATATGACTGTAATAGCTTCATTATTTCTTAGAGACTATATGACCATTTAAGTGTGAATGCATGTTAGTCACTATGCCTAGGAGAACATGTGTTGGGCGAATAAATTTGTGAAATGATGATGCCTTGCTATCTTGTCTACACTTTTGTTTTGTATGTGGCTTTATGCAAATTGAGGACAATTTGATTCTAAAGTGTGAGGTAGGCGGCTAAGTCATTATCACTCCTTATCCTGAAAATCCATAAAAATTGAAAAATGTGATAAAATGTAATACAAAAATATGTGTGTTTTGGTATGTTTTGTGTCCCAATAACCACTCTCAATGATAAGAATAAACTAATGGCTAGTAGACTGCATAATTTTGAGCATGTTTAAAAAGAGAAAACAATGCATGTTTAATCGGTTTGAAAAGTGCATATGTCATTCAAAATGCATTCACATGAGAAAAAGAAGGATCGACATGTTTTCGAGCTATCTATGCCCATGTGAGATTATGAGTCTTATTGTGAATGCATAGCTACATTGTGTACCTATTCTTTCACGTGTGATATCAATCAATTATTGTGTAATCTAGAACTTCCTTTAAACTATGTAAAACGTTTTCCATATCATAAGTTATTTTGAAAATGATAGAGGCATTAGGATGATCACCACTTTGGAAAAATTACTTTTGAATCCAATAATGCATACATCCTTTAGATAGCCAATTTGAGTCTTATATTATTTAACCATTTAATTCTTGAATACCACAAATCCTTACCCAAGCTTAAACACTTACTCCTACCCTTAACTAGGCAATCGAGCAAGCGATAATGAAGTCCTTTTAGGATGTGCTTAGAGTTGTGCTAATTGTGAAGTTTGGCAAAAGCATAAGTATGAGGTGGAAGAAGTCATTGTGATGTTCATTTGTGTTGTGTTTTGTTCAAAAAGAAAAGAAATAAAGAGAAAAAAAATGAGAAAAGAGTATCAAAGAAAAGAAAAAAAATAGAAAGAAGAAAAGAGTTTCACAAAAAGAGTGAGTTGTACATAAAGAATAAGAGTTTTGGGAAGTAGTTTTATGTAAAAAAAGGAGGTTAATGGCATTTGGATGTTTAGTAAGAAACTTTGACGTGTGAATTGCTTGGTAGGTTGCTTGGTTCTCGAATTCATATACCCTTTTTTCATTAAACCCCTTCCTTAAGCCCCGTTCCAACCCGAATAAAAGCCCTCTTGATTTGAAATGTTTATGTTTTTGGATTGTTGGAGCATTTGGTTGAAAATCGAGCTTATGAAAAACTTGTGATTGATGCGATTTTTGAGTGCAAACACTAACCCTCAAACACTTGTGTGCATTGAGTGATTTCTAGTGAGTTTGATGGTTGGGAAACATGTTAATTTGAATACATATCATTGTGATGCATTTAGCTTAGTATAATGCAAAACCATTTTGGCTTATTACATATGCATTGATTTGATGTTTTAAAAGTGTTCCTCGAAAGTAGTTCAATCCATCTAGTCATAGTTCTTTGAGGGATATTGATCATTAAGTCGGGACACTTACATACTTGTACATGAGGCTTTGTGTGTTTTTGTGCTTTGAGTCTAGCTTAGCTTTCATTCTTTTCGTCTTAGTTTGCTTGAGGACAAGCAAAGCTTAAGTGTGAGGTAGGTTTTTGGACCATAATTATGTGCCTATTACGCTCCTAACTTTATGCTTATAGCTTGTTTTCTATGAATAAAGCATTGTTCTTATGATATTTCCTGTTCTTGCTAGGAAATATGGAGTTGGCTCGGAAATGCGTTAAATATGAAGAATTAGATACTTAATGGAGAAGACGTATACATTTCCATGGTCACGAGAGAATTTAGAGCAACTTTGGGAAAATGACGAAATAGCTTTACCGGAAGTCGCCGGATGTTGCTCGGAACCGCTGGAATTTACCATAGCCGGCCGGCCCACCTTGACCGGTCCAATTACATGGAGTCCAACCCAATGGAGGCCCATTAAGCCCATTTATGCTTACCAATCTGATTTTGAGAGAAAGAGAAGAAGTTGGACCACATGATGTCATTAATTTGGAGTTTAGCTTTCTAAAGCCTAAAATAATGGATCATGGTCTCTCTAATTCAAAGCTAACCTTTAGATCTTCCATCTCACAATTTTCTATCATCCAAGGGTGCAAATTAACCTTCCTATTTAGCCCAAATTCGAGCTCCCCTCTCCCCTCTCCCCATACACATAACACACCTCATTTTCAAATTTTGTATAGTTTTACACTCTCTCTAGACCCCTTATCCTTATCCCAACCCTCTAGCACTCTCTTCTACCTCTTCTCCTCCCTTTATAGGCAAAAACACCTCCATAACCATTACCATTAGAGACCTAGATCTTCCCTTTCTTGGGTAGAGCCTAACCTCTCCACCACCACACCATTACTTTGGCATATTTTGGGTGTTCTTCCTCTTATCTTTGCCTCTAGGGTTTGGTTTGGTTTTTAGAGTTCCAAGAAGTGGGAAGCAATCCCTCTTCCCCTTGGCTCCTTGGAATCCTAAGGACTATCCTTACCTCCTCTTGAAGATTTGGTGCTATCTTGGAGTGAAGAAGTGGACCTAGAAGCCTTGGAGTCATTTGGTGGATCGGTGCTTTCGCTAAGAGGACTCTTCGGTTATCTCTTTACTCTTCTAGTTCTAAGCATGTATCTAAACTTTGTTTTCTATTACGATTAGTGAGTAGTTGCCCTTTGGTAAGCCCTAGCCAATTTGATGTACATACAACTAGGTTTTGAGTTATGGATTTGAATTTGGTTTAGTTTACTCTATGTTGTGAATGAGTTTTATAACTTGTGATGAGATTGTGGTATGTTTACATGTTTGGGCCTTATTCAATATTTTCATTCTCATGTCTTGGCCATGACTAAGTTGAGATATGTTTAAGGAAGCTAAAAATGAACCTAAGTGAATTAGTCACTCACCTAAGGAAGATAAGCATGTAAACATGACTTAGGTTGCATTTGAGAAGATAGGCTTAAGGTTTCGTTTTCATTGGTCTTGAGCATGGACTGAAGTCTTCTTAAAGTCCAAATGACTCGAGAAGTTTCGATCAAGCTTACATTGACTCCAATGAGCTTTGTAGATAATTGTTACTTATTTTAATTCATGTTCTAAAAGGTGTGGATTAGGAAAGTCATTAGAACATACTTTCATGTCCTCTAATAGGGACTTAGGAGGAAAGCCATTCACATTCATCATAAGTGAAAACATATTGAATTCATTAGACATGTGGTATGGTTAGGATACAATTTGTAATTGAGTTGCATTCTAGTTTCAGTTTGGTTTATACTTGAATGTTAGACCGAAACACTTCTAGTGCCCTAATGGCCTAGGAGATTCGGTTCACAACTAATGGTGACTTTAAAAGATCATGAATTGGACAAACACGGTGTGAATTGGACTAAACTCAAAACTTAGACATTGTTGGTACATTAAGTTAACTAGTGGCGACATCTCTAGTGGTGACATTCACATTTTGTTTTCTTTTACTTTATATTTTCACTTAATTTAGTCAGTAGTAAACATTCAATCAACCGGATAATCATTCATTGTAGTTCAACCATCCCTTGCAGTGCTAAGATTCCAAAGGACCTAGTCTTGTGAGATACACTTCCACATCTTGCTTTAGTTTTAGTGTCATGTCTTCTGTCTAGTTAATCCGTAATTTGAGTGCGTACGAGTCAAGCGAAGGAGTTTATGTGGTCAATCCTCATTGGTTCGACACCCAACTTCCTTACAAATACTATAACTTGACCTCATATACTTGCGGGTAAGAGAAATTGAAAGGACCCAACCCCGATTTAGTTTCCTAAACCGGAATCAAACCCTTTCTAAAAACACGAACCAACAAAAACCATAAAAATTTCAGTAGAGTAACGCTATTAACGCGGAATTGCCATTAACCTGCACCCGGAAAATACACTTCAACCTATGCCACAAAAGCCAAACCGTGGGCACCAATCCCATCCAGATTTCTCAATATCATATCAGTAACATAAAGCAGTAAACATGACTGTACTTTATAGAAAATTCGGGAAAAATCACATAAAAACATGTATCAGTAGCATATTAGAGCGACCTCTAGTGTACATATACAAAATATACAATAGTAGGCAAAACAAGAAACCTACTAGAAAAGAAAGGTGGCTCGAACACTAAGCCTCCGACAGCAACGTGCAACACCAGAATCTGAACTGCAAACTGGGTACGGAAACCGAAAAGTCCAGGGGAAAGACATAAAATCGTTAGAGTGAGTGGATGAAAATAAATGTCTTTCGTCGAATAATATATGTTATAAAAACATATGCGAGTCTAAATAAATGAATATGTCATAGTACACGAAGGAGACCCTAATTCTTCACTCGTACAGAGCATGCAGCGTAAAACTCTGCGGGGTCACTCATGGACTCGTCCGCGCTAGTACAGTCACCGGAGAAGGCCACCCGAATTCGGCAAAATCACCCAAATTCATCGAACTCGTTCTCCCTCAATTCTCAACCAAATCAAGAAATTCCAAGTTCTAACTAGTTGAAAATCACCAGAGGAAGATTTAACCTTCCAAGGTCGTGGCCTAAATCGGCCGGGAACAGAAGCTCCGACGGTGAACAATAACCGGGTGAATAGTCCCTTCGGGTCAACGGGTTCAAATTTCGGTCAACGCTCGGTCAACGCCTCAAACAGTGTTTTCGACAATTTTTCAACTATTTCCGATATTTATACTCGCGGCTCGGGACGATCAACGGTCCAAACGGATAACAAGCACGATTCGGATAAACTTGATACGAACGGATAAACTCGACGAAATTTTGCGATTTCAAATATTCATATTGTATTCCTCGGTCGTCGAAATAATCATCCGGAACCGCCTACAAACTCGAAATCACATGTACAACAACTCTTGAGAAGAGACTCAACTCAAATTCTCGGCCGATAATTAAGTCGCGATCAAAACCGGCAAATCAATCAATTATCGGAAAACAGTGATTACGCGCTAACTCGTGAATTAAGCTGATTACACTACTGATTCTGTTCCGGGTTGTCACAAATCTACCCCCCTTAAAAAAATTTCGACCTCGAAATTTACGTACCTGTCAAGTGAAAAGAAGAGGATACTGCTCCCGCATACGCTGCTCAGTCTCCCAGGTGGCCTCCTCAACAGAGTGATTCTGCCACAAGACCTTCACCAGCGGTATTACACGGTGCCTCAACCCCTGCTCACGCCGATCGAGAATCTGTACCGGCTCTTCCACATATGTTAAATCCTCTCGTATATGTAGCTGTTGTGGCGCTAACACATGTGATGGATCTGGGATATACTTCCGCAGCATCGAAACATGAAAAACATCGTGTACACAAGCCATCTCAGACGGCAACTCAAGTCTGTAAGCCACTGTTCCAACCCTCTCGGCGATCTCATACGGACCAATGTATCGTGGTCGAAGCTTGCCACGCGTCCCGAAACTCACAACACCTTTCCACGCAGATAGTTTCAGGAAGACCCAATCGCCCACATCGAACTCGAGACTCTTTCTTCTCACGTCCGCATAATTGTTCTGGCAATCCTGGGCAATCTTCAATCTGTCCTGGATAATCTGGATGTCCTCCATAATGCTCTTCACCAGATCAGGGCCAATAAGCCATCGCTCGCCCACCTCACTCCAACACAACGGAGTGCGGCATTGCCTCCCGTACAGGGCCTCGTACGGTGTTATCTCTATAGTGGCTTGATAGCTGTTGTTGTAGGCGAACTCTATCTAATGCAGTTGCTGGTCCCAATTTCCTAAAAACTGCAACATACAAGACCGCAACATATCCTCAAGAGTCTGTATAGTCCGCTCAGACTGCCCGTCAGTCTGAGGATGAAAAGCTGTACTAAAATGCAATCGAGTGCCCATGGCTCGCTGCAATGCCTGCCAGAACTCGGAAGTAAACTGACTGTCTCGGCCGGAAACAATAAATACAGGCACACCATGCAGTTGAACGATCTCCGATAAATACAGCTTTGCCAATCTGCCCACTGAAATCTTCCCCGGAAGTGCGAGGAAATGAGCAGATTTCGTCAGTCGATCCACGATAACCCAAATACCAGTATTACCTGCCAAAGTACGCGGCAATTGATACACGAAATCCATGGTAATGTGTTCCCACTTCCAAACTGGAATCTCCAGTGGTTGCAAATTTCCCGCAGGCTTCTGCCTCTCTGCTTTAACCTGCTGACAAATCAAACATCGGCTCACATATGCGGCAATCTCCCGCTTCATATTGCGCAACCAGTAATACGCTCGAAATGTATGAAACATCTTCGTACCACCGGGATGCATCGCATACGCCGAACAATGAGCCTCATCTAAAATCTTCTTATTTAGACTCTCGTCTCTGGGCACGTACAACCTGCCTTTGAATAGTAACGTACCGTCATCACTCAACCGAAACTCTGTTGGCGCACCATTCCGAATCATGGTCTTCTTGTCCAACAGGTAAGAATCTGAATGCTAAGCTTCCCGAACCTGATCAACCAACACTGGTCAAACCTGGAAACTGGCCAACAAACCTCCGTCATTGTCCCACTCGAACTCGGCACCCGTAGCCCGAAGCTCGACTAACATAGAAACTCTGGCCACACACATATTAAACAACGAAGCTCCGGATTTCCGACTGAGTGCATCAGCAACAACATTGACCTTTCCTGGATGGTACTCGAAAGTGCAATCATAGTCGTTGATCAACTCCATCCACCTGCGCTGCCTCATATTCAAGTCTGGATGCGTCCGCAAGTAGGTGAAACTCTTGTGATCGGTGTATATCTTACACTGAGCTCCGTACAAGTAGTGTCTCCAACTCTTCAATGCTAACACAATAGCGGCCAACTCCAAATCATGGGTCGGATAGTTGACTTCATGTGGTTTCAGCTGCCTGGAACCATAGGCCACAACTCTACCATGTTGCATCAGCACACAACCAAGTCCCAACTTCGATGCATCACTGTAAACCACGATCTCACCGCTGTCGTCAGGTAGGGTCAAAACTGGTGTAGTAGTCAATTATTCCTTCAGGAGCAAGTAACTCTCCTCACAAGCATTGGACCACTCAAACTTGACGCCTTTCTTCGTCAATCTGGTCAGTGGCGTGGCAATCCGAGAAAAATCCTGTACAAAGCGCCGATAGTAGCCTGCCAAACCCAAGAAGCTTCTGATCTCTGGTACGGTGGTAGGTCTACTCCAATTTAGCACAGCCTCGATCTTGTCAGGATCAACGCTGACTCCCTCATCTGATATCACGTAACCCAAAAACTTCACGTTGTCCAACCAAAACTCGCACTTGCTGAACTTCGCAAATAACTGATTATCCCGCAAAGTCCGCAAAACTGCTCGCAAATGCTTCTTGTGCTGGCCCACACTCCTGGAATAGATCAAGATGTCATCGATGAACACGATCACAAACTTGTCCAGAAACCGTCTGAACACCCGGTTCATCAAGTCCATAAAAGCTGCAGGGGCGTTGGTCAACCCAAACGGCATAACCAAGAACTCCTAATGCCCATACCGCGACCTGAAAGCTGTCCTGGCCACATCTGATTCTCGGATCCTCAACTGATGATATTCGGACCTGAGATCAATCTTCGAAAAGACTGAAGCTCCCTTGAGCTGATCAAACAAGTCGTCAATTCGCGGCAACGGATACTTATTCTTCACAGTGACCTGATTCATCTTCCGGTAATCGATGCACAACCGCATGGATCCATCCTTCTTCCGCACAAACAAAACCGGGGCACCCCACGACGAAACATTGGGTCGTATGAAACCCTTATCTAACAACTCCTGAAGTTGAATATGTAGCTCTTTCAACTCTGCTGGCGCTATACGATACGGTGCCTGTGAAATGGGTCCGGTGCCCGGTAACAGCTCAATGGTGAAATCGATCTCCCGAACTGGAGGTATACCCGATAACTCTTCCGGAAACACATCTGGAAACTCGGAAATGACCTCGATATCATCAATGTCCGGCATAGCAGCCATATTATCCACCACATGAGCTAAGTAAGCAACACAGCCCTTCTTCATCATCCGATCTGCCTTCATTGCAGAAATCACACATGGCAATGAAGTGTTCTTCTCACCGCGAAATAATATCTCGGGAAACCCTGGTCGTCGAAACGCAACCTCCTTCTTGTGATAATCGAACATGGCCCAATGTGTCTCCAAGAAGTCCATACCCAAAATCACGTCAAAATCGACGATATCCAACAACAACAAATCCGCGGCTAAGCCATGGCCTCCAATAAAAATCTCACAGTCTATGTACACCCAGCTAATACTCACAACCTCATAGAATAGATACAACACTCTCCACAACCCCGAAAGTGGAGACGCAGGTACAGTAGCTAAAGATGATAGTCTATATGACATGAATGAATGCGTAGTACCTGGATCTAGCAATGTAAGTACTGGAATACCAAAGATATGCAACGTACCGATAACAACCTCCGGTGAAGCTATGCCCTCGCGCAATGTCATGGCATGAACCCTAGCCTGCCCGGCTGGTCGTCCACGCTGAGGGTGTCCCTATTGTCCGCCCTGGCCAGAAAACTGTACTGGTCGAGCCCCAGAAGCGGCACCTCGCTCTGCTCCGGAACTCTGGGCCGCCTGTCCACTAGCACCATCAAGCTGGAAACACTCCCTCGCATAGTGACCCACCTGGCCACAACGAAAACAAGTGACAGGGCCTCGCTGACAAGGGCCATAATGATGCCTGTTGCAGAAATTGCATAATATATACTCCCTCGGTACGGCAAAAGTGCCACCGGTACGCCGAGGATAACTGAAACTGTTAAAACCCCCACTAGACTGTGGTCGCTGCGGTCGATCTCTCCTCCATCTCTACCTTTGTCTCGGTGCACTAGCTGGTGGTCGATATGGTCCATTGCCCGAGGATGAAGCCGATCCGGAAGTATCAGAACTTAGCCACTTGAAAGGCCCCTGACCCGGTCCACCCTCCTCAAACCGTCTAGGCTGGTACCTCATCTGCCTTTCCTTCTCGATATCCTTACCTCGGAGTGCTGGACTGACAAACTCATTGAAGTTTTTCCGAGGCATCGTAGTCAGAGTACCCTTGATGTTCAAGTTCAAACCCAGCTCAAATCTGCGGCACTTGGCTTCCTCAGTAGCCACCATGTCACGCGCAAACCGAGATAAACGTGTAAATCTAGCCCGGTACTTAAGCACAGACAAACTGCCTTGTCTCAAATTTGTGAACTCCTCATACTTCCGCTGCTGGGTAGCCTGGTTGAAGTATCTCCGCATAAAAAAATCCCTGAATAGTGTCCACGGAGTGTCAACCAGAACCCTATCGGTGCTAACCTACCAGAAGTATGCATCTGACTCAAGTAATCCGACCGCTGCCACTGTCATCTGCTCAGGGGTAAAACAAAGACGCTCACATACACGTTCAACCTGAACCAACCATGCCTTGCAAATCTCTGGATCAGCTGAACTCGAAAAAACAGTCGCACCAGCAGTACGAGCTTTGACAACAGGGTCAAAACGCTCCTCCAAACGCAACACTCGCATCAGCAAATCGTGCGTCTGGCGATCCACATCAGGATCCACTTCCCAATTCACACGGGGACCACGTCGAGGAGTCATCCTACTGATACAAGACAAGCATTAGGTGCAAACAGAAGGAACGTAATCATGAGACCTCAGATATTTGAGAATACACAACACCCGAATCATTGATGAGTATCGCTGGCCCGTGGAGTCATCGCTCCAGACATGCTGTACATACTCAAATACCCTAAGTGTCACAACTACAAGAGTCTGCAGAATCTGACAACCTAATGTTCTGATACCAAACTGAAAGGACCCAACCCCAATTTAGTTTCCTAAACCGGAATCAAACCCTTTCTGAAAACACGAACCAACAAAAATCATAAAAATTTCGGCAGAGTAACGCTACTAATGCGGAATTGCCATTAACCTGCACCCGAAAAATACACTTCAACCTATGCCACAAAAGCCAAACCGTGGGCACCAATCCCATCCGGATTTCTCAATATCATATCAATAACATAAAGCAGTAAACATGACTGTACTTTATAGAAAATCCGGGAAAAATCACATAAAAACATGTATCAGTAGCGTATCAGAACGACCTCTAGTGTACATATACAAAATATACAACTGTAGGCAAAACAAGAAACCTACTGGAAAAGAAAGGTGGCTCGAACACTAAGCCTCCGACAGCAACGTGCAACACCAGAATCTGAACTGCAAACTGGGCACAGAAACCGAAAAGCCCAGGGGAAAGACATAAAATCGTTAGAGTGAGTGGACGAAAATAAATGTCTTTCGCCGAATAATATATGTTATAAAAACATATGCGAGTCTAAATAAATGAATATGTCGGGATCCCAGACCCACACGTGACATTATTGTGATGACCCAGAACAGATTGAGCAGTGCCGTCAGCTTGGTCCGTGAGATTATGAGTAATAGTAAATTTTCGATAATGGATTTACTCGCCAGGTTTGTTAACGACTAAATTATTGGCCGAGAATTGGAGCTGGGTCTCTTCTCGAGAGTTGTTGTACGTGTGATTTCGAGTTCGTGGGCGGTTCCGGATCGTTATTTGGACGACCGAGGAATAAGTTATGAATATTTGAAGTTTCTATATAATCGGTTTTATATGTCAGGTTTCTTAGCGACTAAATTGCCGGACGAGAATTTGGTTTTGGCTTCTTCACGGAAGTTGTTGAGAATTTAATTTCGAGCTCGTGGAAACTTTCGGAGCATTATTCTGAGTTGCGAGGATTAAGTTGTGAATATTTCCGATTGTTGATTATTTAGTCGATTAAATATGTGTTGGTTTGAACTGTTGACTTTTTATCAGTTTGGTCGATGTGTTTTACTTTGGGTTATAATTGAAGATCATGTCGAGACGAGTTTGTTACCGCAAGAATTATCAGAATCGGAATTACGACGAGGAAGTTACGTGTATTTGAAGTTTGCCGAAAAATGTGTTTGTTGGTTTCCATTTTGGGAAAGCTATAAATAGTGAACTTGCCTGTTTTGGAAAGTCAAAGAGGGAGTTAATGTGTTGACCGAGTTGATCGAGTCAACTCGGTGGAGGGAGGAAGTTCACGTCGGTGGTGCGACGGCCCAAGGTGGAGGCTCGCCGTCCGGCCACCTCCGGCCTTGGTTCCGGTCGGTTTCTCCACGCCTCGGCCTCCCCAAGGTAGCCCCGGCCACCTTCGACGGCGTGGGACGCCGTAAGTCGGAAGAAATTCCGGTTGAAAATGGAGGTTTTTGGGTTTAATGGTGAATTCTGATTCCGGCCGATTCGAGCTAAACCAAGGACTGGGTTTTGAAGCTCTCCTCTCCATGATTCTAACCATGTAAGTATGGAGTTCTAATTCGATTTGTGGATGGAGAATTTTGGATTTGAAATTTGTGTATCAATTCGGGTTTGCTTGAAATTGACCTAATTAGAGTGAGAATTGGCCTTCGATGCAGTTGACAAAGTTGCTCAGTGGATGATTTTGAGTGGAATAGAGGTTGCTCCGCCGGGAAAAGTTCAGTTTGGTGGCGGCGCCACCGTTGACGGCGGTCAACGGCGGCGGTCAACGGTCAACGGCGGTCAAAGTTTGACTTTTTGAGATTTTTGACAAGTTGCATGTCATTTCACTCAAAATCGCGCCCCGATCGCAGTGGGGAGGTTCGTTTTTCGAGTTGAGCATCCTAAAGTATAGCGAGGTATTGAGGTGTGATTTTCGGATTTTCGACAGTTTGTCGTAATCGAATTACGTGTTTCCGAGAACGGTGGTTTCTCGTGATTTGACTTGAATTGTCGAGTTATGACTTTGAGAATTGAACTTTATGAATGTTCAGGTGTTTGTGATCGTTTGTTTAGCGAGGGACTTTCTGCCGGATCACGGGTTAACGCGAACAGCGTTACGCTAGTCTGTGAGTGGACAAGTTTATATTTTCATAGTTGATTTGCGAGTTCGTGGATTTTATGATTTTTCGTATTTTAATTATACGATGTTGAGATATATGTTATTTTCGGAGGTATTGTTATATGTTTATGGGTGATGGCATTTATTACATCGATGTACCAGAGTTGAGAGATTCCTCGTGGCGGGGTTGAGTGGTCTCCTGCGTGCCGCCAGGGTTGAGAGGTCCCCTGGCCTATCACCGTCGGGTTTGAGCGATTCACCTGACGTCGGGCTTGAGAGGTCGCCCGACAACCTCCATATATATATGTGTGTTGTGTTTTCCGAACTTGCACTGTTTTATATTGAGTTGGTATATAAACTGGTGAAAGGCATATGCTTATTTTCATCCACTCACTCTAACGTTTTTATTTGCATTTCCCCTGGGCTTTTCGGTTTTCGTGCCCAGTTTGCAGTTTGGACTTTGGTGTCGCACGTCGTGGTCGGAGGCATAGTGCTCGAGCTACCTTGTTTCTTCCAGTAGGTTTATTGTTCTACCTACTGTGGTATACTTATATGATTATACATTAGAGGTCGCTCTGAGTAATCTGTTGTTTATGTTATACGGTTTTACTCCGGATTTCAGTAAAGTAAAGATATATTTATTGTTTTACTTTACTGTTGATATATTGAGAAATCCGGATGGGATTGGTGCCAACGGTTTGATTTTTGTGGCATAAGATGAAGTGTATTTTCCGCGTGCAGGTAATGGTAATTCCACGTTAGTAACGAAACTCTGCCAAAATTTCTACGGTTTTTGTTGGTTCGTGTTTTTGAAGGGGTTCGATTCCGGTTTAAGGAGCTAAATCGGGGTTGGGTCCTTTCAATTTCCAAAAAAGTCAAACCTCTGTCGGAGCGCCGCCGTTGACCGGCGGCGGCGCGGCGTCAATGGTGACGGATTCCAGCCAAACTTTCCAGAAATAAACTACTCCTCAAGCCCAACATATTTCTTTTCTACACCGAGACCCAATTCCAAGCCCACTGGCCGGAATTGAGCTCGAAACTCACGGAATCCGTGGATTCTGGTGAGATTCCGGCGAGCTTCAAACGGCAACCAAACCCAAAGTCCTTCTACCAAAAGCATCTATAGGTTGAGGGGAACCTTTCCCCCCAAAGCCCCGACCCCAAAAGTCGCCAGAGAAGGCCACCCGAATTCGGTAAAATCACCCAACTTCATCGAACTCGTTCTTCGTCAATTCTCAACCAAATCAAGAAATTCCAAGTTCTAACTAGTTGAAAATCACAAGAGGAAGATTTTACCTTCCAAGGTCGTGGCTTAAATCGGCCGGGAACAGAAGCTCTGACGGTGAACAATAATTGGGTGAATAGTCCCCTCGGGTCAACGGGTTCAAATTTCGGTCAACGCTCGGTCAACGCCTCAAACAGTGTTTTCGACAATTTTTCGAATATTTCCAATATTTATACTCGCGGCTCGGGACAATCGACGGTCCAAACGGATAACAATCACGATTCGGATAAACTCGATACGAACGGATAAACTCGACGAAATTCCGTGATTTCAAATATTCATATTATATTCCTTGGTTGTCGAAATAATCAACCGGAACCGCCCACGAACTCGAAATCACGTGTACAACAACTCTCGAGAAGAGACTCAACTCAAATTCTCGGTCGATAATTAAGTCGCGATCAAAACTGGTAAATCAATCAATTATCGGAAAACAGTGATTACGCGCTAACTCGTGAATTAAGCTGATTACTCTACTGATTCTGTTTTGGGTCGTTACAAAAATTCACTTAGCCTTAGATTAATCAATAGTCAATAGGTTGAGGAGATAAATCTCACGAACAGCCTCCCCTCCACCATGGGCTGAAGGATCGTGTCATTTCCCATGTGTGGCGTTTACACGCCTCTTACTAGGGATTTCCAACCTTCTAGGAAAGTTTGCAGGAGATATTTCTAATCTGGTCACTTTTGCAATATCATTAAAGAAGTCAGGCATCGAATCTGCTTCTTTCTGAAGATCGAGAATGCGTTGCGCTTCTATCTTAATTTGAGATGTGTGGGGATCATGATGAGACATAGTAGGGTTTACCATGTCAATCCCTGACGTTCAACTGGAATAGAACCATTCCTATCTCCCCCTAACAGTGGAAAATATTTCTCATCAAAGTAAAAATATGCAAATCTAGCAATAAAGAGATCTTCTGTCAAAGGTTTTAGATAGTGGACTATCGTTGGAGATTCATAACCAATATAGATGTGTAATCGTCGTAAAATGACCTATTTTTGTACGCAATAGAGGCGTAATAGGCATATATATAACACAATCAAATATGCGTAGATGTGAAATTATGAGGCTCATACCTAGTTACCAACTGATACTCACTGAATGATTGGCGTGCTACGAGTCTGAAATGAATAAGAATTGCTGCAGATAACACCTCATAACCCTAAGCAGATACATGCAAATTTATGTGCATTACCAAAGCCCAAATGCCCAAGCCACAAGCTATAACTGCTTGATTTGTGCTTCTGCATGACTGTCCTGTGAATGAACATGCGGAACAATATGTTCAATATCAATCCCAACTGACAAGTAGTAATTATCAAAATATTTTTATGTAATCTATCCTACATTATTCAATCTAATAAACTTGATTGGATGGTCCGGGTGGTGAGCCCGAAGTTTAATGATCTGTGCTAGGAGTTTTGCAAATGCAACATTCATTGTAGATAACAAAGCAACATGTGACCAACGCGTTGATGCATCAATCAAAACCATAAAATATTTAAATAGGCCACATTTAGGTTTGATAGGTCCAAAAATATCACCATGGATTCTATGTAAGAATGGTATATTCTCAGTGTTGTCAACATCAAAGTAGATCATGCCTATAACTACGCTAATGAACAAGTTTTGCAAAAAGATTGGTGTGCATCAGAGATTGCCCTGAAGGAATTTGGTGGGATAACGCATGGTGTTTTCAAGGATAAGCTCCATGGCATAAGCTCTTCATAACACATGGATAGCTTTAAAAACATGTCAATCCTTGTTTTTATCAAATGAAAGCATTTTGAATGGCATCAGCTCTATTCAAACCGATTAAACATGCATTATTTTCCTTATTCAAACATGCTTAAAATCATGCAATCTACTAGCCACTGGTTCAATCTCATCATTGGGAGTTGTTAGTAGGACACAAATACACCAAAACAACCATCTTTTTGCATTTAATTTTCTAAATGTTTTAATTTTTATGGATATTTAGGATAATGAGTGATAATGACTTAGTCTCCTACTTCACATTGTCCTTAATTTGCTTGCCACATAGTAGACAAAAGTGTATAAGAGATAACATAAGCATCATGAAACCATATTTTTGTTACAATTCGTACCGAAATCATACGCTTATCGAACCACGTTACGCATTATCGCAGATTAAGAGCGTTATTAGGGTTGTTAACGACTTTTTCACTGGGTAATCATTTGATTTGATTTCCTTCACGAGAGTTGTAGAATATTTAATTTCGAGCTTGTAAGAATTTTTGCGGAATTTATCGAATAAGTGAGCTATTTTTAATGTTTATCGGAAGTCGGTAGGTGTGTTTATTAAAATGTATTAATTTTAAATATTGAATTAATTTGAGCCGTTAGATCGAGATCAAAATGAATTTCAGCCGTTGGTTGTGTTCGTGTATCAATACGGGTATTTATATGTGTTTTTTTGGAATGTTTCCAAAATTAGCTGTTATACTGTACGAGACCCGTATACCGTATGCTGACCCATTTATGTTGACCCGACCCATACCGCCGATTTCGGCCACCTCCGGCGTCAACCCAAGTATCGTTGGAAAGCCCTTGCTATCCTCTTTCGTTTCATATAGGTGTTGGTGAGTTTTGGATGAGTTTTGGGGTCGAATCGTTTAGGTATCTCGGCCGGATTTCAGGGTTAACGGTCGACGGTGCTCTGACTATTTTTCGGCGAGGTTAATGGGTGGGTTCGACTAGGTTTGGTCCCAGGAGTTGAACCCCTATAGTTTTTGGGTCCGAGGTGGAGCGATGGTGGCAATTCGGCCAGAAACCGAATTGTGGAGGCCGTGGCTTTCGAGCAGTTTTCCAGCCAAACGACGGAGATTCAGTGAAAGGACCCAACCCCGATTTAGCTCCCTAAACCGGAATCGAACCCCCTCGAAAATAAGAACCAACAAAAATCTTTCGAAATTTTGGCAGAGTTTCGTTACTAACGTGGAATTACCATTACCTGCACGCGGAAAATACACTTCATCCTATGCCACAAAAAGCGAACCGTGGGCACCAATCCCATCCGGATTTCTCAATATATCAACAGTAAAGTAAAACAATAAATATATCTATATTTTACTGAAATCCG
This sequence comes from Geum urbanum, assembly GCA_946800695.1. Classification (NCBI taxonomy): domain Eukaryota; kingdom Viridiplantae; phylum Streptophyta; class Magnoliopsida; order Rosales; family Rosaceae; genus Geum; species Geum urbanum. The sequence continues at coordinate 42,276,389 of OX327001.1, read as the reverse complement.
GTGTAAAATCGTATAGCATAAACAACAGATTACTCAGAGCGACCTCTAATGTATAAACATATCAGTATACCACAGTAGGTAGAACAATAAACCTACTGGAAGAAACAAGGTAGCTCGAGCACTATGCCTCCGACCACGACGTGCGACACCAGAGCCTGAACTGCAAACTGGGCACGGAAACCGAAAAGCCCAGAGGAAAGACATGAAACACGTTAGAGTGAGTGGACGAAAATAAATGTCTTTCACCAGTATACATATATGTTTAAAATAACATATGCGAGTCCAGGTAAATAAAAAATAACAAGTACACGAGGTAAAACCATAATGCTCCAGCGTACTGAGCATGTAAGTAAAAATCCCACGGGGTTACTTATGGACACGTCCGTGCTAGTACAGTCTGAATCACGGGATCTCAGACCCACACGTGATTCTAAGCCAGAAATGGCCTTAGTTCCGGGGATACGCCCCTCGCCGGTCTGGTTGGGGAAACGCCCCTCCAGGCGGCCTACCATCGGGGATCAACCGAGAGGCAAAGTGTATCGATACAACAATGTAACTGAGACTGTACTCTGTGTAAACCAAATCATAAACAGTTCGATGCAAATGCATGAAACAACATATAAATGTAAGTATATTCGTATACGTATATCCGTATATGTATAATCGTATATTCATAAAAACACATGCTCATATAATCCGTAATCTCAATACGCATGCTCGAGTTCATAAATCATATAAAAGACTCGCAAGAATTCCGTGAAAAGAAATTGTCCACTCACAGACTAGCGTAACGCGATACGCGTTAACCTGTGATCCGGCGGAAAGTCCCTCGCCAAACGAACGATCACGAACCCCTGAATAATCACAAAATTCATTTCTCAAAATCATAACTCGACAATTCAAATCAAATCACGAGAAACCACCGTTCTCGGAAACACGCAATTCGAATACGACAAACTGTCAGAAATCCGGAAATCACACCTCAATACCTCGCTGTAAGTTCGGACGCTCAACTCGAAAAATGAACCTCCCCACTGCGATCGGGGCGCGATTTCGAGTCAAATGACATGCAACTTGTCAAATGTCCAAAAAAGTCAAACTTTGACCGTTGACCGCCGTCCACGGCGGTGCCGCCACTGACCGGAGAATTTCACGGCGGAGCAACCACCACTCCATGCATAATCACCCACTGAGCAACTTTGTCAACTGCATCGAAGGTCAATTCTCACTCTAACTAGGTCAATTTCGTGATAAACTGAATTGGTACACAAATTTCAAATCCAAAATTCTCCTTCCACAAATCGAATTAAAGCTTCATACTTACATGGTTAGAATCCTTGAGAGGAGAGCTACAAAACCCAGTCCAAAACACAGCTCAATTCGACCAAATTTGATGAACCCGATTAACCCCAATTTTTTCCAAACTTAGCCGGAAAATTCTTCCACTTCCGGCGAGCTTGGTCGTGAAGGGAGGCCGGGAAAGTGAAGAGGGCATCACGGCGAGTTGATTGCACCATTTCCCGAAGCCGGAAACGACCGGAATCCGAGCACCACCGTGGAGCACGTCGGCCACCATCCTCTCTCCACCGAGTTGACTCGGTCAACTCGGTCAACACCCAAAATGGAAATGTTTGACTTGCCCAATGTGGCAACTGCTATTTATAGACTTTCCATTTTTGGAAACTTCATAATTATCCTTTTCGACGAACTTTGAACACCCGTAACTTTCTCGTCGTAATTCCGATTCCCATAATTCTCACGGCCACAAACTCGTCTCGACATGTTCTTCCAATATCACCTAAAGTCAAACACATCGGCCAAATGGATAAAAAGTCAACTGTTCGACCAAACACACATTTAAATCGACTAAACAATCCACAATCGGAAATAATCACAACTAAATCTTCGTAACTCAAAATCATGCTCCGGAAGTTTCCACAAACTCGAAATTAAATTCTGAACAACTTCCGTGAAGAAGCCAAACCCAAATTCTCGTCCGGTAATTTAGTCGCTAACAAACCTGTCATTTAAATCCGTTTCCGTCGAAACTTCAAATATTCATAATTAATTCCTCGGTCGTCCAAATAACGATCCGGAACCGCCCACGAACTCGAAATCACATATACTACGACTCTTGAGAAGAGACTCAGCTCCAATTCTCGGCCAATAATTAAGTCGTTAACGAGCCTGGCGATTCAATCAACTGTCGGCAATTCTGTGACTATGTGATAAGTCATGTATACAGCTCATCATACTGCTGATTCTAGTGCGGGTCGTCACATTCGGAGCTTGGCCTTGTTGGGAAAGTTGTTGCTCGTGGCAGTTACTTTCCAACGCGGGGTCGAGCGCTCCAAACGGAGCAGTTCATGCAGGGGGCACGTGTGGCTCACGTGCCGCCGTCTGTGGTGGCGCGTGAGGGCCACACGTCGCCACCCACAGTGGTTTTCCGGCGAGTTAATTTTCCAAAATTACCGGCAGGACTTCCGGGGTTATTTTTAGGGTCGATTTTCATAGTTTTATGCATATTTTGATATTTAATGATCCGTATCTACAGGACATCGAGATCGGAATTCGAGCAGCGAAGGAAATTCCGCAGGACCCCAGCAGTAGTTGCACACTTATAAGTGGAATTTTATTTTCACAGTCGTAGCGAGTTCTTATTTTATCAGCATGCTCTACAGTTTATTTTAGAGTTTTAAAATTGGAGGTGTATTTGTGATGGTTTGATTAGGTGCATCGATGCTCTAGCTATTCGGCTGATCACCGGATTGTTTAGTCAAGGGAGGTTAGGTGGCCTAGGAAAAATCCTAGCACATTTATTTTACTTGTGTTTTCTTGAGATAGTCGTACCGAGTGAGAGGCTTATAACAACTATCCCTCCATTTCATATTAGTTATTTATTTTGAACTCGCTTTATTTTTAGAAATTAGCAAAAAGGCATGAAACTACTATTTAGTGATTTGCGCAGATTATTTTATTATTTTGTCCACTCACGCTAATATTTTATATTTTAAATGCCTTTCCTTGGGTTTTTCGGTTTTCTGTTGCCCAGGTTGCAGTGTTAATTCCTGTGCATGCTGAGTATCGTCGAGAGCTCCGAGTCTATCAGTCATCCTCCTATCAGTAGGTTCCAGCTCACTGTCAGTTTGTTTTATATGTATATAGAAGTCGCTTTGAATACTAGTTTTCTCTACAGTAAGACTCTTGTGAATAGATTGTTACTCGAGTAATCGTCGATCTTTGCTTTTCCTTGTATTTAGAACTAGTACTTTGTAGAATATATTTTAACCTTGAGCTATACATCCGTTTTAGTTTTTGCTATATGTTGAGAAATCCGGATGGACATTAGTGGTCCACGGTTTGTTTGTGAGATTTATCTGCGAAGTGTTATTCTTCTTGCAGAATTTTGGTTGTCTCAGTTTTAAAGGAAGTTATGTCAAAAAATTTAGAGAATTTCATTGATTTATAATCAGTCATTAGGGCTTGATCCTAGATTACTAGTTAATCTAGGGTTGGGTCCTTTCTATTTTATTTCGCTAACAGATGTCTTCTGAAAGGACCTGATCCCGATTTAGTTGCCTAAACTGAAATTAAGTCTTAACGACACCTGAGTCAACAAAAATTTTACCAGAGTTTCTTCTATAATCAAGAAAACCAAAAATCTGCATGAAAAACACACTTCTAAAATGTCCACAAAAACAAACCATGGGCACCAAATCCCATCCGGATTTCTCAAATCAACCAAATTATAAGTTTACTATAAGAACACACAGTTTACAGAAGGTGATAAGAAATCCAAGAACTGTGTGAAAAATAAAATATAATAAAGTCAAACTCTAAACAATATTCAGAGCGACTTCTAATATACATATTACACAAGATTAGCAGGTTAAGCTAGGAACCTACTAGATGAGCACAGTAACACAAACTCTACACCTCCATCTCCGACGTGCAAACACAGGGTAACAACTGCAAACTGGGTGGAGAAAATCGAAAATCCCAGGAAAGGCATATAAAATAATAAAAACTGTTAGAGTGAGAGGACGAAAATAATATATCACTTTTAACTGAAACTGTAACTAATATGTCTTTCATAAATAATGTATATAAAAATAATTCGAGTCTAAAAATATGATCATCCAGGTACTCCTGGGTACTATAAAATATGTGGAGGCTACAACTCGGGTCATCTGACCTCAAGTCCGAAATACTTCCCAGGTCAGGTTTACTGACCCTCCTGGGTGCTCGATAAATCCCCGGGTCAGGTCTCTGGCCCTCCCGGAGCATCTCGGGGATCAGCCAAGAGGCAGTGCATCGATGCAACACTATGGCTATGCTCAATATAAACCAAATCATGCATATGCCTCCAAATGAAAATGCATAATCATAAATGCATAACTGTATACTGTAAATCTGATAAATGCATGACTATATATACACACTAAAGACTCGCATAAATCGGTGAAAAAGAAATGTCCACTCACAGTACAGAGGCTAGCTCCATGGTCGGTGGAAGTTCCCTCGCAAAGATCTGGATCATGATCTCCTGAATAAATAGACATTTAATACTAGAATTCGATAAAACGTGCAAAAATCAACTCAGAAACTACCCCGAAAATTCCCCCAACAATTTCAGAATTTTCCCTCGCCATGGCCGGTGGCGAGTGAGCCACACCCGCCCTCAGCTGGATAGCTCCATTTGGAGCATTTGACCTCTCATTCTGTTCCTCTCTCCAAGCCCAACAACTTTCCCAACTGGTCCACAACCCAAATCGCCGCCGTTTGGCCGTAAATTATCCCGAAAGCTCAAGGCCCAAAAATCGCTAGAAAAGTTTTTCGGCTTATTCCGGCACCGTCAACCCCCCACGGTGCCCCCAACCATAGGGGTTCGACACCTGAGACCAAACCCAGTCGATTGCTCGCCCCGCCGTAGCCGGATAGTTGTCGGAACACCACCGGCGAAATCACTTGAAATCCCTCGGGTTTACTGCTTAAATTCTAACCCAAAATCAACCCAATAATTAACAATATATACAAGAATCAAAAGAGGGATGTGAGAGCTTCAAAACCATACCAACAGTGGCGTTTTCCGGCGGGTATGATTTCGGGTCGATCGTATGCAATACGGGTCAACCGTATTAGAACTCTCTTCATATTTTTTTTATTCTACCGTATTTTCACCAAAAATACCATATTTATACTCCAAATACTTGATCAGATCAACGGCTGAGGTTTGATCTGATCAAGATCCAACGGTTGAGATTAAACCAACCTAAAATAAATCCTTTAAAATATTTCCTCCAAGAAAACTTCTAAAATTCATAAAAATTGCTCGGTTAACCGAAAAATTGCCCGTAAATTCCTACAATCTCGAAATAAAATGCTCTACGACTCTCGTGAAGAAAATCAAGTCAAATTCTCGCCTGATGAAAAAGTCGTTAATAACTCACGCGATACAACTAATTCGCGATAATACTGTTTCGTGTTAATTTATACGTGAACTTTCGTTGAGGTTGTTACATTTTCTTAGCATAACTACTAGTACGCATTCACACTTAAATAGTCATATAGTTTCTAAGTGTCCTATCAACTACAATAGGGGCTTGTATACTAATCATATTTCAAAGAAAACCGACAATGTAATCAAGCATATAACATGAATAACCTCACACTTAGAACTTTCAAATACCTTAGCATGGAATGCTCAGAAACTTATAAAGACATTAAGTTTATAGGAACAACCATCTCAACATGTATTACACACGATTACCATACTCTAACATGACTCCAAACAATACGCTAATGGTGGTGTCTCCCTTATCATGCACCATAATCCATCAAGATTAGCCAAGGTTAACAACCGTTGGGGATGAGAGGTTACCCTAAGCACCCTAACATATCATCATACCTAAAATATATCCAATTCAAAGCTAGGAAGTAAGGAGATTAGGGAGAAATAAATGCAAATGCTTTGAAGACTGCTGCCAAGCTTCATATGCATAAGAATGTAAACCAACGAAAGCTAAGTTAGGCCATGCCATCCAAAGTTGCATCCGCATTAATCATGATCCGATAATGTATGGTGCTCTCAGACTTGTCTTAGCCTCAAGGTATTGCTCTATGCTCCACGCCTCATAGCCCCAAGCTCTTGGTCTTCATAAGTCAACTTTTGCAGGATAATTTTCGATGGGTCTAGAGATTCTCCCAACGGGTCGAAAATGTTGCACGATCTGGATAGTAGCTACTCTTTGACGGGTCAAGAAAAACCTTCGATGGGTCGAATTTATTTGGTTGACCCATCCAGAGAGTTCCTCTCGACGAGTCGAACAGAATCTTTGACCCTTCAAAATTTTTGAGAAATTAAGCTCCAAGTTCATGGCCTTAATGCTCAATACTTCATGTCTAATGCTCCTCCACCGCACACTTATTCTTCTCGCATATGCTAATGGTGTCCGACCATCACAAGTTGTAGTTTCAGGACGTAAACATGGTCCATAAAGGGATGAGGAGGTCAAGCCATATCATAGTTGTGTCCTTAAAGTGATACACATTCCCATTCCACTTTCTTGTTACCTCCTTCAAAGCCTCCACTTGCTCTTTATGAAGCTCAAAATTTCTCCCATTTGTCAAGTTTCTTAAGTGCATCACTTCATTTGGGGATATCTCAAGCAATTTGTTGCATGCATCCCTTGTTGGGTTGGAGTCCTTCAAGGTGACCTTGGTTCCCACTACTAGCTTGTCATGCACGTTCTCGTCCAGCTTCTACTTCTTCTTTTCATAACCCTTGACCTTATCAGGTGCCTTCACCTCTTCGACACTCAACTTTTCGGCTAGCTTCCGTCTCCTTGTAGCTCATACCTTCTTCACTTTTGGCTTCATCATATACTACTTCGATGTTCATGGCTTATAACGAAAGGATTGGTGACATCTTGTCAATTTTCTTGAATGCCCTTGTCTTCTCAAACACGATCATGGTAAGCTCACCGGCTTTTACATCGATCTTTGAACTGGCCATAGCCATAAATGCCCTTCCAAAGATGATGGGGAGATCCTCATACCCTCCTTGATTCCTCCATGTCAATAACGAAGTCGGCCTATGCTATAAGATCTTCAATCATGACTAGTACGTCTTCCACTATGCCTCTTGGATGAACGATGCACTAATATGCTAATTGCAATGAAATGCTCATTGGCTTTATTTTTCTCAAGTCAATGTCCTTATACACTGAATATGGAATCAAGTTGATAGAAGCTCCAATATCCATCAAAGCTTTCTCAAATTACTTCTTCTCGATGGGGCACGACAATTTGAAGCTTCCCGGATCTTGTAACTTCTTGGACACTTTCCTTTGTATGATAGCCAACACGATAGAATTGAGCTACACCTTCTCGAATCCTTGTACCTTTCCTTGTAGCTTGTTCTTCAACTGCCTATTGGTGCAAAGATCCTTCAAGACTTTGGAGTACATGAGAATAGTTTGAATGACGTCAAGAAGAGGTATATTGATTTCTTCCTGCTTGAAGACATCCAAACATTTCTTTGTCTTCTGATCCATGCATGCTTATGCTATCTATTTGTTCTTAACTTGGAGGAAGGGTAGACACTCATCTTCCCCATTTGGGAGCCTTTCAAAATACTTTTCTTAGTTTTCTTGAAAATCTGGTTTGACGGGTTGAAGGAATGTCTTGATCCATCAAAAATTCTCACCTAATGTTCTAGAAGCTCCAGTTCGATGGGTTGAAGTGGTTGAAGGTATCTCTCGACCCGTCGAATTATGGGTAGCCATTTCACCCTTTTTCTTGCTCGAATCTATCCCAGAATGCTCTTGATTCATACCTATACCATCCAAAAAAAATTTCAGCAATCCCATGTCGACTTAAACCTTTATCGAAACCTGCTTGCTCAATCTCAAATTCGGCTTCTTCATTATCTGTGCCATCTTTATCTCTATTCGGAATCAACTCGGTTTCATCTAGAAATTGGACACCTTTATACCTCCTTGTGGTTTGTTAAGAGATTTATGTACCCTAACCTTTTGACTATTAGTTAGTCTAAGGCTAAGTGAATTTTCCTTACCCACAAATATTCAAGGTCAAGTAGTATAATTTGTATAGAAGTCGAGTGTTGAACCCCGAGGATTGACTAACCAAATTCCATAGTTTTTTCCGATTAAGTCCTTTAGGTGCATGAAACACAAATAAATGATACGACATAGAAACACAAAATATGGAAATGAATCTCACAACGTCAAGTCCTTTAGAGACCCAACATCGCAATGGATGATTAAACTACGTTGATTGATTTAACAAAAGGTTGATTAGTTGTTTACAACTAAAGAAATTATGGTAAATAGAAATGATAACAAATTCAAGAGAGAAGAATGGTTGGCTAGGGATTCTCCCATTAACGATTTGATGCTCAAACAATGTCCAATTTAAGTTCATGAGTTATTTAGTCTGATTTATATGCTCAAATTTCTTTTGGATCAGAAGAACAAATCCTTTCATTGTCCAAATCATGCCTTCTCGAGTCGCGCATAGTTATGGGCCGAAACTCTTAGGCCTTTTAGGATTCTGGAAGGTTTCGGTCCATCCATGAACCACAAATTAAACCAATATTATGAACTAGACTTTTGGTGCTAGGATCCTAATGCATTTTATGCATAATGAGTTTGGTTGCAAACACATTTGAAGATTGTGGATGGCTTCCCTTCCCAAGCCTTTATTGGAGTACTTGGGAATGAGTTTCAATGAATGCTTCCAACTCGCACCTATTGGGTTACGAGTCGAAAGAATCAATACTAGCTACAAAGCCTCTTGGTCTATTGTAAGCTTAACCAAAAACCCTTGAGTCACTTGGACCTCAAGAGTGTTTCAATTTATGCTCAAGCACAAAGAAACCAAATCTTAAGCTTAAACTTTTAAGTCTAAGCCCAAGTTTTGTTGTATGCTCATCTTTACTTAAGTGAGTAGCTAATTCCCTTAGATGTCATTTCTTAGTTCTCTAGACAAATTCTAACTTATCTAGAGTAAGACATGTATAAGTGAAACTAGTCATCGAGTCCAAACACATCAACATGCTACAACAAAATCACATAAACAAAAAACCCATTCAAACAGCACAAAACACTCAAAACATACTTTTTAGCATAAACCAAACTTCATTGTTTTACATCAAATGGCTAGGGTTTGACCCCTAGCCTCCCATAAAGAAACTACTCACAAATCATAGCTAAAATAGAGTATAGATACATTATTAGAGAGAGATAAGTAAATAGAAATAACCTAAGAGTCTCCTAAGCCAAGCTTCTAAGATCTTCAAGTGAATAGAGAGAGAAAATTATGAGCAAGTGTCAAATGAGATGAGTTGTTGGTTAGGGTAAGAGGAAGCTCAAAAATGTAAGGGGAGAAGAGATATGTTGGCTTTCAAATTAAAATGGTAGAAACATGATCCTAAAAATTCGGCCTAAGTGGTCCTCAAATGAGTCACACCAAATGGTTCCAAACTCATGGGACATGCATGTGCTTTTCATTTCACTTGAATTTTCATTTGCATTTGGCTTCACAATATCTTCCTGGTGGCTTAATGACTTGACCAAGAGTTGACCTCCAGAGTTCACTTCTGGTGACCGAAATCTTGGAATATTCCAGCAAAGCTCCGACGATGTTTTTCGTCTTTTCCCCAACATTGTTCCATTTTCTCCCGCGGGTTTGAAAATATATTTGCCTTCATCATCTTTTTTAGCCCATTTCCTTGCTAAACCATGATTTCCTAGCAAGATTAGGAAACGTCATAAGAACAATGCATTATTCATGAAAAGGAAGAAATAAACCTAAACTTAGAAGCATATTAGGCACATAATTATGGTTCTAACATAGTTGTCTCTTCAAATCCGGGAGGGGTCTTAGACACAAGTGATGTGTCTAAGTCCTCCTCATCATCACTTTCTAGTATGGGAGCATTTCTATAGTTTTAAGAGCCCTTTCCAGATCTCAATACCGCATTCACCACATTGACTTGTGTTTAGGATTCCTTTAGGTGGTAGATGGGAACTCATGAGCCTTGCTACCTCCTTGACCATGATGTGCCTTTGCCAATTGGCTCACTTGCATCTCTAACTTATGGATTGTATTTTGGCTATCATTCTGGAGTGCTTGATTGTCACCCTTCATGCTCATGAATATATCAAGGAACGTATTCTTATCCTCTGCTCGAGTCTTGGCAAGCTCCTATTTATTCTTGATAAGCTTAGCTAGTAAGTCATTTGTGCAAGGCTTAAGTGCTTCCAATTGTGGTGATAAAAGTGGTGCGTGAAGGGTCTTCTCTGTTGGTAAGTGTTACCACCCGGAGTATGTGCAAATCCTTGGTTGCTTGAGAACCCCTTATACCCATTACTTGAGGCCCTAAAGTTGCATTGGTTACCCCCTTGACGATTGTATCCTCGACCAAGTCTTTAAAAGCCTCCCTATCCTCCTTGGTTTCCCCTTAGATTGCCTTCTTCAACACTTTATGAGAAGTTGGAGTGCCTCCTCTAACTCGGATTATAAGTGTTAGAGTATGGATTATTCCTTGGTGCATCATAAAACACTTGCTTGCATTCCTCGATGATCTCTGGATAATCCTCTTAGTATGGATAAACTTAGTCTCATGCACCGTACTTTCATAAATCATACAAGTCACCGACTCCACACTGATCTCTGACACTTGGTTGACTCGGCCTCCACTCTTGCTTCATCAAGAGATCAATCTTCTTATTTATTGACTCCTCAAGTCTCTTTATGACTTCATCTTGTATATAGGTGGCCCCTATATACCTCCACGGTTATCTTGGATAGCTTCTATAATAGAAACGCGGGTTTCCTCGCACTTGGCTTCTCATCCTACAAGACCGATCTCTCCGACATCTTCTTTAGCAAAATGTATGTTTTTTCAGCAGTCTTATCCATAAAGTCACCTACACAAGCGTTATCCACATTTCTCCTTGTGTCTGTACTCAAGCCTTGGTAGAAAAAAGATATGAGAATGTCTTGAGTTTGACCATGGTTTGGACAACCAAACTCAAGATCCTTGCAGCCCTTCCATGCTTCACAAAAGAGCTCCCCATCTTCTTCTCTAAAAGTCATCAAACTTGTCATCTTTCATTTATCTTGACCAGAGGGAAGTACTTTGTGACAAATTTCCTTTGCAAAAGCCTCTCACGAATTGATGGAGTTGGAGGCAAGCTTGTTCAAGCACTCTTTAGCTTTATCCCTCAAACTTGAAGGAAAACCCTTAGCTTGAGTTGACCCGGATCCATATTCCTTATGTTTAAATGTCCACATGCCTCCTCAAACTCCAAGATATATGAATATGGATCGCAATTGGGGTGTCCCAAGAAGATAGGAAGAGTTTGTAGAAAGCTAGGTTTGATCTCAATTGACTCTCCCGCCAAGGGTTGCAAGATGATGTAACTGGTGTGTGCTGCCAAAGAGGGTAAGGCATATTCCCTCAATGGTCGTCCTTCATGAAAATTTTCTCTTGTTGGACAGGCTATTCTTCTTCTTGAGCTAGAGGATCCAACTCAATGCGGAAAATATGCAGTCCAAGTGTTGGATTCTCACGTCTAGCCTTTAAGGCTATGTCGAACAAATTCCCAAGCGCTACTCGGTTCTCTGCTCTCAATAATGGAATACCACCCTCTTCTTTACTACTCAACCCTGATGTCTCTCTATCTAAAGACAATTTTTTTGAAACCCAAATTAGACCTCCACAAAAAAAATGGTGAGCTTGAAGTTGGTGTGGGTAGATTTGATTGATAAAATGGCATGAAGCTGAAAACACACTAGGAAAACAACTTGAGGTTAGTCTTCCGAACTCTTAAAGTAACTCAAAGCGTTGAGGACATTCCACGGTTATTTGGCACCCCCCTCTTAAGAAAACATCTTGCGTACTTTAAGAATTCAAACACAAGTTTGGCACATGGCGGAGTGGCCATCATTTGCAATGGGTGTTCGATACAACCCTGGATGTAGGCATATGTTTACCCGATATACCCAATTTGTGAAAATAAGTCCTAACTCTAGGTGTTACGGAAATTAAGTTCGCTAGATCTAAACTCTAACTAAACATGCTTCAAACAAATATACTTAATTAGATATGCTTACCAAGGATATTATTAAATTTACAGCAAGTGAACAAGCATACTTAAACAAACTTCAAACACAAAGAAATTTTGATAGGTCGAAATATTGCTTCGACTTGTCGAAAGGGAGCAACTGTCCTGAAAACGCACCTAATTCGAAAGGTCAAAAATTTGTCTCAGCCTGTCAAACCATATACCTTGAAAATAGTTATCATAAGTTCAAACAAGTAAGTTCACACTCCAAACTATCAATCAAAGTATCCAAGAAAGCAAGACAATCAAAAATAAGTTCCTAGATGATAAATGCAAAGAAAGACCACAAATCAAAGAACAAATGTCGCATCAATGTCTGGATTCTTCCTCAATCAAGGCTTACCGAGCTCAATCCCCGACAACGGCTCCAAAAACTTATTGTAGCATGAAATCGGTGTAACCCTTTCACACTTCTGTAAGAATACGGAGTCAAGTTATAATATAGTTGATTGGAAATTGGATGTCAAACCCACTAGGATTGATCAACCTAATTCCTTAGTTCTTATAGCAATACACAATTATACAAGACACACAAACACAAAATATGACTAAAAATGAGATGAAAGAATGTATATCGTGATGCTAGGTCCCTTGAAAACCATCCATCAGGAAGGGTGGTGTTATTACGATGAATGCGATTTGAGTAATATTGATTGTTTAAGTGACAAATACTAGTAAAATGAAACAAATTCACGAGATAATTCAAAGGGAAAAAATGGGTAGTTAGAGGTGTTACCACTAACTATTTGAAATGCAAACAATGTCTAATTTATGATTGAACTGATTTAGTCTGATTTACCCTACTTTTGTCCAAATTATAACATTTTAGGTTACGTTTGGTTGTGGTCTGAAGCTTCTAAACCACAAGAGATGGATCGACGTTAACGCACATGGAAAACCAAAGCTAAAGTCTAGGTTTGTGGTGCCTAAACTCTGACCATATGTTGCGAATGAATGAGTGCTAACAATCAAAATGTGATTCTTCCAATCCATACATACTTAGATATGAACTGAAAGAACCAACGAGTACTCGTATGGATTTTGGCCTATATGAGCTTGACCCAAGCCTCTCAAACCCATTGATGCTTAAACATACTTGGGTTCTTGCTATTGTTCTTAAGAAAACCAACCAATATAGCCTAACTTTGTTGGAGTCAAACTCTAGTCATGTTTACATGCTCATCTAACTCTAAGTGATTAGCTATTTCAACCAAAGTTCATGTTTTAGATTCTCAATACCCACATCAACTTAGCTAAGGTTAACACAAGTGCATGAATAGATTTATCACAACCCATTCACAACACACATATACTAAACACATGAATCATAGCATAAATCAACCCATTGTTTAACACATCAAGTGGCTAAGGTTTGACCCCTACCTTCCCATAAGAGTAATACTCACTGTACATGCTTAGAACTAAGTTTGAATACATAAATAGAGTAAATAGGGTGAAGAAGTAACCAAAGAATCTTCCCAAAGCAAGCCAAGCTTCTTCAAGTTCACTCTTGTGGTTCAAAATCCACATTCTTTGCACCAAATGCCTTCAACCTTATAGAGGAGGAAAGAAAGAGCTCTAGGACCCCGAAAGGTAAGGGAGAAGAGGGATTACTTCTCACCTCTTTGAGATTTAGAAATCTCACCAAACCTTAGAGATAGAGATGAGAGGAGGAACACCCAAACTAGACCGAAATGATGGTGGAGAGGTTCGGGTTCCTAGTAAGGGAGGAAGCTAGGTCTCTAAGATGGATGGATATGATAGTGATTCGGTCTAGATATGTCTGAGAGAGGGAGGAAAGTGTTTGCGAGGGTTGGGAAAGAAAGCTAGAGAGAAAAAGCTAACTAAAACTTGGAAATATGTAAAATGAAGTATGATGTGTATATGGTGAGAGAGGAGCTCAAAAATTGCTAGAAAAGGAAATATTTTCTAGTTTAATTTTGAATTTCAAATGTGAGAAAATGTTAGGACATGATCCACAATTTTAGGGAGAAATATGGTCCTAAGATGGAGGAATTTTTGCATTCTCCTGTCAGTCCAACTTATTCATTTGACGCCCCAGTAAGGTTTCACCACATGTTATTTGTAGTTTACAATAACTTTAACTTCTCTCCAAAATATTCTTTCCACAATATTCTTTCGTTCTCTTCTTTCTTGTTCAACTTGATGGTTTCCATCTTTTCCTACTTGCAAAAACTCTGATTTCAATGTGTATCATATGTGTGTGTATATATACACACATATTATCACCCTAATTCATAATAAACAAGTGTGATTTTATAATCTCAAACAAAACTAAAAACGTCTACTTCTTTTTCCAAAACACCTCCCAACTGTAGTGCACATCGATCTCGATGATTCTTCTCCTCTCTTTTTTTTGGCAATTCATTTACTAAGAGAAAAGTTTGAAAAAAATCAGCCCAAAGTCCCAGCCAAAGTCGTAGATTATATCAGCAATAAACTTTTTCCAGATTCAATTAGTTCAATCTCAAATCTCAACCAATCCTTTCTCCCTACTTCTGATAAAAACCTTGCAATATATCTACTTATATGAATGTTGAATTTTAAGTTCTTAGGAGGATGGCTTCGGCAATGGAGACGACATAGATGTTGTATGGATCCGTGTTTTTCTAGGCCTTTTAGTTTGAAGAGAAAGATAGGTGATATATCGGAAAGTAACAAACACACTGTGAAAGGACCCAACCCCGATTTTGTTGCCTAAACTGAAATTAGGCCCTAGACACCATAACTTACAAATTTTTTGCCAGAGTTTACTTTATGAAATGTACAAACCAAAAACCCGCAAGAAGATTACACTTCACAGATAAATTTCCAGATACACCGTGGACCACTATTGTCCATCCAGATTTCTCAAAATCCACATATATAAATAAGCACAAGGTTTACAAGAAATCCAGAAAGTATTTAGGAGTATAACTCAAACTGAACAACACTACACAAGTATTCAGAGCGACTTCTAATTACATAATATACAAGACTAGTAGGTTACATCAGGAACCTACTAGAAAAAAAGTGTGATTTGAACTCTAGGCCTCCTGCGATGACGTGTAACCACGGGAAAGATACTGCAATCTGGGTGGCAAAAATTGAAAAGCCCAGAGAAAAACATATAAATAATAAAACCATTAGAGTGAGTGGACGTAAATCATAATATGATGCATAAATAAATCCAACATGCTTTTTACAATAAATGCACATAAAATCATGCGAGTCAAACAAATAAGCCCAGGTCAAGTGCTCATAAAGACGTAACTCTCCTGGGTACTGTGTGTGTGGAGGCAGTAACTTGAGTACGTTTCCCTCAAGTTACAATACGCCTGGGTCAAGTGCTCATAAAAACATAACTCTCCCGGGTACTATGAATCACGGGTCAGGTGCTCATATAGACGTAACCTTCCCGAAGCATCTTGGGGATCAGCCGAGAGGCCATAGCATCGATGCATCGTATATCCATACTCAGTGTAAAAACAAATCACATGTGCCTCCAAATCAATGTATGCTCATAAAATGCATAATCATAAATGCATACTCGTAAATGCATAATCGTAAAACATACTCATAGACTCGCAAATCCATTGTGAAAATCAAAGTATAAAAATCAACGTGGGATAAAATGTCCACTCACAGATAACAGCTAGCCCTGAGGCCCGACGAAAGATCCCTCGCCACAAACTCGATCACGATCACCTGAATAACAGGGATACGATCAATACATATTTGATTTCAACATACAGAGCAAATACGTCAAGAACCCTGCATTCTCGAAAAGCGTATCGCTTGAAATATCGACGAGGATAACAAAATCCCCAAAATACACCCAAACAACCCTCGTCCCAAGTTAACACACTCAATTCAACTCGAAAACCTCACGACTACGATAGGGGCGCGATTACGAGCAAAACCACATAAAAATCTCCGAAAACCACTAAAGTCAACCCCTCGTCGGAGCTCCGTCGTTGACCGCCGGCGGCAGCGACGACGCAACGTCAACGGTGACATTCCCCCGTGAGCCATACACCAAAATCTTCCTCTCCTCAAGCCCAACCAAACCCCCAAAACCATATCTCCATCCAACCACCACCGTGGCCGGAATTCCCCTCAAAAATCTCGCCGGTTTCTCCCTCTCTGGTCACCACCACGGCACCCCTAAAACCTCCTCCTTAATCCAAATTAAACACCCAGAACTCTTCAATGGGTTGAGGGGAACCTAACCCCCAACCAACCCGACACCAAAACTCGTTGGAAACCGCCACCCAATTCCAGCTAAATCCATAAATTTCAACGAGTTCGAACTCCCTCAAATCTCAACCAAATCACACAAATGAATACATGAATTAATAGGAAATCAAGAGAGCTTTCTAACCATACCAAGAAAACGGCCAGAGGTAGCCAGAATCGACGGGTCCCACGGCGGAAACAAACTGGGTCGGTGGAGGAAAATGGGTCAACGAGTCAACTCGGTCCAAACTCGGTTCAATTGTGTAATTTTCTAATATTTAGACGATTCGATATTTATACGTCGTGAACCGACCAAACCCACGACTCGGATAACTCCAACATAATCGGATAACTACGACTAATTCGACGATAATTTCAAATATTCATTTTATATTATCCGAAAACTCCTATGAGCCCGAAATCAAATCTTCTACAATTTCCACAAAGGAACTCAAACTAAATTCTAGCTCGATAATTTAGTCGTTAACAAACCACATATGTATAATCAACTCGCGATAATCACATGTGTTGTGCCGATAATCATATACTCAAAGTTCGGGTCGTTACACACTGAGATAATACCGTTAAGTATGAGAGATCTATGTGGCAAAATTATACACGTGGCGAAACCTTACTGAGGCGTCAAAGGGATGAGTTGGACTGACGGGAGGATCTATAATTTTTTCCCTAAGGTGAGGTGTCACGTATGTGACTTACCTTGCATGTGCATGTTATGTGTCTTTATCTCACTTGAATTTCATTTGCATTTGGCCCCAAAATATCTTCCATGTGTGGTTGAGGTGTTGACCAAGACCTTGACCGATGTTGACTCCCGTTTACCGACGTTGACCACCGGAGTCTTGGAATATTCCGGAGAGTCTCTGACGACCTTTTTTCGTCTTCTAGCCAACATTTCTCCATATTCTCTCGTGACTTTAAAAATACATACGCCTTCTCAAATAAGTATGTAATTTCCATTCTTTAGCGCATTTCCGAGTCAAATCATGATTTTCTAGCAAGAATAGGAAACGTCATAAGAATGATGTTTTATTCATGAAAAACAAATAAGAAATGTGAAGTTAGGGACATAATAAGAGCATAATTATGGACCTAACAAAGACTACTAACAAAACAATCGGGATCGAACAACACTGCTATCAAGAAGCTTTTATGGTCGAAACATTGTAGCCTGTCCTTCTGTCTTCAACACCAAAATATGATCCATGTTTGTGTCGACCATTATAACTTTTTGTGTTAGAAACTATTTTCAGCAATTTTATTAGTGAATTTGAGAAAGTATATATATATATAACGGTATATTTTGATGAAGTATTTTTGATTTTGACTGAAATTCACAATTCATGGAAATTAAAATTTTATTATTTTAAATTTCATCATTTGTGAATTCTAGTGTTTAGGTTTCTTCATATAGAAATTAAAATAAACTAGAACTACAAACTTTTATGAGCAATTTGAAGGATTTGTAGGATGACAACTATTTTTGAAAGAATTGAACAAAAAAATTTAGGTCTCAAATTTTTACGAATTTAAAAAATAGAAATTATGAATTATTAAATTTTATTTAAATTTCCTCAATTTCTCTTCATCCAACACCGTAAAGAGAAATTTCAATCCCACAGAGAACCACAAATTCCCAACTCCGCTTTGGGACATTCCTAGTGGAGTTAGGGAAGCCCATTGAGTAGTACAAAGAATATCCGTAGGTAAATTCGTTGACACTTGACAGTATGAGGGGAGTTTGGGTGGACTCTAACCATGGTCAGAAACAAACCAGGCTTAGGGTGAGAATCTGACTGTATTTGGTTCACTAATATTTATGCCACCTATGATCTTTTTTGCATGATGAAACAACTCGGCATTTAGCTGGATCCATCGATCAAATTCACATCTAGACAAACCGACTTCTCCTTTCAAGTTTTTCTTTCTCTTCTCTTTTACACACCCTTTCTAATTTATTCAATTATTATCTAGAGAAAGTCTTTCTTTCTTTATTCTCTCAAACTCAGACTCGTACTGTCCTACACTTGCGCACACTGCTCTTCTCTCTTACGTCTCTCTCTCTCTCTGAAATCAATCCAAGCTTTCAACTCGCCGTCAATTCAAGTCAAGTCGATTCAATCCGATTCTGTTCTCAGGTATCGATACCTTTCATACTTACGATTTCTTGTAGAGTTAAGCTTGCTCTTGCTCTGTTTATGTAATCTTTCCGGCTCAATTGTTCTTATCCCGAATCCTTTGTTCGTTGGGCTTTTATTCCTGGTTCATAATTTGGGGATTTTGCTCGATTTGTTTAGTGTATCAGTATTATGTGTTTGTTCAACTACACAGACTCTCGACTCAGTTTGATAGTAACTCTATCCGTTGGGATGTAATCATATAGTAAATAATAATTGAGAAAAAAGAAGAAGAAGATGAAGATAATTTTAGTTACTTACAATTTATGGAATTGTTCCTTGATGAAATTTGGTTATGTGACTCGACTAGAGATTGGATTGGTCTACTGTTTTACAATTCCATAATCCATAGCTTTTCTCTGAATCATTCAATTGTTATGCAAGATTTTTTTTTTTTTTTTATGATTTCAGATTTTCCATCTTCACATTTTCCCCTACTTGTTTTATTCTCTGCAATTTGAAGTTTGATGCATCATCAATTTTTAATCAGTAATCTTACTGCAGTTATTATTTTGGCTATCCATTTATGAATTAGATATGTTGAATCTGATTTTGCTTATCATGTTTGTAACACCTCCAAATTTATGTTGTGCTACATTCCAATACTGTATCATTCTCTCTTTGTGCCAATTGGTACAATTAATCAAAAGGGAAAGTAATGGTGCTCATGAAGCTTGGTTTTGTTTTGTATAATTTTTTTATTTTTATTTTTATTGGTTTTATAACGAATCTATTTATATGTACATATTGTCACTAGTTTGATGAGTAAGACTAGAATGAAATTATTTGCATGTTGTGCTTCCACATGATTCTTCTAATTTCAATTTATTAGAACTTTAACCATCTCTACAGATTACCCTTTTTTAATACTTTGCTAGAGTGAGTTTCAGGTAGAAGTCATTGTCCGGATGATATAATTAGAGTGGTTTGTAGCCTGATCTGTAGATATGGGCGCTGCAAACTCTAAGGAAGAGGAAGATAAGGCCCTGCAACTGTGTCGAGAAAGGAAGAAATTTGTTAAGCAGGCGCTTGATGGTAGATGCTCAGTTGCGGCAGCTCATGTGCTGTATATTCAATCACTAAAGAGTATGGGAACAGCTCTCAGAAAATTTGTTGAGCCTGGAGCTCCTATTGAGTCTTCTTTATACACTTCCACTAATGCAACCCCAGAGCCTCTTCTTCAAATCGAGAAGTCCCTTTCTCAGTTCTCATTTTCTCCGTCAGTGTCACAACGCATAGATGCATCTGCAAATTACTCTCCCTCACCTTCTCCTCTGAGTTCTACTCTATTTCATGCAAACCACATGAAATTCAGGGGTAGTTTTTCCAAAAAGGTTGAAGAAAAACCTCCTACACCTGTTACTGCAACATTAACCTCCTCGAGTACCCCACTAAGTAACACACCTTGCTCTACCGAAAAAACTGAAACATTACCATTTGGAGATTCTTCTCCTCCGCATGAAACTCCACCCTGGGATTACTTTGATTTTTTTCATCCAATTGACCATCAGTTTTCTTTTCAAGACGGGAAGAACCAGGGGTTTGAAAATCGTGATGACATAAGACAGCTTAGGGATGAGGAGGGGATTCCTGACCTGGAAGACGAAGAAGAGAAGGCTTCTTTTCATGGAAAGGAAGAATCTCAGGTTTCTGAAGATGAATTTGATGAGCCAGCTACAGATACTCTTGTTCGAAGTTTTGAAAATTTTAATAGAGTAACTGACCAAGTTGAAGCGAATGTCTCACCCAGGGTGCCTTCTGCAGAAAGTGTAACTTTAGAAACTGATTTATTAGATGGAGAGAAAAGTAAATCTCCAGACTTGTCGCCTCTGGGAGCCACACCCTCAGTAGATGCACCTGTAGATGCACCTGAAGCTGACTCGAATAAATCTCCAAAGAAAGAAGATTGTGCGGAGAGTAAGATTGTCCCAAAGGATCTTGTTTCAAGCATGAGAGATATTGAGGTTCTTTTTATTAAAGCATTCGAGTCTGGTATAGAAATTCCTAAGATGCTTGAAGCAAATAAATTACATTTCCGTCCACTATTTCAACCAAAAGAAAGTAAGATCGATCTCTCTCTCTCTCTCTCTCTCTCTCCTTTCCTGCTTGTTTAATTATTTGCGCAGTCCAAGTTTTGATCAATATTGCTGTAGCAGGTGGATCAATTTCATCTACATTCTTGAAAGCTTGTTTCTCCTGTGGTGAAGACCCTAATCAAATACAAGAAGGTATGGGTTCTGCTGCCATACTGAAAAATGAAAAATGTATACATGCTGCTGATATATTAGGAATGGAATTGTTGTACGTTAATCAAGTGCAATTGCTCAAAAGATGAACAATCTTATATACATGTGTGCATATGAAAACTATTGACACAATTAATTTTAAGTTGAAATATAGGTATGCAGGGTGTTTTAAACTGACGAATATGACCCCCTGTTATGTTTAAATCATGTTTCCCCTTGAGATTTCTCTTATTTGATGTAATTTCATATATACATCATGCCATCAGTGATTATGCTAGTGAGATCGTATTAGTTTTTCCTGCCTAAATAACTATTTCAGTTTTCGCTGCTCTTATTTAAGGTAGCTCTTGATCTTATTATTGCTGAGCTGAAATTTTGTTTACGTAATTAGAGCCTCCTCAAATTGCCGTGAAATACTTAACTTGGCATAGGACGACATCATCAAGGTCCTCTTCATCAAGGAATCTTCTGGGAGCTAACTCGAAAGATGACACTGTAAATCGTGGCGGTGACCTATTTGATAACTTCTGCATGATATCAGGCAGTCATGCCTCAACCTTGGACAGGTTGTATGCATGGGAGAGGAAGCTTTATGATGAGGTTAAGGTACTGTTGACTAGCTTACCATTGGTTAGACGTTACAGCAGTTTTGATCATCATCATTGCTTTTCTGATTCCTGTTATATTTTTTTCCCTGTTTCTTGTGAGGAGTTACTGGTATTATGTCCTAAAAAATTGTTTGTACTTTTGAATTCAGGCTAGTGAAATGGTCAGAAGGATTTATGACATGAAGTGTAAGGAGTTAAGGCAACTAGAATCAAAAGGAGAAAGTTCTCAAAAAGTTGACAAGACTCGTGCTGTTGTTAAAGATCTTCATTCAAGAATCAGAGTTGCTATTCACAGAATTGATTCTATATCGAAGAGGATTGAAGAATTACGAGACAGAGAGCTCCAGCCACAACTCGAAGAGTTGATTCAGGGGTAGGTATCCTGTCTAATAGTTTTTCCTTTCCACTGATTCAATATATAATAATGCAGAACTCAGGAAAGGAGTTTATTAATAGTTGGAATAAGAAATATCTTCTACTGTCCTTTTCAGTGGGCCATTGATAAAAATATCTCCGAAAAAGCATGCAACTGTCTGATAGTGGGGCCATATGGGTAAAATATCTAGGTTGGTAGAAACTCTGTTGAAATGTACAAGTGTTGCTTGGATCAACAAGATCCATAAATTATGGAACAAGAAATAATTTGGACATTTGGATGTGCATAGCTGTTTCCAAATTTATTATTTTTACTCTTTTCTTGTCAACATAAATGCTGTTACTACCTTCATTAAATCTAATTTTTTTGATCAGCACACATGTTTAGACCACAAGTTCGACCTTTTTAAAGAAAACACCCAAGAACCCTTCCATCCCAGTAAGCACAGAATGTTTTCAGTTCCTACACTCTTTAGTCACCGAAACGCAAACGAATACTAGTTTGATTGACCTCCAACCGCTGATTGTATCTCTTATATGAACTTATACTCCTAAGATCAAGCTGTTGCTTTTAAAAGTAATTACCACAAAGCTTATTAAAGGATCAAGTTCAAATTTGGGCAGAGATGTGAATTATAGATGGTTGAGCTACAAAAGAACATAAACATAAAGAACAATGAAATGCAAAATTTATGGTCCTTATGTTCAGAAGTTCCGAGGAAAACTGGGGAAAGAGAAGAAAACTAAATAGTTGCTGCTTGTTGGATTTGATATTAGTCTATTACCATGTGGCTTGATCATGTATGTATAAGTGTTCCCTTAATGTATATTTTTGAGTGCTTCACCAAGAGATTGATATTCTATATTCTTATTGTAGGTTGAGCCGGATGTGGGGAGTGATGCTCGAATGTCACAAACTTCAGTTTCTCATAATCTCCATAGCTTACAACAATGGCAACGCAAAGATCTCAGTACACTTGGAATCGCATCACCAGATTACTATGTTTCTTGAAGATGAACTAAGCAATCTATCCTCAAGTTTGGACAAGTGGATCGGTGCTCAAAAGTTCTATTTAGAGTCTATAAATGGATGGCTTTTAAAATGTGTCTCTATTGCTGAGAAATCTTCCAGAAAGAAAAGGAGGCAGCAACCAGCGGACCCGTTAAGGGCTTGGGGTCCTCCAATATATGCCGCATGTGGTGTCTGGTATGATAAACTAGAGACCTTGCCTGCCAAGAAAGTGACAGAGTCAATAAAAATATTGGAATCTGAGATTGCCAGTTTTGTACCACACCGAGAAAAGAAAGATAGTAAAGATGCACACCACTCAAATTTGACATCTTGGAAGACTGATGGAGGTGCTGATTCTGCAGTTAATATGTTGAGAGATGGAGTTTCCCAACCCTCGGCGGCTTCCAGTTATGATCGCTTTCAGACAAGCTTGGCAGGGTTTATTAGTAAGCTGAATGAGTTTGCAGAGTCTTCTGTGAAGATGTATGCAGACGTTCAGGAGGCCATCCAGCGTTCCAAGAGCAATTATGATCATATCAGATCCAAATCTGTAGGTGCTTGAAGGACTGCGCACAGGGATAGGTAAGTGCCTAGGATTGGAGTTTGAGGAGTACAGGACCTGCAACATCTGGAGATACAAGTCTGATTGGATGCAAGGAATCTGTATATGAGGAGGAAAATAAACGCATATTGGCTGGATTCAAATTGAAGTAAAGAATAAAGGAGTTAAATAAAATACTGAAGGTCGCCTTCATTATTGAAGCGAGTGGTTATTGTAGGTTATAGCTGTAATTACAAACGCTGGTAGCAACGGAGAGAGTAGTATGTAACACAAAAAGAATTGTATAGTGGTTTCGTTTACCATAATACTCGTGAATCAAGCATATTGCTTTCGTTAGATGGTTCTCCTTTTAGGCGGGTGTTAGAGCCACCTTGGGCCTCTAACCAGTAATCCATTAGTTTCAAGCCCAGTGGTCCATTATTTTCTACTTTTGGTGTTTAGCCAAGCTAGAGACATATTAATCAAATATATTGGCTTCAGAGAGGTTTTGAATGAAATATGACCTCGGGTTTTCGGAAAATTATTTCGCACGTGCAAGTGCATTGCCATATGTCACCTATTCATTAGTTGACATTTTAAGAGTTTATGAAAATCATAAAATAAAAATTAGAGTTTTCAAATCTTAACCTCATTTCTTCGCAACCCAGAATGAGTTTTCTGGCGTCTCCTCTCTGGACACCCAACCATAGGCAGATCACCCTCACAGTGGCGCGTGTTGCGCTCTCCTTCTCCCCAGCCCTTACGCGCCCAGACTCCATGGAGCACCCAGATCAGGCGCACAATCACGTCGCATGCCACCAACTAGACTCGCACTCCCTCTCACCGAGGGCGGCTGCGGCATACGCCGGGTCTGCTCCACAACAACCCATACTCTCCTGGGGTTGACGTCGCTGGTCACTCCAGCGGCGCTACCAACAGTTACATTTTTGAGGACTTCGTGCATGGATCGTCTTCTAGCTGCTGCGAACCTAAAAAAGGTTCCGACTTTGTTTTGACTGATCACGAGAAGCAAGGCTTGTCTGTTGTGGGGGGTAGACTGCCCGCCGCAATTTTGTGCCCGAGACAGTGTAAATGTGTAGTGGTGGTAAGAAAGTAGGGAGAGGCGAGCCCCAGCCGGAGTCTCGAAATCATTATTCTTAGAGAGGGACATAACGATGCAAAGAAAGTATGGGAATGAAAAACTTATAGTGAGTGAAAAAAAAAATGAGAGCGCTAGACGGTGCAAATTGTTTCTATTGAAATTTGTAAGGGATTCCACTAGAAAAGCAGTGTATATTGATGATGGATCGCTCTTGAGTGCTCGGGTTGATGATCTCTCGCTCTCTGCGTAACTGCAAAATAATATACTAGTGTCAGGGAGTTGAGACAAAATTGACCCGCCTTCAACGCTTCGATGCTTAAGTCAGATGATGTAATGCCAATAAGCGCTAAGAAACAAGGGGAGAATGGAATAATAGTTGTCATTTGCTTTATCATAAATACCTTCCTTATAAGGGTAGTTGAGAGTGACCTCTCAATTTTATTCTTATATGGGACTGATGTGATCATTCTAATTTTGGTGTAAAGGAGGGTAGCTTGGACCTTTGGTGTGTCGCATACCATCTCGGCTAGTTGATGTGCGTAGCGCGTGTGGTTCACTTCCCAGATATGATTTCCCATTTGTACCCTTTCATCTTCCTTTGATAATTGATTTTTGGTGCTAAGTATGACATGTTTTATGGGTTAGCCCATGACGTACTAGATTTAAGGACATATTTTATAGTGTCTTGGTAAGTATTAGTCTTAGTACGTCATGCACTAACCCATAAACATACCATACTTAGCACCCAAAATCAATTGTCAAAAAAGCCAAAAGGGCATAAAAGAAAAGGCACATCTGGGCAACGTGCGTCGGCCAGTCGTCGTGGGGCACAACCTGCATGAAAGACTAACCTGTCCTTCCTTATACCAAAGATGAATGATTTTATTAGTCCCACATTGAGGACCACAAGGAGTAGTCACCCTCAACTACCCATATAAGGAAGGTATTTAAAACAAGACAAAGATAACGAACTCATCTTTACTGTTTATTAAGCGCTTACTAACATTACACTGTCTAACTTAAGCATCAGAGCGTTGAAGGCGGGCCAATACCGTCTCAACTTCCTAACGCTTGTCTTTGTTTTGCAGTAAAGTGGAGTGCGAGAGGCCACAAGCCCGAGCGCTCTGGAGCGATACATCCCAAATATCCTTAGCCCTTCTAGTGGAACCCACTACAGATTTTGGTAAAAATATTTGGGGCCGTCTTGCAAAATTGAGGGACCAAATTGAGTATCATCTAGAATATAGTTTCAAAGAATTAAAAACATAAGCTAGCACATATATTCCAATCGAACCTATAAACACATGGAAGAAACTTAGAAGAAATCACAAATAAAGAGCCTTTTATCAAAACTTATTCTTTTTACACAAACAAAAAGAATCTAATACAAAACCGAAGAGAAAAGTAAAGAGGTCATGTTACACTTTTTGTCACGTGAAATCATACCGCAAACTCTAAGTATTCAAGCTCCTTTGGTGGCATGGACGACAAATGATCAAAGTTAAATCAAGCTATGACCCTTGCAGAGGGAGGAGAAGTGTTTATGGGATCGGAGGTGTTTGGTGGTTGATCTACGCATTTTAGGCGTATTAATTAATGTGTTTTCTCTACATTTTTACTTTGATAATTGCTTAGTTTTAACTTATTTTGTTAAATTCATGTGTTGACCAAAAGAGACAGAGTAAAGGAGTCTACAAGCACGCAAAACGCAATAAATCCGGAGAAGAAATAGTCCGAGAAATGGTCTTCAAATGGTTACTAAAATGCATTCTCATATGGTTTCAAGAATTGGAAACCAAATGCCAAATAAAATGGATACCAAAATGGTGGACAAAAAGATGAAGACATTTCTCCTGCGCGACCCAGGAAAGAGCAAATATGGCGGAATATATGGAGCATATAATGGACGAATTTTTGAAGGATATTCCATGAAGAAAAATAATTTATTTGAGGGCCAAAATATGTGCAAGAATATGGTATATTCGGCCAAGAAGTATTGGGGAATAAGGAATGCAAAATTTGAAGATATAAAGATTTCATTTTCCTTGAAGAAGAAGAAAACTGGGCAGTCAGGTCACTCAACTTCTAAAATCCGTAGTAAATTCAATTCAACTCCAAATATGGCGTTCATTATATGGATTTTATAGCCCTTTGAATAAGCTTTCCAATGAAACAAGAATCGGAATTTTTTGAGCTCTAGAACTCCCGGAAAAGACGTTTCAAGACAGGCTGGCAGTTCTACCCGAGTACACTAGGAAAACCTAGTTTGGAGAGGAAAGTTGGAATTCTTCACCTATAAATACAAGAGCTCGGCCTCAAAGCAAATCATCACCTATTTTACGCTCTCAAGCTGCCAAAGTCTTCAAACATTCTCCACCACAAAGATCTCCAGAGCCAAGGTCGACTACACCATCACACCCCTAAAAACCGACGCCATCTTCATCAAAGGGTCGTCTTGCTCTTGAAGTTTGCAGTGCTGTTCACGGAACTAAAAGTGTAACATGAACTCTTTACTCCGTAGTCTCCTTTGTCTTTGTATTTATTTGTGTAAAAACTCGGTGAATGAATGTTTATTTTGGTTTTATACACTTTATGAATTCCATACGTGTTCCATGTGTTTATGAATCTTAGTTTCTTTTATGTGTTATGTGTTGGGCATAAGGCTTCGGTGGGTAGAGGTTAGGATCACTAAGATGTTTGCAGTGCTGTTCACGGAATATGTTAGTCCCTACTTTTATCAAATCGATGATTTAGTTAAGGTGTTTATATGCTGTTCATTGCACTTTGATTAAAAGATAAAGAAAACCATAACATGTAATTGGAATTAAGGTTTGTAAATTTCGAAGATGATGGGAGGATTAGAGCTGTATAATCTGCATGTGGGTAGGATGGGATGATCACTTGTATATAATTAATTAGGTTTTCTTTTTTGTCGAAAACATGGTATGTGTTTTTGGGTCTTCTATGTGTTTGCTTGTCTATGAGTCAATGCATGTTAGAGTCCTAGGATTATATGCTATGTTTGAGACGTTTTTAGTAAATAAATTAGGTAATTAAACAACTCTTTTATACCCCCATTTTTACTACACAAGAATTGCATGCACCATTCAATCCCCGGTTTAGAACGATACCCTACTTATCAATGCTACATCTACACAAAAAGGGTTTAAATTGCATATGGTTGAATTATGTGTTAAGTGTCTACTTTGTGTTAATATTTGATGCATGTTTCCGTCATATCAGTGGTGTTTCAGCCTTGAAGAGGAAGTACTTTAACTTTGGGCATAAAGAGTGATTTGGGTAGAGCTATGGCTTAGGGAATGAGAGATGATGATCTGATTCTCAAGCCTCTTTATTAATAGGAAAAGTATTTTAGCTTTTCTTGAAAGTTTCTCATTTTCTCTATTCTTCCAAGCAACCTTTTTCATTTTTCTAGCAGCATTTTCTCGGGCAGAATGATCCTTATTTTTTGGAAATTCAAGGTCATGGACATCGGATCAAATCTCCTGATCTACGCATTTTATGCTTGATTATTAATATCTTTCTCTCTATATTTAGCTTTGTTTTGTGCTTAGTAAATATGTTTTTAACTTATTTTATGTTTGTAGGTAACAATAAAGGAGGCGATTTGGAGTGAAAAGCGTGCTAAGGAGGTAGTTCCTAATTCCGGAGAAGAAATGGTCTTCAAAATGATTATTAAAATGCTTTCCCACATGGTGTCAAGAATTGAAGACCAAATGTCAAATGAAATGGATGCCAAAATGGTGGACAAAAGTTGAAGACATTTTTTCTGCGCGACCCAGGAAAGAGCAAATATGGTGGAATATATGGAGCATAAATGATGGACGAATTTGGAGGATATTTCATGAAGATTTATACCTGATTTGAGGGTCAAAATATGTGCAAGGATATGTTAAATTTGGCCAAGAATTATTATGGAATAATGAATGCAAGATTTGAAGATATGAAGATTTTCTTTTCCTTGAAGAAGAAAACAGGGCAGTCAGGTCACTTAACTTCTAAAATACGTAGTAAATTCAATTAAATTCCAAATATGGCGTTCCATATATAGATTTTATAGCCCTTTGAATAAGCTTTCCAATGAAACAAGAATCAGAATATTTCAAGACCTGGAACTCCGGAAAAACGCATTTTACTACAGATGGTCAGATTTCCCCAATTTTAATATGGAAGGTCTTGTTTTGGTAGGAAAAACCCTACCCTTCTCCTATATAAAGGGGAGCTCAACTCATTCATGAGGATCATTCACCATATAGCCGAAGCTCTGCCCTAAAACACCTCCTCACGTTTAAAAATCTCTCCAAGGAATACCAAGAAGCCATCCACTCCAAAGCTCATCAACTACTTTCCTCCACCGAAGTATTCAAGGCATTCCTTAGTGCTTCTCTCCATCCTTTGAAGGCACGATTACATCAAGTAGACTAGGGCAATCCCGACATCAAAAAGTGTAACCATGACTTCTACTGTTTACTTCTTGTGTTATTTCTTGGTTTGTATGGACAAATTTGTTGAAGTATTTTTGGTTTGTAATTCTATCAAGTTCATGTGATCTCCCACATTTTGATCTTTAGCTTTCATGTGATATTTTGTGCTTAACGCTTTGATTTAATACAGGGCAATCCCACCTTAAATTGATGGAAGTGTTAGGGCAATCCCTACACTTTACTTTCGAGAGATATGCATGAAATTAGTAGCTAAAGAGTTAGAGCTAATAGGTTGCATGTAATTTGGTAGGTTCTAAAGAGTTAGGTGAAAGATGAGTCGCTCCTTGTAAATATATTAATTTAGGATGTTTTACCTTAAAATTTGTAGGAATTTAGTAACCAAAAACTCGCACCCCCATTTAAACCTAGCATAGTTATGCATGCACCCTCAATCCCCGGTTAAGAACGATCTCTATTTACCAATGGTACATCTACCAAAAAGGGTTTTAATTGACTTATTGTTGTTCAGTGTTAAATGTTAATTTAGTGCTTAGTAATGGTGAGTATCACCTCCTCCACACTATGATTCTACGAAAGCTTTGCACTCCACCCCGACCGTGTTAACGTCATTAAACTTGAACCCATGATGGCAGGACACCATAGAGCGTGTTAAAGGAATAAGTGTGAGGTGATAGAGGTGATGATCAGGCAAACCCGAAGAGGCAACTTTGATGAAGAGGCCAAGGACACCTAGCATGGAAGGTAATACCACATTTGGTCTTGCACGTCGATGATTATTGGTGACTATGGGACATATTTATTGGTCTTCTGTGGGGGGGGGGGGGGGGTCTCTAGAAGATATTGGTGACTATGGAACATATTTATCTCTTCTCTCACTTTAATTGTTTATACTAGTTTTCTTGCTCGTGTGTTTATTAAGTTAGCTTTGTGTATGTGAAATTTGTGGTAGGAAAGTGTGTAAGGTGTGTGACATTTTAGGATGATAATTGGTGCATGTTTAAGAGTAAAAAACCTGGGAATTCTCAACAGGTCGAAGAATGATAGTTCTTCTTGATCACTCTAAACCTAACTATTAAATTAAACACTTAATAATCAATCAAGACGCAATGTAATTTAAATTACCCTTTTTGTATGATGTAGCATTGGTAAGTAGGGTATCGTTCTTTAATCGAAGATTGATGGTGCATACATGACTACGTTCTAAGGTATGAGGGTAGTGAATTTTGGTTTCTATACTACGAACATTGAAGACAAAATTGGGCAAACAAACACATTCAGAAATCCTAAATTCTATCATGCTTCACTTATAGAAGAGTAGAAAACAAACAAGAATTAAGTACCCTAAACATGCTTGCTAGACCAAAAATAAAACACTAAATTAACATATATACATGATTGACTCATTCATTTGCCTAACTCTTTATAACCTAACAGATTATATGCAACTTATTAAGTTATAAGTCATGAACTACGTTTTACATGCATATTTCACAAATAAGTGCGCTTCGAGATTGCCCTAACACTTCAATAATACAAACCGGGGTTGCCCTACATTCAATCAAAGCATTAAGCATAAAAATATACATGTTATATCTAAAAAAAAGAAACAAAATAGATTACACAAACTTGTTAAAATTATTTACAAAAATATTCTTTTAAACTAATTCAAAAACACCAAGAGTTCAAACAAGAAAAGAAGAGAAGAAATTATTGTTACACTTTTTGATTTCAGGATTTCCTTGTCTACTTGGTGTAGATGACTTCTTGGATGGACGGTGGAGACACTTAGGATTGCCTGGAATGCCTTCGTGGAGGATGTTGTTGATAATTCTCGGAGGTGGCGGCTTCTTGGAGGAACCTTGGATTATTTGGAGGTAGGAAGTGTTTAAGGAAGACCTTTGGCTACTAGAATGAGAGATGAATAATAATGAGGCCGAGCTCTCCCTTATTTAGGCGAAGAATTGAATATTTCCTCTCCAAACTACGTTTTCCTAGTGCACTCGAGTAAATCTGGCAGTCTGTAAAAAATCAAACTTTCCCTGAGTTGTAGACCTCCAAAAGTTATGATCTTGGACTCGTTGGAAAGAAGACTTCAATAGATTTCCATAGAGGTATCACATTACTATATTTGGAGTTGAGAATCGTTCTCAGTGCTCAGATATAGTTACAGGTCTGTAACTTGAATATTGTTTTCTTATTCCATGAGAGATTTTGACCTTCTTGATTTTGTTCTCCTTGCTCTACAAGGAATATCTTGGCCGAACCTACCATATTTTTTTTTGGCTATATTGATCTTCGGATTAGGAAACTTTGAGATACACTTGATTCATTTTATTTGGCCACCATCTTCTTTCTTGATTCCGCCACCTCATGTTTTCCTGGCCCGAGCAGGAGAAATGTTTTCATTTGCACAATTTGGCTTCATTTTCATTTGTCCTTTGGGTTTCTAATTCTCAACACCCTTTGGAAAATCATTTTGCGTATCATTTTAGTAACTTTTGCGAAGAAAATTTCTCGGACAATGTGACGACCCAGAACAGAATCAGCAGTGAAATCAGCTCAATTCGCGAGTTAGCGTGTCAGCATGGATTTCCGATAATGGATTTACTCGCCAGGGTTTGTTAACGACTTCATCATTGGCCGAGAATTGGAGCTGGGTCTCTTCTCGAGAGTCGTTATACGTGTGATTTCGAGTTCGTGGGCGGTTCCGGATTGTTATTTGGACGCCCGATGAATTAATTTTGAATATTTGAAGTTTCGACGGAATCGGATTATAATGGTGATCTTCTGAACGACTAAATTATCGGTCGAGAATTTGGTTTCGGTTTCTTCACGAAAGTTGTTCAGAATTTAATTTCGAGCTCGTGGGAACTTCCGGAGCATTATTCTGAGTTACGAAGATTAAATTGTGATTATTTACGATTGTTGGTTATTTTGTCGATTTAATATGTGTTGGTGTGAACAGTTGACTTTTTATCCGATTGGCCGACGTGCTTGACTTCGGGTTATTATTGAAGAATATATCGAGACGAGTTTGTGGCCGCGAGAATTATCGGAATCGGAATTACGACGAGAAAATTACGGGTGTTCAAAGTTCGTCGAAATGGATAATTATGAGTTTCCAAATTGGGAAAGCTTTAAATAGTGGACTTGCTCCTTTGGTAAAGTCAAAGAATGAAATGGAAGGTTGACTTTGTTTAACCTTGGTTGACCGTGGTGGAGGAGAGCTCACGACGGTGGCTCACGGCCTCCACGGCGGCGATGAGATTCCGGCCACAACCCGGTTTGGTTCTGGTCCCATCCAACTCGCTGTGACCTCCTCTATCTCGTGCCGGCCACCATGCACGGTGTAGCTCACCGGAAAAGGAGAATTAAAGGCCAGAAATGGAGGAAAACTTGGTGATTCGGGTTCCACGTTTTAGGCCGATTCGAGCTACAATTTTGAGTGGGATTTGTAGCTCTCATCACATACAAGCAACCATGTAAGTTTGGTGATCTAATTTTGCTTGAGCTTGGAGAATTTTGGATTTGAAATTTGTGTACCAATTCGGTTTTGTGTGAAATTGACCTAGTTAGAGATTGAATTGGCCTTTGTTGTAGTTGACAAAGTTGTTCAGTGGGTGATTTTGAGTGGAATAGGGGTTGCTCCGCCGTGAAATGTTCCGGTCAATGGCGGCGCCGCCGTGGGCGGTGGTCAACGGCGGTCAAAGTTGACTTTTTGGAGTTTTCGACAAGTTGCATGTCATTTCACTCGAAATCGCGCCCGATCGTAGTGGGGATGTTCGTTTCTCGATTTGAGCATCCGAAAGTATAGCGAGGTATTGAGGTGTACATATCGGATTTTCGACGATTCGTTGACTTTGAATTATGTGTTTCCGAGAACGGTGGTTTCTCGTGATTTGTCTTGAATTGCCGAATTATGATTTTGAGAAATGGTTATTGTGATTATTCAGGGGTTCGTGATCGTTCGTTTGGCGAGGGACTTTCCGCCGGATCACGGGTTAACGCATATCGCGTTACGCTAGTCTGTGAGTGGACAATTTCTTTTCACTGAATTCTTGCGAGTCTTTTATATGATTTACGAACTTGAGCATGCGTATGAGATTTCGGATTATATGAGCATGTGTTTTACGATTATACGATTATACATATACGGATATACGTATACGAATATACATACACTTATATGCTATTTCATGCATTTGCATCGAAATGTTTATGATTTGGTTTACACAGAGTACAGTCTTGGTTACGTTGTTGTATCGATACACTTGCCTTTCGGCTGATCCCCGATGGTAGGCTTTTACCAGGGGAGGCTGTGACTCCTGACCCGAGGTCTTTACCGGGGGGAGGCAGACCTCTGACCTGAGGCCTTTCTGGCTAGGATCACGTGGAAGTCAGGGACTCCGTGGTTCTGACTGTACTAGCACGGGTGTGTCCATGAGTGACCCCGTGGGATTTTTAGTTGCATGCTCAGTACGCTGGAGGATTATGGTTTTACCTCGTGTACTTGTTATTTTTATTTACTTGGACTCGCATATGTTATTTTAAACATATATATTAACTGGTGAAAGACATTTATTTTCGTCCACTCACTCTAACGTGTTTCATGTCTTTCCCCTGGGCTTTTCGGTTTCCGTGCCCAGTTTGCAGTTCAGGCTCTGATGTCGCACGTCGTGGTCGGAGGCATAGTGCTCGAGCTACCTTGTTTCTTCCAGTAGGTTTATTGTTCTACCTACTGAGGTATACGTATATGATTACACATTAGAGGTCGCTCTGAGTAATCTGTTGTTTATGATATACGATTTTATACCGGATTTCAGTAAAGTACTATTATATTTATTGTTTTACTTTACTGTTGATATATTGAGAAATCCGGATGGGATTGGTGCCCACGGTTTGATTTTTGTGGCATAGGATGAAGTGTATTTTCCGCGTGCAGGTAATGGTAATTCCATGTTAGTAACGAAACTCTGCCAAAATTTCTACGATTTTTGTTGGTTCGTGTTTTCGAGGGGGTTCGATTCCGGTTTAGGGAGCTAAATCGGGGTTGGGTCCTTTCAGCTTGGTATCAGAGCATTAGGTTATAGGTTCTGTAGACTTCTGTAGTCGTGTTTACTAAGGATATTTGAGAATGTACAGCATGTCTGGAATGGTGACCCGACCGGCCGGCGGATACTCATCAATATTCCGGGTGTTGTATACTTTCAAATATTTGAAGTTGCATGATTACGTTCCACTTGTTGTGAACGATGTTTTATTCATTAGGATGCCTCCTGACGTGCTTTCCGTGTCGTTTCGGTTGTGGATCCTGTCGAGGATCAATCGACGCGCGATTTGCTAGAGAACTGTGGATTTGGATGAGTATTCCAAGTTCTGTGAACTGTGTGGCACGGTTTGCCTGGTTGTTGTGTATGAGTGTCTACATGTTGCCTCAGAGCAGAGAATTGTGGCAATTGATGTTTGCCTGAGTCAGATCATTGTGTTTGGTGGGCTGATATTGTGTGAGTTCCGGTTGTGACTCCATGGCCTACATTCAGGGCGTTGTTTATACGGTAAAGGTTTATCAGGCTACCTAGCATGGAGTGTTTACCCACCTGAGGCAGAGATGCATTGTTCACATGATTGTCCCTATTTGCACGAGTTATGTGGCTTCAGAGGAAGTAGTGCACGAGGTTCGAGATGAGTTTGAACCTGAGCACCAGAGAGAGTCTGATTGATATGCCTCGAGACATCCGTGAGGAGCTTAGTTTGTTGCACTCTGTGGCGAGGCTATTGCGAAGGAAAGGTGTACGCGGTTTCCGATGTGATGGTTGAGGAAAGTGGATTTAGTCGAGATTTTGATGAGGTTGAGTTCCAATACTTTGGGATCAGTGACTTCATCAGGCTGTGGTCTTTTCGATCATGTTGAGGGTCATCAGATCAAGCAGAGGATCCGTTTGGTGGTGGTGGAGATCACAGAGTTGCGGACTTGCTCCTGTGGCATGAGTTGGGCGATCGTTGGTGATCCCTTCACGCAGCAGGTGTTGCGGTGATTTGTGTTCGTGGAGTAATTTCAGTTGCTATTTCGGTGGCTAGGAGGGTCACGTTACGAGGGAGCGCTCTTAGCCAGCCGTTTTAACGGTTCAGCAGCTCAGAGTTCAGGAGGAGGTCATGATGCTGTTTCTGGAGTGACCAACGCAGCCTTTTAGATGAGTTATTCAGTAATGTCACAATTGACGTGGGCGGCTAGTTGGGCATGTTGGAGTTCGTGCCATGACCTTGTTTCAGGACAGACTTTTCTCCGAGGTTACTGTTGTTTGATATCCATGGCTATTGTACCTGCATCTCCACTTCCGAGGTCTTGGAGAGTGTTGCATCCATCCGGAGGTTGCGAGATCCTTGATGGAGGATATGGCTTAGCCACAGATCTGTTATAGCAGGACATCGTGGTTTTGATGTGACTATGAGTATGGACTTACTGACAATGCATTTGGCTGTATTCGAGTGCCTCGTGAAGGAGGTTGTGTTTCGATGACCAGATTTCCCCGAGATGCTGTTTCGCGGTGATGGTCGAGCGGATGGTAGAGACGGATTGTGTTGGTTGTTTAGCTCATATTGTGGATACTACGGTTGCTGTGTCTGACATTGGTGATGTTGAGGTGGTTCCCGAGTTTCTAGGTGTGTGCCGGAGGAGTACCAGGTATCCCTCAAGTTCAGGAGACCGACTACACCATTGAGCTTGTACCAGGCGCTGGACTCATTTTACCGGCATTTTGTCGTTTGGAGTCAGCAGAACTGATGGAGCTATAGTTTCGACTCCAGGAGTTGCTGGAGGAGGTTTCAGGAGATTTTGTGCGACCCCGCGTATTAGCGTGATGTGCTCTTGCATTGTTTATACGGATGTTGCATGATTCGACCAGGTGGTGCATTGACTACCGGAAACCTGATTCGCTTCAGAGGAGAGTAAGTATACTCCGCTTCGGATTGACTATTGGTTTGATCAGCTCGCGAGAGCTTCAATCTTGTCGAAGATTGATTTCGGATCCGGATACCATCAATTGAGGATCGATGAATCAGTTGTGGTTTGGACAGTTTTCGGATCTCGGTGCGGGCATCTTGAGTTTTGGTCACGCTGTTGGGTTGACCAATGCCCCCGTAGATCGTGTGGACTTGATGGATCATGTACTCAGATGATTCTGGACGAGTTGCGGTCATGTTCGTCGGCAACATTCTGATTTATTCCAGGAGTGTGAGCCAGTACTTGAAGTAATTGCGAGTGGTTTTGCGGCCCTTACGAGATGATCAGTTGTTGATAAAGTTCAGCTAGTGTGAATTAGGGTTGATTAGGGTGAAGATTTTGGGCTGTGTGATGTCAGCCGAGGAAGTTGGCGTGGATCCTGACCAGTTAGAAGCCGAGTTGGTTTGGGGATTGCCCTACCATTGTACCAGAGATCGAGAGTCTCTTGGGTTTAGCAGGCTACTACCGACGGCTTGTGCAGGATTTTCTCGGATTGCCACTGCACTTTCCGGATTGACGAAGAAGGCGTCAGGTTCGAGTGGTTCGATGCTCGCAAGGAGAGTTACTTACTCCTGAAGGATGGTTGACCGTTGCTTCGGTTTTGACCTTACCTGACGACCGCGACGAGTTCGTCGGTTACGGCGATGCATCGAGGATTGGATTTGGTTATGCGTGATGCAGTTTTACAGAGCGATGACTCATGGTACCAGGCAGTGGAACTTTGTGTAGTTACGTATCCTGTGTATGATTTGGGTGTAGCTGTCCTTATGTTAGCATCAGAGAGTTTGAAACACTACTGCTATGGCGTGCAGCGCAGTGTAGGACGTACACTGATCATTTGAGTTTCATCCACTTGCATTTTCGGCCAGATTTGGGCTTGAGGCAGTGTAGATGGATGGGGTCGATTTACGACTATGGCTACACCTTTGAGTTTGTTCTAGAAGGCTAGAGATTGTACTTTGACCATCCGTCTGGGATGTTTTTGCTGATGCATTCAGTCGAGAGAGTCGGAATTTCAGTGTTTCATGTGTGTGTGGCTCGAGTTTCCGTGTTAGCCGATTTATAGGCTACAAGAGCTGAGTTCGAGTATGATGATGTGAAGCTCATTGCTTACGCGCATTTGGCGCTAGTGGTGCGGAGATGTGTCCGACACTTCGAGTTTACTACTCGTGACGCAACATGAAGAGTAATGTAGCAGCTTGTGTGTGCAGATACCACAGTTGTCAACAGGCGATGGCTAGGAGGCAGAGACTTGCCGAGAAGTGTCAGCCATTTGAGATTTCCGGTTAGATGTGGCGATTGACGCTGTGATCTTGTGTGTGTTTGTATGCACTTTGGTTTGTGGTGCCAGTTGTCAGGCTATTGTGGACCATTTGATGAACTCAGTACATTTCCTTGTACTTTCGGAGACGATTTCAGTGGTAGACTGGCATAGCTATGTTTGACGGAGGTTGTCTATTGACGTGGTGCACCTGTGTTCCAGTTCGCTGATCGAGATAATCAGCTACAACTGTGTGTTGGCGAGCTTTGCAGCGAGCATTGGGGACTAGATTACGAGTTAGTATCGGTTTTTATCCTCAGATTGGTGAGCGATCTTTAAGGACTATTCAGGCCTTAGAGGGCATATTGTGGACTTCGGTATTGCAGTTCCGGAGAATTTGGGACCTGCAGTTTCACTTGTACGAGATCGCTTGTGGTACCATTGTGTTGACCACTGTGATATTGACGTTGCTCCATGTCGTTTTGAGGAACGATGTTGTACTCCATTGTGCTGAAGCGAGTTGGTTTGAGTTTGAGTTGACATTTGATTCGGATCTTGTGGAATGTGCTACCACAGACTGTCAGATTAGCGGAATGGGGTTGATAATTGCCCGAGTCCGATGTTTGAACTGTGTTGATGTAAGTGTGTGAGTTGTGTTGAGGTGTGTAGACTGAGTTGTGATTTGCCATATTGTTTTGATTCGTATGTGATCATAGGCGAGTTTGTGTTGTGCCGTATAGTTCGGCATCGCCTATAGCATTGGCTTTTGTGTGTGTTGTGTTCCGTGTTGTGGAGTTGTGATTCAGGTTTGTTACGTGTTGTGTACCCTATCTGTTCCTTATGCAGGAACACTTGGCGATTGTGTGGAGCCAGTTCAGATTTATGATTTGAGGGTACAGGGATTTTAGTACAGAGCTATCTCCAATCGTGGAGTCTGTTGTCAGAGTTGTTCAGTGGATGTGATCACTAGAGAGTTGAGCAGTATGCAGAGGCAGTGCTCCTACTTTTAGCCGACAGAATTGAAAATTTCGAGGTCGAAATTTTTCTAAGGGGGGGTGGATTTGTGACGACCCTGAACAGAATCAGCAGTGAAATCAGCTCAATTCGCGAGTTAGCGTGTTAGCATGGATTTCCGATAATGGATTTACTCGCCAGGGTTTGTTAACGACTTAATCATTGGCCGAGAATTGGAGCTGGGTCTCTTCTCGAGAGTCGTTATACGTGTGATTTCGAGTTCGTGGGCGGTTCCGGATCGTTATTTGGACGACCGATGAATTAATTATGAATATTTGAAGTTTCGACGGAATCGGATTATAATGGTGATCTTCTTAACGACTAAATTACCGGTCGAGAATTTGGTTTCGGTTTCTTCACGGAAGTTGTTCAGAATTTAATTTCGAGCTCGTGGGAACTTCCGAACCATTATTCTGAGTTACGAAGATTAAATTGTGATTATTTCCGATTGTTGGTTATTATGTCGATTTAATATGTGTTGGTGTGAACCATTGACTTTTTATCCGATTGGCTGATGTGTTTGACTTCGAGTGATTATTGAAGAATATGTCGAGACGAGTTTGTGGCCGCGAGAATTATTGGAATCGGAATTACGACGAGAAAATTCCGGGTGTTCAAAGTTCGTCGAAATGGATAATTATGAGTTTCCAAATTGGGAAAGCTTTAAATAGTGGACTTGCTCCTTTGGTAAAGTCAAAGACTGAAATGGAAGGTTGACTTTGTTTGACCTTGGTTGACCGTGGTGGAGGAGAGCTCACGACGGTGGCTCACGGCCTCCACGGCGGCGATGAGATTCCGGCCACCACCCGGTTTGGTTCTGGTCCCATCCAACTCGCCGTGACCTCCTCTATCTCGTGCCGGCCACCACGCACGGTGTAGCTCACCGGAAAAGGAGAATTATCCTGCCAAAAATGGAGGAAAACTTGGTGATTCGGGTTCCACGTTTTAGGCCGATTCGAGCTACAATTTTGAGTGGGCTTTGTAGCTCTCATCACATATAAGCTACCATGTAAGTTTGGTGATCTAATTTTGCTTGAGCTTGGAGAATTTTGGATTTGAAATTTGTGTACCAATTCGGTTTTGTGTGAAATTGACCTAGTTAGAGATTGAATTGGCCTTTGTTGTAGTTGACAAACTTGCTCAGTGGGTGATTTTGAGTGGAATAGGGGTTTCTCCGCCGTGAAATGTTCCGGTCAGTGGCGGCGCCGCCATGGGCGGTGGTCAACGGCGGTCAAAGTTGACTTTTTGGAGTTTTCGACAAGTTGCATGTCATTTCACTCAAAATCGCGCCCCGATCGCAGTGGGGAGGTTCGTTTCTCGATTTGAGCATCCGAAAGTATAGCGAGGTATTGAGGTGTACATATCGGATTTTCGACGATTCGTTGACTTTGAATTATGTGTTTCCGAGAACGGTGGTTTCTCGTGATTTTTCTTGAATTGCCGAATTATGATTTTGAGAAATAGTTATTGTGATTATTCAGGGGTTCGTGTGTGACGACCCGGACCAGAATCAGCAGTATGATCAGCTTGATTGATGAGTTTGTGTGTAGTCGCAGAGTTGTTCGACAGTTATTGAATCGCCAGGCTCGTTAACGACTAAATTATTGGCCGAGAATTGGAGCTGGGTCTCTTCTCGAGAGTCGTTGTACGTGTGATTACGAGTTCGTGGGCGGTTCCGGATCGTTATTTGGACGACCGAGGAATTAGTTATGAATATTTGAAGTTTCGACGGAAACGGATTTAACTGGCAGGTTTGCTCGCGACTAAATTATCGGACGAGAATTTGGGTTCGGCTTCTTCACAGAAGTTGTTCAGAATTTAATTTCGAGCTCGTGTGAACTTCCGGAGCATGATTTGGTGTTACGAGGAATTAGTTGCGAATTTTGCCGTTTGTTGATTATTTAGTTAATTTAATGTGTGTTACTTTCAAGGGTTGACTTTTTATCCGTATGGCCAATGTGTTTGACTTTGGGTGATTATGGAAGATTATGTCGAGTCGAATTTGTGGCCGCAAGATTTATCGGAATTGGATATACGACGAGGAAGTTACGCGTGTTTGAAGTTCGTCGAAATGGATAATTATGAGTTTCCCATTCGGGAAAGCTATAAATAGTGACCTGCCTAAAAGGGAAAGTCAAAGACTTTAATTGGAAGTGTTGACCTGGTTTGACCACGTTTGACCGTGGTGAGGAGAGAGAGTTCGACGGTGACCTTGGCTCGCCGGCGGTGAGGAGTTTTCCGGCATCCCACGGCTTGTATATGGTGTCGTTCTCTTCGTCTCGGGGTCCTCTACTCAACCCCGGCCACCACGCACGGCGTGGCTCACGGAGGAGGGAGGAAAATCCGATCAAAAATGGAGGAATTTTGGGTTAATGGTGGTTTTCTATTCGGGCCGAGATGAACTTCAAGAGGTACTGGGTTTTGTAGCCCTCTTCATTGTGATTCTAACCATATAAACATGGTGTTCTAATTCGATTTGTGGATTGAGAATTTTGGGATTGAAATTTGTGAACCAATTCGGTTTTGCTTGAAATTGACCATGTTAGAGTGAGAATTGGACTTCGGTGCAGTTATGGAAGTTGCTCAGTGGGTGATTTGGAGTGGAATAGGGGTGGCTCCGCCTTGAAATTCTCCGGTCGGCGGTGGCGCCGCCGTGGGCGGCGGTCAACGGCGGCGGTCAACGGTCAGAGTTGACTTTTTGACTTTCGACAAGTCGCATGTCATTTGACTCGAAATCGCGCCCCGATCGCAGTAGGGAGGTTCGTTTTTCGAGATGAGCGTCCGAATGTAAAGTGAGGTATTGAGGTGTTATATACGGATTTTCGACGATTCGTCGACTTTGAATCACGTGTTTCCGAGAACGGCTGTTTCTCGTGATTTGTATTGTATTGTCGAGATATGAGTTTGAGATATGGATTTTGTGAATATTCAGGGGTTCGTGATCGTTTGCTTGGCGATGGACATTCCGCCGGATCACGGGTTAACGCGAATCGCGTTACGCCAGACTGTGAGTGGACAAGTTTCTGTTTTCACTGTTGATTTGCGAGTTCATGGAATTTATGATTTCCGTATTTATTTTATACGATGATTGATATTTATATGTTATTTCGGAGGTATTGTTATGTGTTATTGTGATTGGCATTTATTGCATCGATGCTACCAGAGTTGAGAGATTCCTCTGGCCCAGAGTTGAGAAATTCCTCTGAAGCAGGGTTGAGGGATTCCCCTGAGTGCCGCCGGGGTTGAGAGATTCCCCTGGCCTTTCACCGTCAGGTTTGAGCGATTCACCTGACGTCGGGCTTGAGAGATTCGCCCGACAACCTCCATATATATATGTGTGTTGTGTTTTCCGAACTCGCATTGTTTTATATTGAGTATGTTTATAAACTGGTGAAAGGTATACGTTATTTTCGTCCACTCACTCTAACGTTTATCGTTTTATTTGCCTTTCCCCTGGGCTTTTCGGTTTCCGTGCCCAGTTTGCAGTTCAGACTCTGGTGTCGCACGTCGTGGTCGGAGGCATAGTGCTCGAGCTACTTTGTTTCTTCCAGTAGGTTTATTGTTCTACCTACTGTGGTATACATATATGATTATGTATTAGAAGTCGCTCTGAGTTTCTTGTTGTATATGTTATACGGTTTTAAACCCGGATTCCAGTAAAGTACTAAATTTTGTATTGTTTACTTTACTATTGAGATATTGAGAAATCCGGATGGGATTGGTGCCCACGGTTTGCTTTTTGTGGCATAGGACGAAGTGTATTTTCCGCGTGCAGGTAATGGTAATTCCACGCTAGTAACGAAACTCTGCCCAAATTTCGAAAAGTTTTTGTTGGTTCGTGTTTTCGAAAGGGTTTGATTCCGATTTAGGGAGCTAAATCGGGGTTGGGTCCTTTCAGCTTGGTATCAGAGCATTAGGTTGTCAGATTCTGTAGACT
This sequence comes from Geum urbanum, assembly GCA_946800695.1. Taxonomy (NCBI): domain Eukaryota; kingdom Viridiplantae; phylum Streptophyta; class Magnoliopsida; order Rosales; family Rosaceae; genus Geum; species Geum urbanum. The sequence goes on along the minus strand of OX327001.1, from coordinate 42,234,238 downwards.
CTTGTAGTTGTGACGCTTAGGGTATTTGAGTTGATACAGCATGACTGGAGTGATGACCCGACTGGCCAGCGGTACTCATCAATACTTCGGGTGTTGTGTGTCCTCAAATATCTGCGGTTTCATGATTACGTTCCACTTGTTGTGAACGATGTTTTATTCATTAGGATGCCTCCTGACGTGCTTTCCGTGTCGGTACGGTTGTGGATCCTGTTGAGGATCAATCGACGCGTGATTTGCCAGTGAATTGTGGATTTGGATGAGTATTCAGAGTTCAGTGAACTGTGTGGCACGGGTTGCCTGGTTGTGTGTGTGAGAGCCTACATGTTGCCTCAGAGCTGAGATTTATGGCAGTGATGTTTGCCTGAGTCAAATTGTGTATTGGTGGGCTGATGTTGTGCGAGTCCCAGTTGTGACTCCATGGCCTACATTCAGGGTGTTGTTTATACGGTAATTGTTTTATCAGGCTATCCAGCAATTGTTTGTGGAGTGTTTACCCACCTGAGGCAGAGATGCATTGTCCACATGTTTTTTTTTCGGTGTGCACGAGTTATGTGGCTTCAGAGGAAGTAGAGCACGAGGTTCGAGATGAGTTTGAACCTGAGCATCAGAGAGATTCTGATTGATATGCCTCGAGACATCTGTGAGGAGCTTAGTGTGTTGCACTCAGTGGCGAGGCTATTATGAGGAAAAGATGTATTTGGTTTTCGATGTGATGGTTCGAGGAAAGTGGATTTAGTTGAGATTTTGATGAGGTTGAGTTCCGATACTTCGGGATCAGTGACTTCATCAGGCTGTGGTCTTTTCGATTATGTTGAGGATCCTTTACTGATCCATTTGGCGATGGCGGAGATCACAGAGTAGCGGACTTGCTCCTGTAGCATGAGTTTGGGCGATCATTGGTGATCCTTTTACGCAGCAGGTGTTGCGGTGATTTGTGTTGGAGGAGCACTTTTAGTTGTTGTTTCGGTGGCCAGGAGGGTCACGTTGCGAGGGAGCGCCTCATCGAGCTGTTGTATCGGTTCGACAGATCAGAGTTATGAGGAGACCCTCATGTTGTTCCTGTAGTCTGGCCAATGTACCCTTTTGACGAGTTATTCAGCAAGTCGCATGTGACGTGGGCGACTAGTTGGGCATGTTGGGGTTCGTGCCAGGACCTTGTTTGAGGACAGACTTTTCTCCGAGGTTACTGTTGTTTGATATCCATGGCTATTGTACCTGCATCTCCACTTCTGAGGTTTTGGAGAGTATTATATCCATCCGGAGGTTGCGAGATCCTTGTTGGAGGTTATGACTTAGCCGCGGATCTGTTATAGCTGGATATTGTGGATTTGGTGTGTTTGTGAGCATGGACTTACTGACGACGCATTTGGCTGTGTTCGAGTACCTTGAGAAGGAGGTTGTGTTTCGACGACCAATTTTCCCCGAGATGCTGTTTCGCGGTGATGGTCGAGCGGATGATGGAGACGAGTTGTTTTGCTTGCTTAGCATATGTTGTGGATACTTTGGTTGCTGTGTCCGACATTGGTGACATTGAGGTGGTTTCCGAGTTACCAGGAGTATTCCGGAGGAATTACCAGATGTTTCTCCAGTTTGGGAGACTGACTACACCGTTGAGCTTGTACCAGGCGCTGGACTCATTTTACCGGCATCTTGTCGTTCGGAGCCAGCGGAGCTGATGGAGCTACAGTTTCGACTCCAGGAGTTGCTGGAGGAGATTTCAGGAGATTTCATGTGACCTAGCGTATTTGTGTGGTGTGCTCTTGCATTGTGTGTACGGACATTGGTTGGTTCGACGAGATGGTGTATTGACTACCGAAGCCTGATTCGCTTCAGAGAAGAGTGAGTATCCTCCGCTTCGGATTGACGAGTGGTTTGATCAACTTCCGAGAGCTTTAGTCTTTTCGAGGATTGATTTCGGATCCGGATATCATCAGTGGAGGTTTGATGAGTCAGATGTGACTATGTTAGCTTTCGGATCTCGGTGTATGCATCTGGAGTTCTTGGTCACTTTATTGGTTGACCAATGCTCCGTAGATCGTGTGGACTTGATGGACCATGTGTTCAGACGGTTTCTGGACGAATTTGCGGTCTTGTACGTTGGCAATTTCCTAATGTACTCCGAGAGTGTGGACCAGCACCTGAGACAATTATGAGTGGTTTTGCGGACTTCGCAAGGTGGTCAGCTGTTTGTGAAGTTCAGCCAGTGTGAGTTTTGGCCGATTAGCGTGAAGATTTTGAGTTATGTGATGCTAGCCGAGGGAGTCGGCGTGGATCCTGACCAGTTAGAGGTCGTGTTGATTTGGGGATTGCCCTACTATTGTACCAGAGATCGGGAGTCTCTTGGGTTTGGCAGGCTATTACTGACGACTTGTGCAGGATTTTTCCGGATTGACGAAAAGGTGTCAAGTTCGAGTAGTTCGATGCACACGAGGAGAGTTACTTACTCCTGCAGGATGGTTGACCGTTGCTTCGGTTTTGTCCTTACTTGGCGACCGCGACGAGTTCGTGGGTTATGGTGATGCGTCGAGATTTGGGTTAGGCAATGTTTTGATGCTGTGTAGCAGAGCGGTGGCTCATGATTCCAGGCAGTGAAACTTTGTGTAGCTACGTATCCAGTGTATGATATGGGTGTAGCTGTCTTTTTGTTAGCATCAGAGAGTTCGAGACACTACTGCTATGGCGTGCAGCGCAGTGTAGGACGAGCACTGACCACTGAGTTTTATCCACATGCATTCTCGGCCAGATTTGGGCTTGGGGCAGTGTAAATGGAGGGAGTCGACTATCGACTATGGCTGCACCTTTGAGCTTGTTCAGGAAAGGCTAGTGGCTGCATTCTGACCATCCGTTTGGGATGTTGTTGTTGATGCGTTCAGTCGAGAGTTAGGAGTTTCAGTATTGCATGTGTGTATGTGTGGCTCGAGTTTCCGTGTTAGCCGAGTGTGGGCTACGAGAACTGAGTTGAGTATGATGATGTTAAGGCTCGTGATTTTGCGCATGTTTGGCGCTAGTAACGCGGAGAAGTGTCAGACACTTCGAGTTTACTACTCGTGGCGCAACATGGAAGAGCAATGTAGCAGTTTGTGTGTGCAGATGCCACATTGGTCACCTGGCCATGGCTCGGAGACGGAGACTTGCCGCGATGTATCAGCCATTCGAGATTTTCGGTTGGACGTAACGGTTACTGCTGTGATTGTGTGTGTTTGTACACTTTGGTTCGTGATACAAGTTGTTAGGTCTTTGTGGACCAATTGATGAATTTAGTACGTTTTCTTGTACTTCGGAGACAATTTCAGTGGCAGGCTGTTATGGCTGTGTTTGGTGGAGGTTGTCCCTCTACGTGATGTATTTTGTCCCAGTTCGCCGATCGAGGTAATCAGCTACGACTGTGTGTTGGCGAGCTTTGCAGTGAGCATTAGGGACCAGATTACGAGTTAGTACCGGTCCTTGTCCTCAGATTGACGAGCGATCTTTGAGGATTATTTATACCTTGGAGGGCATGTTGTGGACCTCGGTATTGCAGTTCCGGAGGATTCGGGACCAGCAGTTTCAGCTGTTCGAGATTGCTTGCAGTACCAGGTTGTTGTCCACTGTGATTTTGTTATTGTTTGACGTCGTTTTGAGGAATGATGTTGTACTTCATTGTGTTGGAGTGAGTTTGGTTTGAATTTGAGTTGATGTTTGTTTCCGATTTTGTGGGATGTGCTACCACTAACTGTCAGATTAGCGGAAATAGGCCGATATACGCTTGAATTCGATATTTGAGTTATGTTGATGTGTGCAGATTGAGTTGTGATTTGCCTTGATGTTTTGATCCATATGTGGTCATAGGCGAGTTTGTGTTATGCCGTATGGTTCGGCATCGTCTATAGTGTTGGCTTTTGTGTGTGAGATGTGTATTGTGTTCCGTGTGGCGGAACTGTGTTTCAGGTTGGTTTCGCATGGTGTACCCTGTCTGTTCCTTATGTAGGAACACTTGGAGATTGTGTGAGCCAATTCAGATTTGTGATTTGAGGGTACAGAGATTCCAGTACGGAAATATCTCCTATTGTGGAGTTTGTGATCAGAGTTGTTTATTTGAGATTGCCGTTGGTGAGTTGAGCAGTATACAGAGGCAGTGCTCCTACCTTGTAGTCGGCAGACTCGGAAATTTCGAGGTCGAAATTTTTCTAAGGGGGGTGGATTTGTGACGACCCGGACCAGAATCAGCAGTATGATCAGCTTGATTGATGAGTTTGTGTGTAGTCGCAGAGTTGTTCGACAGTTATTGAATCGCCAGGCTCGTTAACGACTAAATTATTGGCCGAGAATTGGAGCTGGGTCTCTTCTCGAGAGTCGTTGTACGTGTGATTACGAGTTCGTGGGCGGTTCCGGATCGTTATTTGGACGACCGAGGAATTAGTTATGAATATTTGAAGTTTCGACGGAAACGGATTTAACTGGCAGGTTTGCTCGCGACTAAATTATCGGACGAGAATTTGGGTTCGGCTTCTTCACAGAAGTTGTTCAGAATTTAATTTCGAGCTCGTGTGAACTTCCGGAGCATGATTTGGTGTTACGAGGAATTAGTTGCGAATTTTGCCGTTTGTTGATTATTTAGTTAATTTAATGTGTGTTACTTTCAAGGGTTGACTTTTTATCCGTATGGCCAATGTGTTTGACTTTGGGTGATTATGGAAGATTATGTCGAGTCGAATTTGTGGCCGCAAGATTTATCGGAATTGGATATACGACGAGGAAGTTACGCGTGTTTGAAGTTCGTCGAAATGGATAATTATGAGTTTCCCATTCGGGAAAGCTATAAATAGTGACCTGCCTAAAAGGGAAAGTCAAAGACTTTAATTGGAAGTGTTGACCTGGTTTGACCACGTTTGACCGTGGTGAGGAGAGAGAGTTCGACGGTGACCTTGGCTCGCCGGCGGTGAGGAGTTTTCCGGCATCCCACGGCTTGTATATGGTGTCGTTCTCTTCGTCTCGGGGTCCTCTACTCAACCCCGGCCACCACGCACGGCGTGGCTCACGGAGGAGGGAGGAAAATCCGATCAAAAATGGAGGAATTTTGGGTTAATGGTGGTTTTCTATTCGGGCCGAGATGAACTTCAAGAGGTACTGGGTTTTGTAGCCCTCTTCATTGTGATTCTAACCATATAAACATGGTGTTCTAATTCGATTTGTGGATTGAGAATTTTGGGATTGAAATTTGTGAACCAATTCGGTTTTGCTTGAAATTGACCATGTTAGAGTGAGAATTGGACTTCGGTGCAGTTATGGAAGTTGCTCAGTGGGTGATTTGGAGTGGAATAGGGGTGGCTCCGCCTTGAAATTCTCCGGTCGGCGGTGGCGCCGCCGTGGGCGGCGGTCAACGGCGGCGGTCAACGGTCAGAGTTGACTTTTTGACTTTCGACAAGTCGCATGTCATTTGACTCGAAATCGCGCCCCGATCGCAGTAGGGAGGTTCGTTTTTCGAGATGAGCGTCCGAATGTAAAGTGAGGTATTGAGGTGTTATATACGGATTTTCGACGATTCGTCGACTTTGAATCACGTGTTTCCGAGAACGGCTGTTTCTCGTGATTTGTATTGTATTGTCGAGATATGAGTTTGAGATATGGATTTTGTGAATATTCAGGGGTTCGTGATCGTTTGCTTGGCGATGGACATTCCGCCGGATCACGGGTTAACGCGAATCGCGTTACGCCAGACTGTGAGTGGACAAGTTTCTGTTTTCACTGTTGATTTGCGAGTTCATGGAATTTATGATTTCCGTATTTATTTTATACGATGATTGATATTTATATGTTATTTCGGAGGTATTGTTATGTGTTATTGTGATTGGCATTTATTGCATCGATGCTACCAGAGTTGAGAGATTCCTCTGGCCCAGAGTTGAGAAATTCCTCTGAAGCAGGGTTGAGGGATTCCCCTGAGTGCCGCCGGGGTTGAGAGATTCCCCTGGCCTTTCACCGTCAGGTTTGAGCGATTCACCTGACGTCGGGCTTGAGAGATTCGCCCGACAACCTCCATATATATATGTGTGTTGTGTTTTCCGAACTCGCATTGTTTTATATTGAGTATGTTTATAAACTGGTGAAAGGTATACGTTATTTTCGTCCACTCACTCTAACGTTTATCGTTTTATTTGCCTTTCCCCTGGGCTTTTCGGTTTCCGTGCCCAGTTTGCAGTTCAGACTCTGGTGTCGCACGTCGTGGTCGGAGGCATAGTGCTCGAGCTACTTTGTTTCTTCCAGTAGGTTTATTGTTCTACCTACTGTGGTATACATATATGATTATGTATTAGAAGTCGCTCTGAGTTTCTTGTTGTATATGTTATACGGTTTTAAACCCGGATTCCAGTAAAGTACTAAATTTTGTATTGTTTACTTTACTATTAAGATATTGAGAAATCCGGATGGGATTGGTGCCCACGGTTTGCTTTTTGTGGCATAGGACGAAGTGTATTTTCCGCGTGCAGGTAATGGTAATTCCACGCTAGTAACGAAACTCTGCCCAAATTTCGAAAAGTTTTTGTTGGTTCGTGTTTTCGAAAGGGTTTGATTCCGATTTAGGGAGCTAAATCGGGGTTGGGTCCTTTCATCGTGATCGTTCGTTTGGTGAGGAACTTTCCGCCGGATCACGGGTTAACGCATATCGCGTTACGCTAGTCTGTGAGTAGACAATTTCTTTTCACGAAATTCTTGCGAGTCTTTTATATGATTTACAAACTTGAGCATGCGTATGAGATTTTGGATTATATGAGCATGTGTTTTACGATTATACGATTATTCATATACGGATATACGTATACGAATATACATACATTTATATGCTATTTCATGCATTTGCATCGAAATGTTTGTGATTTGGTTTACACAGAGTACAGTCTTGGTTACGTTGTTGTATCGATACACTTGCCTCTCGGCTGATCCCCGATGGTAGGCTTTTACCAGGGGAGGCTGTGACTCTTGACCCGAGGTCTTTACCGGGGGGAGGCAGACCTCTGACCTGAGGCCTTTCTGGCTAGGATCACGTGGAAGTCAGGGACTCCGTGGTTCTGACTGTACTAGCATGGGTGTGTCCATGAGTGACCCCGTGGGATTTTTAGTTGCATGCTCAGTACGCTGGAGGATTATGGTTTTACCTCGTGTACTTGTTACTTTTATTTACTTGGACTCGCATATGTTATTTTAAACATATATATTAACTGGTGAAAGACATTTATTTTCGTCCACTCACTCTAACGTGTTTCATGTCTTTCCCCTGGGCTTTTCGGTTTCCGTGCCCAGTTTGCAGTTCAGGCTCTGATGTCGCACGTCGTGGTCGGAGGCATAGTGCTCGAGCTACCTTGTTTCTTCCAGTAGGTTTATTGTTCTACCTACTGAGGTATACGTATATGATTACACATTAGAGGTCGCTCTGAGTAATCTGTTGTTTATGATATACGATTTTATACCGGATTTCAGTAAAGTACTATTATATTTATTGTTTTACTTTACTGTTGATATATTGAGAAATCCGGATGGGATTGGTGCCCACGGTTTGATTTTTGTGGCATAGGATGAAGTGTATTTTCCGCGTGCAGGTAATGGTAATTCCACATTAGTAACGAAACTCTGCCAAAATTTCTACGGTTTTTGTTGGTTCGTGTTTTCGAGAGGGTTCGATTCCGGTTTAGGGAGCTAAATCGGGGTTGGGTCCTTTCAGACAATTTCTTTTCCGAAATTAGAAACTTCTTCCTTGCTGTGTTTTAAGCTCATTTCCACCTTCTTTGTTGATCTCCTTTATTCAAAACCTATACATACCAACGTAAGTAAGAATGAATAACACTAAGGTAAAAACAAAGCTAAATGTAAAGAGAAATGCATTGAGAATCAAACATAAAATGCGTAGATCAAATTTCTCTACACTTAAACTTTGCTAGTCTATAGCAAAAACTAAATAAAAGAAAGACTATAAATAAGAAAACTCACAACAAAGGAATGTTTGAGCTAGTCTCCACATTGAAAAATCTAAGGAAAATTTGAAGACTCAAAATTTTAAAAACACTACAAAGCTCTTTAGCAAAATTTGTCTCAGGAATTTTCTTGAGTATATATGGCGCTGGAATCACAAGAATTTAGAGTGAATGCTCAATAATTTCGAGTGATAATAGAGATATGATCATGCCATGGTGAGGTTAAAGCTATGCATGTTTCGAATAAGTTTAAATCAAGCTCACATGGATGGACTCATCAAATTTTTCACTCATGAAAAGGGGCTCACTCAAGATGTATATGAATTAAATTAAAAACCTCATGAATATGATGAATTACTTCCAAAAATGAACCCAAAATATATGCTTACTCATGCGACTTACTCAACCAAATGAAGGCTACTAATCGTAAGGATCATCAAGGTCTTTAGAAAGGTTGTAATGATAGAAAGGTTGTAATGGGACTGAGGCTAAGACATTCAAAATTTGGATATGTGGTGGTAAAAACGTTCCAAAGACTTAGTCAACACTTCATCAGTTCAAGTTTCATCCTTTTTCATGCATCAAACTTCAAAAACAGAGGCCAAATTTCATCTTTTTGGGTCCTTGCCGCATTCTCAACTTTACTAAAGCTTTGTGAACATGACAAATGCCATATTTCTTCATTATTATGCCTTTATTTTGTAGCAACCTCCAAATCCACAAGTATGGGGAACATGAATCTAAAACTTTTTCTTTCAAAACACATTGCCGGAGAGCATCACGATTTTTTTTTTCTTTAGCTCTCGATTTTTTTTTCTTTTTGAAAATCAACATTTTTTTTTCAATCTTGTTGGACAAGTCTATCCCTATACATGTTTCCTCCGTTTAAAGGTTCTCATCAAAACGCCATCTTCAATGTACTAGCTTCGAAATGTCTTCACCAAGTCTTTAGAATAAGGGTAGGAAACTTTACACTAAACTAAGTGCTTCGATATATATGTGGCAAATGAAAGAAAAGGCTTAACGTAGACACAAATGGGTAATTTAGGGGTGTTGCAACTCATGCGCACAATAGGGACACATGTCTTTTTGTTTTAAGTGGTGGAAAACCTAGATGTCTTTAATCATATCCAAAATCATAACATAAATCAACTTAAAAGCTTTGCAAATCTACATGAGTAAGTTCTAGTATTATCTAGTTCATTAAAACCCATAGCAAGCAATTAGATGAGACATATGAATGTTTTTGAGACTTATGCATGAAATTCACTCACAAAGAAGCAATGAAGGCTCAAAAACTCACTTTAAAGCTTTTATAATCTAAAAGCTTATTCTAGCATGCGAAATATGTACCATGTTTATGCAAACCATATCCACTACATGTCATGAAAATCAAAATCTCAATTAGCTCAAGAAATTCATGCAAACGTCATATGTTTGTTCTTTTCGGTCCAATTTTATCATCGACTAACTAAGGGCATCCTAAATATTGTTAAAAATACTAAGTTAAACAAAAAGAATCAAGACACTCAAAAAATCGTAGACTTAGTCCTTGTCTATTTTGGGCAACCTTACTGAAATGGCCAGGCGGCGAGAGAGACCAAGAGAGGTAGGAGTGATTTTCACGCTTGTCTTTTCTCACATCCAAAACCCGTCTTAGCAACCATCCCCTTCTAGACACCAATTCACAGAGGATATTGTCACTAAAAGATAAGTGTTCATTAACTACACTAATTAGACCTTGAAAATACACTAAATAAAAACAACAAAAATTCAAATTTTTTTGATGGATCGAGGCAGACTTTCGAATGATCGAAGGACTGTCTCTGTCTCGATCAACTAACCTACCCGAGACCACAATTCTATGGATCGAAAACTTTCGATGGGTCAAACAATAAGCCTTTGATGGATCGAAGGTAGCCCTCGAGTTGAAAAACAAAACTTCAATTTTTTAGGGTATCATCTGCCGATAATCCTTTGTCTGCCCAATTTTTACAAGTTTTAACTCAAATAAGTTGTAAAGCCCTCCCTCACACTTAAACTCTACATTGTCGACAATGTAATGAAAGAAAACATATAATCAAGCATGGAGTATAGGTTTTATGAAATCTAACTAAGAAAGTAAATGTAAGAAATTAAAAAAGTAAGGGAGGATAAGGAAAATCTGTTGACAACTCCTCCATTGGGTTGCCTCCCAACAAGGGCTTATTTATTAATGTCTTACAACTTAGATGTGATACTTCTTCATGTGCTTGAAGTAGCTGGCTCCATTAGTGATTCTTCTTCAATGAGTTCCTCCTTGAAAGATGAATGATATGGCTTCAAACGATGGCCATTAACTTTGAACTCATTCCCAGTTGTTGGACTCTTGATTAGCACTACTCCATGGGAAAAGGTTTCGATGACAATGAAAGGTTCAATCCATTTAGAGTGTAGCTTGCCCGGAAAAACTTTAAATCGACAGTTGAAAAGTAACACTTCCTGGCCGATTATGAACTTCTTCCTATGGATCATCTTGTCATGAAATGCCTTTGTTTTCTCCTTGTAGATCCATGCATTTTCAAAAGCATCATTCCTTATCTCCTTGAGTTCACAAAGTTGTAGCTTTTTTATGCAAACCAACCTCATGTCGATCCATGTTGAATTTCTTGATAGCCCACCATACTTTGTGTTCTAACTCCACCGGAAGATGACATGCCTTCCCATAAACCAATCGATAAAGTGACTTTCCAAATGGAGTTTTGTAGGCAGTCTTATAAGCCCATAATGCATCATCTAAACATCGACTCCAATCTTTCCGGTTCGGATGAACGGTTTTCTCAAAGATCTTCTTTATCTCATGGTTTGAAATTTTAGCTATTCCATTCATTTGAGGATGATAAGACATAAATACTTTGTGGTTGACGTCATATTTCCTCAATATTGCTTCCACCATCTTGTTGCAAAAGTGACTTCCTCTATCGTTGATTACAACGCGCAACATTCCAAACCTTGTGAAAATATTAGTTTTGAGAAAATCTGCAACAACTCGTGAATTATTAGTTCCGGTGGCTCTTGCTTCCATCCATTTTGAGACATAATCTGCATCGAGGGCAAAATATAAGTAAAACCGTTAGATGGAGGAAAAAGTCCCAAAAAATCAATGGCCCATACATAATTTTTTTTGACATTTAGAATATAAGTCTGTGACATTTGATCTCTAGGTCCTAAATTACAGGATCTTTGGCACCTATCACATTTAGCACAAAATTTATGAGAGTCACGAAATAAGTAGGCCAAAATAATCCACAATCTAACACTTTAAAGGCTATTTTATTTTAACCAAAATGATCTCCACATGCACCATTGTGACAAAACTCGAGAATGGACTTAAATTCACTATTCGAAACGCACCTCCTAATAACTAAATCAGAACATTGTTTCCACAAGTAAGGTTCATCCCAAATAAAAGTCCTAGCATTATTCCTAAGTTTGTTACGTTGAGCACTAGGCATGGAAGATGGAAATTCATTGGTAATTAAGTAAATAACTATATCTGCATACGATGGAGTTTCAGAAGCACTTACCTGAATTCTGAAGAGTTGTTTATCCGAAAAATTTTCCTCGATTATAACGGCTTCTTTCTCATGTACAATCCTTGATAAATGATCACCCGCCACCTTTTCTACTCCCTTCTTGTCCTTGATTTCGAGACCAGACTTTTGGAGTAGAAGTATCCATCTATGAGTCATGGCTTGGTATCCATCTTTGCTAGCAAATACTTCAAGGTTGTGTGGTCCGTGTAAACAATCACATTGGTTTGTAACAAGTATGATCGAAATTCGTCAAGAGCAAACACCACCACGAGCAACTCCTTCTTGGTTGTTGTAGTTTAATTTGAGCATCATCAAGTGTTCGAGAGGCATAGTATATGGCGTAGGACTTCTTGTCCTTCCGTTGACCTGCAGTATCTACCGTAGGATCCAAGTTTGATCCTACGAGAGTATATTACTTTCTATACTCAGTTTAATTTGTCTAGCTGCTCTGATGTCGAAAACAGTTGTACATATTGTTAATTTTAGTAGTGAACCTTTTTGTGGGAAATTTCTTTATTTCATGACTTTTGAATTTAATCTTCACATTGGCTGTCAATTAATGAGTAGTAACTAAGGTTAGCAGAGTCGTTAGGGCTTTATTTTGGTTTAGACAACTAAATCGGGGTTAGGTCCTTTTATCAAGAGTTTATAGAATCTGTACCATAATGCTCTGATACTAAGATGAAAGGACCTAACCCTAGTTTAGCTAGTAAACTAGATAGTTTAGCTAGTGAACGTCCACTCACAAGTCTGTGATTACTGCTGGGGTCCAGCGGAATTTCCTTCGCTATTAGGGTCGTGATCATGATGTTCTATAAATATGGATCATACAATATCAGAATATGCGTAAAACTAAGGGAATCAGCCCTTAAAATAACCCCGGAAGTCCCGTCGATAATTTCGACAAACTGCCTCGTCGGAGCACTGCTGTGGGCGAGGAAGTTTGTTTGCCACATGATGTCCTGTAAATATGGATCATACGATATCAAAATATGTGTAAAACTATGAAAATCGGCCATAAAAGTCCCACCGATAATTTTGACAAACTGCTTCACCGGAGTACCATCATGGGGATAATGCACGATGCCACAGTGGTATGTTGTCGGGATTGTGCTGCATTCGTCTTTGAGACCGAGCTTGAACCGAGTGGAGTAATTTCAGTTCCCCAATCTAAACCGATGGTTTTAGATACTACAGGAGGTAAGTTTCATTCCTAGATCTATAGATTGATGGTTTAGAAAGGTTTATCTCGAGGGTGTTATGCTCGGTATAAAAACTTTGTTGTGAAAGAAGATTGAAGAAAGGAGACACGTCCACGAAACTTCCAGCAGAAGGAGGATTCCTTTTTCTTTTCTTCTTTTCGGGCATACTGACCTTCGTGCACTCAATCAACCATAACTTTCTCTAGACACATTCGAATTGAAATTTTCAGGATGTTCTGGAAACTAGACATCTGGGGCTTTCTTTTATATGAAGATCTCTCTTTGATTAGTCCGAAGTTTCTTGAAATTCTCTGTCAAAGTTAGCTATTCTGCACAGGCTCAATTTTGGCCGGAAAATCAGAGATTGCGGGAGAAAGAGACGCCGATTGGTGGAGATCGGCAGTGAAGGAGGAGCTGCCGGCTGTGGGAGTTCAGTTTTTTGGGGTTAAGATTTTTTTTTCTGTGGCAATGGCTAACTATCAACTCAGAGCGTGCTGATAATATGTTTCAGAAGAATAATATGATAGACTGAAAACTGTAACTTTTTCATTAATAGAATGCTTTATATATAGGCTAATACAATCTGTTACAATAAATGTCCCTATATAACATGGATTCTATGAATCTCAATCTATACTAATCCGTATCTAATTAGGACAAGACACACACTGGAAGTTACGGAGAATAAATCTCCTTAAACAAATACCTCATAAAAAGTTAATACCAAAGTTAATGACATGTACCATTCTTATATATGTTTACAAATTTAAGGTACATATGTGATAGTTTCGAAAGTTGAGGTATATAAGTGATGAATGACTGATGTTTCAGGTACTGTTGCTAAAAATTTCTCTACTAATAATACTAGTGATTGAACCTGCGCTATGCTATGGGAATTAGTATAATCTAGTTTTGTTGGAGCCTTTAGTAAAGGGAACCAATTCAAAATTTCAAAAGGGTACTAATGAAAGAAGAAATACAATATCCATATATCTTTTTCTTGAACCCAAAACTTTCTGAAATAGTTGCGTAAAATATCACAATATAATTGGGATGGAAAAGCCAAACAGGGTAATATTAAGTCAAATTTTTAATGGAAAAATAAGTAAGAAAATTTTGTTAAGACATATTGGAAATCTGATATTGAAACCGTAATCAATCCAATTTTACCATGAACTTGTTGAAGGAAACTAGAAGCTGGTAGTGCGGTGGTTGGCCACTCTGATATTACTTTCATAGGCTGAGAGATCAGGAGTTCAATTCCCCATAAAACTGATTTCTTGGTGAATTGAATTTTTTAGAAAAAAAAAACATTAAAAAAATGAACTTGTTCAAGGAAAAAAGTTAATATGCAAGAGATAGATTTGAAACTGTACTTTATTCATTGATAGATGACCTTAAATAGACATTACAATCTGATACAATAAATCTTCCCATAAATCAGGGATTGAGAGAATATATACTTCTATGTTAATTACGACAAGACAGACATCTAGATACCAGGAAGGGAACGTGTATTGTGCGTTCAGCCAACTGGTCATTTTGCGTACGTCCCAGTCATGTGCAATGCACGTGATCCTTAACCAGTCACACGACCCGGTACAATCGGTAACATTGTACCCATTCATACGTGTGAGAGTTCTTCCCTCCATATAGAGTTGTCGCTTCTTCTTAAAAAAAATCCATCCATTTTCTCCTTCCCAATTTCTTTCAAATCCCTACACCTGCATAAAAGAATCGATGTTGATTCTGGGGTTTTCAAAGTTGAATGCGATTGGGTTGGAGATGAGCTAAAGCCTTTAAGCCAAGCATAAGAAACGAACTTATCTTCGTTTGATCAATGGAAAAGTGCAAGCTTCTCTTGTCCAAGGTAAAAACTAGTATCTCTCTTGATATTGTTCTAATATGGTGGTTTAGATGTTTGTAAGAGGAGAAAATTACTTGAATATCTGGAAAACTCAATACACACTGTTTTTTGTTTATATGAGCAAATGTATAGCCATTATACGAATTGATGTATCAGATGGTAGTTCAAGCTCGTTCTCAATTGATTAGAACTTGTTACAAAAAATGAAATGAGATTCATATCGTTTTGGTCAGGAGTGATAGCTATTGTAATGCCTTGCCATTCTTGGACCCTAATCTCATGGTTTTACTAATTAGATTTAAAAGAACCCGATCCCGATTTAGCTGCCTAAACTGGAATTAGGGCCTAACAACTCTACTGACTTTAGTTACTACTCATTAATTGAAAGCTGAAGTGGAGACCGAAAACTCAAATGTCACGAAATAAAAAAAAATTTCACGTATTGGTTCATTACAAAAATATAAACGATAGACAATTATTTTTGACATCAGAGCAGTTAGACAATTTAAACTAACTATGCAAACTAAAATACTAACTCATAGGATCAACCTTGAATCCTGGGGTGGATACTGTTATGCCAAGAACTGCGTGCGCGCTTGACCTCAGAAGAACTCTACAATTTGGGCAATTTAAAATAAATGACATAGGGAATGACATAAAATATAAAATATTAGAGTGAGTGGACAAAAATTAAATTTTGTAAATAAATGAAAGACGTAACTCAAAAGCCTTTCATTATAGAATATACAAAAAATATTGCGAGTCTAAAAAATGTAAATGTCTAGGTGCTCCAGGGTACTATGTAATGTGTGGAGGCGGTGACTTAGGTCAAACGACCTCAAGCCCTAAGACTTCCCAGATCAGGTTCCTGGCCCTCTTGGGTACTATGTAATTCCTCTGGTCAGGTCCCTGGCTCTCCCGGAGCGTCTCGGGGATCAACCGAGAAGCCAATGCATCGATGTATCAACTGTGACTGTGCTGTGTAAAAAACAAATTATATGTGTCTCCATGCAAATGCATAATCAGAAAATGCATAACTGTAGACTCGCAAAACAACAATGAAAATAAAGTGTCTACTCATAGTACTGTGCCGTGATTTCCACCAAGCTGAGGCCTGCCAGTCGGCGTTCCTATACATCTGCCACTGGTTGCTAATACATTTTCTTGAAACAACGATTATTATTTAACAACTAATCGCAGAGAATAATATTATTTAACAACGATAAATATTTCACCTAACGAACAATATCATCAAGAACATTGCAGTCTCGAATATCGTGCTTTCCAAATTTATGACAAGCATTAATCTAATTCTAATTTCTATACCTTTAATACTTTTTAAAGTCGCAATACAATTCTCAAACATTACGCAACTTGAGGTCGAATTGATGTTCTACGCAATCGTTCCTTAAAATCGTTAAAATATTTAATTAATGTTCGATTAATCACATGTTTTAACTAACTATATCCAGATCAATTCAATAACCTCTTCATTGCATTCAGTACATAATTACAAGTAAAATAATACAAAAATTTTGCCTAAATTCCCACCGCCGGAGAGCCGCCATGAACCACCGCCAATGGTGGCGGCACTGGTAACATTTTCCGGCGAACCGAACACTAATCTATGGAAAATCAACCCAACAACAACTTTTGTAACTACAACAAAGTCCAATTCTAATTACAACTCACCAAATTTCGTTTTGAACTCAAGCACACAAACTTTTTCCAAAAACTTCAAATCGTTGATTCTCCTTGCTCGGGATGAATTGGGGCGTGGCTTTAGTGTCAATAGCTTCGTGTTGATGAGGACTACAAAGCCCACTAGGTCTTCATGATCGAATTCAGCTTGAAACCATCACCCCCAAAAATCTAGGGTTTTCACTTCGGGATCAAGCTTGTCGAGCTCCCCACCGACTTTGAAAAATCAAGGTTTAAACCCTTTAGGCTTGAAATAGGGAGGAAGGACGAAACTTTTAAGACCACTCTTGTAGGTTTTGGTGGCTGGACCGGCGAGCTCCACCGTCGACAAGAGATCGAGAGACGCGGGAGAGAGTAACATGAGGGAGGAGAGAGAAGAGGTCTAACCCAAATTGACAAAAAAGGAAAGTTTTTGACTTTCTATTTTTGGAAAGTTATATTTTTAGATGTGAGTTGCGACTAATCGATTCCGTAAAACCGTACAAAACTTTCGTTGACTACTATTTCTTCATCGTAACCCTGATTTCAACACTTGACGTGGGCATGAACTCGTCTCAATAAGCTCAACGACTTTCCTGAATATAATTTCCTGAAATAGTAAGTCCTATTTATACTTGTCCATTTACGACTATTATATTTCCGATAAACTTCCGTTGATCATAACTTTTTTGTTGTAACTCTATTTTCAGCATTCTTCTTGTCTACGGACTCGTCTTGACAATTTGTTCGACTTCCACCCAAAGTCAACCAACTTTGGTAATCTGATAGAAAGTCAACTAAAAAGCTCTCAATAATTATCGATGGTTACAAAAATAATTAACTACCTTTCTTGATTAACCTTAAATAAATCATAAAAAAAAATTCGGGATGGGATGTTACAAGATTGCTGGATGAGGGGTGATTTTGCTCATAGGTTTTGATGACATGTCTCCATAGGCATTGAAACATCTAGGTTATTAGATTTATCTCATTACAGAGCCGTGTAGATCTTGAGGCTGTAGATGAAGATAGAGCTATGATTTGTGCTTTTGTAAGAAGTATCTTAGGATTAAGTAATTATACACATTTACTAACAACAATGGAATGGTCATATGCCATTTTGTGATTCCTTCTAAGTTTAGCTTGCAATGAATATTAATATTTCAATGAGATATTTAAGTTATACATGATAGGAAAAAGTCATTCCCCATAGATGCAATGGTTGAACTCCTATGAACAAACGTCCTTAGCCTTGGGTAATAGAATGAGTAGAATCTGTATAAATCCTCGAGTGCTCTACACCTTAAATTTTGAAGCTGGATTAAGAATTTTGAAGTCTCAATGCAAAAAAAGGATGAAATGCTATGGCTTATCTATTATTCATATTTATTTGTTTGATCTCACGGATAGTCTAATGGACTGCTCACTATAGTACATCTCTTAAATACAAATAGATGATCAGTGAGCTTATTCTGTCCATTTGCAAATTACAGAATATGGAACTATATATGACTAGCCAATTAGTAAATTTGAGGTTATGTGTTCTCCCAGGTTAGAAGCTTATTGAAGATCACACTGGTTGGTAGTGGGGAACTTATATAGCTTTTGTTTTAGCAATCTAATGAACCTTTATGTCATGGAATCTATGTGCATTGTTTGTGTAATGCGCATCGATCTTGATTTGATCTTGGCAACTTTTAAGGAAGCTATATTATCTCAAATGTGAATGACTTGTAGTGTCAAACATTGCTAGAGTTAATGGAGTTAATGTTCAAAGTGGGATGCAGAATGTGACGAAAGGAAGTAGAATGAGAAGCTGATGCTAGGATAATTTTGTTCGTCTCGGTTTCTTAATCCATTCCGATTATAGGAACTTCGAACTTGTCATATTATATGAACGTTGTTTTTGGTATGACGTTTTTTTTGGGTAATCTTCATGTTGTCTTGTCAAGGTAATTATGTAACAAGAATTGGTTTTCCTTGAGAAACTCGGCTTGGCTTTCCTTGAGAGTTGGTGTTTGATATTGTTGAAAACTTGGAATGTGGAGAAAGGAGAAGAAAGAAATAGAAAGAAGTTTTATAATATTTCATTAAATGTGATACTCCACCATGTAAAAATGAAAAACGCGTAGTTGACTGTGACAAATTTATGATAAGATGACTCTTTTCTTAGCAGAAAAATGAGTTAAAAAAAAACTAAAAATGGGGGATAGCTCATAGCTCTGTTCCTTTGCATCATTGATTTTCTGAGATGCAATCTTGAAAAAGAAACCTATTTATTGTCAACATGCTAAATTTTTGTGTCAAACCAACAATGATGATGTTAAATAAGATAGCGATTTGAAAGGAGTACATCAGAAATCACTTTGTGGTTCGCATTTCTTTTCGTCAATTGTTTGTGAAAATAGCATCTTTTCTTTCCTGTACGGAAAACATAAAAATGCAATTGAGAAATTCATTTTGTCATTCAGCAAATTTTTGTCGAAATGACAATTGTTGTTTCCTGTATAGAAACTTTACGCCTAAATGTGATTGGCAAATTCAATTTTTTATTCGGTAAATTCTACCTGAAATAGCAATTTTATTTTCCTGTTTGGAAAATTGATATACAAATGTAACTTGTAAATTACTATCACAGTATACATAAGCTTTTTAAGATGTTCTTCCGTAGGTTCTATTGACAAAAACTAGATTGAGATGATTGTTTTGCTTGATTATGTTAGTATAAAAGTTGCCATATTATTTATGTATCACATTCTGAGCTTGGTTTTATAACTTGAGAGTTTGATTTGATCATTATTTTTTGGATGTTGTATTCTTGTGTGTCTGTTGACTAAGTGAAATGGCTATTGCAAAAAGAAGATAAAAGTTTGAAGTGTGATGCGAATGAGAAAATGAAGAGAAAGTGGATCAATACAAATGAGTTGGGTGATGAAAAAGAACTTGGTGGTAGCAAATATTTGTATAAAAAGTATAATTTTTTTTTCAATGAAATTTTTATGTGTGTTGTTCATCTAAGGAAATTGTTAATGAATCGCACAGTAATGATAAATGTTCTTTTATTGCACATGAATTGGATGATTGTAGGAAGCAACATGTAGTGAATGTAGCAAAACTTAATGAAGAAAAGAGACAAACTAGAGTAATCTAATTACTAATATCTCCTCACGCATATGATTGTTTGAGTAAACTATGTGTA
Organism: Geum urbanum; assembly: GCA_946800695.1. Classification (NCBI taxonomy): domain Eukaryota; kingdom Viridiplantae; phylum Streptophyta; class Magnoliopsida; order Rosales; family Rosaceae; genus Geum; species Geum urbanum. The sequence goes on along the minus strand of OX327001.1, from coordinate 42,214,769 downwards.
ACAATAGTTAGTTTTATAACTATTAATGTCAATTTTCACATGTCATAGTTTTGTTTAACAACACATGTTTTTATTACTTAGAAGATGTGAAAGTGTTGTAATTTGGAACTAAAAATAGATTTACATACGGGTGCAGATGCATAAAACAAATGAATGGCAATATAGATTAAAGAAAAATAAGTGGTTTCTTGCTCGGGTGTCTTCCATGTTGTATCTCCACAAAACAATCAATCTGATTTCTAAAAAACTGAAAGATGAAGAATGAAAGCGCTTCGAGACATCTTGCTTTGGTCATATGTTGCAACTTAAACCACTAAAGTTTAGTGGTCAAACGCACATTGTTTCCTACTGAGACAGACGATGAATGATGTTGATAAGTGTATGAATTTTTTGATAGGAGATACATTTACTACATTTGGTGAACAAGACTTTGCAATAGTAACGGGTCTCATATTCGATGAGTTGCCAACATTTGAAGAGGTTATGTGTAGTACGCTCCATAAAAAATACTTCTCGGATAAAGAGAGAATACGTGTGTCCGGTTTAAATGAGGTTTTCCAAGCATGTGAGGATATCGAAGACAGGTTTAAACTTGCTTTGATTCTCTTTGTCCAAAACATTTTGGATAGCAACGTACATGTAAACCTTGGATTTCTAAATTTGGTTGAGAACTATTACCGTTTTAAGGAATGTCCATGGGGTACGTTCTCATACCATAACACTATTAGTAGTTTGAAGTCTTTAATGAGAATTTGTGAAAAGGGGTTTGCAAAATGACATATGAAAAAAGAAAATCACGATGAAGAATGATATTATCTGAAAGGCTTTCTGCTAGTAATTTATGTTGTTGACAATTTTTCTAAAGAGCCAGTTACAAATACAGTTATCAATAAGCTTATGTAGAATGCACCATTGGAATAGGTGGCAAACATCTGTCAAAAACTTCAGAAATTGAAAATAACTTGTCATTCAACAATATCTCTAGCAATGAACGTGTCTTCGGTGAGCATGGATATGTTTTAGTAAAGTACGTTTAACATATTTTTTTAGCATGTTGCATTACTCATTACCAACTTATTTACTCACAAAAAAGTTGCTCTGGAAATTCTAATGAGCTAGTCATGAGTAATGATGGTAATGAATTCATATTTATTGACTTGATGAAATGTGAATAAAACTTACACCAGTGTATATTACGTTATTTACATACAAATCAATTCCCCTAAATTCTTTTGGATTTAGATTTGATGACTCATCTTGATGTAGGTGACAGTGGAGCTTTGGTGGATGGAGTGCTTGCTATTGGAGTTAGTCACATAGAGTCAAGCCTAATGGAACATGATTCTGACGCTAATTTGAGCAGGAGCATGCGACTGAAGAAGTTAGGTCCTTTATTAAGAACTCCTTTTACACCTGAAAATGTCAATATAATGAGAAGAGGGTCAAAATATGATCCCATCGCATCTGCTCCCCGAAATAAGAAAGTCGAATTCTACAAAATTGTTGATAATTGGAAGCAAACACCAAACTATGTATGCTCACAGTCTCTATTGTTTGTATATGAATTTTTTTTTTGATATTGATCTACGCATTTTATGCTTGATTTTTAATGTATTTCTCTTTACATTTAACTTTGTTTTTAACTTAGTGTCATTTATTATCACTTACTTTGTTAGTTTTAGGTTTTGAATAAAGGAGATCAATAAAGGAGGTGAAAATGAGCTTAAAACGCAGCAAGGAGGAAGTTTCTAATTTCGGAGAAGAAATGGTCTTCGCAAAATTTACAAAAATGGTGTCAAGAATTAGTAACCCAAATAACAAATAAAAATGATGCTAAATGGTGCAAATGAAAAATGAAGACATTTCTCCTGCCTGGGCCAGGAAAGAGCAAAATGGTAGCGGATCAAGCAAGCATGGGTGGCCGAATTATATGTATCAAAAATATCCCAATTATGACTGATATGAAGCATGAATTATATTTCAAGAAAAAGGCAAGATCGGCCTAGATATTTCGTGGATAGCAAGAAGAACAAAATCAAGAAGGTCAAGATCTCTCATGGAATAAGGAAAGAATATCCAAGCTACAGACCTATAACTTCAACAGAGCACTGAGAATGATTCTTAACTCCAAATATAGTCATGTGATATCTCTCTAGAAATATCTTGAAGTTTTCTTTCCAACAAGCCTAAGATCATAATTTTTGGAGGTCTACAACTCCGGGAAAGTGCGATTCTTTGAAGAGTGCCAGATTTACCCAGGTACACTAGAAAAACCTAGTTTTGAGAAGAAAAGCTCCAATTATTCATCTAATATAAGGAGGCTCGGCTCATTCAATGGAGCTTTGATAGATGTGCATAGGGTAAATTCCCGAAGCACGATATATGATCATGCATACTAAATCGGTAAAGAGTTAGAATTTTAATAGGGAGCATATAATATGACTTAGTTGTAGGAACTTGGTGGAATGGATGAGTCGATCACTTGTCCATATTAGTTAGTATTTTGTTTTCGGTTCAAGCATGTTTAGAGTCTAGGTTTCATGATTGTTTGCTTGTCGATGAGTAAAGCATGTAAGAAGTCTAGGATCTTGATGTGTTTGAAGCCAAATAATAATCAACTTCCAATATCCCCCTAAAACCATAATGTAGTCATGCATGCACCCTCAATCTCCGGTTAAAGAACGATACATTATTTACCAATGCTACATCAACACAAAAGTGTTTTAAATAGTTGTGTCTTTGTTGATTATGAAGTGTTTAATTTAGTAGTTAGTTTTGACATGATCAAGTTTTGGCGCCGTTGTCGGAGATTGTAAAGTAATTGTGTGATTTTGTTTGTAAATATGTGAAAGTGTTTAAATACAAAGCATGTCTATAACACTTCAAAACTTTTCATACTTGTTTATAATTTATACTTGTTCATATTAACAATCTATTTTGCAGCCATGTAGATAAAATGTTAAAGGAAGTCTTTGATTTACGTTGAGTACATGAGCTTGGTTGATTAAGTCTCTCTTTAAAATAGATGGCGCCTATTTTCCTAGCTTATCTTATTAATCCCTTGTTATGTGTGGATTTCATTACTGCACACCATAACCTAAGTGAAGTTATGGACATGAGATTGACGGCGGAGTTTGCAAAGGAGTTGAGGATGTGTGTCTTGCTCGAAAATTTGGGTGATTGTTGGTCATGGTGTCTAGAAGGGTTATGACTGATGACAAGTTTTGGATCTAAGAAAGAGAGCATCAATATAGTATATACCATTGGCCTGGTTAGCCTCGGGGTGCTTCTCAAAATTAGTCCTACTCTCGTTGTAACGATCCAAACCAAAAGTTACGCTAACTTTTACGATTTAGGTTTTCCGTGAATTATGCATCTCGTAAAATTTTTTTAACGATTTTTTCTTCGGACGAGAATTTGATCCGACTTTCTTCACGGAAGTCGTAGAGTATTTAATTTCGTGCATGCAGGAATTTTCGGGGAATTCTTTCGGGTTATCGAGCTATTTCTTTTGATTTTGGGAAGTTTGTATGTGAAAATATGTATTTTAAAATAATTTTCTTGGCGGTTTTCTTTGGACCGTTGGATCTTGATCAAATCAATCCTTGGTCGTTCATCTGATTAGATACCTTTTGTATTTATACAGGAATTATGGTAGAATATGGTATAAGTCTAGTATACGAGGGATACGTACACGACCCATATAACCCACGACCCATTTTGATTTTCCGATTCTGACCCGTTGATTATGGCCACCATTGCCAGCGTTTGGGTAAGGTTTTGAAGCTCTTCCTTCCCTCTATTTATTCATGTATTGAGTTGTGAGTTTTGGTGAAGTTTTGGGCTAACTTGAATCGGGTTTAATACCCGGTTTTCGCCGCCGACGGGGAGCGGTGCTCCGGTGGTTTCCGGGGGTGTGGATTGGGGGGAAAGAATCCTCTCCTCCCCGTAGTCCTTTTGGGCTGGGCCTTTTGGTCCGTCAAAGCCCTAAGGCGGAGCTTCGACGATGGTGAAATTTTGGCCAATTTTGGGGCCGTGGCTTTCGAGCCAAATTCTAGCCATGGGAGGGAGAGTTGTGGTGCGCGAGTTTAGGGCTTTGGTTGGGCTTGGTGAGAGGAGCATTTGGGGTCATCCGCCGCCATTGGTGGCGGCCATCGGAAAATGGTTTTCCGGTCGGTTTCATCCAATTCTGGCCAATAGTCGTCAAATTGGACATTGGTCCAATTACAAAAATTGTTGGGCTCATTGAGATCTTCCCAATGAGTGGCCAAACACTCCCATCGAAGTAGTTTGGACCAGAGGAGCATGACGGCTAAGCGCTGCCGCTCGTGGCGGAGATTCAGCGAATCAAAAATTATATTTTTCCCGTGGGGTTTCGGGGATGTTTCTGAGTTGTGTTTTGCCTGTTTTATTGAATTTTGGAATTAAATGAATTGTTATTTATTCGGGAAACCGCGAGAGGGATTTTGGCGAAGGAACTTCCACTGGGCCTCAGGGCTAGCTGTTTACTATGAGTGGACACTTTGATTTTCACAGTTGATTTGCGAGTCTATGATTATGCTTTTACGATTAAGCATTTTTGATTATGTATTTTATGAGCATACATTGGTTCGGAGGCATATATGATTTGTTTTTACACAGAGTATGGTTATTATGGATGCATCGATGCTATGGCATCCCGGCTGATCCTCGAGATGCTCTGGGAAGGTTATGACAAACACCTGAGCCGTAATTACACAGAACCCAGGAGGGTTAGGACAAGCACCTGACCTGGGCATGTTTGTAACTTGAGGGAAATGTACTCAAGTTATTGCCTCCACACATTACACGAAACCAAGGAGGGTTAGGACAAACACCTAACCTGGGCTTGATTGTTTTGACTCTCATGATTTCGTTGTGCATTTATTGTGAAAAGCATGTTGGATTTATATTTCCGATTCATGTGATATATTATTATTTTCGTCCACTCACTTTAACGGTTTTATTATTTATATGCTTTTCTCTGGACTTTTCGGTTTCCTTCTTGCCCAGTTTGTAGTTTCTATCATGTGGTTGCGCGTCGTCGTCGGAGGCCTAGAGTTCAAGTCACCATTCTTTCCTAGTAGATTCTTGGTTTAACCTACTACTTTGTATATTTGTAAATTAGAAGTCGCTCTGAGTATTATGTTAGTTTATTTTCCTTTGTAATGCTTTTTGAGTACTTACTGAATTTTGAATAATAAGTGTAAAGAAATACTTTTACTGTTATTCAGTAATTTGTGAACTTGAGAAATCTGGATGGGAATTGGTGTCCCACAGTTTGGCTTTTGTGGACTATTTGGAAGTGTGTTTTCATTGCAGGTTTTTGGTTTACTCATTTTATAAAGTAAACTCTAGCAAAATTTTTTAAAAGTTGTAGTGGTTTTAGTATCTAATTTTGGTTTAGGCAACTAAATCGGGGTTGGGTTCTTTCAGTTGGTATCAGAGCATTAGGTTTCAGGTGCTGTTGACTTTTGCAGTTATGTTACTGAGGACATTTTAGAATGTACAGCATTTCTGGAGCGATGACCCGACCGGCTGGCGGATAATCATCAATGCTCTGGTTGTTGTATAGTTTCAAATGTTTAAGGTATCATTATTGCATCCTGTTGATTTTGGTGACTAATGTTTGGTTTTCTTAGGATGCCTCCTCAACGTGGAGCCCGTGTTGATATGGCTGGGATCCTGTTGAGGATCAGCGAACGCACGACTTTCTTATGCGAGTTTTGTGCTTAGAAGAGCATTTTAACCCTGTAGTAAACGTTAGGACAGCTGGAGCAACTACTTTTTCTGGCTTTACTGATCCTGATGTATGTGAGGCTTGGTTAGTCCAGGTTGAGCGTGTTTGTGAGAGCCTACATTTTACTCCTGAGCAAAGGCTTGGTTAGTCCAGGGACTTGTTTATGCGCCGATATTTCAATCAAGCTACCCAACAAAGGAAGTATGAAGAGTTTACCAACTTGAGGCAGGGAGGTATGTCAGTGCTCGAATATTGAGATAAGTTCACCTATTTGTCTTAATTTGCACGTGATATGGTTGCATCTGAGGAAGAAAAATGCAGAAGGCTTGAGTTGGGCCTGAATCTAAATATCAAATGAACTTTGACAACTATGTCTCGAGACAACTTTGATGACTTTGTCAGTGCTGCACTCAGAGGCGAAGATATTGAGAGAGAGACAGATGCAGTTTCAGTCTTGTCGTTTTGAGGAATATGGATCTAGTCAGGGTTCATCAAAACGGCTGAGTTCTAGTACTTCTAGATCAACATCTTCTTCGAGTGGTGGATCTTACAGGTTTTCTAATGGCTCATCTGATCAAAAAGGAAGCTGGAGATGGAGGAGGGATTGACCCCAGAGGCCACAAGCAAGTACGAGTTCCAGTGGATCGAGTTACCCTCAACGCACATATGATACACCAGCCGCACCAAGAGATTATCCATTATGCAACATTTGTAATATGCAGCATTACAGTTTGTGTTTTCGAGGCACCACCAGTTGTTACCGTTGTGGTCATGAGGGTCACTTTGCAAGGGAATGTCCTCAAGGTGGTACTTTTTGGGCTGTTGCAGCTCAGGGTAGCAGTCATGGTCAGGGTACCAATTATGGAGATCGAGCAACAAAGTCTTTTGGGTAAGCAGACCAGCAGAATCGTAGTCAGCATGGACGACCAGCTAGACAAGCTCGTGTGTATGCCATGAACCTGAGAGAGGGCAGAGCTTCCCCTGAAGTCATCATCGGTACATTATATGTATTCGGTATTCCAGTTCTTACTTTGTTAGATCCGGTGGCTACGCATTCCTTCATGTCATATAGATTAGCATCATTAGCCACTATACCTGCTTCTCCACTCCCTAGTATATGGCGAGTGTTGTATCCATCCGGCAAGGTAGTGTGTGTCGGGTGGGTGTATCAGGACTGTGAGATTTTTATAGGAGATTATGGGTTATCTGCATATTTGATGTTGCTGGATATTATGGACTTTGATGTGATTTTGGGGATGGATTTCTTGAAGACTCACTGGGTAGTCTTCAATTGTCATAGAAAAGAGGTTGTTTTTAGAAGTCCAGGCATGCCAGAAATCTTGTTTCACGGTGAAAGAAATGTCTCTCCACCTTGTTTGATTTCGGCAGTAAAGGTTGAGAACATTTTAAAGAAAGGCTATGAGGCGTATTTGGCTCATGTGATTGATACTGATGTTTGTGTGCCGAATATTGGGGTTATTTCTGTAGTTTGTGAGTACCTAGATGTGTTTCCTGAAGATTTACCTGGTCTTCCTTCGATGAGAGAGATTGGCTTCACCATTGAGTTGCTTCTAGGTACTGGTCCGTCTCACAAGCACCTTATCGAATGGCTCTAGCAGTGTTGAAAGAGTTGCATACTTAGTTGTAGGAGATGATTGAGAAAGGCTTTATTCGGCCTAGTGTTTCACTATGGGGTGCTCCTGTGCTGTTCGTAAGGAAAAAGGATGGTTCTACGAGATTGTGTATTGATTATCGGAAATTGAATCAGGTCACAGTAAAGAACAAGTATCATTTGCCACGGATTAATGATTTGTTTGATCAACTTAAAGGAGCTACAGTATTCTCGAAGATTGGTTTGAGGTCTGGATACCATCAGCTGGGTATTAAGGAATCTGATGTTTCCAAAACAGCTTTTTGATCACGATATGGACATTATGAGTTTCTTGTTATGCCTTTATGTTTAACAAATGCCCCAACTGCTTTTATGGATCTCATGAATCTAGTCTTCAGGCGTTATTTGGATAAGTTCGTGATTGCATTCATCGATGATATCCTGATTTATTCCCGAAGTGTGAAGCAGCATATGAAGCATCTGCGGGCCGTCTTGCAAACTTTATGGGATACATAACTGTATGCAAAGTTTAACAAGTGTGAATTTTGGCTAGATCAGGTGAAATTTTTGGGTCATGTGATTTCGGCTGACAGAGTTAGCGTTGATCCTGACAAGATTGAGGCAGTGTTGAATTGGATTAGACCTACCAGTGTATCCGAGATAAGAAGCTATTTGGGCTTAGCAGAATACTATCACCGTTTTGTACAGGACTTTTCGCAGATTGCGACTCCACTTACTCGATTGACGAAGAAATGAGTTAAATTTGAGTGGTCCGATGCCTGTGAAGAAAGCTATCTGACATTGAATGAGAAGTTGACTACTGCACCGGTGTTGACATTACCAGACGATAGTGGTGAAAGAACCCGACCCTGATTTAGTTTCCTAAACCAGAAACAGACCCCTTTTGAAAACATGAACTTTCAAAAATCATAAAAATTTCGGCAGAGTTACTCTATATCGTGTAGTTACCATTAACCTGCAGCGGAAAATACACTTCATCCTATGCCACAAAAGCCAAACCGTGGGCACCAATCCTATCTGGATTTCTCAAAAACATATCATAATGTAAAGCAATAAACAAAACTGTAGCTTTACAGAAATCCGGGAAAATTATGTGAAAATATAAACATAATAGTATTCAGAGTGACGTCTAGTATATACATATATACACCACAGTAGGCCAAACTAGAAACCTACTGAGAAGAAAAAGTAGCTTGAATACTAAACCTCCAACCTCGATGTGCGACACCTGAATTCAAACTGCAAACTAGGCATTGAAACAAAGAGCCCAGGAAAAGACATATAAACTGTTAGTGTGAATGGACGAAAATAAATGTCTTTCGCCGAATACATATATATGTTTATAAAACATATGCGAGTCTAAATGCATAAAAATAATATGGTACACGAGGGAGACTCTAACTCCTCACGCGTACAGAGCATGCATCGAAAATCCTGCGGGGTCACTCATGGACACATTCGCTCTAGTACAGTCTGAATCACGGGATCCTTGATCGTCACGTGATTCCAGCCAGAAAGGACCTCGGGTCAGGGCATCTGCTCCTCCCCCTGTAAAGACCTCGGGTCAGGGTAACAGTCCCCCTCGGGAAACAATCTCGGGGATCAGCCGGGATGCTAAGTGTATCGATACAACTACTACTGAGACTGTACTCTGTGTAAACCAAATCATACATATTTCCATGCAAATGCATAAAGCGTAACGTAAAAGCATACTCGTAATGCATAATTATAAAAGCATAATCGTAAATGCATAATCATAAAACACATGCTCGTATAATTCATAATCATAACGGCATGCTCATGCTAGTAAAATGTATATAAAAGACTCGCAACCAACAGTGAAAAGAAATGTCCACTCACAGACAAACACAACGCAAAAACGCGCTAATCCCGTGATCCGGCGGAAGATCTCTCGCCACAAACACGACCACGATCCTCCTGAATAACAAAAAATATCCGATTAATATCATAATTCAATATACTGAACCATGTGGTGAGAACCAAGCATTCCCGGAAAACACAAACTCATATCTCGATGGGAATAACCGAAATCACAATAAACACATTATAAAACCTCGCCAAAAATTCCGATACTCAATTCAAACTATAAACCTCACAATTGCGATCAGTGCGCGATTCCGAGCAAAATGACATCAAACTTGTTGAAAGTTACCTCGGCCAGAAATTCGGCGCGCACGGCGGCGCGTAGGACCGCCGCCGTTGGCCGCCGGTCGCCGGAAAACTCATTGGCCGAGAAAACTGCAACCAATACATGGATTTGAAGATCTCGTCATTTCCAATATCTTTGTAGTTCAATGCTTAGCCCAATTTTGACCAAAAAACACCCAAAACTCACCTTGAAGTCAAAAATCCTCGTCGAAATTCTCCACCTCCGATCTGCCACCATTGGCCATGGCAAGGTGCAAGACCACTTCTAAAAGTTTCCTCTCCCCAAGGGATACAAAATCCCTATAGGGTCGACCACCAATTCGGCCACCTCCGTCGCCGGTGATTCCGGCAGAAAACCTCAAATTTCAAATCGTCGTATCTTCTTCATCCGGCAACCAAAATGAACGATCCACCTATCAAATCGAATAGGAGCATGAGCCTAACAAGTTTCATGAAGACACTATGGCCAACCATGGCTGGAAAATGGCACATCGACGGCAACAAAGGCTCGGCCCAAAACGGGTCAAAACAACCTGTGGTCAACTCGGTTAACGACTCAGGTTTCCCAAAATGGAAACTTCCCGAAATATCACATATTTATACCGTACAATTATATCGTACATATACAGCCCCAAATCAACGACTACGGTTCAATCTGATCAAGATCGGACGATCACGATTAAATCAACATTTTCGACTATTTCACTATCCAACTTCAAAACTCGATAAAACACTGCTCGCTTATCCGTAACATTCCCCAAAAATTCATATGAGCTCGAAATTAAATCCTCTACAAATTTTGCGAGGGAACCCATATCAAATTCTTGCCCAATAATTTAGTCGCAAACAAGACCGCCAAATCGACCAATTACGGCAAAACCGCAACTAATCGCGAAACTCACAAATCAAGCCAATTAACATACAATTTCCGGTTCGGGTTGTCACAAGTGGGGAGTATGTAATTTATAGAGACGCTTCAAAATTGGGCCTTGGTTGTGTTTTGATGTAGCATGGCAAGGTGGTGGCGTACGGTTCCAGACAATTGAAGCCTCATGAAGTTAATTACCTCACGCATGATCTTGAGCTAGCTGCCATTGTGTTCGCATTAAAGAGCTAGAGACACTACCTATATGGAGCACTGTGCAAGATTTTTACCGATCACAAGAGTCTTACTTATTTGCGTACTCAACCAGACTTGAACATGAGACAATGAGGGTGGATTGAGCTGATTAATGATTATTATTGTACATTTGAGTATCATCCGAGAAAATCTAATGTTATTGCTGATGCCCTTAGCCTAAAATCCGAAGCTTCCATATTTCATGTACGTGTAGCAAGAGTGTCACTATTGGCTGAGTTTCGAGCTACAAAAGCGGAATTGGAATGGGATGATGATAGAGCATTGTTGGCTAGTTTCCAGGTTCAACCAGTATTGTTGAATCAGGTTCGTGAAGCTTAGAATGTAGACTCTTATCTACGAAGTAAGAAGAACATGATTCAAAATGGTGAACCAATAACGTTTCAATTGAAGACGGATGGCACTTTAATGTTTAAAGGGAGATTGTGTGTACCAGGAGATGCAGAATTGAAGAAAGATATACTTGACGAAGCTCATTGTTCTGCTTATGCCATGCATCCAGGTGGTATAAAGATGTTTCGGATGCTTAAAGCTTATTACAGGTGTCGCAATATGAAGAGGGAAATAACAACCTATGTGAGCAAGTGCCTTATTTGTCAACAGGTGAAAGCAGAATGACAGAAACCTGTGAAGAAACTACAACAACTAGAGATTCCAGTATGGAAATGGGAGCACATCACCATGGATTTCGTGTATCAGTTGCCTCGTACATCTAATGGTAATACTGGGATTTGGGTAATTGTTGATCGTCTTACGAAGTTAGCTCATTTCCTTACACTTCCCGGGAAACTTTCTGTGAGTAAATTGGTGAAGTTGTACATGGCTGAGATCGTTCTATTGCATGGGGTGCCTGTGTCAATTGTGTCAGATCGAGATACTCAGTTTACTTCCGAGTTTTGGTGGGCATTACAGAAATCATTAGGGACTAAACTGCGATTTAGTACAGCTTTCCACCCTTAGTCTGATGGCCAATCAGAAAGGACAATTCAAACTCTTGAAGATATACTACGATTGTGTGTGTTGCAGTTCAAGGGAAATTGGGATTAACAACTACATTTGATTGAGTTTGCGTATAACAACAGTTACCAGGCCAGTGTCAGTATGGCTCCATATGAAGCTCTGTATGGTAGACAGTGTCGAACTTCGTTGTGTTGGAGTGAAGTAGGAGAAAGATGGCTTCTTGGTCCAGACCTAGTGAAAAATACTGCTGAAGACATTCAGATTATTTGGGACAAATTGAAAGTTGCACAAGATCGATAAAAGAGCTATGATGATGTGAGGAGAAAAGATCTGGAATTCAAAGTTGGTGACTGGGTGTTTTGGAAATTGACTCCTTGGAAAGGTGTTGTACGGTTTGGGAAACGTGGTAAACTTCGCCGGCGTTATGTTGGTCCATATGAGATTACTGAGCGAGTGGGTGTTGTGGCATACAGGTTGGCACTACCTTCCGAGATGGCCAGGGTTCATGATGTGTTCCATGTAGCTATGCTGCGGAAGTACATTTCTGATCCATCTCATGTTTTAGCACCTTGTCAGCTTCCTATTTGGGAGGATTTGACTTATGTGGAAGAGCCAGTTCAGATTCTTGATTGGAGGGTTTAAGAACTTCGTCACAGAGCCATTCCTCTTATAAAAGTCTTGTGGTGAAATCATGCAGTTAAGGAAGCCACCTGGGAAACCGAGCAGCAGATGCGGGAACAATACCCCTATCTTTTTAAGTAACAAGTGTGTTAATATCGATGGCGAAATTATTTAAAGGGGGTAGAATTGTAACGATCAAAACCTAAAGTTATGCTAACTTTTACGATTTAAGTTTTCCGCGAATTATGCGCCTCGTGAAATTTTGTTAACGACTTTTTCTTTGGGCGAGAATTTGATCTGACTTTCTTTGCGGAAGTCGTAGAGTATTTAATTTTGTGCACGTTGGAGTTTTCAGGGAATTTTTTCGGGTTATCGAGCAATTTATTTCGATTTTTGGAAGTTTGTATGTGAAAATCTGTATTTTAAAATATTTTTCTTGGCGGTTTACTTTGGACCGTTAGATCTTGATCAGATCAATCCTTGGCCGTTGATCTGATCAGATACCTTTTGTATCTATATGGGAATTATGGTAGAATATGGTATAAGTCTGGTATACGAGGGATACATACACGACCTATATAACCCACGACCTATTTTGATTTGTCGATTCTGACCCGATGATTCCAGCCACCGTTGTTGGCGTTCTGGGTAAGGTTTTGACGCTCTTCCTTCCCTCTATTTATTCATATATTGAGTTGTGAGTTTTGGTGAAGTTTTGGGCTAACCCGAATCTGGTTTAATACCCGTTTTTTGCCGCCAACGGGGAGCGCTACTCCGGTGGTTTCCGAGGGTGTGGGTTGGGGGGAAAGGATCCTCTCCTCTTTCTAGTCCTTTTGGGTTGGGCCTTTAATTTGGTCCGTTGAAACCTGACGGTGGTGCTTCGACGATGGTGAAATTCTGGCCAATTTTGTGGCCGTGGCTTTCGAGCCAAATTCTGGCCATGGGAGGGAGAGTTGCAGTGCGTGAGTTTAGGGCTTTAGTTGGGCTTGGTGAGAGGAGCCTTTTGTGGGGTTGTTTGCCACCGTTGGTGGCGGCCACCGGAAAATGGTACGTTTTCCTATCTGTTTCGTCCAATTTCGGCCAATCGCCGTCGAATTGAACCTCGGTTCAGTTACAAAAATTGTTGGGCTCGTTGAGATCTTCCCAACGAGTGATCAAACACTCACATTAGAGCAGTTTGGACCGGAGGCGCGTGTGGTTCACGCACAACCGCCCGCAGCGGAGCTCCGGCGAGTCAAAAAAATTCTATTTTTTCCATGGGATTTCTGGAATGGTTTCTAAGTTGTTTTTCGCGTGTTTTATTCAATTCTGGAATTAAATGAATTGTTATTTATTCCAAAAACTGGGAAAGAAATTTTGGCGAGGGAACTTCTACCGGGCCTCAGGGCTAGCTGTTTACTATGAGTGGACACTTTGATTTTCACAGTTGATTTGCAAGTTTATGATTATGCTTTTACGATTATGCATTTACGAGTATGCATGTTTGATTATGCATTTTTTGAGCAAACATTAGTTCGGAGGTACATGTGATTTGTTTTTACACAGAGTATGGTTATTATGGATGCATCGATGCTATGGCATCTCGGCTAATCCCCGAGATGCTCCGGGAGGGTTATGACAAACACCTGAGCCGTGATTACACATGTTGTAGGAAGGTTAGGACAAGCACCTAACCTGGGCATGTTTGTAACTTGAGGGAAATGTACTCAAGGGAAACAAGAATGCACAATTATACTTCAATGATAAGATAGCAACATCTACTCTTACAATAACTTCATCGACCAATTTCCTTCAATGATGTCAAACCTATTGAAACAACACATTCTTTGGTTGGTTGCTGCTATAACTATAGCACAAAAGGGAACAATGGCGAAGTGGTTAGTGTAAATACAAGAACATTTTGACCTCGCTCCTCGACCTCTGCAAAGACTTCATAAACTCAAATCAGCCTCCTAGTCCTCAAAGCACAAGCTAGTGCATATACAGAGCTACCATTAACTAATGTAAACTTGATAACATAAAAAATGACACAAGATACTCGTACAAATTATACAAAACCCCCATCTACTTGCATTCACGAGAAACCACAAAAATTCAATGCATCAGTATCCATAATCGATCAGTTACTAGGTAGTTTGATATAGCAGACTCTGCAGCAGTCTCCCTCTACACAACTGAGCATCAAAACAAAACTATCATACAATGAATCAACAAAGCATCAGCAGACTATCAAGGAAATTTGTTTCATTTCCTCTTTCACTGCCACTCGCTCAACTTAAAATTGAGAAGAAGTAGCATACCTCATAAATAAAGCTTTCTAGCACATGATTCCATCATTGTGATTATTGGTAAGCTTAATATATATTTGATGTTTCAAACTAGAACCCATTAGTTAATGCGTACAGAAAGGAAATATTGCTATATGCATCAAACAATGGTGATAATAGATGATTGTATATGTTGAGATCCAACTCTAGGGCTATATGTAGATATAAAAACTATAGCTGTCAATACATGTTTGTCTCTCCATATTATGAAATTGTGAACATGACATTTCAAGATTAAAAAAGAAAGGAGACAGAACAAATATAAAAAGTTCAGTAAAACAAAGATCATGAAGCATACCACATTTTGAAAGTTCTGAAGAAAGCAATTCAAACAAGGGCAGTGTTGACGACCCAGAACAGAATCAATAGAGTAAACGGCTTAATTCACCAGTTAGCGCGTAATCACTGTTTTCCGTAAATTGATTGATTTGCCGGTTTTAATCACGACTTAATTATCGACCAAGAATTTGAGTTGAGTCTCTTCTCGAGAGTTGTTGTATGCGTGATTTCGAGTTCATGGGCGGTTCTGGATTATTATTTCGAAGACCGAGGAATATAATATGAATATTTGAAATCGTGGAATTTCGTCGAGTTTATCCGTTCGTATTGAGATTATCCGAATGATAATTGTTATCCGTTTTGGACCTTCGATCGTCCCGAGTCGCGAGTATAAATATCAAAAATAGTCAAAAAATTGTCGAAAATACAATTCGGGAAGTTTGCGTGACGACCCGGACCAGAATCACCACTATGATCAGCTATGTACGTGAGTTACTGCGTAGTCGCAGAGTTCCGACAGTATTTGAATCGCTAGATTTGATAACGACTTAATTATTGGCCGAGAATTGGAGCTGAGTCTCTGCTCAAGAGTCGTTGTACGTGTTATTTTGAGTTCGTGGGCGGTTCCGGATCGTTATTTGGACGACCGAGGAATAAGTTATGAATAATTGAAGTTTCGACGAAAACGGGTTTAATTGGTGGCTCTTTTAACGATTAAATTACCGGATGAGAATTTGATTTTGGCTTCTTCACGAAAGTTGTTCAGAATTTAATTTCGATTTTGTGGAAACTTCCGGAGCATTATTCCGAGTTACAAGGTTTAAGTTGTGAATATTTCCGATTGTTGATTGTTTAGTCGATTTAATATGTGTTGGTTTGAATGGTTGACTTTTTGTCCGGTTGGTCGATGTATTTGACTCTGAGTGATAAATGAAGAGTACCTCGAGACGAGCTTGTGGCCGCGAGAATTATCGGAATCGGATTTACGACGAGAAAGTTGCGGATATTCGAAGTTTGTCGAAAAGATAATTACGAAGTTTCCAAAAATGGAAGGCCTATAAATAGAAGTTGCTATTTTGGCCAAGTCAAACATTTCCAGATTGGGAGTTGACCGAGTCAACTCGGTGGAGGAGAGAAGCGACGGTGGCCGATGTGCTCCACAGTGGTGTTTGGATTCCGGCCACCTCCGGCCTTGGGTTAGACCTCAAACGGTGCGCCTCGGTCCCCTCTACCCATCCCCGGTCACCGTCGACGGCGTGGCTCGCCGGAGGAGGAGAATTTTATGGTTGAAATTCAAGAAAAAAATGGTGAATTCGGGTTCATTGATTTAGGCTGAATTGAGCTACAACTTTGAGTGGGCTTTGAAGCTCTCCTCACCTACAAGCTACCATGTAAGTATGGAGTTCTAATTTGATTTGTGGATGGAGAATTTTGGATTTGAAATTTGTGTACCAATTCGGTTTTGCATGAAATTGACTTAGTTAGAGTGAGAATTGGCCTTTGTTGTAGTTGACAAAGTTGCTCAGTGGGTTATTTTGCATGGAATGATGGTTGCTCCGCCGTGGAATTTTCAGTTCGGGTGGCGGCGCCGCCGTGGGCGGTGGTCAACGGCGGTCAACAGTTTGACTTTTTGGGTTTTCAACAAGTTGCATGTCATTTCACTCGAAATCGTGCCCCGATCGCAGTGGGGAGGTTCGTTTTTCGAGTTGTGCGTCCGAAAGTGTAGCGAGGTATTGAGATGTACATATCGGATTTTTGACGATTCGTCGTATTCGGATTATGTATTTCCGAGAACGGTGGTTTCTCGTGATTTATTTTGAATTGTTGAATGATGATTTTGAGGAATGGTTATTGTGATTATTCAGGGGTTCGTGATCGTTGTTTTGGCGAGGGACTTTCCGCCGGATCACGGGTTAACGCATATCGCGTTACGCTAGTCTGTGAGTGGACAATTTATTTTCACAGATTGATTGCGAGTCTTTTATATACGTTTTACGAACTTGAGCATGCAGTATGATTATGGTTTTACGAGCATGAGATTTCATACGAGATTATGTTTATTATGAGCATGTGTTATACGATAATACTTATACCAGTATATATTTTACGTATATACACTTATATGTTGTTATGTGTCCACGAGTGGCTCCGTGAGATTTTTATGCATGCTCTATACGCGTGAGGACTTAGAGTCTCCCTCGGGTTTGTATGTACGCGTGAGGAGTTAGAGTCTCCCTCGTGTTTGTATACGTGACGAGTTAGAGTCTCCCTCGTGTACTCGGACGCGTGAGGAGTTAGAGTCTCCCTCGTGTACCATTTGATTATTTATACTTACGACTCGCATATGTTTTAATGACGTATATATTATCTGGTGAAAGACATTTATTTTCGTTCACTCACTTTAACAGTTTACATGTCTTTCCCCTGGGCTTTTCGGTTTCCGTGCCCAGTTTGTAGTTCAGGCTCTAGTGTCGCACGTCATGGTCGGAGGCATCGTGCTCGAGCTACCTTATTTCTTCTAGTAGGTTTATTGTTCTACCTACTGTGGTATACTTATATGTTTATACATTAGAGGTCGCTCTGAGTAATCTGTTGATTATGTTATACGATTTTACACCTGATTTCAGTAAAGTACAGATATATTTATTGTTTTACTTTACTGTTGGTATATTGAGAAATCCGGATGGGATTGTTGCCCACGGTTTGCTTTTTGTGGCATAGGATGAAGTGTATTTTCCGCATGCAGGTAATGGTAATTCCACGTTAGTAATGAAACTCTGCCAAAATTTCTACGGTTTTTGTTAGTTCGTGTTTTCGAAAGGGTTTGATTCCGGTTTAGGGAGCTAAATCGGGGTTGGGTCCTTTCAGCTTGGTATCAGAGCATTAGGTTATAGGTTCTGTAGACTTCTGTAGTCGGGTTTACTAAAGATATTTGAGAATGTAAAGCATGTCATGAATGGTGACCCGACCGGCCGGCGGATAATCATCAATATTCCGGGTGTTGTATGCTTTCAAATATTTGAAGTTCCATGATTACGTTCCACTTGTTGTGAACGATGTTTTATTCATTAGGATGCCTCCTGACGTGCTTTCCATGTCGTTTCGGTTGTGGATCCTATTGAGGATCAATCGACGCGCGATTTGCCAGAGAACTGTGGATTTGTATGAGTACTCTGAGTTCAGAGATTTGTGTGGCACGGTTTGCATGGTTGTGTGTGTATAAGCGTCTACATGTTGCCTCAGAGTAGAGAATTGTGGCATTTGATGTGTGTCTGAGTCAGATCATTGTATTTGGTGGGCTGATATTGTGTGAGTTCCTGTTGCGACTCCTTGGCCTACATTCAGGGTGTTGTTTATACGGTAATGGTTTTATCAGGCTAACCAGCATTTGAATGAGGAATGTTTACCCACCTCAGGCAGAGATGCATTGTTTATATGTTTTTTTCCGTTTGCACGTGTTATGTGGCTTCAGAGGAAGCGGTGCACGAGGTTCGAGATGAGTTTGAACCTGAGTATCAGAGAGAGTCTGATTGTTGTGCCTCGAGATAACCATGAGGAGCTTAGTGTGCTACACTCAGTGGCGAGGCTATTGAGAAGGAAAGGTGTATGCAGTTTTCGATGTGATGGTTTGAGGAAAGTGGATTTAGTCGAGACATTTTGATGAGGTTGATTTCCGACACCTCAGGATCAGTGACTTCATCAGGCTGTAGCCTTTTCGATTATGTTAAGGGTCATCAAATCAAGCAGAGGATCCGTTTGGCGATGGCGGAGATCACAGAGTAGTGGATTTGCTCCTGTGGCATGAGTTTGGGCGGTCATTGGTGATCCTTTCACGCAGCAAGTGTTGCGGTGACGTGTGTTAGAGGAGCACTCTCAGTTACTATTATGGTGGCCAGGAGGGTCACGTTGCGAGGGAGCACCCTTAGCCAGGTGTTCTAGTGGTTCGACAGCTCAGAGTTCACGAGGAGATCCTCATGTTGTCTATGAAGTTTGATCAATGTACTCTTTTGACGAGTTATTCAGCAAGTCGCATTTGACGTGGGCGGCTAGTTGGGCATGTTGGAGTTCGTGCCATGACCTTGTTTGAGGACAGACTTTTCTCCGAAGTTACTGTTGCTTGATATCCATGGCTATTATACCTGCATCTCCACTTCTGAGGTTTTGGAGAGTGTTGTATCCATCCGGAGGTTGCGAGATCCTTGTTGGAGGATATGGCTTAGCTGCGGATCTGTTATAGCTTGATATCGTAGTTTTGGTGTGTTTGTGAGTACAAACTTACTGACGATGCATTTGGCTGTGTTCAAGTGCCACGAGAAGGTGGTTGTGTTTCGATGACCAGATTTCCCCGAGATGCTGTTTCGTGGTGATGGTCGAGCGGATGATGGAGACGGATTCTGTTGCTTGCTCAGCTCATGTTGTGGATACTATGGTTGCTGTACCTGACATTGGCGACATTGAGGTGTTTCCCGAGTTTCCAGATGTGTTCCAGAGGAGTTACCAGGTGTTCCTCCAGTTCGGGAGACTGGCTACAGCATTGAGCTTGTACCGGGCGCTGGACTCATTTTACCGGCATCTTGTCGTTCGGAGCCAGCGGAGCTGATGGAGCTACAGGTTCGACTCCAGGAGTTGCTGGAGGAGGTTTCAGGAGATTTCATGTGATCCCGCGTATTTGTGTGGTGTGCTCTTGCATTGTGTGTACGGATGTTGGTTGGTTCGACGTGGTGGTGCATTGACTACCGAAGCCTGATTCGCTTCAGAGGAGAGCGAGTATCCTTCGCTTCGGATTGATGACTGGTTTGATCGGCTCACGAGAGTTTCAGTCTTTTCGAAGCTTGATCTCGAGTCCGGATACCATCAGTTGAGGTTTGATGAATCAGATGTGGTTTGGACAGCTTTCAGATCTCGGTGCAGGCATTACGAGTTCTTGGTCACGCTGTTTGGTTGACCAATGCCCCGTAGGTCGTGTGGACTTGATGGACCATGTGTTCAGACGGTTTCTGGACGAGTTTGCGGTCATGTTCGTTGGCAACGTCCTGAGGTATTCCAGGAATGTGGGCCATTACTTGAAGCAATTGCAAGCGGTTTTGTGGACTTTACGAGATGATCAGCTATTTGTGAAGTTTAGCCAGTGTGAGTTTTGGCCGATTAGCGTGAAGATGTTGGGCTGTGTGATGTTATCCGAGGGAGTTGGCGTGGATCCTGACCAGATAGAGGCTGTGTTGATTTGGGGTTGACCTACCATGGTACCAGATATCAGAGGTCTTTTGGGTTTGGCAGGCTTTTACCGACGGCTTGTGCAGGATTTTCCCGGATTGCCACTCTACTTTCCGGATTGACGAAGAAGGCGTCAAGTTCGAGTGGTTTGATGCACGCGAGGAGAGTTACTTACTCCTGAAGAATGGTTGACTGTTGGTTCGGTTTTGATCTTACCTGACGACCACGACGAGTTCGTGAGTTATGGCGATGCATCGAGGTTTGGATTTAGTTATGTTTTGATGCTGTGTAGCAGAGCGGTGGCTCATGGTTTCAGACAGTGGGAAACCTTTTGTGGCTACGTATCCTATGTACGATTTGGGTGTAGGTGTCCTTATGCTAACATCAGAAAGTTGGAGACACTACAACTATGGCGTGCAGCGAGGTGTAGGACGTGCACTGATCACTTGAGTTTCATCCACTTGCATTTTCGGCCAGACTTGGGCTTGAGGCAGTGTAGATGGATGGGGTCAACTAACGACTATGGCTGCACCTTTGAGTTTGTTCGGGAAAGGCTAGAGGTTGCACTTTGACTATCCATCAGGAATATTGATGCTGATGCATTCAGTTGAGAGTCAGGAGCTTCAGTGTTTCATATGGGTGTGGCTCGAATTTTTGTGTTAGCCGAATTATGCGCTATGGGAGCTGAGTTCGAGTGTGATGATGTTGAAGCTCTTTGTTTTGCGCGCGTTTGGCGCTAGTGGATGGAGATGTGTCTGATACTTCGAGTTTACTACTCGTGACGCAACCTGTAGAAGAATGTAACAGCTTGTGTGTGTAAATGCCACATTTGTCGACTGGCGATGGCTAGGAGACAGAGACTTGTCGAGAAGCGTTAGCCATCGGAGATTTCTAGTTAAACGTGGAGCTAGTCGCTGTGGTTTGTGTGCCAGTATGCACTTTTATTTGTGATACCAGTTGTTGAATCTTTGTGGATCATTTGACGAACTTAGTACGTTTCCTTGTACTTTTCGAGAAAGATTTCAGTGGCAGGCTGACATAGCTGTGTTTGACGGAGGTTGTCCATCTACGTGGAGTACCTGTGTCTCAGTTTGCTGGTCGAGGTAATCAGCTACGACTGTGTGTTGGCAAGCTTTGCAACGAGCATTGGGGACCAGATTACAGTTAGTACCGGTTTTTGTCCTCAGATTGGCGGGCGATCTTTGAGGACTATTCAGACCTTGGAGGCCACATTGTGGACCTCGGTATTACAGTTTCGGAGGACTTGAGACCAGCAGTTTCACTTGTTTGAGATTGCATGCAGTACCTGTTTATTGATCACTATGATTTTGATGTTGCATGATGTCGTTTTGAGGAACGATGTTGTACTCCATTGTGTTGGAGCGAGTTTGGTGTGAGCTGACGTTGGATCCTGATATTGTGTAATGTGCTACCACAAACTTTCGGATTAGCGGAAACGAGATGATAATTGCTCGAGTTCGATGTTTAAGCTATGTTGATATGAGTGTGTTGAGTTGTGAATTGCCACGTTGTTTGATCTGTATGTAGTCATAGGTGAGTTTGTGTTCAACCGTATAGTTCGGCGTCGCCTATATTGTTGGCTTTTGTGTGTGTTGTGTTCCGTGTTGCGGAACTATATTTCAGGTTTGTTACGTGTTATGTACCCTATCTGTTCCTTAATGCAGGAACACTTGGCTATTGTGTGGAGCCAGTTCAGATTTGAGATTTGGGGGTACAGGGATTTCAGCACGGAGCTATCTCCTATTGTGGAATCAGTTGGCGGAGTTGTTCAGTTGACGTAGCCACTGGGCAGTTGAGCAGTATGCAGAGGCAGTGCTCCTACTTTTAGTCGGCAGACTCGGAAATTTCGAGGTCGAAATTTTTTTAAGGGGGGTGGATTTGTGACGACCCGGACCAGAATCACCAGTATGATCAGCTATGTACGTGAGTTACTGCGTAGTCGCAGAGTTCCGACAGTATTTGAATCGCCAGATTTGATAACGACTTAATTATTGGCCTAGAATTGGAGCTGAGCCTCTTCTAGAGAGTCGTTGTACGTGTGATTCGGACGACCGGGGAATAAGTTATGAATAATTGAAATTTCGACGGAAACGGGTTTAATTGGTGGCTCTTTTAACGACTAAATTACCGGACGAGAATTTGGTTTCCGCTTCTTCACGGAAGTTGTTCAGAATTTAATTTCGAGTTTGTGGGAACTTCCGGAGCATTATTCCGAGTTACAAGGATTAAGTTGTGAATATTTCCGATTGTTTATTGTTTAGTCGATTTAATATGTGTTGGTTTGAATGGTTGACATTTTGTCCGATTGGTCGATGTGTTTAACTTTGAGTGATAATTGAAGAGTACGTCGAGACGAGCTTGTGGCCGCGAGAATTATCGGAATCGGATTTACGACGAAAAAGTTGCGGATATTCGAAATTTGTCGAAAAGATAATTACGAAGTTTCCAAAAATGGAAGGCCTATAAATAGAAGTTGCTATTTTGGGCAAGTCAAACATTTCCAGATTGGGAGTTGATCGAGTTGACCGAGTCAACTCGGTGGAGGAGAGAAGCGACGGTGGCTGACGTGCTCCACGGTGGTGTTTGGATTCCGGCCACCTCCGGCCTTGGGTTAGACCTCAAACGGTGCGCCTTGGTCCCCTCTACCCATCCCCGGTCACCGTCGACGGCGTGGCTCGCCGGAGGAGGAGAATTTTCCGATTGAAATTCAAGAAAAAATGGTGAATTCGGGTTCATTGATTTAGGCTGAATTGAGCTACAACTTTGAGTGGGCTTTGAAGCTCTCCTCACCTACAAGCTACCATGTAAGTATGGAGTTCTAATTCGATTTGTGGATGGAGAATTTTGGATTTGAAATTTGTGTACCAATTCGGTTTTGCATGAAATTGACCTAGTTAGAGTGAGAATTGGCCTTTGTTGTAGTTGACAAAGTTGCTCAATGGGTGATTTTGCATGGAATGATGGTTGTTCCGCCGTGAAATTTTCAGTTCGGGTGGCGGCGCCGCCGTGGGCGGTGGTCAATGGCGGTCAACAGTTTGACTTTTTGGGTTTTCGACAAGTTGCATGTCATTTCACTCGAAATCGCACCCCGATCGCAGTGGGGAGGTTCGTTTTTTGATTTGAGTGTCCGAAAGTATAGCGAGGTATTGAGATGTACATATCGGATTTTCGACGATTCATCGTATTCGGATTATGTGTTTCCGAGAACGGTGGTTTCTCGTGATTTATTTTGAATTGTTGAATGACGATTTTGAGGAATGGTTATTGTGATTATTCAGGGGTTCGTGATCGTTGTTTTGGCGAGGGACTTTCCGCCGGATCACGGGTTAACGCATATCGCGTTACGCTAGTCTGTGAGTGGACAATTTATTTTCACGGATTGATTGCGAGTCTTTTATATACGTTTTACGAACTTGAGCATGCAGTATGATTATGGTTTTACGAGCATGAGATTTCATACGAGATTATGTTTATTATGAGCATGTGTTATACGATAATACTTATACCAGTATATATTTTACGTATATACACTTATATGTTGTTATGTGTCCACGAGTGGCCCCGTGAGATTTTTATGCATGCTCTATACGCGTGAGGAGTTAGAGTCTCCCTCGTGTACTCGGACGCGTGAGGAGTTAGAGTCTCCCTCGTGTACTCGGACGCGTGAGGAGTTAGAGTCTCCCTCGTGTACCATTTGATTATTTATACTTACGACTCGCATATGTTTTTATGACGTATATATTATCTGGTGAAAGACATTTATTTTCGTCCACTCACTCTAACAGTTTTCATGTCTTTCCCCTGGGCTTTTCAGTTTCCGTGCCCAGTTTGCAGTTCAGGCTCTGGTGTCGCACGTCATGGTCGGAGGCATAGTGCTCGAGCTACCTTATTTCTTCCAGTAGGTTTATTGTTTTACCTACTGTGTGTTAGTATTGCATCATTAGTTGTACGATTAACATACTTATGCACTTAAGCAGGTTAGCAACACCTACCGGACCACCCACAAGACCACCAAGGAGGCTCCAACTTCACTCACCAGACCCACCCCATCCGAGCGCACACGCGCCCGCCAGGTGCACGCCCGAACGCACGGATCACACACCAGAAGAACCACACCAGTCCCACATCGAAGAGCACAAGTGAGCACCAATCTCAAACCACCTATATGGGTAAGGTAGTTATGGCAGGTAAGGGCATTCAATTCATTCTGATCCAAGCATTAAACACTCGTCCGCACGTTCGCTTGACTGTTATATCCAATACATCATCTGACTTAGGCATCGGAGCTTTGAAGGCGGACCACCCCGTCTCGACCCCTGACCGCCTTCTTCGTTGTTGTATTCTTCTAACAGCCGCACCCGAACGCGCGCACCCGATCACCCAACAGAAGAGGAAGCATCCGACCGTTCGAAAGGAGTCCGCTCAACCGAGGAGAGAGAGAGCGCCCGCCCACCCGAACAGCCCCAACGTTCGGACGCACAAGGAGGAGGAAGGAAGTCTATTCGTGTTGCTTCTGCCCCATTACGCCCCCGCGCGTAATTCCGTAGAAACATCTGGCGCCGTCCGTGGGAAACTTACAAATTGCAAACCTCGTATAAACACAACAAAAATCAAAGGTCCACATGCTCAACCCGGTGGCTAACGGCAGCAACGCGCCCAATGGGGAGGCGCCGCCAGACTCGCAGGGGCGGAATGCACTAGCGACCGGCAGGGACGATGGCGAGAAGCGCATCAGCAGCCTGGTCCAGGAGTTACGGGAGGCGGCGCTCGAGAGAGCAGAGGAGCGCCAAATCTGTCAGAGGTTGGAGGATCGGCTGGACGCGCTCATCAGCCAGCAGATGGAGCTGCACGAGGAGACCCAGGAGACCACCAGTGAAGATCAACGCCCGTTCGGCAGGACCAACGCCCAGGCGGCCCGAGCGCCCTCGCCCGTGGAGGAATCGGTGCCCCCGACGAACAACGCTCTGATCCTTCGGAGGATGGAGGAGCTGGCAGAGGAAGTCTCGCGCCTGCGCAAGGACAAGCTGGCCGGTCAGGGTGGGACGTTCGCCCCCCGGGTCAGTCCGTTCTCGGCGCATATACTGGAGAGGGGAAGGGACCCCCACGCGAAGATAACGAAGATCGCTCGATTCGACTGGAGCGGAGATCCACGCGTGCACGTGGACGAGTTTCGATCCACCACGGACGGAACCCGATATTCTGACCCAACCTTGTGTTTCCTGTTTCAGGAAACACTGGCGGAGGAAGCACGGAGCTGGTTTTACGAGATCCCGCCAGGGTCCATCCATTCATTCCTCGAACTGGCGGAGAGCTTTCAGAAGCGCTACAGGCTCCAAGGCAAATACAACACCACGAGCATCCTCCTCAAGGTCCGCCAGGGGATGGACGAGAGCTTGTCGAGCTACATCAACCGATGGAGGACGCTCGCAAGCACGTGTAGGGACCTTGATAAGCGAGTGGCCAAGGTAGCCCTGATGGACAACCTGCTCGCCACCCCATTCGTAGAGAAGCTTGTGAGGAAGGAGCATCTCGACTACGACGAGATCATGGACCTGGTCGTACAGAAGGCGTTAGTGGAGACGCGAGTGTACGGGCCCGCCTCCGAACCCAGTTCCAGCAGACCAGAAGCGACAAACGCCCAACCACGGCAGCTGGCGGATGACGAAAGGCCAACCGGGGGCTTTAAGAGGAACCGGGACACGCACAGACAGAATTACCAAAGGCCTTTCTTCCGTAGTTATCAGGGCAACGACTACAACCAGGCACGGGGGCAAACGCAGCAGAGCGCCCGCTTTCCACCAGCACCGCGCTACCGACCGGCGGAATAGGAGGTCTTTACGGTCGATAGGCAACCGCTCGAGCAGCTTCTCCGCCTGCATCGACACCGAATACTGCCACAAAACAACATGATAAGAGCAGGAGCTCCGACCGGCCAACTCCCGGACGTATGGTGTGAATTCCACAATGCCGCCACCCACTATACCAATAGCTGCATCATGCTGAAGAAGGCCCTCGAAGACTTAAAAGACGAACGGACAACCCCTCCCAGGGCGAAAGGACAACAGCGCTAGACCAATGCCAGGACCCGTGGGACCATCAGTACGATATCAGGAGGCAAGCGCAAGGAGAGGACATCATCGCCCGATCGCTCAAGTAGGGAAGTACTGACGATCGAGGCAAGGAGAGCGCCCAAGGTAGGAAGGAAGGAGGCGCCCACCATCAGCTTCACAACAAGGGACGAGGAGGAGAACCCGGAGGACAACACCATGCCGTTCTTGATCGACGCGATCATCGACCAATTCCTTGTGAATAGGGTACTAGTAGACAGTGGGGCGTCCGTGAATGTGATCTACTTCGACGCGTACACGGCGCTTGGGCGGCCCGCCAGCAAAATGACGCAGGACCATGAGAGCATCGCTAGCTTCACGGGCGAGACATTATATACGATCGGGAGTGACAGTCTGCGGGTCGAGATTGGCGCACCCGACTCCCCACACAGTGAGATCCGGTCGGACTTCATCGTCATGGACACCCCCTCCCCCTACAACGCCATACTCGGGAGGCCAGGAATCTGCAAACTAAAATTGATCGTCGCGGGGCATCTGCTCTTGGGAAGATTCCCAACCAAGCGTGGGATCGGGCACATTCGGGGATACAATCACGAGGAAACCGCAGAACCTCGGGGAAGGCAGGAGGTCCTCGCCTTGGAACCCACGGATCGAAGGGCACGATCCACGCACGAACGATGAGGGGCCACGCCTTAACAGTAGACTACTGGAAGGGTAGGGAGACAGACCACCCGATCGATCAGACCGGCGCATTCAGGCTCGCTGATTCGCATCTTTTCAAGTACTTAATTTAAACACTCAAACAAACACGAAAACAATTAAAACCCTTCTTTGTAGATGTAGCATTGGTAAGTAGGGATCGTTCTTAACCGGGGATTGAGGGTGCATGCATAACTATGCTAAGGTTGTTTAGGGGGGTGCGAGATTTGTTGTCTAAGTTCCTACAAATTTTAAGGTAAAACGTCCTAAGCTAATATATTTACAATGATCGACTCATCTTTCACCTAACTCTTTAGAACCTACCAAATTACATGCAACCTATTAGTTCTAAGTCTTTAGCGACTAATTTCATGCATATCTCTCGAAAGTAAAGTGTAGGGATTGCCCTGACACTTCCATTGATTTAAGGTAGGATTGCCATGCAATAAATCAAAGCGTAAAGCACAAAATATAGCATGAAAACCAAAGACTAAAACGTGGGAGGTTCACGTGAACTTGATAAAATTACAAACCAAAAACACTTCCACAAATTTGTCCATACAAACCAAGAAATAATACAAGAAATAAAGAGTAGAAGTCATGGTTACACTTTTTGATGTCGGGATTGCCCTAGTCTACTTGATGTAAGCCACGCCTTCAATGGATGGAGGAGACAGTTAGGATTGCCATGAAAGTCTCGATGGAGGAAGGTAGATGATGGATTTTGATATGAACGGCTTCTTGGTATTTCTTGGAGAGATTTTGGACGTGTGGAGGTGTTTAGAGGCAGAGCTTTGGCGTCTAGAATGAGTGATCCCCCTTGAAAGAGTCGAGCTTCCCTTTATATAGAAGAAGATTAGGAAACTTCCCACCTTCTGAAAGCTGTCAAATCTGACCCTTCTGTATTAAAAGCTACGTTTCGGACGTTTTACAACTTCAAACGGCATGATTTTTTCGGTACTAGAAAATAGACTTCCAGGGCTTTCCAGCTATGTATTAATTGTGCCATAATTCCTCCTAACGCGCCTTCACTGCCCATTTAAAGTTGGCTGTTACGCAGAATGACCTGTACCTACTAAATCCGGGATTTCTGAATATTTACACATTTTAACGGCATGATTCCAGTGGGGTTGGAAACTAGACTTCCATATCTTTCTAAGCATGCCTCACATGTGTCCAAATTCGTTTTCAATTGATTTTGGTGGCCTGTTGAAGTGGGCTGATCTGCACAGGCAGATTTCCTGATTTCTAGCTTTTGATCCATTTTCTTCTTTTGGGCTTCTTTGTGGGCGACTCTTGACATGATCTTGGACCTTCTTGGACATATGAGCATGGTCTTGACCCATCTTAGTGATCTTTGATCCATTCTTTATAAATCGTGGCCCATTCTTCTTCATCTTTCCTCCTCATTTTAGGAACTTCCTCCTTAGTAGGTTTTGAGCTCATTTCTGCCTCCTTTACGGATTCCTCCTTTATTTCTACCTACAAACATAAAGTAAGTTAAAAACATATTTACTAAGCACAAAACAAAGCAAAAATGTAGAGAGAAAGACATTAATAATCAAGCATAAAATGCGTAGATCAAATTCCCCCACACTTAGACTTTGCTAGTCCCTAGCAAATACAAAACAAAACTACGGACTCAAATGAAAGAAAATAATAAGGGAAAACGTTTTACACAAAACACTTAGATGTTTCTTCGTTTCAAAGCCGCAAATTCTCATGTTATCATGTTTGAAAACGCAAGAAAACACTAAGTGCACAAAACTAAGCCCTTAGTCGAAATTTGTCTCAGAAAATTTTCAAGTATATGGCGAGGGAATCACAATATGTCAAGCATGAATGATCTTTGAATTCAATAGATAATACAGACATGATCATGCTATGAACAAGTAAGACATAGAGAAAACATTGGTGAGTTAAAGCTGTGCATGTTTCGAATGAAGTTCAAATCAACTCACATGGATGCTCTCTTCATATTTCCACTCATGCAAGGATTTTTCTCAAAGTGTTTAAATCAATGAATGGAATGAATTACTTGCTCAAATGAACCAAAACCATATGCTTACTCATGCAACTTACTCCACAGATTGAAGGCTACTCATCTTAAGGATCAAAAAGGACTTTCAAGGGTTGTAATGGGGCTGAGGCTAAGGCATTCGAAATTTAGATATGTGGTGGTTAAAAGCATTCAAAAGACTTAGTCAGAGCACAAAAACATCAACAATTCGAGTTCCAACTTAACCAAAACTTCACCATGTGTTTCTTTTAAGTCCACGGGCCAGATTTCATCTTGTTGGGCCCTAACTTCATTCTAAACTCCCCTTGAGCTTTGTGAACAGGACAAAGGCCATGTTTTACATTGTTGGGCCTTCATTTTGAAACAAACTCCAAACTCACAAATATGGGGGACATTAATCCAAACTTAGACACTTAGAACCTATTGCCGGAGAGCTTTTTGATCTTTCTTTTGTTCTTGCTCTCGAAAATTTTCTTCTTTTTCTTTGTTTTTTCGGCAATAACTCTTTACAAAGCTGTTTGAACAAGTCTATCCCCATACACACATCATAGCAGTTAAGAAACATCACTAAAAACAGCATCTTCTCCTCTTGTCGACATTACTTCACACTAAGTCTGCAGAACAAAGGGCAAAGAAGTCCTACACTAGGCTAAGGTGTTTAGATATATATGGTGATGAAGGAAAAGCTAAATGTGGGCTCAAAATGGTTATCTAGGGGGGTCGCAACTCGTGCGCACATATGGGATACATAGCTGTTTGGCTAAGTGGTGGAAAATCCTAAGTGCCTTTAATCACATCCAGAATCAGAGTATGTATCAACTTTAAGCTTTGTAAATTGACATGAGTAAGTTCTAGTATTCTCTAGTTCATTAATATCTATGGCAGGTAATCAAATGAGGCATATTTAGCTATGAACTACAACATAAGATGGATTGATCAGATCACTCAAGAAATAAAGCACATATAGCTCAAAAGCTCACATAAGGTCATATGATTCAAAAACTTATTCTAGCATGCGAATTTCTGTACCAAGTCTTGCAAACCATATCTACTACATGTCATAACACTCAAAAGATGTCTCAATTAGCACATGAATTCCATGTAATGTGATATGCAACGCCATAGGATGTTTATTTTGGTCCAATTTCATCATCGACTAACTAAGGGCATCCTAAGACTCTTTAAAACACTAAGTTAAACAAAAAGACTCAAAATACACTAAGTATGACTCAAAACAAATTTTTTTTTTTTAAAGCATCATCCGCCGGAAAGTTCCATTGTCCGCCCAATTTTACAATTTTATGACTCAATAAAGTTGTAAACCCCTTCCCCCACACTTAAACTCTACATTGTCCTCAATGTACCAAAGTAAAGTCATAGAATTTAAGCATGAAAGAAGAAGCTTACGAAAATTTCTAACTAATGAAGTAAAATCTACGAAAACTAAAAGAGAAAGGGAAGAGAATGCAAATCTGTTGTAGACTCCTCCATTGGGTTGCCTCCCAACAAGCGCTTGTTTTTTAAAGTCTTACAGCCTAGACGTGATGCAACTTCCATCCTTCATGTCATCCTTGGTGGTGGTTGAGGTTGAGAGGGAAGTTGTCCAGAGGCTCGAATGTGTCCCATAAAGTCCACAAGTTGCCCCATTTGCTTCTTCATCTCGGATATATCATTACCATGTGACTCCAACACAGCCTTCGTTTGGTTTTGTCCATCAATTAGAGCTTGTGTGGTTGTGGAGAGTTGAGCAAACATTTTGTCATAATCCGGATTGGTGAATTGTTGAACTGGAGGAGACAAAGGTACTTGTGGCGTTGGCAAAGGTGGCCTTGCTTGATATTGTTGTTGGGGACGTTGATAGCCTTGTTGTTGTTGAGGTGGAGGAGGGTTAAGACATCCCTCATTGCTGCTCCACTTGAAACCAGGATGATCACGGTTGCCAAAGTTGTTGTAATTGTTATAGCGTTGGCCTCCTTGATATCCACCTATGGCATTGACTTGTTCTTCATGTGGTTGCTCGGCCAAGGTAGGACATTGATCACCTAAGTGCCCTTGAGAATGGCAAACGCCACAAAGTTGGCCTAGAGACCTCTTCTGTTTCTTTACTTCAAGTTCCATCATCTGCTCCATCAGACTAGTAAGCTTGTCATACTTGGCGTCCACAGCAACTTTAGCTGAGCTCACTTCAGCAGCAGTCTTTCTCGGAGCCATCCCATATTGAGCATCATTGTTAGCTCGGTTCTCCAAGAGTGCACGGGCATGTACTTCATCTAAATCCATGAAGGCTCCATTTGCAGCAGCATCAAGAAGCTCTCGATCAATCGGTTTGAGTCCATCATAGAAGTAGTTCATAAGATTCGTCTCAGAGAAACCATGGGAGGGACATGTGGCACAGAGAACTTTGAAGCGATCATAATACTGCCCAAATGTCTCATCAGAAACTTGTGCGATTCCAGTGATCTTCTTCCTCAAAACAGTAATCTTTGAGGCTGGAAAGTACTTGCTCAAGAAAGCATCCGCAAGTTGCTTCCATGTAGTGATGTGATTTGGTGGAAGTTCCATGAGCCAAGTCTGAGCTCTGTCCTTTAGAGTAAACGGAAATGCCTTCAATTTCAAGAGCTCGTCATCTGCATTAATGGGCTTCATACTCGAGCAAACAAACTGAAACTGCCTCAAATGCATATTTGGATCTTCATGCGCCATCGCTTGAAAGATAGGTAGGCGATGGAGAAATCCACTCTTTAGCTCAATGTCCTCCTTGTCCTCTTGAGGAGCAGGAAACTGAATGCATGAGGGGCCAACACTCCAGTCTGTTGAGCAGGTTTGTTGGCGAAGAGTTTGCCTTACAACGTTGTTGCCTCCACCATTGTTGGGAGGGACATTGTTGTTGTTGACGTTGTTGTTGTTGTTGTTGTTATTCATCCTAGATTCCTCTTCTTGATCTTGCTCGGAATGATTGGATCTTGGTGAGTCAACTTCGTCTTCAACAATAGGTCGGTCAAGGTCTTCCACTGCGTTGGTAGAAATGATCACTGTGCGGTTACGGAGTTGAACTTCACGTAGAGAAGGTTTGGTCATTCATGAACTGAAATTCAACCAAGATCAAGTGTTAGTATCAAAAAAATACACAAGAAATACAGTATACTTGATCCAAAACGTTTGGAAAACAAAAGAGAAAAACAAAAACACAATAAAAACACACAAAAACATAACACACGAATTCAAAGTAAGCTAAAACACACCAAAAACACACAAAGACACTAAGCTACGTTTTGGACACTTTGTACAACACTAGCTATGGTTTTAACACTAACATGAAATGCAAGGGCTCTAAGTTCATCCTAAAATGAATGCAAGTCAAGTTATACGTGTATTTACACGTTCTTACCTCTTATAATTAGTTCCTGCAGGGGTTAGTTGTATATACACTTAGTCAAAAACGTCAAATACACAAATTGTCACTCAAAAGATGCAAGCACCCCACAGTCCACGAAATTCATGCGAGAATTCATTCAAACTTTCATTCAAAGTGCATCAAGCAAGAACTTAAGTGAAAAATGGAGTGAATGCATAAGAGAAAATGTTATGTAAGCTACAAATGCAAGTGGTTAAGTCCTTTACACGTTGGTTACATACAACACGTTGGTTATGTACAAGTAGGGTTCATTGATTTGCATTTTAGATTTGAAGAGAGTACATTTGCTTGATCTTTAGGTCGTTCAAAGGACGTGCGACCCGCGCGATAAAGTGTACACTTTCAATCGAATGGTCTTGGTTCAATCGAAAAACATGGCCAGTTAGGGATAGAGATAACGCGAGAGGTAGGACTAATTTTGACAATACACCCCGAGGCTAACCGGGCCAATGGTATATACTCCAATGGTGTAAGTCTTTCTTAGATCCAAAACCTGTCACCAGTCATAACCCGTTTCTAGACACCATGTTCGACATTCAACCAAACTTTCGAAAATGTACAACTCCCTCATAGTCCAATGTAAACTCCACCCTCAACCTCATGTCCATAACTTCACTTAGGTTATGGTGTATGGTGATGAAATCCATACATCACGAGGGGTTAAGGAGATAAACACGGAAAAGAGGCGCCATCTATTCAACAATGAGTGCGACTTAATCAACCAAGCTCATGTACTCAATGCAAATCCAAGCTTCCTTTAATGTTACATGGCTGCAAAAGATACAATATGAACAAGTGATAGTATAAATCTCGAAAATTTACAAGTATACACAAAATTTCACATATTCACAAAGGACATATACAAATTCCAGGTTCGCGCAAATTGCGCGCAGCTGCTCGTAGATTTTCTGCAAAATTAATGGTTAATCCGATGGGGATGAAATTTTACAGACAAAAATTAGACACATAACCAAACAATCCTGCAAAATTTCATATTTTTAGGAGCTATGTAGCTACGTCAAACAATTTACCCAAAACTGGGCAGTGTGCAGCCCTGCAAAACAGAAAGTTATTAACATAATGTACAAGCATAATCACACAATTCTTTTCAATCCCCGGCAACGGCGCCAAAATTGATTCGCATCTTTTCAAGTACTTAATTTAAACACTCAAACAAACACGAAAACAATTAAAACCCTTCTTTGTAGATGTAGCATTGGTAAGTAGGGATCGTTCTTAACCGGGGATTGAGGGTGCATGCATAACTATGCTAAGGTTGTTTAGGGGGGTGCGAGATTTGTTGTCTAAGTTCCTACAAATTTTAAGGTAAAACGTCCTAAACTAATATATTTACAATGATCAACTCATCTTTCACCTAACTCTTTAGAACCTACCAAATTACATGCAACCTATTAGTTCTAAGTCTTTAGCGACTAATTTCATGCATATCTCTCGAAAGTAAAGTGTAGGGATTGCCCTGACACTTCCATTGATTTAAGGTAGGATTGCCATGCAATAAATCAAAGCGTAAAGCACAAAATATAGCATGAAAACCAAAGACTAAAACGTGGGAGGTTCACGTGAACTTGATAAAATTACAAACCAAAAACACTTCCACAAATTTGTCCATACAAACCAAGAAATAATACAAGAAATAAAGAGTAGAAGTCATGGTTACACTTTTTGATGTCGGGATTGCCCTAGTCTACTTGATGTAAGCCACGCCTTCAATGAATGGAGGAGACAGTTAGGATTGCCATGAAAGTCTCGATGGAGGAAGGTAGATGATGGATTTTGATATGAACGGCTTCTTGGTATTTCTTGGAGAGATTTTGGACGTGTGGAGGTGTTTAGAGGCAGAGCTTTGGCGTCTAGAATGAGTGATCCCCCTTGAAAGAGTCGAGCTTCCCTTTATATAGAAGAAGATTAGGAAACTTCCCACCTTCTGAAAGCTGTCAAATCTGACCCTTCTGTATTAAAAGCTACGTTTCGGACGTTTTACAACTTCAAACGGCATGATTCTTTCGGTACTAGCAAATAGACTTCCAGGGCTTTCCAGCTATGTATTAATTGTGCCATAATTCCTCCTAACGCGCCTTCACGGCCCATTTAAAGTTGGCTGTTACGCAGAATGACCTGTACCTACTAAATCCGGGATTGCTGAATATTTACACATTGTAACGGCATGATTCCAGTGGGGTTGGAAACTAGACTTCCATATCTTTCTAAGCATGCCTCACATGTGTCCAAATTCGTTTTCAATTGATTTTGGTGGCCTGTTGAAGTGGGCTGATCTGCACAGGCAGATTTCCTGATTTCTAGCTTTTGATCCATTTTCTTCTTTTGGGCTTCTTTGTGGACGACTCTTGACATGATCTTGGACCTTCTTGGACATATGAGCATGGTCTTGACCCATCTTAGTGATCTTTGATCCATTCTTTATAAATCGTGGCCCATTCTTCTTCATCTTTCCTCCTCATTTTAGGAACTTCCTCCTTAGTAGATTTTGAGCTCATTTCTGCCTCCTTTACGGATTCCTCCTTTATTTCTACCTACAAACATAAAGTAAGTTAAAAACATATTTACTAAGCACAAAACAAAGCAAAAATGTAGAGAGAAAGACATTAATAATCAAGCATAAAATGCGTAGATCACTCACCCAATCCAACTGGGGGACTGGGGCAAACCGACAGAAGAGGGACACCCCGCCCATAGGGGGAAGCGCTGGCACTACGACCACGGCACCCATGGAACACCCAACATTCGGGGAAGTACTCTCGTTAGAATCTTATCATATTTTACTTATTGTACCCTTTCCATTTATCTATGTCGGCACGCCCGTTCGTCCTTACCCCGCCCGCCCATATACTCGGGGGACTGGGGATAGGCTACTCGCGCAAATGTAACACTTGGCTAAAACCCACAGCCATTTAAAGCAAAGGAGTGGGCGCGCTTACTCAAAAGATGCCAAAAAAAAAAACATGGCACACAAACGGAAAGAAAAGAAACTTCATTCATTCGCCCAATTACAAAACCTACTCTATTACAAAAGAAAAGAAGGAAAAGAAAAACTACTCTACTCCGCCCCAGTATCAACATCCAGCTCTTCACCCTCCTCCGACGACGCTGCCACTTCAGCTTCCACCTGCTCGCCTGGATCCATCCGCCTGATCACCGGCTCCAGCTCCGCCTCAGCAGAAGGCCCCACCTCCCTCTCATATGCAGGAACCTGAGCGCCTGCCTGCCCCTCAACCTCAGACACCAGGAACACCTCCCGGGCGGCTGCTTCGGCACGGATGCGCTTTAGCACGGCACGTACACACTCCACCTTGGCCAAGGCCTTATCCCGGTCAATCTTCGCCAAAGCTTCACAGGCAGCAGCTTCATCCACCCAGACAGCCGCCTCATCCGCACGGGCGATGTACCGACGCGCCAGATCATTAGCCTTGTCCGCCCTAGCCACCAACTGTTCCACCACCTTCCGGTGCTCCAGCGCGTCGGCCCTGAGGCGTGCAAGTTCCGCAATCTCCCGCGAGCGGACGCTGAAGACCTGCTGCATCAGGCGGGTGCACGCCACGAAGACCGCGTCCAGCCTATCAGGCGCGGCATCCTCCAGCGGCTGCAGCAGGGACCCAAGAGAGGCAGCACCATCCACCAGCGCACGACGCACGCCGTCCACAACATCGCCACTCGGCCCAGGAGCGGGGCCGGGAGAGGATCCTTCAGTTCGGGGGCGCTTCTGCGCCCGCTCCTCGCCTTCCCCTTGCTCGGGAGACTCTGGCGGACCCAAAGACAGGAGCGAGGGATCTGCAGAGCAAAAGTATCGTGGAGGACTTGAAGGTCGACTTAAAAACAGAGCAGCAACAGGCACTCGACTTGAAGACGGAGGCGCGACGGGCGCACGACTTGAGGACGAAAGCGCAAGAACAACCTCCCGCCTGCCCCCGACATCATCTCGCTCGGACTGACGCCGCTCGCACCCCATTTGCTGCTGTTCGCGCTCCACCGGGGCCTGGGCCTTGGATCCAGCCGCATCACCTGGTGGCGGGCGTGGAGCATCCACTTGCATCTCTTGGACGGGCGGGGCAGGGTCAGCGACACTTGCAACAGGGGTCTTAGGTGGGGTACTATCCACCGGGATGGACGGGCCACCACCGTCATCCGCCACCTTGTGAACCTTCGCGGCAACATTCCGCATCCTGAGCAGACGACGCTTGACCGCTTCATCCATATCGGTGGCCGTGGACTTCGATATTCTGCACTGCAAGCACACGCACGAAAGGTTAGCAAACCAATACAGTACTTCATAAATTTATCCTATTCATATTCCTGGTAGAAAACAACAAACGGAAGCCCAGACGGTCTCACGGCACGCATGCGCCCATCGGGCACTCGGTCGTACCGAGCGTACGAAGGGACTGGGGGACTTCCGCCCGTATGGGGTGACCCAGCCCGTTCGCACAGAGGCAGATTTGGAGGAGCGCTAGGATATACCAGAAGAACAGGCGCAGGGGCAACACTCAGCAAAAGAAAGCAAGAAAGGCACACCACCAGAAACACCAAAACCCACAAAAAAACACCCAAAAACAGATCAAATCCCACCCACCTCAAGAACACGCCCCGTTCTTGAGAAAGCAAAAATCCAGAAACAACCAAACACCCAGAAACACACGAACCAAAAACAAGAAACAACAGAAATAGGACGAGAGCCTCACCAACCCGATACTTCACGGCAAACAGAAAGAACTCCGGCAAGAAAACGAAGAACAGCAGAAATCCAAGAGGAACAGTAGGCAGAGTTTCGGCAAGGTACGAAGGTGATGGAAAAAGACGAACACCACACCCCTATTTATACTAATCGCACGACGTCAGCCAGCAAACGCCAGCCATCCATTCTCGCGTGTCCACCGTCGGATCACGCCCCGTGGCACCAACCGGTTCACTTGCCCTCCTAAGTAACCGCGCCACCTCTTCGGCTTCCCGCCTTGAATTCAAACCCTAGCACGGTCTCCAACAGCTCGACGCGTGGCACCCATGCACCACTCCCACGCGCGCGACGTCTGCCCTTCAAGCAATCATGACAACAGCAGCATTTAATGCCCACGCCACGCCAGCATTAAAAACGACGGCTAGCATCTGTTACGCAACGGTTCCCAAAGAAGGTCAAAAGGAATGTCACCTCAACCGTCTCATCAAAGCCCCACCAAATCCAAGGCA
This sequence comes from Geum urbanum, assembly GCA_946800695.1. Taxonomy (NCBI): domain Eukaryota; kingdom Viridiplantae; phylum Streptophyta; class Magnoliopsida; order Rosales; family Rosaceae; genus Geum; species Geum urbanum. The sequence continues at coordinate 42,177,230 of OX327001.1, read as the reverse complement.
AAGGCACACCGCCCGCACGGCCGGCGAAAACAGACCACTCGCGCACGTCCCAACAAGGTAAAAACCACCGCGGGCGAAGGGCACCTCCCAACGCGCGCGCGCCGGTAAGAACCAGCAACACGGTTTAGGCGGTAACAGGCATGGCGCGCTAAACTCGATGGGCGACACGGGCGCAGGGTTCTCCCCGTGTGCACAAAACATTACCGATCGACGCACCAGTTCAGTCCTGGCAGGTTGCAGGCGCTGAAAGCGACGGGTGTGGGGTACGTCCTCTCCATACGCACAAAAACACAGGTTGCCTACCGTGAAAAGGCAAGGGGCCCGTCCTCCCCTTGCAGACCCTGAAACCAACAGGCGACGGGTGTGGGGTACGTCCTCCCTGTTCGCACAAGCGCAGGCCGGAAAAGGTACCAGAGGCATGGGGTCCGTCCCCTCTCTGGACGTCCCAAAATTCAATAGGCGACAACAGGCATGGGGTACGTCCCCTCTCTTGCGCGCGCTAAGGGTGGCACGAGCTTTGGGTTCTTCCCCTCCATGCGCCGACTCATTCCAAACCAGAGGCATGAGGTCCGTCCCCTCTCTTGCGCGCGCTAAAGGTGGCACGGGCGTGGGGTTCTTCCCCTCCGTGCGCCAGCTCATTCCTACCAGAGGCATGGGGTCCGTCCCCTCTCTGGACGTCCCAAAATTCGATAGGCGGCAACAGGCATGGGGTCCGTCCCCTCTCTTGCGCGCGCTAAGGGTGGCACGGGCGTGGGGTTCTTCCCCTCCGTGCGCCAACTCATTCCAAACCAGAGGCATGGGGTCCGTCCCCTCTCTGGACGTCCCAAAATTCGATAAGCGGCAACAGGCATGGGGTCCGTCCCCTCTCTTGCGCGCGCTAAAGGTGGCACGGGCGTGGGGTTCTTCCCCTCCGTGCGCCAGCTCATTCCTAGCAGAGGCATGGGATATGTCCCCTCTCCTGACGAAAATCGGTAGCCAGCAACAGGCATGGGGTCCGTCCCCTCTTTGCACGCGCTAAGCTCGATAGGCGACCACGGGCGTGGGGTTCTTCCCCTCCGTACGCATACTAAGTCCTAGTAGGGATGTGAGGTCCGTCCCCCCTATAGGCAACGGGACTAATAAGTGACGCGGGGGGGGGGGGGGTGCGCTCCTCCTCGACAAATCGCGAAAGTACAAGCCGAATTAGCCGGGCTAAGATCGATGGGCGGCACGGGCGTGGGGTTCTTCCCCTCCGTGTACGTAATGTTAACGATCGATTCACCGACTCAGGTTCCGGCAGGGGTGTGGGGTACGTCCTCTCCTTCAACGGTCCGAGGCCGATGAGCGTAGACCGGGTGTGGGGTCCATCCTCTCTGGGCGCGAAATCTTCCCGGGTTAGGCGGCAGAGGCCTCTGTGCGCGCTAAGGCCGAAGGGCGGCACGAGTTCGTGATCGTGGGCGCTGCAACACTTGTAGGTCGCGGTCCTGATCGCACCGTTGACGCTACAGCGTACGCGACGGCATCCCCGTTGACGTGCGACGTGCGCAGCATACCCCATTGCTGGCGTACGAACAGCATCTGCATACACCCGCACACTATACCATACATTCATGCATCACACCATACATTCATACTTGCATATTTATCTCTATATCTGTTGCACTTATCTGTGTTTACAAGACCAAAACCCCATCCGGGCGCGCGCCTCCAAAATAGCAAGTCTTGTTTTGGAGGTCGGACCCATAGGTACACCAACGCGCGAACAGGCAACACCCTCCGGGCGCGCGGCTCCAAACTATCAACATCCATTTAGACGCCGGGCCCAGAAAACATGTACAGGTACACGCTCGGACGCCTAGGTCCCACTCCGTCATGCGAGCCCTTCCTTGACCGGAGAGTTGGGGGACTTGGGGGTTACAGGATCATACACCACTGCTCAACCGGATAAGTATTTTTTTTAATCGTACGGGCCCTTTTTCAACTCCCCAGTCAAGAAAGTTCTCTTTGACTTGGGGACTTGGGGGACTTGTTAGTATTGCATCATTAGTTGTACGATTAACATACTTATCCACTTAAGCAGGTTAGCAAAACCTACCGGACCACCCACAAGACCACCAAGGAGGCTCCAACTTCACTCACCAGACCCACCCCATCCGAGCGCATAGGCGCCCGCCAGGCGCACGCCCGAACGCACGGATCACACACCAGCAGAACCACACCAGTCCCACATCGAAGAGCACAAGTGAGCACCAATCTCAAACCACCTATATGGGTAAGGTAGTTATGGCAGGTAAGGGCATTCAATTCATTCTGATCCAAGCATTAAACACTCGTCCGCACATTCGCTTGACTGTTATATCCAATACATCATCTGACTTAGGCATCAGAGCGTTGAAGGCGGGCCACCCCGTCTCGACCCCTGACCGCCTGCTTCGTTGTTGTATTCTTCTAACAGCCGCACCCGAACGCGCGCACCCGATCACCCGACAGAAGAGGAGGCATTCGACCGTTCAAAAGGAGTCCGCACAACCGAGGAGAGAGAGAGCGCCCGCCCACCCGAACAGCCCCAACGTTCGGACGCACAAGGAGGAGGAAGGAAGTCTATTCGTGTTGCTACTGCCCCATTACGCCCCCGCGCGTAATTCGGTAGAAACACTGTGGTATACTTATATGTTTATACATTAGAGGTCGCTCTGAGTAATCTGTTGATTATGTTATACGATTTTACACCGGATTTCTTCCCAAGTACAGATATATTTATTGTTTTACTTTACTGTTGGTATATTGAGAAATCCGGATGGGATTGGTGCCCACGGTTTGCTTTTTGTGGCATAGGATGAAGTGCATTTTCCGCGTGCAGGTAATGGTAATTCCACGTTAGTAACGAAACTCTGCCAAAATTTCTACGGTTTTTGTTAGTTCGTGTTTTCGAAAGGGTTTGATTCCGGTTTAGGGAGCTAAATCGGGGTTGGGTCCTTTAAGTTTGACCGGCATTGACCAGTCGTTGACCGTTGACTTTCAGGCTGACCGGAGGACCACCGCGGGTAGCGAACTGCCATTATCGGACTTTGAAATTCCGGCCACTTTAGGCCATGGAATCGGTATGGTTTGCTTCCTCTCTTCATTTTCTATGGATTGGAACTTGGTTTGACTTGAATTGATGCCATTTTGGGGTAGTTTGAACTCGGGAAAGTTTGTGTTTTTCGCCGGATTCGGGTGGCCGGCTCTGGTCACTTTTGAGGTTGGGTGTTTGGGAGGAAAGGTTCCCCTCAACCTCTAGTTGCTTTGGGTAGAAGGAATTGAGGTTTGGTTGCCAATTTGAAGCTCGTCGGAAAGTCACCGGAATCCATGGATTCCGTGACTTTCGAGGCTATTTTCGGCCACTGTGGTGGTTGGATGGTGGTGGTCCTTTGAGAGAAGTTGTTGGGCTTAGAGAGAAGAGCATTTCTGAAAAGTTTGGTCGAGTTTGGACGCCGTCAACACCGTGCCGCCGCTGCCTGTGGTCCTGCGAGATCCGGATTTTTGAGATTTTTATGTGTTTCCGACTCGTTTTCGCGCTCCGAACACAGTCGTGAGGTTTTCGAGTTGATTTGGGTATTGGATTTTCAGTCGAGGGTTTGAGTGGAGATTTCGGGAGATTTTGTCGATTATTTTCTATCGCGTCATATGTTTCTGGGAACGGTTGGTTTCCGAGGTGTGGTACAGTGTTGTGAATTGTGGTTCTGATCATATATATTTTGTGATTATTCAGGGGATTGAGATCGTGCTTCGGGTGAGGGATCATCCGCCAGACCACGTGATTAGCGTGAGTGCGCGTTTTGCTCACCTGTGAGTGGACAATTTCTTTTCACTGATTAGTCGCGAGTCTTTAATACACGTTTTACGAGCATGAGCATGCATATGAGATTATGATTTATAGGAGCATGTGTTATACAATTATGTATTACGTATATGCATTTACCTTATACTTTATATACTTGCATAAAACTATTTATGATTTGGTTTACACAGAGTACAGTCACAGTATATATTGTTGTATCGATACACTTGCATCCCGGCTGATCCCCAAGGATGTTTACCGGGGGAGGCTCTGACCCCTGACCCGAGGCCTTTACCGAGGGGGGAGACCTCTGACCTGAGGCCTTTCTGGCTAGAATCACGTGTGGGTCTGGGATCCCGTGATTCCGACTGTACTAGCGCGGACGTGTCCATGAGTGACCCCTCAGAGTTTTACGTTGCATGCTCCGTACGCGTGAGGAATTAGAGTCTCCTCCGTGTACTATGTCATATTCATTTATTTAGACTCGCATATGTTTTTATAACATATATTATTCGGCGAAAGACATTTATTTTCGTCAACTCACTATAACGATTTTATATCTTTTCCCTAGGCTTTTCGGTTTCCGCGCCCAGTTTGCAGTTCAGATTCTGGTGTTGCACGTCACTGTCGGAGGCTTAGTATTCGAGCTACCTTTCTTTTCCAGTAGGTTTCTTGTTTTACCTACTGTTGTATATTTTGTATATATACACTAGAGGTCGCTCTGATACGTTACTGATACATGTTTTTATGTGATTTTCCCCGGATTTTCTATAAAGGACAGTTATGTTTTCTACTTTACTTTATTGTTATGATATTGAGAAATCCAGATGGGATTGGTGCCCACGGTTTGGCTTTCGTGGCATAGGATGAAGTGTATTTTCCTGGTGCAGGTTAATGGCAATTCCGCGTTAGTAGCGTTACTCTGCCGAAATTTTTGTGGTTTTTGTTGGTTCGTGTTTTCAGAAGGGGTTTGATTCAAGTGTCTAGTTGCAAAACTGTTTGGATTCATAGTCTTCAAAAGCATTGGGATTCAAACAACAACAGACAACCCATATTATGCCAGTGTCAAATAAATCTCCAGATCGATTTTATACTCTGATTAACGAAATCAATCTAGTTCTACTTATACACTGAGAATCGCTCTACCAGCACATAAGTGTTTGTATAAGAATGAGAGAGGACACAAATCTCGCAGATGTCCGACCACCTCCGCGGACCAGCACCCTCCCTCTTCTAACTAACAATGCTAGATCACTTTCTAGTCTCGATATAATTTACTATTAAATTCCTCACCTGTAAAATAGAGAACAGATCAAATTTTATGTTTCAAACAACCACAAATTAGAACAAAATGCATGTTTAATAGGCTATTGAGAATTACTTCAATCTTCACATTCTGTGGAATAGATCGTAAGCACATAACAGAATTTAGCTGTAATAACATGACTTTTTGTCGCTAAAACCTACAACACATTCAACTCGATCTACCAATAACAATTAAAACGAAGATAACACGGCAAATATCAAAGGGAACCGACAATGAAGAAGATGAATCAAACATTGGTGAGCTAGGGAAAAGCCTATTGAGCGATGAAGACTCACCAGAATGTGAGATCATGACCCAAAAATACATCGTACATGACCATTTGAAACTATTACTATCTTAGTCTAAGAGAAATAGAGAGATAAAGGAGAAGCACGTTCGTGCACGATGAGCCTTAGCCAACCCCAGTTAGGAGGAGGCACCGAGGGTGGTACGGGATGGCGGCTGAGAGCCATTATTACTGATCGTAGTAGGCGAGAGTGTCGGTGCGATGTTTTGGAGTTCAAAGCGGCGAGATGCAAAGGGGATCAATGTTGTGGTTAATGACGTGGAGTTGGAGCTGCAAGTGGAGGCGAAGTAATGATTGAGGAGAGCCGGGCACAGACCGGTAGTAGCTTTGTCGAACTTCTTCTATGAATCTCAATAGAGAGAGAGAGAGAGAGAGAGAGAGAGAGTGTGTGTGTGTGTGTGTGTGTGTGTGTGTGTATGTAAGAGAGGCTATGAATTTCAAATCGATGGTCAGATGAAAATGAAAAATCAAGAAAGAGGGAAACCACAATTTGGCTAAGTGTTGAGAGGGAAACAAAAATTTTGTGTTGGGAGGGAAATTTCCCGCCAAGACAATTGACGAAAATCGTGGTATTGCCTAACTACAATTCAGACAATAGACAAAACAAACCATTGTCTAAAATGAGACAATGGGAAAAAAAACTATTGTATGAAACACACACTACCAGAACACCTTCGTTGGCAGACAAATTTTTTCAGTCCGTTGCCTAACAAAATCGTAGGTGATGGATATGTAAACGGTCTGCTTCGGAAAAAAATTCGTCTTCTAACAACTTATTAGGAATCAGAATAGTTTTTGTCAAAAATCTGATGGCCAATAACGTTTTTAGAAGACAGATTTTTTGCGTTGTCAAATTTTGTCTTCCAATAAACATTAAAAAGACGGATTTGAATTCCGTTGTCTTAAGGAACTGTTAGAAAATGGAAAAATTGTCGTATGCTAGAAATAGGTTAATTGACTGAAATTATTCACTAGCAGACGGATTCGTCTGCTAGAAGTATCTTGTATAACAACTAGCCAGTAGCATTTCTAGATCGAACTCTTATAATCTCTTCACAACAGTTCTAACACCTCCTTTTCGGCGATTTTTTCGATCTACAACGAAAAATCTCCGATCAAAGCCCCGAAAGCATTCCCGAAGCTTCATATATTGGTTAGTGTTTGTATATACTAATTCTTTTTGAAATATTTCGATGTATTGTGAAGTAAACCGGTGATTGAATTCCGGCGATAGTTTTCCGGCGAAATTTGTCATAGGTAGCTAGAATCCCGCTCTTGATGTATAATGCTAGCTTTTGCATCGAAATGTTAGATCGATTAGTTGCTATGTTGAAAAATTATGGATTTCTAGATATTTACATATATATTATTAATTAATTAGTTTAATTTGGGTTATGCAATTTAATTAGTAATTTTTGGGTGTATATATATATGTAAGAAAGATTCTTGATCGATAGGTACGTAGCTAGATTATTATATATGTACGTACATACATGATATATATGGATAGAAAATTAATAGCTTGGTACGTAGCTTGATCGATATATATGAAGATTATTGGTTCGAATTCTAGTTAGCTTGATCAATATATATGAAGATTAGGTATATATATTGAACAAATCAAAGCGTGGGAAGATTATTGGTTCAAGCTAGCTAGCTTGATATAAAGATTAGAGTATATATATAGGTTCTAGCTAGCTTAATATATGAAGAATTAAGGTTATAAATGTGATTGGCCAGACAATTTATTATTTTGCTCATTACAAGTTACGTACTTACGCAGAATATGGACAAAAGTTGGGTATGGTTTGAGTGAGGTGATCAAAGGTATTTACAAGGAATTTACTATTTCATGCGTTTTGCAATTCAACATGGTAGAGGAAGCTCCAATTTCAAGTGTCCGTGCAGGAGATATCATAACTCAGAGTATCATACAGTTGTAGATATGTTTCTGCACTTGTCTCAATATAGTATGATGTGGGAGTACACTTCATGGACTGAATACGGTGAAGAACCAGAGGTTGATGCTCATATTGTGATAGCGGGGTTCAGATCAGGGTATCATGTTGGCTCATCCAGTAATATTGATGGACCTACTCCAAACCCCGTTATGGAACATGTCCACGATGCATTTCCGTCGTATAGTTTAAGTGGATATGGATTTTTCGAGGGTCATTATGATACTCCCAACCATGAGACAGTTCCGCTAACAAACGACTTCATGAGATCCTCTAATTATGACAAGTACAATAAACTTCTACTGGAAGCCCAGACACCGGTGCACCCATATGGTAAAGTGACTATTTTGAGTTCGGTAATGGAGGAAATAAGGTATAAAGTGAAGCAAAAATTGTCAAATGTAGCGTTCGACGATGTCCAGCGACACATAAGCAGTCTACTTCCTGATGATCACAAACTTCCAGACAGTTATTATAAAGCAAAATGGATATTGAACGACCTTGGCCTTTCTTCCACGAAAATCGACGTGTGTAAAAACAATTGTGTCTTGTTTTATAAGGAACAAACAGACCTCCAGTACTGCCCGATTTGCGGCGACTCAAGATAGCGGGTCAAGTAGAAGAACAAGAAGAAGAAAAATTTTCCATGGATGGTTCTTTGTCATTTGCCGTTGATTTCTAGATTGGAGCGATTGTACATGTCTCCGTACACGGCAGAGGCAATGAGGTAGCACGGTGAAAAGAGGTTAGATGACGGTGTGCTTAGACACCCCGTAGATGGAGAGGCTTTTTAGTCTTTCGACATGACGTTTACAGACTTCACATCAGAGGTTCGAAATGTGAGACTAGGACATTCCACATATGGGTTGAGTCCTTTTAATGATTGCCAATACAACACTTGGACCGTTTTTGTAATGCCGTACAACCTGCCTCCCTGGATGTGTATGAGAAAGGAGTTTAATTTTCTTTGTCTGATAATTCCAGGTAAATATTCCCCTGGAAAGTGTTTTGATGTGTTTATGAGACCTTTGATTGACAAGTTGAAGGAGGTGTGCGAATTTGGGATAGCTACACAAAAACGTCATTCATCATGAGAGTAGCCATTATGTGGACCATTAACAATTTTTCGGCGTACGGGATGTTGGCATCTTGCAAGATTAAAGGGAACAAGAGTTGTCCTATCTACTTAGATGACGTCAACTCCAGCTATCATGTGAAAAAGGTGTGTTACTTGGGGCATCGTAGATGGCTTCCCGAAAATAACCAATGGAGATCCAAAGCAACGAGTTTTGATTGGACGGTAGAGGATGATCCGAAACCCCGAGAGTGGTCTGGTGAAGAGATTTTTCAAAGGCTCCAACACGTTGATTTTGGAGTACTGAGAAAGTGTCCACGTGTGGTTGACGACGAAGTTGGATTTTGGAGTCACATGAGTATTTTCTTTGGACTCCCTTATTGGTCAGGGTGAAAACTCAGGATTAACCTTGACGTCATGCACATTGAGAAGAATGTATTCGACAATATCCTTGGAATAATTCTAGGCCTTGATGGGAAGAATAAGGCCACTCTTAAAGTGCGTGAAAATTTGTGGGCAATGGACATACGCCTTCACTTATGGTTAGAGAAGAGGAAGTCTGGCTAGGCCGAGATCCTTATGGCACCTTACACAGTGAAGCCGAACAAGAAGAAGGAAGTGGTCGCATGGTTCCGAAGTGTTCCATATCCATCCAACTATGCAAAAAATATATCTTATTTTGTAAATGAGGGGGAGAACAAATTTATAAATCTCAAGACTTATGTCTGTCATGTTATGATGTAACGTCTTCTTCTAGTGGTAATTTGACCTTATTTGCATGGTGACGTGGTAGAGCCGTTAGTAGCGCTGTCCAGGTGGTGGCAGAAGTTATGTGCAAGAGAGTTGAAGAAGTCAGATGTAGTTGAATTGAAAGAATAGATTGTGTACATTCTTTATAAATTGGAGAGGATTTCCCCTCTGATTTCTTCGACGTCATGATTCACCTAATGATCCACCTGAAAGGATCCAACCCTGATTTAGTTTCCTAAACTGGAATCAAACCCCTTTTGAAAACACGAACTTTCAAAAGCCATAGAAATTTCGGCAGAGTTTCACTATATCGCGGAATTACCATTAACCTGCACCCGAAAACACACTTTATCCTATGCCACAAAAGCCAAACCGTGGGCACCAATCCCATCCGGAGTTCTCAAAATCATATCATAATATAAAATAATAACCAAAACAGTGACTTTACAGAAATCCGGGAAAATCATATGAAAATATAAACATCAAAGTATTCAGAGCGACCTCTAGTATATATATACATAAATACACAGCAGTAGGCTAAACAAGAAACCTACTGAGAAAGAAATGTAGTTCGAACACTAAGCCTCCGACTGCGACGTGCGACACCAAAATCCGAACTGTAAACTGGGCACGGAAATCGAAAAGCCCAGGGGAAAGGCAAATAAAATCGTTAGAGTGAGTGGACGAAAATAAACTTATGTCTTTCACCATTTACATAACATAAAAATAATGCGAGTTCTTAAAATAAATGGAGGTGTCGGGCGAATCTCTCAAGATCGACGGTGATAGACTAGGTGAATTTCTCAAGCCTAGTGGGCACATCAGGCGAATCTCTCAAGCCTGGAACTGGACTACAGGTGATCAGCCGAGTAGTCAATGCATCGATACTAAGTAAATGCCATCACCAATAAAACATAAAACAATACCTCCAAAACAATAAATAATCTCAATATTGTACTGGAAATAAATACTGAAACCAAGAACTCGCTACGACAGTGTAAATAAATGTCCACTCACACATAAGCACAGCGCGTATACGCGCTAATCCTGAGATCCGGCGGAAGATCCCTCGCCAAGCGTACGATCACGATCCCCTGAATAATCACAAAATATCACTGATCAAAATCACAATTCAATACTCTGACCCACACCTCGGAAACCAACCATTTCCGGAAATATATAACTCGGATAACGAAAGAATCGCCGAAAATCCCCAAACACTCCACATAAAAATCCACTACTCAAATCAACTCGAAAACCTCAAGGCGACGATCGGGGCGCGATTACGAGTAAAACGGCATAAAACTTGACAAAATCCAAAAAGTCAACGCCTCGCCGAAGCTCCACCGTTGACTGTCGCCGGCGGCGGCGGCGTGCCGTCATCGGAGAGATTTTTCCGACGAGGAATGCCCAGATTTCTTCTCCTCCTCGAGCCTAATACTTTTCTCCACTACCACAACCTCCAATTCCGCCGTAATTCACCGGAAAACAACTCAAAATCCATGCCAGAATTCTCCCTCCGATCACCGTTCCTAATCACCTCAAACCTCAACCAAAATCAACAGTAATTACCCAAAAATCATCATGGAGTTGAAGGGAACCCTTCCCCCCACAACCCCGACACCGAATCTCGCCGGAATCTGCCACCCGATTCTGACAAAATTCCTCAATTTCAACCTCTCTGTTCTCCCTCAATTCACCATCAATTCCAACCAAATCAAGTCCTAATCATTAGAAAATTACAAGGGGAAGCCATACCTACCAAAACCATGGCCGGAAATGTCTGGAAACCTCAAGTCCGACGGTGAAAACGAACCGGGTTAACTCGACCCACTCGGTCAACGGGTCAACGCGGGTCAGGTTCAGTCAAAGCTAGTCAAACGGCCCAAAATGCAACCTTTCAATAATTTTTACGACTATTCAACTATTTATACATCGTGAATCAACTCTATCCACAATTCGGATAACTCAAACTCGAACGGATAAACACGACTAACTCGGCGATAATTTCAATTATTCATTTTATATTCCTCGATTATTCAAAAAATCCTCGGAAAGCTCCCACGAACTCGAAATCAAATTCTCTACATTTCCCCCGAACAAACCTAAATCAAATCCGTGTCCGAAAACTAAGTCGTGAACGAAGTTGCATATTCGATTAATTACGATAAACCTCAATTACTCGTAAAACTCGCAAATTAAACTAATTACTATACCAATTCTGGTCCGGGTGAAAGGACCTAACCCCGATTTAGTTTCCTAAATTGGAATCAAACTCCTTCTGAAAACACGAACTTACAAAAACAATAGAAATTTCGGCAGAGTTTCACTATATCGTGGAATTATCATTAACCTACACCCGAAAACACACTTCATCCTATGTCACAAAAACCAAACCGTGGGCACCAATCCCATCCAGATTTCTCAATATCATATCAATAACGTAAAGTAATAAGCAAAACTGTACTTTACATAAATCCGGAAAAATCATATGAAATTATAAACATCAGAGTATTCAGAGCGACCTCTAGTATATATATACATAAATACACAACAGTAAGCTAAACAAGAAACCTACTGGAAAGGAAAAGTAGCTCGAATACTAAGCCTCCGACTGCGACGTGCGACACAAGAATCCGAACTGCAAACTGGGCATTGAAAACAAACAGCCCAGGGAAAGACATATAAACCGTTACAGTGAGTGGATGAAAATAAATGTCTTTCGCCGATTAATATATGTTATAAAAACATATGTGAGTCGAAATGAATGAATATGATATAGTACAAGGGAGACTCTAACTCCTCACGCATACAGAGCATGCATCATAAAATCCCGCGGGGTTACTCATGTAAACCTACGCGCTAGTACAGTCTGAATCACGGGATCCCAACCCACACGTGATTCTAGCCAGAAAGGCCTCAGGTCAGAGGTCTGCCTCCCCCCCAGTAAAGGCCTTGGGTCAGGGGTCACAGCCTCGCCAGGTAAACATCCTCGGGGATCAGCCAGGATGCAAGTGTATCGATACTGTGACGACCCGAACCAGAATCCGTAGAGTAATCAACTTAATTCACGAGTTAGCGCGAAGTCACTGTTTTCCGATAATTGATTGATTTGTCGGTTTTAATTACGACTTAATTATTGGCCAAGAATTTGAGTTGAGTCTCTTCTCGAGAGTTGTTGTACACATGATTTTGAGTTCGTGGGTGGTTCCGGATGATTATTTCGACGACCGAGGAATATAATATGAATATTTGAAGTTTTAGAATATCGTCGAGTTTATCCGAATCGTAATGGTTATCCGTTTTGGACCGTCGATAGTCCCGAGAAGCGAGTATAAATATCAGAAATAGTCAAAAATTGTCGAAAATCACTGTTCGGGAAGTTTGACCAGCGTTGACCCATTCTGACGCGTTAACCCGCGTTGACCGGAGAAGAAAAAGTCCACCGCCGCTGACTCGCCAGCGACTCTCCGTTTCCGGCCGCCTCCGGCCTTGTTGTTGGTATATTTCGAATTCTTGTTTGATTTGCTACTGTTTGGAACTTGGAATTGCTTGATTTAGTGATGAATTAAGGGAGAAATGTCGATTTGAAATTTTGGGGATTTTGGCCGGAATCGGCTTCGACAGGGGAAGGTGTTCCGGCGACTTTCTGAGGGGGGTTTGTGTTGGAAATTGTTGGTTTTGAGGTAGGTAGGTGGATCCTTGAGGTTAGGAGGCCGGGTTGGCCTCACTGCGACGGAATTGGACAGAGGAGCATTTTCCAGCCGGTGAGGGATTTGGACTTTCGAGCTGTTTTCAGGCGTATGTGGCCGGAATTGAGTTTAGCCACAGTTGAGAGATGTGTTAGGCTTGTTGAGGAGAAGCTTCGGTGAGCTTCGCCGCTGGAAAATCTCTCCAGTTGACGGCGCGCCGGCGGCGCCGGCAACAGTCAATGGTGGAGCTTCGGCGACCGTTGACTTTTTGGAAATGTCTCGAGTTATATGTCGTTTCGCTCGTATATGCGCCCCGATTATCGCCTTGAGGTTTTCGAGTTGATTTGGGTACCGGATTTTCAGTCGAGGGTTTGAGTGGAGATTTCGGGAATTTCGTTGATTATTTTTGTATCCGTTTTACGTTTCAGGGAACGGTTGGTTTTCGAGGTGTGGTACAGTGTTGTGAATTGTGATTTTGATCAGATATATTTTATGATTATTCAGGGGATCAAGATCGTGCTTCGGGCGAAGGATCTTACGCCGGACCACGTGATTAGCGCGAGTGCGCGCTTTGGTCACCTGTGAGTGGACACTTTTATATTTTCACAGTCGTTGCGAGTTCGTGATTTTCCGTATTTATTTATATACGATGTTGAGCTTATTTAGTATTTTTGGAGGTATTATTTTATATTTTATGGTGATGGCGTACTTGCATCGATGCTTTGGCTACTCGGCTGATCACCGGTAGTCTGACCAGAGTTGAGAGATTCCTCTGGACTACAGTTGAGAGATTCCTCTGGGCAGGGTTGAGAGATTCCCCTGTTATGCCACCAGGGTTGAGAGATTCCCTTGGCCTATCACCCTCGGGCTTGAGCGATTCGCCTGACACCTCCATATATATTTTCCGAACTCGCTATACTTGTTATTTGTATATGAAATTGGTGAAAAGCATATGTTTATTTTTGTCCACTCACTCTAACGTTTTATTGCCTTTTCCCTGGGCTTTTCGGTTTCCGTACCCAGTTTGCAGTTTGGATTCTGGTGTCTCACGTCGCGGTCGGAGGCTAGTTGTTCGAGCTACCTGTCTTTTCTAGTAGGTTCCTTGTTTCGCCTACTGTTGTATATTTTGCATATATACACTAGAGGTCGCTCTGATACGATACTGATACATGTTTTATATGGTTTTTCCCCGGATTTTCTATATAGTACAGTTATGTTTACTGTTTATTATTATTGTTATAATATTGAGAAATCCAGATGGGATTGGTGCCCACGGTTTGGCTTTTGTGGCATAGGATGAAGTGTATTTTCCGGGTGCAGGTTAATGGCATTTCCGCGTTAGTAGCGTTACTCTGCCGAAATTTTTATGGTTTTGTTGGTTTGTGTTTCCAGAAGGGGTTTAATTCCGGTTTAGGAAACTAAATCGGGGTTGGGTCCTTTCAGATACAATAACATATACTGTGACTGTACTCTGTGTAAATTAAATCATAAATAGCATGTATTAAGCATAATATAAATGTGTATTCATAATATATAATTATATAAGCATATTTGTCGATACATATTCGTAAATGCATAATCGTAAAGCACATGCTCGTATAAATCATAATCTCATATGCATGCTCATACTCGTGAAACGTATAGTAAGGACTCGCAACCAATCAGTGAAAAGAAAGATGTCCACTCACAGACAAGCACAGCGCGCAAACGCTCTAATCCGGAAATCCGGCGGAAGATCCCTCGCCAAGCGTACGATCTCGATCCCTTGAATAATCACAAAATATCACGGATCAAAATCACAATTCATTACTCTGTACCACACCTCGGAAACCAAATATTTCCGGAAACATATAACTCGGATACAAAATAATTGTCGAAAACCCCCAAATACTCCACATAAACCCTCGACTTAAAATCTTGTATCCAAAGCAACTCGAAAACCTCAAGGCTACGATCGGGGCGTGATTACGAGCAAAAACGGCATAAAATTTGTCAAATTCCAAAAAGTCAACCCTTCGTCGGACCGCCGCCGCGCGGCATCAACAGTGGCGGATTCTGGCCAAACTTTCCAGATCACAAGTACTCCTAAAGCCCAACACATCTCTCTTTTACACCAAGCCCTAATTCCAAGCCCACCGGCCGAAAATCACCACGAAACCCACAAAATCCATGGATTCTGGTGAGGTTTCTGGCGAGCTCCAAATGGCGACCAACTTCAAAAACTCTTCACCCAAAAGCTTCCTTGGGTTGAGGGGAGAAAAACCCCAAACCCCTACGACCCCAAAAGTGGCAGGAAATGGCCACCCAATTCCGACAAACACCACGAACTTCACCGAGCTCGTTCTCCACCTATACCTTATCAAATCACACAAATCCAAGTCCTAAACCATAGGAAATCAAGAGGAGAACCTAACCATACCCAAATTCTAGCCGGAGGGTGCCGAAAACGGAAAGTCCAGGGCGAGTCAACGGCGGTGCGGTTCTCCCTTGGTCAACGCGAGTCAACGGTCTTCTTTTCGTCAAACGACGGTCAAACATCCAAAACAGTGATTTTCGACAATTTTCTGAGTATTCCGATATTTATACTCGTGGCTCGATACGATCGACGGTCCAAATCGAATCACATCCACGTTTCGGATAAATCAAACTCAAACGGATTAACACGACTAAATCACGCAATTTCAAATATTCATAACATATTCCTCGGTTATCGAAACAATTATCCGAAACCTCCTGCGAACTCAAAATCATGCATACTACAACTCTCGTGAAGAGACTCATCTCAAATTCTCGCCCGATAAATTAGTTGTGAATGAACCCGCTAAAACTGCTCAATTACGACAATTGTGATTACTCGTAAAACTCGCGGATTAAGCCGATTAACGTACTAATTCTGATTCGGGTCGTCACAAATCTACCCCCCTTAAAACAAATTTCGACCTCGAAATTTACATACCTGCTAGGTGAATAGATATGGATACTATTCCCGCATACGTTGCTCGGTCTCCCAAGTGGCTTCCTCAACTGAATGATTCTACCATAAGACCTTCACAAGCGGTATAACTCTATGCCTCAACTCCTGCTCACGCCGATCGAGAATTTGTACTGGCTCCTCCACATATGTCAGATCCTCCCAGATAGGAAGCTGATATGGCGCCAAAACATGTGATGGATCTGAAATGTAATTCCGCAATATCGAGAAATGGAAAACATCGTGTACTCGAGCCATCTCAGAAGGCAACTCCAATCTGTAAGCCACGACACCAACTCTCTCTGTAATCTCGTACGGACCGATATACCGTGGTCGAACCTTGCTGCGCTTCTCGAAGCACACAACTCCCCTCCATGGAGACAATTTCAGAAAGACCCAATCGCTTACCTCGAACTCGAGATTCTTTCTTCTCACGTCTGCATAACTTTTCTTTCGGTCTTGGGCAATCTTCAGTCTATCCCGAATAATCTGAATGTCCTCTGTAGTACTCTTCACCAGATCAGGACCAATGAGCCATCACTTGCCTACCTCACTCTAACACAATGGAGTACGGCACTGCTTTCCGTATAGGGCCTCATACGGTGCCATGTCTATACTGGCCTGATAACTGTTGTTGTAAGCAAACTCGATCAAATGCAGTTGTTGGTCCCAATTTCCTCTAAATTGCAAAACACAAGACCGCAACATATCCTCGAGGGTTTGGATAGTTCGCTCAGACTGCCCATCAATCCGAGGATGAAAAGCTGTACTGAAATGCAATCTGGTCCCCAACGCTCACTGCAATGCCTGCCAGAACTCTGAGGTGAACTGACTATCTCGGTCAGAAACAATGGATACAGGCACACCATGCAAACGAACGATCTCCGCCAAATACAGCTTTACCAATCTGCTTACTGAAATCTTCCATGGAAGTGCGAGGAAATGAGCAAATTTCCAATAACTCAAATACCAGTATTACCAGCAGAAGTACGTGGTAACTGATACACGAAATCCATGGTAATGTGCTCCCACTTCCAAACAAGAATCTCCAAGGGCTATAACTTTTCCGCAGGTTTCTGTCTCTCTGCTTTAACTTGCTGACAAATGAGACATCTGCTCACATATGCTGCGATCTCCCTTTTCATATTTCGCCACCAGTAATAAGCTCGAAGTGTACAAAACATCTTCGTACCACCGGGATGCATAGCATTAGCAGAACAATGAGCTTCGTCTAAAATCTCTTTCTTTAAACCCTCATCCCTGGGTACACATAATCTGCCTCGGAATAGCAATGTACCATCATCACTCAACCGGAACTCTGTTGGCACACCATTCCGAATCTGGTCTTCTTGTCCAACAGATAGGAATCAGCATCCTGAGCTTCCAGAACCTGATCAACCAATACCGGTCGAACCTAGAAGCTAGCCAACAAGGCTCCATCATCATCCCACTCAAATTCAGCTCCCATAGCCTGTAGCTCTGCTAACATGGATACTCTGGCTACGCACACATGAAACAATTAAGCTCCAGATTTCTGACTGAGTGCATCAGCAACGACATTAGCCTTCCCTGGATGATACTCAAAGGTGTAATCATAATCATTAATCAACTCCATCCATCTGCGCTGTCTCATATTCAAGTCTGGCTGCGTGGGCAAATAGGTGAGACTCTTGTGATCTGTGTATATCTTGCACTGAGCTCCGTACAAGTAGTGTCTCAAACTCTTTAAGGCTAATACAATGGTGGCCAACTCCAAATCATGCGTAGGATAATTGACTTCATATGGTTTCAGCTGCCTGGAACCAAAAGCCACCACTCTGCCATGCTGCATCAAAACACAACCAAGTCCCAATTTCGATGCATCGCTGTAAACCACAAACTCTCCACTGTCATCAGGTAGACTCAGAACCGGTGCAGTAGTCAACTTTTCCTTCAAGAGCAAATAACTCTCCTCACATGCATCAGACCACTCGAACTTGACACCTTCCTTCGTCAATCTGGTAAGTGGATTGACAATCTGTGAAAAATCCTGCACAAAGCACCGATAATAACCTGCCAAACCCAAGAAACTCCTGATCTCTGGTACGGTTGTAGGTCTACTCCAATTCAACACGGCTTCAATCTTGTCAGGATCTACGCTGACTCCCTCAGCAGATATCACGTAACCCAAAAACTTCACGCTATTTAACCAAAACTCACACTAGCTGAACTTCGCAAACAGCTGATTATCTCGCAAAGTCCGCAAAACAGCTCGCAAATGTTTCTTGTGCTGGCCCACACTCCTGGAGTAAATCAGGATGTCGTCGATGAACATGATCACAAACTTGTCTAGGAATCGCCTAAACACCCAGTTCATCAAGTCCGTGAAAGCAGCGGGGGCATTGGTCAACCCAAACGGCATAACTAAAAACTCATAATGCCCATATCGTGATCTAAAAGCTGTCCTGGCCACATCTGACTCCCTGATCCTCAACTGATGATATCCAGACCTGAGATCAATCTTCAAAAAGATTGAAGCTCCCTTGAGTTTGTCAAACAAGTCATCAATCCATGGCAACGGATACTTGTTCTTCACGGTGACTTGATTCAGCTTCCGGTAATCAATACACAACCGCATGGAACCATCCTTCTTCCGCACAAATAGTACAGGAGCACCCCACGGTGATACACTGGGTCATATGAAACCTTTCTCCAGCAATTCTTGAAGTTGAATCTGTAGCTCCTTCAACTCCGCTGGCGCCATACAATAAGGTGCCTGTGATATGGGTCCAGTGCCTGGTAAAAGCTCAATGGTGAAATCGATTTCTCGAACTGGAGGAACACCTGGTAATTCCTCCGGAAACATATTTGGAAACTCAGAAACCACCTTAATATCACTAATGTCTGGTACAGCAGCCGTAGTATCCACCACATGAGCCAAATATGCAACACAACCCTTCTTAATCATCTGCTCGGCCTTCATCGCTGAAATCACACATGGCCATGAAGTATTCTTCTCACCGCGAAACATTATCTCAGGAAAACCTGGGCATCGAAACACAACCTCCTTCTTGTGACAGTCAAACATAGCCCAATGTGTCTCCAAGAAGTCCATACCCAAAATCACATCAAAATCGACGTATCCAGCAATAACAAATCCGCGGATAACCCATAACCTCCAACAAAGATCTCACAATCCCTATGCACCCAACCAATACTCAAAACCTTACCGGATGGATACAACACTCTCCATAACCCCGGAAGTGGAGATCCGGGCATAATAGCTAAAGATGGTGGTGGTGTTAGAATACTCTGTTCTTCCTCAAACTCAGACTCTGAACCTGAATGTCTTTCTTGCTCAGATAGTTCACCACCACTGTTCACGTTCATTGACCGTTGTCCCTGCTGCTTCCTGTTTTGCCTTGCTGAGCGTTCAATCTCCGGATCAAGTAATAATGGCTCAGCGCTTCTTGTGTGCCTAGTACGCATACACAATGCTCCTGCACACATAACAGACAGTAAAACTCAAAAGAAAAAAGAAGAACAAAACAAAACATAACTGAAAATTAAATACTCTATTAGGACTTAGAATTAAGCAATTCCCCGGCAACGGTGCCAAAATTTGACAAGGCGGTTTAACACCTCTCAAAGATACCCTATTCACAACCTGGATATATCAATGTAGTAAGATAAATAGGGGTTATCGAGCACGAGGAATCGGTGAAACTAAATCCTAACACACTACTATGTTGACAGACTCGACTACAGAACACTAATGATATGCGAACCTAAGCTAGACAGACTCAAATGCTACGAAATTTTGACACAATGAAGTAGACACAGTGGCGGACTACGACACAAAATTTGAGGGTTTTCTGAGTTGATTTGGTTACTGAAATAAATCGGCTAAGCTACAGCTAATGCAGAAAGTAAATGCTGAAAGTAAATTGTTGTAGAAAACTAATGAGATATGAATGTTAAGAACTTCTCTCCACCCTAGACATACTTACGACCTCCCCAATATAATTGAACTAACCATGGATGAATACTCTCCACACAAGAGCTTTGGTTAAGTCATCTTATGTATTACACTCTCTTACTTGGCATGAAAGAGGGAGGGACAATCCGCTCGATCTTGATCCTCACTTAACCGACTTATACATATGGTGATGTAAGCCTAGAGAACTGAAGTCATTACGTTCTAAGAATGTTTGAAGAATAACAGAGCTTCAAGGGTTGATAAGGTGGTCACCCTTACATCACTAAGGCTTGTTTCACACAAATTCATGTTTGTCTCTAGAGAATATGCAATGATAAGGTGGTCATATACATAATCAAGACTATAGATCCTAAGCCATGCATCTAAGCGTGCACTCAAAGAAACATGAATATAGAAAACATACGGTGAGAAAACAGTGAAACAAAACTCATCCAAATAATTAATAGAATCAAAAGGGGTTCAAAATCGTAAGCATATCTAGGGCTTCAATCAGCCCCTAACAAAGGAAATTTAGCTACTCATAGTTTTAAATAATAGCATTGAAGAATTCATGAAAGATGAACAAAAGAAGAAGAAGAAATAAACTCTTGATCCCCGTCGGAATCGTATGCTTGCAGTTCGGTTCCTCTTTCCTTCCACTTCTTCTTCTTTCTTTATTCTCCTTTATTCTTCTTTTTGTCTTTTCTTCTCTTGCTCTCTCGCCAGCCTCCTTTTTCTTTCTCTAGCTAGCTAACTATATATATATACCTTAATTAACCTAGCTAGCTAAAGAGAAAGCCACGTGCATGCAATCCAACATGCACAAGGACTCTGTAATCTTTTCCTCGCCAAGCCACCGTACGTCAGTCCACTTGCCATATATATCTATATGCATGCAACATAATTAAGTACTTAACCCAGCAATATCACGTGCACCAGTACGTCTCCAATTCCAAATAGAGTTCCTCCCAAAGTCCAAGTCAAACACCACTTCAACTTCTGTTTCTCACCAACTTTGCTCGCCAGGCATCTCTTAATTGTATATATAAATAAGCTCCTCGCCAAGACTTGGCTGCTCCCCTTTGTATACTTTTCAAATTAGGATTCCTTGACCTCGGAAGTCTTCCTCTTCCACAATAACTCCTAAAATATATTATTTAATCTCCTTTTCTTCATTAATCTCCAAAGTACCTAAAAACAAATAAACTTAATTAATTCACTCAATTAATACCAATAAACTAAATATAGGGAACAAATTAAATACCAAATAGACGCATAAATATGCGACTATCAGCTGTACATACTCAAATATACTTAGTATCACAACTACAGAAGTCTACAGAACCTGAAACCTAATGCTCTGATACCAAGCTGAAAGGACCCAACCCTAATTTAGTTTCCTAAACTGGAATCAAACCTCTTCTGAAAACACGAACTTGCAAAAACCATAGAAATTTCGGCAGAGTTTCACTATATCGTGGAATTATCATTAACCTGCACCCGAAAGCACACTTCATCCTATGCCACAAAAACCAAAACGTGGGCACCAATCCCATCTGGATATCTCAATATCATATCAATAACGTAAAGTAATAAGCAAAACTGTCCTTTACAGAAATTCGAGAAAATCATATGAAAATATAAACATCATAGTATTCAGAGCGACCTCTAGTATATATATACATAAATAAACAACATTAGGCTAAACAAGAAACCTATTGGAAAAGAAAAGTAGCTCGAATACTAAGCCTCCGACTACGACGTGCGACACCAGAATCTGAACTGCAAACTGGGCATTGGAAACAAAGAGCCCAGGGAAAGACATATAAACTGCAAACTGGGCATTGGACGAAAATAAATGTCTTTCGCCGAATAATATATGTTATAAAACATATCCGAGTCGAAATGAATGAATATGATATAGTACACGAGGGAGACTCTAACTCCTCACGCGTACAGAGCATGCATCGTAAAATTCCGTGGGGTCACTCATGAACACGTCCGCACTAGTACAGTCCGAATCATGGGATCCCAGACCCACATGTGATTCTAGCCAGAAAGGCCTCAGGTCGAAGGTCTGCCCCCCCCCCCCCCCCGGGTAAAGGCCTCGGGTCAGGGGTCACAACCTCGCTCGGTAAACATCCTCGGGGATCAGCCGAGATGCAAGTGTATCGATACAACAACATATACTGTGACTATACTCTGTGTAAACCAAATCATAAATAGTTCATGCAAATGTATTAAGAATAATGTAAATGCGTATTCGTAATATATAATTATATAAGCATATTTGTCGATGCATTCGTAAATGCATAATCGTAAAGCACATGCTCATATAAATCATAATCTCATATGCATGCTCATACTCGTGAAATGTATAATAAGGACTCGCAACCAATCAGTGAAAAGATAGATGTCCACTCACAGACAAGCACAGCGCGTAAACGCGCTAATCCGGAGATCCGGCGGAAGATCCCTCGCCAAGCGTACGATCTCGATCCCCTAAATAATCACAAAATATCACGGATCAAAATCACAATTCATTACTCTCTACCACACCACGGAAACCAACCATTTCCGGAAACATATATCTTGGATACAAAATAATCGTCGAAAACCCTCAAATACTCCACATAAACCCTCGACTTAAAATTCCGTATCCAAAACAACTCGAAAACCTCAAGGCTACGATCAGGGCGCGATTACGAGCAAAACGACATAAAACTTGTCAAATTCCAAAAAGTCAACCCTTCGCCGGAGCACCGCCGCCGGCGGCGGTGCGACGTCAACAGTGGTAGATTCCGGCCAAACTTTCCAGATCACAAGTACTCCTCAAGTCCAACACATCTCTCTTCTACACAAAGCCCTAATTCCAAGCCCACCAGCCAGAAATCACCACGAAACCAACGGAATCCATGGATGCCGGTGAGGTTTCCGGCAAGCTCCAAACGGCGACCAACTTCAAAAACTCTTCACCCAAAAGCTTCCTTGGGTTGAGGGGAGCAAAACCCCCAACCCCTCCGACCCCAAAAGTGGCCGGAAATGGCCACCCGATTCCGGCAAACACCACGAACTTCACTGACCTCGTTCTCCACCTATACCTCATTAAATCACACAAATCCAAGTCCTAAACCATAGGAAATCAAGAGGAGAAGCTAACCATACCCAAATTGTAGCCGGAGGTGGCCGGAAACGGAAAGTCCATGGCGAGTCAACGGCGGTGAGGTTTTCCCTCGGTCAACGCGAGTCAACGGTCTTCTTTTGGTCAAACGACGGTCAAACTTCCAAAACAGTGATTTTCGACAATTTTCTGACTATTCTGATATTTATACTTACGGCTCGATATGATTGACGGTCCAAATCGAATCACATCCACGTTTCAAATAACTCAAACTCAAACGGATAAACATGACTAAATCATGCGATTTCAAATATTCATATCATATTCCTCGGTTATCGAAACAATTATCCGAAACCGCCTACGAACTCAAAATCATGCATACTACAACTCTCGTGAAGAGACTCATCTCAATTTCTCGCCCGATAAATTATTCGTGAATGAACCCGCTAAAACTGCTCAATTACGACAATTGTGATTACTCGTAGAACTCGCGGATTAAGCCGATTAACGTACTAATTCTTGTTCGGGTTGTCACACCAGGTCGTCACACCACCTCCCGGAATAAGTGTTGATTTCTGGTCCGGTACACTACACTTCGATGTATCCCCAGGAAAGGTACATTGTCTTACTCATGATTGATGAATCACTTCTTATCGCCGACTTTTATATATATGCAAATGTCTTATTGAATAATTTCATCACAATTCTTTGCAGACAACTTGGACAATATAAAAAATATGTCAAAAATCGCCCTAACCCAGAAGGTTCTATGGCAGAAACGTACATTAAACATGAGTGTGTGACCTTCTGTAACTTGTATGTCAAAGATTCCATCGAGCCACCCCCTTCTAACTCCTCCAATACACTTGATCGCTTTAATCTTTCCTTCATCATAGATGTTGTACAAGCCTTTGGACCTGTACACAAGAGTTCAGAAAGATTAAGCAGAGAAGAACTCATTGAGGCACAAGATGTTGTGTTGCGGGACTATACCGAGGTCGATCAATTCATGCTTCTATATTTCGAAGCACTTCATGAAGAAGCTCCTAGACTTACTCATACACAGTTGAAAGAACAACAAAATAAGCAATTTCTAGATTATTTCCAAGGATGGGTATATGTGATTATGTAAATTATATATTATATATTGCATCAAAATATTGCTTGTCATACCTAGCTTATGTTCATAATTTTGCAGATGACGAGTCTTCAAAGAATTAACCACTGTAGTTGGTACACAACAGCCCTGCATTATTTGGCCAACAAGCCCCAAAGATATGAGATTTATTCTGCATGTGATGTGAGCGGGGTAAAGTTTCGGAAATTAATGAGGGATGAACGCAAGAGAACACAAGATTGTGGGATCTCAGTAGGAGAAAAAGATGATTTATACTATGGGGTTGTTGTCAATGCCATCAAGTTAATATACGTAAATGGAATGCCTGTCGTGCTTTTCAAATGTAAATAGTTCAACACTGACCCGAATATGTGAAATAGTACGAAGAAGGATCTTGGCTTGTTATTGGTAAATGGTAACACAAGCTAGTACGATGATGAGCTATTCACTCTTGCCACCTTAGCTAAGCAAGTGTTCTATCTTGATGACCCGAAGGGGGGGGTGCTTGGAAAGTAGTTGACCATATGTGTCATCCTAATATTTGGAATGCAACAACACGTGAGGGGTTGTTTGAAACAGAAGTGTGTGATAGGAATGATGTTAACAATCCATATCAAGAGCCTGATATTGCTGCTATCCCAGAAACTGCTATTTTACAGTTGAACGAAGATCTAGGAACTCTACACAACTCCAGACAAGGCCGCTTAACTCGAATGAACTCGAAGAACTAGAACACGTTAATAACCACACTGATGACAAGGATGAAGAAGAAGCTAAGGAAGATGAATATGAGGAGGATGAAGACTCAGAGGATGAGGATGATACAGATTATGAAAGTAAATAATGTATCACATGCATAATTTATTTGGATTTGTAATAATTCTACCTAATTTTGAATTATTTATCGATTGCGATTTGAATTTATATGAATGATTATGATTGTTTTAGGCAGGAACAGTTACGTACAAGCAGGAAAGATGCAACCAAATACTGAAACTCATTCCAAAATCTGACTCAATACTTAGTAGACGGACGCTTCATATTTCGTTCTCTTACCACTTCGTTAACTGACGGATTACTCATATTTCGTCTGCTAACCAAGTAGTACGGAAACGAAATTTTCATATTCGTTGTCTTACATAAAACCTAGACCCTAAAACCTACCTCTAAACCACAAACCCAACCCTAAACCTTGTTTTCTTTAGCAATAGAATTATCAATATTCTGTCAGTTGACATGAAACCCTAAACCCTAAACTTAACCTAAACACAACCCATTAACCCTAAACCCTGTATTATTAGGCAACACAATTATAAAAATCATTTGTCTATATCAAATGACCAGAGTTCCAACCCTAGCCTCCAAAATAGACTACCCACTACTCATAATTAGAATCAAGTTTGAATACATTAATAAAGTAAATAGAGTGAAGAAATAACCAACGAATCTCCCAAAAACAAGTCAAGCTTAAGTCCTCCTTTGTGCTTCTAACTTCACTTCTTTGGTCAAAAGTGTCTTCAAACTTGTAGAGGAGGAAAGGGCAACCTCTAGGACTCAAAGAAACCAAGGGGAAGAATGATTACTTCTCACTTCTTCCAGCTCAAGAGAATCACCCAAACCTTGGAGGCATGGATGAGAGAAGAAAGTGATAGATGGTACTGAGGGATAGTGGAAGAGGTTCGGCCAAGGCATGCAAGGCTAGGTCTCTTGGATTTATATAGGGTTGGGAAGAGAGGAAGATTGAAATATAAATCTAAATTCTCTTTAGATAACTCAAAACATGGAAAAATGAGTAAAATGAAGTGTGATGTGTATGATGGTGTGGGGAGCTAGACCAAGAGGGGATATGTATGAGAAAATGAAGTTTTTTTGTGAGCTCTTAGATGTGTTAGAGTGACCATGAAGTTTTATCTAAGGGCTACAACTTGTAATCCCCTTTTCTTGGCTTCTAGGCTAAAGTCCAAACCATGCCTAACATATCCAAAATTCAAATGTGTGAAACGCTAACTAAATCGTTTAGGGTTTGCATCTAGGTAGTTTGGGCCTCCTTTTAGGCCTACCTTGAAGTGTTTGGGCCATATTTGATTGTCCGTCTAGCCATGGATAAATCCGACAATTTTTCGGCAACTTCTGATAACTTCCAATGACCACTTTTTGTCTTTTTCTCAAATTTCCTCTAAATACTCTCATGACTTTGTAAATGTTCTTGGCTTTTCCAAAAAGTGATTAATTTCCATATTTAAAAGTGTTTTTGTAACGACCCCTACCAAATTAGGAAATTAATCATCATTAATCGCCTTAATTAAGAAGGTAAGTTGCGTACGTCAAGTTTATTGAGGTTCGTCGCGATTTAGAAATCGACTGTTTATATGTTATAAATTTAGACTTGCTTTCTTCATCACCGTTGTTGAGAATATTATTACGAGCTCGAGCATATTTTTATTTTATTTTTTGGAGGTACAAGCAATTAGTTACAAATTTTAGAAGTTTCACGGAAAATATATTTTTTTTTAAAATGCAATTTTCTTATGGTGATTCATCGTAACCGTCCAATTGAACAGTAAATATGTTCGGGGCATTGATCTTGGATTGATCTATGGGTATAAATACCTTGGGTTCACTCGGGTTGTTAGAGTGACCCAGTTGACCCGTGGCGTTGACCCGTCGGTGGACCCGACCTGTTTCACTAATCCGGGTCGGACCTTCGCCATCCGACCACCTCGGGCCGCCGCTCCAAACCTAATCAGAAGCCTTCTCTCTCCTCGACCTCTTCATGTAATCAAAATCGACATCCATCACGATTCTGGGGAGATTCGACGCCGAGAAGATCTTGAAATCTTCCCGAACTTCTCGTCGTCGACGGCGACGATTCCGGCGACGGCGGGTGGCGAGACCTTGGTGTTTTTCATCCCCGCAGCTCCAGGAGTCAAACACGATCTCTCTCTAGTCACGTGGTGGCCGGAGGTGATCGGCCGGACTCTAACCGATTTTGGCGAATCTCAACGCTTTTCGAGGTGATTTTCGGCTCCTTCCGATATGTTATTAGGTAGCAGGTTGTTTCACCGTATATACTTCTAGATCATTAATCAGCGAGGTGGTGATTCCTACCGCTTTGGCATATTAGCACTGCGGGTAATGTGAACACTTATTCTATCTGAGAAGGTGTGGTCCCATAGTTGTGGACAAGATGAATAAAGTATCAAGGTATAACATAATCGTGAAAATTGAATAGTACAACTCATCTTAAGGATCATAAAGGACTTTCAATGGGTTGTAATGGGGCTAAGGCTAAGGCATTCGAATATTTAACGAAATTGAATTTGGACAAAACAATCGTTAGATATATTCGTCTTAACTTAACATGTAGGTGGACAAATTTTTTGTAAATACGAAGTTCGTGAAGGGTTTGATCATAGTCAACCATAAAACCAAAATTTCAACGAAACGGAAACGTTGATATAAAAATCTTTGTAACTCCGATTTTTGAACCGTCGACACTCACAGTCCAAGAATTGTTTACTCTATGCCCTCGATGAAAAAATATGCATTTTAAGATGGTATACATGGTCGTACTCTTAGAGGTTAGATTATGAAAATCTACTTAGACGAAGTAAGTGGTTGACTTTCATCATCTAAGTAGTACTTGAACGACAAAAAATGGGTTTCGTCGTCTAAAACTTTCTGGATTTAGGGGAAAGGGTTTTCAGGCTTAGAGTGTAGGTTTACGATGAGATCTTAGACAACGAAATGAAAATTTTCGTCGTCTAAGTGCAAATTTAGACGACAAATATTGTTTTCGTCGTTTAAGTGCATCTTCTAAGACGACGAAGACATCTAAGGGCCACTTAGACGACAAAACTATTAAGGTTTCGTCGTCTAAGTGTGATTTTCTAGTAGTGATCAATAAACCATTATCCTCAAAATGAAATTCATTAATCAACATATATTGGTAGGGGAGAGAGAGAGAGAGAGAGAGAGAGAGAGAGAGAGGATCCAACCTCAGATTAACTAGTAATCTAGGATCACTCCCTAACGACAAAACTTAAACTATGGATTTCTGTAAAGTTTTTGAAATAGTTTCCTCTACGAAAGTTTTTGAAGTAGAAAATCATATTTCGGATTTCCCCAAATAATACTGTGGACCACCGAGGTCCATCCGGATTTCTTAATAAAGTGCAAAAAATAAATTAATTAAAATGCAGGAATAATAATATAGGAACTGAAAACTCATAATCCAGCAATACTAACAATTCACAAACCAACACTGAAAAATATTTATAACACTAGTGTTCAGAGCGACTTCTAGGAGGAGAATAAAATATATGAAAATACACTGCTAGTGGGCCGAAACCTACAGAAAGGTATGATAATCAGGTGGATTCAAAGCCTCTGGTGATCAAAATTCAGCTCAGGAGAAGCATTGCAACCTGGGCACGGAAAATCGAAAGGCCAAGAGAAAGGAAGATAAAAACATAAAATGTTAGCGTCAGTGAACAAAAACTCACAATCAGTGTAAAACATTAAAATATTCTATATGTACATTTTCACCGATTTCTGTGAAATCATGCGAGTTTAATATTTATAAAATTGTAAGAATCATGGAGGTAGTCAGACGAGGACTCCTGACCTCCCCTGACTAGTAGCTATGATGAATAGTATAAAGGGGCAGACGAGGTATCCTGACCTCCCTTACGACAAATAAAAATAAAAGGTTACGGCTCCGACGAGGTAACTTGGCATCCCTTGATCAGAGACTATCCAGTGATGAGCAAAACAGTCAGCGCATCAATGCAGCTAGCCTATAAGCCATCACACACACACACACACACACACACACACACACACACACACACACACACACACACACACACACACACACACCCCTCCATAACGCTGTACTAAAAATGTACTATAAACTGGAAACTATCATTTGTAAAATGAAAGTACAGTGTGAATAGAAATCTCTGAACTCGCAAACGACTGTGAAAAATAAAAGTCCACTCACCGTACTATGTCGGGATATTCATAAAGCCAAAACCTCCCAAGCGGCACAATAATGATGTGACTCGGCCCGCAAACTTGTAATCCTGAAAGTACGAGTATAATTAATATCTACCAGTCGATATTCATGATAAATAGCTAGGCTCGTAATCCGCCGAGCAATAATGTCGAGAATCTCGCATTCTCGAATAATGTATTTTCTGACTATTTACGAACTTAATCAAATTCTGAATTCAATTCCTAGCATTCGTTCACTGTAAGTCAATTTTAGAGTCGCAACATAAATCTCTAACATCGAGCGACTCGAATTTAAATCAATAGTCGGATCGTCCGTTAATATTATCGTAAAATCAATTAATTATTATCTGATTAAACACACGTCTAAATTAATCAAGTCCAGATCTATTCAAGAACCGCACCATTCCATTCTGCACGAAATTACGAGCGGAACGACATAAAATTTTATCGAAAATCCAACCTCGCCGGAGCTTTGCTGCACATAGCAACGCGTAGGGCCACGTACCACCACCGGCATCGACTGGAATCCAAGTTGCACCAAATCGAGCAACCTACAAAACAAAATTTTCATCTTAATAAGCCCAACAATATTGTTGTACAACTCAAATTCAAAATCAAACTAGAAAATAACAAAATCAACCGTTGGAGTTTCAAACCCTCTCCAGAATTCATTTCCTCCGTTTGTCGTCGTCCGACCACGTCAGGGTCCGAGACCTGTCCCAATAGATTTGTGGTCGTCTGCTTTCAAAACTCCTATAATCACAACCTCCAACGCCGTCGTGTGCACCACCACTGTCGCCGTCGAAATCACTATAAATCTGCCACCTTCTCGGCCTAGATTCATCCTCCACCGGTCACAATTGCCGGAGATCTACCACAAATTGATATAGGAGATGAAACCCAATGGTTTTCCACCAAAATCACGGTTGGAAGTGGCCGGCAGGAGGCTCACTGTCGGTGAGAACCTCACGGCGAAAAATTGGGTCAAAGAGGTGGTCAACATAGGTTGCCAAAAATGGAAATGTCAAATTTTTCCAAAATGGAAACCCCTATATTTACTGTAACGTGTTTTCCGATATTTTTTAAAAAATTTCGCTGGCCATAACTTCTACATCGTAATTCCGATTTCAACACTTGACATGACCACGAATTTGTTCTAATAAACTCTGAATTTATCCAAAAAAATTTCTCAAAAAATATAGTCGATAAAATCTCGACGAATGCCTGCAAAAGTTACTAACGATAAAGACTAATTACCATCGACAATTAACGTAATTAATTAGCTACTAACCACATAAGTTTGGATTATCACGTAATATTATTTTGGGTCATAAAAGAGAGAGAGAGAGTGTGGGAGAGAGAGAAAGACCTTTTTTGGGTAAATCATTGGAGAGGAGTCTGAGAAAGGAAGCGGAGGTGGCAGGACAGGGGGGGATAAGGAGGAGGTGCCGGAGTATGGTTGGGGGGTGGAGGAATGGAGGCCGGACACATTGGGTTGATGACCGAGGCGGTGACGACGATTTTGGGAAGATGAGAGAAAATTGAGGGGTTTAGGGAATTTTGGGATTTCAAGGAAAGGGATCAAAATCGATTGATCTGATATAGGCTCTTACGCGACAGAAATTAAAAGTTCGTCGTCTAAGTACACTTAGATGATGACCATAGTTTTTTTCTTCTCTAAGTTGTTTAATGAAATTTCTCCAAAATTATTTTGGTTGTCTAAGTCTTCCACTTAGGCGACGAAATCATTGGTGTTCGTCGCTTAAGTGGTACTTAGGCGACAAAACTTGGGTATTTTCGTCGTCTAATTGTAACCATTATAAATCATCAAAAATCAACCATTAGATGTAACAATTACACTTATACAATATTGTAGAAAAAAAATTATCCCAATTTGGATTAGTTTAGGATTTGATCGTAAAAAATAAATCGTGAACCCGTTTCCAAAGTTACGGGTGTTTGACTTGTCGTAAAAATTTAATTTATCAACTAGATAGAGATTATTGAAATTTGACATAAAAAATTTATTTAGGACAACAAACTTGTTATATATCTATTAATGTTATATAACTGAAATGTTCGTATATATATATTCACTCAACATCAATATTAAAGAAATTAAATTTGTATATATTCATCCCAATAAAATATGTAAGCAGACGAATTTTTTAGGAAATATGAAGTTCGTTAAGGGTTTGATCGGCGTAGTCAACCATAAAACCGAAACACTTAACCAAGCAGAAATGTTTAAATTAAAAGAATTGTGTACTTGATGTACTCGACGAAAAAATATGCATTTTAAGATGCTATAAATGGTCGTGCTCTTTGTTGGAGGTAATGAAATTCTTTTTAGACGAAGAAACAACAATAATTATGAAAAAGTATGAAAAGCATCATCCTTTTGTTTGACACAAAATCATACCTATAACACAGAACAAGTATGAAAAAGACTCTAAATTAAACCAAACCAAATTCAATCCATCGATTGATCGATCCATCAAAATCATTCGCGTACAAATTAATTAAATAATTAAATAACTATGTTCGAATTCGATGTTATTAATTTGCACATGCATCAATCACTTCGATCATCATAATCTTTATCAACATCGTCCTCCTCACTCTGATCACATTCTTCATCCTAAGAATCATAATCCCCATCATCATCATCATATACAACGAACTCTTCTTCCTCCAGCTCCTCTTCATATGCATTAATATTGTCTAGGTCAATGATCTCCTTTATAGTAAGATCTGTGTCGCTATCAGGTACGGGTAAGATTTCTTTAAATAGAATCAGTTTCCTTGTGTCGGAATGACAGAATTATTAGGCTCTTCATATGCTTCCACATTATTCCCTTGAGTATTAGTCCCTTTAAGTATTGTGGCACACCATATTCCTTAGAGAAACATGTGGTTAACTACTTTCCAACTTGCACCCGCTTTCAGATTATCCAGATAGAACACTTGTCTGACTAAGGTGGCAAGAGCGAATGACTTATCTTCATACCAACTTGAGTTTATATCGACAAATAACAAGCCGAGATGTTCCTTTGTACGCTTGAACCATTTACACCTGAACACAAATACTCCTATCTCATTCCCATATAGTAGCTGAATGACATTAACAAGAATACCATAATATACATCATCATCTTCTCCTACCGCGATCCCATTGTTTTGTGTTCTTCTTCCTTCATCTCGGTTGACTGAATGCAACTTGACACCGTTGACAAAACATCTAGGATAAATGTAGTGTTGGAGTGGCTTATAGGCAAACGTGTGCTTTTCCCATGACCACCATCCCTCGTGGTCAGAGGATTTATATAGATCTTACATATGCAAAATAGTGAACAAAATATATTAATTTATATTTAATAAATTTCTACACAAAATTTGACATAGATTCCCCTAAAACTAAAGGAAAACATAAACCTACAAGCATGCTTGTGATACCCTGTGACGACCCGAACTGAAAATGGAATTATTATCGACTTGATTTGCGAGTTTCGCGATTAGTCGCGATTTCGATGTAATTGGTTAATTTGGCAGCCTCGTTAACGACTAAATTTTTGGGCAAGAATGTGATTTGGGATTCTTCACGAAAGTTGTAGAGAAATGAATTTCGAGCTCGTAGGAACTTCCGGAGGATTATTCCGAGTTACGAGGAATAAGTTGTGAATATTTTCGGCCGTCAGATATTGTCGTATTTATCTGTTTGAGATTCGATACGCGTACAGTATAAATACGGAAGCAATACGTGACGATTTTGGAAAGTTTCCAAAAGAGGAAAGCATGTGTTGACCGCGTTGACCGGGTGGGTCGACCCGTTTGGAATGTCGAGTTGGTCACGCTGCCGTGGAGCCCAATTCTGGCCACTGTTGGCCGGGGTCTCTTCATGAGATGTGTTGGGCTCGTGGCCCTCTTCAATTTGAGAGGTGGATCGTCCCTTGAGGTGGCCGGAGGTGGGAGAATCGAAGCGGTAAAGTTCGTTGAAAACCGGCGAGATTTTGGCCTCCATGGGTGGCGGGGTTTCGGCCGAGTTGGTGGTGGCTCTTTAAGGGGTTTTGTTAGCATTGAGGAGAGGAAGCTTGTGACGACCCAGAATAGAATCAACAGTATGATCAGCTTACTTCATGAGTTACTGCGTAATCGCAGATTATCGATAATCGTTTGGAATCGTCGGACTTGTTAACGACTAAATCATTGGCCGAGAATTGGAGCTGAGTCTCTTCTCGAGAGTCGTTGTACGTGTGATTTTGAGTTCGTGGGCAGTTCCGGATCGTTATTTGGACGACCGAGGAATAAGTTACGACTATTTGAAGTTTCGACAGAATCGGGTTAAATTAGTGGATTTCTTAGCGACTAAATTACCGGACGAGAATTTCGTTTCGTATTCTTCACGGAAGTTGTTGAGAATTTAATTTCGAGTTTGTGGGAACTTCCGGAGCATTATTCTGAGTTACGAAGATTAAGTTGTGAATATTTTCGATTGTTGATTATTTAGTTGATTAATGTATGTGTTGGTTTGAACAGTTGACTTTTTATGTGATTGGTCAATGTGTTTGACTTCGGGTGATAATTGAAGATCATGTCGAGTTGAGTTTGTTGCCGCGAGAATTGTCGGAATCGGAATTACGACGAGAAAGTTACGGATATTCGAAGATTACCGAAAAGGGTGTTTGAAAGTTTCCAAAAATGGAAGGCCTATAAATAGAAGGTTGCTATTTCGGGCAAGTCAACACTTGCCATTTATGTTCTTGACCGAGTTGACCGAGTCAACTCGGTGGAGGAGAGAGGCGACGGGAAGCCACGGTGCTCCACGGCGGCGAGCTAGTCCGGCCACCCCAAGGCTCGGGGTTGGTCCCGTTCGATGCGCCTTGGTCCCCTCTTGTGGATTCCGGCCTCCTTTCACGGCGTGGGACGCCGGAGGAGGAGGAATTTCCGGCCAAAAATGGAAGGATTTTGGGGGTAATCGGGTTTCACTTTTCCAGCCGATTTGAGCTGCGATTTGGACTGGGTTTTGTAGCCCTCATCACCTACAAGCTACCATGTAAGTATGGAGTTCTAATTCGATTTGTGGATGGAGAATTTTGGATTTGAAATTTGTGTATCAATTCGGTTTTACATGAAATTGGACTAGTTAGAGTGAGAATTGGCCTTCGATTCAGTTGACAAAGTTGCTCAGTGGGTGATTTTGAGTGGAATAGGAGTTGCTCCGCTGAGGAATGTTCAAGTTGGTGGTGGCGCCGGCGCCGGCGGTCAACGGTCAACTTTGACTTTTTGGGGTTTTCGACAAGTTGCATGTTATTTCGCTCGAAATCGCGCCCCGATCGCAGTGGGGAGGTTCATTTTTCGAATTGGGAATTGAGCATCCGAACTTACAGTGAGGTATTGAGGTGTGATTTCCGGATTTCCGACAGTTTGTCGTAATCGGATTATGTATTTCTGAGAACGGTGGTTTCTCGTGATTTGTTTTGAATTGTCGAGTTATGACTTTGAGAAATGAATTTTGTGAATATTCAGGGGTTCGTGATCGTTTGTTTGGCGAGGGACTTTCCGCCGGATCACGGGTTAACGCGAACTGCGTTACGCTAGTCTGTGAATGGAAAATTTCTTTTCACGGAATTCTTGAGAGTCTTGTATATGATTTACGAATTTGAGCATGTTTACGAGAGTATGATTATTATGAGCATGTGTTATACGATTATATTACGTATATGCATTCATATGCTGTTTATTATATTTGCATCGGATTATTTGTGATTTGATTTACACAGAGTACAGTCATAGTTTATGTTGTTGTATCGATACACACGCATCCCGGCTGATCACCGAGGGTGCCTACCAGGAGGGGTACCGTACCTTATGCCGATGTAGTTCCGGGTGGGTACAGATGTCTGTTTCTTGTGCCGATGTAGTTCCGGGTGGAAACAGATACCCTGACCTGAGGCCTTTCTGGCTCGAATCACGTGTGGGTCTGGGATCCCGTGATTCAAACTGTACTAGCACAGATGTGTCCATGAGTGACCCCGTGGGATTTTTACTTGCATGCTCTGTACGCTGGAGGAGTATGAGTTTACCTCGCGCATTTTATTATATTTATTCATTTGGACTCGCATATGTTTTTATAACATATATTACTTGGTGAAAGACATTTATTTTCGTCCACTCACTCTAACAGTTTTCATGTCTTTCCCTTGGGCTTTTCGGTTTCCGTGCCCAGTTTGCAGTTCGGCTCTGGTGTCGCACGTCGTGGTCGGAGGCATAGTGCTCGAGCTACCTTGTTTCTTCCAGTAGGTTTATTGTTCTACGTACTGTGGTTTACGTATATGATTATACATTAGAGGTCGCTCTGAGTATTCTGTTGTATATCTTATACGATTTTACTCCGGATTTCAGTAAAGTATAGATATATTTATTGTTTTACTTTACTGTTGATATATTGAGAAATCCGGATGGGATTGGTGCCCACGGTTTGATTTTTGTGGCATAAGATGAAGTGTATTTTTCCGCGTACAGGTAATGGTAATTCCACGTTAGTAACGAAACTCTGCCGAAATTTCTATGGTTTTTGTTGATTCGTGTTTCCGAAGGGGTTTGATTCCGGTTTAGGCAACTAAACCGGGGTTGGGTCCTTTCAAAGCTATTGGAAGTGGTTTCAAGGGTTCTCGTGGTCGGAGGAGGGAGATCGGAGAAGTTGAAATTTCGGTGAGGGTTTGC
This sequence comes from Geum urbanum, assembly GCA_946800695.1. Taxonomy (NCBI): domain Eukaryota; kingdom Viridiplantae; phylum Streptophyta; class Magnoliopsida; order Rosales; family Rosaceae; genus Geum; species Geum urbanum. The sequence continues at coordinate 42,141,434 of OX327001.1, read as the reverse complement.
ACCTTTGAGGTGAGTTTTGGACCTTTTACGGTCAAAATTGGCCTTAACTTTGAACTGGAAAGTTGTTGGAAATGTCGAGATCTTTAAATCCATGTCTAGGTTGCATTTTTCTAGGCTGATGTAATTTTTCGGAGGCCGGCGGCAGTGGCGGCGACTTTCCGGCCGGGGTGTTTTTCGACGTGTTTTATGTTGTTTCGCTCGGTGGTGAGGTTTATTTTTCGAATTGAGCATCGGAAATTATAGCGAGGTTTTATGGTGTGTTTATTGGATTTTTGACGATTTCGTTGATATTGAATTATATGTTTCCGGGAACAGTTGTTTCTCGAGATGTGATTCAAGGTTTCAAGTTATGATTTTGAGCTGTGGAATTTGTGATTATCCAGGGGATCGTGATCGTTTGTTTGGCGAGGGATTCTTCGCCGGATCACTGGATTAATGCGTATTGCGTTATGCTCATCTGTGAGTGGACTTTTCTATTTTCACTGTCGTTGCGAGTTCGTGATTTTTCATATTTATTTATATACGATGTTGAGATTATTTATTACTTTTGGAGGTATTATTTTATATTTTATGGTGATGGCATTACTTGCATCGATGTTTCGGCTACTCGGTTGATCATTGGTAGTCAGACCCAGAGTTGAGAGATTCCCTTGGGCATGTCGAGAGATTCCCCTGTTATGCCGCTAGGGTTGAGAGATTCCCCTAGCCAATGACCGTCAGACTTGAGAGATTCGCCTGACACCTCCATATATATACCTTCTGAACTTGCTTTGCTTTACATTGTTTTATGTATATGAAATTGGTGAAAGGCATATGTTTATTTTTGTCCACTCACTCTAACGATTTTATTTGCCTTTCCCCTGGACTTTTCGGTTTTCGTGCCCAGTTTGCAGTTCGGACTCTGGTGTTGCACGTCGTTGTCGGAGGTTTAGTATTCGAGCGATATTTCTTTTATGGTAGGTTCTTAGTTTGGCCTACTATTTGTATATATATACTACTAGAAGTCGCTCTGAGGATTCTGATATTATACTTTCATACGATTTTTCCCGGATTTCTGTAAAGTATAGTTTTATTGATTACTTTACATTACTGTTATGATATTGAGAAATCCAGATGAGATTGGTGCCCACGGTTTAGTTTTTGTGGCATAGGATGAAGTGTATTTTCCGGGTGCAGGTTAATGGTAATTCAGCGTTAGTAACGAAACTCTGCCGAAATTTTTATGGTTTTTGCTGGTTCGTATTTTCAGAAGGGGTTTGATTCCGGTTTAGGAAACTAAATCGGGGTTGGGTCCTTTCATACCCTGACCATTTTATATAATTGATATTGTTTATAAATAATTCGAGTTCAATTTAGTGGTTGCAGTAAATAATTTTTACCATCGGTAACTACTGTGAAGCCAAAGGTTAACTTTTTATCGAATTGTTGAAGTTAGTTGACTTCAGGTTGAAATCAAAGAATTTTTCGAGACGAGTTCGTAGATGCGTTGCATGTTATAATCGGAGTTACGACGAGAAAATTATGGTGAACAGAAGTTTGATGAATTATTGGAAATCAAATTACCGTATATATATATAAATAGGACTTTCCATTTCTGAAAAGAGGTAACTTTCCATTTCGGGCCAACTACTGTTGACCCACGTTGACCCGGTCTCTGGCAACATGAATTCGCTGTGGAGCTTTCCGGTCGGAATCGAACGGCCTCTTATATCATTGTGACGACCCAGAACAGAAATAGCAGTGGAATCAGCTTAATCTACGAGCTTCTGCGTAGTCGCAGATGTCCGACGGTTGTTTGAATCGCCAGGTTTGCTAACGACTAAATTATTGGCCGAGAATTGGAGCTGAGTCTCTTCTCGAGAGTCGTTGTACGTGTGATTTTGAGTTCGTGGGCGGTTCCGGATCGTCATTTGGACGACCGAGGAATTAATTATGAATATTTGAAGTTTCGACAGAAACGGATTATATTGGCGATCTTCTTAACGACTAAATTACTGGACGAGAATTTGGTTTCGGCTTCTTCACGGAAGTTGTTCAGAATTTAATTTCGAGCTCGTGGGAACTTCTGGAGCATGATTTTGAGTTACAGAGATTAAGTTGAGAATATTTCCGATTGTTGATTATTTAGTCGATTTAAATAGGTGTTGGTTTGAACAGTTGACTTTTTATCCGATTGGTCGATGTGTTTGACTTTGGGTGATAATTGAAGAGTATGTTGAGACGAGTTTGTGGCCGCGAGAATTATCGGAATCAGAGTTACGACGCGAGAGTTACGGATGTTTTAAGTTTGTCGTAAATCTAATTTTGGAAGTTTCCTAAAATAGCAGGCTATAAATAGGGGTTGCCTAAAAGGGAAAGTCAACATTCATCATTTATTTCCTTGACTGGGTTTACTTTGTTTGACCGTGGTGGTGGAAGGCTCACGACGGGGAGCCACGGCCTCGCCGGCGGCGAGCTCTGTCCGGCCACCCCAGGCGACGGGGTTGATCCCCTCCGGTGCGCCTTGACCTCCCGAACCCATTCCCGGTCACCGTCGACGGCGTGGCTCGCCGGAGAAAGAAGAATATTCCGGCCGAAATGGAAGAATTTTGGGGTTAATGGAGGTTATCGTTTCCGGCCAATTCGAGCTTAATCAAGCACTTGGTTTTGTAGCCCTCTTCACCCCGATTCTAACCATATAGGTATGGTGATCTAATTTTGCTTGTGTGTGGAGAATTTTGAATGTGAAATTTGTGAGACAATTCGGTTTATCATGAAATTGGACTAGTTAGAGATTGAATTGGCATTTGTTGCAGTTGACAAAGTTGCTCAATGGATGATTTTGAGCGGAATAGGAGTTGCTCCGCCGGAAAATTTTCAGTTTGGCGGCGGCGCCACCTTGGACGGCGGTCAACGGTCAACGGCAGTCAAAGTTTGACTTTTTGAGATTTTCGACAAGTTGCATGTCATTTCACTCGAAATCGCTCCCCGATCGCAGTGGGGAGGTTCGTTTTTCGAGTTGAGCGTCCGAAAGTATAGCGAGGTATTGAGATGTACATATCTGATTTTCGACGATTCGTCGTATTCAGATTATGTGTTTCCGAGAATGGTGGTTTCTCGTGATTTATTTTGAATTGTTGAATGATGATTTTGAGGAATGGTTATTGTGATTATTCAGGGGTTCGTTGAAAGAACCCAATCCCGATTCAGTTACCTAAACCGGAATCAAACCCTTTCGAAAATACGAATCAACAAAAAAAATTTTAAAATTTCGGCAGAGTTTCGTTACTAGCGTTGAATTACCATAACCTGCACGCGGAAAAATACACTTCATCCTATGCCACAAAAAGCAAACCGTGGGCACCAATCCCATCCGGATTTCTCAACATCAATATAATCAACAACAGTAAATAAACTGTACTATGTATATATGTATATCCGTGAAAATCCGCACAAACATGTATCAAAATGTATCAGAGCGACCTCTAGAGTAAAACATATGCAATATGTACATCAGTAGGCGAAACAAGAACCTACTGGAAAACACAGGTGACTCTGATCACTAGCCTCCAAACCGCGACGTGAAAACACCAAAACCTGAACTGCAACTGGGCACGGAAACCGAAAAGCCGAGAGGCAAGTGTATCGATACAACAACGTAACCACGACTGTACTCTGTGTAAACCAAATCATAAACATTTCGATGCAAATGCATGAAACAGCATATAAGTATATGTATAGTCGTATACGTATATCCGTATATATAATCATATAATCGTAATACATATGCTCATGTAATCCGTAATCTCAATACGCATGCTCAAGTTCGTAAATCATATGAAAGACTCGCAAATAATCCGTGAAAAGAAATTGTCCACTCACAGGTGAGCAAAACGCGCACTCGCGCTAATCTCGTGGTCCGGCGGAAGATCCCTCGCCTGAAGCACGATCAAGATCTCGATCTCGATCTCCTGAATGTTCACAAAACATAACTGATCAAAATCATAGTTCTCAACACTGTACTGATGCACGGAAACCAACCGTTCCCGGAAATACGAAATGCAGTGCAAAATGAATTACGGAAATCCCGAAATCCCAACTCGAAACCTCGACTGAAAATCGGCTACCCAAATCAACCCGAAAATCTCCGTACGATAACCAGGGCGCGATTACGAGAAAAATGACATTAAAATTGTCGAAATCTGAAAAGTTGACTTTTCCTCGCCGGAGCGCCGTCGTTGACCACCGTTGACCGTCGCCGCCGCCGGCGGCGCGCCGTCAACGGTGGAGTTCCACGGCGGAAAGCTCCATTTCCCAAGGTCTCATCAAGGCGAACAAGTTTCTCTTCTACCTCACAGACCAATTCCAAGCAGAACTACCTCAATTCCACAAAACCAGATCGAAAATCCCAAACCGAAATCCTATTCGGGTTCATCCCAAAACCTCCTCTCATCCAAAACCAGTTACCCAGTGAGCTTCACCTAGGTGTGGGGAGCAAAACCCCCAACAACCCCGCCCCCAACACACGTCAGAACCACCTCCACCGTCGCCGGCGAACTTCGCCAATTCGGCCTTAATCGAACTCCTTCCAAACTTCACCAATTCTCATCAAACCAAAGCTATACACACTCGAAATCATGAGAGAAAGCGAACTATACCTGTGCCGTGGTGGATGGTGGCCGGAATCCGGTCGCCGGAAGTTGAAGCCGAAACGGGAAACTCTCCTCCCACGGTCAACGGTCAAAGTTTCCAAAATAGGAAAGTCAACGTCTGGTCAACCGAAAACAATGTTTTACGACTAATTCTCGACTATTTTGCTATTTATACTCGAACCTCGGGTCAATCGACGGTCTGAAATGAAAATATAGAATGATTCGGATAACCACGAAACAATCGGATAAACTCGTCGAAGCCCGAAACTTCAAATACTCATAAAATATTCCTTGATTTTCGGAAAAATCTTCCGGGACCGCCCACAAGCTCGAAATCACGTAATCTACAATTTCCGTGAAGACACCCAACTCAAATTCTCAACTGAAAACATAGTCGCTAATCGAATCGACAAACCACACAATGTCGTAAAACTGCGACTATAACCAAATCTCGAGAATCGTGCCAAACACACATCTGATTCTGGTTCGGGTCGTCACAAATCTACCCCCCTTAAAGAAATTTCGACCTCGAAATTTACGTACCTATCAGGTGAACAGATGAGGATACTGCTCCCGCATACGCTGCTCGGTCTCCCAGGTGGCCTCCTCAATCGAGTGGTTCTGCCACAAAACCTTCACCAGGGGAATCACACGGTGCCTTAACTCCTGCTCGCGACGATCGAGAATCTGCACTGGCTCCTCAACATATGATAAATCCTCCCTGATCGACAACTGCTGTGGGGCTAACACATGTGAAGGATCTGAGATGTACTTCCGCAACATCAAAACATGGAAGACATCATGAACACGAGCCATCTCAGCCGGTAACTCATGTCTGTAAGCAACAGCTCCAACCCTCTCCGTAATCTCATACGGACCAATGTACCGCGGTCGAAGCTTGCCACGCTTTCCGAAACGCACCACTCCCCTCCACGGAGATAGTTTCAGGAAGACCCAATCACCAACCTCAAACTCTAAACTCTTCCTCCTCACATCCGCGTAACTCTTCTGCCGATCCTGGGCGACCTTCAGTCGATCCCGAATAACCTGAATGTCCTCCATCGTGGTTTTCACCAAATCAGGACCAATGAGCCAACGCTCGCCCACCTCACTCCAACACAATGGAGTGCGACACTGCTTCCCGTACAGAGCCTCGTACGGTGCCATCTCAATGCTGGCCTGATAGCTGTTGTTGTAGGCGAACTCAATCAAATGCAACTGCTGATCCCAGTTTCCGCGAAACTGCAATACACACGATCTCAGCATATCCTCAAGAGTCTGAATGGTCCGCTCGGACTGCCCGTTAGTCTGAGGATGAAAAGCTGTACTAAACCGCAATCTCGTGCCCAATGCTCGCTGTAAAGCCTGCCAAAACTCAGAAGTGAACTGACTATCACGGTCAGAAACAATGGATACAGGCACACCATGCAAACGAACAATCTCGGATAAGTACAACTTGGCCAATCTGCCCACTGAAATCTTCCCTGGAAGTGCAAGAAAGTGTGCGGATTTCGTCAATCGGTCAACAATAACCCAAATGCCAGTGTTGCCCGCCGAAGTACGCGGCAACTGATAGACGAAATCCATCGTGATATGCTCCCACTTCCAAACCGGAATCTCAAGTGGCTGTAACTTCCCTGCAGGTTTCTGCCTCTCCGCCTTCACTTGCTGACAAATCAAACACCGACTCACGTACGCGGCAATCTCCCGCTTCATGTTGCGCTACCAATAGTACGCTCGAAGTGTACGAAACATTTTCGTACCTCCGGGATGCATCGCATACGCTGAACTGTGGGCCTCGTCCAGGATCTCATTCTTCAAGTCCTCGTCCCTGGGTACACATAATCTGCCCCTGAACAACAACGTACCGTCGTCGCTCAATCGGAACTCTGTAGGCACACCATTCTGAATCATGGTCTTCTTGCCCAGCAAGTAAGTATCTGAATCCTGTGCCTCTCGTACCTGATCAACTAGTACAGGTCGAACCTGGAAACTGGCCAACAAAGCTCCATCATCATCATACCCAAACACAGCACCCGTAGCACGAAGCTCGGCTAACATCGACACTCTGGCCACACACATGTGAAACAATGAGGCTCCGGATTTCCGACTAAGCGCATCTGCCACAACGTTGGTCTTCCCTAGATGGTACTCAAACGTGCAATCGTAATCGTTGATCAACTCCATCCATCGGCGCTGCCTCATATTCAGGTCCGGTTGTGTCCGCAAGTAGGTGAGACTCTTGTGGTCAGTGAAAATCTTACACTGAGCACCATACAGATAATGTCTCCAACTCTTCAAACGCTAACACGATAGCGGCAAACTCCAAATCATGTGTCGGATAGTTGACCTCGTGCGGTTTCAGCTGTCTGGAACCATATGCCACGACTCTACCATGCTGCATCAACACGCAACCAAGGCCCAACTTCGACGCATCACTGTATACAACAAACTCACCACTGTCGTCTGGCAACGTCAGAACCGGTGCGGTAGTCAATCTCTCCTTCAGGAGCAAATAACTCTCCTCGCACGCATCAGACCACTTAAACTTGACGCCCTTCTTCATCAATCTGGTCAGTGGTGTAGCTATCCGGGAGAAATCCTGTACAAACCGTCGATAATAGCCCGCTAACCCCAAGAAACTCCGGATCTCCGGTACAGTAGTGGGTCTACTCCAATTCAGCACGGCCTCGATCTTGTCAGGATCAACACTAACTCCCTCGGCCGAAATCACATGGCCCAGAAACTTCACACTATCCAACCAGAACTCACACTTGCTAAACTTCGCGAACAGCTGATGGTCCCACAAAGTCCGCAACACTGCTCGCAAGTGCTTCTTGTGCTGGCCCACACTCCTCGAATAAATCAAAATATCATCAATAAATACAATCACGAACTTGTCTAGGAATCGTCTAAACACCCGATTCATCAAGTCCATGAAAGCTGTCCTGGCAACATCTGAATCCCGGATCCTCAACTGATGATACCCGGATCGAAGATCAATCTTCGAAAAGACTGCTGCTCCCTTCAGCTGATCGAACAAGTCATCAATCCGTGGCAATGGATACTTGTTCCTCACTGTAATCTGATTCAGCTTCCGATAGTCGATGCACAAACGCATGGACCCGTCCTTCTTCCGCACGAACAACACTGGAACACCCCACGGAGAAACACACGGTCGAATGAATCCCTTCTCTAACAACTCCTGAAGCTGAATCTGCAACTCCTTCAATTCCGCAGGAGCCATCCAGTACGGTGTCTGGGAAATCGGTCCAGTACCCGGCAACAACTCAATGGTAAAATCAATCTCCCGCACAGGGGGTATACCAGGTAACTCCGCTGGAAACACATCCGGAAACTCAGACACAACCTCAATACTACCAAGATCCGGCACTGCAGCTGTAGTGTCCACAACATGAGCTAAGTACGCAACACAACCCTTCTTCATCAACCGATTCGCCCTCATCGCGGAAATCAAACACGGTAGGGAAATGTTCTTCTCGCCACGAAATAGTATCTCAGGTAACCCTGGTCGTCGAAACGCGACCTCCTTCCTGTGGCAATCAAACATAGCCCAGTGCGACTCCAAAAAGTCCATACCCAATATCAGATCAAAATCCACAATATCAAGCAATAACAGATCTGCGGCTAAACCATGGCCATCAATAAACACCTCACAATCTCGGTAAACCCAACCGATGCTCACAACCTCACCTGACGGATACAACACTCTCCACAACCCCGGAAGTGGAGATGCAGGTACCGTAGCTAACGATGATAGTCTAAACGATATGAATGAATGTGTAGCGCCTGGATCTAACAATGCAACTACTGGAATACCAAAAACATGTAACGTACCGATAACGACCTCCGGTGATGCTCTGCCCTCACGCATAGTCATAGCATGAACTCTCGCATGTCCGGCTGGTCGTCCTCGCTGGGGCTGTCCCTGCTGTCTACCCTGACCTGCAAACTGTGCTGGTCGAGCTCCCGTAGTAGCACCTCGCTCTGCTCCAGAACTCTGGGCTGCCTGTCCGTCACCACTATACAACTAAGGACACTCCCTCGCATAGTGAACCACCTGGCCACAACGGAAACAAGTGACAGGACCTGGCTGACATGTACCAGGGTGATACCGGTTGTAAATGCTACACAATGGATAATCTCTCGGTATAGGAAATGCACCACCAGTACGCCGTGGATAACTATAACCGCTGGAACTCCCACTAGCCTGTGGTCGTTGCGGTTGATCTCTCCTCCACCCCAACCTCCGTCTTGATGCACCAGCTGGTGGTCGATATGATCCACCGCCTGAAGATGAAGCTGAACCGGAAGTATCGAAACTCTGCCTCTTTGAAGGCCCCTGACTTGGTCCACCTTCCTCGAATCGCCTCGGCTTGTACCTCTGCTGTCTCTCCTGCTCAATATCCTCGCCTCGGAGAGCTACACTGACAAACTCATCAAAGTTGTTCCTCAGCATCGTAGTCAATGTCGCCTTGATATTCAGATTCAATCCCAGCTCAAACCTGCAACACTTGGCTTCCTCTGTAGCCACAATATCCCGCGCAAAACGAGACAAACGAGTAAACCGATCCCGATACTCAAGTACAGACAAACTGCATAAACAAATCATGAAACAATGTCCACGGAGTATCAACAGGAACTCTGTCGGTGCTAACCCACCAAAAGTATGCATCACCCTCAAGTAAACAAACTGCGACTACTGTCATCTGCTCAGGTGTAAACTGCAGACGCTCACAAACACGCTCAATCTGAACCAACCATGCCTGGCATATCTCTGGATCAACTGAACCCGAAAATACAGTAGCACCCGCAGTGCGAACCTTGACCACAGGGTCAAAACGCTCTTCCAAACGCAGCACTCGCATCAGCAAGTCGCGCGTTCGGCGATCCTCATCAGGATCATCATCCCGATCAACACGGGGACCACGTCGAGGAGGCATCCTACTGATACAAGTCAAGCATTAGGTACAAACAGAAAGAACGTAATCATGAAACCGCAGATATTTGAGGACATACAACACCCGAAGTATTTATGAGTACCGCTGGCCAGTCGGGTCACCACTCCAGTCATGCTGTATCAACTCAAATACCTTAAGCGTCACAACTACAAGAGTCTACAGAATTTGACAACCTAATGCTCTGATACCAAGCTGAAAGGACCCAATCCCGATTCAGTTACCTAAACCGGAATCAAACCCTTTCGAAAATACGAATCAACAAAAAAAATTTTAAAATTTCAGCAGAGTTTCGTTACTAGCGTTGAATTACCATAACCTGCACGCGGAAAAATACACTTCATCCTATGCCATAAAAAGCAAACCGTGGGCACCAATCCCATTCGGATTTCTCAACATCAATATAATCAACAACAGTAAATAAACTGTACTATGTATATATGTATATCCGTGAAAATCCGCACAAACATGTATCAGAATGTATCAGAGCGACCTCTAGAGTAAAACATATGCAATATGTACATCAGTAGGCGAAACAAGAACCTACTGGAAAACACAGGTGACTCTGATCACTAGCCTCCAAACCGCGACGTGAAAACACCAAAACCTGAACTGCAACTGGGCACGGAAACCGAAAAGCCCAGGGGAAAGATAATAAACACGTTAGAGTGAGTGGACGAAAATAAATGTCTTTCACCAATTAATATATATGTTATAAAAACATATGCGAGTCCAAGTAAATAGAAATAATAAAGTACACGAGGTAAATCATACTTCTCCAGTGTACTGAGCATGCAAGTAAAACTCTCACGGGGTCACTCATGGACTCCTCCGTGCTAGTACTGTCAGAATCACGAGATCCCAGACCCACACGTGACTCTAGCCAGAAATGGCCTTAGGTCAAAGGTCTGCCTCCCCCCGGTAAAGACCTCGGGTCAGGAGTCACAGCCTCCCCTGGCAATAAAGCCTACAATCGGGGATCAGCCGAGAGGCAAGTGTATCGATACAACAACGTAACCACGACTGTACTCTGTGTAAACCAAATCATAAACATTTCGATACAAATGCATGAAACAGCATATAAGTATATGTATAGTCGTATACGTATATCCGTATATATAATCATATAATCGTAATACATATGCTCATGTAATCCGTAATCTCAATACGCATGCTCAAGTTCGTAAATCATATGAAAGACTCGCAAATAATCCGTGAAAAGAAATTGTCCACTCACAGGTGAGCAAAACGCGCACTCGCGCTAATCTCGTGGTCCGGCGGAAGATCCCTCGCCTGAAGCACGATCACGATCTCGATCTCCTGAATGTTCACAAAACATAACTGATCAAAATCATAGTTCTCAACACTGTACTGATGCATGGAAACCAACCGTTCCCGGAAATACGAAATGCAGTGCAAAATGAATTACGGAAATCCCGAAATCCCAACTCGAAACCTCGACTGAAAATCAGCTACCAAAATCAACCCGAAAACCTCCGTACGATAACCAGGGCGCGATTACGAGTAAAATGACATTAAAATTGTCGAAATCTGAAAAGTTGACTTTTCCTTGCCGGAGCGCCGCCGTTGACCACCGTTGACCGCCGCCGCCGCCGGCGGCGCGCCGTCAACGGTGGAGTTCCACAGCGAAAAGCTCCAGTTCCCAAGGTCTCATCAAGGCGAACAAGTTTCTCTTCTACCTCACAGACCAATTCCAAGCAGAACTACCTCAATTCCACAAAACCAGATCGAAAATCCCAAACCGAAATCCTATTCGGGTTCATCCCAAAACCTCCTCTCATCCAAAACCAGTTACCCAGTGAGCTTCACCTAGGTGTGGGGAGCAAAACCCTCAACAACCCCGCCCCCAACACACGTCGGAACCACCTCCACCGTCGCCGGCGAACTTCGCCAATTCGGCCTTAATCGAACTCCTTCCAAACTTCACCAATTCTCATCAAACCAAAGCTATACACACTTGAAATCACGAGAGAAAGCGAACTATACCTGTCCCGTGGCGGATGGTGGCTGGAATCCGGTCGCCGGAAGTTGAAGCCGAAACGGGAAACTCTTCTCCCACGGTCAACAGTCAAAGTTTCCAAAATAGGAAAGTCAACGTCTGGTCAACCAAAAACAATGTTTTACGACTAATTCTCGACTATTTCGCTATTTATACTCGAGGCTCGGGTCAATCGACGGTCCGAAATGAAAATACGGAATGATTCGGATAACCACGAAACAATCGGATAAACTCGTCGAAACCCAAAACTTCAAATACTCATAAAATATTCCTCGATTTTCGAAAAAATCTTCCGGGACCGCCCACAAGCTCGAAATCACGTACTCTACAATTTCCGTGAAGACACCCAACTCAAATTCTCAACTGAAAACATAGTCGCGAATCGAATCGACAAACCACACAATGTCGTAAAACTGCGACTATAACCAAATCTCGAGAATCGTGCCAAACACACATCTGATTCTGGTTCGGGTCGTCACATTCGTGATCGTCGTTTTGGCGAGGGACTTTCCGCCGGATCACGGGTTAATGCATATCGCGTTACGCTAGTCTGTGAGTGGACAATTTCTTTTCACGGAATTTTTGCGAGTCTTTTATATGATTTATGAACTTGAGCATGCGTATTGAGATTTCGGATTACTTGAGCATGTGTTTTACGATTATACGATTATACATATACGGATATACGTATACGAGTATATATACACTTATATGTTGCTTCATGCATTTGCATCGAACTGTTTATGATTTGATTTTCACAGAATACAGTTTCAGTTACGTTGTTGTATCGATACACTGCATCCCGGCTGATCCCCGAGGATGTTTACCGGCTGGAATCACGTGTGGGCTAGGGACCCCGTGGTTCTGACTGTGAGATTTTTACTTGCATGCTCAGTACGCTGGAGGATTATGGTTTTACCTCGTGTACTTGTTGTTTTTATTTACCTGGACTCGCATATGTTATTTTAAACATATATATCAACTGGTGAAAGACATTTATTTTCGTCCACTCACTCTAACGATTTTCATGTCTTTCCCCTGGACTTTTCGGTTTCCGTGCCCAGTTTGCAGTTCGGACTCTGGTGTCGCACGTCGTGGTCGGAGGCATAGTGCTCGAGCTACCTTGTTTCTTCCAGTAGGTCTATTGTTCTACCTACTGTGGTATATTTATATGGTTATACATTAGAGGTCGCTCTGAGTATTCTGATGTATATGTTTATACGATTTTACTCCGGAATTCAGTAAAGTATAGATATATTTATTGTTTTACTTTACTGTTGATATATTGAGAAATCCAGATGGGATTGGTGCCCACGGTTTGCTTTTTGTTGCATAGGATGAAGTGTATTTTCCGCGTGCAGGTAATGGTAATTCCACGTTAGTAACGAAACTCTGCCAAAATTTCTACGGTTTTTGTTGGTTCGTGTTTTCGAAGGGGTTCGATTCCGGTTTAGGGAGCTAAATCGGGGTTGGGTCCTTTCAGCTTGGTATCAGAGCATTAGGTTATAGGTTCTGTAGACTTCTGTAGTCGTGTTTACTAAGGATATTTGAGAATGTACAGCATGTCTGGAATGGTGACCTGACCGGCCGGCGGATACTCATCAATATTCCGGGTGTTGTATACTTTCAAATATTTAAAGTTCCATGATTACGTTCCACTTGTTGTGAATGATGTTTTATTCATTAGGATGCCTCCTGACATGCTTTCCGTGTCGTTTCGGTTGTGGATCCTATTGAGGATCAGTCGACGCGCGATTTTCCAGAGAACTGTGGACTTGGATGAGTATTCTGAGTTCAGAGAATTGTGTGGCATGGTTTGCCTGGTTGTGTGTGTATGAGCGTCTACGTGTGGCCTCAGAATAGAGAATTGTGGCAGTTGATGTTTGCCTGAGTCAGATTGTTGTATTTGGTGGGCTGATATTGTGTGAGTTCCGGTTGCGACTCCATGGCCTACATTCAGGGTGTTGTTTATACGGTAATGGTTTTAATCAGGCTACCCAGCAATTGAATGAGGAATGTTTACCCACCTGGGGCAGAGATGCATTGTTCACATGTTTGTCCCTATTTGCACGTATTATGTGGCTTCAGAGGAAGCAGGGCATGAGGTTCGAGATGAGTTTGAACCTGAGCATCAGAGGGATCTTGATTGTTGTGCCTCGAGATAACCGTGAGGAGCTTAGTGTGCTGCACTCAGTGGCAAGGCTATCGTGAGGGAAAGATGTACGCGGTTTTCGATGTGATGGTTTGAGGAAAGTGGACTTAGTCGAGATTTTGATGAGGTTGAGTTCCGACACTTCGGGATCAGTGACTTCATCAGGCTGTGGTCTTTTGATTATGTTGAGGGTCATCAGATCAAGCAGAGGATCTGTTTGACGATGGCGGAGATCACCGTGTAGCGGACTTGCTCCTGTGGCATGAGTTTGGGTGATCGTTGGTGATCCTTTCTCGCAGCAGGCGTTGCGGTGACTTGTGTTCGTGGAGAACTTTCAGTTGCTGTTTCGGTGGCCTGGAGGGTCACGTTACGAGGGAGCGCCCTCAGCCAGCTGTTGTAGCGGTTCGGTAGCTCAGAGTTTACGAGGAGATCCTCATGTTGTTCATGTAGTCTGACCAATGCAGCCTTTTGATGAGTTAATCAGCAATGTCGCAATTGACGTGGGCGGCTAGTTGGGCATGTTGGAGTTCGTGCCATGACCTTGTTTAAGGACAGACTTTTCTACGAGGTTACTGTAGTTTGATATCCATGGCTATGGTACCTACATCTCCACTTCCGAGGTTTTGGAGAGTGTTGCATCCATCCGGAGGTTGCGAGATCCTTGCTGGAGGACATGGCTTAGTCGTGGATTTGTTATAGCTGGGTATCGTGGTTTTGATGTGACTATGAGTATGGACTGACGACGCTTTTGGCTATGTGCGAATGCCTCGAGAAGGAGGTTGTGTTTCGACGACCAGATTTTTCCCGAGATGCTGTTTCGTGGTGATGGTCGAGCGGATGATGGAGACGAATTGTGTTGCTTGCTTAGCCTATGATGTGGATGCTACGGTTGTTGTGCCCGACATTGGTTCCCGAGTTTCCAGGTGTGTTTCGAAGGAGTTACCAGGTGTTCCTCCAGTTCGGGAGATTGTCTACACCATAGAGCTTGTACCGGGCGCTGGACTCATTTTACCGATGTTTTGTCGTTTGGTGCCAGCGGAGCTGATGGAGCTACAGGTTCGACTCCAGGAGTTGCTAGAGGAGGTTTCAGGAGATTTCATGCGACCCCGCGTATTTGTGTAGTGTGCTCTTGCATTGTGTGTACGGATGTTGGTTGGTTCGACGTAGTGGTGCATTGATTACCGGAAACCTGATTTGCTTCAGAGGATAGTGAGTATCCTCCGCTTCGGATTGATGAGTGGTTGTTCAGCTCGCGAAAGTTTTGGTCTTTTCGAAGATTGATTTCGGGATCGGATACTATCAGTTGAGGATCGATGAGTCAGATGTGGCTATGTTGGCTTTAGAATTTCGGTGCGGGTATCAGGAGTTCTTGGTCACACTGTTTGGTTGACCAATGCCCCCGTAGATCGTGTGGACTTGATGGACCAGGTGTTCAGATGGTTTTTGGACGAGTTTGCAGTCATGTTCGTTGGCAACGTTCTAATGTATTCCGGGAGTGTGGACCAGCACCAAAAACAACTGCGAGCGGTTTCGCAGCCTTACGAGATGATCAGTTGTAGACAAGTTCAGCCAGTGTGAGTTTTGGTCAATTAGCGTGAAGATTTTGAGCTGTGTGATGCTATCTGAGGGAGTTGGCGTGGATCCTGACCAGCTAGAAGCCGTGATGATTTGGGGATTTCCCTACCATGGTACCAGAGATCGGGAGTCTCTTAGGTTTGGCAGGCTATTACCGACGGTTTGTGCAGGATTTTCCCGGATTGCCACTCTACTTTCCTGATTGACGAAGAAGGTGTCAAGTTCGAGCGGTTCGATGCACGCGAGGAGAGTTACTTACTCCTGAAGAATGGTTGACCGTTGCTTCGGTTTTGACCTTACTTCACGATCGTGACGAGTTCGTGGGTTACGGCAATGCATCGAGGTTTAGATTTGGTTGTGTTTTGATGTTGTGTAGCAAAGCGGTGGCTCATGTTTCGGACAGTGGAAACCTTATGTAGCTACGTATCCTATGAATGATTTGGGTGTAGCTGTCCTTATGTTAGCATCGAAGAGTTCGAGACACTACAACTATGGTGTGCAACACAGTGTAGGACGTACACTGATCACTTGAGTTTCATCCACTCGCATTCTCGGCCAGATTTGGGCTTGAGGCAGTGTAGATGGTTGAGGTCGACTAACGAATATGGCTGTACCTTGGAGTTTGTTCGAGAAAGACTAGTGATTGAACTTTGACTATCCATCTGGGATGTCGTTGTTGATGCATTCAGTAGAGAGTCGGGATTTCAGTGTTTCATGTGTGTGTAGCTCGAATTTCCGTATTAGCCGAGTTGCGAGCTATGGGAGCTGTGTTCGAGTGTGATGATGTGAAGCTCATTGTTTTACGCACATTTGGCGCTAGTGGTGCGGAGATGTGTCTGATACTCCGAGTTTACTACTCGTGACGCAACATGAAGAGCAATGTAGCAGCTTGTGTGTATAGAAGCCACATTTGTCGACTGGTGATGGCTAGGAGGCAGAGATTTGCCGAGAAGTGTCAGCCATTCGAGATTTCCGGTTGGACGTGGCGTTTGTCGCTGTGATTTTGTGTGTGTTTGTGTGCATTTGATTTGTAATACTAGTTGTCAGACCATTGTGGACCATTTGATGAACTTGGTACGTTTACTTGTACTTTTCGAAACAGATTTCAGTGGTAGACCGGTATAGTTGTGTTTGATAGAGGTTGTCCGTCTACGTGGTGTACCTGTGTCCCAGTTCGCTGATCGAGGTAATCAGCTACAGCTGAGTGTTGGCAAACGTTGCAGAGAGTATTGGGGACCAGATTACAAGTTAGTACCGGTTTTTATCCTCAGATTGGCGAGCGATCTTTGAGGACTAGTCATACCTTGGAGGGTATATTGTGGACCTCGGTATTGCAGTTCCGGAGGACTTGGGACCAGCAGTTTCACTTGTTTGAGATTGCATGCGGTACGAGTTTGTTGATTACTATGAATTGACGTTGTTTGATATTGATTTGAGATACGATGTTGTATTCCATTGTGCTGGAGCGAGTTTGGTTTGAGTTTGAGTTGATGTTTGATTCGAATTTTGTGGAATGTGTTACCACAAACTGTCAGATTAGCGGAAACAGGTTGATAATTACTTGAGTTCGATGTTTGTGCTGTGTTGATGTGTGTAAACTGAGTTGTGATTTTCCATGTGGTTTTGATCCGTATGTAGTCATGGGCGAGTTTGTGTTGTGCCGTATAGTTCGGCATCGCCCATAGTGTTGGCTTTTATGTGTGTTGTGTTCCGTATGGCGGAACTATGCTTCAGGTTTATTGTGGGTTGTGTACCCTATATGTTCCTTATGCAGGAACACTTGGCGATTGTGTTGAGCCAGTTCAGATTCGAGATTTGAGGGTACAGGGATTCCAGTACGGAGTTATCTCCTATTGTGGGGTCTGTTGTCAGAATTGTACAGTTGAGGTTGCCGTTGGAGAGTTAAGCAGTATGCAGAGGCAGTGCTCCTACTTTT
This sequence comes from Geum urbanum, assembly GCA_946800695.1. Classification (NCBI taxonomy): domain Eukaryota; kingdom Viridiplantae; phylum Streptophyta; class Magnoliopsida; order Rosales; family Rosaceae; genus Geum; species Geum urbanum. The sequence continues at coordinate 42,124,141 of OX327001.1, read as the reverse complement.
AGTCGACAGATTCGGAAATTTCGAGGTTGAAATTTTTTTTCAGGGGGGTGGATTTGTGACAACCCAGAACAGAAATAGCAGTGGAATCAGCTTAATCTACGAGCTTGCGCGTAGTCGCAGATGTCCGATGGTTGTTTGAATCGCCAGGTTTGCTAACGACTAAATTATTGGCCGAGAATTGGAGCTGAGTCTCTTCTCGAGAGTCGTTGTACGTGTGATTTCAAATTCGTGGGCGGTTCCGGATCGTCATTTGGACGACCGAGGAATTAATTATGAATATTTGAAGTTTCGACGGAAACGGATTATATTGGCGATCTTCTTAACGACTAAATTACTGGACGAGAATTTGGTTTCGGCTTCTTCACGGAAGTTGTTCAGAATTTAATGTCGAGCTCGTGGGAACTTCCGGAGCATGATTTTGAGTTACGGAGATTAAGTTGTGAATATTTCCGATTGTTGATTATTTAGTCGATTTAAATAGGTGTTGGTTTGAACAGTTGACTTTTTATCTGATTGGTCGATGTGTTTGACTTTGGGTGATAATTGAAGAGTATGTTGAGACAAGTTTATGGCCGCGAGAAGTATCGGAATCGGAGTTACGACGCGAGAGTTACAAATGTTTTAAGTTTGTCGTAAATCTAATTTTGGAAGTTTCCTAAAATAGCAGGCTATAAATAGGGGTTGCCTAAAAGGGAAAGTGAACATTCATCATTTATTTCCTTGGCTGGGTTTACTTTGTTTGACCGTGGTGGTGGAAGGCTCACGATGGGGAGCCACGGCCTCGCCGGCGGCGAGCTCTGTCCGGCCACCCCAGGCGACGGGGTTGATCCCCTCCGGTGCACCTTGACCTCCCGAACCCATTCCCGGTCACTGTCGACGGCGTGGCTCGCCGGAGAAGGAAGAATATTCCGGCCGAAATGGAAGAATTTTGGGGTTAATGGAGGTTATCGTTTCCGGCCGATTCGAGCTTAATCAAGCACTGGGTTTTGTAGCCCTCTTCACTCTGATTCTAACCATATAGGTATGGTGATCTAATTTTGCTTGTGTGTGGAGAATTTTGAATGTGAAATTTGTGAGACAATTCTATTTATCACGAAATTGAACTAGTTAGAGATTGAATTGGCCTTTGTTGCAGTTGACAAAGTTGCTCAGTGGATTATTTTGAGTGGAATAGGGGTTGCTCCGCCGGAAAATTTTCATTTTGGCGGCGGCGGTCAACGGTCAACGGCGGTCAAAGTTTGACTTTTTGACTGTACTACCTCAGCTAGGATCACGTGTGGGCTAGGGACCCCGTGGTTCTGACTGTGAGATTTTTACTTGCATACTCAGTACGCTGGAGGATTATGGTTTTACCTCGTGTACTTGTTGTTTTTATTTACCTGGACTCGCATATGTTATTTTAAACATATATATCAACTGGTGAAAGACATTTATTTTCGTCCACTCACTCTAACGATTTTCATGTCTTTCCCCTGGGCTTTTCGGTTTCCGTGCCCAGTTTGCAGTTCGGACTCTGGTGTCGCACGTCGTGGTCGGAGGCATAGTGCTCGAGCTACCTTGTTTCTTCCAGTAGGTCTATTGTTCTACCTACTGTGGTATATTTATATGGTTATACATTAGAGGTCGCTCTGAGTATTCTGATGTATATGTTTATACGATTTTACTCCGGATTTCAGTAAAGTATAGATATATTTATTGTTTTACTTTACTGTTGATATATTAAGAAATCCGGATGGGATTGGTGCCCACGGTTTGATTTTTGTGGCATAGGATGAAGTGTATTTTCCGCGTGCAGGTAATGGTAATTTCACGTTAGTAACGAAACTCTACCAAAATTTCTACGGTTTTTATTGGTTCGTGTTTTCGAAGGGGTTCGATTCCGGTTTAGGGAGCTAAATCGGGGTTGGGTCCTTTCAATCGTTATGACCATTTCATCGTAACAAGTTTGTCAGATATGTTTTTCGACTAGATTAGTCAAAAAAAATTCAGATCGAGTACTTCGTGGATTTACGTGTTTGATTTTCTTTATTTTTGACTAGGGTCGGGATGTCACAAACGGTATCAGAGCGCGGTTTAACTCTCGGACTTTGCTTTTGTTGTGTCTTGTGTTAAATAGTTAGTCGTGAAAACATGAGTCTATAAATTTATGAATTTGTTTTTCTATGATCATCGCAAAGACTGTGTATGGTGGTCTTGGACATGAAATGGTTATGCTTGCATATGCTATTACTGGACATGAGGTACGCGGTTCTTTATCTTACTTCGTATTGTACATTTGCGTATCCATTATTGATATTCATTTATCGATATGTTATCGATATTCATTTATCAATATATTTTAGATTTATACATAGTTTGGATATTATATTATAATATTGTGCTAACACAATTACTACACTCAAATCGAAATCGTTATAAAGTGGTAATGGAACGACAATATCAGTTGTTAAACGATATGGAAATGAGATGTTATTATAACGATAAACGAAAACGATACGAGCTCAAACTTTGAATCGAAACGAAGATGAAAATGTTCTATCTGATTAAACTTGTGATTATTTGTAAAATTTGTACAAGTATACAAAATAAGAAATGATTTTTGCATATCGAGACAAATATATGAATGATGACCATGATTAATGATCAGTTGACTTAATTAGAATCCAACGGGATTCATTGAAAAGTACGAAATTGAAATTGCTATGAAACAATTACATATGCGAAACGAGAATTATTATACGAGAAACTGAAAAGTTGAATATATTATATATATGAGATCTTAGATATATGGATAAACTATGACATATATTAGTGGGGCCTCCAGGCTATGACGCTGGTTTGAAATCCTGATTGGTGTCCATTTACGGGAAATAGTTAAGTAGGGATTACCGCTCCCTTGGGTGAAAGACCCAAAATCAATCAGGTGGTGTTCTAGATGTCCTAATTCGAGAGATACTGTGTATACGGGGTGTTCTCCATGTCCTGATTCCGAGAGTATAATATATTTTATTACCATTGATAGACGGGGTGTTCTTGATGTCCTTAACTCGAGAGTCTATGATAAATGATGATATGATTTGAAACGTAAAATGATATCGTGAAACGTGAAATAATTTATTGAGATATACGATTTGTTTACCGTCGTTGGATGGATGATTATGTGATATAAATTACCTCCTGTGGTGAGTATCGAGATATGATTTAGCTCACGAGATGAGTATCATGATTTTTGATTTGAGAAACGTGATTTCAGCTCACGAGATGAGCAATGTGATATAGGATATAACTTGAGCTCGCAATGCAAGCATTGCAACGTGATATTTGTTCGCACAGCGAACATGACTAAATAATATAATATTCGTTCAATTGATGAGCATACGAACTTGTGATGATTTAAACTTGAAATACTAGATTGTGAAATCATAATTACTTGCTCGACAAGTATAATGATATAACATATATACTCATTTGATGAGTTAGAATATAAAACGATTTGAACACGTGAAATGTGCACGAGTGTGATTATTATATTCCGTGTTTGTGTGGAAGATAATGATTGGAAATTTGAAACAGTGATTTAGCGATTTTTATCGCAATGTGGCTAGTGATTATCGATTTTATCGAAATAATACAATAATGAATCATTATATTATTTAGTTATTCGATGATTATACTATCATCTCAATTATTGTTTATTATTGACGAGTTAGAATTTTCAGCGATTTATGATTTGAGAATTCAATTTATTATTTCCGATATGTTATATGCTATTTGATTTGAAGTGCTGTTGATATGCTAGTAGAGAAATCCGGACGAGCATCAGTGGCTCGCTGTATAGGTTGGGATTTATGATTATAGAAGTGTATTTGGATATTTTATAGGTTTTTGGGCACCCTATTTTTAGGTGAGACTCTCCCCAATTTTTCGCAGAAATTTTTTGCGATACTTGTTTATAATTTCGAGGGAAAAATTATTTTAACGGGGGTAGATTGTGATACCCTAACTTTTTTTATAATTGATATCGTTTACGAATAATTCAAGTTCAATTTAGTGGTTGGGATAAATAATTTTTACTGTCGGTAACTACTGTGAAATCAAAGTTAGTTGACTTTGGGTTGAAATCATAGAATTTGTCAAGATAAGTTCATAGACGGGTAGAATGTCGTAATCAGAGTTACGATGAGAAAATTATGGTCAGCGGAAGTTTCCATTTTTTCTCAACGAAAATCGATTTACCATAATTATTGGAGCATAAATAGGATTTTCCGTTTTTGGGCCAACTACCGTTGACCTATGTTGACCTGGTCTCTGGTCACATAAAATCGTCGTGGAGCTTTCCGCCGGCAGCGTAGACGATTTCGGCCACCTCCGGCCACGATTCCAGTCAGAATCAAACGTTTCGTCGCAACAAGTTTGTCAAATATATTTTTCGACAAGATTAGTCAAAATTGTTTTCGGATCGAATACTTCATCGATTTACGTGTTTGATTTTCTTTATTTTTGACGATTTTTGCCAAGGGTCGGGTCATCACAATGCTTAAATTAAGGAAAAACACTACGAATACATAAACAACAAAAAATCAACATCCGGATTTGACAACGTCAAATAAAGTAAGCACAAAACCTATAGATTAAGGTTTTAACATACCCATTTGTGGAAATAATCAGGAAACCTCTTCTTAACTTGTCTTTCAACAAAGAGTTCACCCTTGTTTGGTTTGTCAGCTCAAATTTTTGCCCTGTACATTTTCATGAACTCCTCGACCTCGTCGCAGCTGCGCAACACTATCCAATGTGCTTCATTAAGTTCAGCCTGAGTTAATTTTTCTTTTAATACTCCTCTAAATGGTCGTACAACATATGTGACGACAGGAAGATTGTGCCTAACACGTGTATTGGAGGCAGTCTGGACTGAATCTTTGAGGTACATGTTGCAGTATGTTACACACTCATGCATTAGGTATGTTTCGGCCATAGACCCGTCCGGGCAAGATTTATATTTGACGAATCCTTTGTACTATAGGGTTGTCTACAACAATGGGGTTTAATTAATTAAATTTCACATTACTGTAACAAAAACATATATAAATGATGAAAACTGTGTTTAATAAATTTAGTTACATTTAGAAATTGTACATTTCCTTAGGATACATTTAAGTGTAGTGGACCGGACCGGAAAACAGTGCTTGTTCGGGAAGGTGAACCATGAGGTGAGTCATGATGTCAAAGAAAGCAGGGGGAAAAATCCTTTCCAATTTGGAAAGGATGTGGACAATTTCGTGTTGTAGTTCGTGAACATCCTACTTCTTCAACTCTCTGGCGTATAACCTCTGCCACCATCTACACAATGCAACTATTGGTTCGACGACGTGTTTAGGAAAATAAGGTCGAATTAAAACTGGAATTAGACGTTGCAACATAACATTACAGTCATGAGTCTTTTGACTATAGAACTTGTGTTCCCGAACATTCACACATCGATATATATCTACTGCATAATTAGACGAATACTGAACACTTTAAACCAGTTGAATACAGTATCCCTTAGTGAAGGATTCACTGTGTAAGGTGCATCGGGTATCTTGTTGTACACACCATTTGTATCCCTCTTCAACAACAAGGCGTGGTGCAAATTCATAATAGCAAGACCCTTTCGCGCTTTGGAAGTATCCTTAGTCTTAAACTTAATACCAAGAATTGTTCCTACCACGTTGTCGCACACATTGTTTTCTATGTACATGACATCTAGGTTGTTCCTGAGTTTCAACTTCGAGTAGTAAGTTCATAGAAAATACTTATGTAATGCTAGTAGCTAAGATGGTGTGGAGGGTGTGGATTTCTCTTCTTCATATCCTCGTCATTGGTCAACACACTGAATTAGAAGTTGTTAACCTATCAAAAATCTTTTGGCCAGATAACTGTCTAGGTTGCGGATTATCCTTTACTGTCTTGTCGAAATGATCCTTATCATGTCGCCACAGGTGATCATGAGGAAAGGCTGGAGGGACTGTGTCATAATGACGATAATCATAACCTCCCTCTTCATGTTGGTGTGTAACATGACTAAATGCCAGAAAATCATCATGCACCAAATCCATACCGGGGTTCTAAGTCGAGGCAACAGTACCGTTGGATAAGGCACCCTGAGCTTAAAATGGAACTCTAATTTTTTAATTTTTATTTTAGAAAAAAAATTAGTTAATTGAAATTTATTTTATTTTATTTTTGAAAAATTCACTTACGTGATGAAATTTTAGGTTATTTGTCGCCGAAGTGAATTATTTTTTAAAAATATATGAAAATTAATTTTGGATAGTTGCTTAAAAATTATCAAAAATCAACTATCAGATATTATGTAACGATTACATTTATACGATATTATAGAAAATTCAACCCCTTTCAGATTGCAATTGAATGAATTTAGTGATTATCAAAAAATAGTTAAAAGACGGAAATGATTGTAAAAAATAATTCGTAAACCCGTTTCCGAAGTTACAAGTGTTTGTCTTATCGTAAATAGTTAATTTATCGACTATATAGAAATTAATTAAAAAATTAAAATAAAATTAATTTAAGACTAAAAACTTGTTATATATCCACTAATATTGTATAAGTGTTCATATGTTTATATTCACTCCATATCAACATTAACGAAATTGAATTTGGAAAAAATAACTATTAGATATATTCATCATGACATAATATGTAGGTGGACGAATTTTCAGTAAATATGAAGTTCGTAAAGGGTTTGATCAGCGTAGTCAACCATAAAACCAAAATTTCAATCAAACAGAAACGTTGATATACGAATTTTCGTAACTCATATTTTTGAACAGTTGACACTCATAGTCCAAGAATTTTTTACTCTTTGCCCTCGATGAAAAAAATATGTATTTTAAGATGGTATACATGGTAGTACACTACCACATATACACTCATTATCGGCGATTTTTGGAAAAACAAGGCCGGCGACCGGGAAAGTCGTCGGTAATGATCATCATTGCCGGCGACTTACTCCGTCGCCGGTAATGTGTCCGAAAAGTCGCCGGTAATGTTTCAAAATATTACCGGCGACTTTTTGCCAGAATTTTGCCGGCAATGTCTCCATTTCCGGCGATTCATTGAATCGCCGGCAATGCCTCTTATATTAGATGCAGATCGCAGCAGCTCATTCATTTGGATCGAAAAAAATTCGGTGAAATCGAAAGAAGGAAAACGCTCTGAAATCGATCATTCGGTACGTATTGTCAAAATTAAGGCGCGCGTCGAAAACTCGATCACTCGGGAAGCTATATATATAGGTACGTATATATATACGTATATGTGTATGTATATATATATGTGTGTTGATCGATCTAATTAGATCGATATATATATATATGCATGCATGTGTTGATTTAATTAGAGTTTAATTGAGATATCGCGTCGATTATTAGTAGTGAATGTGTATATATATAGTACGTAATATTGTTAGAATTTTCAGGATGGACAAGAGTTGGATGAGCCTCGAAAGATGGGATGTGAAATATCACCAGGGAATTAGGAGTTTTGTGAATTTTGTGAAGGCTAATTGTGGAGACACTACACTTCATTATTGCCCGTGTAAAGAATGTAAGTGTCGCAGCGATCGATTTCGTTTTCCCATTGATAAAGTCCAGAAGCACCTGAGTAAATACGGGTTTTGGGATAAGTACACTTGTTGGATTTATCACGGTGAAACATCGTTAGCGGGTCCGCATGATCATGGACAATTTGGTGAGAGGGCCAGTCCACGCTATGATCATGAAGATTTTGCTGAGAGGGGCAGTCCATCCTATGATCCAACATCGATGTTAATCAATGATATGTTTCCTCATGAGAGCGGTGTATTTGCTGATGAAGCACCAAATGTCCCTCCCGTCGTGGAGGGTTTCCCCCATATTGAGCCAGTCGAGCAATTACCTGGAGCTCATGTCAACACAAGCGGTATGGACAAGTACAACAACCTGATTGCATTGCAACAGACTCCGTTGTATGACGGTTGTAGTAAGACTGTTCTTGAAAGTGTCATGGGAGTGATGCAGCTCAAAATGGAGAACAAAATGTCTGTCAAAGCTGTTGATTCTTGGCTGAAGTGGACTGCTTCGCTACTGCCACCCGGTCATCGTCTTTCTACCACTCATCATAAGGTGCGACATATCCTGAAAGATCTTGGGCTTTCCTACATCAAAATCCATGCATGCAGATATGATTGTATTCTGTTCTGGGGAAAACATCTTGAAGACCTTGAAGCCTGCCCAGTATGTTTTACAAAAAGGTATAAGTTGACTCCTGCAGGCAACAAGAAAGCTGTGAAGATACTTCGATATTTCCCGCTTATTGATAGGCTGGAGCGGTTGTTCATGTGTGCTTTCACGGCCGAAGCTATGAGATGGTGGGCTGAGAGGAATTTGCTTGACGATGACACCCTTATACACCCTTCCGACGGAGAGGCTTGGAAGAACATGGTCAGGGAGTTTGATCATTTTGCAGCAGAGGTCCGAAATGTTTGGCTAGGGCTCTCATCTGACGGATTCAACCCTTTTGGCAACATGAGTCTTCAATACAGTATATGGCCAGTTATTTTGGTACCGTACAACCTTCCACCATGGATGTGCATGAAGAAGGAATACAATATGCTCACTCTGTTAATTCCGGGCCCGGGTTATCCAGGAAAGTGTCTCGATGTGTATTTGAGGCCTTTGATTGAGGAGCTTAAGTACCTGAGTGAGTGTGGCCACCCCACATACGATAGGTTCAAAAATGAGATGTTCCAGATGCATGCCATGCTTGTTGGCACCATCAGTGATTTTCCTACCCGCGGTATGTTGTCGGGCAACGTTACCAGGGGTTACAGGGCTTGTTCAGAGTGCATGACGGTTGATTGTTGCAGTTCTCATTGCAGTAAAATTGTTCAGATGCGTCACCGTTGTTGGCTTCCATATGATCACCCATTTAGGCAGGATCCAGACGCGTTTGATGGGACTGTGGAAACAGGTGTGGCACCCAGGCGATGGACAGGGGAAGAAATTTTGGAAGTGTTGAATGAATATGATTTTGGCCAGCTGAGCAATCATCCTGACATAGTGGCGTCAATTCCAGACAAGCCCGAAAGGTATAAGTTTTGGACACACAAGAGCATATTCTGGGAACTCCCCTACTGGCCCAGGTTGCCTATCAGACACTACCTAGATGTCATGCACATAGAGAAGAATGTGTGTGAAAGTGTGGTGGGCACAGTTCTTAACTTGGAGGGGAAAACAAAAGACATCCCTAAGGCACGCATTGATCTGAAAGCTATGGGACTGCGGAAACATTTGTGGTTAAGAGATGGTAAGAGAAAAATGCCGCAAGCTCCTTACACCGTAAAGCCGAAGCATAAGCATGAAATTTTTGGGTGGCTGAGTAATGTCAGGTATATATCCTTATGGCTATGCAGGAAATTGGCCTTAAATTTTTACCGGATTATGGTTATATGCGAGAAATATAATTGTTGCCTATGGCTATATATATATATATATATGCAGGTATCCTTATGGCTATGCAGGAAATATAAGCAGGTGTGTTAACTTCCGGGACAATAAGATGTACGGATTAAAGAGTCATGACTGCCATGTACTGCTTCAACGCATTTTCCCTATTTTCATTCGAGGGTACCTGCCCAAAGAGGTGGTGGAGCCGTTGGTCGCCTTGTCAAGATTCTTTCTGAAGTTATGCATCAGGGAAGTTAAAAAATCAGATCTCAGGGAGATGCAAGATGACATCATTTTTATCATGTGCAAGCTTGAGAGGATATTTCCCCCAAATTTTTTCGACATCATGCCTCACCTGATGATCCATCTTCCCAAACAATTGTTGCTTACCGGTCCCGTACACTACACTTGGATGTATCCCATGGAAAGGTACAAATGATTCATGCATTTGGTTTGCCTTTGTTTTTATATGTAAATTCTTATTTTTTTAAGTAAGTTAACATGCACTTGTGAACTTTTAGACAATTGGGAGCCTACAAGGACTATGTGAAGAATAAATATGCACCTGAAGGGTGTATCGCTGAAGCATATGTTGCGCACGAGTGTATAACGTACACCAAAGTGTATTTGGGAGCGCTTGAGGACCCTCAACAACAGATGCCGATAGATGAACCCCAGTTCAACCTTTCTATCATCTCCAATGACGTGGTAGTACAGGGAAGCTTGCCAAAGTCGTACAAGTTGGATGGAAATGAGGTAGCCATTGCCCACTGGTTGGTACTAATTAACTGTCAAGAAGTACAATATTGGAAAAATTATCATCTTCACTGTCCTGCTATTGCCGGAAATGTTGATTACCACAACAGGACGTTTGCAAACTACTTTGGTCAATGGGTAAGGGTATATGTGTATATGTCTATTTTTTTATATATATCCTTATATAGCATGTGTGTACGTACGTGCTTTTGTGGTTTCTATGTTCATAATTTCTTGTGTGGTTTCTTATCATTTTCAGATGAACCATGTAGCAAATGATGGTTGCCCAGAGTGGTCATACGAATTGAGGGTCCTGGTGATGAAACCGATAGCTTCAAAAGTTTACTCGATGTGTCAGGTCAATGGCGTGAAATTTATATGTGAAAATCGAGACGACCGACTGAAAACACAGAATTGTGGGGTGATGGTCCATGGTGGGCAGGATGGCGTTGACTATTACGGTGTCCTTCATTCAGTTGTTGAACTAATTTATGGGAACCACATGAAAGTGCACTTGTTCAAGTGTAGATGGTTTGATACTGGCCCGGAGAACACAAAGACCGATCAGTACGGAACATTTTCGGTGAATACTGCTACTAGCTGGTATGAAGAAGACCCTTTCGTTCTTGCCTCATCAGTAAAACAAGTGTTTTACCTTGACGATCTTCTTAACAAAGTCCCATGGAAGGTGGTTAACCATGTTGCTCATAGAAACATATACAGTGCTGCCACACTTGGTGAGACCGCAGATGATGAGGAAGTTACTGCATACCAAGAGCCGAACGCTTTTAACATTCCGGAATCATCTACGATTCGCCTTAATAATGTGAGATCTGGGAGTGTGGTTCGAATTACTGGAGCAGAACTTCTCGATGTTAATCCATATGAAGTTGACGCTGATTCAGAGGACGAGGAGCGGCACATATTGCCAGAGGTTACCTATGAAACCGAGTCAGACTCAAGTGATGAAGATGATTACGATTATCATCCTTAGTACGTTAATGATGTACGTATTTTAATTATAGTCGGAAATTGTTGTCGGAAATTGTAGTCGGAAATTGTAATCGGAAATTCTAGTCGGAAATTCTAGTCGGAAATTGTTGTCGGAAATCTCTATCGGAAATTGTTGTCGGAAATTCTTGTCGTAAATTGTAGTCGGAAATTGTAGTCGGAAATTTGATCGATCTACTCGGAAATAATAGTCGGAAATTAAAGTCGGAAATTCTAGTTGGAAATTGTAGTCGGAAAATCTATAGTCGGAAATTCTAGTCGGAAATTCTAGTCAGAAATTCTTGTCGTAAATTTTAGTCGGAAATTTGATCGATCTACTCGGAAATAATAGTCGGAAATTAAAGTCGGAAATTCTAGCTGGAAATTGTAGTCGGAAAATCTATAGTCGGAAATTCTAGTCGGAAATTGTTGTCGGAAATTCTAGTCGGAAATTGTTGTCGGAAATTCTATTCGGAAATTCTAGTCGGAAATTTGATCGATCTGCTCGGAAATTATAGTCAGAAATTAAAGTCGGAAATTCTAGTCGTAAATTGTAGTCGGAAATTGTTGTCGGAAATTCTAGTCGGAAACTCTAGTCAACTTTGTAGTCGGAACTTCTTTTCCCGGGAATCATTATCATTACCCACGAGTTGCTTCAACTCGTGGGCAATGTCATTACCCAGGAGTTCATGAGTAACTCGCCGGTAATGTCCCCCTCTATTATTTCCAGATCGGCTCCTCCTCCCCTCACTCTCCCTCCTCCACATTTTCCTCTCCAAAATCTCCCCCTCTCTTCCTCACCTCGCCCCCCAATAATATTCCTCTCCTCAAATATCTATCTCCTCCCCTCTCCCCTCCCCTCCTCCTCTCTCCCCCCCCTTCCTCCTCTCCCCACCCCCCCCCCCCCCCTCTCCTCAAATGTCATATATACGTATCTTTGAAAAATATGGAAAATTAATTAGCTAGGGTGATTTGGATTAATATGTGATGTATATATATATGTGAAAATTAAATTAAATTAAATTAAGATGCATGATGTATATATATGTGATGTATATATATATGTGGAAAATTTAAAGTCGGAAATGATGTATGTATATATGTTAATTTAGGTGATATAGTTGTTAATTTAACGTATAATAGGTGAAAAATTGGAATCGAAATTTAACGTGTTTGGATTAAGGTGATATAGTTGTTAATTTAACATATAAATTAAGGTGAAAAATGCTTCATCGGAACGGTTTGGAACCAGAACGGTTTTAAACCGAAACCGCCTGGAACCGGAACCTTTTGGAACCGGAACTATTTGTAACCGGAACCGTTTGAAACAGAACGGTTCCAGTTCCAAACGGTTCCAGGTTCAAACGGTTCTGGTTCCAAACGATTCCGGTTCCAAACGGTTCCGGTTCCGATTTGTTATATAACCGAATCCATGACTATTACGGTGTCCAGGAGGTTTTGCGGCAAATTGGCTTGGAGGCATCAAACGGAGAGGGACACGAAATAGTGGAGGGAGCAGTAGTCAAGCTTCCTCCTCAGCCGCAGTCAGCAACACTCACAGTGGGCCAATGATGAATGCTCGCACACAAATGTTGCTAGCTGCGCGAGAAGAGGAGGAAGCTGCACGATCCGGATCCGTGCAACCGGAAGTCCAGCCTCGAGCCTCAGTCAGCAGACGTCCCTCCGTCAGCAGACCCTCAGACGAGCGACAGTCAACGGGGGCATCAGAAACTCCCTCCATCCGAATGCCCCCTATTCGCCCGGTGCCTACTCTCGTTTCACGGGAATCATCTGAGGCAGATGGTGCTGGCACCTCATCGTCCAGGCCTCGTCTATCTCCGCCGTCCGGTCTCTTCCTGCTCGACGAGATTCCTGTGATCCCTGAATTCGATGATAGGGGGATGCCTATTTATATTGAAGGACGACCGGAGTTCCTGAGCGTGGAGGAAGCGTACAACTTCATCCCGTTCGATCCCGTGTATCTTTGGAGTGTGAGGTGCACCAACCAACAAACGAACGATGTAGGTAAATTTTATTTAACAAGATTGATTAATTAATTATTACTTAAGACTTACGATAGGTTCAATTAATGATATCAATTTGTTGACATTGTATTATTAGGCAATTTCGTTAATGGTACTAGAAAACAGAAAGGGGCTAGAGGCACCTGCACCGGGAAGAGACTTGAGCAGGCCACCGGGGGAAGGAAAACGCCCATCAGGGCCAATGAGGATGGCGAGGTGATCGAGGCATTTGACACCACGCGAAAATATGTCAGCATGGCCGGGGCGATCGTGCGGGACAAGGTCCCAATGCTTTGGCCAGATTGGGAATCTGTGCCTATCTACGTGAAGATGCAAGTGCATAATGCGCCTATCTACGTGAAGATGCAAGTGCATAATGCACTGAGTGTGAGTTAAATCGTATTTTCATTACGTAAATTTTACATTTATTAATTAAGTCCGAATAAATATATAATTTTACCGTTTATATATTCATATTGCAGGTGTGGTTTGACGTGGATGAATGCCTTATTCACACGTGGGTAGAGCGTCAACTACATATGAGGTGATGTGCTTCGAGTTATTTGAGTATATATCGAGAACATCATTTTGTTTATCAAGTGTTTTAATATCTCTAACTTTTTTTTCCTGGTGTTAATATAGGTATAAAGAGTGGAAGAACGAGTTTTCTTCACATTACACTATATACAAGGAGCTAGGCCGAGGTTCTACCCCTAGCGAATTCCGGTTTAGGGAGTACGAGTGGCTGTGGCTGTGGCTGATAGCCTACTTCGAGCACCCCAAAGCTCAGGTATGCATCCTGAATATATCTTACAAGCCTAATGTATCGTATCACATTGAAATAGTTAGTTACTAATTTTTTTTCATATGTTTATCAAACAAGGCGATTTCGAAGACGAACCGGGCGAATAGATTGAAAAACACCAGGGCCCATCATGCAGGTTCACTCAACTATTTGGGTTGGTTGAGTAAGGCGCAGCAACAACAAGAAGTGAACCCGTTGGTGTATATTCATCAGAAGTTCTATCCGCAGTGCCCTGAAAAAGCGGTAAGTCTTTCGCCTCTGCATGTGTTAATAAAACTATTTTTCGATATTAATTTATTTTGTTAAATAATACGTTATTCATTTTCGCTTTTCAATTAGGCGAGAGTGGAGGAGGCGACCACAGAAGTGACCATGAATATAGCTCGGAATAACCATCCTGACTGCTCCGAGGAAGAAGTCACCCAGTATGCCTCTCAGATCGATCTGCTTGATCGCCCTATAGCGGCTCAGATCATGGCAAAAGCGTGCGGGACTGGAAAGAATACCTACTACTGCAGGGGAATGGGCTCGGCGGGCGAAGGAGTATTGAAGAACACTTCAGAATATTCTACCGGGTCAAGAAGTTCAACTTCTAGTCGTAACCTCGCAGCGGAGCTTCAGAGGACGCAGAGGGAGTTGGAGGAGCAAAGGAGGCAGATGGAGGAGATGAGGCAGATGGCCGAGCAGCAGGCAGTCAGAGATGCCGAGTACCGGGGGATGATCGAGCAACACCGACTGATGGTCCAGCAGCAGACACAAATGTTCACCTGGATGCAGACGATGTACGTGGCTCAGACTACCGGAAAACCGCTCCCCACACCTCCCCCGGTCCCTGTGTTCCCCAGTTATCCACCACCATCACCGCACCAGTCACCGCCACAGCAAGACCAGGGTAGCCACCGGAGTCCAAATGAGTACATGGATTTCTTCGACCCTGACCCGCAAGTTCCTCGACCCTGACGTGTAGTTGTAGTTTATTTTCGTATCATTGCTCTTTGTACTGTACGTTGGACATTTATGTGTGTACTGTTGAACTTGTATTTGTACGGTTTATGTCTTTCAATGCAGGTTCTGGAATTGGGCCCAATCCAGAACCGACCTTTTTTTTCAAAATTTTTCCAACCATTGCCGGCGACATGGACCTAAGTCGCCGGCAATGTCTTCAAATTCCGGCCACGGCGGCGCAAACATTGCCGGCAACTCAAGTCATCGCCGGTAATGTCAACGTCATTACCGGCGACGTCAAAATGAGTCGCCGGCAATGCTATCTCCGGCGGCCAATTTCCGGCGACGGCATTGCTGGCGACTTGTCGCCGGTAATGACATTTCCGGCGAGAAAAAAAACAAGGCCGGCGACTTTAAGTCGCCGGCAATGGGTCTTATTGTGGTAGTGGTACTCTTAGAGATCAGATTGTAAAACTCTACTTAGACGACGAAAGTGATTGATTTTAGTTGTCTAAGTAGTACTTAGACGCCGAAAAATGGGTATCGTCGTCTAAAAATTTCCGGGGTTAGGGAAAGGGTTTAAGACTTATGATTTAGGGTTAGGGTTTAAGTTTAGGATAAGATCTTAGACGACGAAATGAAAATTTTTGTGCTCTAAGTGCAAATTTAGATGAAGAATTCTGTTTTCGTCGTCTAGGTGCGTCTTCTAAGACGATGAAGACATTTTTGTCGTCTAAAATATTATATTTAGACAACGATTTCTAAGTGAGATCTTAAACGACAAATATATTAATTTCGTCGTCTAAGACATTTTGCATAGTCTTTTATCTACAGATGTGGCAATTACTAAGAATTACAACGCTGCTACATAAAAATTGGACTTACAGTGATGAAGTATTGAGAACGATATAAAGAAATGTTGTATAAACAAATGTTGATGATCATGGTAACAGATGAAAGTTTTAAGGAAAAATCTCTATAATCCGCAAAACGAAATAACATATCCCAACAAATGCTATGGAAAACTAGAACAGGACCAAACTGTCTACCATAGATCTACTCCGTAGTCGCAGTCTTTGGACAGAATTTTGGCCGCTGCGGAGAGCTGGTCAACTGTTAAATCGCAGTCAACTTTAATGGTGATGGTCCACGTCTTAACGGAGCCAACTTTAATCCTAACGGGGGCTTTGATGTGCAGCTTGAGCGCGACCTTCCCTTGGCTCAACCGATTCTGCGCAGCCGTCGTCAGCTTGATCCCCGTCCCCTTTAACGACGTATCAATCTCCGTCACGTTGTTGGCCGGCTGGTAAAACGCCGGCATGAAGCCGTCACATAGACGGACGTCGCCGTAAAACACGTTGCCGGAGCTGTCCCGCTCTTAGTAGATCCCGATTTTTCCGTTGGGGTTGTCAGCGCGGACGGCGACGTCGATCTCGGGGGAGAAGGCGGCGGCGGCGGAGGTGAAGTTGAATCCCTTGAATGAAATTCTGTTGACGGAGTAGTTGGGGGACTCGGGGCGGACAACGAGGTAGAAGACTCCAGCGGCGAGGGCGGTGAGGATGAGGAGGATTGCGGCGAGGGCGAGGAAGGAACAGAGGCAGAGGCGGCAGCAGCTGCGGCGGGGCTTGGATTGAGTGTATTTCTGGTAGCGTGTGGCGTTCTCGGGCGGTGGGACCCGGTAGATTTGGTCCTTAGGGATCTGGACGACGTAGGTGACCGGCGGACGATTCTCGCGACCGGAGGAGGAGGAGGGGTGGACTCCTAGATCCGCCATTTTCTTTATTTCGAGGCCCTCAAACCCTCTCGCCGAGTGATCAACTAGTACAGAAACTAGAAAGCTAAATGCCAGTTCGCACGCGCTTCTTCATTTTTCCATATCCAAATAAGCATGTTCTGGGTAGGTGAGATACTGGGATCCTGGGTTTGTGTAAATGAAAACCAAGAACTGAGTCGAGTTTTAATGAATGTGTGAAGATTAAGCGGTTAGGAGACATGAGCGAGTAGGATGTGTTTCTACCGAATTACGCGCGGAGGCGTAATGGGGCAGAAGCAACAAGAATAAGCTTCCTCTTCCTTCCTCGGTCGTGCGTGCGGACCTCTCCTCCTTGGTGCGTCCGAACGGTGGGGCTGTTCGGATGGGCGGGCTCTTCTCTTCTTCCTTCTCTTCGTGTGTGCGGGCTCTTCTTGCGGGTGCCTCCTTCCTCGGGCGTTCGGGAGCAACTGTTAGAAGAAAACAACAATGAAGCAGGCGGTCAGGGGTCAAGACGGGGTGGCCCGCCTTCAACGCTCCGATGCCTAAGTCAGAATATGTATCGGATATAACAGTCAAGCGAACGTGCGAGTGGTGTGATGTGGATCGAGTGAGTCAACTGGCTCTCGATGGGATCTAGTGGAGTGATCGAATGGAATTAGATACCGTTCGATGGGATGTAATGGAGTGAGATTGAGTCCAACGTGTTGTGTTGAGATTCAATGGAGTGATCTTACCTGTAATAAATACCTGATATATATAGGTGGTTGAGATTGGGACCTGGTGGTGTTCTTCGATGTGGGACTTTGTTGTTCCTGCTGGTGTGTGATCCGTGTGTTCGGGTACGCCCCCCACGGGCGCGTGCGCGCTCGGAAGGGGTGGGTCCGGTGAGTGAAGTTGGTGCTTCCTTGGTGGTCTTGCATGTGGTTGAGTAGGTGTTGCTAATCTGCTTAAGTGGATAAGTATGTTAATCGTACAACTAATTATGCAATACTAACAAGTCCCCCAATTCCCCAAGTCAAAGAGAACTTTCTTGACTGGGGAGTTGAAAAAGGGTGGGCGATTAACAAGAAATACTTATCCGGTTGAGCAGTGGTCACGATCCTGTGACCCCCCAAGTCCCCCAACTCTCCGGTCAAGAAAGGGATCGCATGACGGAGCGGGACCGGGGTGCCCGAGCGTGTACCTGTTCGTGCGATGGTGTACCTATGTGTTGCGAACGTTCGTGCTTTTATGGGCCCGGCTCGCAAACAAGAGTTGCTGTGTTTGGAGCCGCGCGCCCGGGTGGGGTTGGTCTTTAAAACATACACAAGTGTAACAGGTACATAGGTGCAGGTATGTAAGTATAGGTATATATGTATAGGTATATATGTGATGCATGAATGTATGGTATGGTGTATGAATGTGTGCGAATGTGTTTTCGTGATGCCAGCGCTGGAATGATGTGGTGCACCGCGTACGTAAACGGGGATGCCGTTCCGTACGGTATAGCATCGACGGAGGGATCAAGATCGCGACCTATAAGTAACGCGCTAAGGAGGGAGCGGACACCGTGCCCGTGCCGTTCTTCGGATTTAGCGCGCGCAAAGAGGGGACGTGCCGCATGCCTTTGCCGCCTAACCCGGTGTTGCCGTCGGCGTCCGGGGGGAAATCCAACTCCCGCGACGTCCATCGGTCATCGGTACGATCAAGGGGGGAAACAGGACACCCCCAAGCTGTCCGAGTCGGCTTGTCGTTCGGTAACGGTGCGCTCACGGAGGGGAACACTAGACCCCACACCCGCGCCGCCCATCGGTCTTAGCGGAGAGAGAGGACCACTCGACCCCATGCCTCTGCCGCCCAAGCCGGCTTGCGTATCGTTATCGTTACGCACACGGAGGGGAAGAACCCCGCGCCCGTGCCGCCCATCGAGCTTAGCCCCGCTAAGTCGGCTTTCGTTGTTGCGATCGTCGAATGAGGAGCGTACTCTCCATTCGCGTCGTTTGTGTGGCCTATAGGGGGAGGGCGGACCTCACGTCCCTACTAGGACTTCAGTTGGCACGGAGGGGAAAAACCCCACGCCCGTGTTTTGCCAATCAAATTTCGTCAGGAGAGGGGACGTATCCCATGCCTCTGCTAGGAATGAGCCGTCGCACGGAGGGGAAGAACCCCACGCCCGTGGCGCCCATCAAACTGTGGAATACTCAGAGAGAGGGCGGACATCATGCCTCTGCTTTGGAATGAAGTGGTGAACGGGGAGAAAGAACCCCACGCCCGTGTCACCATTGGCGCGCGCAAGAGAGGGGACGGGACCCCATGCCTGTTGCCGCCCATCTGTTGCCTGGGACACAGAGAGAGGGCGGACCTCATGCCTCTGTTGTTTATCCGACCTGCGATTTGTGCGAACGGAGGGGACGTGCCCCACACCCGTCGCCCGTTGGTTCCAGGGACTGCAAGGGGAGGACGGACCCCTTGCCCTTTCGTATAGGCGACCTGTATCTTTACGTACGGGGGGGACGTACCCCGCGCCCGGCGCCCGTTTACCCTCGGCGCCTGCAACCTGCCAGGGCCGAGCTGGTGTGTGTGTAGTGGCGTTTACCTTGTTTGGACGTGTGCGTTGTGATCTGTCTCTACCGGTCGTGCGGGTGGTGTGTCCTGCCTTGGGTTTTGGTGGTGTGCTGGTGATGAAACGGTTTGAGATGACATTGCGCTTTTTCCTTGGGAACCATTGTGACGAATGCTGGCCGTCGTATTTGATGCTGGCGTGGGCCAGGCATTAAATACCGCTTTCGCTGTGATTGCCTGAAGGGCAGGCGTCGGGCGCGTGGGTGCGTGGGGTGGGGCATGGGCGCCACGTGTCGAACCGTTGGGAGTCGTGCTAGGGTTGTGTTTTTTTTTTGTTAGGTGGGGAGATGATGGGCTGGCACGGTTACTGAGAAGGGCAAGTGAACCGGGTGGTGCCATGCGTCCCAATCCTACGGTGGGCATGATGGATCGGACGGCTGTCACAGGCTGGCTGATATCAACCGATTAGTATAAATAGAGGTATGCGTGGTCTGTTCCTAGACTTCCATGATTCACAAAAAGCTCTGCAAAAATTTTCCTGTGGTCTGCTCCCCGAGATTTCCTTCATTTGTGTCCACTGTTGCCGGAATACGTGCCCGTCGGTTGTACTCTGTCGTGCCATCCCGAGCTGGTGAGTCCCCCAGTCCTGATTGCGTGTGTATCTCTCTCTAGTTTGTGTTGCTTCTAGGTTGTTTCTGGGTTTTCTTGTTGGTTTTGCTCAAGAACAGGGTTGGTTCCTGAGGTGGGGTGGGTTAGATCTGATTTGGGTGATGTTTGGTGGGCTTTGGTGTTTGTGGTGTTGTTCTTCTGTTGCTAAGTGTTAGGCTCGGTCGCCCAATGGGGCTACATGGGCGGAAGTCCCCCAGTGTACATGCGCGCGCCCAGTGTGGGCGTGGCAGTAAGTAGAATTCAAATGTTGCGAAAGTGTTATCTGGTTTGCTAACCTGTCTGCGCGTGCGTTTGCAGCGAAGAAGATGGATGGAGTGAGCAAGCGTCGAATGCTTAGGTTGCTGGGTGCCGGGAAGAAGGTCCGCGCGGTGGCAGATGATGCCAAACGTGCGCCCCCGGTGGGCGGTGTGAGTGCCCCTGTTCCATATGTTCAAATGCCGCAAGCGGATGCTCCTCTTCTGCCGGCGGGCGATGTTGCTGGAGCCGAGACGCAGGTCGAGGCAGAACGTGAGCAACAGCTGGTTGTGCGGAGTGGTGGTACGAGTAGGCGGGAGGGTGGTCCTGCGCTGGCGCCGGTGAGTTGTGCGCTTGTTGTGGGGCCGTCTCCAAGTCGGGCGATTGTCCCAGATCGGTCCCCGAGTCCTCCCCAGACTTCTTGTTTTTCAGATCCTCCTCCTCTGGCTTTGGAGGCGCCAAAGCCTCTCCCGCACGGGAAGAGTGGAAAACGTGCGCGGAAGAGGGCGCGGGCGGAGGACGCTTCTCCTGGCCCCGCTTCTGGGTCGGGCGATGATGTTGTGGGGAGAGTGCGCCAGTCCCTGGAGGATGATGCTGCTGCGCTCGCGGTCGCGTTGCCGTCGGTGGAGGAGGCTCCTGCTGATGGGCTGGATGGGGTTTTTGGTTCATGCGCCCGTCTGATGCAGCAGGTCTTCCGCTACCGCTCGCGGGAGATTGCGGAACTTGCACGCCTCAGGGAGGGCGCGCTGGAGCACCAGAGGGCGATGGACGTGGTGGTGACCGCCCGGGAGAAGGCCGTCGATCTGATGCGGCGGTACGTTGCTCGTGTGAACGAGGCGGATATCCGGGCGGGAGAAGCTGCTGCCAGTGAAACTCTGGCCAAGATTGACAGAGATAAGGCCGAGGCGAAGTGTCTGCGAGGTGAGCTGAAGCGTGTTCGTGCTGAAGCAGCCGCCCGGGTGGCGTTCCTGGAGTCCGAAGTCGAGAGGCTGTCGGGCGTCGAAGTTCCTTCGTACGAGAGAGTGGCGGGGCCTTCCAGGGGACGTGCCGAGGCTGAGCTGGAGCCAGTGGTCAGGCGGGTGGGGCCGGGCGAACAGGCGGAAGCTGAAGTTGCGGTGACATCGGATGAGGGTGAGGAGTTGGATGTGGAGATGGGGGCGGAGTAGTTGTTTCTTTGTTTGTAATAGAGTAGGTGTTGTAATATTTGGACTGAATGGAACTGCTTTACCTTTTGCCTGTGCGGCTCTGTTTTTTTTTTTTTTTTTTTTTGGGTGCCTCTCTAAATAACTTGTGCGAGAATGTAAAGCAGTGCCTTCATTCGGTGGCCTATCCCCAGTCCCCCAGTCCCCCGAGTTCATGGGCGGGCGGGTCAAGGGCACGCGAATGCACAAATATAGGCTAACGGAAAGAGTAACAAGTTATGACTGACCGCAACAACACTTCTCCAAATGTTGGGCGTTCCGTGGGCGGGTCGTACCCCAGTTTGGACGCGCCCGTCCGGATGATCGGGTGGTCCGTTTCCTCGCCCCTAGTAGATTACTCGTGGTGTTGCCTTGCGCCGCCCGTGTGTGGATCGTGCCTCCAGATCCGTGGGTCCTAAAGTAAGGACCTCCTGCCTGCCTCGAGTCTCCGTGGTTTCCTGCTGGTTGTATCCTTGGACGTGGCCGATCCTATGCTCAGTTGGGAACCTTCCCAAGAGCAGGTGTCCTGCGATGATCAATTTTAATTTGCAGATTCCAGGCCTCCCCAGTATGGCGTTGTAGGGGGAGGGGGTGTCCATGATGATAAAGTCCGTCCAGATCTTGCCGTGCGGGGAGTTGGGCGCGCCAACCTCGACCCGCAGGTTGTCACTCCCGATAGGATATGAGGTCTCGCCCGTGAAGCTGGAGATGCATTCATGGTCCTGCGTCATCTTGCTGGCGGGTCGGCCGAGCGCTACGTATGCGTCCAGGTAGATTATGTTGACAGACGCTCCGTTGTCGACTAGTACCCTCTTCACAAGGAATTGATCGATGATCGCGTCGATCACGAACGGTAGGGTGCTGTCCCTTGGATTTTCCTCCTCGTCCCCTGCTGTGAAGCTGATAGTGGGCGCCTCCTTTCGGTGTGCCCCGGGCGCTCTCCTTGCCCCGATCGCTAGCACGTCCCTGCTCGGGCGATCGGGCGATGAGGCTCTCTCCTTGCGCTTGCCCCCGGATATCGTGTTGATGGTCCCACGGGTCCTGGCGCCTACCTGATGCTGCTGTCCTTCCGCCCTGGGAGTATTCGTCCGTTCGTCCTCCATGTCCTCGAGGGCCTTCTTCAGCATGATGCAGCTGTTGGTACGGTGGGTGGTGGCGTTGTGGAACTCGCACCATACGTCCGGTAACTGGCCGGGTGGTACCCCCGCCTTCGCCATGTTGTTCGGCGGCGGTATTCGGTGTCGGTTCAGGCGGAGCAGGTGCTCGGGTGACTGCCCGTCGATTGTGAAGACCTCCTGTGCCGCCGGTCGATAGCGTGGGGCTGGCGGAAAACGGGCATCCTGCGCCTGGTTGTAATTGTTGCCTTGATATCCGCGGAAGACGGGCCTTTGGTAGTTCTGCCTGTATGTATCCCGGCTCCTCTTGAAGCCCCCGGTTGGTCTCCCGCTGTCCGTCAGCTGTTGCGGTTGAGCGTCCGTTGCCTCGGGTCCGATGGAACTAGGTTCGGAGGCGGCTCCGTACACCCGCGTTTCCACCAGTGCCTTCTGCACAATCAGGTCCATGATCTCGTCGTAGTCGAGATGCTCCTTCCTCACGAGTTTCTCTACGAAGGGGGTGGCGAGCAGGTTGTCCATCAGGGCGACCTTGGCCACTCGCTTGTCAAGGTCCCTGCACGTGCTTGCGAGCGTCCTCCATCGATTAATGTAGCTCGACAAGCCCTCGTCCCTCTCCTGGCGGACCTTCAGGAGGATGCCCGTGGTGTTATACTTCCCCTGGAGCCGATAGCGCCTCTGAAAACTTTCCGCCAATTCGAGGAACGAGTGGATGGATCCTGGCGGGATTTCGTAGAACCAGCTCCGTGCCTCCTCCACCAGTGTTTCCTGGAACAGGAAACACAAGGTTGGGTCCGAATATCGGGTCCCGTCCGTGGTGGACCGAAACTCGTCCACGTGCGCTCGTGGATCCCCGCTCCCGTCAAACCGGGCAATCTTCGTTATCTTGGCGTGGGGATCCCTTCCTCTTTCCAGTATGTGCGCCGAGAACGGGCTGACCCGGGGGGCGAACGTCCCGCCCTGACCTGCCAGCTTGTCCTTGCGTAAGCGTGAGACTTCCTCCGCCAGCTCCTCCATCCTCCGTAGGATCAGGTCGTTGTTTGTCGGGGGTGATGACTCCTCCACGGGTGAGGGCGCTCGGGCGTTGGTTCTGGCGAACAGAGGGCGCACCTCGCTGGCGGTCTCCTGCGTTTCTTCGTGCTGCTCTACCTGCCGGCCGATGAGCGCCTCCAGCCGTTCCTCCATCCTTCGGCGGGCCTGGCGCTCCTCCGCTATCTCGAGCGCTGCCTCCCGCAACTCCTGGGCCATGCCGTTGATGCGCCCGTCCCTGTCGTCCCTGTCGGTTGTCTGTGCGTTCCGCCCCATCGACCTTGGCGGAGTCCCTCCTTCAGGTGTGTTGCTGCCGTTAGTCGCCGGGTTGAGCATGTGGACCTTTGGTTTCGGTGGTGTTTATACGAGGTTTGCAATTTGTAAGTTTCCCACAGACGGCGCCAGATGTTTCTACCGAATTACGCGCGGAGGCGTAATGGGGCAGAAGCAACAAGAATAAGCTTCCTCTTCCTTCCTCGGTCGTGCGTGCGGACCTCTCCTCCTTGGTGCGTCCGAACGGTAGGGCTGTTCGGATGGGCGGGCTCTTCTCTTCTTCCTTCTCTTCGTGTGTGCGGGCTCTTCTTGCGGGTGCCTCCTTCCTCGGGCGTTCGGGAGCAACTGTTAGAAGAAAACAACAATGAAGCAGGCGGTCAGGGGTCAAGACGGGGTGGCCCGCCTTCAACGCTCCGATGCCTAAGTCAGAATATGTATCGGATATAACAGTCAAGCGAACGTGCGAGTGGTGTGATGTGGATCGAGTGAGTCAACTGGCTCTCGATGGGATCTAGTGGAGTGATCGAATGGAATTAGATACCGTTCGATGGGATGTAATGGAGTGAGATTGAGTCCAACGTGTTGTGTTGAGATTCAATGGAGTGATCTTACCTGTAATAAATACCTGATATATATAGGTGGTTGAGATTGGGACCTGGTGGTGTTCTTCGATGTGGGACTTTGTTGTTCCTGCTGGTGTGTGATCCGTGTGTTCGGGTACGCCCCCCACGGGCGCGTGCGCGCTCGGAAGGGGTGGGTCCGGTGAGTGAAGTTGGTGCTTCCTTGGTGGTCTTGCATGTGGTTGAGTAGGTGTTGCTAATCTGCTTAAGTGGATAAGTATGTTAATCGTACAACTAATTATGCAATACTAACAGGATGTTGGTTGGCGGCCTGATGACTTGTATTTTTTCTGTCAGGCCGTGCAAATAGCATCATGGACCCAGTGGAGATGATAGAGATATCGAGCAAGGATTATAGAATAGTAGGCGGGAGGAAATACCGTTTAAAAGAGAGAATATCGTTTAACGAAATGAGCTTAGGAGACCTAAGGTTTGTATCGTATAGTGAGAGCGTAACAACTACATCGTATGATTCAGATCCCAACATTTGTAGTGCATTTCCACTTAGGTGTGGAGATGATGCTAACGCATATCTAACTTTATTGCCAGCGCCGCCACTATGGATGAGTCAACCATCAATGCATATTTGAAATTGGAGCCCAGGCGGCCAAAATGTCATAGGACTAACACGGATGTAGGTACCTTAACGGCTGAAGTGGGTGTAGAAGGAGCACCAACGCTTGCAAAGAGAAGGAAGTAAAATGCAAACCATCCAAAGATCTCAAAGAAATAGGCGGGTGCCGTGTCACAACGAACAGGGATGTTGATTCCGACTCTACCGACGTTCCAGACAGCGGACCCTGTTACCACCACCTAGAGGATGGGACTGCTGACAAGAGTCACGAGCTCGCTAATAGAGAAACAAATCAAGGATTTTCTTTAGGACTTTCGTATCATCTCAAGTGTGATCTTGAGATGACTAAGAGAGAGGGAATCAGCGGTAAAGCTTCCAGAAGGGTTCATCTGTATGTATATACACAAGTACACTGCACCCATATATGCAATACATGCTGTCGAGGCTGAATTTGTCACTGGGAGAATATGGGTCGCTCATAATCAAGGTGTTGCAAGCACACTGTACGTTGTTCAATTTATCAGGATTTGAGCATCTTACGGCTGCTGATTTGATGTCAATTTGCCATCTAGGGTACTCGAATAGGGCAGGAGACAAATGTACTTCCACCTTTACCCATGGGGATAGATATGGCTCTTTGATGACATGCCTACGTCCACGCCCATCAGGAGGCGGAGACTGGGAGTTTGAGACGGGTGTGAGTTTGGAGGCGAGGGCTAATATGCATCGAGTCCCAACGTCTTTTCAAGCCATAGGTAGATAAACCCGGTCAGATACCTTGCAAAGTATGTTCTAGATTATCATTTTTTTGTGTTCCTGATGTTGATAATCAAAGATTCGCGCTTTGCAGAGAAGATAGGCATCATCTGCAAAACATATCAGACACTTAGGAGGGAGAAAATGACTACCGCTTTATTGTAGCCCTAAATCATTGGGATATTTTGGAACAAACTGTCCTCAGCCGATGACCAAGTAAGTGGGTGGATTGTAAAGCTAGATCGTGGTTCCCATTTTTAAGGCGTAGTTTTTTGTTGGGTGAGGTTTATTTTGTAGGAAAATCCCAAAGACATCAACGATCAAGAAGATGGAGGGGATGGAGAATGGTTTGGAAAGGCTAATGATGCAAGCGCTCAAAGCCTAGAAAGTGCAACCAGGGGAGGTGGGCGAGTTCACAAAAGTGTGGAAAATCATACGTGTGGAAAATGCAAGTTATGCACCAAAGAAGTGGAAAAATCAATGTACTTAAACAAGTTATGCACACGTATGATTTTCCACACGTATGATTTTTCCACTTCCATTCCATTCAGTGGTTGAACTAATTTATTGGGAATGCATGACAATGTACTTGTTTAAGTGTAGATGGTTTGATACTTACCCTGAGAACACAAGGATCCATCAGTACGAAATATTTTCGGTGAATACTGCTACAAGCTGGTATGAAGATGACCCCTTTTTTTTTCCACATCGGTAAAAAAAGTGTTTTATCTTGATGATCTTGTGCACAAATGCACATGAAAAGTAGTTAACCATGTTGTTCCTAGAAAATTATACAGTGCTACTACACTTGGTGAGACCACGGATAATGGAGAAGTTACTGCATACCAAGAGCTGAACGCAATTGGTATTCCTGAATCATCTACAATTCGCCTTAATAATGTGATATAAGGTAGTGTGGTTCGAATTCCTCAAGCAGAATTTATTGATATTAATCCAAATGAAGACAACAAAGACTCAGGTGACAAGAAACGGCATATCTTACAAGAAATTAACTCGGACACCAAGTCAGGCTCAAGCGATGATTCTAATTATGAGCCTTAGTTAAAGATGTATTTGAGTATAAACGTGTATGTTTATTGGTCATATGAGCCAATGTATTTTTGAGAAACGTGTTTAATTAGCGATGATTCTGATTATGTTCTTCAATTAGTTAAACGGATATTTGTTGGAAACGTGTTTCCACATGAGCCTACTTTGCAAAAAAAAATTCACACTATAGCCGAAGACATTGACTCATATCGTCTATTATCCTATTTATAGCCGACGACATTCATGTAAAACGTCCACTACCAGAAGAATAACTATAGCCGACGACGTGGTGTCGTCGGTCTGTTCCCTTTCATCGTCGGTCATAGCCTATATCCGACAACACATCGTCGGTTATAGTCTCGTCGGTAATGCACCGTCAGTGATACTATAACCGACGATGAATTAGGGTTATCGTTGGAAAAAAGGGAGACTAAAGGCAACGATGGTTTATCGTCGGGCATAGTTTCAAACTATAACCGACGATGTCATCGTCGGTTATAGTTTTCTCCATGGTCAAAATGGTTGACCGTGGAGAAAACTATAGCCAACGATGTTGACACATATCGTTGGTTATAGTTATTAATAATAATTTTTTTTTTGCAGGTTCTGGGTTTTATCCCAAAACCTGCATTCCCAAATAATCACAAATATTGTTCAAATTGCACATCAACAACCATTGAAACTATAGTAATAAATAAATATAAAAAAAACTGAAATCGTTCAAATCTGTATACATATGCATGCGTACGTAGTAAATAATTAAAATAAAAACCGACAATTGTTCAAATCTACGGGTGTCCTAAATCTATGTGATCAAACAGATTGTCATCAGATGGTTGGTCCTGGTCTGGCTGAGGTTGCGGCTGAGGCTGTGGCTGTAGCGCACCGAAAATAGGCGGGGGAGCTATTTGGATTCCAGATGCCTACAGCTGTGCATAACAGTGCTGCTTCCATGTCCCCATCTGCTGCTGCTGTTTGGCCAACCGATTCTGCTCTGCGGCTCGCGCATGCTCCATCTCCTCCATCCGACGCCATTGAGCTTCCATCTCAATTGCTTGCCTATGAAGCTGGTCCTGTAGCTCATTAGTCCTCGAAGATGATGATGATCCCGATCCGCGAGAGAATTCAGGGGTTCGCTTCAGCAGCCCTTGACCCCACTTTCCGGAACCCCTGCAGTAGAATGTGTTCTTCCCTGGAGGGATTGCAGCTGACATAATCCTGGCCCTGACGATCGGATCAGATCGATCAATCTGATCAATCGGGAGTTCAGCATCGGGGGTGTTGGGATAGAGCTCTCTCGCCACTTGAGTCAACACCTCCGGAATCGCCTCCTGAATTTTTGCCTAATTTACAAAGAACAATAAAATATTAATTAAAAAAATTATATCTAAATAAATAAGAAATAAGTTTATTTTGTTATAAGGACACTTACAGTATATTCGGGGGATTGCAGATACGCGTGCTGCATCGTATAGACAAGGGGATCCTCTTCTGGGTGGTTGGCCGCCTCCTCGATCCAACCCGAGTATGATCTGGAACCGGCATGATGATTTTTGGTGTTTTTGGCCCGGTTCCTTGTGTTGACTTCAGAAAGAGCCTGCTCGATTAATCCAACATCAACATAAAAACACTCATTAGCCAAATAATTTAAGGGAAGTACGATAAAACAAAAATTTAATCGATGGAAGATTGCGTACCTTCAATTTCGGGTTGTTGAAGTGAACCACAAGCCATCGCAACTCGTACTCCCTATAACGAAACTCGCTAGGGGTACCCGAACGATCGTCGCCGTACTTTTTCCAATGCTTCTTCAGCTCACCCTTCCACTCCTTTTACCTATATATACCCATAAAATCAAGCGTTAGAAACTTACAACATTGTATGAACATAATCAAAAGAAACGAAAACATTGAAACAAATTAAATGCCGGTCTGCAAACCTGCTCCCATGCACTTCATCCGCCCACGTGGGTCTAATGTCTGCATCCACGCGGAACCACCTCTGCAATGCATATATATATATCAATAATATTAAAAATTTATTTAGAAAATTTACATAATGAGTATACAATTCAACTCACCGACAACGCATTATTCAGCTGATATTTGACGGATTGCGGCACTGAATTCGAATCTGGCCACAACATTGGGACTCTATGAAAGGACCCAACCCCGATTTAGCTTCCTAAATCGGAATCAAACCCCTTCGAAAACACAAACCAACAAAAACTTTTCGAAATTTGGGCAGAGTTTCGTTACTAAAGTAGAATTGCCATTACCTGCACGCGGAAAATACACTTCATCCTATGCCACAAAAAGCAAACCGTGGGCACCAATCCCATCCGGATTTCTCAATATATCAGTAGTAAAGTAAACAATACATATAATATATACTTTACTGAAATCCGGGTAAAATCGTATATCATATTAAATAGGAAACTCAGAGCGACTTCTAATACATAATCATATACGCATACCACAGCAGGTAGAACAATAAACCTACTGGATGAAACAAAGTAGCTCGAGTACTATGCCTCCGACCACGACGTGCGACACCAGAACCTGAACTGCAAACTGGGCACAGAAACCGAAAAGCCCAGGGAAAAGACAATAAACACGTTAGAGTGAGTGGACGAAAATAAATGTCTTTCACCAGTTAATATATATGTTATAAAAACATATGTGAGTCCAGGTAAATAAAAACAACATAGTACACGAGGTAAAACTCATACTCCTCCAGTGTACTGAGCATGCAAGTAAAATCCCACGGGGTCACTCATGGACTCCACCGTGCTAGTACAGTCTGAACCACGGAGTCCCTGACTACCACGTGATTCTAAGCAAGAAATGACCTCGGTTCCGGGGTATACGCCCCTCCAGGCGGCCCTCCGTCGGGGATCAGCTGACGAGGCAAGGTGTATCGATACAACAACGTAACTGAGACTGTACTCTGTGTAAACCAAATCATAAACAGTTCGATGCAAATGCATGAAACAACATATAAATGTATGCATATTCGTATACGTATATCCGTATAAATAAATCGTCTAATCGTAAAACACATGCTCATATTAAACATAATCTCGTATGAAATCTCATGCTCGTAAAACCATAATCATGCTGCATGCTCAAGTTCGTAAATCATATATAAAAGACTCGCAAGATTTCCGTGAAAAGAAATTGTCCACTCACAGACTGGCGTAACGCGTATCGCGTTAACCCGTGATCCGGCGGAAAGTCCCTCGCCAAAAGAACGATCACGAACACCTGAATAATCACAACGTCCAATATTCAAAGTCATAATCCGACAATTCAAATCAAACCACGAGAAACCACCGTTCTCGGAAATACACAATTTGAAAACGATGAATCGTCGAAAATCCATATATACCACCTCAATACCTCGCTTTACGTTCGGACGCTCAACTCCAAAAACAAACCTCCCCACTGCGATCGGAGCGCGATTTCGAGTCAAATGACATGCGACTTGTCGAAAGTCAAAAAGTCAACCCGTTGATCGTTGACCGCCGCCGTTGACCGCCGTCCACGGCGGCGGCGCTGCCGGACATGAAATTTCACGGCGGAGCTGCACCTATTCCACTCAAAATCATGCACTGAGCAACTTTGTCAACTGCACCGAAGTCCAATTCTCACTCTAACACATCCAATTTCAAGCAAAACCGAAATGAAATACAAAATTCAAACCCAAAATTCTCCATGCTCAAATCAAATTAGAACACCATGTTTATATGGTTAGAATCACCTTGAAGAGGGCTACAAAACCCAGTACCTCTTGAAGTTCAACTCGGCCAAAATCGGGATTCACCATTAAACCCACAAATCCCAAACTTTGGATCAATGATTCTCTCTCCACCGTGAGCTCCACCACGAGAGGAGGACGGCACGGGGACGGGGGCACCGAGACGAGTCGAACGGGACCAGCCCCGCCCTCTGGGGTGGCCGGAATCACCTCGCCGCCGTGGAGGCCGGCCATGCCGTCGTGAACTTCCTCTCCCACTCGGTCAAACCGAGTCAACTCGCCAGTCAACCATTAATTCATCTTTTGACTTTCCCATTAAGGCAAGTCCACTATTTATACCTCATTAAATACTTTCCCAAATTGGAAACTCAAACATATCTATTTCGACGAACTATAAACACGCGTAACTTTCTCGTCGTATATCCGATTCCGATAATTCTCGCGGCCACAAACTCATCTCGACATACTCTTCAATAATCACCCAAAGTCAAACACATCGGTCTATCGGATAAAAAGTCAACTGTTCAACCAAACACACATTTAATCGACTAAACAAACAACAAATGGAAATATTCGCAACTAATTCTTTGTAACTCAAAATCATGCTCCGGAAGTTCCCACAAACTCGAAATTAAATTCTGAATAACTTTCGTGAAGAAGCCGAAACCAAATTCTCGTCCGGTAATTTAGTCGCGAACAAACCTGCCATTTAAATCCGTTTCCGTCGAAACTTCAAATATTCATAATTAATTCCTCGGTCGTCCAAATAACGATCCGGAACCGCCCATGAACTCGAAATCACATGTACAACGACTCTCGAGAAGAGACCCAGCTCCAATTCTCGGCCAATGAGTAAGTCGTTAACAAATTCGGCGATTCGAATAACTGTCGGACAGCTGCGACTACACAGTAACTCATCGATCAAGCTGATCATACTGCTGATTCTGGTCCGGGTCGTCACAAATCCACCCCCTTTAGAAAAATTTTGACCTCGAAATTTCCAAGTCTGTCGGCTAAACATAGGAGCACTGCCTCTGCATACTGCTCAACTGCCCAGTGACAACCTTAAGTGAACAACTCTCCAGTGGCTACGTCAACTAGACAACTCTGATAACAAATTCCACAACAGGAGATAGCTCCATGTTGGATTCCTGTACCCCCAAATCTCAAATCTGAACTGGCTCAACACAATTGCCAAGTGTTCCTGCATAAGGAACAGGTAGGGTACACAATGCGTAACAAACCTGCAACATAGTTCCGCCACACGGAACACAACACAACACACACAAAAATCAACTCTATAGGCGACGCCGAACTATACGGCACAACATACATTCGCCTATGGCCACACACGGATCAAAATAACATAGCAAATCTCAACTCAATCTGCACATATCAACATAACTCAAATATCGAACTCGAGCAATAATCAGCCCATTTCCGCTAACCTAACAGTCTGTGATAACACATTCTACAAAATCAGAATCAAACGTCAACTCAATCTCAAACCAAACTCGCTCCAACACAATGGAGTACAGCATCGTTCCTCAAAACGACATCATGCAACATCAAAATCACAGTGGTCAACAAACTGGTACTACAAGCAATCTCGAACAGCTGAAACTGCTGGTTCCGAATCCTCCGGAACTGCAATACCGAGGTCCACAACATGCCCTCCAAGGCCTGAATAGTCCTCGAAGATCACTCGCCAATCTGAGGACAAGGACCGGTACTAACTCGTAATCTGGTCCCCAAAGCTCGCTGCAAAACTCGCCAACACTCAGTTGTAGCTGATTACCTCGATTAGCGAACTGGAACACATCGCCAACACTCAGTTGTAGCTGATTACCTCGATTAGCGAACTGGAACACATGTACACATCGTAGATGGACAATCCCTATCAAACTGTCCACAAAGACCTGACAACTGGTACCACAAACCAAAGTGCATACAAACACACACAATCACAACAGCAACCGCCACGTCTAACCAGAAATCTCAAGTGGCTGACATAACTCGGCACGTCTCTGCCTCCTAGCCATCGCCAGTCGACGAATGTGGCATCAGCACACACAAGCTGCTACATTGCTCTTCCATGTTGCGTCACGAGTAGTAAACTCGAAGTATCTGATATATCTCCGCATCACTAGCATCAACCGCGCGCAAAACAATGAGCTTCAACGTCATCACATTCAAACTCAGTTCTCGTAGCCCATAACTCGGCTAACACGGAAACTCGTGCCACACACACATGAACCACTGAAACTCTCGACTCTCAACTGAATGCATCAATAACAACACCCCAGACGGATGGTCAAGTACAACCACTAGCCTTCCTCGAACAAACTCTAATGTGCAGCCATAGTCGTGAGTCGACCCCATCCATCTACACTGCCTCAAGCCCAAATCTGGCCGAAAATGCAAGTGGAGGAAACTCAAATGATCAGTGTACATCCTACACCTCGCTGCACGCCATAGCTGTAGTGTCTCGAACTCTCTGATGCTAACACAAGAACAGCTACACCCAATATCATACACTGGATATGTAGCTACACAACATTCCACTGCCTGGAATCATGAGCCACCGCTCTGCTACACAGCATCAAAACATTACCAAATCCAAACCTCGATGCATCGCCATATTCCACGAACTCGTCGCGATCGTCAGGTAAGGTCAAAACCGCAGTAATGGTCACCAACCTGCAGGAGTAAGCAACTCTCCTCGCATGCATCGAACCACTCGAACTTGGCGCCTTCTTCGTCAGTTCGGAAAGTAGAGTGGCAATCTGGGAAAATCCTGCACAAACCGTCAGTAATAGCCTGCCAAACCCAAGAGACCTCCGATCTCTGGCACAGTAGTAGGGCAAAATCCAAATCAACACGGCTTCGAACTGGTTAGGATCTACGCCAACTCCCTTGGATAACATAACATAGCCCAACATCTTCACGCTAATCGACCAAAACTCACACTGGCTGAATTTCACAAACACCTGGTCACCTCATAAAGTCCGCAAAACCGCTTGCAACTGCTCCAGGTGCTGGCCCACACTCCTGGAGTACATCAGGACGTTGCCAACGAACATGACCACAAACTCGTCCAGAAACCGTCTGAACACCTGGTCCATCAAGTCCACACGATCTACGAGGGCATTGGTCAACCCAACAGCGTGACCAAAAGCTCATGATGCCCGCACCGAGATCCGAAAGCCAACATAGCCACATCTGACTCATCAAACCTCCACTGATGGTATCGGGATCCGAAATCAATCTTCAACAAGACTGAAGCTCTCACAAGCTGATCAACCAACCGTCAATCCGAAGCGGAGGATACTCACTCTCCTCTGAAGCGAATCAGGCTTCCGGTAGTCAATGCGCCACCTCATCGAACCATACAAACAGTCGCACAACTGATGCAAGAGCACACCACGCAAATACGCGGGGTCGCATGAAATCTCCTGAAACCTCCTCCAGCAACTCCTGGAGTCGAAACTGTTGCTCCATCAGCTTCGCTGGCTCCGAACGACAAAATGCCGGTAAAATGAGTCCAGCGCCCGGTACAAGCTCAATGATGTAGTCAGTCTCCCGAACTGGAGGAACACTTGGTAACTCCTCCGGAACAACACTTGGAAACTCGGGAACCATCTCAATATCACCAATGTCGGGTACAGCAACCATAGTATCCACAACATAAGCTAAGCAATAACACAACTCGTCTCCACCATTCACTCGACCATCACCGCGAAACAGCATCTCGGGAAAATCTGGTCGTCGAAACAAAACCTCCTCCTCGAGGCACTCGAACATCGCCAAATGCGTCGTCAGTAAGTCTATACTCACAAGCACACTAAAACCACAATGTCCAGCTATAACAAATCCACGTCTAAACCATATCCTCCAACAGGGATCTTGCAACCTCCGGATGGATGCAACACTCTCCAAAACCTCGGAAGTGGAGATACAGGTACAATCGCAATAGATATAAAACAACAGCAACCTCGGAGAAAAGTCTGTCCTCAAACAAGGTCATGGCACGAACTCCAACATGCCCAACTAGTCGCCCACGTCAATTGCGACTTTCTGAATGGCTCGTCTAGAAATCTGGGTTGATCAAGCTCCAGAAACAGCATCATGATTTCCTCGTAAACTCCGAGCTGTTGAACCGCTAACACAGCTGGCTGAGGGTGCTCCCTCGTAACGTGACCCTCCTGGTCACTGGAACAGCAACTGAAAGTACTCCTCGAACACAAATCACCGCAACACCTGCTGCGTGAAAGGATCATCAACGATCACCCGAACTCATTCCACAGGAGCAAATCCGCTACTCTGTGATCTCCGCCATCGCCAAACGGATCAGCAGAGGATCCTTAACATAATCGAAAAGGCCACAGTCTGATGACGTCACTGATCGCGAAGTGTCAGAACTCAACCTCATCAAAATCTCAACTAAGTCCACTTTCCTCAAACCATCACATCGAAAACCGTACACATCTTTCCCTCACAATAACCTCGCCGCTGAGTGCAACACACTAAGCTCCTCACAGATATCTCGAGGCACATCAATCAGACTCTCTTTGATACTCAGGTTCAAACTCATCTCGAACCTCGTGCATAGCTCCCTCTGAAGCCACATAACACGTGCAAACAAGAACAAACACGTGGACAATGCATCTCTGCCTCAGGTGGGTAAGCACTCCACATTCGAATGCTGGGTAGCCTGATAAACCATTACTGTATACACAACACCTTGAATGTAGGCCATGAAGTCACAACCGGAACTCCCACAATATCAGCCCACCAAACACAATGATCAAAATCAGGCAAACATCACTGCCAAAATTCTCAGCTCTGAGGCAACATATAGACGCCCATATACACATCCACAGGCAAACCATGCCACACAATTCTTTGAACTCTGAATACTCATCTGAATCAACTATTCTCTGGCAAATCGCGCGTCGATTGATCCTCAACAGGATCCACAATCGAAATGACACGGAAAGCACGTCAGGAGGCATCCTAAAGAATACAATATCGTTCACAACAAGTGGAACGTAATCATGGAACTTCAAATATTTGAAAGTATACAACACCCGGAATTTGATGATTATCCGCCGGCCGGTCGGGTCACCATTCCAGACATGCTGTACATTCTCAAATACCCTTAGTAAACACGACTACAGAAGTCTACAGAACCTTTAACCTAATGCTCTGATACCAAGCTGAAAGGACCCAACCTTGATTTAGCTTCCTAAATCGGAATCAAACCCCTTCGAAAACACAAACCAACAAAAACTTTTCGAAATTTGGGCAGAGTTTCGTTACTAACGTAGAATTGCCATTACCTGCACGCGGAAAATACACTTCATCCTATGCCACAGAAAGCAAACCGTGGGCACCAATCCCATCCGGATTTCTCAATATATCAGCAGTAAAGTAAACAATACATATAATATATACTTTACTGAAATCCGGGTAAAATCGTATATCATATTCAATAGGAAACTCAGAGCGACTTCGAATACATAATCATATATGCATACCACAGCATGTAGAACAATAAACCTACTGGATGAAACAAAGTAGCTCGAGTACTATGCCTCCGACCACGACGTGCGACACCAGAACCTGAACTGCAAACAGGGCACGGAAACCGAAAAGCCCAGGGAAAAGACAATAAACATGTTAGAGTGAGTGGACGAAAATAAATGTCTTTCACCAGTTAATATATATGTTATAAAAACATATGCGAGTCCAGGTAAATAAAAACAACATAGTACACGAGGTAAAACTCATACTCCTCCAGTGTACTGAGCATGCAAGTAAAATCCCACGGGGTCACTCATGGACTCCACCGTGCTAGTACAGTCTGAACCACGGAGTCCCTGACTACCACGTGATTCTAAGCAAGAAATGACCTCGGTTCCGGGGAATACGCCCCTCACCGGTCTGGTTGGGGAAACGCCCTTCCAAGCGGCCCTCCGTCGGGGATCAGCCGACGAGGCAAGGTGTATCGATACAACAACATAACTGAGACTCTACTCTGTGTAAACCAAATCATAAACAGTTCGATGCAAATGCATGAAACAACATATAAATGTATGCATATTCGTATACGTATATCCGTATAAATAAATCGTCTAATCGTAAAACACATGCTCATATTAAACATAATCTCGTATGAAATCTCATGCTCGTAAAACCATAATCATGCTGCATGCTCAAGTTCGTAAATCATATATAAAAGACTCGCAAGATTTCCGTGAAAAGAAATTGTCCACTCACAGACTGGCATAACGCGTATCGCGTTAACCCGTGATCTGGCGGAAAGTCCCTCGCCAAAAGAACGATCACGAACACCTGAATAATCACAACGTCTAATATTCAAAGTCATAATCCGACAATTCAAATCAAACCACGAGAAACCACCGTTCTCGGAAATACACAATTTGAAAACGATGAATCGTCGAAAATCCATATATACCACCTCAATACCTCGCTTTACGTTCGGACGCTCAACTCGAAAAACAAACCTCCCCACTGCGATCGGAACGCGATTTCGAGTCAAATGACATGCGACTTGTCGAAAGTCAAAAAGTCAACCCGTTGACCGTTGACCGCCGCCGTTGACCGCCGTCCACGACGGCGCCGCTGCCGGACATGAAATTTCACGGCGGAGCTGCACGTATTTCACTCAAAATCATGCACTGAGCAACTTTGTCAACTGCACCGAAGTCCAATTCTCACTCTAACACATCCAATTTCAAGCAAAACCGAAATGAAATACAAAATTCAAACCCAAAATTCTCCATGCTCAAATCAAATTAGAACACCATGTTTATATGGTTAGAATCACCTTGAAGAGGGCTACAAAACCCAGTACCTCTTGAAGTTCAACTCGGCAAAAATCGGGATTCACCATTAAACCCAAAAACCCCAAACTTTGGATCAATGATTCTCTCTCCACCGTGAGCTCCACCACGAGAGGAGGACGGCACGGGGACGGGGGCACCGAGACGAGTCGAACGGGACCAGCCCCGCCCTCTGGGGTGGCCAGAATCACCTCGCCGCCGTGGAGGCCGGCCATGTCGTCGTGAACTTCCTCTCCCACTCGGTCAAACCGAGTCAACTCGCCAGTCAACCATTAATTCATCTTTTGACTTTCCCATTAAGGAAAGTCCACTATTTATACCTCATTAAATACTTTCCCAAAACGGAAACTCAAACATATCTATTTCGACGAACTTTAAACACGCGTAACTTTCTCGTCGTATATCCGATTCTGATAATTCTCGCGGCCACAAACTCGTCTCGACATACTCTTCAATAATCACCCAAAGTCAAACACATCAGTCTATCGGATAAAAAGTCAACTGTTCAACCAAACACACATTTAATCGACTAAACAAACAACAAACGGAAATATTCGCAACTAATTCTTCGTAACTCAAAATCATGCTCCGAAAGTTCCCACTGATAACGCCTAAAGTGACTACTAAATTAACACTCAATAATCAATCTAGACGAAATGCAATTTAAAACCCTTTTGTGTAGATGTAGCATTGGTAAATAGGGTATCGTTCTTAACCGGGGATTGTAGGGTGTTCACCTGCATGAAAACGTTAGAAAGTATGGGGGGAGTTTGAATTGGTGTTCTAATGACCTACGAAATTAAAGACAAAAAAATGGCAAGTAAAACACACTTAGAAATCCTAGGACTCTATCATGCTTTATACTCATAGACAAGCAAAACAAACAAGAATCAAAGAACCTAAACATGTTTACTAAACCGAAAAGAAAACCTATCTAATATATACATGTGATCATCTCATCTTTTTCTCTAACTCTTTATAACCTAACCAATTTCATGCAACCTAAAAGTGCCTACGTCCTCAACTATATAACTCATGTTAATTTCGTGATTAAGTGCTTCGGGACTCCCCTAACACATCAATAATCTAAACCGGGACTCCCCTGCATTCAGATTAAGTATTAAGCATAGAATAAACATGTATAGCAAAAACGTAAGAACTAGAAGATGGCAGAAAATTAACTAGAATTATATAATCAAAATCCTTTACAACTTCACTCCAAAGAATGCCAAAAATACAAAGAAATAAGAGAAGAGTTATGGTTACACTTTTTGTTGTCGGGACTCCCCTAGACTACTTGGTGTAAGCTGCTCTTCAATGGAGATGGCGAAATACTTCGGGACTCCCCTAATATTTCGGTGGAGGATGGTGTTTATGGCGTTGGAGGGATGGCTTCTTCAGATTTGGTGCAAGGGAGGAGAGGTAGTGTTTTGGGCAGAGCTTTGAGTACTAGAATGAGAGATGGTCATGAATGAGTCGAGCTCCCCAATTTATAGAAGAAGATTAGGATTTTTCCTACCAAAATAAGACTTTCCTTATGTACCCGGGTAAATCTGACAGTCTGTCTTCAAACGCGTTTTCCCGGAGTTTCAGATCTTGGAAAATTCTGATTCTTGTTTCATTGGAAAGCTTATTCAAAGGGCTATACAATCCATATAAGGAACGCCATATTTGGAATTGAATTGGATTTACTACAGATTTTAGAAGTCAAGTGACCTGGCTGCCCTGTTTTCTTCTTCTTCAAGGAAAAGGAAATCTTCATATCTTCAAATCTTGCATTCCTTATTCCCTAATAATTCTTGGCCGAATATACCATATTCTTGCACATATTTTGGCCCTCAAATAAGGTATTTATCTTCATGGAATATCCTCCCAAAATTCGTCCATTATATGCTCCATATATTCCGCCATATTTGCTCTTTCCTGGGTCGCGCGGGAGAAATGTCTTCATCTTTTTGTCCACCATTTTGGTATCCATTTCTTTTGGCATTTGGTCTTCAATTCTTGACACCATGTGGGAAAGCATTTTAGTAACCATTTGAAGACCATTCCTCGGACCATTTCTTCTCTGAAATTAGGAACTTCCTCCTTAGCACGCTTTTAGCTCCAAATCGCCTCATTTATTATTTTCTCCTTTATTTCTACCTAAAAGCATAAAGTAAGTAAGAAATGATAGTACTAAGGTCAAAACAAAGCTAAATATAAAGAGAAAGACGTTAAGAATCAAGCATAAAATGCGTAGATCACCCACGAACTCGAAATTAAATTCTGAATAACTTCCGTGAAGAAGCCGAAACCAAATTCTCATCCGGTAATTTAGTCGCGAACAAACCTGCCATTTAAATCTGTTTCCGTCGAAACTTCAAATATTCATAATTAATTCCTCGGTCGTCCAAATAACGATCCGGAACCGCCCACGAACTTGAAATCACATGTACAACGACTCTCGAGAACAGACCCAGCTCCAATTCTCGGCCAATGAGTAAGTCGTTAACAAATTCGGCGATTCGAATAACTGTCGGACAGCTGCGACTACGCAGTAACTCATCGATCAAGCTGATCATACTGCTGATTCTGGTCCGGGTCGTCACACTCTATCCCGTATGAGGCTGCCCGCCATCCCCGTGTAATTTCGAGTGATCTTTCCCTCGATCACATGCCCTCTATCCCCGGTCGGAATCATAACTTGGCCACCACTGAATGGCGTCGTCCAGTAACTTGCCGACGACGGGGCCTCTGGTTCTCTTCTGTTTCTCACCGGGCACGATCTCGCCTATCACATATATATGTAGACGATTTTTTAAACATCAACACCTAATTGAATTTAAATATTACTAAGTAAAAAGATATCACTAATTAATATTTACCTGATTCGTCGGTGCGTTGTCCCGGAATCCTCACACTCCAGAGAGGTTCCGGGAAGGGTACATACGCATATGCTTGGTCCGGAGTAATGAACCCTAGCTGTCCCGGAACAGGCATCCCGTCGGAATCGACGTGATGTATCGTCGGGATTTCCAACGGTAAGAATAAGGTAGACGGCGGGCATAGTCGCATCCTCGCCGAGGACTGAGTGGATCCACCAGCCTCCTCGGAAGAATGAGGAGCTGTCTGGTGGATGGCGGGGGAAGGGTCCTCGCGATGAATGTTCGGCATTCGGACGGAGGATTGAGTCACACTATCCGTTTCCGGCGTGCGACTAACCTCTTAAACCCTCCTCGCGCCTGAGGATCGAGGAGGCTCGAACTGCTGTTGCTGAGGTTGTCCCTCGCCCATCAGTCTACGGTGTCGAGAGGTCTGCGGAAGACTGTAAGTGTTGCCGACGCTGGTAGATCCTGATGTGGACCGACTTCCGGTGCCCTCATCCCCACGTCCCGATCTCCCTCTCCCTCTCGACCTCCCCCTCGAGCTCGACCCCCCTCGGGAAGCACCGCAATTTAACCAATTCATCGTTGCTATAAAATTATAAAAATTCAAAATAATTCCTAATTCATCCAAAAATTCGAATACATTTTCCAATATATATCAATAATCCAATACATAAATATTCCAATATATATATCCAAAAATTCCAATAATCCAATATATAAATCCAATATATATTCCAATATATATATAAATATTCCACAAAAATCAACAGTAATTCCATAAAATCCACAATAATTACAATATATATATAATCCAATATAATTCATCCAATACAAATATAATCCAATAATTTAACTATATATATCAATAATCCAATATATAAATCCAATATATATATATATCCAAAAATTCCAATAATTCCATAAAATCAATATATAATTCCAATAATTCCAATATATACATATTCCACAAAAATCTAGATAATCCAATATATAAATCCCCAATAATCCACAAAAATTCTAATATATAAATTAATATTCCACAAAAATCAACAATAATTCCATAAAATTCAACAATATCCAATATATAATCACAATGTTCATGCATGCATCCACATTATCGATCAACAAACAAAACAACTTCAAATCTAACCTAAATAAAAAAAATTCGAAAATCCAAAAATTAGGGATTTCAAACCTGAAATGGAGAAAATCGACGAGGGCTTTGGCTATAGATTCGATGGGCTTTGGCTTGAGCATCGATTGCTTGCTCCCAACGTTGAGGAAATGGAGAAAATCGTAGAGGAGAGGAAAAATTCGAAATTGGGCAGTTTCGTTTCTGCCCAAAACGTACCCAGTTGCCAATATAAACCATAACTATACCTGACGATATAAGTAATATCGTCGGTCATAGTTGAACCGAAACTATATCCGACGAGATTTCATATGAATGTCGTCGGATATAGTTTTTTAATTTATTTTTCATATATATGCCGGTTATATATATGTAGTGTATTAATATATATTTATTAATATTTAATACGAAATTATTAGAAAAAAAACCGAAATAATTTAAAAGCGTAATTAAATTAAAATGGCATTTAATTTTTTTGGCTATATTTAATAATATATATTTATTAATATTTAATAATACGATATTATTAAATATTATCGTCGATCGGTTGTATTTTTTTCCGATCTCTCGATCTCTCTCTCTTATGATCGATATTTAGCAATTTAATCGATCGACACAATTTAAAGTCGATAATTTGAATATATATTCATTTTACATTGCACGTTCAAACTCAAAATAACATACATACACTAATTAAGGCGCATAGTCAGAATCATCTACACTTAAACAAGTGCACGGTCATGCCTTCCCCATATATTAATTCGACAACAGAATGGAGAACACCGTAATAGTCAACTCCATTCTGCCCACCATGCACCATTACCCCAGAATTCTGTGTTTTTCGTCTGACATCTCTATGTTCACAAATAAATAGCACGCCATTTACCTTACACATAGGATAAACTCTGGAAGTTACCGGTTTCTACGCCAAGAGGCTCAATTCGTGTGACCACTGAGGGATACCATCATCTTGTACATGATTCATCTGAAAATAATCATTTATTAACTTAACTATAAATAGGATGCGAGACATGCACTTAACATCATATACAGGTCAATTTATCTATAAACGTACCCAGTTGCCAAAATAGTTTGCGAACGTCTTGTTGTGGTACTCAACATCACCGGAAATAGCAGGGCAGTAAAGGTGCAAATTTTTCCAATATTGAACTTCTGGACAGTTAATCAATACCAACCAATGGGCAATGACTAGCTCGTAAGGTTCCAACTTGTACGAGTTGGGCAAATTTCCAGAAACTTCAACATCATCGGAGATGATCGAAAGGTTGAACTGCCCTCCATCTACTGGCATATGTTGTGGAGGGTCCTCCAACGCTCCCAAATACAACTTGGTGTACGTTACGCACTCATGCGCAATATATGCTTCAGCGATACACCCTTCGGGTGCAGATTTGTTCATCACATAGTCTTTGTAGTCCCCTAATTGTCTGTAAATTGGTAATTACAGATCGAGCATGTTATGCTTATTGCAACAATAAGTGAATAAATAATATTAAATATCGACATATATATAGCCAGATTCAGAGATGCATTACGTCCATTTCCATAGGATACATCCATGTGTAGTATACTGGACCAGTAAGCAACAATTGTTCCTGAAGATGGAGCATCAGGTGAGGCATGATGTCGAAAAAGTTTGGAGGAAATATCCTTTCGAATTTGCACATGATAAAAATGATGTCCTGTTGCATTTCCAACAAGTCCGATTTCTTCACTTCTCTCGTGCATAACTTCTGAAAGAATCTTGACAAAGCCACTAACGGCTCCACCACCTCTTTGGGCAGGTACCCTCGAATGAAATCAGGGAAGAGGCGTTGAAGCAGTATATGACAGTCATGACTCTTTAGTCCGTACATCTTATTGTCTTTGAAGTTAACACATCGATTTATATTTCCAGCATAGCCTGAAGGATACCTGACATTACCCATCCAGCCAAAAATTTCATTCTTCTGGGTAGGCTTCACGGTATAAGGAGCTTGTGGCATTTTTTTCTTCCCATCTCTCAACCACAAATGTTTTCGCAGTCCCATCCTTTTAAGATCAATGCGTGCCTTCGGGCTGTCTTTAGTTTTTCCCTCCCAATTCAACACTGTGCCGACCACACTCTTGCACACATTTTTCTATATGTGCATGACATCTAAGTAGTGTCTGATCAGCAACTTGGACCAATAAGGAAGTTCCCAAAAAATACTTTTGTGTGTCCAGAATTTATACCTGTCGGGTTTGTCAGGTATTGACGCCATTATCTCAGGATGATTGCTTAGTTGCCCAAAATCGTATTCATTTAGCACTTCTAATATTTCATCCCCCGTCCATCTCCTCGGCTGGTCACCTGTTTCCACAGTCCCATCAAATGCCTCCATATCCTCCCGAAATGGGTGATCATGTGGAAGCCAACAACGATGACGCATCTGTACAATCTTCCTGCAATGAGGTCTGCAACACTCAACCGTCATGCACTCTGGACAAGCCCTGTATCCCCTGGTAACGTTGCCCGACAACATCCCGCGTGCAGGAAAATCGCTAATGGTGCCAACAAGCATGGCATGCATCTGGAACATCTCATTTTTGAACTTGTCATAAGTGGGATGACCATGCTCACTCAAGTACTTAAGCTCCTCAATCAAGGGTCTTAAATATACATCGAGACACTTTCCTGGATAACCCGGCCTTGGAATTATCATAGTGAGCATATTGTATTCTTTCTTCATGCACATCCATGGAGGAAGGTTGTACGGTACCAAAATAACTGGCCATATAGTGTATTGAAGACTCATGTTGCCAAAAGGGTTGAATCCGTCAGATGAAAGCCCCAGCCAAACATTTCGAACCTCTGATGAAAAATAAGAAAACTCCTTCACCATGTGCTTCCAAGCCTCTCCATCAGCAGGATGTATAAGCGTATCACTGTCGGGCAAATTCCTCTCGGCCCACCATCTCATAGCTTCAGCCGTGTGTGCACACATGAACAACCGTTCTAGCCTATCTATCAGGGGAAAATACCGAAGTATCTTCACAGCTTTCTTGTTTCCGGCAGGAGTCAACTTATACGTACCTATCTGTACCACATACCGGGCATTCATCAAGGGATTCA
Organism: Geum urbanum; assembly: GCA_946800695.1. Taxonomy (NCBI): domain Eukaryota; kingdom Viridiplantae; phylum Streptophyta; class Magnoliopsida; order Rosales; family Rosaceae; genus Geum; species Geum urbanum. The sequence goes on along the minus strand of OX327001.1, from coordinate 42,079,593 downwards.
AGATCATTCCCATAAGCATCTTCACCCCAGAAGAGAACACAATCATATCTACAAGCATGTATTTTGATGTAGAAAAGGCCAAGATGTTTAAGGATCTGTCGCACCTTACGATGAGTGGTAGGAAGACAATGACCGGGGGGCAACAACGAACCAGACCACTTCAGCCAATCATCAACAGCCTTCACACTCATTTTGTTCTCCACTTTGAGCTTCATTACTCCCATAACACTTTCGAGAACAGTCTTATTACACCCGTTTTGTACAACGGGGTCTGTTGGAAGGCAATGAGGTTGTTGTACTTGTCCATACCAGAAGTGTTGACAGCTGTAGGTAATTGCTGGACTGACTCAATATGAGGGAAGTCTCCAACAGCGGGAGGGATATCCGGTGCTTGAGCAAATATACTGCTCTCATGAGGAAACATATCGTTGATCAACATTGTTGTTGGATCATTGGATGTACTGCCACTCTCAAAAAATTGTCCGTGATCATGTTGACCAACTGATGAGCTCTCACCGTGATAAATCCAACATGTGTACTTATCCCAAAACCCGTTTTTCTTCAAGTGCTCTAATACTTTATCGATGTGAAAACGATATCGCTCGCTGCGACACTGACATTTCGTACACGGACAATAATGAATTGTCATCCCTCCACAATTAACCTTCACATATTCGACAAAACTTCTAATTCCACGGTGATATCTTACATCCCATCTTGAAAAACACATCCAACTCTTGTCCATCCTGAAAATTATAACTGCATGTATATATACCCATGATCTTATTAATAAAAATTTCATAGCTAGATATAAATATTTATTATTATAATTCCCATAATTTTAATATATATATATATATACACACACGTACACCCTAATTATATATATATACATAATCGATCGATCACAAAAATCTAAATATATATATATATAACCATGCACGTACGTACACTAGCTAGCTAGCTATATATATATAATATATTAATCCTATGTATAATAATCAAAATATATATATAATGCAATATATTAATTAAATAAATTAATCACCCTAGCTAGCTAGCTAGCTATATATATATTCACAATAATCAAAATTAACAACAATTAATATATATTTACGATCATTAATCACGTACTCAAAATCAACCATCGATCAATTACTCAAACTCAAGAATCAATTAATTAACTCGATCGATTGATCGATCAATATATATATATATTCAAAATCAATATCGATCGATCAATTCAACAAATTAAAGCAATATATATTCAAAAACATATTAAGCATGCATGCACGTACCTATATATATAATGCATGAATCATCACGAACTCATTCTCGACATCACCCAAAGATCGATTTCAGAGCATTTTCAGAAAAAAGGGAAATTTTTTTGAATGACAGATCGAGCTGCTGCCCAGATCTGAAATAAGAAACTATAGCCGACGATAGAAAAAAATCGTGGCTAATAGTCCAAAAAAATCGTCGGTAATAGTTGAAAACGATAACCGACGATTTTCTGGCGACTATAACCGACGACAAGAAAATCTCGACGGTCAAAAACCTATAACCGATGAGGTAATCCTGTCATCGGTTATAGTTTACTATAACTGACGAGAAACCTTCTCGTTGGTCGTTTTTTGAGGACTTCGTCGGGTATACTACTTCTGCTGGTAGTGGTCATTGGCTATAGTATAGCTAACGATATATACTTATGTCGTCGGCTATAGTATAAACGACGATATTTTAACTCGTCGGCTATAGTTTTGTGATATATTGCCCAGAATCAAACACCCCGCGTCGACCAGTCAAACCTAAACTCCTAAACCCTAATTTTTGTGTTTTCAGGTGGAAAATCATGTCGTTCGCCGTACAACTCGCCGTCGACCATCAAAGGACCCAACCCCGATTTAGTTTCCTAAACCGGAATCAAACCCCTTCGGAAAACACGAACCAATAAAAACCATTAAAATTTCGGCAGAGTAACGCTACTAACGCGGAATTGCCATTACCTGCACCCGGAAAATAACACTTAATCCTATGCCACAAAAATCAAACCGTGGGCACCAATCCCATCCGGATTTCTCAGTATCTTAACAGTAATGTAAAGTAATAAATATAACTATACATTACAGAAATCCGGGGAAAAATCGTATAAAAGTATACATCAGAATACTCAGAGCGACCTCTAGTGTATAATAATATAAATATACCACAGCAGGCAGAACAAGAAACCTACTGGAAGAAACAAGGTAGCTCGAACACTATGCCTCCGACCACAACGTGCGACACCAGAGTCCAAATTGCAAACTGGGCACGGAAACCGAAAAGCCCAGGGGAAAGACATATAAACCGTTAGAGTGAGTGAACGAAAATAAATGTCTTTCGCCGAATAATATATGTTATAAAAACATATGCGAGTCAAATTGAAAGAATATGATATAGTACACGAAGTGAACACAAACCCCTCCAGCGTACAGAGCATGCATGTAAAACTCCCACGGGGTCGCTCATGGACACATCCGTGCTAGTACAGTCCGAATCACGGGATCCCAGACCCACACGTGATTCTAGCCAGAAAGGCTTCAGGTCAGAGGTCTGCCCCCCCCCCCCCCCCCCCCCGGTAAAGGCCTCGGGTCAGGGGTCACAGCCTCCCCCGGTAAACATCCTCGGGGATCAGCCGGGATGCAAGTGTATCGATACATCAACATATACTGAGACTGTACTCTGTGTAAACCAAATCATAATAGTACGATGCAAATGTATAATGCGATAAATAAATGCATATACGTAATATATAATGGTATAGGCATAATCGTATAACACATGCTCATATAAACCATAATCTCGTATGCATGCTCATGCTCGTAAAACGTGTATAAAGACTCGCGATTATCAGTGAAAAGAAATTGTCCACTCACAAGTGAGCGTAACGCAATACACGTTAATCCCGTGATCCGGCGAAAAATCCCTTGCCAAACGAACGACCACGAATCCCTGAATAATCATAAAATCCACTGCTCAAATTCATAACTCGACACCTCAAATCATATCACGAGAAACAACCGTTCCCGGAAACGTATAATTCAATAACGACAAAATCGTGAAAATCTGATAATCACACCACAAAACCTCGCTATAATTTTCGATGCTCAAATCGAAAAACAAACCTCATCACTGCGATCGGGGCGCGATTTCGAGTGAAACGACATATAACTCGTCGAAAAACACGTCGGGTGAAAAGTCGCCGTCGCCGGAAAATCAAACTTGCCCAGAAAATTTCATGCTATACATGGTTTAGAAGATCTCGACGATTCCAACAACTTTCCAGTTATAAGTTAAGGCCAATTTTGACAGGAAAACCACCAAAAATCAACTCAAAGTTCCAAACCCTTACCGGAATTTCAAATCGACGGATCTCTCTCCTCTGGCCACGGCAACCCTCAAGACCACTTGTAATAGCTTCCTTGGCTCAAGGCTAACAAAATCCCCCAAACCCCAAGGTCAAAAACCACTGGAAAAGTCACCTCCGAATTCAACAAAATCTCGCCGGAAATCGTCAAGGTTCGCCGCTGCAATTCTTCCTCCTCCGGCCACCATAGGAGGGGAACCAACTACCAAGTTGAAGGGCAACACAAGCCCAACAATTCCTATGAAGAGACCATGCCCAAATATGGCCGGAATCGGCCTCAATTTCCGGCAAACCCATTCAGCCTCCAAAATCGGTCGACCCATCCGTGGTCAACCCAGTCAACACCCAAGTTTCTCTTTTTGAAAAGTTTCCAAAAATGGCATGTATCGTTTCCGTATTTATACCGTACGCGTATCAAACCCCAAACGGATAAATACGACAATATTCGACAGACGAAAATATTCACAACTTATTCCTCGTAACTCGGAAAAATTTTCCGAAAGTTCCCACGAGCTCGAAATTAAATTCTCTACAACTTCCACGAAGGATCCGAAATAAAATTCTCGCCCGATAATTTAGTCGCTAAGGAAGCCGCCATATTAACAGATTATGCCGAAATCACAACAAATCGCGAAACTCGCAAATCAAGACCAGCGATTCAATCAATTATCGGAGGACTGCGATTACGCGCTGACTCACGAACTAAACTGATTCTATTCCGGGTCGTCACAACTCTACCCTCCTTAAAAAAATTTTGACCTCGAAATTTCTAAGCCTGCCAACCGAAAAGTAGGGACACTGTCTCTGCATACAGTTCAACTCCCAAGTGGCAACTTCGATTGAACAACTCTGTCAATGGAAAATATCTCAGTGCTGTAATCTCTGTACCCTCAAATCCCTAATCTGAACTGGCTCCACACAAACGCCAAGTCTTCCTGCATAAGGAACTGATAGGGTACACAACATACAATAAATCTGAAATGTAGTTCCACCATACGGAATACCACACACACAAAGGCCAACGCTATAGGCAATGCCAAACTATACGACACAACACAAACTCGCCCCATGATCACATACGGACCAAAATAACGTGGCAAATTCATAACTCAACCTGCTCACATCAACATAACTCTAACGTCAAACTCGGGCAAGTAGCAACCTGTTTCCGCTAATCCGAATGTCTGTGGTAGCACATTCCACAAAATCAGAATCAAACGTCAGCTCAAACCAAACTCGCTCTGCCACAACAGAGTACAACATTGTTCCTCAAAAACGACATCATGCAACGTCATAATCATAGTGGCCTACAAACTGGTACTGCATGCAATCTCAAACAGTTGAAACTGCTAGTCCCAAATCCCTCGAAACTGCAATACATAGGACCACAACATGCCCTCCAAAGTCTGAATAGTCCTCAAAGATCGCCCACCAATCTGAGGATAAGGAACGGTACTAAACTGTAATCTGGTCACCAATGCTCACTGCCTCCTAGCCATCGCCTGCCGACAAATGTGGCATCTACACACACAAGCTGCTACATTCTTCTACAGGTTGCGTCACGAGTAGTAAACTCGAAGTATCTGATACATCTCCGCACCACTAGTGCCTAACGCATGCAAAAGAATGAGCTTCATCATCATCACACTCTAACTCAGCTCTCGTAGCTCGCAACTCGGCTAACAAGAAAACTCGAGATACACACATATGAAACAATGAAGCTCCCGATTTCTGATTGAATGCATCAGCAACAACATTAGCCTTTCTCTCGGATAAACTCAAATGTGCAGCTATAGTCGTTAGTCGACCCCATCCATCTACACTGCCTCAAGCTCGAATCTGGTCAAAAATGCAAGTAGATGAAACTCAAGTGATCAGTGTACATCCTACACTGCGCTGCACGCCACAACAATAGTATCTCGAACTCTTTGATGCTAACACAAAAAAAGCAACTCCCAAATCATACACAGGATACGCAACTTCATAAAGTTCCACTGCCTGAACCCATGAGCCACTGCTCTGCTACACTGCATCAAAACATAACCAAATCCAAAACTCGATGCCTCGTCACAACCCACGAACTCACCACGATCGTTAGGTAGAGTCAAAACTGGTGCAACGGTCGACCTTCCCTTCAGGAGTAAGTAACTCTCCTCACGTGCGTTGGACCACTCGAACTTGACGCATTCTTCGTCAATCTGGAAAGTGGAGTGGCAATCCGAGAAAATCCTGTACAAAGCACCGATAATAGCCTGCTAAATCCAAGAGACTCCTGATCTCTGGTACAATGGTAAGTCAACTCCAAATCAACACGGCTTCTATCTGGTCAGGATCCATGCTAACTCCCTCAGCTAACATCACGTGGCCCAAAATCTTCACGCTAATCAATCAAAACTCACACTTGCTGAACTTCACAAATAGCTGATCATCTCGCAAAGTCCGCAAAATAGCTCGCAAAGGCTTCTTGTGCTGGCCCACACTCCTAGAGTAAATCAGGATGTTGCTGACGAACACGACCGCAAACTAGTCCAGAAACCGTCTGAACACCCGGTCCATCAAGTCCGTAAAAGCTACGGGGCATTGGTCAACCAAACGGCGTGACCAAGAACTCTTAATGCCCGCACCGTGATCCGAAAGTTGTCCTGGCCACATCTGACTCTCTGATCCACAACTTATGGTATCCGGACCCGACATCAATCTTCGAAAAGACTGAAGCTCCCGTGAGCTGATCCAACAAATCGTCAATCCGATGCGGAGGATACTTGCTCTCCTCTGAAGCCTGATTCAACTTCCGGTAGTCAATGCACAACCTCGTCAAACCATCAATCTTTTGTACAAATAGTACAAGAACACCCCACAGTGATACACTGGGTCGTACGAAATCTCCTCCAGCAACTCTCGAAGTTGAACCTGTAGCTCCATCAGCTCCGCTGGTACCGAACGACATAATGTCGGTGATATGAGTCCAGCGCCCGGTAAAAGCTCAATGGTGTAGTCGGTCTCCCGAACTGGAGGAATACCCGGTAACTCCTCCGAAACACACCTGGAAACTCGGGAACCACCTCAATGTCGCCAATGTCGAGCACAGCAACCGTAATATCCACAACATGAGCTAAGCAAACAACATAACCCGTTTCCATCCTCCGCTCGACCATCACCGCTAAAATCACACATGGCGATAAAATATTCTTCTCACTGCGAAATAGTATCTCGGGGAAAGCCTGGTCATCAAAACACAACCTCCTTCTCGTGACACTCAAACATAGCCCAATGTGTCGCCAAGAAGTCCATACCCATAATCACATCAAAATCAACGATGTCCAGCAATAAAAGATCCGCGACTAACCCATAACCTCATACAAAGATCCCGCAACCTCTTGGCGATGCAAATACAATAGCCATGGATGTCAAGCGACAGTAATCTCAAAGAAACTCCATCCTCATACAAGGTCGTGGCATAAACTCTGATATGCCCAACTAGCGACAGTAATTCTCACTCTAACTAGTCCAATTTCAAGCAAAACCGAATTGCCTCACAAATTTCAACTCCAAAATTCTCCAAGCACAATCAAAATTAGATCACCAAACTTACATGGTAGCTTGTAGGTGATGAGAGCTCCAAAGCTCACTCCTTGTTTCAGCTCAATTCGGCCGGAAAATACAAACCCGAAATCACACAAAATCCTCCATTTTTGGTCGGAAATTACTCTCTCTCCGGTGAGCCTCACCGTGCATGGTGGCCGGGGATGGGACCGGGGTGTCAGGGCGAGGAGAATAGGACCAGAGCCGAGCTCCGTGGTGGACGGACGGCAAGCCACCGCCGTGGTCGCTGGTTACCGTCGCGTTCCTCTCACTCTCCCCGTGTTGACAGGTGAACACACCAGTCAACCAATAAATGCTTCTGTTGACTTTCCAATTATGGCAATCCCACTATTTATAGCCTTCCCAAAATGGAAACTCCCAAAATTACGTATTTCGACAAACTTCAAATACCCATAACTTCTTCGTCGTAATTCCGATTCCGATAATTCTCGCAGCAACAAACTCGACTCGACAAGTTCTTCAATTATCACCCAAAGTCAAACACATCGACCAATCGGATAAAAATTCAACTGTTCAAACCAACACATATTTAAATCGACTAAATAATCAACAATCGGAAATATTCACAACTTAATCTTCGTAACTCGAAATAATGCTCCGGAAGTTCTCACAAGCTCGAAATTAAATGCTCAACAACTTCCGTGAAGAAGCCGAAACCAAATTCTCGTCCGGTAATTTAGTCATTAAGAAATCCGACATATAAAACCGATTACGTCGAAACTTCAAATATTCATAACTTATTCATCGGTCGTCCAAATAACGATCCGGAACCGCCCACGAACTCGAAATCACACGTACAACGACTCTCGAGAAGAGACCCAGCTCCAATTCTCGGCCAATAATTTAGTCGTTAACAAACCTGGAGAGTAAATCCATTATCGGAAATCTACCATTACTCATAATCTCACAGACCAAGCTGATGACACTGTTCAATCTGTTCCGGGTCGTCACACACACTCATCTCGAACCTTGTGCATTACTTCCTCTGAAGCCACATAACACGTGCAAACTGGGACAAACATGTGAACGATACATCTCTGCCTCACGTGGGTAAACATACCATATTTCTGTTGTTAGGTAGCTTGATTGAACCATTACCGTATAAATAATACCCTGAATGTAGGCAATGGAGTCACAACAGGAACTCACACAATACCAACCCACCAAATGCAATGATCTGACTCAGGCAAAACATCAACTGTCACGATTCTCTGCTCTGAGGCAACATGTAGACACCCATACACGCACAATCAGGTAAACCATGCCACACAAGTCTCTGAATTCAAATTGCTCATCCAAACCCACACTCTCTGTCAAGTCGCACGTCGATTGATCCTCAATAGGATCCACAATCGTACTGACACGGAAAGCACGCAAGGAGGCATCCTAATTAATAAGACATTGTTCGCAACAAGTAGAATGTAATCATGGAACTTCAAATATTTGAAAGCATACAACACCCGGAGTATTGATGAGTATCCGCCGGCCGGTCGGGTCATCACTCCAGACATGCTGTACATTCTCAAATATCCTTAGTAAACACGACTACAGAAGTCTACAGAACCTAAAACCTAATGCTCTGATACCAAGCGGAAAGGACCCAACCCCGATTTAGTTTCCTAAACTAGAATTAAACCCCTTCTGAAAACACGAACCAACAAAAACCATCAAAATTTCGGCAGAGTAACGCTACTAACGCGGAATTGCCATTACCTGCACCCGAAAAATAACACTTCATCCTATGCCACAAAAATCAAACCATGGGCACCAATCCCATCCGGATTTCTCAATATCTTAACAGTAATGTAAAGTAATAAATATAACTATACTTTACAGAAATCTGGGGAAAAATCGTATAACATTATACATCAGAATACTCAGAGCGACCTCTAGTGTATAATAATATAAATATACCACAGCAGGCAGAACAAGAAACCTACTGGAAGAAACAAGGTAGCTCGAACACTATGCCTCCGACCACAACGTGCGACACCAGAGTCCAAACTGTAAACTAGGCACGGAAACCGAAAAGCGCAGGGGAAAGACATATAAACCGTTAGAGTGAGTGGACGAAAATAAATGTCTTTCGCCGAATAATATATGTTATAAAAATATATGCTAGTCAAATTGAAAGAATATGATATAGTACACGAGGTGAACACAAACCCCTCCAGCGTACAGAGCATGCATGTAAAAATCCCACGGGGTCACTCATGGACACATTCGTGCTAGTACAGTCCGAATCACGGGATCCCAGACCAACACGTGATTCTAGCCAGAAAGGCCTCAGGTCAGAGGTTTGCCCCCCCCCCCCTGGGTAAGGGCCTCGGGTCAGTGGTCATAGCCTCCCCCGGTAAACATCCTCCGGGATCAGCCGGGATGCAAGTGTATCGATACATCAACATATACTGAGAATGTACTCTGTGTAAACCAAATCATAAATAGTTCGATGCAAATGTATAATGCGATAAATAAATGCATATACGTAATATATAATGGTATAGGCATAATCGTATAACACATGCTCATATAAACCATAATCTCGTATGCATGCTCATGCTCGTAAAACGTGTATAATGACTCGCGATTGTCAGTGAAAAGAAATTGTCCACTCACAAGTGAGCGTAACGCAATACACGTTAATCCCGTGATCCGGTGGAAAATCCCTCGCCAAACGAACGACCACGAATCCCTGGATAATCATAAAATCCACTGCTCAAATTCATAACTCGACACCTCAAATCATATCACGAGAAAAAACCGTTCCCGGAAACATATAATTCAATAACGACGAAATCGTGAAAATCCGATAATCACACCACAAAACCTCTCTATAATTTCCGATGCTCAAATCGAAAAACAAACCTCACCACTGCGATCGGGGCGCAATTCCGAGTGAAACGACATATAACTCGTCGAAAAACACGTCGAGCGAAAAGTCGCTGCTGTCGTCGCTGCTGCCGCCGGCCGCCGGAAAATCCAACCTGCCCAGAAAATTTCATGCTACACATGGTTTTGTAGATCTCGACGATTCCAACAACTTTCCAGTTATAAGTTAAGGCCAATTTTGACCGGAAAACCTCCAAAAATCAACTCAAAGTTCCAAACCCTTACCGGAATTTCAAATCGACGGATCTCTCTCCTCTAGCCACGGCAACCCTCAAGACCACTTGGAATAGCTTCCTTGGCTCAAGGCTAACAAAAGCCCCCAAACCCCAAGCTCCAAAACCGCTGGAAAAGTCACCTCCGAATTCAACAAAATCTTGCCGGAAATCGTGAAGGTTCGCCGCCGCAATTCTTTCTCCTCCGGCCAGCATAGGAGGGGAACCAACCACCAAGTTGAAGAGTAACTCAAGCCCAACAATTCCTAGGAAGAGTCCATGCCCAAATATGGCCGGAATCGGCCTCAATTTCCGGCAAACCCATTCGGCCTTCAAAATGGGTCGACCCACCCGTGGTCAACCCAATCAACACCCAAGTTTCTCTTTTTGGAAAGTTTCCTAAAACGACATGTATCGTTTCCGTATTTATACCGTACGTGTATCGAACCCCAAATGGATAAATACAACAATATTCGACGGACGAAAATATTCACAATTTATTCCTCGTAACTCGGAAAAATTCTCCGGAAGTTCCCACGAGTTCGAAATTAAATTCTCTACAACTTCCACGCAGGATCCGAAATCAAATTCTCGCCCGATAATTTAGTTGCTAAGGAAGACGCCATGTTAACAGATTATGCTGAAATCACAACAAATCACGAAACTCGCAAATTAAGTCGATAATCATTCCATTTACGCTTCGGGTCGATCAATGGTGCAAAACTGATCACAATCACAATTCGAATAGACTCGAACACAAACAGATAAACTCGACAGTATTCCAAAATTTCAAATATTCATATTATATTCCTTGGTCGTCCAAATAATAATCCGGAACTGCCCACGAACTCGAAATCACGCGTACAAAAACTCTAGAGAAGAGACTCAACTCAAATTATTGGCCAATAATTAAGTCGTGATCAAGACCAGCGATTCAATCAATTATCGGAGGACTGCGATTACGCGCTGACTCACGAACTAAGCTGATTACACTTCTGATTCTGTTCCGGGTCGTCACAGACCATCCCTGCCCAGCCTTGCAGAGATTCGCTCTTTCTTTTTCTAACTAGAAAAAAACCGTGGCCTTCAAACCCTAACCTGCCTTGCCCCCGTCATCGCTCGTTGCACAACCCATTGCAGCCAAACACAGGTGTTCTCTCTCTCTCCCGTGGTAACCCGACCCAAGTTCTCTCTCTCTCTCAATTTCAAATTCAGATTGATTAACATGTTTTGGTTTTGATTAACAAATTAGGGTTTGGTTAATTGTGGTTTTGAATTGTTTGTGAATTAACTGATTAATAATGTGTTATATATTGTTATTGTTAATTATGTGTTAAGTTTGGTATATATGGCAGATTAGTCATGCAATATGGTATATATGTGTTAATTTTTGTATATATGGCAGTTTGTTATGTTTGGTATATTGGTTTTGGTTAATTACTGTTAAACATGGTTTAGGTGAGATTTAGGCATGGCAGGGTAGATTCTAGTTTAGATGAGGTTATTGTTATGGTATGGCTTAGTATATATACTGTTAGGTGAGGTTATGTGAAAGGACCCAACCTCGATTTAGTTTCCTAAACCGGAATCAAACCCTTTCTAAAAACGTGAACTTTCAAAACCCAAAAATTTCGACAGAGTTTCCTCTATAACATGTGATTACCATAAACCTGCAGCGGAAAATACACTTCATCATATGACACAAAAGCCAAACCGTGGGCTCTACTCCCATCTAGATTTCTCAAAAATATATCATAATGTAAAACAAGAAACAAAACTGTAGCTTTACAGAAATCTGGAAAAATCATGTGAAAATATAAATATAAACAGTACTCAGAGCGACCTCTAGTATATACATATATACACAATAGTAGGCCAAACTAGAAACCTACTGAGAAAGGAAAAGTGGCTCGAATGCTATGCCTCCAACCTCAACGTGCGACACCTGAATCCAAACTGCAATTTAGGCATTGAATACATATATATGTTTATATATAAACTGTTAGAGTGGGTGGAGGAAAATAAATGTCTTTCGCCGAATACATATATATGATTATAAAACTTATGCGAGTCTAAATGCATAAAAATTATATGGTACACGAGGGAGACTTTAACTCCTCACGCGTACAGAGCATGCATCGGAAATCCCGCAGGGTCACTCATGGACACATCCGCGCCAGTCACTATGAATAATGGGATCCCTGATCCTCACGTGATTCCAGCCAGAAAGGGCCTCGAGTCTGGGTAACAGTCCCCCCCCCGGTAAACATCCTCGGGGATCAGTAGGGATGCTAAGTGTATCGATACAACTATACATACTGAGACTGTACTCTGTGTAAACCAAATCATAAATGGTTTCTATGCAAATGTATAAAGCATAATGTAAAGGCATATTCGTAATGCATAATTTATAAAAGCATATTCGTAAATGCATAATCATAAAACACATGCTCGTATAATTCATAATCATAACTGCATGCTCATGCTCATAAAACGTATATTAAAGACTCGCAACCAACAGTGAAAAGAAATGTCCACTCACAGACTAGCACAACGCAAAACGCGTTAATCCTGTGATCCGGCGGAAATTCGCTCGCCAAACATATGATCACAATCTCCTGAATAATCATAAATACCACTGTTCAAAATCACATTTCAAAACCCTGAACCACATCTCGAGAACCAACCATTCCCGGAAACATATAACTCGAATATCGACAAAATCGTCGAAAATCTAATAAACACACTATAAAACCTCGCCATAAATTCCGATGCTCAATTCAAACTATAAATCTCACCATTGCGATCAGTGCGCGATTCCGAGTAAAAAGATATAAAACTTGTTAAAAACCACCTCGGACGAAACTCCGCCGCGCACGGTGGCGCGCGGGGCTGTCGCTGCATGCCGCCGGAAAACTCGTTGGTCCAGAAAATTACAATCTACACATGAATTTGAAGATCTCGAAATTTCCAACAACTTTGTAGTTCAATGCTAAGCCCAATTTTGACCGAAAAACACCCAAAACTCAACTTGAAGTCAAAAACCCTCGTCGAAATTCATTAACTCCGATCGGCCACCACAGGCCACGGCAAGGTGCAAGACCACTTGGGATCAACTCACCATCCCAAGGGCTTCAAAACCCCTATAGAGTCGACCCCCAACTCGGCCGCCACCGTCGCCGCCGAATCTCGCCGGAATTTCGCCATTTTTGCCGTGCCATTTCTTCCTGCTCCGGCCACCATAGGGAGCGATCCACCTACCAAACTGAAGAGGAGATAGAGCCCAACAAGTTTCATGAAGACACCACGGCCAACCATGGCCAAAAAATGGCTCAATGATGGCGACAAAATCTCGTCCCAAAACGAGTCAAAACAACCCGTGGTCAACACGGGTCAACGACCCAGTTTTCCCAAATTGGAAAGTTTCCTTAATTGTCACGTCTTCATACCGTATTTATACCATACACGTAACGTCCAAAACGAATCGAAACCAAGCAAATAAACACGACTAAATCCAATGGCCGAAATTATTCATAAATTATTCCACGTAACTCGAAATCATCCTTTGAAAACTCCCACGAACTCGAAATTAAATTCTCTACAACTCTCGTGAAAGAACTCATCAAAAATTCTTACCCAATAATTTAGTCGTTAATAAACCTGCCATAACGACCACTTACGACAAAACCGCGACTAATCACGCAACTCGCAAATCAAGCCGATAGACATACCATTTCCGGTTCGGGTTGTCACAAATCTACCTCCCTTACAAAAATTTTGACCTCGAAATTTCCAAGCCTGCCAACTGAAAAGTAAGGACACTGCCTCTGCATACTGCTCAATCTCTTAAGTGACTACTTCAACTAAATGACTCTGCCATCAGACTTTCACAATAGGAAATATTTCTGTGCTATAATCCTTGCACCCTCAAATCCAGAATCTGAACTGGCTCATCCACAAATGTCAAGTCTTCCTGTATAGGTAACTAATAGGGTGTTAAACATGCAATAAATCTGAAATGTAGTTCCACCACATGGAATACAACATACATATTGGCCAACGCTACAGGCAATGCCAAACTATATGTCACAACACTAACTCACCCCATGATCACATACGGACCAATATAACGTGGTAAAGTATACCACACCTCCCAAAACAAATCACACCTTTCCAAGGAAACCTTAGTCACTAACCATGAACTCAATGACTTAATATACTCACATCTGCATAACTTCTCTGTCGAACTCGAGCAATTATCAACTTGTCATTGCTAATCCAAAGGTTTACAGTAGTGCATTTCATTAAATCAGGACTAAAAGTCATCTCATTCCTAACTCACTCCAACACAATGGAGTGCAATACTATTTCTCAGACACAACTTCATACAATGCCATAACAATACTGGTCTGCAAACGGATATTGCAAGTCAATCTTGAACAAATGAAACTGCTGGTCCCAAATTCCTCTGAACTGCAATACACAGGACTACAACATGTCCTCCAAAGTCTGAATAGTCATCTCAGATTGCCCACCAATCTGAGGATGAAAAAATGCACTAAACTTTAATCTGGTCCCTAATGCTCACTACAATGCCTGCCAAAACTCTGTTGTAACTGATTATCTCGATCAGCAACCCGGGACATAGGCACACCATGCAAATGGACAACCTCTGCCAAATACAGCTATGCCAGCTTGCCCACTGAAATCTATCCTGGAAGTATAAGAAAATGAACTGATTTCGTCAAACGGTCCACAATGACCCAATAACTAGTATTACCATCCGAAGTACGTGGTAACTGATACACGAAATCCACAGTGATATGCTCCCACTTCTAATCGAGAATATCCAATGGCTATAACTTCCCAGCAAGTTTCTGTCTCTCTGCCTTCACCTGCTGACAAATGAGGCATCAGCTCACATAAGCTGTTATTTCCCTGTTCATGTTGCGCCACGAGTAGTAAACTCTATGTATCCGATACATCTTCGTACCACTAGTGCATAACATACGTAGAACAATGAGCTTTAATAAGCATCTCTCTCAACAATTCATCGTCTCTGGGCCTACATAGTCTCTTTCTGCACGATAAAGTGCCAACATTCCTCAACTGATACTCTGCTGGAACACCATTCTGAATCGCATTCTTCTTGTCCAACCAGTAGGAATCCGCATCCTGAGCCTCACAGACCTGATCAAGTAACACAGTTCGATCCTGGAACTAGCCAACAATGCTCCATCATCTCACTCTATCTCAGTTCCCGTAGCTTGCAACTCAGCTAACAATGAGATTCTTGCAACACGTACATGAAACATAGAAACTCCAAATTTCCGACTAAGTGCATCAACAACAATACCCCTGAATGATATTCAAGGTGCAACCACATTAACCAACCCCATCTATCTACGCTGCCTCATGCTTAAATCTGGCTGAATACGCAAGTTGATGAAACTCAAGTGATCAGTGTACATCCTACACTGTGCTGCACGCCATAGCAGTAGTGTCTCCAACTCTTCGATGCTAACACAAAGACAGCTACTCCCAAATCATACATAGAATACGTAACTTCATAAAGCTTCCACTGCTTGGAACCATATACCATCATATTGCCATGATGCAGCCCAACTCGACCAAAATCTAGTTTCGAAACATCACTATACATAACATACACTTCACTGACATCACATAATGTGAACACTGGCGTGGTAATCAACCTCTCCTTTAACCACAACACGTAACTCTCCTCACAGGTACCTGACCATTTCAAACTCGACCCTCTGATCGAAACTGATGATACTCACATCTGAAATCAATCATCGAAAACTGAAACTCCATTAAGCTGATCAAACTAGCCATCAATCCGAAGTGGAGGATACTTGTTCTTCACTAAAACCTGATTCAGCTTCCGGTAGTCAATGCACAACCTCATCGAACCATCATACATCCTCATAAAACATACTGGAACACCCCAAGGTAAAACACTAAATCAAATGAAGTCTTCCTCAAACAATTCCTTAAGTTGAATTTGCAACTCCATCAACTTTGATAAATTCTCTGATAAACATCTGGATACTCACAGATAACCTCAACATCACGAACATCAGGTACAACAACCTCAACATCACGAACATGTGCCATGTACGGCATACATCCTTGCTTCATCATCAGCTCAGCCTCATTGCTAAAACCACACATAGTAGAGAAGCATTTCTTTCACCTCTAAACAAGATCTTTTGGCACGACTGGACGTCAAAGGACTACAACATTCTTGCGACGAACAACCACTCTGCAGCTAGTCCTCAACCTCCTGCAAACCTTATAGTCTCGATACCCCACCTGATACAATCTCATCAAATGGATACAGCATTCTCTACAAACCCAGAAGTAAAGATGCAAGCATAATAGCCATGGATGTCAAGCAACGGTACCTCAGGGAAACTCTGCCCTCACACAGGGTCATGGCATGAACTCTGGCATGTCCAACTAACCGTCTACGTTGATTGTAACTTTGCTGATTGACTTGTCTAGAAGTCTGCGTTGGTCAAACTCCAGAAATGGTACCTTGGCCTCCTCCTGAACTCTGAGCTGCAGAACCACGAAAACAGCTAAGTGAGGACATTCCCTCGTAATGTGACCCTCCTAGCCACCACAATAGCAACTGAGAATGCCCCTCTGACACAAGCCACAATGACGCCTACTATAAAGGTTGCACAATGGAAAATCCTACTGTGGGGAAGGATTACCAACGACCACCCTGACTCATGCCACAGGAACTAGTCCCACTACTCTGTGATCTACTTCCTCTCTAAACGGGTCTTCTGCCTTGTCCAAATGACCCTCAACATAATCGAAAAGGTCACAGTCTGATGAAGCTACTGATCCCAAGGTGCCTGAACTCAATCTCATCACAGTTATCTTGAGGCATAACAGTCAAAATTCCTTTGATGCTCAGGTTCAAACTCATCTCGAACCTCCTGCATTGCTTCCTCTGAAGCCATATAACATGTGCAAACTGGGATAAACATATGAACAATACATCCCTGCCTCAAGTTGGTAAACACTCCATATTTCCATTGTTGGGTAGCCAGATTGAACCATTACCGTATAAACAATACCCTGAATGTAGGTCATGGAGTCGCAACAGGAACTCACACAATACTAACCTACCAAATACAATGATATAACTCAAGCACACCATCAGCTACCACAATCCTCTGTTCAAAAGCAACATATAGACGCCCATACACGCACAACCGGGCAAACCATGCCACACATATCTCTGAACCCAGAATGCTTATCCAAACCCATAACTCATTTATCAAGTCGCGCGTCGACTGATCCTCAACAGGATCCACAACTCCACTGACACGAAAACCACATCAAGGAGGCATCCTAATGAATAAGACATTATTCACAACAAATAGGACGTAATCATGGAAGTTCAAACATTTGAAAGCATACAACACCTAGATCATAGATGAGTATCCACCGGCCGGTCGGGTCAGCGCTCCAGACATGCTGTAAATTCTCAAATATCCTTAGTAAACACGACTACAGAAGTCTACAGAACCTAAAACCTTATGCTCTGATACCAAGCAGAAAGGACCCAACCTCGATTTAGTTTCCTAAACCGGAATCAAACCCTTTCTAAAACGTGAACTTTCAAAAACCAAAAATTTCGACAGAGTTTCCTCTATAACACGCGATTACCATTAACCTGCAGCAGAAAATACACTTCATCCTATGCCACAAAAGCCAAACCGTGCACTACCACATTTTTGGACATGACCAACAAAATGGAAAACTAAGGCCGGCGATTTAAAAAATCATCAGCAATAGTTTTTCCTATTGCCAACGATTTGGGGAAAAAATCGTCTGCAATAGTATTATTGCCGATGATTTTTCCCCCAAATCGTTGGCAATAATGCGTCAGAAATAGCCAAAAAAAAACTATTGCCGGCGACTTGAGGTAAATCGCCGACAATAAGGAAAACTATTGCCGACGATTTTTTAAATCGTCGGCCTTAGTTTTCCATTTCGTTGGTAATGCCCAAAAATGTGGTAGTGGTGGGCTCCAATCCCATCCGGATTTCTCAAAAACATATCATATTGTAAAGCAATAAACAAAACTGTAGCTTTACAGAAATTCGGGAAAATTATGTGAAAATATAAATATAAACAGTACTCAGAGCGACCTCTAATATATACATATATACACAGTAGTAGGCCAACCTAGAAACCTACTGAGAAAGGAAAAGTGGATCGAATACTATGCCTCCAACCTCGACGTGCGACACCTGAATCCAAACTGCAATCTGGGCATTGAATACTTATATATGTTTATATATAAGCTGTTTGAGTGAGTGGATGAAAATAAATGTCTTTCGCCGAATACATATATATGTTTATAAAACATATGCGAGTCTAAATGCATAAAAATCATATAGGGTGCAAGATCACTTGGAATTCATTAACTTTGATCGGCCACCACCGGCCACGACAAGGTGCAAGACAACTTGGGATCAACTCACCATCCCAAGGGCTTCAAAACCCATATAGGGTCGACCCCCAACTAGGCCGCCTCCGCCGCCACCGTCGCCGCCGAATCTAGTCGGAATTTTGCCATCTTTGCCGTGTCATTTCTTCCTCCTCCGGCCACCATAGGGAGCGATCCACCTACCAAACTAAAGAGGAGAATGAGCCTAACAAGTTTCATGAAGACACCACAGCCAACCATGGCCGGAAAATGGCCCAACGACGGCGACAAAATCTTGGCCCAAAACAGGTCAAAATAACCCATGGTCAATGCGGGTCAACAGCCCAGTTTTCCCAAATTGGAAAGTTTCCTTAATTATCGCATCTTCATACCGTATTTATACCGCACACGTACCGTCAAAAATGAATCGAAACCAAACGGATAAACACGACTAAATCCAACGGCCGAAAATATTCATAACTTATTCCATGTAACTCGAAATCATCCCCCGGAAACTCCCACGAACTCGAAATTAAATTCTCTACAACTCTCGTGAAAGAACTCATCACAAATTCTTGCCCGATAATTTAGTTGTTAAGAAACCCGCCGGTGATCACATGACAATTCGACATCTTGAACTTTTTCATCCAGTTCTAATATTGTATTGCATGTGTTTCTTAATCATCTAGAAATTCACATTCTGCACGTTCATCTTGGATAATCCTGTTGTGCAATATTACATAAGCTATCATGATCTTATGTAGTGTCTCAAGATCCGAAAAATGAGCAAGCCCACGAACAATTGCAAAACGAGCTTGAAGCACTCCAAATGCTCGTTCAACGTCTTTTCTACACGCCTCTTGAGGTTTGGTAATAATCTTTGCTTTCTCACCTTGTGGACATGGAATTGTTTTGAGAAATGTTGACCATGAAGGGTATATTCCATCTGCAAGATAGTAGCCCATAGTGTAAGGGTTTCCATTGATTTCATAATTGATAGAAGGAGCTTTGCCTTCACGGAGATTAGCAAATTGAGGCAAATGCTCCAAGACATTGATGTCATTATGAGAACTAGGTAATCCAAAAAAAGTATGCCATATTCAAAGATCTTTTGAAGCAATGAATTCTAAAATCAATGAAGGCTTACGATGATCTCCACGCGAATACATTCCCTTCCACGCAACTGGACAATTTTTCCAATTCCAATGCATACAATCAATGCTACAAAGCATTCCAGGAAACCCACGACTCTTACCAATAGCCAATAATCTTGTAATGTCTGTTGAATCTGGTTTCCTTAAGTAGTCACGACCAAAGACATCAATAATTGCCTGCACAAATCGTCTCAGTGATTCATATGTAGTAGCTTTAGCAATTCTAACTTAGTCATCCACTGAATCTGCCATGGATCCATAAGCAAATATTCTCATAACAGCGGTGCATTTTTTTAAGACTTGAAAATCCCAAATGGCCTGCTGCATCCCGTTTTTTAACAAAGTAAGAATCATGAGCTTCTACTGCATCAATAATTTTAAGAAAGAGATGCTTGTGCATACGAAACCTCCTTTGAAATACAAGTCCATTATGAACTAGATTTTCTGCAAAGTAATCACTGTACAATACTTGTCGAAATTGAAGACGATCTCTTTCAACATATGCATGACCAGGAACGGAACCCCGACATCTTCTTCTTTCCCTCCTCGAGTTCTCTAGATATGAAATTTCTAGATTCAGCAACTTTTCATCAGATGAAGAATTTGTAATATCCCAAAAATTATCATCTGATGAAGAATCGAAAAAATTTGACTACATGATAATATCAAAAGTATGGCTACAACAAATTTAGGAAAGTGCCTATATTATTTAGCAATTGAAACCAAATTCTGAAATACCCAATTACAAATTGACAGTGAAAGAAACTAACCTGAGAAGAGAGAGCTTAGTTCAATTAATCCACGAACTGGTGACTTCTCACCATAAAAAACCCTTAAAATAAATTAGAGAAGTAGTGATTTCTCTATTTTATCGATGAAGAAGATGAAGGTGTACAGTGAAAGAACAAATACAGGGCAAAGAGTAGAGGAGAAAGAGGTGAATAGAGGAGAGGATCGAAGAGAAAGAAGATTTCAAGGTTTTGAGCGAATATGTGAAATTTGACAGATTTATTTTGATCGGTCATCCACGGTGTTTTTGGCATAACCGTTAGAAAGCCCAAATGTCTTTTTTTTCCTGTCAAAATTTACCGTTTGGGTGCTGATTAGGACTTTGACATAGTGGTTAGACTTGCTCTAAGTGATGACTTAGACTAAAAAATCATATATACAGACGTGGTGTAAGTCATCACTTAAACTACGAAATAGTTTCGTGGTCAAAGTCATCACTTAGATCACGCAATAATTTCGTACTCTGAGTCATACTTAGACTATGGCACTTGAACAACAGAATTTAGACGACGGAGATTCTGTAGTCTAAGTACTTAGACAACGGAAACTCAAACCTAGACGACGGAATTGTAACGACCCGAACCGTGGAATGTGCACATATTGGTCGAGCTGTGATTATTGTGATTTAATCGTACTCGTGGGTTAGTTAACGACTACATTATTGGGCAAGAATTTGGGTTGAGTTCCTTCGTGAGAATTTTAGAAGATTTAATTTCGAGATCGTAGAAATTTTTGAGATCATATATATAGGAGTCGCTCTGAATACTTATGTTATGTTTTCAGTTGAGTTTACTCCTAAATTTTTTCTGAATTTCTTATAAACCTTGTGGTTTATTGTTATATATGATGTTGAGAAATCCGGATGGGGAAAGGAGCCCCACGGTCTGGCTTTTGTGGAATATTCGAAGTGTGAATTTCTTTGCATATTCTAATATTGGCTCACGTGTTTCAAAGTAAACTCTGGTAAAAAAAATTTAAGGTCATGTTTTCGAAGGGGTTTGGTTTATGTTTAGGCAACTGAATCAGAGTTGGGTCCTTTCAGTTGGTGTCAGAGCATTAGGTTTTAGGTTCTGTAGATTCTTGTAGTTGTGTTACTAAGGGTATTTGAGAATGTACAGCATATCAGGAGCAATGACCCGACTAGCCAGCGAACAATCATCAATGCTCTAGAGTGTTGTATGTTTTCAAATATTTGAAGTTTCATGATTACATTCCTTGTGTTGTGGGACTTGTGTCCTTTCATCTTTAGGATGCCTCCTCGATGTGGGGTCTGTGTTAACGGGGCTGGGGATCCTATTGAGGATCAACGTACACATGACTTGCTTATGCGAGTGTTGCGTTTGGAGCAGCGTTTGGACCCTGTGGTCAACGCTAGGACAGCTGGAGCAACTATCTTTTCTGGCTCCTCTAATCCTGAAATATGTGAAGCTTGGTTAGTCCCGATGGAGCGTGTTTGTGAGCACCTGCATCTTACTTTTGAACAGAAAACTGTAGCAGCAGTGGGTTTGCTTGAGTCAGATGCCTACTTTTGGTGGGTTTGTACAGACAGAGTTCCTATTGATACTCCTTGGCCGATGTTCAAAGAGATGTTCATGCGTCAGTATTTCAATCCAGCTACTCAGCAGCGGAAAAATGAGAAGTTTACTAACCTGAAGCAGGGGAATATGTCAGTGCTTGAGTATCGGGATAAGTTCACCCGTTTGTCTCGGTTTGCACGTGATATGGTGGCATCAAAGGAAGCAAAGTGCAGGAGGTTTGAGTTGGGTCTGAATCTGAATATCAAGGGGACTTTGACCACTATGCCTCGAGATAACTTTGATGAGTTTGTTAGTGCTGCACTTAGAGGTGAAGACACTGAGAGGGAGAGACAGATGCGGTTTCAGACGCGTAGCTTTGAAGAGGGTGGACCTAGTCAGGGTGCCTCGAAGAGGTTGAGTTCAGGTATTTCTGGATCAGCATCATCTTCTGGTAGTAGACCTTATAGATATCCTATTACTGCTAGGTAGAGTCAGAGATGGAGGAGGAATCGACCTCAGAGGTAACCACAGAGTGGGAGTTCCAGTGGATCGAGTTATCCTCGACCTATCTTCAGCACACCAGCTGCACTAAGGGATGTCCCATTATGTAATCTTTGTAACAGGTGGCATCATGGTCCATGTTATCGGGCTACTACCAGTTGTTACCTTTGTGGCTAGGTGGGTCACTTTACGAGGGATTGTCCTCAAGGTGGTACATTCGGGGGTGTTGCAGCTCAGAGTAGCGGTAATGATCAGGGTACTGCTTCCGGTGATTGTACAGCACAGTCTTCTGGACAGGGTGGTTAGTAGAATCGTAGCCAGGGTAGATGACCAGCGAGACAGGCTCGAGTTCATGCCATGTCTCTACGTGAGGGCAGAGCTTCCCTAAAGGTTATCATCGGTACGTTGTACATTTTTGGTCATCCAGTTCTTACTTTACTAGATCCAGGGGCTACGTATTCATTCATGTCATATAGATTAGCATCATTAGCTATTGTACCTGCATCTCTACTCCCTAGTTTGTGGCGAGTGTTGTATCCATCTGGCGAGGTAGTTTGTGTCGGGTGGGTATATAGAGATTGTGAGATTTTTATTGGAGGTTATGGGTTAGCCGCGGATTTGATGCTGGTGGATATTGTGGATTTTGATGTGATTTTGAACATGGATTTCTTGGAGAACCATTGGGTTGTTCTTAACTGTCACAAGAAGAAGGTTGTTTTTAGGTGTCCAGGCATGCCGAAAGTCTTGTTTCGTGGTGAAACGAATACGTCCTTGCCTTGTTTGATTTCAGCAATGACGGCTGAGTAGAAGATGAGGAAGGGTTGTATAGCTTACCTAGCATATGTGATTGATATGAGTGTTCGTGTACCAGACATTAGTGATATTGCGGTGGTTTGCGAGTATCCAGATGTGTTTCCCAAGGACTTACCTGGTGTTCCTGTGACGACCCGGAACAGAATCAGTAGAGTAATCAGCTTAATTCACGAGTTAGCGCGTAATTACGGTTTTCCAATAATTGATTGATTTGTCGGTTTTAATCACGACTTAATTATCGGCCCAGAATTTGAACTGAGTCTATTCTCGAGAGTTGTTGTACACGTGATTTCGAGTTCATGGGCGGTTCCGGATGATTATTTCGACGACCGAGGAATATTGATTCACATCTTTTCAAGCATTTAATTAAACACTTAATCAAACATGAATACAATTAAAACCCTTCTTTGTTGATGTAGCATTGATAAGTAGGGATCGTTCTTAACCGGGGATTGAGGGTGCATGCATAACTATGCTAGGTTATAAAGGGGGGTGCAAAGTTGGTTTGTTTTCTATAATCTACGAAATTAAACAAGAAAAATGGTTAGAAACACATCAAGAAATCACAAGTTCTAACATGTTTAAACTCATAGACAAGCAAACAATCAAGAACACATAACCCTAAACATGTTTCTACACCGAAAAACCCTAATTCTATTATTTACAAGTGATCATCACATTTATTCAACCTAGCCGTTTACCTCATCCTTATTTGTTCCCAACGAAATTCATAGCTCAAGTTAAAACATACGCACATGTATACATCGAAAGTAGGGAGCAACCAAATCGAGTTAACCACCTAAGTCCAATTTTATCTTTAATTAGTTCATTAAAACATGCGAGGGTGAACTGGATATTCGAGTATCATCCTAACAAGCTCTAACGCATTAAGTGTTGGTATACTAGCATGCATATTCGAACCTAAGGCTATGAACACATGGAAGGTTTCAAACAAATCTGAAAATAAACATCTTACAACAAAACATAATCTCACTACACAAAGTTTGGAAAATTCCTTACAAAACCGAAACAAATTACAAGATATTGTTACACTTTTTGATCCGAGGGATATTCGCTCTGCAATCTCCAAGTGTAGCAGCTCCTTGATGGTTGATGAAGTCGCACGAACTCAAAGCCAAATCGAGCAAGAGAGGCCGCGGGTGAAGGTAGGTTTATTTGGAAGGTGGTGGAGATGGTGTTTCGGTTTCTTGAGAATTCTCTTGGCTAAGTGTGAGAGGAGGTGATGTAGAGACAGGGGTTCGGCTCTCTAAATGTGTGATACTCAAACCCTAGACGTGCCCCCCTTTATATAGAAGAAGAAGAGGAGTAGTCCTTCCAAAACAATGACTCCTAGCAAATTCGGAGAAATCTGGCCAGCTGTAGTAAAACGCGTTTTCCCGGAGTTATAGACCTCGAAAAATTCTGATTCTTGTTGCGTTGGAAAGCTTAATCAAATGGCTATAAAATCCATATAAAGAAAGCTATATTTGGAATTAATTTGGATTTTCTACGGATTTTAGACGTTTAGTGACCTGGGCTGCCCTGTTTTCTTTTTCTTCAAGGAAAAGGAATCCTTAATATCTTCAAATCTTGCTTTCCTTATTCCTTGATATTTTGGGGCCGATTTTCCCTTATTCTTGCACACATTTTGGCCCTCAAATCAGGTCTGAAAATTGATAGAAAATCTCCCAAATTCGTCCTCCAAAAATGCTCCATACATTCCGCCATTTTTGCTATTTCCTGGCTCGCGCATGAGAAATGTCTTCATCTTCTTGTCCACCATTTTGGTATCCATTTCATGTGGAATTTGGTCTTCAATTATTAACACCATATGGGGAAGCATTTTAGTAACCATCTTGAAGACCATTTCTCGGACCATTTCTTCTCCGGAATTAGGAACTTCCTTCTTAGCACGCTTTTAGCTCCAAATTGCCTCCTTTATTAATTCCACCCTTATTTCTACCTAAAAACATAAAGTCAGTTAGAAACATATTTACTAAGCATAAAACAAAGCTAAATGTAGAGAGAAAGACATTAAGAATCAAGCATAAAATGCGTAGATCAAATATAATATGAATATTTGAAGTTTTGGAATATCGTCGAATTTATCCGTTCGTATCGAGTTTATTCGATTCGTAATGGTTATCCGTTTTGGACCGTCAATCATCCCGAGACGCGAGTATAAATATCGGAAATAGTCGAAAAATAAACACTGTTCGGGAAGTTTGACAGGCGTTGACTGGTGATGACCCGACTTTTCGCGTTGACCGGTTCTCCACTGCGCGAAACGTGCTGCCGCCGTCAGATTTCACGATTCCGGCCACCTCCGGCTTGGACCTTGGTATATTTTGATTCCTCTCTTGATTTGTAGTTGTTTAGAACTTGGAATTTTGTGATTTGATGCCGGATTGAGGGAGAACGGAGAGGTTGAACTTTGGAGATTTTCGCCGGAATCGGCCTCGATTGGGGGCGGCGCTCTGGTTGCTTTCTGGTGATGTTGTTTGGTGGGCTCTGTTGGGTTTTGGTTGGAGATCATTTCCCCTTTGGTTTGGAGGGACGAGGTCACGCGACGGCACCGGAATTGGGCTAGGAAGTTTTCCGGCCGGTTGTGTTCTAGGATTTTTCGAGCTGTTTTCCGGCCAACCTCGCCGGAATTGGTGGTTGCCACAGTTGGGAAAGTTGTTGGGCTCGTTGAGGAGAACCTTGTGGGAGCTTGGCCGCCGGAAAATCTCTCTGATTTGTGGCGGTCAACTGCGAAGCTCCGGCAACCCGTTGACTTTTTAGAATTTTATGATTTTAATGTCGTTTTACTCGTATTCTTGCACCGATCGTCGCCTTGAGGTTTTCGAGTTGATTTGGGTACCGGATTTTCAGTCGAGGGTTTGAGTGGAGATTTCGAGAATTTCGTTGATTATTTTGCACTGCATTATAAATTTCCGGGAACGGTTGGTTTCCGAGGTGTGGTACAGTGTTGTGAGCTATGATTTTGATCAGTTATATTTTATGATTATTCAGGGGATCGAGATCGTGCTTCGGGCGAGGGATCTTCCGCCGGACCATGTGATTAGCGCGAGTGCGCGCCTTGCTCACCTGTGAGTGGACACTTTTATATTTTCACAGTCGTTGCGAGTTCGTGATTTTCCGTATTTATTTATATATGATGTTGAGATTATTTATTATTTTTGGAGGTATTATTTTATGTTTTATGGTGATGGCATACTTGCATCGATGCTTCGGCTACTCGACTGATCACCGGTAGTCTGACCAGAGTTGAGAGATTCCTCTGGACCAGAGTTGAGAGATTCCTCTGGGCAGGGTTGAGAGATTCCTCTGGCCTATCATCGTCGGGCTTGAGCGATTCGCCTGACTGTCGGGCTTGAGAGATTCGCCTGGCACCTCCATATATATTTTCCGAACTCGCTATACTTGTTTATTGTATATGAAATTGGTGAAAGGCATATATTTATTTTCATCCACTCACTCTAATGTTTTATTGCCTTTCCCCTGGGCTTTTCGGTTTCCGTGCCTAGTTTGCAGTTCGGATTCTGGTGTCTCACGTCGCTGTCGGAGGCTAGTTGTTCGAGCTACCTGTCTTTTCTAGTAGGTTCCTTGTTTCGCCTACTGTTGTATATTTTGTATATATACACTAGAGGTCGCTCTGATGCGATACTGATACATGTTTTATGTGGTTTTCCCCGGATTTTCTATATTACACAGTTATGTTTACTGTTTATTATTATTGTTATGATATTGAGAAATCCGGTTGGGATTGGTGCCCACGGTTTGGCTTTTGTGGTATAGGATGAAGTGTTATTTTCCGGGTGCAGGTAAAGGCAATTTCGTGTTAGTAGCATTACTCTGCCGAAATTTTTTTGGTTTTTGTTGGTTCGTGTTTTCAGAAGGGGTTTGATTCCGGTTTAGGAAACTAAATCGGGGTTGGGTCCTTTCAGCTTGGTTGAGAGCATTAGGTTGTCAGATTCTGTAGACTCTTGTAGTTGTAACGCTTAGGGTATTTGAGTACGTACAGCATGTCTGGAGCGATGACCCGACTGGCCAGCGGTACTCATCAATGCTTCGGGTGTTGTGTATTCTCAAATATCTGAGGTCTCATGATTACGTTCCTTCTACTTATACCTAATGCTTGTCTTGTATTAGTAGGATGCCTCCTTGACGTGGTGGATCCTGATGAGGATCGCCACACGCACGACTTGCTGATGCGAGTGTTGCGTTTGGAGGAGCGTTTTGACCCTATGGTCAAAGCTCGTACTGCTGGTGCTACTGTCTTTTCGGGTTCAGCTGATCTAGAGATATGTGAGGCATGGTTGGTTCTGGTTGAACGTGTATATGAGTGTCTGCGTTTTACCCCTGAGCAGATGACAGTGGCAGCAGTTGGTTTACTTGAGTCAGATGCATACTTCTGGTGGGTTAGCACCGATAGAGTTCCGGTTGACACTCTGTGGACACTATTCATGAATTTGTTTATGCGGAAATACTTCAACCAGGCTACCCAGCAGCGCAAGTATGAGGAGTTCACGAATTTGAGGCAGGGCAGTTTGTCTGTGCTTGAGTATCGGGACAGGTTTACCTGCTTATCTCGGTTTGCGCTTGACATGGTGACTACTGAGGAAGCCAAGTGCCGCAGATTTGAGCTGGGTTTGAACTTGAACATCAAAGGGACTCTGACTACGATGCCTCGGAATAACTTCGATGAGTCTGTCAGTGCAGCACTCCGAGGTGAGGATATTGAGAAGGAAAGGCAGATGAGATACCAGCCTAGACGGTTTGAGGAGGGCAAACCGAGTCAGGGGCCATCCAAGAGGCTGAGTTCCGATACTTCCGGTTCGGCTTTATCCTCGAGCAGTGGACCATATCGACCACCAGCTAGTGCACCGAGACAGAGGCAGAGATGGAGGAGAGATCGACTGCAGCGACCACAGTCTAATGGGGGTTCTAGCGGTTCCAGTTATCCTCGGCGTTCTGGTGGTTCTTTTGCTTTACCGAGGGAGTACCCGTTGTGTAGTCTCTGCAACAGGCATCATATTACATATATGCATTCATATGTTGTTTATTGCATTTGCATCGGATTATTTGTGATTTGATTTACACAGAGTACAGTCGTAGTTTATGTTGTATCGATACACACGCATCTCGGCTGATCCCCGAGGATGCCTACCAGGGGGGAACTATACTTTGTGTTGATGTAGTTCCGGGTGGGTACAGATATCTGTTTCTTGTGCCAATGTAGTTCTGGGTGGAAACAGATACCCTGACCTGAGGCCTTTCTGGCTAGAATTACGTGTGGGTCTGGGATCCCGTGATTCAGACTGTACTAGCATGGACGTGTCCATGAGTGACCCTGTGGGATTTTTACTTGCATGCTCAGTACGCTGGAGGAGTATGAGTTCGCCTCGTGTACTTTATTATCTTTATTTACCTGGACTCGCATATGTTATTTTAACATTTATATCAACTGGTGAAAGACATTTATTTTCGTCCACTCACTCTAACGGTTTTCATGTCTTTCCCCTGGGCTTTTCGGTTTCCGTGCCCAGTTTGCAGTTCAGCATCTGGTGTTTCACGTCGCGGTAGGAGGCTAGTGATTTGAGCTACCTATGTTTTCCAGTAGGTTCTTGTTTCGCCTACTGATGTGTATATTGTATATATTTACACTAGAGGTCCTCTGATACATGTTTTATACAGATTTTCTCGGATATATATATATACATTACAATATGTTTACTGTTTATTGATTATTGATATGATGTTGAGAAATCCAGATGGGATTGGTGCCCAAGGTTTGGCTTTTGTGGCATAGGACGAAGTGTTGTTTTCAGGGTGCAGGTTAATGCAATTCTGCGTTAGTAACGTTGCTCTGCCGAAATTTTGAATGGTTTTTGTTGGTTCTCTTTTTCAGAAGGGGTTCAATTCCGGTTTAGGCAACTGAATCGGGGTTGGGTCCTTTCAGGTGGTACGAAAATGTTTCGTACACTTCGAGCGTATTACTGGTGGCACAATATGAAGCGGGAGATTGCCGCATATGTGAGCAGATGTTTGATCTGTCAGTAGGTTAAAGCGGAGAGGCAGAAGCCTGCGGGAAAGTTGCAGCCCCTGGAGATTCCGGTTTGGAAGTGGGAGCACATTACCATGGATTTCGTTTATCAATTGACGCGTACTTCGGCAGGTAATATTGGTATTTGGGTTATTGTGGATCGATTGACGAAATCAGCTCATTTTCTCGCACTTCCGGGGAAGATATCAGTAGGCAGATTGGCCAAGCTGTATTTGTCAGAGATTGTTTGACTGCACGCGGTGCCTGTATCTATTGTTTCTAACCGAGACAGTCAGTTTACTTCCGAGTTCTGGCAGGCATAGCAGCGAGCCATGGGCATGAGATTGCGCTTCAGTACAGCTTTTCATCCTCAGATTGACGGGCAGTCTGAGCGGACTATACAGACTCTTGAGGATATGTTGCAGTCTTGTGTTTTACAGTTTCGAGGAAATTGGGACCAGCAACTGCATTTGATAGAGTTCGCCTACAACAACAGCTATCAGGCCAGTATCGAGATGGCACCGCACGAGGCCCTGTATGGGAGGCAGTGCCGCACTCCTTTGTGTTGGAGTGAGGTGGGCGAGCGATGGCTTATTGGCCCTGATCTGGTCAAAAGCATCATGGAGGACATCTAGGTTATTCGGGATAGATTGAAGATTGCCCAGGATCGCCAGAAGAGTTATGCGGACGTGAGGAGAAAGAGTCTCGAGTTCGATGTGGGCGATTAGGTCTTCCTGAAACTATCTCCGTGGAGGGGAGTTGTGCGTTTCGGGAAGCGTGGCAAGCTTTAACCACAGTACATTGGTCCGTACGAGATCACCGAGAGAGTTGGTATCGTGGCTTACAGGCTTGAGTTGCCAGCTGAGATGGCTCGTGTTCATGATGTTTTCCACGTTTCGATGTTGCAGAAGTATATTCCAGATCCATCGCATGTGTTAGCGCCACAGCAGCTACCGATCCGAGAGGATTTGACATATGTGGAGGAGCCGGTACAGATTCTCGATCGGCGTGAGCAGGAGTTGAGGCACCGTGTTATACCATTGGTGAAGGTCTTGTGGCAGAATCACTCGGTTGAGGAGACCACCTGGGAGACTGAGCAGCGTATGCAGTAGCAGTATCCTCATCTGTTCACCTGACAGGTACGTAAATTTCGAGGTCGAAATTTTTTGTAAGGCGGGTAGATTTGTGACGACCCGGAACAGAATCAGTAGAGTAATCAGCTTAATTCACGAGTTAGCGCGTAATTACTGTTTTCCGATAATTGATTAATTTGCCAGTTTTAATCACGACTTAATTATCGACCAAGAATTTGAACTGAGTCTCTTCTCGACAGTTGTTGTACACGTGATTTCAAGTTCGTGGGCAGTTCCGGATGATTATTTCGACGACCGAGGAATATAATATGAATATTTGAAGTTTCGGAATATCGTCGAGTTTATCCGTTCGTATCGAGTTTATCCAATTCGTAATGGTTATCCATTTTGGACCGTCGATCGTCCCGAGACGTGAGTATAAATATCGTAAATAGTCAAAAAATTGTCGAAAACACTGTTCGGGAAGTTTGACCCACGTTGACCGTTGACTTTTTAGAATTTGATGATTTTAATGTCGTTTTACTCGTATTCGCGCTCCGATCGTCGCCTTGAGGTTTTCGAGTTGATTTGGGTACCGGATTTTCAGTCGAGGGTTTGAGTGGAGATTTCGGGAATTTGGTTGATTATTTTGCACTGAATTATATATTTCCGGGAACGGTTGGTTTCCGAGGTGTGGTACAGTGTTGTGAGCTATAATTTTGATCAGTTATATTTTATGATTATTCAGGGGATCGAGATCGTACTTCGGGAGAGGGATCTTCCGCCGGACCACGTGATTAGCGCGAGTGCGCGCTTTGCTCACCTGTAAGTGGACACTTTTATATTTTCACAGTCGTTGCGAGTTCGTGATTTTCCATATTTATTTATATATGATGTTGAGATTATTTATTATTTTCGGAGGTATTATTTTATGTTTTATAGTGATGGCATACTTGCATCGATGCTTCGGCTACTCGGCTGATCACCGGTAGTCTGACCAAAGTTGAGAGATTCCTCTAGGTAGGGTTGAGAGATTCCCCTGTTATGCCGCCGGGGTTGAGAGATTCCCCTGTCCTATCACCATCGGGCTTGAGCGATTCCAATGACTGTCGGGCTTGAGAGATTCGCCTGGCACCTCCATATATATTTTCCGAACTCGCTATACTTGTTTATTGTATATGAAATTGGTGAAAGGCATATATTTATTTTCATCCACTCACTCTAACGTTTTATTGCCTTTCCCCTGGGATTTTCGGTTTCCGTGCCCAGTTTGTAGTTCGGATTATGGTGTCTCACGTCGCTGTCGGAGGCTAGTTGTTCGAGCTACCTATCTTTTCCAGTAGGTTCCTTGTTTCGCCTACTATTTTATAATTTGTATATATACACTAGAGGTCGCTCTGATACGATACTGATACATGTTTTATGTAGTTTTCCCCATATTTTCTATATTATACAGTTAGGTTTACTGTTTATTATTATTGTTATGATATTGAGAAATCCGGTTGGGATTGGTGCCCACGGTTTGGCTTTTGTGGCATAGGATGAAGTGTTATTTTCCGGGTGCAGGTAAAGGCAATTCCGCATTAGTAGCGTTACTCTGCCGAAATTTTTATGGTTTTTGTTGGTTCGTGTTTTCAGATGGGGTTTGATTCCGGTTTAGGAAACTAAATCGGGGTTGGGTCCTTTCAGTTCCTCCAGTCAGGGAGATATTGCGGTGGTTTGCGGTGGTACCGGACCTTTTTCGTAGACACCCTATCTTATGGCACCTGCAGAGTTGAAGGAGTTGCAGATTCAACTTCAAGAATTGATTGAGAAAGGTTTCATTCGACCTGTTTCACCTTGGGGTGCTCCAGTGTTATTTGTGAGGAAAAAGGATGGTTCGATGAGGCTATGCATTAACTATCGGAAGTTGAATCAGATTACGGTGAAGAACAAGTATCCGCTTCCACGGATTGATGATTTGTTCGATCAGCTGAAAGGAGTTTCAGTCTTCTCGAAGATTGATCTCAAGTCTGCGTACCATCAGCTACGGATTCGGGAGTCCGATGTGGACAAGACGGCGTTTCTATCACGTTATGGGCATTATGAATTCCTTGTTATGCCTTTTTGGGTTGATCAATTGGCCTGCTGCTTTCATGGACTTGATGAATCGGATCTTCAGGCGTTATCTTAACAAGTTCGTCATTGTGTTCATCGACGATATCCTGATCTATTCCGGGAGTGTGGGGCAGCACAAGAAGCACTTGCATGCCATTTTGCAGACTTTACGAGATGCTTAGTTGTACGCCAAGTTTAGCAAGTGTGAGTTTTGGCTAGACAGGGTAAAGTTTTGGGTCACGTGATATCAGCTGAAGGAGTCAACGTGGATCCTGATAAGATTGATGTGGTGCTAAATTGGAGCAGACCTACCAACGTGGCAGAGATACGGAGTTTCTTAGGCTTAGCAGGCTACTATCGCCGATTCGTACAGGACTTTTTACGGATAGCGACACCGCTTACCCGTTTGACGAAGAAATGAGTCAAGTTTGAATGGTCTGATGCTTGCAAGGAAAGCTACTTGACTTTGAAGGAAAGGTTGACTACTGCACCAGTGTTGACTTTACCTGACGATAGCGGTGAGTATGTTGTGTATAGTGATGCTTCAAAGTTAGGTCTGGGTTGTGTTTTAATGCAGCATGGAAAGGTGGTGGCATATAGTTCTAGACAGTTGAAACCTCATGAAGTTAACTATCCTACTCATTATCTAGAGTTAGCTACTATTGTGTTAGAATTGAAGAGTTGGAGAGACTACTGATCACAAAAGTCTTACATACTTGCATACGCAGCCAGATTTGAATATGAGGCAGCGGAGAAGGATGGAACTGATTAATGACTACGATTGCACTTTCGAGTATCATCCAGGAAAGGCTAACGTGGTTGTTGATGCTCTTAGTTGGAAGCACGTTGCTTCTATTTTCCATGTTTGTGTTGCAAGAACGTCACTTTTGACGGAGTTGCGAGCAACGGGAGCAGAGTTGGAGTGGAATGACGATGGAGCATTGTTAGCCAGCTTCTAAGTTTGCCCGGTGTTACTTGATCAAGTTCGTGAAGCTCAAGATTCAGATGCCTATCTGCTGAGCAAGAAGAATTTGATTCATAATAATGTACCGACAGAGTTTCGGATGAGGAGTAATGGCACTTTGGTGTCAGAAATAGGTTATGTGTAGCTAGAGATGATAGATAACATGCAAAATTTCTTAATAGATTAAAGTTGTCGGATTATCAGAAAAGATTGAGCGTATGTCAGATAGAGTATACTGTGGTAATAGAGTATCCTTCTAGCTATTGCCATGGAAATGAGTTATGAACAGTTGTTAGCGTGCGTGCCTCAGAAATTTCCGTTGTAGGTAGTTTCAATTGCAGTTTAGTTCAGGTTGTGGAACCGTTAGATGTTCTTAATTATCGAGAGTAGATTCTCTGGAACATAAATTTTCTGTTAGTGTTAGCGTTTGTGTTTGTACATAAATCATACAGTAAAGGTAGTCATGTAGCAGCCAGAGCAATTTGTATGAGCAGTAGCTTCGTTCTCCTAGCCGGTATATAAATTTCGAGAACAAAATTTTTGTTAGGGGGGTATATTTGTAACGACCCGAACCATGGAATGTGCACATATTGGTCTGAGCCGTGATTATTATGAATTAATCGTACTCATGGGTTTGTTAACGACTAAATTATCGGGCAAGAATTTAGTTTGAGTTGCTTCGCGGGAATTGTAGAGGATTTAATTTCGAGACCATGGTAATTTTCGGAGAATTTTTCGGATAAGTTGAAAGGACCCAATCCCGATTTAGCTTTCTAAACCGGAATCAAACCCCTTCGAAAACACGAACCAACAAAAACTTTTCGAAATTTCGGCAGAGTTTCGTTACTAGCGTGGAATTACCATTACCTGCACGCGGAAAATACACTTCATCCTATGCCATAAAAAGCAAACCGTGCGCACCAATCCCATCCGGATTTCTCAATATATCAACAGTAAAGTAAACAATACATATAATATATACTTTACTGAAATCCGGGGTAAAATCGTATAATCGTATTCAACAGAAAACTCAGAGCGACCTCTAGTACATAAACATATACGAATACCACAGTAGGTAGAACAATAAACCTACTGGAAGAATCAAGGCAGCTCGAGTACTATGCCTCCGACCACGACGTGCGACACCAGAGTCTGAACTGCAAACTGGGCACGGAAACCGAAAAGCCCAGGGGAAAGACAATAAACACGTTAGAGTGAGTGGACGAAAATAAATGTCTTTCACCAGTTTATATATATGTTTAAAATAACATATGCGAGTCCAGGTAAATAAAATATAACAAGTACACGAGGTAAAACCATAATCCTCCAGCGTACTGAGCATGCAAGTATAAATCTCACGGGGTCACTCATGGACACACACCGTGCTAGTACAGTCCGAATCACGAGGTCCTTAGTCCCCGTGATTCTAAGCCAGAAATGGCCTCGGTTCCAGGGAAACGCCCCTCACCGGTCAGGTCGGGATAACGACGTCCCTCCTGGCGGCCTACCATCGGGGATCAGCCGAGAGGCAAAGTGTATCGATACAACAACGTAACCAAGACTGTACTCTGTGAAAACCAAATCACAAACAATTCGATGCAAATGCATGAAACAATATAAAAGTGTATGCATATTCGTATACATATATCCGTATAAACATATTCGTATAATCGTAAACACATGCTTATATAATCATAATCTCGTATGAAATCTCATGCTCATAAAACCATAATCATGCTGCATGCTTAAGTTCATAAATCATATAAAAGACTCGCAATCGTTTCCGTGAAAAGAAATTGTCCACTCACAGACTAGCGTAACGCGTATCGCATTAACCCGTGATCCGGCGGAAAGCCCCTCGCCAAACGAACGATCACGAACACCTGAATATTCACAAAATCCATATCTCAAACTCATATCTCGACAATACAAGACAAATCACGAGAAACCACCGTTCTCGGAAACACATAACTCAAAGTCGACGAATCGTCGAAAATCCTTATATAACACCACAATACCTCGCTTTACGTTCGGATGCTCAAATCGAAAAACGAACCTCCCCACTGCGATCGGGGCGCGATTTCGAGTCAAAAGACATGCGACTTGTCGAAAGTCCAAAAAGTCAAACTTTGACCGTTGACCGCCGTTGACCGCCGCCCACGGCGGCGCCGCCGCCGGACGTGAAATTTCACGGCGGACCCACCCCTATTCCACTCCAAATCGTCCACTGAGCAACTTTGTCAACTGCACCGAAGTCCAATTCTCACTCTAACACACCCAATTTCATGATAAACCGAATTGTACACAAATTTTCAATCCCAAAATTCTCCAAACTCAAGCAAAATTAGAGCTTCAAACTTACATGGTAGCTTCATGGTGATGAGGGCTACAAAGCCCACCCCAAAATTCAGCTCGAATCGGCCTGAAAATCAAAACCCGAATTCACCAAAAACCCTTGAACTTTGGCCGGAAAATTCTTCCTCTCCGGCGAGTCTCGGAGTGCGTGGTGACCGGGAATAGGTAGAGGGTGCCAGGACGAGTTGATTGGTTCCTCCCCCGTGGCCGGAGACGGCCGAACGGCAGCTCGCCGTCGACCACCGTGGCCACCGTCGAGTTTCTTCCCCACGACCGAGTTGACTCGGTCAACTCACCAGTCAACAATATAAATGGCAAGGTTTGACTTCCCAAATAGGTAACTTTCTATTTATAGGCTTTCCCAATTTGGAAACTCATAATTATCCAATTCGACGAACTTAAAACACGCGTAACTTTCTCGTCGTAATTCTGATTCCGATAATTCTCGCGGCCACAAACTCATCTCAACGTACTCTTCAATTATCATCTAAAGTCAACCATATCGGCCAATCGGATAAAAAGTCAAGTGTTCAAATCAACATATAATTAAATCAACCAAACAATCAACAATCGGCAAAATTCGCAACTTACACTCCGTAAGTCAAAATCGTGCTCCGGAAGTTCCTACGAACTCGAAATTAAATTCTGAACAATTTCCGTGAAGAAGCCGAAACCAAATTCTCGACCAGTAATTAAGTCGCAAACAAACCCGCTATTTAAATCCATTTTCGTCGAAACTTCAAATATTCGTAACTAATTCCTCGGTCGTCCAAATAATGATCCGGAACCGCCCACGAACTCAAAATCACATATACTACGACTCTCGAGAAGAGACTCAGCTCCAATTCTCGGCCAATAATTTAGTCGTTAACGAGCCTGGCGATTCGAGTAACCGTCGGACAACTGCGACTACGCAGTAACTCATCAATCAAGCTGATCATACTGCTGATTCTGGTCCGGGTCGTCACATAAGTGAGCAATGTTTTATCGAGTTTTGAAGTCGGTTGGTGAATGTGAATTTAATCGTGACCGTCCGATTTGGATTAGATTGAATTGTAGCCGTTGATTTGGGGATGGTATGTGTACGGTATGTATATGGTAT
Organism: Geum urbanum; assembly: GCA_946800695.1. Taxonomy (NCBI): domain Eukaryota; kingdom Viridiplantae; phylum Streptophyta; class Magnoliopsida; order Rosales; family Rosaceae; genus Geum; species Geum urbanum. The sequence goes on along the minus strand of OX327001.1, from coordinate 42,042,590 downwards.
AAATACAAACAAATTGCGAAAATTTCTATTTTTGGAAATACCCGTTGACCCGCATTGACCCACGGGTCAAAACTGACCCGTTTGGGCCGTGACCTTCTCGGCGTCGGTGTGCCTTATTCCGGCATCTTTTGGCCTTGGTTCCTTCATGAATGTTGTTGGGCTTGAGCTCCTCTCTCTTTTGATAGGTGGATCACTCAATTTGGTTGCCGGATGAAGAAGATATGATGTGTTGGGTTTGGGAAATTCCGGCTGAATTTGTCGGGGACGGAGGTGACAGAGGCGGCGGAGATGGAGGTCGACCTTGCGGGGGTTTTGTAGCCCATGGAGAGGTGAGTCTATTCCAAGTGGTTTCAGCCCTTGCCGTGCCCAGTGGTGGCCAATCGGAGAAATTGAATTCCGGCTAGGTTTTCGAACTTCACGGTGAGTTTTGGACCTTTTTCGGTAAAAATTGGGCTTAGCTTTGAACTATAAAGTTGTTAGAAATGTCGAGATCTTCAAACTGATGTATAGGTCGAAGATTTCTGGGCTGGTTAGATTTCGGCGATCGTCGGCCCCACTCATCGCTGTGCGCTGCGGATTTCCGGCGAGGTGGATTTTTGGCAAGTTTTATCTCGTTCCGCTCGTTTTCGCGTGCTGAACGCAATGGTGAGGTTTTTAAGTTGATTTGAGTATTCAATTTTTGAACGAGGGTTGTTTGGTTGTATTTTAGGAATTTTGTTATCCTCGTCGATATTTCGAGCGATACGTCTTTCGAGAACGCGGGGTTCTTGACGTATTAGCTCCGTATATTGTGTTTCAATATGTATAGATCATATCCCTGTTATTCAGGTGATCATGATCGAGTGTTTGACCAGGGATCTTCCGCCGGACCTCAAAGTGAGCTTCGTACTGTGAATGGACATTTTATTTTCACAGTTGAATTGTGAGTCTTGATTTATGCATTTTATGAGTATACATTTATGATTATGTATTTACGTTATGCATTTATGATTATGCACTTTATGATTATGCATATGCATAGAAAGTATTTATGATTTGGTTTACACAAAGTACAGTCTTGGTTTACACAGATATCCTGACCCGAGGTCTTTCAGACTTATTAATCACGAGGGGGTCTAGGATCCCGTGATTAGACTGTACTATGCGGAGGAGTCCATGAGTGACCCTGCAGGATTTTACGTGCATATTTATGGATCAGGGAAAATGGACCTATGTACCTGGTCGGGATTTTCATGTGCATTGACTCGCATTATGCTTTTATGAGCATATATACTTATATATTGGGAAAGACATATTATTATTTTCGTCCACTCACTCTAACTATTTTATTTGCCTTCCCCTGGGCTTTTCGGTTTCTTTTGCCCAGTTTGTAGTTTGAATTTCGGGGTTGCACGTCGACGGTGGAGGCGTAGAGTTCAGGTCACACTTCAATTCGAGTAGATTATTTGTTCGACCTACTGGTTGTATATGATGTATATAGGAGTCGCTCTGAATACTTATGTTATGTTTTCAGTTGAGTTTACTCCTAAATGTTTTCTGAATTTCTTATAAACCTTGTGGTTTTATTGTTATATATGATGTTGAGAAATCCGGATGGGGAAATGAGTCCCACGGTTTGGCTTTTGTGGAATATTCGAAGTGTGAATTTCTTTGCAGATTCTAATATTGGCTCACGTGTTTCAACGGAAACTCAGGCAAAAAAAAATTTATGGTCATGTTTTCGAAGGAGCTTGATTTTAGTTTAGACAACTAAATCGGACTCGGGTCTTTTCCGAAATAATTTCGTGGTCTAAGTGAATTTTTCTTGTAATGTACACAACAGCTTGATCCTTCTTTAGGACATCTTTAGTGATACACAAAATAATATCTTTAATAAGGACTAAATAGTGTCTTTAGTCCTAAAGATGTGCTAAATATACTTTTGCCTTATTAATAGAATTTTTCCTTTGGCCTTTCCCGCTCGATCTCTATGCACTTTTTCATTAATTTCAACCCAATTCTAAATATTCCGCTTGATATCTACTGGGTGAAGCCGTTGAGGATGACGACAATATAAATCGAGGTAATGAGTTGGGTTTGTTGGTGTTTCGTGCCACTGTGCCAGAGCAGAGAGATGAGATAGACTGAGATGAAAGGATGATTTGTGACAAGGATGAAGACCGTAAGGAGGGCTGCTGGGTTTTTAGTTTGGGCTACTGCAATTTAACATTGTGATCGATGGGCTGATGGTCGATGAACCCAATGAAGGTGATTTGAGTTGGTATATACAAACTAAGCGAGATTAACTGATTATGTGCAAAAGCAATTTTTTGTCAATTATTTATTTTATTTAGAATTTGAATTTGAAAAAAACATTTGAATTAACGTTACAATAGCTTTCACTGCTATAGTGAAAGTGAAAAAAGGAGGTTATATTTAACTTTTTTTTTTACAAATTTAGCGATTCAAATGACTATACTATTGGGGAGACTCTAACATCAATGATTGATGAATTTTTACTTAAATCTAATAAATATTTTCCAGCTAGGAATGAAAAGAAAGTTCAGAGAGGCAAAAAAACTAGAAATTTTTTTGACTTAGTCAATTAGAACTAATGGAAACAAGTTGGTGGAGGTGAATATGAATCCTACGTATAATGCTCCTGATATCCTCCACAGTAATAAGAAATTGAGCACTACAATGGGGATTGAAAAACGTAATCATGCTTCGGTACACTTCAAAAGGTGGAACAAATTGATGCTAATACATAAAAGACACAGAGAGAAGGATTGACGGTGAATTTTAATTAGAAGTGTTTTAGTTCATTACTAACATGTTTTGTTTTTTAACCCTTTTTTTTTGTTAAGTAGGTGCAATTTGATGTAGACATAGACAAACCTTGCTTTGCCAATATGCAATTTATGGCCAGGATGAGCCGTGCGTATGCTAATTTTCAAAAAGAAATTGCATGGTCATTATCGAAGCTTCACAAATCTTGCACTAGCACGAGCCACACCCACTGTTAAGAGATTTATACCCTCAATTTTTTAACTATTAATTAGTCTAACGTTAAGTAAATTTTCCTTATCAGAAAATATACGGGATCAAGTAATATAATTTGTATAGAAGTCGAGTATCGAATCCACGAGGATTAACTAACCCGACTTCATAGCTTCTTTTGGTTAAATACTTTAGGTGCATCAAACACAAACAAGTTATGCGACAAAGAAACACAAATATGGAAATGAATCTTACAATGTCAAGTCCTTTTGATACTCAATATCGCAAGGGATGATTAGACTATGGTCAGTAATTTAATGAAAGGTTGATTGGTTGTTTACCACTAATGCAAAGATGATAAATAGAAATGCACACAAATTCAAGAGAAAACAATGGTTTGCTAGGGATGTCTAAGTCAACCATTTGATACTCAAACAATGCCTAATTTTAGGTTATGAGTTGTTTAGTCCGGTTTACATGCTCAAATGTCTTTTGGATCATAAGAACGAATCATTTCATTGTCCAAATCAAGCCCTCTCAAATCATGCCTAGTTATAGGCCGAAACTCTTAGGCCCTTTGTGATTCTAGAAGGTTTTGGTCCATTCATGATGTTACGACCCGAACCGAAATTACTCACTAATCGAATCATATTAAGCTTTATCACGGATTAGTCGCATCGAGCAAGTTGTTAAGGACTATTTTATTGAACGAGAATTTGATTTGACTTTATTTATAGAAATCATAAAGTATTTAATTTCAAGCTCATAGAAATTTTTGGGAAATTTTTTGGATAAGTGAGCTATTTTAAGTGATTACTGGAAGTCGGTAGGACAAAATATAAAAAACAGTTAATTTTTATGTCGGTTTAATCTGGGCCGTTAGATCTTGATCAAATTAAACCTAGGCCTTTAAATTTTGAGAGGAGCTTGGGATATATATAAGGGATTTTTTTTTGAATTTTATTTCAGAAAACATCACCGGGCTTAACCCGTTTTCCTTCTTCGCCGACCTTCGACGAGCCGACCCAACCCAATATCGGACCCGCCAGAAAATGTCGTCGTTGTCTACGATTTTGGTATAGTTTTGAAGCTCTCCTCTCCCTCTTTCGATTCATGTATGTATTGTTGGATTTTGGGTTGTTTTATGACACGAATCAACTCGACTTACCCATTAGGTCTTGGGTTCAATCGACGGCAGTGCTCCAGCAATTTTCCAACGACGAGGTGGGGTGGAATTGGTTGAGTTTCACTCCAAGGGTCAAACCCCTATTGTTTGGAGGACCGAGGAGCGACGAAGGAATCGAATTTGGTCGGAAACGATTTTCAGCAATTTTTGGGCCTTGAGGTTTCGGGCCATATTTTGACCAAATGGTAGCGAGTTAGGGGTAGGTCCAGTTGAGAAAGTTTTAGGGCATGTCGAGATATTTCTAGCCATTGGTCGAACGCTCCCATCGAAGCAACTGCCACTAAAGGTGCGTGTGACTTACGCTCTGCCGCCTGTAGAGGCGCTTGACGGCCACAAGCCACTGCCCACGGAGGAGCTCCAATGAGGTAGTTTGGAGAATTCTTCAACAAGACTTTCGGGGTTATTTTTAGGGCCGATTTCAATAGTTTTACACATATTTTGTTATCGTATGATCTGTATTTACAGGACATCATGATTGCGACCCAGCAATAAACACAGATTAGTGAGTGGACCTTTTTATTTTCACAATCGATAGCGAGTTCATTTTTCAGCATTTCAATATTTCAGTTTATTTTACGTTATGTTTCAGAGCATTTTTAATTTGGAGGTTTTTTTCTTTGTGATGGCATTAGTTAGTTGCATCGATGCACTGACTGTTTAGCTGATCACCGGATAGTCCCGTCAGGGGAGGTCAAGGTGTCTCGTCTGGCCTTCAAAGGAGGTCAGGATACCTAGTCTGGCCCATCACTTACACATTTTTTATACAGATTGTCCACTCAGGTTAAGAAAAACACCTGAGTAGCCACCTTCAATAGGATTCAAATTTATATTTGAATTCGCTTTATTTTACATAAATCAGTGGAAAGGCATTACATTATATTTTATTATTTACACTGATTATACGAGATTTTTTCCTCTTAAGCTAATGTTTTATATTTTTAAACACCTTTCTTATGACCTTTCGTTTTTCTTTGCATAAGCTGCAGTGTAAATCCTGAGTTTCTGTAGTATCGTTGAAGGCATTGAGTCCACTTGTCAGCTCTTCATTCAGTAGGTTTTAGTCCACTGTCAGACTATTTCATATGTAGTATATGCTTATAGAAGTCGCTCTGAATATCAGCTGTATTGTTGTGTTCAGTTACTCGAGTAGTAGTCGAGTTTACTTTCCTTTGTATTCAGAACCAACACATTGTAAATATGTGTTTAAGTTCCTAAGTTGAATTCCTGGTTCATGTTTATGACATTTGTGGAGAAATCCGGATGGATAATCAGTGGTCCACTATTTTTTTTTGGTTAGAAGTATTCTCTTCTTGCAGGTTTTTGGGTTGTCCAGTTTTCAAGGGAAATTATGTCAAAATTTTCGTAGAAATTCTCAGAGTATAGTTAGTTGTTAGAACTTGATTCTAGTTTACTAGCTAAACTAGGGTTGGTTCAGTACATGCATTTGATAGTGTACATCACTCCCGGGAGGATGGCCTGACCGGCCGGCAGATCCCCATCACAGCTTCAAGTGTTGTGCTTTGAGTTAGCTAAATTTTTTGTGGATTCGTAGGTTATTATGCCTCGACAACCAACTCAACAGGATGAGGCATAGTCTTTGGCCCAACAAATGCTTGAATTAATTACATGCATGATGCTAGCGCCATATGTGAAACATGATGATTTAGTTATTAGAGCCAGATTGGCAGGTGTAGTTCCCTTTGTAGTATCCTATGACCCTGAGGCTTGTGAGAACTAGCTTATAGAAATTGGTCGAGTACATATGCAACCGCCTATTTCCCTAGTTGACCCCAGAGCAGAGATAAGAGATAAATGTTGGTCTGTAGCATGACCATGCTTACCATTGGTGGGACAGCACTGAGAAAAATAAAACCACCACCCTGTGGCAAGAGTTCAGGGAATTGTTCATAAGTCGCTTCTTCAGTGAAGTTACAGAGTAGAGAAAATATGTGGAGCTTATGAATCTTCGGCAAGGAGACTTGTTTGTGATGGTGTATCAGGACCGTTTCACTCATTTATCCCGATTTGCACCAAATTTTGTCCGGTTAGTGAAGGAGAAATGTTGGAGGTTTAAGTAGGGCTTGTGGCCTGAGATTTCCCCATACATGTCAGGTGTGTCACACACTGATTTTGATGAGTTTGTTAGTATTGCTATGAGATGTGAAGATAAGCTTTGATCTGAGCGAGACCAGACTCGACGATTCGAGGAAGGTGAGCCCATCCAGGGTCCTTCAAAAAAGGGAGGCTCCAGCGCATCTGGTTCCACATCATCATCTGGTAAGAGATCTCATACCTTTAGCGCACGTCGTATGAGTTATTTTTCGAGATGGAGGCGGAGTTGACCGCAAAGGCAGGGATCTGAGGTCTGCTCTAGTGGGTCCAGTAGATACTGACATATTCCACCAATATCCAGAGATTTTCCTTTATGCAACATCTGTCAAAGATGCCATTCTAGATAGTGTCTACCTGGGACTTCAACTTGTTATCGTTGTGGTCAAATGAGCCACTTTGCGAGGGAGTGTCTACAAAGGGACACCTCGGGTGGATTCTCAGCGCAGATTTCTGGTTGTGATTAGGGAGCTACTTCAGGAGTTAGAACTGCACTGCCACCTAGACAGTTAGCTTATCCGGACCAGAGCTAGAAAGGGCGACCAGTTGGATAGAATGGACATGCCCGACTTCATTGCATGACTTTATAGGATGGTAGAGCATTTGCGGAGGTGATTATTCATACGTTGCATGTTTTTGATTATGTTGTTTATACTTTAATAGATCCAGGGGCGATACACTCTTTCATATCCGTAAGATTAGCATCAATAATTAACGTATCTGCCACTCCTTTATCAAAAATATGGCAAGTGATTTATCCCTCCGGCGAGGTGATTCTAGTTGGGTTACTATATCGAGACTGTAGTGTTATGGTTGGAGGTTTTGGATTGCATGTTGACATCATGGATTTTGACTTAATTTTAGGCATAGACTTTCTGAGCAATCATCAGACTTTGGTTGATTGTCATCAGAAAGAAGTTGTGTTAGAAGTATGGGGTTACCAGAGATTTTATTTTGCGGGGAGAGAAATGTTCATTCATCATGCCTTATTTTAGTTGTGAAGGCTGAAAAGATGTTGCGGAAATGGTGTACCACATATCTAGCACATGTAGTGAATATTTGTATTTTCACCCCTAACCTTGAGAAGATTAAGGTTGTTAGGAAATATCCTGATGTCTTTCCTGAGGAATTACCATATCTTCCTCCAATAAAGGAAATAGATTTTACGGTAGAGCTACTTCCAAGTACAGGACCCATAGCTCAAGCTCCATATAGGATGACTCCAGCTCTATTTCACGGTAGAGCTACTTCCAAGTACAGGAACCATAGCTCAAGCTCCATATAGGATGACTCCAGCTGAGTTAAGAGAGTTGCATATTCAGCTTTAGGAACTAATTGATGAGGGTTTTATCCGTCCTAGTATATCACCATGGGGAGCTCATGTTTTATTTGTGAAAAAGAAGGATGGATCGATGAGATTATGCATCGACTATCAGAAGCTGAATCAAGTTACAGTGAACAACAAGTATCCACTGCTTCAGATCAATTAATTGTTTGATCAACTAATGGGAGCTACGGTGTGCTCTATGATCTATCTACGATCAGGATATCATCAGTTGTGGATTAGAGAGTCATATGTCTCTAGACCGCATTTCGATCTCGATATGGGCACTATGAGTTTCTAGTTATGTTGTTTTGCCTTACGAATGCACCTGCTAACTTTATGGATTTGATTAATCGAGTATTTCGGGCATATCTTGACAAATTCATCATTGTATTTATTTACGATATCCTGATTTACTCTACAGATGCGAGGCAACATGCAAGACATTTGCACATTATTCTGAGGGCCTTGATAGAATCTCAGTTATATGCTAAGTTCAGTAAATGTGAGTTTAGGTTAGATAGAATTAAATTTCTTGGCCATGTGATTTCAAGAGATGGAGTTAGTGTTGATCCTGACAAGGTGAATGCGGTGTTAAATATGTGCAGACCTACAAGAGTAGATGATATCAGAAGTGTTATGGGCTTAGCCGGTTAGTACCGTCAGTTTGTACAAGACTTTTCACGTATTGCTGCACCTCTTTCCTAACTTATAAGGAAGAGAGTTAGAATGGCCAGAGGCTTGTGAGGAAATTTTTTAGACTTTAAAGACAAGACTGACCACTACCCCAGTGTTGACTTTACCTGATGATAGTGGGGAGTTTTCCTTTTTTTAGTGATGCTTCCAAGTTAGGCTTGGGATGTGTGTTAATGCAGCAACGTAAAGTTTTTGCGTATGGTTCTTGACAACTGAAACCTCATGAAGTAAATTACCCCACTCATGACTTGGAGTTAGCAGCGGTAATTTTCGTGTTGAAGATTTCGAGACACAACTTGTATGGTGCTAGGTGTCGGATTTTTTACCGACCATAAAGTTTTACGTATTTGCTCACACAACTAGAACTGAATTTGAGGTAGAGGAGGTGGATGGAATTGTAGAGTGATTATGAGCGCACTTTTGAGTACCATCTTGAAAAGGTGAACGTGGTAGTTGATGCTCTTATTCGCAAATCATGAGTTTCTCTGTCACATATGTAAATGACTCGGATGCCTCTACTATCTGATTTGTGAGCCACTAGCGCATTCCTGTATACAGATGATGATGAACTGAAAGTATTATTTGTAAATTTTCAGGTTCAACCAGTTCTTATTGACAAAGTTCATGAATTGCATGATTTTGATGCTTCTTTACTAAAATTAAAGGAAACAGTACGTGGCGGCGGACAACCAGACTTTACATTATGAAGAGACGGATTGTTTGTGATCAAAGGTAGACTTTGTGTTCCGAACAATGAAGAGCTGAAACGAGAAATACTCGATGAAACTAATTGTTCAGCATATGCAGTGCATTCTGGTAGTGCAAAGATGTATCAAACTCTTAAGGAGTATTATTGGTGGTCTAATGGTACGGCTTTTTACACCCTCAAAGATATCCCTATTAATATGCAATATTTATCAATGTAGTAGTATGGAAAATAGGGGTCGTTACCCACTGAAGACTGATGAAACAAAGTGTTGGACACAAATAAACACTAAAAGCAGTTTCCTGGCAGACTCAACCTACAAATACTAACCTATTTAATTACCTAATCTAGACTCAACTAAAAATTACAAAATGATAATTAAACATACTAGACACAGTGGTGGACTACCACGTAAAATTTCAATAGATTCGAAGTTGATTTGCTATGCTAAAAAATAAACAAAACAGATGAATGCAGGAAATCAGCTTTGGAAAAGTGACGAAAATTAATAAACAAAAGAGTTAAGGGGAATGTTCTCCACCACCGTCACTCCATCTAGACAATATATTCTCAACCTAACAATGCTATGCCAATAAATGAAAGTTCTCAGGAAGATTCAATTACGATTAGAACACAACCTATTATCTAATCCTTATGATTACACCGGTGAAAGTTCGCTTATCACCGGTGACTATCTCTCAAAGAACTCAAAAGTCACGGACTCGGATTTACTAAGAGAGAAGTATTATGATCTAGAAAATGTGTGAGAATCTATAAAGCTTCACAAAGTATATTAAGATCGTGCCTCGCTAGACTTAGGGTTTCTTATAACCAAAAATCATGGTTTCTACCAAAGAGAAATTGAGGAAGATTAAAGACAATCAACAGGCATCAAATTCTCATAGATTTAGATCCCTAAATATGCATACTAACCGTGCACTCAAAGTATACAAGATAGAAATCATCAATGTAAAATCAACAAAGAAATCTCATCCAAGAACATAACAAAATTATGTCAAAGTGTATATATTATCTAAACTTCATGTACGGGGCTTCAAAACTACCCTTTAACAAAGTATTTAGCTACTCATGGTCTTAATAAAAGAATCAAAGAAAGTTATAGAGTTGATACAAACAAACAAGATGAAGAAGAACTCTGGTCGGCCGAAATTCAACGGGTTGAGGATTTCTTCGACCGGTCGAAAACGGGACAGGTTGATTTCTTTGCGGCTTGCTCTCTCCTTGCTCGAAGTTGTCTCTCCAAAAATGCTGATTAGCCTTTTCCAAAACCTGAAATAGGTTTATATACGTCCCCCAATTTCTTTCCTAGAGTCCACATTGGAATAGACTTCTATAATTGCATACACTACAAGAAAACTGCACTTAGACCACGGAAACGTAAAAGTTCCGTGGTCCAAGTGTAACTTGGACGACGGAGAATTTTCCGTGGTCTAAGTGTGACTTGGACGACAGAGACAATAATCTCCGTCGTCCAAGTTCCACTTGGACCACGGAGAATTCTCTGTTGTCCAGGTGAGCACTTGGACGATGGAGATTATAATCTCCGTCGTCCAGGTCCACACCTGGACCGCGGAGAATTCTCCGTTGACCAAGTGTGAACCTGGACAACGGAGAATTCTCTGCAGTCCAAGTATGGACCTGGACGACGGATATTATTTTCTCCGTCGTCCAGGTGTACACTTGGTCAACGGACCGACACGCCGTGGTCCGAGTGGTCACTTAGACGACGTACCGACACCTCCATCTTCTAAGTGAAGCATTATATAAGGCTGATGTCAAAATCTCTTCCTCTCCGCTCACTCGTCTCTCAACTGATCATAATCTCTTCCTATCTTGATCAGCGCCTCACGCGTGCATGCAATTCAAACGACGTCCTAACTAGCTAGATAGCACTATATATATCGATCTTCGGCTCCGACCATCGATTAATTCGCCATATATCGGAGAAGACCAGGTTCGTACATAGTTAATTAATTTTTCAACACCATTAACGTAAGTTTATATATATAATTAATTGCATGTACGTTAGATTGATTGCATTGTTAATAATTAATTAGTACGTCTAATATATAATTATATATAATATATTAAGTGTGGAAACTGATAATATATATATTAGTTAATTATAGACATGTAGTACGTATTTATGTATGCATTGGATGTTTGGTTAATATTTATATTAGTTAAAACGTACATACATGCATGTATGTTAGCTAGACATATGAAAATAATTGATGTATAGTACGTACGTACTTACGTATGTACAACTATAATTAATAAAGGTAGTTGAATGTAATTATATATTGAAGATATTGAATTAATAATTTTTTTTAATTAAGGTAGTTGAAAATTTGTGTATATATATAATAGTTTAATTAATAATTACTCGAAAATTTGTGTATATATATAATTAATAGTTAATTGACTAATATGTAATAATTAATTAATTATAAAATTTTGTAGAAGTATGGACAAGAGTTGGATAAAGTTGCGGAATAGATGTGATGTCCGGTATATGGATGGAATTAGCGAATTTGTGAATTTTGCGATAGAACATGGTCAGGGAAAGAAGCGTTTCAGGTGTCCGTGCCAAAAATGTCTTAATTGTCAGTATGTGGAGGTTAATGTTATGGTGCAACACCTGTACGAAAATGGTATGATGTGGAGTTACACTACATGGAGCGAGCATGGTGAAGCAGTAGACTTCCGCTCAGCAGACGTCAGCTCAGGGTACGGTTACCAGGGTGCCTCATCCAGCGGCAGTGGTGCTGGCCCCCTGCTTGCAACCCAACTATAGATTTGGTGTATGATGCGTTTCCGATATTTAGTCATGGTGGACACCAACACCAAGAGGGAGGTTACAGTACCACTCATAAGCATGATGACACATTCCCCGCTGCTAGCTTGGCCACTGACACTAGTGAGATGGATAAGTACAACCTGATGATACTTGAAGCGCAGACCCCGGTGTTCCCTGGATGTCGTGAGAATGTGTTGCAATATGTGATGGAGTAAATGAAGACAAAAGTGAAGCACAAAATGTCAATCAGTGCTTTTGACGAAATTCAGGGGAAAATATGTAAGTTGCTTCTTGATGATCACAATCTTCCTAAATCTCATTATAAGGTTAGAAATATCATGAGCAGCCTCGGCATAAAGTACAGGATAATTGACGCATGTCCGAATGATTATGTACTTTTTTACAACGAGTATAAAGATTTGGACTATTGTCCCGTATGTGGCCAGTGCAGATATGAGCTGAATATGAAAAGTTCGAAAAAGAGAATTCTTGTGAAAGTTGTTCAATATTTTCTCTTGATTCCCAGATTGCAGCGCCTGTACATGTCTCTACACACAGCAGAGGCGATGCGATGGTACGTAGAAAAGCAAATAGATGACGATGTCCTGCGACACGCCGCGGGTGGGGAGGGTTTCAAACATTTCGACCAGAGAATTTGGAGACTTTGCTGCAGAGGTTAGAAATGTTAGACTCGGACTATCTACAGACGGACTCAATCCTTGAAGAATAGATTCTCCGTTGTCTAAGTCAACATTCGAAACGGTGCCGAAAATTAACGCGGTTGAAACCATCCCGCCGATTAATTGGGCGACGTTTCAAAATTTTGAAACGGTTGACTTAGACGACGGAAACGCCCTTTTCCGTCGTCCAAGTGCACTTAGACGACGGAAAATAGGGCTCCGTCGTCTAAGTGAAAGTCTATATATAGCCACTGCTCATTCTCTTTTATCCTCATCCCATCTCATTTCTCCTCCTCTCCTCTCACTATCTCTCAAAAGCTCCGGCCTCCCTCCTCCGGCGACTCTCCGACGACCAAAATTCCGACGTTTCCCTCTCTCCGGCGACTCTCCACTCTGGTGACTTTCCGTCAACTCATCTTTTAGGTAATAATTATATTTTTTAACATCATTATTATTAAACATTTAATTAATTTGTAAATTGGTAAATTAATTAGTAATATATTAGTAATAATAATTATTAGTAAATGAATAATTATTAGTAAAAATTATTAGTAATAATTATTATTGGTAATAATAGTTAATTATATTGGAAAATGAATAATTATTATTGTAAATGCATGATAAATAATAATTAATTATAGTAATTAAATATTGTTTTAATTAATAGTATAATTGGTGATTATTATTGCATGTAATTATAATTTGTAAATTTTGTTCTAATATTGTCAATTTGTAGTAAATATGGTAAATTAGTGAATTATTAAAAATAATTAATTGGTAATTATGGGAATTTTGTAGTAAATTGGTAGTCTTTGATTTAAATTTAGTACATAATTAAGTTTGGTTTATTAAGTCGCACTCTTTGGAAAAGATGGCACCTCATTTCCTAGCTTATCTCCTTAACCCCTCGTGATGTGTGGATTTCATCACCGCACACCATAACCTAAGTGAAGTTATGGACACGAGGTTGATGGCGGAGTTTGCAAAGGACTTGAGGGAGTGTAAAATTTTGAAAGATTGGCTAAATGTCGGACATGGTGTCTAGAAACGGGTTATGACTAGTGACAGATTTTGGATCTAAGAAAGACGACACCAATAGAGTATATACCATTGATTTGGTTAGCCTCAGGGTGTTTTGTCGAAATTAGTCCTGCCTCTCGCGTTATCTCTATCCCTAACTGGCCATGTTTTTCGATTGAACCAAGACTGATTAATTGAAAGTTTATACTTTATCGCACGAGTCGTACGTTCATTGAACGACCCAAACACCAAGCTAGTGTACTTTATTTAAATTTTAGGCGCACTCAATACTAAGGTGTAATTATCATAAATTTTTTTATATAATTATTATGGTGATCAGATATTTTAACAACTCCTAGGTTTAAATGGCTCCGTCGGGAAAGAAAAAGGCTCAATAGGAGGCCGAAGATGCTATGCTCTGACGCTTGGCAGAGCAAGTCGGTTGGTATTTAAAGAAGGGCAACGACGCGCTTTCTCCGATCCGTCGACAGCACCCACTGGGGAAATTTCCTCTGCCCCAGTTATCCCGACCGGTGATGACGACGCCCATTCCGGTCGGACGCCCGGTTCGGCAGAAAGTACTCAGGCGTCGTTGACCTCGGCCTCCTCTGAATCTATCCTTTATAGCACCCAACGCAAGCTCAGGAGGGCCCCGACTGACCCGGAACCCAAAAGGACTCACGGTTTCGTCAAAGGCGGAAAATCCGAGAAAATTTTCAAGGCGACCGTGAAAAAGATTGAGTTGCCATACGACGAATTCACCAGTGGCCCTCCCATAGCTTAGCTAGCTAGTCTCTCAGCGCATAGCATAGGGTCAATCCTTCGCAGCAGAGTTCGTATGACTGCCCCTACATGGAAGGAGTTGCCGGATGAAGAGAAGGCGAAACTGTTTAAAGAACTTTCGGTACGTAATACGTACAATTTTTAATTTATTTTCTAATAACCAATAAAAATTGTAATTTCATAATATATACGATTATAATTTTCTATTTATTTCTGATAGGAACAATATGAGGTGGATCCCACACTGGCGATGCTTAGGCATATCAACCAAACCACCAACTCCATCTACCGTGATTGGAAGTACAAGCTTCATGTGTACTTCGACAATATCGGCCTTGTGCCTACCCCCGTAGAGCTGCGTGGGGATAGGGAAGATGAGTGGCAGTGGTTGTGTAACCACTTCCAAGATGAAGAATATAAGGTGTTTACTTTTTTATTTAAATTAAGAGAATTGAATTATTTTTATTTTAGTTACTCATTAATTTTTTAATGATTTATGTTGTCCCGGGGGAAGAAGGACAAACACCATACCTCCGGCGCCAAGCAAGTGATTCAAATAGCCAAGGAGCACAAGGATAAGGGCTTCAAACACTCTTATCTCGATGCTAGCATAAGCGCGTACGTGACGCCTGGGCTCAAGAATGAAGCGAGTCAATACGGCATAAGTGATATATATATATATGTGTGTGCGCTTTTAATTAGCGTAGTTATTATTTAATTATTATTTTATTATAATTATTTTATTTTTTTTATTATTATTATTTAGGCAAGGTTGGTAGAACCGGCGCAGGAGGAATTGGTCAACACTCAGCTTGCACACCCGGATTTGCCACCCGAAGACTTGCCTCCTCTATCGATGGAGAGCCAAATTGCAATCGCCGATGAGGTATACGGTCGTAGAGCTGGAAGGGTGGTTAGGGGGATGGGACCTAAGGTGATTCGAGATTTGTTAACCTCCGACTCATCATCTACGGGAGGTTCGGCGAGGAAAAGTACTCAGGCTGCGGCCGTCCAAGCAGCCTTTAAAGAGGCTCGACTCACACGGGAGGAAAATCAATCTATGCGTCAAAGATTTGATCAGCAAGAAGTGCAGATAGCCCAACTCGTCACCCTCATGGAAAATCAGGCTTGACGACAGTGTCAACCTCCTCCGAACCCATACCCCGACGACGACGACCTGGCTGGAGGCGGGGGATTCGGCGGCGCATCTCCTCCTCCAGTATTTTAGTAGTTTGTGTAGTTTATTATATCATTTTTTTTCGATTCCGAACGATATTTAATTTCATGTATGTACAAATTAATTTTTATTATTTAAGTAATTAAAAATTTATTATATTTAATTAATTTTAACATATTTAATTATTTAAATGAGATTGGAGTATTTTAATTAAATTACAAATATTTTACTACAAATTAAAATTTAATTTTAAAAAAATTAAATAATCACTTAGACAACAGAGAATTGATCTCCGTGGTCCAAGTGAGAACTTAGACTACAGAGAAAGCCCCAAAACTCCGCGGTCCAAGTAAACACTTGGACGACGGAGAATGGTTCTCCGTCGTCCAAGTGCTTACTTGGACCGCGGACAATCTCCGCGGTCTAAGTCGCACTTGGACCGCGGAATTCCCCGTCTCCGTCATCCAAGTGCTTGGATAACAGCACTTGGAGCACGGAAGTTCCGTCGTCTAAGTACTTAGACGACGGAAAAATGCATCTAGACGACGGAAACACTCCGCGGTCTAGGTGCGTTTTTCTTGTAGTGATATAACTCCTGCTTTTCTCCGTATTGAGATAGGAATCCTTCTTTTGTTTCCTTTTCCTTTATTTCTCCACAAAACATATTAAAATAATAAACATAATTAAATCACTCAATTAATAACAAAAAACTAAATATAGGGATTAGATTAAATACCAAATAGTCACATAAATATGCGACTATCAAAATACCTCACAGTTAGACATTGCTAGTCCTCGAGCAATGTACTAAACTAAAACTTTAAAATAACTCAACAAAACTCTAACTACATAACTCTAACGCCCTTAACTAATTGTCTCAGCAATCAGCCACAATTGTAACACCAAGATTAATATGACTTTACATTCACCTTCCATAAAGTTTCGAAAGTTAATTTCAATATATGATACACATGTAATATGTAAGACAAAGACATGATCATGGTGGATGGAGCTGCAGCATGTAATAAAGAAGTCAAGATTCAACCTCACATAGATATATATATGGTCTCATTAGTGTTTCACTCAAAATATGTCTAAGGTTTTCACTCAACTCAATTATTTGCCAAATTGACTGAACCATATGCTCACTCTTATGACTAATCTCCACAGATCAAAGGCTGCCATCTTGAGGATCAAAAAGGACTTTCATGGGTTGTAATGGGGTTTGGCTCATAGGTTAAAGAATAAATGGATATGGAATTCAAATATGATTCTAGAACCTAGTAGAGCATCAACTATAAGAGACTTTTCTCGCACCTTACAAGCATGAATTTTTTCACTATTATGGCCGAATTTCATCTTGTTGGGCATTCACATCATTCTTTTCATCAACAGTTAACTCGGGTATCAAGCTAGACTTCACACCTTTTTCTTTCTTTCTGTTTTTTTTTCACACTAGCTTGATACCCCACACTTACTTTATATCATCTTTCGACATTGTCACTGTCTTCACATACCTGTCTCATGTATAGCTCTACTAAGTCCTAGAACAAAGGTAGAGATATAGCTAATCTATGGTTTAGAGTAAAGGTTATGCAGGTGATGACAAAAAGTTTAAACATGTAGGCTCAAAGTGGTTAACTAAGGGTTTCCATTCCTTATGTACACAAAGTCGGGACACTGGATATATATGGCCATGGTGATAGATCCTAAATGCCTTTATCACTTCCTCAATCGAAGCATGTATTGACTAAAAGCTTTGAATAGCACAAGAGCAAGTTCTAGTAATCTCTAGAGTCCATTAACTTAATCTGTGATAAGCAATTGACACTTAATAATGGAAGCATGTATAATTGCATATATGCTCAATCGCTCACGGGTTAAATGAATCTCAACAAAGTTTAAGCATGCTCAAAAATTTGTACCATGTTAACTTGTTTCTATATCCACTACACATTCTCATATGCACCATATATCAAGATTAACCAAAAAAACTCATATAACATGATCATCTTTTAGTCACAATTCGGAAGATATAATCACATCATGGACTAGTTAAGGGCTCATAAGACTCAAAACATAAATCAAAAGACTCTTTTTGAGCTACTTTTCTTGACACTTTTTACTTTTGTAATTAGTTTTTTTTATAAAAGACACTAAAACACACAAGAAAACAAAGAAAAACTCAAAAATATCAAAATTAGGCGAAAAGACCCTTCCACGACGTACTAGTCGTCGGAAAAGACCCCCTCAATATTTGATAGGTCGAGGAATTCCTCGATGGGTCAAAGCCATGCTACTGTCTAAAAATCTGACAAAATTCGACAGGTTGAAAATTTCCCAAAGGATTTTCTCGACGGGTCGAAATGGGTCATCTGTACTATGCAACTTTGTTTGCATAATTTACACAGAATTAATCACATATCATAATGAGCTTAAAGTTTATGATCATAAACTGGATACATGGACAAAAATTTTGTCAAAATTTCAGAATTTTCTCAGACCTGTAGCTAACTCAATTAAATTATACAAACAGCATACTGCACAACACCGAATTAACACCCAAAAAACAAAAAAATTATACAAAGACGCTAAGGATATGATATAAACCCCACCCCACACTTGAAATTTGCATTATCCTCAATGTAAAACAGAACTAAAGCATGAAATACATCAAACAAGTATGAAGCAAAATCACATATCATATCACATAACACATTAAAACATGGAGAGAAAAAAAGAGCAAAGGAGTAGGGATAAGAAATCAAATTTGGCAGCCAAGCTTCTCCATCTACATGGGTTGCCTCCCAAGTAGCGCTAAGTTTAACGTCTTCAACCAGATGGTACCAAGTATCACTCTGCATTCTGAGGCACATCTCGACGACGTGCTCCACAAACGACTCATAGAAAGGCTTGAGTCGGTGTCCATTCACTTTGAATGTTTTCCCCATCCTAAAGCTTTTGACTTCTATTGCACCATGAGGAAAAACATTAGTCACAACAAAGGGTCCTATCCATCTAGATTTGATCTTATCTGGGAATAACCGAAGACGAGAATTGAATAGCAAGACTTTTTGCCCAATTACAAAAGTCTTCTTTTTTATCATCTTATCATGGAACATCTTGGTATTTTCATTGTAAATTCGGCTAGACTCATAAGTATCATTACAGATCTCATCCAATTCATTGAGTTGCAATTTCCTATGAGTACCCGCGACATCCATATTCATGTTGAAATGCTTGACTGCCCAATATACCTTGTGCTCGAGTTGTACCGGCAAATGGCAAGCTTTTCCATATGTGTCTTATATCTTGTCCGATAGGCCTATAATGCGTCATCTAAGCACTCACTCTAATATTTTCTTGTTGGCCCCACAGTCTTCTCAAGAATCTACTTGATCTCCCTGTTTGAAACCTCCACCTGCCCACTCGTCTGAGGGTGATAAGGTGTGGCCACCTTATGAGTCACATTGTACTTCTGAGCAAGGCATCAAAAGTCTTGTTGCAAAAGTGAGATCTTCCATCGCTGATGATGTATCTAGGTGTTCCAAATCTAGCAAAAAGTCCTTTAAGAAAACTAAGAACAACCTTAGAATCATTAGTCGAGGTGGCCTTAGTCTCCACCCACTTCGAAACATAATCCACAGCTAAGAGAATGTACAAATTCTTGTTAGAGTTAGGGAAAGGACCCATGAAATCAATACCCCACACATCGAAGATTTCAACAACTACTACCTGGTGTTGAGGCATTTGATTCCTGGTCCTAAGGTACTTGTCATTTGACATCGCGGGCACGACTTGTGAAATTCATGAGCATCCTTAAAAATGCTCGGCCAATAAAACCCGCTCTCTATCACCTTGAGTATTGTTTTCTTCCCTCCAAAGTGTCCACCACCTACATGTGAGTGACAAAAAGAAAGAATAGAATAGAATTCAGTATCAGGCACGCATCTGCAGATGATGGAATCTGAGCAATGTTTCCATAGGTATAGATCATCCCACACAAAGTACTTAGCCTCTTTCACCAACTTATCTTTTTGAGCTCTAGTGTAGTCACTTGGAAATTGTTTAGACACTTTGTAGTTCACAATATTGGCATACCAAGGTTCCACATCTTGCACTGCCAATAATTGCTCATCAAGAAAGCAGTCACGCAAAGGGAGATGATCCTCCTCTGCATTGGAAGTATGGGTGAGGCGGCTCAAATGATCAGCAACCACAATCTCTGTCCCCTTCTTATCTCTAATCTCCACATCAAACTCTTGTAGGAGTAGCATCCACCTAATCAATCTTGGCTTGGCATCCTACTTAGTCATAAGATATCAATGCAGTATGGTAAGAAAAAATTATAACTTTAGTTCCTAGCAAGTAAGATCTAAATTTCTCTAAAAGCCCCTTTTTTGGTAGTTGAATAATTCAACTGTGCATCGTTGAGAGTTCGAGAAGTATAGTAAATGACATAAGGCAACTTAGCTGGACATTGGCCCAACACAGCTCTTACAGCGTAGTCCTAGGCATCACACATAAGCTCAAACGGATGGTCCCAATCTAGTGCTTGAATGATGGGTGTTGAGGTCAATAAATCTTCGAGTTTGTTGAACACCTCTAAACATTCATCGCTAAAGTCGAAGTTGACATCTTTTTGGAGCAATGCACACAGAGTACGGGCTATCTTGGAAAAATCCTTGATAAACCTGCGATAAAAATCTGCATGCCAAAGAAAATAATGGACCTCCCTCACAGTAGTAGGAGGTGGCAATGTATACACAATATCGACTTTGGCTTTATCTACCTTTATCCCTCTAATAGATATCACATGCCCTAAAATTATCTCTTGTTCTACCATAAAATGACATTTCTCCCAATTAAGCAAGAGATTAGTTTTAGCATAACGTTCTAAGACAAGAGACAAATTATGCAGACATAGGTCGTAAGAATCACCAAAAACAGAAAAGTCATCCATGAATACCTCAATGATTTTCTCCACCATGTCTGAAAAGATGCTCATCATGCATCGCTGAAACATTGCATCCAAATAACATTCTTCTATATGCAAATGTGCCAAAGGGGCATGTAAAAGTTGTTTTCTCCTCATCATCTTTATGGATGGCAATCTAGTTGTAGCCAGAGTAACCATCAAAAAAGTAATAATATGCATGTCGTGCAAGACGCTCTAACATCTGGTCAATAAAAGGAAGAGGGAAGTGGTCCTTACGAGTGGTAGCATTAAGCTTGCTATAATCAATACACACTCTCCACCCCGTTTGGATTTGTTGAGGCACCATCACATTCTCATCATTCTTGACTACTGTGATGCCTGATCTCTTGGGAACGACCTGCATAGGACTCACCAATTTACTGTCAGATATAGGATAGATAATACCTGGATCAAGGAGTTTGAGAACCTCCTTCTTAACCACTTCCATCATCGGTGGGTTGAGTCGTTGCTGAGCCTCTCTTGTAGGCTTGGATCCTTCTTCAAGGTGTATTCGATGAATGCATACCGTAGGGCATATTCCCTTAATGTCCATAATGGTCCAACCAATTACACTCTTGTGTTCCCTAAGCACTGTGAGTAGCTTCTCCTCCTGCAATTTAGAGAGCTTTGAAGAAATCATAACAGGAAAAGTGTTGCCATCACCAATGAATGCATACTTCAAATATTCGGGTAGCGGTTTAAGCTCTAGCTCAGGAGCCTGTACTAAAGAGGGACAAGGTTGTCAGTGGTAACAGGTAAAGGAAGAGTTTGAGAAGATTTACCTTGAAGATATGGCATGGATTTGAGTGCTTCGTCCATTACATAATACTCCTCTTCCATTACAAGATCCTCCGCCGAAGCAATCTCAAAAACAGCACCATTCTCGACGGGTCGAAAATTTTCCAAAGGAAAATCTCGACCAGTCGATGCTTGTAAACTATTTGCCTCCGAAAAATTTTCAACCGGTCGAAAATTTCCCTCGACCGGTCGATGCTTTGAATCTGTTACTTTCGGTTCCCCTTTTTCGACGGGTCGAAAAATGCCCCTGGGACATCTTTTTCTTCGGATTCCTCTATCACCTTTTTCAAGGGGTCTTCCTCCAATGAATATTCATGTATGCCTACATAAACCTATCAAAAGTATCAATCGAACAATAAGAATACATTTCATTATCACCTGGATGCTTCATGGCTTCAAAAATATTGAAGCGAATCTTTTCTCCATCTACTTTCATGGAAAGAGTTCCACTAAACAATCAATCTTGGTCCTTACGGTTCTTAAGAATGGACGACCAAGAATCAATGGTAGTTCAGATGGTTGAGGCTCTACCTCCATCTCTAAGACAAAGAAATTGGCCGAAAAGATCAACGTGTCAACCTGCACTAAAACATCCTCAACGAAACCCCTAGGGTAGCAGTTAGATCTATTAACTAATTTAATGGTAACACCTATAGGCTGCAATGCACGTATATTCAAAGTAACATACATAGAATATGGCATTAAGTTAATAGATGCACCCAAATCAAGTAAAGCTCCTGTAAATTTATTGTTACCAATCATGCACGGGATGGTAAATCGTCCAAGATCACCTATCTTGGGTGGTAGCTTCCTCTGAAGTACTGCAGACACTCTCTCACTTATCGCCACGATTTCAGTTCCAGTGAACTTCCATTTTGATGTGCAAAGCTCTTTGAGAAATTTTGCATACTTCGCGATTTGCTTGATGGCTTCAAGCAATGGAATGTTCACATTAACTTTCTGGAAAGTGTCCAAGATTTCTTGCTCCTCAATGTCCTTCTTCTGTTTTTGTAACCTGCGAGGGAAAGGAACATGTGAAGTAACCGGGGGAGAAGGATTAGAAGACACCTGAGTTTTTTTTTTGGGATTCTGAATTTTTCTTTTCAGGTGCTTCTTCTGAATTAGATTTCTCCTTCAATGCCTCATATGGTATAACTTGCTCTAGAACTTGTTCCCTTCGCTCTTGGGCTCTCTTCTCAGCATCTAGGACAACATTAAAGGTCTTCCCACTTCTCAAGGATATAGCATTCACCTCAGGATTACCTTTTGGATTTTTAATTGTGTTTCTTGGAAGCTTTCTAGGCTCTCCCTGAGATGGTACGTTGGTTCCTTGGTTAAAGTTGAAGCCTATATTGTTGTTTTATGTTTGGTCTAAGCTGTGTTGACCTGTTTTTTAGTGACTAAGTGTGCGGTAATTATTTTACGGGATCACACACTAACAAGTCCCCCAAGTCCCCAAGTCAAGGGAATCAGCTCTTGATTGGGGAGTTGTAAAGCTTGTTCTTGGTTGAGCACACGTGGTCACTCGAGGAGGGGTTCGCGCCCTGATACCCCCAAGTCTCCCAACTCTCTTATGAAGAGCTGGTCCGAGGTCGGATGTCAAATATTCTTTACTTGCTTGTTTGGGTTGGATTCTAAAACTTGATGTTGCTGTTTGGAGTCGCTTTGGTGGCGACAAGTGATGTGGCTACTCGTTCCAGGATAGTGCGAACGTTGTTGCTGTTCGGCTATCGAGGTGGACTCTGAAACTTGATGTTGCTGTTTGGAGCCGCTTTCGTTGCAACAAGTGATGTGGCTACTCGTCCTAGGATAGTGCGAACGTTGTTGTTATTCGGCTATCGGGGTGGACTCTAAAACTTGATGTTGCTATTTGGAGCCGCTTTCATGGCGACAAGTGATGTGGCTACTTGTCTCATGATAGTGCGAACATTGTTGTTGTTCGGCTATCAGGGTGGACTCTGAAACTTGCTGTTGCTGTTTGGAGCCGCTTTTCGTGGCGACAAGTGATGTGGCTACTTGTCCCATGATAGTGCGAACGTTGTTGCTGTTCGGCTATCGGGGTGGATTCTGAAACTTGATGTTGCTGTTTGGAGGCCCTTTTGTGGCGACAAGTGATGTTGCTACGCATCCCATGATAGTGCGAACGATGTTGTTGTTCCGCTATCAAGGTGGACTCCAAAACTTGATGTTGTTGTTTGGAGCTGCTTTCATGGCAACAAGTGATGTGGCTACTCGTCCCATGATAGTGTGAGCGTTGTTATTGTTCGGCTATCGGGGTGGACTCCGAAACTTGATGTTACTGTTTTCGGAGTGGGCCCCCTTGTCTTTTTGCTTTCTGACCTTTCAACTTCGTAACCGTTACCTGTCGTTTGATGTGCTCGTGTGTCAGAGACGTGTGACGGTTGTTTGCAGCATGTGTGACGCATGGCGCATAGAATTCGGAGCGATAGGATAATTAATTTTTACTGGAGCGCGTGTTCGTCTACGGTTAGTTTTGTTCCCAATAATTAGATTGGCTTTCACTTTCACTTTTGTACACTTTCGCTTCTCAACTGAAACTTTGCCAAAATGCCTTCCCGAAGCTCTTTGTGATCAATTTGGAGTTTTTAGCCGTCTCGTGAATCTTGCTCTCATCTTTAAAGGTAGTTTCTCATACTTTTTGCTTCAAAAACGTGTGATTCGTGTTGCCCTGGTGTGTTTGCACTCGTTACTGTTTGTGGTACTATTGTGGTAATTTTTGGATTTTTCTGGCATGTTTCTTGTGGTTTTGCTAGTGTAGAGTACGTTTGGCTAGGTAGGGTACTGCGTTTCTTTGTTTTTATGGTCAAAAAGGAATTTCTAGGTTTGTTGCTTTCTGAGCTTTTTCTGGGTACGTTACGAAGAACAGTCTTGTTCTTGAGGTTTTTGTTTCTTTTGGGGCTTTTGATCTGTTTTTGGGTATTGCGAAATGGTAGGTACCTATTTATGCTGTTTAAAGAACTGGGGTTGTGACATACTCCACGCATTTTCCGTTTGGCTTATTCTCCTGTTTTCTTTTCTGTTAGGATCATGGAATTTGTAGCCATTTCAAGCGATGAGTCTCTTCCGCAAACCCCAAGGTTCCGTATAGGGTCAAACGGTCATGCCAATAATGTATTGGACTCCTTGTCCGATAGCGTACTGAGCGTCTCCCCTTTGTCCGTTAATGCTAGTGGTGCTTTGCGTAAGTTATCCACCCCGAATATGGAGTAGAGCGGGTCTGTCGTGATGCAATCTAACCATTAGGGTGCGTCTATAGTGCCCAATGGTGAAGTGTCGACCTCTTCTTCCGAGGGCTTACATGGTTACGTAATCCTGCCCCTTGGTGGCCGGGTGTCAGGGGCTGCTCTCCCCGTACTCCCCCGAGGCGGGCCCGTGCTTTGGCTTCTTGCGGATGGGCAGGTGGTTCAGGAGCCGGACGTGTCCCCGTCCATACGTGAGATTGAACGGTGGTACCGCGATGACCACATTCCTCGAACGGTGAAGCTGAGTGCCCTTCATGAAGGCGAATCGTTCACTCGTCCTCCTCACGGTCACGTCTGCGTAAGCGAGTTCCAGCTCAAGGCTGGGTTGAAGCTTCCGCTCCACCCGTTCTTCCAATACGCCCTCGCCCTCTTCAACATCACGTTAGGCCAGTGTGGTCCTACTCTTACGCGCGTGTTTATCACGTTTAACAATATTTGGAAGCTTAGTGGGTTGTAGTTCCTCACCCATGCGGAGATCGATCACTTCTTCCATTTGAAGTATTCCCCCCGTATGAAGGACAAAGGTACGATAATGGTGGAGCTCCGAACGAACTGGTGGTTAACAGAGCCCCCTTCCTCTTCGACTGCCTAGCGCCGGTATCATTGTCTTGTCGGGGGTGAGTGGGAGTTCAACAAACCCGATGGTGCGCTTTCGCGTGGGCGCAATCAGATACATCGAGTCCCTTAGGTGTTGTTGAAGTGTTGCCAGCTATTGGCGTTTGTCTGCTCATCTCTTTTCGTATTCATCCTTGCTGATGCCCTATTTTTTTTGTAGATCAATGATCGTATCCCCTCACCCGTTTGGAGGAAAAGGTGTTTGGCTCGGATCAAGTTCGTTTTCGATCCCCACCCAGACGCGAGGAACTTCTGGGCGGCCAACCACTGGGAGCTAGTTGAATGTTGTAGTCTCTCACGCCCTCCTGGTATGTGTACGTCCTGTTTTAGTTTGTGCATTTGGTTGTGACATTTGTGCGGCTTTTCGGACTGACGTTCCCCTTATTTTTTTGCAGCAAAAATGAAGAAGTCTCGTTCCTCCGCTAAGCAAGATGCGGCTCAGCAGCGCATGCTGGTGCTGATGGAAAGGGATAGGCAGGTCCGTATGGTGGTGGAAGATAGGAATGGCAACCTTATCCACGGCGACACTCATCAGCCAGTGTTCCATCCTCCTGACTGGAACTAGTATCTTGACCCAGTTCCCAAGGTTTATGAAGAGGTGGAAGTCGTGGGTGCCGCTGCCAGAGCTTCGTTTATTTGGGCCACTACTCCCGATGATGGGGTGGAGGAGGCTACTCTCGACACCTGTCGAGGGAAAGAGGGTGAACAAGCCCGAAAGGACCGCCTCCGCCGAGAGAAGGATGTGTGAAGCAAAGAGCGTCGTGAGCGCCGGATCGACTACGGGACAAGTGCCAAAGTAAAGGTCGACCGCTCTCTCGCTCTTGGAGCAAGTCCCATTCGCCAGCCAAGACTGTCTCCTCCTAGAGTTCGTTCGAGCTCCCTCCCCTCCGTTAGCCTAGAGATACGATGGTGCACAAGCCGGGGTCACGCCGGCCAGAAGATCAAGGGGCTTCTAGCCGCCCTCTTAAACGCCCAAGGGGTCCGTCCACCAAGGCCTCGTCGAGCATCACTGTTGCTGTGGCGGGCAAAACTGTGTTATCGTCATAGTTCCTTGCTTGTATCCAGGGTTCAATGGGTGCGGGCATGGAGTCTCTGTAAAAGTGGCATCAGCTCGGCGCGACTCTGAGCGAGTCCCTGAACACTGCATTTGACACGTGCACCCAGCTCCAGCACCAGCTCTTCCTCATCAAGGGCTTGGAGGGGTCGATGTTGCAGACTACGATGCTGTCGGCCGAGCAGAGAGCAGGCGGCTGTCGGCCGAGGTCGGCAAGTTGAAGCAGGCTCTCACGAAGTCCACCGATATAGCCAATCGTAAGATCTCTCGGGTAAACGAGCTAGTTCGTGAGCTCGATGAGCTAGATAATATGGCCTTTAACTATTCCACAAACTGTACAAATGTAATCGTTGAAGTTCAATGTGTAATTTGGCATCTTATTAATTCATATAGCTACACAAAGAAGAAATCTGAATATATATATATATAGTTGTGGTGTCTTACCAGAATTCTAAGTATCCTGCTTGATGCTAAGGAGGAGTCGGGGCCAGCAGCGGAGTGTTAGCAGATTGTGGATCCAGCTCCGGCATTGTAGTTATGTCTGATTACATTGCCTAGCTACCTAGCTAGAGATCAATCTAAGATAGTGGTGATATGGATCATATGTTGTATATCTTCAATTCTACTTCTCCATCTACCATTTAATGTCCTTATCAAACTAATTAACAACATGGAGCTGTTACAGACGGGTATGTATTAATATATATGTGCATGTGGACAACTATTATTTATCCATCTTTTAAATTAGTTATGCTCTGGTCTAAATGTGCCTATGTATATATCTAATTTCTCCATATTTAAAACTCATATATTTAGTCATTCAAAAGAATCTATTATTTCTTTAGCTGAAATTTTATTGGCTTGGTGTTTAACTAAATGAAGGGAAACCGATGAGTCTCATCATCCACAGAAGGTTAAGGTCTTTCATTACAATCTTCTTGCTCCATTCTTGAAAATAAAGCTTCTTGCAGATAGTAAGCTTCTTACGTTGATTTTCTTTTCATGTACAATTTCAGATTGGACCAGTAATTTTCTATTGATTGTCCACTTTAATTTCAAATTGAATAATCCTTCGTCTTTTCTTAAACGATTTTGCTTTCCTTTTTCGGATACTAACTCCAGTTCTTGATAGAAGAGCACCTCACTATTTATGAAAAAGAACTGTTACACTTTGGAGAAGAGGAAGATTTCCCAAATAGGTACTATATTTCTGAACCTTAACAATATAAGTGGTGCTTATAGGATTTACCTCATATTCACTCAGTTGCATAACTCCCTTAATTCATAAAGTTGATGGATATGAAACAGATTTCAACAAACAGAAAAGCGAAGCAAGTGCTCTCTAGGAACTCTACTACTCATCTCACCAAAAGGCTAACCTTGAAGGAAGGAATATTTTGCTGTAAAACCACTCATACACATGATACGGTTAATTGTAAAACATTACTACTAAAGAGAATTGGGGTAGGTCAATTTTTGAAAGACCCCATTAATTTATGTACTCAACAGTATCATCATTCAATTTATGTACTATAACTAGGTTTAAAGCCCACGCGCGAGGCGCGGTTATGTAATCACTAAAACAATATAAATTCTGTATGAACTGAAAATCAAAATCAAAACTCAGGAAAATATCAAATCATAAGAGTAACATAACATCAACCATAGTACAAACCGATTGAAACATCAAAGCTTTCAAAGAACATAAATTAATACATAGTCTCATCTGAAATTTAAGTTACATATTGAATCATTGTTCTTAAAATCTTGATCATCCCCCCAATAGCCCAAAACCTATAAGTTGATCACATGTTAAACACTTTGTTTGTATATATCTTCTATGTATAACTGCAACCAAATTAACATAAATCAATATGTTTCCAACATAAACTAATAAAATCCAGAAATTCAATAGCTATGAACCCCACCTAATGAATCAAGCCATCATCAATAATCAAACTACTCAACTTCTGAAACAGTACATGAACATAAGATTTTGAGCCGTTCGACATTGATCCTTCAAAACAACAAAGATGCAATTACAAATTAGATAATTTCAGAAATAAAAAGCACCGAATAACCAAATCTGCTTAATCAACTATAGACCTTCATTTACTATATAATTAAGTACAAACCCTCATTTGCTCAAATGAAACAAACCCAGAATTGTGAAAATCGATCTCCAGCAGATCGATCGAAAAAAGAGAGGGGGACCAATGTTCCGATATAGACCATACATATGTGATAATAATTTTCATCACTGTGCTAAAAAACTGATCTCTATAATAACTGAAACACAAACCTTAAATTGAAATTACAGACATACAAAAAATCAGGTTCAAAAAGAAAAACAAAGTTGAATAGCAACAGTGAGCAAGTATACCAAAAGTATAACTACACATCAATCATCTCTACACCATCAACATAACCATATTAGATTGGTTTGCTCTAAATTTATGGGGGCACACATAAAATCAATATACCACATATAGGAAGAAGCCACATCTCACGTACATATGAAAGTCAAGTATATATGAGATATTACAGTAAAATCAGATTTAAAAAGAAAAACAAAACCAAATAGCAATAGTCAGCAAGTATACCAAAAGTATAATTAAAATAACTACACATCAATCATCACTGTACCATCAACATGATCATATTAGATTGGTTTTTTATAATTTATTGGTGGACGAACAAAACGAATAGAACAAAGAAGAAGCCACATCTCATGTAGATATGAAATTCAAGTATATGAGAGATATTACAGTACCTACTCGGGATTGAAATATTCAGCAAGAGGTGGGATCAAAGTCGAAGATGACAGCCGTTGCAGTTCGTAAGTCCCAACAGAGAGGAATAAAAACCTATCCATAACGCATAAAACAAAACAAAGTAAGAAATAGAATTGAGAATCAGGGAAAGAAAAAAAAGACGGACTAAAACAGTGAAAAGCAATGCAGAAAATAAACTTCATAACAAATAGCATAAGATTAGGTATGATTTCAAAATAAGGCTTATAATTTCATATCAAATGGTATGATTTAAGTGACGGGAATAGAATTGAGAATCAGGGAAATAAAAAAAAGACAAAGACTAAAATGCATCAGACCATTTAACTGTCAACAACAATTAGAAGGAAAATTCTTTTCAGAAGAATAACATGACTTGGTTGCTAATTACAGGTATTTTAGTGTCATAAGTTGCAAGGATAATGAATGTTAAGCACAGTTATAGCCAGACTACGGCAACATAGTTCTCTAAGAACGTATAGATACAAAAATTATAATGCACACATCCCATCCAAATTGAAGAAGAAACTTATTAAGCTAGAGTTTTCCATCACTCCTAATATACACATTCCATTATTAATATCCAATCTGGTAAGCGAGATAACATCTGGATAAAATTAGTTGGATACTTGACTTATAAGGTTCACCAAACAAAATACCAGACTGTTCTTCATGAAGATGTGCATGAGTACAGAGCTAGCTACAACCCGATGAAATGAGTGATGTGAGCAATCGGATTAGCATGGTAGGTAAATACCTGAAAACGTATCAAACAGTAACATGCAATTCAATGAAGAGCTCTACTTCACAATATAATGCATAGATTATCGTTCACCAAAAAAAAGGTTTTATCTGGTAAAACCAAGAGATTAGCATCCCAAGCAAGACCTTCCATATCACATCAGATTGTTTGTACAAAAAAAGGCTAACAAAGCATAACTCAACTGAATGAACTGATCAAAGCTACACAAAAAGCTCATACCCAATTATCTAATAAGAACCCAGGACAATGATAGAAATAGAATCCAAAGGGGTCAGATAAATCCCCCGAAATGGGAAAGAAAAAAAGTGTATGAACACTGATTTTGTTATGATTGAAGACATCAAGCTATACCACTACGAAAGTAAGAAGATATCAGAATCATAGATTATTATCGATCACAGTTCAACACTTAAATGCTGGTTTTAGTGCAGACATTGAGTAAACACCAAACAATGAAGTTTTAGAACAGTAGAAAAATGACACCGAAACAAAATTTGATTGGCTAATGAAGACAGTAGCTACTTGAGTTTAACTGAATTTGGATATCCTCATATATCATACATTCATATGTAAAATATCAATCAATACTCACTCAATAATAATGAAAAATAGTATATGGAAGTTGGTCCTTGGTTTTTGTTTGATCAATCAACGATGCTCATTCTCTTCTCTTAAAGGAGCATAAAAGAAAAGATACAGACCCAGGTTAACATCAAAGAGGCAAAAACAATGATATTGATCCAGATGCCTAATCCAATCCTTGCTAGAAAACAACATACAATTGGTTAAGAAAGGCAGAAGAAGCATATAACATAAGCTCAGCTTAAATCATAGAGATGCATTATCAGCCAACCACGTACTTGTAAATTATACATGCACAAACTAAACAGCATATACCATTTTAGAGCAGATGCGTTCAACCCCAGCTAAATCGACTCTCCAGCTGCTTTAACTCTTGCACGCCCAACACTGATAGCTCTGTTCCAGCTAAGTTCCTATACATAAATTAAGAGTCGTGCTTACTGATCAATATAATATATGTGGAAACCATATATAGATAGCTAGATCAATTTCAGAATGGAAGCAATACGAACACATTGTTAAGTAAAATTAACAGATTAGTGGTATAGAAATGGAAGAAAAACAGAGACAAAAATGCACTTGAACTGCTGCTTATATGTCCGATGATCTAAGTTTGGCATCACAAATAACACTAACAGCTTCACTGACGAATTTGCTAAGATTTACACCTCTCAAATCATCCATAAGCCCTTCCTTCTGCTCCTCATTTATCAGTTGCTTTAGTTTCTTAATAACTGTTGTGTTTCGTTTAATGCTGGAATCTAATGTCCTCAGAAATCCCATGTCTGAAAAAATCAGTCATATCAAGCAATCTTATTTTTTCCCCAATCATGTCTATTTAGTAATACCACACTTGAAAACCAACACTTGAAAAACCAAACAAAAACAAAAAAGTAGAGATCGATACACAAATTGCTCACCAGGCCTCTCAGGATTCAAATTGCTCTGTCGAAGAGCCATCTTGGACTCTATTGATTTCTTGATCGCTTCAAGCCGAGCAACAGCTTCCTGAACCAAACGAACGAACAAACAAACACGTAGACGATATAGCTTCTCCCTTCGATATAGACTTCAGGATCAAATCCCTAACCCTTCCAAACTTCGAAGCTGAATCCTTTGAGAGAAAGAGAGAGAGAGAGAGAGAGAGAGAGAGAGAGAGAGAGAGAGAGAGAGAGAGAGAGAGATAGCTACAGTGACATATTGGGAAGATCTGATCCAAAACTCGGATTGGAAATGGCGAGAGGGAGAGAGAGTACGGGATCAGACTGAAACGGCGGAGACGACAGAAAGAGAGGAGAGAAGATGACTACACACTCGAAAGCAATCTGTGGACGATCGAATCATTGCACACGGTAAAGGATTGGACCTGACATATCGATTGAATGTTGCAGTGATTAACACAGTGATTACTCAATCTCCTATGTCTCTTCTATGTACTCGGTATGGGTTCGCGATGAGAGTCTGAGGGGAACTCTGTCTGGGTTTGCAAAAGGGAGGCGAGGGAAGAGTGAAGCCATCAGGTAGGATTTTCACATATGGGAGAATAGACGAAAACACCCTAAATGAAAGGCTATTTTGCTGTCACAACTCACAACTACCCTGTCTGCTGGTTTACTCTGTTAATTGACTTGGTACCAAGTACCAACTTCTGCGTCTTAGTTTTTGTCGTTTCATTTGTCGTAGAAATTCTATGAATGCAAAGTTTCTATTCCAGACACAGATTAACATAGTGGACACTCACCAGTAAACTACAAAAAATTCACGCAATAGCAAGCTGAATTGTATGATTATAAAAACTGACATATATGATTATACAGACTACCATATGTATTGTATATACCTTAAGTCAAACTCAGAATCATGACCGGGGGTTGTTTTCTCTATGGTTGGCTTATCCAACAACCCACCCCCTTTTCCGAGCACGGTGGTTATTGCAGTCATCATCGTGCTCCGATTCGAACATTGTTTATGAAAATAAGTTTTATCACCTCCTGCAAAAAATTTACAATCACAGAACATTCTTTAGATCCCTATTTGCTCAAAATTCCCCAATTTACACTACCACATTTATTAACATTACCGGCGAGATCACCGGATACAAGGCCGGAGACCGGAAAAGTCGCCGGTAATGTTCAACATTACCGGCGACATACACCGTCGCCGGTAATGTCGCCGGAAAATCGCCGGTAATGTTCCAAAACATTACCGGCGACTCCAACCGTCGCCGGCAATGTCTAGCTACACATTTCCGGCGATTTTCCGGCCGGAATTTCGCCGGTAATGTGAAACTAGACATTGCCGGCGACGGTTGGAGTCGCCGGTAATGTTTTGGAACATTACCGGCGATTTTCCGGCGACATTTCGCCTGTAATGTCTTCATTTCCGGCGACTTACTCCGTCGCCGGCAATGTCTCTTATATTAGACGAAGATTGCATCTGCCCGATCATTCTTTCATTTTGATCGAAAAAAATTCAGAGAAATCGAAAGAAGGAAAACGTACGCTCTGAAATTGATCCTTCGGTATATTGTAAAAATTAAGGCGCGCGTCGAAAACTCGATCACTCGGGAAGCTATATATATAGGTACGTGTATATATACGTATATGTACGTGTATGTATATATATATGTGTGTGTGTGTTGATCAAATCCAATTCGTGAGCAGATATATATATATATATATGAAATTTTGTTGATGTGATCACCGAAACGAGAAAACTGTTTGTAGTTAATCTTATCTTATGTCTGAATCAATGACTGGTATTATCGTAGTGTTATCGTTGCCAGGCTTAACAGAGCCTCCTACCTAGTCAAATACGTTTTGAATTGAAAAAAGAAGAATACCATCATCGAGTACGTACTGAATTGAATTCAGAGACTGTGTGAATTGAATTGAGATATCGCGTCGATTATTAGTAGTCAATGTGTGTATATATATATAATTAATACGTAAAATTGTTAGAATTTTCAGGATGGACAAGAGTTGGATGAGCCTCGAAAGATGGGATGTCAGATATCACCAGGGAATTAGGATTTTTGTGGATTTTGTGAAGGCTAATTGTGGAGACACTACACTTCATTATTGCCCGTGTAAAGAATGTAAGTGTTTCAGCGATCGATTTCGTTTTCCCATTGATAAAATCCAGAGGCACCTGAGTAAATACGGGTTTTGGGATAAGTACACTTGTTGGATTTATCACGGTGAAACATCGTTAGCGGGTCCGCATGATCATGGACAATTTGGTGAGAGGGCCAGTCCACGCTATGATCATGGAGATTTTGCTGAGAGGGGCAGTGCATCCTATGATCCAACATCGATGTTAATCAATGATATGTTTCCTCATGAGAGCGGTGTATTTGCTGATGAAGCACCAAATGTCCCTCCCGTCGTTGAGGGTTTCCCCCATATCGAGCCAGTCGAGCCATTACCTGGAGCTCATGTCAACACAAGCGGTATGGACAAGTACAACAACCTGATTGCATTGCAACAGACTCCGTTGTACGACGGTTGTAGTAAGACTGCTCTTGAAAGTGTGATGGGAGTGATGCAGCTCAAAATGGAGAACAAAATGTCTGTCAAAGCTGTTGATTCTTGGCTGAAGTGGACTGGTTCGCTACTGCCACCCGGTCATCGTCTTCCTACCACTCATCATAAGGTGCAACATATCCTGAAAGATCTTGGGCTTTCCTACATCAAAATCAATGCATGCAGATATGATTGTATTCTCTTCTGGGGAAAAGATCTCGAAGACCTTGAAGCCTGCCCGGTATGTTTTACAGAAAGGTATAAGTTGACTCCTGCAGGCAACAAGAAAGTTGTGAAGATACTTCGATATTTCCCGCTTATTGATAGGCTGGAGTGGTTGTTCATGTGTGCTTTCACGGCCGAGGCAATGAGATGGTGGGCTGAGAGGAACTTGCCTGACGATGACACCCTTATACACCCTTCCGACAGAGAGGCTTGGAAACACATGGTCAGGGAGTTTGATCATTTTGCAGCAGAGGTCCGAAATGTTTGGCTAGGGCTCTCATCTGACGGATTCAACCCTTTTGGCAACATGAGTCTTCAATACAGTATATGGCCAGTTATTTTGGTACCGTACAACCTTCCACCATGGATGTGCATGAAGAAGGAATACAATATGCTCACTCTGTTAATTCCGGGCCCGGGTTATCCAGGAAAGTGTCTCGATGTGTATTTGAGGCCTTTGATTGAGGAGCTTAAGTACCTGAGTGAGTGTGGTCACCCCACTTACGATAGGTTCAAAAACGAGATGTTCCAGATGCATGCCATGCTTGTTGGCACCATCAGTGATTTTCCTGCCCGCGGTATGTTGTCGGGCAACGTTACCAGGGGTTACAGGGCTTGTTCAAAGTGCATGACGGTTGATTGTTGCAGTCCTCATTGCAGTAAAATTGTTCAGATGCGTCACCGTTGTTGGCTTCCATATGATCACCCATTTAGGCAGGATCCAGACGCGTTTGATGGGACTGTGGAAACAGGTGTGGCACCCAGGCGATGGACAGGGGACGAAATTTTGGAAGTGTTGAATGAATATGATTTTGGCCAGCTGAGCAATCATCCTGACATAGTGGCGTCAATTCCAAACAAGCCCGAAATGTATAAGTTTTGGACACGCAAGAGCATATTCTGGGAACTCCCCTACTGGCCCAGGTTGCCTATCAGACATTACCTAGATGTCATGCACATAGAGAAGAATGTGTGTGAAAGTGTGGTGGGCACAGTTCTTAACTTGGAGGGGAAAACAAAAGACATCCCTAAGGCACGCATTGATCTGAAAGCAATGGGTCTGCAGAAACATTTGTGGTTAAGAGATGGTAAGAGAAAAATGCTGCAAGCTCCGTACACCGTAAAGCCAAAGCATAAGCATGAAATTTTTCGGTGGCTGAGTAATGTCAGGTATATATTCTTATGGCTATGTAGGAATTTGGCCTTAAATTTTTACCAGAGTATATATGGTTATATGCGAGAAATATAATTGTTGCATATATATGCATGGCTTTATCTATATATATGCAGGTATCCTTATGGCTATGCAGGAAATATAAGCAGGTGTGTTAACTTCCGGGACAATAAGATGTACGGATTAAAGAGTCATGACTGTCATGTACTGCTTCAACGCCTTTTCCCTATTTTCATTCGAGGGTACATGCCCAAAGAGGTGGTGGAGCCGTTGGTGGCCTTGTCAAGATTCTTTCAGAAGTTATGCACCAGGGAAGTTAAAAAAGCAGACCTCAGGGAGATGCAAGATGACATCATTTTTATCATGTGCAAGCTTAAGAGGATATTTCCCCCAAATTTTTTCGACATAATGTCTCACCTGATGATCCATCTTCCCGAACAATTGTTGCTTACCGGTCCCGTACACTACACTTGGATGTATCCCATGGAAAGGTACAAATGATTCATAAATTTGGTTTGCTTATGTTTTTATATGTAAATTCTTATTTTTTAAGTAAGTTAACATGCACTTGTTAACTTGTAGACAATTGGGAGCCTACAAGGACTATGTGAAGAATAAATATGCACCTGAAGGGTGTATCGCTGAAGCATATCTTGCGCACGAGTGTGTAACGTACACCAAAGTGTACTTGGAAAATGTAGAGGACCCCCAACAACAGATGCCGATAGATGAACCCCAGTTCAACCTTTCTATCATCTCCAGTGACGTGGTAGTACAGGGAAGCTTGCCAAAGTCGTACAAGTTGGATGGAAATGAGGTAGCCATTGCCCACTGGTCGGTACTGATTAACTGTCAAGAAGTACAATATTGGAAAAACTATCATTTTCACTGCCCTTCTATTGCCGGAAATGTTGATTACCACAACAAGACGTTTGCAAACTACTTTGGTCAATGGGTAAGTATATGTGTATATGTCTATTTTTATATATATCCTTATATAGCATGTATGTATGTACGTGGTTTTGTGGTTTCAAGATGACATAATTTCTTCTGTACGTATTAATATATGGACGTTTTCAGATGAACCATGTAGCAGATGATGGTTGCCCAGAGTGGTCAAACGAATTGAGGGTCCTGGCGATGAAACTGATAGCTTCAAAAGTTTACTCGATGTGTCAGGTCAATGGCGTGAAATTTATATGTGAAAATCGAGACGACCGACTGAAAACACAGAATTGTGGGGTGATGGTCCATGGTGGGCAGGATGGCGTTGACTATTACGGTGTCCTTCATTCAGTTGTTGAACTAATTTATGGGAACCGCATGAAAGTGCACTTGTTCAAGTGTAGATGGTTTGATACTAGCCCGGAGAACACAAGGACCGATCAGTACGGAACATTTTCGGTGAATACTGCTACTACCTGGTATGAAGATGACTCTTTCGTTCTTGCCTCATCAGTAAAACAAGTGTTTTACCTGGACGATCTTCTTAACAAAGTCTCGTGGAAGGTGGTTAACCATGTTGCTCATAGAAACATATACAGTGCTGCCACACTTGGTGATACCGCAGATGATGAGGAAGTTACTGCATACCAAGAGCCGAACGCTTTTGACATTCCGGAATCATCTACGATTTGCCTTAATAATGTGAGATCTGGGAGTGTGGTTCGAATTACTGGAGCAAAATTTCTCGATGTTAATCCATATGAAGTTGACGCTGATTCAGATGACGAGGAGCGGCACATATTGCCAGAGGTTACCTATGAAACCGAGTCAGACTCAAGTGATGAAGATGATTACGATTATCATCCTTAGTACGTTGGAAATTGTAGTCGGAAATTGTAGTCGGAAAATGTACTCGGAAAATGTACGTAGTAAAATGTAGTCGGAAATTGTAGTCGGAAAATGTACTCTGAAATTGTATGTAGTCGGAAAATGTACTCGGAAATCGTAGTCGGAAATTGTAGTCGGAAATCCTAGTCAGAAATTGTAGTCGAAAAATGTAATCGGAAATTGTACGTAGTCGGAAATCGTGTTGGAAATCGTAGTCGGAAATTGTAGTCGGAAAATGTACGTAGTCGGAAAATGTACTCGGAAATTGTACGTAGTCGGAAATGGTACGTAGTCGGAAATTGTAGTTATATATGGTCGACTAAATGTTGTCGGAAATTATGTAGTCGGAAATTGGTCGGAAATTGGTCGATCGGATAATAGTCGACAAATAATGACATTACCAACGAGTTAACAACTCGTGGGGGATGACATTCCTGTCATCCCTGAATTCGATGATAGGGGGATGCCTGTTTATATTGAAGGACGGCCGGAGTTCCTGACCGTGGAGGAAGCGTATAACTTCCTCCCGTTCGACCCCGTGTATCTTTGGAGTGTGAGGTGCACCGACCAACAAACGGATGATGCAGGTAAATTTTATTTAACATCAGATTGATTACTTAATTATTACTTAAGACTTGCGATAAGTTCAATTAATGATATCAATTTGTTGACATTGTATTATTAGGCAATTTCGTTAATGGGACTGGAAAACGGAAAGGGGCTAGAGGCACCTGCACCGGGAAGAGACTTGAGCAGGCCACCGGCGGAAGGAAAACGCCCATAAGGGCCAATGAGGATGGCGAGGTGATCGAGGCATTCGACACCACACGCAAATATGTCAGCATGGCCGGTGCGATCGTGCGGGACAAGGTCCCAATGCTTTGGCCAGATTGGGAATCTGTGCCTATCTACGTGAAGATGCAAGTGCATAATGCACTCAGTGTGAGTAAAATCGTATTTTCATTACGTAAATTTTACATTTATTAATTAAGTCCGAATAAATATATAATTTTATCTTTTATATATTCATATTGCAGGTGTGGTTTGACGTGGATGAAGTTCTTATTCACACGTGGGTAGAGCGTCAACTACATATGAGGTGATGTGCTTCGACTTATTTAAATATATATCGAGTTAGATTTTTGTTTATCAAGTGTTTTAATATCTCTAACTTTTTTTTCTTGTTTTAATATAGGTATAAAGAGTGGAAGAACGAGCTTTCTTCCCATTACACTGTATACAAGGAGCTAGGCCGAGGTTCTACCCCTAGCGAATTCCGGTTTAGGGAGTACGAGTGGCTGTGGCTGATAGCCCACT
Organism: Geum urbanum; assembly: GCA_946800695.1. Lineage (NCBI taxonomy): Eukaryota > Viridiplantae > Streptophyta > Magnoliopsida > Rosales > Rosaceae > Geum > Geum urbanum. The sequence continues at coordinate 42,004,191 of OX327001.1, read as the reverse complement.
TCGAGCACCCCAAAGCTCGGATATGCATCCTTAATATATCTTACAAGCCTAATGTATCGTATCAGATTTAAATAGTTAGTCTAATTTTTTTTCATATGTTTATCAAACAAGGCGATTTCGAAGACGAACCGGGCGAATAGATTGAAAAACACCAGGGCCCATCATGCAGGTTCACTCAACTACATGGGTTGGTCGACTAAGGCGCAACAACAACAAGAGGTGAACCCGTTGGTGTATATTCATTAGAAGTTCTACCCGCAGTGCCCTGAAGAACTGGTAAGTCTTTCGCCTCTCCATGTGTTAATAAAACTATTTTTCGATATTAATAGATTTTGTTAGCTAATACGTTGTTCATTTTCGCTTTTCAATTAGACGAGAGTGGAGGAGGCGACCGCAGAAGTGACCATGAGTATAGCTCGGACTAACCATCATGACTGCTCCGAGGAAGAAGTCACCCAGTATGCCTCTCAGATCGATCTGCTTGATCCCCCGATAGCGGCTCAGATCATGGCAAAAGCGTGCGGGACTGGAAAGAATACCTACTACTATAGGGGAATGGGCACGGCGGGCGAAGGACTATTGAAGAACACTTCAGAATACTCTACCGGGTCAAGAAGTTCAACTTCTAGTCGTAACCTCGCAGCGGAGCTTCATAGGACGCAGAGGGAGTTGGAGGAGCAAAAGAGGCAGATGGCCGAGTACCAAATGCAGCAGACACAGGTGCAGGCTCAGATGTACACATGGATGCGGACGATGTACGAGGCTCAGACTACCGGACAACCGTTCCCCACACCTCCCCCGGTCCCTCATATCCCTAGCTATCCACCACCACCACCGCACCAGTCAACGCCAGAGCAAGACCAAGGTAGCCACCGGAATTCAAATGAGTACATGGATTACTTCAACCCTGATGACCCGCAAGTTCCTGGACCTGACCTGTAGTTGTAGTTAATTTTCGTATCGTCGTTGCTATTTGTACTGTACGTTGGACATTTATGTTGAACTTGTATGACTGTTGTTGCTATGTGTAATGTTGAACTTGTATGATTGTACGGTTTATGTCTTTCAATGCAGGTTATGGAATTGGGCCCAATCCAGAACCGCGTTTTTTTTTCAAATTTTTTCCCCACATTGTCGGCGACATGGACTTGAGTCGCCGGCAATGTCTCACATTCCGGCCACGGCGGCGCTGCCATTGCCGGCGACTTGTCGCCGGTAATGTCAATTCCGGCGGAAAAAAAAACAAGGCCGGCGACGGCAGGTCGCCGGTAATGTCTCCATTTCTGGTAGTGTTATCAATCTTGCTTTGTAACTAATAAAGCAACTAATTCATTCAAATCATCAAGTCTTCCTCATCAGATATTCAAATTACTCACAAATAACAGAGCTCAATAAACCGAGATTGAATTAGCCTGTCAGATTGAACTCAAATTGCTCTGATATTTCTTGTTTTCAGGACCTATCTTGAATCAATTATGCATGTCACAGTAAGTAAAAACGGAAGCGATTGAACTCAAGATCTAACCACAAACCGGTCCAAAATTTATTCAACCAAAACAATACAAAGCTAACAGAGAGAAAGAGAGCTGAAGCTACCTAAGTGTATCTGTAATACCCATATGAAAAAGTGATCAAAAATCAATCAAAGCTGACGAAAAAGTAATACCCAATGCCCACAAAGAAGAAGAAGAGGAGTGAAGCAGAAGAGAAAAACGAGCCTTGGAGCAGAACAATCAAACCCAGAAACATGACCCAAATCGGCGGCTACGTCGTCGTCAGCGGCGGCGGTTCGATCGAGTCGAGAATGTCAAGATCCGGCGATCAGATGTTCACTTACACGGCGGTGATCAAGCTCCTATGTCTCTTCTATGTACTCGGTATGGGTTCACGATTAGAGTCTGAGGAGAACTCTGTCTGGGTTTGCAAAAGGGAGGCGAGGGAAGAGTGAAGCCATGAGGTAGGGTCACATATGGGAGAATAGACGAAAATACCCTATAAACAGTAGAATGTACAGTAACTTGCGAGGAACAGTAAAACGGGAGGAGGATTGTTATATAGGAAATGTCATTCTCAGAGATACAGAGAATGTAGCAATAGTTAAAGTTTGGCACAAGTTTAATTTTTTTATTTCAACCGCACCAAACCACCCGTGCCAAATTGCTCTAGTATCATACATTGCACATTTACAATATACTTTCTGACCACAAGACCACAAAATATAACTTATTCCTTCACTAACTATGAGTAGTTCAGTCAGCAGCAGATTGGAACACCAAGTAATTAATGAACTTAAAAAATATTTATTTAAAAAAAACCTGCAAAAATGAAAATGCCCAAGTGAGAAGTGACGACATAAATAGAAATAGCATGTGAATTGATTTTCTCTGGTGCACTCATCAAACACCCAAACAAGATTATCAGCTTCACTTGAACATAATAAGACGAAAGTTCAAGCCGACAATAAATTCAAATTCGCCTAAGGGAAGAAAACAGATACGGTAGGACATCTTCAATTGATCAAGAGAAGGCAAAACTACTAAAAGTAAAGATACATCTCACATTTTGTGTTTAATTACCTCCGACACATTGAGATACAATAAAACTAGGATTGAAACGATTACATAACAATGATATGTGCAACAAAACTAGGATTGAAGGCAATAAATTTCTCTCTCCTCGTGAGAGTTTCGTTTTGGGCTTTTGAATAAGCTGCTCCCAGTTCTATGCTTAGTTTCATCATGTTTTAGTTGATTTCGGCCTAATTCTTTGAGTTTGGCCCATTACTGTTTCATGAAAGTTTTGCTGGCAATTACTTCCAAATGGCTTTCTCTCCACTGTTCCGTTTACCTAGAAGATCTTCGTAATCTGCTTAATCATCATGTACTAGTCCCCCTGTTAATTCCTAGCCTATTGCCTTGACTCTTCTCCTTCTGCACACGCGTAGTTGCTTGTGCTGTTTTGTTCTTTTTATTTTTCCAAAGCCACCAAGGGTTTATGTGAATCGTTGGATGTTAACGGACCGTTGCATGTAGAGAGCTATTTTGTGTTTTTCAATTCTCTTTTCTTCGGCTTCTGGCGAAAGGAGTGTGTATATTTACCTCTTTAGCTTCTGTTTCCATCTCCCAGTATTTCCCAAGTTACGCCTTTCTTTTGTCTTAGTGTTTGCACATGCCTTTCAAAAAACCTAATAATTATGGGCGGTGTTTCTACCGGATTACGCGGGACGTAATCTAGCAGAAATAAGTACGAGTAATCTCCTCGCGTCCGAACGTTCGGGCTGTTCGGATGATCGGGTGCCTTCTCTCTCTTCAGGTATTCGGGTATTCGGGTTCGGATGTTCGGCTCCAGCTGTTAGAAGAATACAACAACAAACGGGGCGGTCAGATGGTCGAGATAGGGGTGGCCTGCCTTCAACGCTCCGATGCCTAAGTTAGAAGATGTATTGGATATAACAGTTAAGCGAACGTTTACGAAAGTAGGTTGGGGTATTGAATGCTAGAGGTTAATTGTATTGCATGGAATGGAATATCCTTACCTGCAATAAATGCCTTACCTATATAGGTGGTTGAGATTGTGGCTTGCTTGTGTTCTTCGATGTGGGATGGAGCTGTTTTGCTGTTATATGGTCCGATCATTCGGATGTTCGCTTGTCGGGCGCGTGCCTGGTCGGATGGGCTCAGTCTTGTGGGTGGAGTTGTTACTTGCTGAGTGGTCTTTCGAGTGGTTGGGTAGTTGTCGATCGCCTGCTTAATTGGGTAAGTATGTTTAATTAACGAACTAATGGTGCTATACTAACAAGTCCTCCAAGTCCCCAAATCAAAGAGTCCTTTCTTGATTGGGGAGTTGAAAAGGGGTTCATGCGATTAAACAAATACTTATCTGATTGAGTAGTGATGCGCGGTCTTGTGACCCCTAAGTCCCCCAACTCTCTGGTCAAGAAACGTCTCGCCTGATGGAGTGGGTACCTGTGCGTCCGATCGTGTACCTGTTCGGGTGCTTCTGTATCCGGGTGTACGACTCCCAAACGAATGTTGCTGTTTGGAGCTGTGTACCCGGGTGTGCGCCTGTGGAGCTATGTGGATGGATATGTATGTTTGTGTGTGCGGATGTATGTCAGTATGTAGGAGTGAATGTGTGTATGTAGTACAGATATACAAGTAGGGGTGAGTATGTGAATTTATGCACATGTATGTATGATCGTGCGATATGATTGAGTGAATGTGTTGATATATGCGTGTATGTGGATGCATGGATGGTTCCGATTCACTTACCCGGCCCCGCGACGAATGTTGCTGTCCGGAGTCCGCCAAGGATAGGCCTATGGAACGGCCTTTCTTGAAATGCATGGATGGTTCTGAGCTGACCCCGACTCCCCAACAAATGTTACTGTTTGGAGCCGTTAAGCCTCGGAACGGTCTTGCGAGTGATGCATGGATGCTTCCGAGTTGACCCCGACTCCCCAACGAATCTTACTGTTTGGAGCCGTTAAGCCTCGGAACGGTCTTGCTTAGGTGCCAGAGAGGAGATCTTCCCTCTCGACGCTGACCTATCGTAGCATCAACGGTGAGGCCCCGACCGTTACGTACATGTGTTGCGGTGCGCACGGAGGGAGGGACAGCATGCCCGTGCCGCTCTTCGGTTTAGCGCGCGCACGAAACGAACTTGCCGCTATCGTGCCGCCTAATTTGGCGAATGGTAGCGTTACGCCCTCGGAAGAAATGGAGCCACTCCCGAGTCGTCCATTATTCGGCGCACGCTCCGAAAGGTGCGTGCCGCTTTTGAGCTGCCTGAATGGTCCTACTATTTACGCGCCCCGGAAGGTAACAAGTGACGTTAGCCGTTTTCGTGCCGCGTAGCCCCAACGGTGGGTCACCTCTTACTGGGTGTCTAGGCGCAAACTCACAAGCGGCCACTTGTGCTCCGGTTTCGCCGACAGAGCCAGGGAGACGATATCACGCGCCGTCTACGATACATTTAGCGTGCGCACGCCGAAAAGGGGACGAGGACCGTCAGCCTCCTTCGACACGCCTAAATGGTCTTGCTTTGAGCGCGCACACGCCGAAAGGAAACGCGTGACGTTAGCCTCTTTCGGGACGCCTCAATGGTCTTGCGCTAACCTGGTGGGGTGGCGTTTACTTGCCCGTGAGATTTGTGGGGCGCTTGGTCGTGCTAGTGGTGTGGGCGATAGTCTGAATGGCTGGAGTCGTGACGTGTGTTTGCATGCCTTGGGTGGGGTGATCTGTCTAACGAGACGCTTGAGGTGACATTCTTTTTGACTTCTTCTTGGAAAACGGTGGTGTAATAAATGCTAGCAGGCGCAATAAATGCTGGCGTGCCCTGTGTAATTAATGCTGGTGACGTAGTAACTGCTCGAAGGTCAGGCGTCACGCGCGTGGAAGCGTGGGATGCTGCATGGCTGACACGTGGCGAGTCATGGGAGATCGTGCTAGGGTTTGAAACCGAGGCGGGAAGCCGAAGGGTGAGCGCGGTTACTTAGGCGGGTAAGTAAACCGCCTCGCTGACACGTGTCATCATCTGAAGGTGGACACGTGAAAAATGAACGGCTGGCGTTCGTTCGCTTGCCCCATGCGTTTAGTATAAATAGGGCTCTCTGGTGTCGTCTTCTCCCATCGTTTTTACATTCACTGAAGCCCTGCCAAAAAATTACCGTGCTCCCTGTTCATCGTTTTCTGATCTCTGTGTTGCTTTCTTGCCGGAGTTCGTCGTCAACGTTCATTTTTCAATCTTCAATCTTAGATTCTGGTGAGGTTCTGACCCTTTGTGTTGCTTTTTCGTTCTGTTTTTTTGTTTTCCGGTGTCCTTACCGTTTCTGGGTTTTTTTCTAGGTTTCTATCTCAGGAACAAGGCGTGTTCTTGAGGTAGGTCTGTTTTGATCTGTTTTGGGGTGAATTGCTGGGTTTTTTCTTGTTTTTGGTGGGTTTTTTTTTCCTCTAAGTGTTTGGGTTTTTGCGTGCGCGCGTCTAAGAGATGAAACCAATAGATGTTTCGAGCGACATGTCGCGTGAACGGGTGTACGTTCCGGGGGCGGGGTGGTTTAGCTGTAGTCCGTGCACGAGCGGATCGATCGGGTTCCTCGTCCGACTCCTTGATGAGTGGGACGCCCTTGCGTTATATCCCTAATGTGTCTCCTGTCATGCAGCCGATGGAGGAAGGACGAGTGCAAACTACTGCCGAGGTTATCGGGTTGGGAGATTCATCGGAGTCATCGGGCTCGTCGGGTGGGTCTTCGTCTTCGGGGCCGTGGGGTGAGGATCGTGCTCGAGGAAGGGGTCCCCTACCCGAAATGGCGGAGGGTGGGCGCATGCACTCGGTGCTACCCGATGGAGTGCCCGTTCAAGAGCCCGAGCGTGCGCCCTCGGTGAAGGAGATGGCGCGATGGGCGTGCGACTACCACATCCATTCATCCGTGAAATGGAGGATCCCGGGGAAGTCCGAGACGTTCATGCGGCCTCCGCTCGGTCACATATGCGTCAGCGAGTTCCACCTGAAGGCGGGTGTCAAGCTTCCTCTTCACCCTTTCTTCCAATACATGCTGGCGCTGTTGCGGATCACACTCGGCCAGTGCGGGCCCACGCTCACCCGCACATTGGTGGAATTTTTCAACATCTTCCGTCTGAGCGGCCTCGATCCCCCGACGCGGGCGGAGTTCCTGCATTTCTTTCGTCTCAAACACTCCTCCCCCGAAGGGACTCGAGCACCTTCACCGTGGAGCCGCAGTTGAAGTGGTGTTTGGTCGACCCACCGAGCTCGTCGACCTCGTGCTGTACGATCAACTGTCTTGTCGGAGGCGACTGGGAGTTCAGTGAAAGGACCCAACCCCGATTTAGTTTCCTAAACCGGAATCAAACCCCTTCTGAAAACACGAACCAATAAAAACCATCAAAATTTCGGCAGAGTTTCGTTACTAATGCGGAATTACAATTACCTGCACTCGGAAAATACACATCATCCTATGCCACAAAAATCAAACCGTGGGCACCAATCCCATCCGGATTTCTCAATATATCAACAGTAATATAAAGTAGTAAATATAACTATACTTTACAGAAATCCGGGGAAAATAGTATAGAATTATACATCAGAATGTTCAGAGCGACCTCTAGTGTATAATTATATAAATACACCATAGCAGGTAGACCAAGTAACCTACTAGGAGAAACAAGGTAGCTCGAGCACTATGCCTCCGACCACGACGTGCGACACCAGAGTCCGAACTGCAAACTGGGCACGGAAACCGAAAATCCCAGGGGAAAGGCAAGTAAAACGTTAGAGTGAGTGGACGAAAATAAACATATGCCTTTCACCAGTTATATATATAATCAATGTAAAACAGTGCGAGTTCGGAAAATATATATATGGAGGTTGTCAGGCGAATCTCTCAAGACCGACGTCAGGTGAATCGCTCAAACCCGACGGTGATAGGCCAAGGGAATCTCTCAACCCCGGCGGCATACAGGGGAATCTCTCAACCCTGCCCAGAGGAATCTCTCAACTCTGGTCTAGAGGAATCTCTCAACTCTGGCGGACTACCAGTGATCAGCCGAGTAGCCGAAGCATCGATGCAGTAATGCCATCACCAATAAATATAAAATAATACCTCCAAAAATAACATATATCTCAACATCGTATAAAGTAGATACAGGAATTCACGTAAAATCACGAACTCGCAAACAACTGTGAAAATATAAAAAAAAATGTCCACTCACAGACTAGTGTAACGCAGTTCGCGTTAATCCCGTGATCCGGCGGAAAATCCCTCCCCAAACGAACGATCACGAAGCCCTGAATAATCATAAAATCCAATTCTCAAAATCATAACTCAACAATTCAAATCAAATCACGAGAAACAACCGTTCTCATAAACACATAATTCAATTACGACGAATTGTCGAAAATCGGATAATCACACCTCAAAGCCTCACTATAATTTCCAATGCTCAAATCGAAAAACAAACCTCACCACTGCGATTGAGGCGCGATTAAAAGGACCCAACCCCGATTTAGTTACCTAAATTGGAATTGAACCCCTTCTGAAAATACGAACCAACAAAAACTTTTCGAAATTTCGGCAGAGTTTCGTTACTAACGTGGAATTGCATAAACCTGCACCCTGTAAACAACACTTCATCCTATGCCACAAAAGCCAAACCGTGGGCACCAATCCCATCCGGATTTCTCAACATCAATATATGAATCATAAACAGTAAACAGTACTGTAGTATATATATATATCCGAGAAAATCGGTATAAACAAGTATCAAAACGTATCAGAGTGACCTCTAAAGTAAAATATATACAATATACACATCAGTAGGCGAAACAAGAACCTACTGGAAAGCACAGGTAACTCTAATCACTAGCCTCCAAACCGTGACGTGAAAACACCAAAACCTGAACTGCAACTGGGCACGGAAACCGAAAAGCCCAGGGGAAAGACAATAAACACGTTAGAGTGAGTGGACGAAAATAAATGTCTTTCACCAGTTGATATATATGTTTAAAATAACATATGCGAGTCCAGGTAAATAAAATATAACAAGTACACGAGGTAAAACCATAATCCTCCAGCGTACTGAGCATGCAAGTAAAAATCCCACGGGGTCACTCATGGACACACACCGTGCTAGTACAGTTAGAACCACGGAGTCCCTGACTTCCACGTGATTCTAGCCAGAAATGGCCTCGGATCCGGGGAAACGCCCCTCACAGGTCAGTCGGGGATACGCCCCTCCTGGTATGGCCTACAATCGGGGATCAGCCGAGAGGCAAGTGTATCGATACAACAACGTAACCAAGACTGTACTCTGTGTAAACCAAATCATAAACAGTTCGATGCAAATGCATGAAACAACATATAAGTGTATGTATATTCGTATACGTATATTCGAATAAGTATAATCGTATAATCGTAAATCACATGCTCATGCAAATCCGAAATCTCATACGCATGCTCAAGTTCATAATTCATATAAAAGACTCGCAATCATTTCCGTGAAAAGAAATTTTCCACTCACAGGTGAGCAAAACGCGCACTCGCTCTAATCTCGTGGACCGGCGGAAGATCCCTCGCCAGAAGCACGATCACGATCCCGATCTCGATCTCGATCTCCTGAATATTCACAAAACATAACTGATCAAAATCATAGTTCTCAACCCTGTACTGAATCACGGAAACCAACCGTTCCCGGAAATATGCAATGCGGTACAAAATGTATAACGGAAATTCCGAAATCCCCACTCGAAACCTCGACTGAAAATCGGCTAACCAAATTAACCCGAAAACCTCTGGACGATAATCAGGGTGCGATTTCTAGAAAAACGACACTAATTACATCAAAATCCAAAAAGTCAACTTTTGGCTGGAGCTCCGCCGTTGACCGCCGCCGCCGCCGCCGCGCCGTCAACGGTGGAATTCCACGGCCTAAACTTCCAGATTTCAAGTTCTCCTCATTTCGAATCACTTCCACAACTGACACAAACCTCGAATCAAACCGGAACTAGCTGAATTTACCAAAACCCGATCGGAAATTCCAAACCGGAACCCTAATCGGGTTCACCCCAAAACCTCATCTCATCTAAAACCAATGACCCAGGTAGCATCAGTGAGGTGTGGGGAGCAAAACCCCCAACAGCCCCACCACCAATACTCGCCGGAATCACCGTCACCATCACCGTCGAATTCCCCCAACTCGGCCTTAATCGAACTCCCTCTAAACCTCACCAATTTCCATCAAACCAAAGCTAAACACACTCGAAATCATGAGAGGAAGGAAACCTTACCCTTCACTTGGCCGGAGGTGGCCGGAATTTGGTCGTCAGAAGTTGAAGCCGAAACGGGAAACTCACCCCCTCGGGTCAACGGTCAACCTTTCCAAAAAAAGAAAGTCAATGCAAGTCAACCTCAGTCAAAGCTCAATCTGAAATTTTCGACGATTTACGACTATTTTCGATATTTATACTCGCGCCTCGGATCAATCGACTGTCCAAAACGAATATACGAAATGATTCGGATAAACACGAAACAATCGGATAAACTCGTCGGAACCCGAAACTTCAAATAATCATAAAATATTCCTCAGCTATCAGAAAAATCTTCTGGAACCACCCACGAGCTCGAAATCACGTACTCTACAATTTCCGTGAAGACATCCAACTCAAATTCTCGACCGAAAACAAAGTCGCGAATCGAATCGGCAAATCACAAATACAACGTAAAACTGCGACTAAACTCAATCTCGAGATTCGTGCCGAATACACAACAGATTATGGTTCGGGTCGTCACAGCGATTCTGAACGAAACGACATGCAACTTGTCGAAAACCCCGAAAAGTCAACCTTTGACCACCGTTGACCGCCGGCGGCGGCGGCGCTACCAACCATGAAATTTCTCGGCGGAGCAGCACCTATTCCACTCAAAATCACCCAACAATCAACTTCCATAACTGTACCGAAGTCCAATTCTCACTCTAACTAGGTCAATTTCATGAAAAACTGAAATCCTACACAAATTTCAATCCAAGAATTCTCCAAGCACAAGCAAAATTAGAACTCCATACTTACTTGGTTAGACTCATGGTGATGAGAGCTTCAAAGCCCAATACTTTTTGCAGCTCAAATCGGCCGGAATAGGATCGAGCAAAAACCCCAAATTTTCTCCAATTTTGGCCGGAAAAATTCTCTTCCTGCGGTGACCCACGCCGTGAAGGGTGGCCGGAAATGGATAGAGGACGTCAAGGCGAAGAGGATGGGCCCAAGCCCGAAGCCAGTGGTGGCCGGACGGCGAGTCACCGCCGTGAGCCGTCGCGCCACCGTCGCGCCACCTTCTCTCTCCCCACGTTGACTGGTCAAACACAGTAATGAATAGGTAGACTTGCCAAATATGGAAACCTCAATAAATACTTTCCTGATTTGGAAACTTCCAAAATACATTTTACGACAAACTTCGGATACCCGTAACTTTCGCGTCGTAATTCCGATTTCGATAATTCTGGCGGCAACAATCTCAACTCGACATGTTCTTCAATTATCACCCGAAGTCAAACACTTCGACAAATCCGATAAAAAGTGAACGGTTCAACCCAATACATACTTATCCGATTAAATAATCCACGATCGTAAATGTTCGTAACTTAATCCTCGCAACTCGGAGAAATCCTCCGGAAGTTCCCACAAGCTCGAAATTAAATTCTCAACAACTTCCGTGAAGAATCCGAAATCAAATTCTCGCCCAAAAATTTAGTCGCTAACGAAGCTTTCATTTTAAACCGATTATGCCGAAATTTAAAATATTCATATTTTATTCCTCGGTCATCCAAATAATGATCCGGAACTGCCCACGAACTCGAAATCACACGTACAACGACTCTCGAGAAGAGACTCAGCTCAAATTCTTGGCCAATAATTTAGTCGTGATCAAGTCTGGCGAATCAAACAATTATCGGAAATCCGCGATTACGCATAACCCACTAATTAAGCTGATTACTCTCACTAATTCTGTTCCGGGTCGTCACAAATCCACCCCCTTAAAAAAATTTAGACCTCGAAATTTCCAAGTCTGCCGACTAAAAGGAGGAGCACTGCCTCTGCATACAGCTCAACTTTCAAGTGGCAACCTCAACTGAACGACTCTAACAATAGACTCCACAATAGGGGATATCTCCGTACTGTAATCCTTGTACCCTCAAATCCCAAATCAAAAATGGCTCCACACAATTGCCAAGTGTTCCTGCATAAGGAACTGATAGAGTACAAAACACGCAACAAATCTGAAATGTAGTTCCATTACACGGAACACAACACACACAAAAGCCAACGCTATAGGCAATGCCGAACTATACGGCACAACACAAACTCGCCTATGATCACATACGGATCAAAATAACGTGGCAAATCACAACTTAGCCTACTCACATCAACATAACTCAAACATCGAACTTGGGCAATTATTAACCTGTTTCCACAAATCCGAAAGTCTGTGGTAGCATATTCCACTAACTTAGAGTCAAACATCAGCTCGCACCAACTCGCTCCAGCATAATGGAGTACAACATCGTTCCTCAAAACGACATCAAGCAACGTCATATCCATAGTGGTCAACAAACTGGTACTGCATGCAATCTCGAACAGTTGAAACTACTGGTCCCAAATTCCTCGGAACTACAATACACAAAACCACAACATGCCCTCCAAGGTCTGAATAGTCCTCAAAGATTGCCTGCCAATCTGAGGATAAGAAACTGTACTAAACTGTAATCTGGTCCCCAATGCTAGCTGCAAAGCTTGCCAACACTCTGTTGTAGCTGATTATCTCGATCGGTGAACTAGGACACAGGTACACCATGAAATGGACAATCTCCGCCCAAACATAGCTATGTCAGCCTGCCATCGAAATCTTTTCCAGAAGTACCAAGAAAAGAACTAGGTTCATCAAATGGTCCACAATGGCCCGATAATTGGTATCACAAACCGAAGTGCATACTGGCACACAAAACCACAGTGACAAGCTCCAACTACTAATCGAAAATCTCCAATAGCTGTAACTTTCCGGCAAATCTCCGCCTCACAGCCATCCCCTGTCTACAAATGTGGCATCTGCACATACAAGCTGCTTCATTCTTCTACAGATTACGTCACGAGTAGTAAATTCGGAGTATCTGACACATCTCCACATCATCAATGCATAACGCACGCAAACCAATGAGCTTCAACATCATCACACTCGAACTCAGCTCCCGTAGCGCATAACTCGGCTAACACGGAAACTCGAGCCACATACACATGAAACATTGAAACTCCCAATTTCCGACTGAATGCATCAGCAATAACATCCCAGATGGATAGTCAAAGTACAACCTCTAGCCTTTCTCGAATAAACTCCAATGTGCAGCCATAGTCGTTAGTCGACCCCATACATCTACGTCGCCTCAAGCTCAAATCCGACTGAATATGCGAGTGGATGAAATTCAAGTGATCAGTGTACGTCCTACACTGTGCTGCACGCCGTAGCAGTAGTGTCTCGAACTCTCAGATGCTAACATAAGGACAGCTACTCCCAAATCACACACAGGATATGTAGCTACATAAAGTTTCCACTGCCCGCAACCATAAGCCATCGCTCTGCAAAGCTGCATCAAGCATAACCAAATCCAAATCTTGATGCGTCGCCATAACCCACGAACTCGTCACGATCGTCAGGTAAGGTCAAAACCGAAGCAACGGTCAACCATCCTTCTGGAGTAAGTAACTCTCCTCACGTGCGTCGGACCACTCGAACTTGACGCCTTCTTCGTCAATCCGGAAAGTGGAGTGGCAATCCGGAAAAATCCTACACAAAGCACCGGTAGTAGCTTGCTAAACCCAAGAGACTCCCGATCTCTGGTACAATGGTAGGGCAATCCCCAAACCAACACGGTTTCTAACTGGTCAGGATCCATGCCAACTCCCTCGGCTAACATCACACAACCCAAAATCTACACGCAACCATAACTCACACTGGCTGAACTTCGCAAACAACATGTTATCTCGCGAAGTCCGCAAAACCGCTCACAATTGCTTCAGGTACTGGCCCACACTCCTGGAGTAAATCAGGATGTTGCCAACGAATACGACCGCAAACTCGTCCAGAAACCGTCTGAACACCCGATCCATCAAGTCCATAAGATCTACGGGGGCATTGGTCAACCAAACGGCATGACCAAGAACTTCTGATGCCCACACCGAGATCCGAAAGTCATTCTAGCCGCATCTGGCTCACCGAACCTTAACTGATGGCATCCAAACCCGAAATCAATCTTCAAAAAGACTGAAGTTCTCGCGAGCTGATCAAACTAATCGTCAACCTGAAACGAAGGATACTCACTCTCCTCTGAAGCCTGATTCAACTTCCGGTAGTCAATGTACCACCTCGTCAAACCAGCTAACATCCGCACAAATAATGCAAGAGCACACCACGCAGGTACGCTGGGTCGCATGAAATCTCCTCCAGCAGCTCTTGAAGTCAAACCTGTAGCTTCATCAGCTCCGCTGGCACCGAACGACAAGATGCCGGTAATATGAGTCCAGTGCCCATTAAAAGCTCAATGGTGTAGTCGGTCTCCCGAACTGGAGGAATACCTGGTAACTCCTCCGGAACACACCTGGAAACTCGGGAACCACCTCAATGTCACCAATGTCGGGCACAGTAACCGAAGTATCCACAACATGAGCTAAGCAAACAACACAACCTGTTTCCACCATCCACTCGACCATCACCGCGAAACAGTATCTCGGGAAAAGTCTGGTCGTCGAAACACAACCTCCTTCTCGAGACACTCGAACATAGCCCACTGCGTCGTCAATAAGTCTATACTCACAATCACACCAAAACCAACGGTATCCAGCTATAACAGCTCAGGGACTAAGCCACATCCTCCAACAAGGATCTCGCAACCTCCGGATGGATACAACACTCTCCAAACCTCGGAAGTGGAGATGTAGATACAACAGCCACGGACGTCAAGCAACAGTAACCTCGGAGAAACTCCATCCTCATACAAGGTCGTGGCACAAACTCCAACATGCCTAACTAGCCGCCCACGTAAATTGCGACTTTCTGAATGGCTCGTCTAGAAGTCTGAGTTGGTTAAGCTCCAGAAAAAGCATCATGACTTCCTCATGAACTCTGAGCCGCCTGAACCACTAAAACAGCTGGCTGAGGGCGCTCCCTCGTAACGTGACCCTTCTGGCCACCACAATAGAAACTGAGAGTGCTCCACGAACACAAGTCACAGCGACGCCTGCTGCGAGAAAGGACCACCAACGATCACCCAAACTCATGCAACAAGAGCAAGTCCGTTACTCCGTGATCACCACCATCACTAAATGGATCCTCTGCTTTGATCTAATGACCCTCAACATAATCGAAAAGGCCACAGCCGGATGAAGTCACTGATCCTGAAGTGCCTGAACTCAACCTCATCAAAATCTCGACTAAGTCCACTTTCCTCAAACCATCACATCGGAAACCGCATACGCCTTACCTTCTTAATAGCCTCGCCTCTGAGTGCAGCACACTAAGCTCCTCACGGTTGTTTCGAGGCATATCAGTCAAAATCTCTCTGATGCTCAGGTTCAAACTCATCTCGAACCTCGTGCACCGCTTCCTCTGAAGCCACATAACTCGTGCACACAGGGACAAACATGTGAAAAATACATCTCTGCCTCAGGTAGGTAAACACTCCTCATTCAATTCCTGGGTAGCCTGATTGAACCATTACCATATAAACAATACCCTGAATGTAGGCCATGGAGTCGCAACAGGAACTCACACAATACCAGCCCACCAAATGCAATGATCTGACTCAGGCAAAACATCAACTGCCACAATTCTCTGCTCTGAGACAACATGTAGACGCTCATATACGCACAACCAGGCAAACCATGCCACAAAAATCTCTGAACTTAGAATGCTCATCCAAACCCACAATTCACTGGCAAATCGCGCGTCGATTGATACTCAATAGGATCCATAACCGTACCGACACGGAAAGCACGTCAAGGAGGCATCCTAATGAATAAAACATCGTCGTTTGCAACAAGTAGAACGTAATCATGGAACTTCAAATATTTGAAAGTATACAACACCCGGAGTATTGATGAGTATCCGCCGGCCGGTCGGGTCACCACTCCAGACATGCTGTACATTCTCAAATATCCTTAATAAACACGACTATAGAAGTCTACAGAACCTATAACCTAATGCTCTGATACCAAGCTGAAAGGACCCAACCCCGATTTAGTTTCCTAAATCGGAATCAAACCCCTTCTAAAAACACGAACCAACAAAAACCATCAAAATTTCGGCAGAGTTTCATTACTAACGCGGAATTACCGTACCTGCACCCGGAAAATACACTTCATCCTATGCCACAAAAATCAAACCGTGGGCACCAATCCCATCCGGATTTCTCAATATATCAACAGTAATATAAAGTAGTAAATATAACTATACTTTACAGAAATCCAGGAAAAATCGTATAGAATTATACATCAGAATGTTCAGAGCGACCTCTAGTGTATAATTATATAAATATACCACAGCAGGCAGAACAAGTAACCTACTAGGAGAAACAAGGTAGCTCGAACACTATGCCTCCGACCACGACGTGCGACACCAGAGTCCGAACTGCAAACTGGGCACGAAAACCGAAAAGCCCAGGGGAAAGGCAAGTAAAACGTTAGAGTGAGTGGACGAAAATAAACATATGCTTTTCACCAGTTATATACATAATCAATGTAAGACAGTGCGAGTTCGGAAAATATATATATGGAGGTTGTCAGGCGAATCTCTCAAGCCCGACGTCAGGTGAATCGCTCAAACCCGACGGTGATAGGCCAGTGGAATCTCTCAACCCCGGCGGCATACAGGGGAATCTCTCAACCCTGCCTAGAGGAATCTCTCAACTCTAGTCCAGAGGAATCTCCCAACTCTGGCGGACTATCGGTGATCAACCGAGTAGCCGAAGCATCGATGCAGTAATGCCATCACCAATAAATATAAAATAATACCTCCGAAAATAACATATATCTCAACATCGTATAAAGTAAATACGGGAATTCACATAAAATCACGAACTCGCAAACAACTGTGAAAATATAAAAAAATGTCCACTCACAGACTAGTGTAACGCAGTTCGCGTTAATCTCGTGATCCGGCGGAAAATCCCTCGCCAAACGAACGATCACGAAGCCCTGAATAATCATAAAATCCAATTCTCAAAATCATAACTCGACAATTCAAATCAAATCACGAGAAACAACCGTTCTCGGAAACACATAATTCAATTACGACGAATTGTCGAAAATCCGATAATCACACCTCAAAGTCTCGCTATAATTTTTGATGCTCAAATCGAAAAACAAACATCACCACTGCGATCGGGGCGCGATTCCGAGCGAAATGACATGCAACTTGTCGAAAACCCCGAAAAGTCAACCTTTGACCACCGTTGACCGCCGCCGCCGCCGGCGGCGCCACCAACCATGAAATTTCTCGGCGAAGCAGCACCTATTTCACTCAAAATCACCCAACAAGCAACTTCCATAACTGCACCGAAGTCCAATTCTCACTCTAACTAGGTCAATTTCATGAAAAACCAAAATCCCACACAAATTTCAATCCAAGAATTCTCCAAGCACAAGCAAAATTAGAACTCTATACTTACATGGTTAGACTCATGGTGATGAGAGCTTCAAAGCCCAATACTTTTTGCAGCTCAAATCGGCCGGAATAGGATCGAGCAAAAACCCCAAATTTTCTCCAATTTTGGCCGGAAAAATTCTCTTCCTGCGGTGACCCACGCCGTGAAGGGTGGCCGGAAATGGATAGAGGACGTCAAGGCGAAAAGGATGGGCCCAAGCCCGAGGCCAGTGGTGGCCCGACGGCGAGTC
The DNA here is from genome assembly GCA_946800695.1 of Geum urbanum. Lineage (NCBI taxonomy): Eukaryota > Viridiplantae > Streptophyta > Magnoliopsida > Rosales > Rosaceae > Geum > Geum urbanum. The sequence goes on along the minus strand of OX327001.1, from coordinate 41,986,743 downwards.
ACCGCTGTGAGCCGTCGCACCTCCGTCGCGCCACCTTCTCTCTCCCCGCGTTGACTGGTCAAACACAGTAATGAATAGGTTGACTTGCCAAATATGGAAACCTCAATAAATACTTTCCTGATTTGGAAACTTCTAAAATACATTTTACGACACACTTTGGATACCCGTAACTTTCGCGTCGTAATTCCGATTTCGATAATTCTCGCGGCAACAAACTCAACTCGACATGTTCTTCAATTACCTCCCGAAGTCAAACACTTCGACAAATCCGATAAAAATTCAACGGTTCAACCCAATACATACTTATCCGATTAAATAATCCACGATCGTAAATATTCGTAACTTAATCCTCGCAACTCGGAAAAATCATCTGGAAGTTCCCACAAGCTCGAAATTAAATTCTCAACAACTTCTGTGAAGAATTCGAAATCAAATTCTCGCACGAAAATTTAGTCGCTAACGAAGCTTTCATTTTAAACCGATTATGCCAAAATTTCAAATATTCATATTTTATTCCTCAGTCGTCCAAATAATGATCCGGAACTGCCCACGAACTCGAAATCACACGTACAACGACTCTCGAGAAGAGACTCAGCTCAAATTCTTGGCCAATAATTTAGTCGTGATCAAGTCTGGCGATTCAAACAATTATCGGAAATCCGCGATTACGCATAACCCACGAATTAAGCTGATTACTCTTACTAATTCTGTTCCGGGTCGTCACATTCGGGTCCTTCTCTCCCGAGTATGCGGCCAACGCCCACCGTATCGATCGAGTCCCCCAGCGTTTCTACCCTCTGAACACCAACGAGTACCCGATGACGCCTGTGGAGGAGGCCAGGGTTGCTCGCTTGAAGTACGTCTTCGACCTGGCGCCCGAGGCGAGGCACTTCTGGGTGGCGTGCCATTGGGACTTGATCGAGCGCACGCATCTCGCTCGAGCACCCGGTCTGTTCGGGCTTTGATACCTGTTTTACTTTTGCATACATACGTACTGTATATTTGATAACTTGCTTACTAACCTCTTGTTTGTTTGTCTTGCAACCAAAATGACCAAGTCCAAGGCCACTGAGAAGGACGAGGCCCTCCAGCGCCGCATGGAGCTTTTGCTGTCAAGCGCTGAAACCGTGCGCCGGGTCGTTGATGACCGGCACGGTGGGTTGGTGGTTGGGGATACCGTGCAGGCGAGGATCCCTGCGCCGAACGTGTCCGATCACGCCCCTGCCGTGCGGACGCCTGCCGTGATAGTCCCCCGGGTCCTGGTCTGTGGCGTTGCTGCTGAAGGGGTTGTTCGTCCGCCTCCTCAGGATCGCCTCACCCGCGAGAAGGAGCAAAGGTAGGCCGATCGCATCCAGAGGCGTGTGGAGCAAAGGAACCGGCGGGAGGCCTCCATGAACTCGGGCTCAAGGAACCGGGCATCCCAGTCTAGTGGTGCAGATCTTTCTGCTGGGTCGCCCGTTCCTAAAAGCGAGTCCTCCCGTCCCTTGAAGCGTGCTCGGGCGGATGCTGCTGTTGCCGGGGCGGAGGGTGATACAGTGGGTCGTGTTGTCCAGGTCATCCGCCAGGCTCTCGGTGACGGGGTGTCTTCGCTCCAGCTGCTGCTCCAGTCGAGCTCTGGCCCTGTTCCCGACAACCTTGATCGGGTCTTCAACGCGTGCACCAAGCTGCAGCACCAAATTTTCCAACTGCGCGCGCGAGAGACCTCAGAGAAGCAGATGAGGTTGAGAGAGGAAGCTCGCAAGGTTGCTGCGGCCCGTGAGAAGCTGCAAGCTGGGCTCTCCAAGGAAAACGAGCTGGCTGAGTGGAAGGTTACCCAGGTGAATGAGCTGACCCCGGAGCTCTAGGAAGTTGCTGAGCGGAAGGCTGTGCTCAAGGCCGAACGTGATAGTGCTCTCGCCGAGGTGGAGCGTGTGCGCGCGGAGGCTGTCAACCGTGTTGCTGAGATAGAGTATCAATTGATGGAGGCCGAGCGCTACGCCTGGACTCCGGATCAAGTCGAGCTAACCCGAGCTGAGGTCGTTGCTGCCTTCAAGGAGTCTGATGATTTCTTAGAGTTGGTGACGGCTGAGGCGGAAGAGCAGGTGACTGCTTTTCGGTTGGCTGTGGCCCCGTTCATCGATGTTGTGCGCTACCAGGCCCACCTGTGTGAGCGTACGGGTGGAGCGGCTGGTCCCTCTACCGAGCATCAGCCCGAGCAGCAGGAGCATCCTGAGGAGCCGGTCGAGCGGGCGGACCAAGGCGAGCAACCCCAGCAGCCGAAGAGGTCTCAGCAGGCGGAGCAGGTGGTGGAGGAGGAGGTGGAAGCGGATGTAGAGTAGTTTTTTTTTTTTTTGTAATCGTGTAGGGTTTTGTAATTAGCCTCGTGCCCTTTTGATTAATGAAGTTTTCTTTTTCCTTCCGTATGCGTGTGCTTGCTCTTTATACACATTGCTTCTTTTTTTGCTCTCTTTTTCACCAAGTATTACATCAGTGCGAATAATCGATCCCCAGTCCCCGAGTGTTCGGGTGGGCAGATTAAGAAAATACAAAACGTAACAAAAGAACATAACAAAACTTTATAACAAAACTTAATGAAAGTACTTCCTCAAGTGTTGGATGTTCCACAGGTGTCGTAGCCTTTGACCTTGCATGTCCCTAAGGTAAAAAGTGCTAGGGCTGACCACCTCGTCCACGACATACGAGCCTTCCCACGATGGGCGGAGTGCTTTGACTTTCTGTTGTATTACCTTCATGACCCAATCTCCCTGTTGGATCGGTCAAGCCCGAATGCACTGGTTGTATAATTGGGCGATTCTCTGCTTGTTCGCGGCGTTGTGGAGATGTGTCGTGTCCCTCCTTTTTTCCAATAGATCGTTGTTGAGTCGTAGCCCCTTTTCGTTTGTGTTTGGATCGTACCCCTCGATCCGCGGGCTCTGGTGGGTGATTCCTAGGGATAGTACGGCTTCGGTTCCGAACGTCAGGCTGAACGGGGTTTCGCCTGTGGCCGTGCTCGCGGTCGTCCGGATGGACCATAGGATCTCCGGGATGATCTCGGGCCAACGCCCGTATCCTGCTTCCCCGGGCTTGATGTCTTCAATCTTCTTCTTGATGCCTGCCTTAATTATTTTGTTTGCCACTTCTACCTGTCCGTTCCTCTGAGGGTGCGCGGGTGATGCGAATACGAGCTCCGTTCCTTGTCGTTTGCAGAAGGCCGTGAATCGAGGATTGTTGAACTGCGGCCCGTTGTCCATGATGCTGATCGGGGTCCCGTAGCGACAGAAGAGGAACCGCCAAAGGAAGCGTTCGACCTTTTCTGTCGTGATCTTTATCATTGGCTGGCCCTCGATGAACTTGGTGTGGTAGTTGATGTTAACAATCAGGTATTTGTACTGCCCCTTGGATTTTGGGAGTTCCCCAATTAAGTCTAATCCCCACTGTGCGAACGGAACTGGCGACAGGAGGATTGACAGTGGGACGGCGGGCGCGTGGTAGTGGTGTGCGTGCAGCTGGCATTGGTGGCACTTGCTTGTCAGCGTCGTGGCGTCCGCGTGGATGGTAGGCCACCAGAATCCGCACCAGAGGGCCTTGTGCGCGATCAATCTTACTCCCGCGTGGTGGCTGCACGTGCCCGAGTGGATTTCTTGTAGGATTGTGTTGCCCTTTGTTGGAGTTGCCCTTTGTTGGAGTGACGCATTTGAGGCTCGCCCAAGTCTTTCCTCGCCGATAAAGCATGCCATCCCGTGCGACGATGGTCCTGGCCTCTCGCTTGTCTTCCGGTAAATCCCCCTAGCCTTGTATGCGATGAGTACGTCCATGTAGCTTCGTTCGTGTGGTTCGATTGCCAGGATCTGTTCTGTTCCCGAAATGCTTGGTCGTCACAGTACTTCGACGATCCACTACCCTAGTCCCGAATGGACGGGGGCCGTGGCCAATCGGGCCAGCCTGTCGGCCTTGGCGTTGAGTCTCCGGTGTATGTGGTTGATATTGACGTAGTTGAACTTGCCGATCAGTGCTTTCGGTACTTGAGGTAGGCGATCATGGACTCCCCTCTCGCTTGGAACTTGCCCTCGATCTGGCTCACCACCAACTGTGAGTCACTAAATATGTTTAGGTTGGGCGTCTCCGAGTTTTTGGCCAATTGTAGGTCCGCGATGAGTGCCTCGTATTCGGCTTCGTTGTTGGTTGTCTTGAATTCGAATTTGAGGGCGTACTCCGCGTTCACCCCTCCTGGCCTGGTTAGGATGATCCAGGCACCGCTTGTCTTCTTTGTGCATGATCCGTCGACGTAGAGGTTCCACTCCGATAGTGGTCCTCCCTTGATTTCTGGTTTGTCGGATGCTTCTATCATCGGACTGCCAGGTGCATCGATTAGGGTTGTTTCTGCCTCCGTGTATTCGGTGATGAAGTCTGCCACTGCTTGTCCTTTTATTGCCGTTTGGGGTTTGTACTGGAGGTCGAATTCGCTGAGCTCAACCGCCCACTTCGCCAGGTGGCCACTGTGGTCGGGTGATTGCAGGATCTGGCGTAGGGGCACGTTTGTGAGGATGTGGATGCTGTGTGCTTGGAAGTATGGCCTCAGTCGTCGGGCGGCGGTGATGAGTGCGAGCGTCATCTTCTCGATCGTGGGGTATCAGGTTTCAGCGCCCGTCATGCCCTTTCCTTAAAAGAAAACGGGCAGTTCCGTGCGGTCCTCCCTATAGACGAGGGCTGAGCTGACGGCCGTGAGGGAGGCAGCCAGGTAGATGTATAGTACCTCCTCTCGGACTGGTCTGGACAGGAGTGGGATCGAGGCCAGGTATTCTTTGATCAGGAGAAAAGATGCTTCACATTCGGGCGTCCATACGACCTCTCACTTGTTTTTCGTTCGAAGGGCTTTGAAGAACGGGGCACATTTGTCCGAGTAGCGAGATATGAACCTGTTTAGTAATGCGAGTTTGCTCGTGAGGCTCTGTAGGTCCGCCTTCTTGACGGGTGGCTTCATGTCGATGATCGCCCTCACTTTGGCGGGTGAAGCCTCGATTCCTCTCTGGCTCACGATATACCTCAGGAATTAGCTGTTCGTGACCCCGAATGTTCACTTGGCCGGGTTTAGCCTCATGTCGTTCCTGATGAGGATGTTGAGCACAGTCCCCAGGTTTTGGATGTGATCGGCCGCCCGAACGCTCTTAATAAGTATGTCATCCACGTAGAAGTCCACGATGTTGCCTATCAAGCCGTGAAACATTGCGTTCATGAGCTTCTGGTACGTGGAGCCCGCGTTCTTCAATCTGAAAGGCATAACGACGTAGTAGTAGAGGCCATTGTCAGTGACAAAGCATGTCGCCTCCTGATCTTCGGGGTCCATGAAGATCTGGTTATACCCTGAGTATGCGTCCATCATTGATAGGAGCTCGTGCCCGGCTGTCGCGTCTACCAACTGGTCGATCCTTGGTAGAGGGAAGCTGTCCTTGGGGCATGCCTTGTTGAGGTCGTTGTAATCGATGTACATCCTCCATTTCTTGTTGTTGCGTCCATCACGGCGTTGGAGATCCACTTCGGGTAATCCACCTTTCGGATGAACCCTATGCCCAGCAGTCGGTCCACCTCCTCGTGTATTGCTGCGTAGTGCTCAGCCTTGTACGCCCTTCGCTTTTGTTTCACCACCCTCGCTCTGGTGTTGACGCTCAGTTTATAGGATATGATGTTCGTGCTGATCCCGGACATATCTTTGTATGACCATACGAACACTTCTTGCTTCTCTTTTAGTAGTGTGATCAGTGCCTCGGCTATCGCGGGCGCCAGCTGTGCGCCGATCTGGATCGTTCTCTCCGGATGGTCGGGGGATAGCTGAATCGTCATCAGCTCTTCACGTTCGGGGACGGGGGATACCGCTATTAGTCCGTCGCGCGGGTCATCCGGTGTGTCCGTTTCTGGCGCCAATTCTTCCAAAGCCAGGACCTCTTGCCTATTCCCGGGTTTTGCTGCCTCCTCGTAGTCGTAGCCCCGGACGTGCCCGACTCCGTGCTCTGTCGGGAATCGGCCCAGCAGCATGTGCCCTACGATGATCAATTTCAGCTGGCTGATCCCCGGTCTCCCGAGTATGGCGTTGTATGGGGAGGGCGTGTCCATGATGATGAAGTCCGTCCGGATTTTGCTGTGTGGAGAATCGGGGGCACCGATCCCGACCCGAATGCTGTCGCTCCCGATTGGGTATGATATTTCGCTAGTGAAGCTTGCGACGCACTCGTAGTCCTGCGTCATCTTGTGTGCGGGTCTGCCCAGCGCCGTGTACGCGTCCAAGTAGATCACGTTCACGGACGCCCTGTTGTCTACCAGCACTCTTTTCACGAGGAATCGATCTATGATCGCATCGATCACAAATGGTAGGGTGCTATTTTTCGGGCTCCTTTCCTCGTCTTCCGCCGTGAAGCTGATGGTTGGCGGCTCTCTTCTCCCTGCCTTGTTAATTCTTCCTGTTCCGATTGTCAGCATCTCCCTGCCCGGACGGTCGGGCGACGAAGTCCCTTCCTTGCGCTTTTCTCCGGATATCGTGCTGATAGTTCCCCTGGTCTCGATGTTCGCCTCCCGTGGGCTCTCCTCGGTTCTTGGGAGGGCGATCCTTCCGTCTCCCTGCATGTCCCTGAGTACCTTCTTCAGCATCACGCAATTGTTGGTGTGGTGAGTGATGGTGTGGTGGTATTCGCACCGTCTGTCCGAGGTCCGACCGATTGGGGCCCTTTCCTTTGAAACGTTGTTTGGCGGTTGGATCTGGTGTCAGTGATGTCGGAGTAGTTGTTCGTTCGACTGTCGATTGATCGCGTAGACTTCCTGCTCGGCCGGTCGGTACCGGGGGGCCTCTCGGGGGTGGGTTCCCCGTGGTGCTGGTGCCCTTGCTCGGTCGTTTCGAGCGCCCTGGTGGCTGCAGTAGGTCGGCCTCTGGTTGTTCTGCCCGTGTGTGTCCTGATTTCGCTTGTAGCCTCCGTTTGGCTCTTCCCTATCGTCTGTGTTCTGTTGTGGTTGGGTGTTCGCGCTTTCTTGGTCGGTGTTGGATTTGGAGGCGGTCCCGTATAGTCGCGTCTCCACTAGCGCCTTCTGTACGATCAGATCCATGATCTCATCGTAGTCGAGATGCTCCTTCCGCACTAGCTTCTCTACGAACGGTGTCGCAAGCATGTTGTCCATTAGGGCGGCCTTAGCCACCTGTTTGTCAAGACTTCTGCATGTGCTCGCCAGCGCCCTTCATCGGTTGATGTAGCTGGATAGGCTCTCGTCCATCCCCTGGCAGACCTTCAGGAGGATACCAGTGGTGTTGTACTTGCCCTGGAGCCTGTAGCGTCTCTGGAAGCTCTCCGCCAGCTCGAGGAACGAGTGGATGGAGCCTGGAGGGATCTCGTAGAACTAGCTCCTCGCTTCTTCGGATAGCGTCTCCTGGAATAGGAAGCACAAAGTTGAGTCCGAATACCTCGTTCCATCCGTGGCGGATCGAAATTCATCGATGTACGTGTGGGGTCTCCGCTTCCGTCGAACCGAGTGACCTTCGTTGTCTTCGCGTTCAGATCCCTGCCCATTTCCAGTATGTGCGCCGAGAACGGGCTGACCTGGGGGGTGAACATCCCACCCTGTCTGGCGAGCTTATCCTTTCATAGGCGCGATACTTCCTCTGCTAGCTCTTCCATCCTCCGAAGGATCAGGGTGTTGTCTGTCGGGGGTGCGGATTCCTCCGCTGGTGTGGGCGTCCGGATCGTTCGGGGGTCAGCCCTGCCGAATGGGTGTTGCTCTTCGGCGTTGGTGGTTCCTTGGATGGGACCCCGCTCCCCTGTATCTGCTGTTGGCTGACGAGCGTATCCAGCCGTTTCTCTAGCCTCTGCCGGACCTGGCGCTCGTGGTCTCTTTCGAACGCTGCCTCTCGCAGCTCCTGGAGCAGGCAATCGATGCATTCTTCGCCGCTCAGTCCGAGGCTGTTGTTCGTCCCCAGCTCCATCACCTGCCGCGCCCGTGCGCTGGGGGGTGTTTCCTTGACGGGTGTGTCGCTGACGTTCGTCTCTTGGATATGCATGTGGGATTTTGGTTGGTGGTTTTTATACGAGGTTTGCAATTTGTAAGTTTCCCACAGACGGCGCCAACTGTTTCTACCGGATTACGCGAGACGTAATCTAGCAGAAGCAAGTACGAGTAATCTCCTCGCATCCGAACGTTCGGGCTGTTCGGATGATCGGGTGCCTTCTCTCTCTTCGGGTGTTCGGGTATTCGGTTTCGGATGTTCGGCTCCAGCTGTTAGAACAATACAACAACAAACGGGGCGGTCAGATGGTCGAGACAGGGGTGGCCTGCTTTCAATGCTCTGATGCCTAAGTTAGAAGATGTATTGGATATAATAGTTAAGCGAACGTGTACGAAAATAGGTTGGGGTATTGAATGCTAGAGGTTAATTGTATTGCATGGAATCGAATATCCTTACCTGTAATAAATGCCTTACTTATATAGGTGGTTGAGATTGTGGCTTTCTTGTGTTCTTCGATGTGGGATGGAGCTGTTTTGCTGTTATATGGTCCGATCATTCAGATGTTCGCTTGTCGGGCGCGTGCCTGGTCGGATGGGCTCGGTCTTGTGGGTGAAGTTGTTGCTTGCTGAGTGGTCTTTCAAGTGGTTGGGTAAGTGTCGATCGCCTGCTTAATTGGGTAAGTATGTTTAATTAACGAACTAATAGTGCTATACTAACAGGCGGATCCAGGATTTGAATATGAGATGGGTTGTATTGTGTGCACAGCTCAAAAAATAATTTAAGGTAGCTTTGAGAAGTAAGACAATTGCTCTTCATGCATTTTCTATTTGCACACCACTGCTATAGGTGAAACATATTTACGTAGATGCTAACTAGAATTTCAAATCAAATTTCTCTGAAAAATGAGCAGATGCTACATCAACAAATAGATAACTAAACTTTCTTCTGCTACCACATGAATAAAATAAAAATTAGACTCACAGTAAGAAGTAAAGAAGAGATGGGATATGATGTTAAGCCATTCAGCTATTGTGTCTACGAGAAATTACCAAGAAACGTCGAAGATTAGAGAAGCAAGATCAAGCCTCATGGAACAACAACAACATGCACAACGACGGAGGAGGAACACTAACGTTAGAGAGAAAGAACTTGCAATGGACAAAGGCTAGGTTGTGAGGATTGATCGGGATTGGACGACGTCTCCAGCAAGAAAAGTTGTAAAGAAAATGGTGTGAGTGAGACACAAGAGTTTCTATACTAATTTTTTTTAACTAACTCAAAAAATAGGGTGGGCTGCAGCCCATCCTACCCTATGGTTGCATCCCCCCTGCTAATGATCGTGATAATCCTAGTCCCGGAGAACTATATCTTCATTTTAAGAAACCTTCTTCTGGTTCCTCGCTGCGTAATCTTCATCTTTTGGGAAGAATCTTGTCATCACGTCATGGTCTGCAGGCTGTTAATGTTATTGAGATACTTTGGAATGCATGGGCGCCAATAGGGTCTTCCAAATCATTCATATTAAAGGCCAAATCGTCTACTCAATTACGGCTCCATCTAAGGAAGCTGCTCAGGCTGTCATTGACCGTGGTCCTTGGTCTGTGGATGGCAGCATCTTTTCAGTTCATCGATGGCCATCTTATCCGCGGTTTGAAGATATACCTCTCCTTTTAGTTTCTTTTTGGATACAGGTTCATGGTCTTGTACTAGATCTTATGACTTTTGAAAATGTTCAGTGGCTGGGAAAACAAGTTGGTCGTGTTATTGATTTTGATCCACTAGAAGAGCAACCAGTGTGGAATGGCTTTGTCAGGATTTGCATTGAGATTGATTCTTGGGCTCTTCTGACCCCGGGTTCTGGTTTGATATGCTTCATGCTGCACCAGACTAGGCTGAGGTGCATTATGAGCGTCTTTCGGATTAGTGTTATCGCTGTGGAAGGCTAGGGCATACTGTGCGTAACTGTAATTGGAATGAACATCCATCGACCCACAAAATGGGAGCCTAGAATGCCATTCAGCAGTTTCACCCTTTTTCACCTCCAAGAGATCATTCGCCAGCTCGTCCTATCTCTCCAACTTTGCATGCAAAACGTAATAGATGGGCTACGCATCCCCCATCTCCGTTGTTGGATATTGAACCTCCTATATCTGTTTTTCCCACAACGGCGATTCAGCCTTCTTCAGTTGGTCCAAGTTATGTTCGACCATCCATAATTAAAGCACCGTCAACTCGTCGTTTATCACCTAGTTTTGAACATTTGGCCACGTCAGATTCACTTGTTTATCCTCTTGTTGCTTCAAGGAAAGGTAAGGAAAAATTGGTGGATTCGGATAGCGATGTTGATGTGGAGATCATCTCGGATAGTGATATTGATGAAGATATGCGCGAGGCCATCACTATCTCTCTGCAGCAGAATGGGACAAATGAGCTTCCACCACCTTTTCATCACCCTCTGGTTATTATCATTGTGTCTACAAATCGGGCTCGGTCCACTTCGAGAACTCCTTTGGATCCAGCTTCTTTACACATACACTTGGCCCAACTGGAAGCCCAAGCTTCAATTCAATCTGGTATGGTCCACATTAATGGTAGTGGAGTCAATTTGGGGCAATCTGGAAATTCTGTTCATATTCCAGCACTAAGCTTTACCATATGTCCTCCAATTTGAGTGTTCTCAACCCAGGAGCTGTTTGAGCCCCTTCAGAATCCTTCATTCTATTTGTCGACTTCATCTGAGGGCCTTGTTGAAGTACCACCTTTGGGTACTTTAAATGTTCTTTCTACTCAGTTTAAACAACTCAACCTTAAGCGGAGATTGCAAAAAATTTGTGAGGAATTACTTCGTTTGGCTAAGCGCATGCGTGAGAGTCCAATGCAATCCATAATGTATTTATTTTTTGTCGCCTAAGTGAAATTTGTTTATTTTATTTAATTTTTAATTTTATTTAATTTTAAAAAAATAATTCACTTAGGCAACGAAAAATAATGTATTTATTTTTTGTCGTTTAAGTGAAATTTATTTATTTTATTTAACTTTTAATTTTATTTAATTTTAAAAAAATTACTTGGGCGATAAAACTAATAGTTTTTGTCGCCTATGTGAATTATTTTTTTAAAAATATGAAAATAAATTTTGGGTAGTTGCTTAAAAATTAATTTAGTGATTATCGAAAAATAAGTAAAAGATGAAAACTATCGTAAAAATTTATTCGTAAACCCATTTCCGAAGTTACGGGTGTTTGTCTTGTCGTAAAAATTGAATTTATCAACTAAATATAAATTTATTGAAATTTGACATAAAAAATTTATATAAGACTAAAAATTTGTTATATATCTACTAATATTGTATGATTTAAGTGTTTGTATGTCTATATTCACTCCACATTAACATTAACGAAATTGAATTTAGACAAATTAAAACAATCGTTGGATATATTCATCATAATATAATATGCAAGTGGATGAATTTTCATTCAAAACGAAATTCATTAAGGGTTTGATCAGTATAGTCAACCATAAAACCGAAATTTCAACGAAATGGAAATGTTGATATACAGATCTTCGTAACTCCGATTTTTGAACCGTCGACACTCACAGTCCAAGAATTGTTTCCTCTATGCCCTCGATGAAAAAAATATGTATTTGATGATGGTATATATGGTCGTGCTCTTAGAGGTTAGATTGTGAAAACTCTACATAGGTGACGAAACTGGTTGATTTTTGTCGTCTATGTACTACTTAGATGACAAAAAATGGGTTTCATTACCTAAGATTTTCCGGGCTTAGGGGAAAGGGTTTAAGGTTTAGGTTTTACGGTTAGAGTTTAGGTTTAGGATATGTTCTTAGACGACAAAATGAAAATATTCGTCGCCTAAGTGCAAACTTAGACGACGAAACATTTGTTTTCATCGTCTAAGCCATTTTTAAGGCAACGAAAATCAATTTTGTCGTCTAAGACATTTCTTAGACGATGAATTTTCTCTCTTTTAGGCGACGTTTTATGTTTCGTCGTCTAAGTACACTTAGACGACTATTTTTGGCTTAGGCAACGAAATATTATTTCATCGTCTAAGTAGTACTTAGGTGACTAAACAGTAATGATTTTGTCAATTACATGGCTTTTTCTAGTAGTGTGCAGAGTAATTTGATGACCACTCAATTGATTTTTTAATCAATTTAGCTAACCTTGGACCTATTGGATGTTTCTACCTTAGAACGCAACTCTTTTGTTTGCATTTCTTATCATGATGTCCATTCTGATTTGCTCCAACAAAGTAATGATTGACATGTCCCTTGCTTCCTTCAAAATAGCATTCCAAGACTCATATAAATTGTTCAGCAACAAATCACACTTCACATCCTCAGAAAAGTAAGCCCTTGACTAATGGACTAGACCTCTATCTAATTCAGCAAACCAATTGAATGCTTCTACATCCTGCATCTTCATGATATCGATATGCCTATCAAACTAAACTTTGGTTGTGGATCCAGTTGTTGCCTACATAGTCTGCTTAAGGCCCTCTCCTGGATGCTTACCCTTAAAATTGTTGTAGAAGTGTGTCACACAATGCCTGTGTTTAGCTCCTGGAAAGTGAAACTTCACTAGCTGCATTGCCTAATCCTTTCTGCTTGTCAAGAATGAATGCATAGCTTTCTGGACTCTGAATCTTCAAATCATACTTTAGCAGCTCCAAAAACCACACCTATGTCTCTTGATTCTTAATTTTTGCCACAGCATATGCAATGGGATATATCCCATTATTTGCATCGATACCAACAACAGTAAGAATCTAGTCTTTGTGGAATTTGTTGGTGAGATGAGTACCATCCGCTACGCCAAAAAAAGTTTTACACAATGGTTTTTGCCCATTGTTTGATATAGGTTTGGGGTGTTATCTATTGAGCTGAGGAGAGAAGCCATATCAGATAATGGACAAAATGTCATTGTGCAAGAAACATCTATCAACGGTTTTTATACAAGAAAAGTATTGTGTGAAGTCCAATTAATCATCGGCATATAAAACATGTTATTGTGTGACTGTTGTACACACAAGTATTTTTACGTAATTAACATTGTTAAATAACAATTGAACAATGACAAAGTCTAAAAAAAATCATAGTTTCTAATAGCTTCTAGAATCAGTTTATGTCTAATTACATGTGGTTGTATTAGAGTCGGACAATGTTTTTCTCAATATTTTTTTTGTTAGACAATATTTTTATCCGATGTTTGTTTTGTACACAGATACAATTGTTCGAGGTATAATTTTGTGCTCAAATATGTGTCAAAATCTATACCATTCATCAAATATGCTTGCCATTCATAATTGGAATCTAAAATTATCCTTGGAATCGGTGTTGTGAAGTGATCATATAGATATATGTACGTATATATACTTTGAGGTTCAGGTAGTTGGTGCCCTAGATTTTGCGGTGAGAAATCAATCACCTAAGGTTATTACTTTATCTATTCTTTGTTGGGTAAGAATTGTAAGATGATGTTTCAAGGAATACTAGCTCTCGTACTTGAAACTTTATTTGATCTCATCGTATATCTTACTTTTAACTTGTGTTTGCCTTTCGATTTTAATCGATCACAGGCAACGATAAATTCCATATGCCCTATTAAAACTTGTCTCTTTGAGCTTGATCATGCGATATTAGTAATATAATTATTTTTGTCTTTGATCATTCCTACTTTGAGATTGCAGAACGTTTGTATGGATAGAAAGACGATTGAGGACTTCGGGTCTTTGTTCCAAATAGAAGTGATATATAGACGCAAACTTGAACATGGGGAATCTCGACTTGTATATACATGAATTGTCACTGGTATGGACGAACATGAGTACCAAGAACGATATCCTGGACAAGAATTCAGAATCGAGAATACCTGAACGGAGATATCACTTCATAAAGTCAACTCCGCAACTCATTCTCTCTGCATACATAAGCATAACTCGTTAGCTAGTTACATGACTACTCCTAATTAATTTGTTTGCTATTAGGTGTGTAATCAGGAAAGCGTCAAGCACGTCTAGGAGAACGATCGTCATACGTCCAAATGGAGTCGAAATAAGTCACATACTCACATAACCAGGCACCTCATAGACGGTAGATCAAGAAGGACAAGAGTTAAACCAAGCAAGTCTGGAAGGAGACGAAAAACAAAAGACACTCTTCCTAGACGTAAATAATTGATATCAGCATGAGCCCCTATACATTTCAAACCTAAACGCATTTTATTGATTAAATTCACAACATGTACATAGTTTATACAGATCCACACCCTAATCCTTACTCAAACAAAACTGAATTTAGACCAAACAAAGCATAACTGTTTCACTCTTCCCCATAACTGTTTCACTCTTCCTTTTTGCATACTCAGCTCAATCTCAACTTCATGAAGCCTCTTATCAGCCAACTCCAATCTAACTTGGACATTAGCACACAATAAAGTCAAATCATCACTGTCAATCTCATACCTCATAAGTCGGATGCATATCACAACCAAAACAGCCCATAACTTCAGGTCCATTTCTTTCCTCTTAATCTCCATCTCTTTTGTTCTTCCAATTTCTTCCTCCGGTATGAATTTGGCTAACACCAATGTCGAAATCACTTGTTGGACTCTATCATTATATGACGGATCAATCCAAAACACAAGTCCACAACGAATCTACATGAAAACACATTATTTATTACCCATAAATATATGCATTTTTTTTTCGCAAAATCACCAAATTCATACCTCAGTTGAAGAACGACCACATCCCCAGTATCGGCTGCCATTGTTAGCACCAATTCCGGAATACATATATATCTCAACCAACCTTCCACATTTACAACATTTTCCTGAGTTTTCTCTAGATCTCAGCATTTCTCTTTCTTTTTATCTCCCTCCCTCTCTCTCTTCTTCTTCTTCTCCGTCAGAAAGAAAATAGAAATTCAGGAAAATTGGTACTTACATTTGAAAGCAAATAGGTGGTCAAAAGGGTAACAATGCCTTGTACTTCATTTTTGGTGGGAAATCTGCGTGGGAGAGATGAGTATTGGCGGGAGCTACGTTTGTAGGGGTAAGAAAGTACTTGTACACTTTCTGTGATGAAAATTATGTGCCACATAATCAACTAAAACAGTGACGTGACAAAAATTACCTGAAATCAGTAAAAAAATATATGTTGTTTTAAGAGTTGGACATTTTAATAGTTTTGACCACCTATATGTTGTTTTAAGAGTTGGACATTTTAAAAATTACCTGACATAGTATATTCGACTATATGGGTGAATTATTTTCTTTATCATTATTGTTTTCTTTTTTCATTTATTTTTGTTCCAAGGAGGTGACCACTGACCAGTGATTTTACCCTTTCCATTTCTTTTGACCAGTTTTGACATAAAGTGGAAAATGAATTAGGAAAGGCAAAGGGTTCCACTGAGAAAAGCAACAGAAGAGGTTTGGCGATGGCGGCGACGTTGTGGCTGTTGAGCGTAGTCCTAACCCTAAGCTTGAGTTTAGTTTTGGTTTCTTCGGTCCGTGGTAACTCGGAATCAGTCGCTTTGTACACGCTGAGGAAAAGCTTATCGGATCCCGGTAACGTCCTCCAGAGCTGGGATCCCACTCTCGTCAATCCCTGCACTTGGTTCCACGTCACCTGCAACCAGGACAACCGCGTCACCCGACTGTATCTATCTCTCTCTATGGCTCTATGCTATCTTTGTTTAACTCTATCTTAATTGGGATTACGTTATGATGCTGTTCACAGTTTCAACTAATTTTAAGTATCAGCAGCCATTTACTCTCTAGGAAATAGAAACCCGAGGTTGCGATTTTATGGTTTAACTCAGACCACCTGTCAACACCACACAATAATAACAGTAATAGTATAGATATTTCTTAGGCTGTTAGCAGTTGACGAATTCGACCTCTTATAGTACCTATGTGCATGGATATGACACAGTTAAGCTGGTTTTTAGCTTTATGTACAGTCTCTGTTACCGAGCGTATCATGTAGTAAAGGTAGTTACATCTAGCTATTACAGTGGAAATTAGGCCTAACGGTTTTATTTTCATTTCGTATATCTATTATATTGTGTAAATACATTTGGTTTGTCTTTCTAGCTGCAGTTGTACATATGTTCTTGCCATGAGGGTGTAAATATAAAGATTGAAACGATAACATGTGACTGCAAATCTAACTAACTCGGTTTTATTTTTTGCTTCTGTATCTATGGGTGGGGCAGGGATGTGGCATCGCAGATCATGATATATTCTTTTTGATGAAGTAACTGTGCTAATTTTTTCTCCAAAGATTTTACTTTATGTTGCAATTGATTGTGTGATTTTGATATTTTGGGCAGGGATTTAGGTAACTCAAACCTCTCTGGACATCTGGTACCTGAACTTGGGAAACTAGAACATCTTCAATATCTGTATGGTTTATCCCTTCACATTTTCCCTCATTTGTGTCCTGGGTTTATTGTAAACCTTGTCCTTTACTACCCACCTATATTCTTATGGCTGAGCCTTATATGTGATCCTCAGGGAGCTTTACAGAAATAATATTCACGGGACTATTCCAGCTGAGCTCGGTAATTTGAAGAGCCTCATTAGCTTGGACTTGTATAACAACAACATATCAGGCACCATTCCTTCTTCATTGGGGAAATTGAAATCACTTGTGTTTTTGTGAGTTACTTTACTATTGTGATGTTTTTGTATTTGTCCATCTATTTTCTTGGTGTGGCGGTGATTCATTCGGTAACAAATTTTCATTTGCCTTTGCAATAGTTAAAATTTTTGGGAGTTGTGCGTGTTTCACAATTTCAACTTTTTAACCAATGGGTTACTTAGATAGTTAGATTAAGGTGGACAAGTGGTGGGCTTGTATCAATTTATTAGCTATCTGTCTATACCTATGCACATAATTAGACTAATTTTAGAGAATTTTAATGTTTTTGTCTTATAATTGCTTGGTGTGGCAGGCGTCTTAATGATAACATGTTAAGTGGTCCAATCCCCAGGGATCTTGTTGGTCTTACAGGCCTCAAAGTTGTGTGAGTGCTTATTGATCTATTCTCTTATCCCCCTGTTTAGACTCCTGCAGTTGTCATGTTCAGTACAAGTGCTTGACAGTCATTAAATTGTCAATCTCTCTAGGGATGTATCGAGCAATGATTTGTGTGGAACAATTCCTACAAGTGGACCTTTTGAGCACATTCCTTTGAACAAGTAGGCCATTTATATTCCTTACCACGTTCCCCCTATTTCTAAGCTTTCTTCATTATTTGATCTATTTGTTTTCTCCATCAAAATAACCAAGGATACATTCTTTGTTAATTTATCCTCCAATATTCATAATTGGTTAATGCTCTCCTTTTCGACACCCTAATTATAATGAAAAGATGTTTAGTATGTGCTTAACCATCACAAAAAGGAGTTTGGTGGCTTCACATTACTGGTTGCATATGGACTGCACATGTTTGACCTCAAAACCTTTTAGTTTAGTTTTCATTATTTGGGGTTTCTTTATGTTGAGTCAAGTTGCCTTATTTACTCTCTCTCAGCCTATGACAGGATACACAGTACAATCGTATGTTTTATTTCTTCTACATATTTGAATTATTGGTGTTCTCAAGCATTTTCAATTCAAAGGAAGTCCAAAGTTCATTCTCAAGAAATGATATGCGGATCACGAAATGAAATAGGTAATGGTATACAAGTTTGCATTATAATGAGATGATGGTTACGTTGGATTATCCAACACAAAACATGTGATCAAATGTGAGTAATTTGGAGCTGATTACCGGCTATCACAAAGTTAAAAGATATATTCCATGACAACAAGTTTTAATTGCTTGTCTTTCAAATTTGAAGTGATCCCTTGGAATGGACGAAATCAATTTCTTTTGTACATATGTATATACATACGTGCGTGTGTTGCTTGCTACTCAAGTTTAAAGGATCATCATATGAAATAATTTTCAAAAGTGTGCTGTATTCCTTATTTATTTCTGGTATGATTGGTGAAACAAATCTGTGCTGGTATGCCATTTCACTGCTGGTAGGACTGAGATCAGTGCCCTTGTATATGCTGTTTCCAGCTGCTAGTTCTCTTTTTGTGGCTTTATGTTATAATCTTAATTTTGTGTGGTGTAGCTTTGAGAACAACCATCGACTTGAAGGTCCGGAGTTGTTGGGGCTTGCAAGTTATGACACCAACTGCTCTTGAGAAAGGATGTAATCATATGACTGCTTTGAACTAGATATTGTACTCTCTAATGGGATTGCCGTATATTCAATCCATCATATGACAAATCTGTATATTTGATAAGATTATTGGCGTTGACACTGGAATGGTATCTGTATCAGTATCATTGTGAGTTTGGTATAATATGTTGAACACACTATTTAGTAAGTTTTGTATAGATTTGTCTACATTGCCTGCGTGTATGTTCATCGTAAAAGTTGGTGTCTTTGATCATTATTTCCTCCATCCTTGAAGCAATCATTGAATATGATTAACCCCCCAGGTTCCATGTAATTGAGTTGAATTTTTCCTGTTTACAGCCTTGCTAATTTACTTTGTAGTGATTGATGCTTCTAGACTGTTTTATTGATAAAACAAGCTAATTTGCTTCAATGTATAAATAATGCATTTTTGCATTCACCTTGTTAATCTGGTTTGGTATTGTTGCCAATTTACTATAGGAATTTTTTTAGTGTGAACTTGCCAAATTGCTACTCTAACTTGGTGTCTGTACATCAAATTAGGCAACAAATTTAGCTAAGTTGTTACCCTAACATAATTTTTTTATTAAGGTTTTTTATGTTTCTTTGTTTAAATTTATAAAGGCATAATTGTCAATTTGTTATCCTAAGAATGACCCTTGTGTCAATTTCTTACCCTAAGAATTTTTCTTGCTAATTTACTATCCTAGATTTTCGAAACTACCTAATTTGTTACATATACATTAAATTAGGCAAAATATTTAGTCAATTTGTTATTATAGGTTTAAATTTTTTAATAATTTTTCATGTTTTCTTTTTCGTCCAAATTAATAGAATAGATGATTTGGAGTACCAAAGTACTTTCAAATGTTTTTTAATTTGATGAATAAATTGATGAAATTCAAGTAATTAGACAACAAAGTAACAAATTGACAAGTTTATAAATCTGATAGAACTAGAGTCGAGGAGAAAGGAAAACGAGGGAAAAGACGACTAAAACAAATTCATTGATTTCTTGATGCTATCTCTAAGCTACAGCCTTTAGCATATATAGCCAGCACTTATGACTACAAAAGTACGATTGGGCTACAAAGAGTAAATGAGCCACTAAACAAAAGTACTACTGGGCTAACAAAATGCAATACGAGTTTTAGTGCTATCATTCCCACCCCCTTAAGAGTGTGGTTGTCCTCAGACATAGAAATCGGGGAATCTAGTGGCCATGTCATATGCGTCTTCCTAGGTAGCTTCCTTTTCTGGAAAACCAGTATACTTCACAAGCCAGGTGGTGATGTCTTGGTTTCTTTTGCGAGTCACGCCCATGTCCAGTATGGTCTCTGGAATCCAAACAGTTTCTCCATTGTCATCAAAGGGGGGAAGTGTAGTGATTGAAAGTGGAGCAGAGCCTATTCAGCCCTTCAACAACGAGACATGGAAGACGGGACAGAGTTTACACTGTGGGGGAAGCTTCAAGCGATAAGCTACCTTGCCGATTTTTGCCTCAATTTGGAATGAACTGTAAAAACGAGGAGCTAGTTTCTGATTCGGGAGGAGCTAGTTTCTGATTCGGGCGGGTGAGCAGTGACTTCTGGCGGTATGCATGGAACTTGAGAAAGACCCAATCACCGACGGCATATTCACGATCAGTACGGTGGAGGTCGACTTGCTGTTTCATTCGATTCTGAGATAGTAGCATATTGGCACGAAGGGACCAGAGCAGAGCATCATGGGTCAGTAAAGTAGAATTCACTGTCTCTACCTTTGTTATGCTTGGGACATAACTGTGAATTCTAGGTGGTGAGGTCCCGTAGAGTGCTTGAGATGGACTCATTTTGATAGTGGAATGAAATGTGGAATTATACCACCATTCAGTCCAGTGGATGAGAGAGCTTCATGTGGTTGGCTTGTCCATAACGAAACAGTGGAGATAATGCTCGAGGCATCGATTGACAACTTCTGTTTGGCCATCCAATTGTGGGTGATATGCTGAGCTTCGGCATAGCTGAGTGCCTTGAAGAGTGAAGAATTCTTCCCAAAACTTGCTAATGAAGATGGGGTCGCGGTCACTGACAATGGACCGAGGCATGCCATGAAGACGGAACACCTCTCTCATGTAAATTTCGCAATCTTTGGAGCAATATATGGATGTGTGATAGGGACAAAATGACCATACTTGGAGAGGCGGTCTACTACCACCAGAATTGCATCGAATCCATTGGATTCCGAAAATCCATCGATGAAGTCCATAGACACATCGAGCCAGACATTTGCAGGAATAGGCAGTGGGTTAAATAGTCCAACAGATTATTGTGTCTCATACTTCTGGCGCTAACAAGTATCGCACTCAGCTATCAATGTCTTAATATCACTCCTGATACCAGGCCAAGAAAACCATCTGCTCAATCTCTTGTATGTAGGTAGATAGCCTGAGTGTCCAGCTTCTATGGAGCTATGGAACTCCCAAAGCAGTTTGGAACGCCAAGAGGATGAAGATGGAACATAGAACCTGTCTTTATACATGAGTTTGTTTTTGGTCATAGTGAAACTCTTTCTGGTAGGTTTGTTATTGTTAAGGGCTTGCATTATGGATTGTGCTTCCTAGTCATTGTCACAGGAACGTTGAAGTTGTCTGGATGGCACAGACCTCGTGTCTCCTAGAAAGTATGTCTGGTACCGTGTTGAGATGACCAGCGCGGTATGTAATCTTGTAGTCATAGCCGAGGAGCTTCACGAGCCACTTATGTTGAGCTAGTGTGCTTATCCTTTGATCAAGGAGATGCTTCAATGTTTTATGATCGGTAAGGATGTTGAAGGAGTGGCCTAGTAAGTATGGTCTCCATTTGTCGATGGTGAAGAGGATAACAAGCATTTCTTTCTCATATGTGGACAAAGCTTGATTTGTGGGTGACAATGCTTGGCTTAATTAGCTAATGGGGTGCTTGTTTTGGGAAAGTACTGCTCCCATGCCAAGGCCGCATGCATCAGTCTCAATTGTGAATTGCAAGGAGAAGTCCGACAAGGCCAAGACGGGTGCCATGGATAGAGCATGTTTCAGCTGATCAAAGACTTCTTTAGAGGCATGACTACATTGAAAACAGTCCATCTTAAGCATGTCGGTAAGAGGCTTAGCGATGATGCCGTAGTGTTGGATAAACCGTCGATAATATCCTGTAAGCCAAAGAAAGCCACGAAGAGCTTTGAGAGAATTAGGTTTAGGCCATTCCCTGATTGCTTGAACTTTAGATGGATCAACTGAAACTCCACTCTCTGTAATCACATGCCCCAAATGAGCAATTGGATAACTTGACACGCAACTGATGTTCCTTTAATACCTCAAAAACAGCCACAATATGTTGTATATGTGTTTTAAGGTTAGGACTATAAATCGATATATCATAAAAAAAAAACCAATACAAACTTAAGAAGCATGGACTTAAACACTTGATTCATAAGTGCTTGAAACGTCGAGGGCGCGTTGGAGAGACCAAATAGCATGACGAGGAACTCGTAGTGGCCATGGTGGGTGCGGAATGCGGTTTTGTGGATGTTCTCATCATTCATGCAAATTTCATGATACCCCGATCTTAAATCGAGTTTGGTGTAGTAGCGCGCTTCGTGTAACTCATCCAAAAGTTCATTAACATGAGGAATCGAGAAACGATCCTTGATTGTCACAGCATTCAGTTGTCTATAATCAACACAGAAGCGCCATGTCTGGTCCTTCTTCTTGACCAGGAGAACCAGTGAGGAGTATGAGATCGTGCTTTGCCAGATGTGACCCTGTGCCTCCATATCAGCCACTTGTTTCTCAATTTCAGCCTTTTGAGAATGCGGATGCCTGTAAGGTCGTGCATTAACCGATATAGCATCACGTAATAGCGGTATACGATGGTCTATTGCACGTTGGGGAGGTAAGGTCGTCAGAGCCTCAAAGAGACAACTGTGCTTCCCCCATCAGAGCCTCAAAGAGACAACTGTGCTTCGTTAACAACTGTTGAATTTGAGGCAGAGTATGGACTGCTTGGGCCACTTTAGGAGAGGATAGGAAATTAGGGACCGACGTGGGCTTGTCTAGTGTGAGCAATGATGACAGAGCTGGGATTGTGGATTGACGGCCCATAGGTGTAAGGCCTTTGAGGATTTGGCATTGACCATCCACGACAAAGACCATGACCTTGGCTAAAATGTCCCAACCGATTAATCCCAGTCTCGAGCCACTGTGCTCCGAGGACTAAGTAACAATCTTCAACCTGTAATAAGAGAAACGGACTGGTGAAAGAATAACCCTGTATATCCACCTTGACCTTACGGACCTCCCCGGTGACTGACTGTGATGAACAACCAAACTCGACAACAAGTTGTTTTGGACAGTAGCTAGCTCAACACAAAAGCTAGATTGAAGAGTGTCGACGGAGGTTTGTAGCTCATCCTGTTTTTGAAACAAATATTCCACAGATGACCTGAGATCTGGATTGGACGGCTCCGGTAGGTTAGAGGCCGATATGGGTAGTGTGACAGTCGCCGAAGGAAGAGGTGGTACCATGGCAAAAGTAAAGGGTTGGGAGGGTGGGATATCATAAGGCCTCATCGGCCTGGCTGTGATACCAAATTAATAGATCCAAAGTTGAGGAGAAAGGAAAATGAGAGAAAACACAAGTAAAACAGATTCATTGATTTCTCGATGCCATCTCCAAGCTATAGACTTTAGCATATATAGCCAGCACATATGACTACAAAAGTACGATTGGGCTACAAAGAGTAAATGGGTCACTAAACAAAAGTACTACTGGGTTAACAAAATGCAATACGAACTTTAGTGCTATCAAAATCTTAGGGTAACAAATTGACAAGAAAAATTCTTAAGGTGGAAAATTGACGATTCCTAAGGTAACAAATTTGCAATTAAGCCATCAATAAAATAGTGAATTTAGAACACCAAAGTATTTTCAAATGTTCAGATTTTAATGAACAAATTTACGAAATTAAATTAATTAAACGAAAAGGTAACAAATTTGCAGTTTTTACAAATCTTATGGTAGTAGAGTTGCAGCAAAAAAATTTATGATAGCAAACTAGCACTAAAGATAATTTTTAGGGTACAATTAAGCTAACTAGTTTCATTGCTAGGTAACTGCTAAAGGAACAAATTAGGTGAAACTGGATATGTAAGCAATTGTACTGAATACTAATTGCAAAACAAAGCACAACAAATTTGAAGAGTTCTAGTGAGAATGCAAGTGACGGCAGGTGCATAAAGTTCAACCTTCCTACTCTACCCTAAGCACAAAGAAATGCATTGCAAATCGGACTTCGTCTACCTCGAGTTAGAAATTAGTGACCTGCTCAAGCTTCCGAGACAAGAAAAATTTGTAGCGTCCTCTACCACTTGATTCAATTTCTTCAGTCTTCCTCTTTGATGTAGTAACACCAAAGTTACTTAGTTTCAGTTGCCGCTTTCCATTAGAAATGCTAGAACCATCTTCATCCATTGATTCCCATAAGACTTCAGCAATGTCATTGAAATAAGGAGTACATGTGCCCCAGCTGAAACGAACCAATGATGGGAATCCAAATACCGAGTGTTTGTGATGTTGCAACCAGGCCTTGGTTTCGGGGTCTCCAGGATATCCAGAACCAAAATCTTTGTGCAAATCTCCAGCTGTTTCATCAAGCACCCACTCCCTCAAGGCTCTGTCCCTTGTGACTTTTGCTGCTATGCTAGCTCCACTAACAACTGGGTAGAGACTATCAGCCTTCTTTGCAACCACAAATGTGATACCAGGAAATCTGTCAGACAGTTTAATCCTATACTTCTCAGTATCCCCCACTGTATCCACATAAACCTCAGTTAGAAGAACCCCCATGTTTAATACCTTTGTGATAAGGCCGATTGCAGAGTTGTGTGATATTTCATTTAGGTTTATCTTGTTCTTCTTTAGCATTTTTGCTGAAAGCTCTCTGGGATCTATGATATCAACCGCCCACCCAAGGGACTCATCAGCCTTTAGACTCTCAAATAATTCCTCTCTTTTCTCTTCTTTTAGTGTTTTTGAATCTGCAAAGTTCAAAGAGGAGAGAGTTTTCTCATATGAGCGAGCACAGTACAAACATCCATACACCATTGGCCCTAGAACAGGGCCTCGGCCAGCTTCATCTATGCCCATGATGCAAGGCTCTGATGCCCATTGGGGAAGTGCAGCCTCATATCCCATTCTTCAACAATTTCCACTACTTTGTTTCCCAGTATCGGTGCTTTGTTGTTTCCTGAATAAATAAAAACATTTACTAAATATAGTGCCTAAAATCACACCAGTTACTAAATCTTAATTTTTCAGAAGAATGAGAGTGGAAGCTTGTATAAAGCTAATTCACAACAAACTAGTTCAAACAGCTAAACATTTACAAATCTCGCTTAGCGACAGAAAGAAAGAACGAAAAAAAAACAGTTCCATTCTTATAAAGTCTCTCGCTACTCCTTTCCTTTTTCCCTACACTTAATGGAAACCAAATGCCAACTCCTAATGGCAGAACGATTCGGTCACTACTCGTTTGGGTGTTTACTCCATTCCATCCCTCCACCATTCCACTAATTTAACCACAACTTAGCAGCTATATATCATAGTCATCTAACACAATTAAGCAAAAACAACATAAAGGGACCTCATTCCACAACTAATCCATATAATCTCTTCACCTAAGTATGCACCCGAACAAGTGAATGATGTAGACATTATATTTCCATTCTATGGCTACAGTATAAAATTACAAGGGAGTAGCAAGAATCGAAGCTCCTTACCCCGTCAAAATTCGAAGAAAATAGCACCGCCCACTCTCGCTCGTCGTTCGTCGTCCGAGTGCCGCGGACCAAATACGCTTGGCGGAACAGCCACCGAGAGAAGGACGATGAAGACGTCTCTAATTCTCGCGACCTAACATCTCAATTAATCCCATTGGGCCAAGAACCAGAATTCTCTAATAATTCTCATTATAATTACTAGCCTTCCTGCACGCGCATATGCGCGTGCGAAAGGCGTCGCGCTCGCGCGTGCGACTTATCGGTGACATATTTAAAAGTGTGCAATTATATCGTCTTCACTTAATTGGCCAAGTTCATTACTCACGACAGATACTATCGTACATTTTCAGGCCCATCTCTATTATTTGAATACTGATCTATTGAGATCTCTATTATTCGAACACATATCTAATTGAGATGTGAGAAGAATTACCAATGATTGATGATAAAATTTGTAAAATAATATTAGCCTACTTCATATTAAGTCAACACTATGTAAAAAATAATCAATCACTGATAATAAATGCAGTGTCAGTGCATATGAAAATAGAACAAAAAACACACGAATAAAAACTATAAAAAAAATAGCAAATTTTTTAATTATGTTGACGTCAATATGTCCAACGAAGTCCAACCACATTAATCATCATGTAGAACGACTTGTTACTCCAACTACAAATAAAATATAGGAGAGTTAAAACAAATGAATAAATGGTCACATATATGTATATGTTGAACACGAATGCGTTACGTAATTACCTAATCAATTTGTCCTAAAATTTTACGTTGTTTGTAAAACTGTAAAAGATATAAAATAACTTTTAGTAATTTTCAAATAAATTTATGTTGATCATCAACACAAAAATCAACAAACCCAATCAGAATTTAGCATAAGCCTTTTAGTAATTTTCAAATAAATTTATGTTGATCATCAACACAACAATCAACAAACCCAATCAGAATTTAGCATAAGCAAAGAGGGAGAGGAGAGAATTAGAAGCAGAAGAAGAAAGAAGGAAACGTGTTACTTGTGAGAGGAGAAATTTAAAAAACAAAAAAGGAAGAAGAAGAAGAAGAAGAAGAAGAAGAAGAAGAGATTAAAGGTTAACGTGCAATGCAGGGAAAAACAGAAAGAGGAGCATCAAAGTTTTAAGAGGTGGATCTTGCACGGCACAGATTCCTAGAGAAGATGATGATCCCTTCTCCAATCCTGGTTTCCTTGCCTTTTGCCGTAATTTATTCCATTTTCTGTCTTTAATAATTCTTCTACTTGTTCTTCTTCTACGTTTTTGAATTCCCTCTCCCCATCTCTCTCTCTCTATCTCCCTTCATTGTCGACATCTTCTGTGAGCTCTAATCTTGCGTCTTTGATCGAGTGTGACGTTGAATTCATAAGGTGAGGAGCTCATTTTCACCAGAATTATGCTCCAAATTGCTCGTTTTTTTCATTATAAGTTTGTATGTGATCTTGTTTGTTCCGAGAAATTGTGTTCTCGGATTTGGTGCTATACCAATTTCGAGGGTGTTTGTGAATTTTTCTTGAAGTGGAAAATGCAGGTTCATCTGATTAATTCTGTTTATCTTCAAGATCTTAAAGCTCGTTCGAATCGTGATTCTAAGAGCTTTTTAATTATTAATTTTGGCGTGCATACTTTAATTATTATTTTTAAAAATGTCTGTAAGCATGGATTTGCGATAGTGTATATAGTTTTGGATGTTGTGGCAGTGTTGAATTGAGCCTTTTGTGTTCTGCAGTTCAAGTTTCGTCATGCCATCTAAAGTAATGGACCTAAAGGGCTTGTCGTCTTCATCGTTCTTCTCTGATGATGTATGCTTCCCGAATGAGGTCAGTGCATTACTGCATTTGCGTACTTCAGCTTGCAAAGTGCAGTCAAAGAACAATGCTGTTCTAGTTGTGTACATTATTGAAAATCTTATGTATGATTCTGTATTTACTCCATTTAAAAAAAAAACTTTGGCAGAGCCAGATTGGGTTTTGGAAGTCAGACAACATGCCTGATAAACATGGTTAGTACTTAGTACCATCAATTTATTACTGATCTTACCGTTTTTGTTTTAATTCTTTATCAATTATCCACCTCTCCTCTCTGACAAAGTGTGAAACAGTTAACCTTGTCTGTTTTTTTTCCCGTTCCTGTTACTGTGTCTAGACAGTTGAGAGTTTCGGTCTCTTTACTTTTCTGTTACTGTAAACTTCTACACTACAGTAAATGATAAATATAGATTCATATAAAATAGGTTTGTATCACATTGCATACAGAAATTGTGTCATATCAGTTTAAAATGGACTGCAAACATGAAACATTTTGGATGTAGAAGTGCTAGCATATTCTTAATTCTTGTAAAACTGATACAGGAAAGCTGATCGAATAGAGTTTCTTCTTATTTGTTGACGTCGGTCTCCATGAGTACAATATGTATAGAAGTTATTGAATTATATTAAGCTGTTAGCTCAATGCACTACTTGCATAGTGCTTATGCAAGTACAAAGTTGCCAAGTTTTGTCAGTATAAATTTCACCTGGTACAAAAAAGAACCTGAAAAAAGGATTTATTATCATTTTATCACGATAGTTAATTTTGTTTATAGTACTGATTAAGTGTATATTCTTAATTGTAAAACAGCTGCTAAGAAGTTACTCGCATCATCATCTTTGGAGAAGTGTCAGACGGTGAAATCTCTAGATCAGTATAGACTGCCTTACGAACAATCGCTCTCTTCTTAACTTCTTCCTCCCTGGCTAGAACACGCTCCAAATTCCTCAAGTTGATAATCTCTGAAATTTTCAGGTTACTCAAGTTTAGGTACAACCTCAAGCTTAAAACTAATAAACAATTAACATAACAAAGTAACTACCAATGAGACTTCCACACCTATCTGAGCAGCCTCTAAAAGCATCTCTTCCTGGCTCATCCTCTTCTCTTCGCCTTCCTTCTTTCTCTTTATCGGCTAATGTAACAGAAGAAAAAGTTTGATCTTCATTACATACACAAATACACTATCACAATTCGGTGTATAGCCAACAAAAGGAAGGAACAAATACTCACCCTCATAGTCGCTTGCAAAGCAGCACGATTAGCTTCTCTCTCTGCTTGCCTAACAACTACAGCAGTCCTCGTAGATTTCCTCACATGATGATGCCGCGATTTCAACAAAGATTTCAACAAAGATTTCTGCTTTTCGTCCTTGGCATTGTCTTCTATCTTCGAAAGCACTTTGATCTTCTTCATCTTCTTGCTCGACTGCTTCCCCGGAAATATCATCCGCTTCTTCGTCTTTCTGTAAACCAAACTACACATGAATAATCTCATTCCCAGTCAACACAACAATCAACAAACCCAATCAGAATTTAGCATAAACTCACAAAATACAAACGGGATAGGATCGATACCTACTACCTTTGTCGCAAGCCGTTGTTCTACAACGTGGAGAGATCCGGGCAACATCGCCACCTACCTCTGTACTGCCCAATTCACTCCCTTCTCAGCCAAAATCTCCTCTCTGGGCCTAGCTGTGACCCCACCACCAACTCCTCCACCACCTCCGCCACTGCCTCTTGCCCATCGATCAGGCTCAGGACCCGATACCACCACCACCGAGCGAGCCATAGCGGTTCTAGGGGGCGACCCGAATCGAAGGAAGTCGTGGGCTTCGTGGGATGAGGCTCCGGACTCGGAGGCGGACGGTGAGAGACTACCCAGGGCGGAGCAAAAAATGGTTCTCTTTTGACTTCAAAGAAGAAGAAGAGAGAAGGAGAAAGAAGAGATTTTGGGTAATGGTTTCGTAAGGAGGCAGCAATAACAATAGAAGGAAGGATGGGTATAATAGGAATTGACAATGTTCTACCTCCAACTGACCTAAACTTCTCCAAAACTGCCATAAGCTTCATTGCCTTAATTAATAGAGATTTATCTATATTTTTTTGAAAGAATACTATTTTATTTATCGAAGAAGAGAGTTTGTTTCCTATTTTACTGTTTCTTTCTTTTATATCATTTTTTCTTTGACAAAATTAAATTAAGGAGAAATTATCTAAAAATTTGAAAAGAGACAATTTTTTTTTAAAAAAAAATTAACTTATGACACCAAGGTAAAAAATGTCCAATTTATGACACATTTTTTTCCAAAAAAACTTAGCTGAAATGTCCAGTAAGTTATAAAATCCATTTTTTTCTGACAATTTTGCCCTTATTTCCTCATTTTTTGCTGGGAAAGTAACTCTCTCTCTCTCTCTCTTTGTGATCGCGATCGTGATTCAGAAATCGCCGCAACAAAAACTCTGTTCGATCTCGACGTCATACAAAATTTCAAGCGTTGTAATTTTCAAATCTCTGTCTATCTATCTCACTAATTCGTTATCTCTCATCATCTCTGTACAGAAATTGAATAATTCATATGTTCAATTCTGTTGTACATCCAATTTTCACTCTACTTTTCTATATGATAGACGATTTAAATTGTTGTTGCACGAATCTGTTTCCATTTGTAGTTGCATTAATCGATTTCACGGTAGTATTGATTACTTTGCTCCTCAAACTATATGCTTTTCGCTATCGAAATCTACTTAATTACGTTTGGATCTGATTTTGGTTTAAAAAAAATACGTTTTAGTATATGTTAGAGTATCTATCAGAGTATCTGTCAACGTATCTGTTTGAGTATCTATCTTTGTATCTGTCTGAGTATCTATCAACCTATTTATCTGAGTATCTGTCTGAGTATCTATCAGAGTATCTGTCAACCTATCTATCTGAGTATCTGTCTGAGTATCTGTAACTCTATTTATTCTGTTAAAAGTATTAGACCTTACTGTCAGTTAACCAAAGCATTTACATGTGTTTCTACAACTCTTCTGAAGCTATATTTAATGGCAACAACACCTTCTTCAATCATTGTGAAATATATTCATGGTTGAGAAGGTGTGATGGATATTTTGAGTGATGATATCACATTTGCTAACATTGTGGATATTGTCCGTCAACGATTCAAAACACTCAACAACTCAGTCTTGACGTACAAATACTGTATCCCACCAGAGGATGAACATATTTTCCTGGAAACTGACTGTGACTTGTTTTTGATGATGCTTTCTATCCAAAGACTCAATTCCAAATATATTGAGATCAGAATCACTGAACTGAATGAGGTAGAACATCCAAAAACTCATTTGAATATCTATTTGAATATCTGCTGCAATAATATGTCAAGCTAAAATATGTATATGTTTCCTCTTTCCAGTAAACAGCAAACATCAGTTTCAACCAAATGGCGGTCTGTAGTAATCATAATAAAAACTCAGGCCAGGATGTGCAGATGGATGGCTTCTTGAAAATAAATAATGTTGCAGATGTTGGTTTTGGATACTTTCGAGAAGAGGGGACAAATGATTACTTGAAAAAACCATAGGCTAAATTTATACAAGAAAAATGGCAGAAATTCTTAGGCGGGGTGACTGAGTTCAGGCTGAAACTCAGAAAGTACTCAATCGAAAGTGGATTCAAGTTTACATATGAGAAGAATGAGCCCACACGCGTAAGTGTACATTGTAGATACAAAGGGCGCGATAAATGTAATTGGTTTGTGAAGGTAAGACTATTCCGTGTGAATGAATTATTTTACATCATTGAAATAAACAATAATCATACATGCAAACAAAAAGTCCAGAAACAGACCAGTGAGATGATGAGATCTTTTATTGTCAGGTATGATACATTTTTCTAACATCACTAGCTAGCTACTTCTCAAAAAAAAAATTGGTGTCTAAAGATATTGTTTTCTATACTTGAAACTTATCATTTATTCAATAATTGACCTCCTATCACCAACCGAGAACCTAAAACCGATTTACGCAACACATATGATTATAAGACTAATGATAAATGCAAAAACCGAGATAAATACCCATTGAACGACTCACAAATTCCATTCCCAATTTACCTTGAATTACTACTCAAGCTACATAATCCCCTATATAACAGAGTTGGTCAACTGTTCATTTGAACAGTTGATTCACGTGCCGTCTCTCAGACTGTTCAAATGAATAGTACTATTCATTTGAATAGTCCCTCACGTGGTGTCTTTTCTTCTTTTCCTCTTTCGGTATCGTCGTTCAATCACTTTTTTTCGAATCCGGTTCAGTGTTGACTTCTCTGAGCAAAACCCTAAAGTTTTCTTTTGATTTGCGATCCTTAGCCATTTCCTTTCGATCTTCGATTCTTCCCTGCAGAGGTCGGCGGAGCACCATCCTCAGCCATTTAATTTCGATCTTCGATTTTTCGGTGCAGAAGTCGGCGGACCACGAATCTTATCGAGAAAACTTCTTTCTTCTTATCAGCAGTGGGTATAACAACTTCTTCCCTTATTATCAATTGTTTCCCTGTGCCTGCGATACCCATAGATCATATCCAATTATATGCGCATTAAGAGTTTTGTGTCTTTTTCGCTTTTTCGATCAACCTGCTTATGTAATCTATCGCTTTGTTTTGTGGACCTTCATGCATCCATCAACAAAATAACCCGTCAGTGTTGGATTACAATATGGATGCCAGTCCTGCGTTTTGTAATTTGGGTGTTTTACCTATTTCTAATTCATTGTTTTGGATTACAATATGGATGCCAGTCCTGCGTTTTTTAGTTTGGGTGTTTTGGCTATTTCTAATTCGTTGTTTTGGATGTTTTCGGTTTTGATGTCAGAGGGTGTGTGCTGTTTGTGAAGTTGATCGAACAGGCAAAACCTCCTGCTTTTGATCTACCAGCTTTTGATTCTGAACGGTCTGCCTTGAAACTTAGGTAATCTTCCTCTTTCGTTTCAGACCGCAAGACATGCAATTGTTGATGTATACTAATATGCCCAGGTCACTCGGTCATGCAATTATGGTCCTTATCATTCTGACTCCCAATTGAATCTCCATTAAAAAGCAAATGTTGCATCCTATTTCACAATATGGATAAATTAAAAATGACATGGAGAGATCAAATGTTTCCACTGCATCTACGACTTTTAAAAAGAATCAGCTTCGTGGGTGCTGCGATGCAGGGCCTTGATAGATAGTTGTCAAACTGTTCTTTACATTAAATAGACATCAAGTGAATACAATATTTCATGTTTGTGTTAGTTAGGTGGCAAAAATAATTGGTCATGATGTTTCTGTCTCTGTCCCATGTTGTTTTAATTGACGGTATTGCTGTTTGATTCAAGTTTAGGACAACTTCTCAATTCAGTCTTCTATTCTTTATGCCTTTGCTTGCATTTTCCGATATTAGAGATCAACAATTTGAGAAAAAAGCAGTTAATTGATAAGTGGACAGGTACAATTTTGAGTGGATCAAATTTGGGTTATTTTGTGTCGGACCACTTTGTGATCCAAATTATCTTTGTGAAACTATATGAGCCGTGATGTGAGTTTCGTTTGAATCTATAGTGTAGTTGATTAAAACTTTTCTTTGATTGGGTATTATGTGCTGTGATAGAGAAGATGAACTGGGTATTGTTGCCAACAACATCAAATAGGATGCCAACGATATGAGGAAAATTGGTATTGATTAGGAATAAAGATGTGTCAAATAAATATGCATTAATCATCTTTGTTGACACATCAGGTAAAAAAAAATAATTTCGTTGGCCAATGATATGCAGTCTTGCGATCCTTTTATCTGACACAATGATCCTCGCACAAAAATATAATTGATAACCACATGCCAAATTTATTAGGTTCTTAACTGTGAATCTGATTTGGCATTTTTCCTGATTTTCTAATGTTCTTTTTACCAAAATCAATTACATCCTATCGCATATTTGCTTAATTCTGAGGAATTGCATTTTTCATAAATTCAATCTGCTTACATCTCTTCATTCTGTGCATGTAGAGTGTGGTAACCTTTATTTCAATTTATGTTTTGTTCTTCATTTTATTCCTTTCAAAGTTATGTTGATTATGTCATAAGGATTTGGCAGAGTTATCTGTGGCATGCCAAGGATTATAGATGGTTTTGTTCATTTAGTTTCGTAATTTATGTGTTGTGAATATGTTCTGTTTTTATGCTTCTGTGTTTTGAATATCTTCTATTTTCTCCGCCTTTGTTATCCTATTTGATTAGAAGGCGAGATTCCTGTTTGTCCTGTTTTACATCCCCCAGGACGATCACGCTGCTTTTCACTCTCTGTCTCACACTTACTTCGTCTTCAGGTACAGGTTCTCTCTCTTTTTTGATTTTTCTTTTACCTTTCTTTCTACAAAATCATATTGGTGTATATTTGTGCTGATGTTTGAGGTTTTGAGTGATCTAAAATCTTAATATGTTGAATGAAAGTGATGTGCAGATAAAAATTAGTTCTGTGCACCAAATATGTTGATTTAAGAAAATTCATTGCAATTTTCCATGTCTGCATTTGTTTTAAAAGATTGAATCCTAATCTTAGGGGATAATGAGTCACCTCTCTTACAAAACACAGAAGGAGCCATATTCATTGAGTCGATTTCGTCTTCCAGTAATATGTTATCGTTTGTTTATGGCATACATGTGTCGTATGTATCATCTGTACGAAATGAAACGTTATTGGGAACATTCATTCTATCATGATAGCATTGAGCGAATCAATGTTTGTGGTCGACATTTCTGTGAGTGTTGTATTTAATTGCATTTGTGATATGTGAACGTGTTATATTCATTTGAAAATATTTCTTTTTTCTGATGGTATGGACAACTGTAATGGGACTTATATGTCTGCTTGGGGGAAATTTATACTGATGAAAAGTCTGATGGACTTTAAATAACTCTGTGTTGATTCATGGTAGGTTGGAATTATTGCTATAAAAATAACGTTAGTTCGGGTATGTGTTTTTTATTACTTGAATCAAGGATGTTTGCCTAATTTGGGATGGTATGTGAGAGAAGTTGAGTTCGTGTTATAGAGTTGTAAATGTAGATGCATTAGTACATGCTGCATTTGTTGTTGTTGCATTATAGGGTCAAACTTTGTGTTCTGTTGTCGTGCTTCTGTGTGAAATTTTACTTGATTTGGATGATTATGTGGTGAAATATGTGGTACTATATTTCTTTTGGCCTACCTAAACAATATATCTTTGCTTTATGACTATTCCCAAATAGTTGCTTAGTAGTTATTGAATTGATATCTGGGTCAACGGAAAACAACTACAGGAATTGTATTGTCTTCTATTTTATGCAACGGTTGATAATCTGGTGATAATCATATATAGGATCTGTAGTCGTGGTGGTGATAATTAGGTTCAGATTGAATTACTAATGGATGCTATTATGTTTATGATTTTAGGTATGGATGAAAAGAGAAACTTGCTTTCTACAATTGAGAAAGATCAGATGGTAGAATCATTGAGGTGCTTTGAAGAAACAACAACTTCATCAACTGCTGTTGATAATGTGTGCCCAACTGTTGTCAAAAAGCCATTTTCAAGCAAGAGACAACGTTTCTTTCTGAGTGAGGGCATGGGTGCACAATTGACCGTGTCAACAGGAAAAAAAATTCATCGTCAGGATCATGTTGATGAAAATGTAAGAAGAATAGTTGAGTCAAATAATGAAAAGATTAGCGATGATGGAGATCTTCATCAATTTTTATCAGGTATTTTTACACCAATTTTGTTTTTCCTGGAACTAGATGTTTCCTGAGTGATTTTTCGTTTGAGATTGTCATTTGCAGGCTTCTTTTTTGGGATTTAGGTAATCTCATTTAATTGTATAGGATGTACTTGATAACAAAATTATGCATTTAGGGTGTTATGGTCTAAATTTTCATCAAATTTTATTAGGTATTGTTGTTTATGGGGTGGTTAACAATGTTGTGTGTACTAAGTATATTGCATTTTCTGAGTTTCTGTGCAATTGCTGTATGTGTTTGATAATACTGCAATAAAGTTTGCGTCATGAGAACAGTTACAATTTTATGCTTTTTCCCTTCCTTCTTTTCGGTATTTCGTGCATCATCCATAATTTATTCTCATCAATATTTGTGTGTGTAATATGTGATTTACACTTTTTTTCGCTGTGATCTTAACAGTGCAGGGACAATTGATGAGTTCTTTTCTGTTGCTTTTGATTCAATAATAGCTTTTTCACATTGTTTGTTTCTGTATGCAATGGTTTCTAGGCATGGGGAAAAAGAAAAAAAAAACGCTGTCCAAATAAGAAAATGTTGGTGTGCCTTAACATGACAACACAATCGGAGAGAGGCGTTGGCAGAAGACGTCGTTTGTCTGCAATAAATAGCATTGATGATCAGGTTGTTTGTGAAAATACCTCAGGTAGTTTCTTGCAAACTATGTATGTTTCTCTCATATTATTTTCATTTGATAGGTGAGTTTTTCGGGAAAAACAATGATACCTTTTTTTAATGCAATGTCATGACATAGATATTGTTAAGCAACAACTGAGCAAGGGACAGTGTCTGTTTGAATCTGTGGTTGGAGAATCATTGATGCCTGATCATACAGTGGCATTGACCAGTGACCTGAGAATAGGTAAACCAAACTGATCGCATGGTATAGATGCTGAAGACATGAAATCTTTTCGTAAAATACAATATTTTATTTTACTCTTGATAATTTTTTTGTAGGGACAACAACAAACTGTCATGACAATGATGCTGATCTTCGCGAGACTATTGCAGGTGATGTAATGTTTATTTGTGAGCATATTTGCTTTAACAACTCCTTTCTTTTTCTTGCCTAAAGTTCGTTAGTGACTGTAATATATTTGGCAGCTGTGAAATGGGTAGCAAATTTAAGGTTTCTTTGGTGACTGTGTTTTAATTCCTGCCTCTGTTCCATGTTCTAACTATTTTATGATGTGTTGCCTTTTGTTTTATGATTGATTATTGATTATTGAAATTTGTTTTGTTGGATTGACTCCATTTTTTAGCTTTCAAACGAAAGAAAATGATAGCTTATACAAATGAAGCCACCTCAGTGTTGCCTAACACAGCACCACAACTGAACCGAAATGTTGGCAGAAAACCACGTCTTGGAATAATTGAATCAAATAATGAGGCCGTTAACTATGATGAAGATGGTCATCAATTTTTATCAGGTGTTGTACACCAACTTTGTTTTTCCTTCAATTGCATGTTTTTTTCTGGGTGCTTTTTCATTTCAGCTGTTGACAGAATAGATTGGTGGGTAGTTTTTTGTTTCCAAGATTGACATTGTCATTTTCAGGCTTCTTTTTGGGGATTTAGCTCATATAATTGAAGGAGCTAATGTCACATAGTGTGTATGACTAAATGTCCATGTTGGATGGTGTATTTTCAATTAATCTAATTTCTGAGATACAAAATAATAGGGTCTGCATGATCACAAATGTATGCATTTTTGGTGGTTATGGTCTGAATTTTCATCAAATTTTATTAGGTGTTGTAGTTTATGAGCTGGTATAACAATGCTGTCTGCAATAGGTGTATTGCAATTTTGGGTGTGTGTAAGATTATTGTGTCTTTGATGATAGTGCAATAAAGTTTGGTTAATGAAGATAATTCCAGTTTTATGCGTTTTTGCTCATTATTTTAAGTATTTTGCACATCATCCATAATTTGTTTTCATGAATATTTGTGTCTAGGTAATGTGTAATTTACAATTATATTTCGATGTGATGTATTCAGATTGTTTATTTTTGTGTGGGATATTTTTTAGGCACGGGGTAAAAGCAAAAAAGACATTGTGGGAATAAGGATGCCTCCATGTGCCTGAACATAACACCACAATTGGAGAGAAGCGTCGGTGGAAGACATTGTCTATCTACAATAAATAGCGTTGGTAATCAATTTGTTCGTGAAAATGTCTCAGGTACTTTCTTGCAAACTTTATATGCTTCTTACGTATTATTTCCATTGAGGTGGGCGAATTTTGGTGGAATAACAACGATATTATCTTTTGGGCAATGCCATGATGTAGATATTGTTCAGAAACAATTGAGTGAGAGACAGTGTCTTTTTGAAGTTATGGCTGCAGAATCGTTGATGATTGACCACACAGTTGCATCAACCAATGACCTGGGAATAGGTAAACCAAACTGATGGCATGGTGGGGACAGTAAAGACATGGAATCTTTTGGTTAAGCACAATATTTTGTTTAACTCTTTCTTGATAAATTTTTTGTAGGGACAGTGACAAACAATCGTGACGATGATGTTGATCTTCACAAGACTATTGCAGGTGATAGAATCATTATTTGACAGCATATTTAGTATAATGAGTGTTTCAATTTTATTATGTTTGGATTATTTGCTGGAATTGAAATGCGTTTTTTAGCTATCATGAGCAACAGGAGCCATAAGTCTATTGCTAAAGGGATGGCATCGGATGAAGCGGGAGCTTCTTTGTCTAAGGGATCATGCCTATTTGCCAGCACCTCTCAACAATGCCAACCTTCTTATCGGTTGGAAATTCATGCCGAGAAAAGTGGTCATGATGAAGTGCAGGAGGACAGTGACAATGAAGAAATTCATGGAATTATATCAGGTTTTACTACGTTTTCTCTGCCATTTTCAGTGCATTGTTTTGTCCAATTCAGTAACTATAGTGAGCTATTTTTATCATTTTCCTATTGTGGTTGTGCAAAATTTGTTTTCCAGATAATTGTTTTTTTAAATGTTGCCATGTTTTATTTTTAGGCTATCATTGATATAAGAGTTGTTCATTTGTTTGTTGATAAATTCTTAATTATTTGCTTTTTTGGTGTTGTATTTCATGATTTGTTATGGCGGAATTATATGGTATTTATATACCTGGACGCCAGCACACTTCTTCCTTCTTATGAATTTTTATTGTTGCCTCCATGTATTTGCAAATTGGTGTGTTTGATCAAACACAGAAATCATTTCCAATGAGATCGCTTATTTATAGTGTGGCATGCGTTAGTATTTATTTACGTCATTTTCTTATCCTTATCAATTCTGTGGCTATGTATTGACTTTTTCGTTTTTCCTTTTTTGGCTAATTACTTTGGTGAATTTACTTGATCAGATCATACATATTGTAACGATATGTTGTCTGAGATAAAATTGATAAACTGATCTGATTTATGATTTGACATTTTATATCATTATGGAGCTGACAACAAACAATTTCCATACTTAATTGTTGACGAAATAATAAACTGGTTTTGTTTTGACCAGAACTAGATCTATTGTGGTAAAAAATAGTCTGTTGTATATTGTTTACTCTCTTATCGTTTGTTGGTTAATTTAATGTCAATCATTAATTATGGATCATAGGTGTTCATGTTGGGTCTTTTGGACAAGCAATCTATCAACAAAATCGAGCAGGTTAGAACTAATTTTGATATCAATTATTGAATACAATTTTCATCAACAATTATTGGTGAGCAAACATGGCGTAATTTATATTATTATGATTGAAATTGCAGATGTGGTTGTTGATTATGAAGATTGTGGTGATGATGATTATACATGCAAACATTGTGCCGCCCATTTTTGGTTAAATGAATCAGTTAAAAAAAAACAAAATAACCAACCAATCTATACTCATTGTTGTGAAAAAGGCCGTGTTGAACTTCCAATATCACATTTAACACCTTCTTTTCTTGATGAATTATTGGATCCAAAGAATGGTAGAAGGAGTATTTTGTTCCGTGATAATATCAGGGTTTATAATTCTATGTTTGCTTTTACATCTATGGGAGCTCAAATTGAAAATGACATAAATTGTGGAGGAGCTCCTTTATGTTTTTAAGATATGTGGTAAAGTACATCATCTAATGGGTTCAATTTTACCATCTGAAGGACAATCTCCTAAATATGCTCAATTATATGTATATGATACTGAACATGAAATTCGAAATCGTATTACAGCAATTGATCCAACTGATTCCAATAATAAGATTGATGCTCATATTGTAAAAAAATTGATAGAATTATTGGATGAATATAATGAATTGACAAAAGAATATCGATCTGTGAGGGATGATTTTGAAAATTCTTTGTTGCCAAATTTTGATATGACTGTGCTTGATCGCGAAAAAAATGATAGCAAACAATATGAATTACCTTCTGGTTGTGAAATTGGTGGATTAATTGTTGGTGATATATAGGTGAATTTAATTCGAACAGAGATATAATTGTACGATCTAACGAAGGATATTTAAAGCGTATTTCAAAAATTCATCCAAAATTGATGTCATTACAATATCCGCTTCTTTTCCCACATGGAGAAGATGGCTTTAAAATCAACATCAAATTAAAATCTATGCCAGGTGATTCTAAAAATAAAGAAAAAAAATTATCTATGAGCAAATTTGTCTGTTATCAAATTCATGATAGATCAAATCAATCGAGTACTTTGTTAAAATGTGGAAGATTATTTCAACAATACTTGGTCGATGCATATGCAACTGTCGAAGAAAATCTTTTGGACTATATAAGGCATCATCAACCAGAACTAAGGTCTGAAACTTGGAATAATTTATCTGCGTATAATACTGAAGGAATTGTTCAAGGTCACGAGGTTGGAAAAAGAATTTTTCTCCCTGGTTCTCACACAGGCAGTCCAAGAGATATGATTAATAATTATCAAGATGCAATGACAATTTGTAGAGAATATGGGAATCCTGACTTATTTATCACTTTTACATGCAATGTCAAATGGTTAGAAATTTTGCGATATTTTGAAAAAAAACCTGGATATAAAGCTGAAGATCGTCCTGATATTATTTGCCGGATATTTAAAATCAAAGTTGATGACATGATTTCTCATATTAAAAGTGGAGAACCCTTTGGAGAAGTTCATGCTCATGTATGTACAATTGAATTTCAAAAAAGAGGTCTGCCTCATGCTCATTTATTATTTTGGCTTAAAAATGAATACAAATGTCGTACAACAAATGATGTGGATTCTATAATTTCAGCAGAATTGCCTAAGAAAAATAGTGATCCAAGATTATTTGAAATAGTTAGCCAGTTTATGATTCATGGTCCTTGCGGACAACTCAATCCATCTTCTCCGTGTATGAGAGACAAATTATGCACAAAACATTTTCCAAAGACATTCCAGGCTGACACCATTTTTCAGGCAACGAACTCTCCTCAATATAGGCGTCGTGATATTGATTCACATTTTGTAATAAAAAAAGGAATTGAAATTGGAAATAATTTTGTTGTGCCATATAACGGAAATTTATTATTAAGATATAATGCTAATATCAATGTAGAATCATGTTCTCAGTCAATGTTAATAAAATATTTATTCAAATACATAAACAAAGGACCTGATCGAGCACGAATATTAATTCGTGACAATGTAAATGATGAAATTAAAAATTATCTTAATTGTTGATATTTAACTCCCCATGAATCTGTGTGGCGGCTATTTGAATTTTCTATTCATTCCAGATTTCCTGCTGTTCAATATCTAAAAATACATTTACCTGATCAACAAGCTGTTTGTTTTCATGGATCTACTTCTATTGAAAATGTCTTACAAAATCCATCCATACAATCTACAATGTTGACTGCTTGGTTCATTGCTAATAAGACTTATAAAAAAGCTAAAAAATTGACATACACTCAATTTCCGACTAAATTTGTTTGGAATAATGATGTAAGAGTATGGACTCCAAGAAAACGATATCATGTTCTTGGAAGAATAGCACATGTGCCACAAAATGCTGGTGAATTATATTACTTGCGAATGCTTTTAAATATCCAAAAAGGATGCATTGATTTTCAAACAATTAGAAGAGTTAATGACATCACGTATTCTACTTATCAAGAAGCATGCCGAGCTTTGGGATTGTTGGGTGATGATAAAGAATAGCTTGAAGCACTGTTAGAATCTACATTTATTGCAACTTCTTCTCAGATTCGTTATCTATTTGTTACAATTATTTTGTTTTGTAATGTTTCTGATCTTGCAAGTTTATTTAATACATGTTGGATTAGCATGTCTGATGATATATTGCACAAAATTAAATTAAATTTTGGTATCCCCAATATTAACATACCGGATGATCATTTAAAGAATGCTGTTTTGCAGGAACTTGAAAAATTATTTAATGTTTCATCCAGTAGCCTAAGAAATCATCAATTGCCAATGCCAATAACTCAACAAATACATGAACTGGATAATAGACAAATTAGAGAAGAATTAAATTTTGATTGTCAAGCATTGAAAGTACAACATTCTGACTTATTCACAAAATTAAATTGCAATCAAAAAATGATATATGATCAGGTGATAAGTGCTGTGCAAGAAAAAAAACCGAGATCATTCTTTGTTTATGGCAGTGGAGGTACAGGAAAAACATTTTTATGGACTACGATAATTTCAAAATTTAGATCTGAAGGAAAAATTGTCTTGGCGGTTGCTTCATCAGGCATTGCATCATTATTACTTCCAATGGGTAGAACAGCTCATTCACGTTTTGCAATAAAACCCATCATAGATAAAAATTCAAGTTGTAATATAAACAAAAAAACCAATCTTTCTGGTTTAATTGAAAAAGCTGAATTAATTGTTTGGGATGAAGCTCCTATGTGTAATAAATGGTGTATTGAATCAGTAGATCGAACACTTCGTGATATTTTGTCAAAAAAAGATGAACTGTTTGGAGGCAATACAATTTTATTTGGAGGAGATTTTAGGCAGACATTACCAGTAATACAGGGTGGTAGTAAAGAACAGGTCATTCAACAATCATTGAATAATTCATACATATGGCCTGATATTACAGTATTCCATCTTATTGAAAATATGAGATTGTCAACAATTGGTTTAAATATTATAGAAAAGAATGAAATTAAACAATTTGCTGAATGGATACTACAAATAGGTGAGGGTCGATTGGAATCAAATTTTCATACAGGTGATCAAGATGTTAATTGGATTGATATACCAAAAGAATTACTTATTGATCATACAATTGATCCTATAAAATCAATTTTTCAAGCAACATATCCTAACTTCTTGAAAAAATATAATGATACAAATTATTTAAAAGAGCGTGCTATAGTAACTCCAAAAAATGTAACTGTTCAAGAAATCAATAATTATGCAATTAAATTATTGCCCGGTCATGAAAAATCATATTTTAGTTTTGATTCAATTTCATATACTTCTGGTAACAGTGATAACATTAATCTTTTATATCCTATGGAATTTTTAAACAATCTTGAATTTAATGGATTACCAACCCATCAACTTATTTTGAAAATTGGCATGCCAATTATGTTATTAAGAAATTTAGATCAGATACGTGGTTTATGTAATGGTACAAGATTGATTGTTACAAAGTTACTTGAGAGATTAATTGAAGCCAAAATACTCACAGGAAATAACACGGGACAAAAAGTTCATATTTCGAGAATTGTATTGTATGCCACAGAAACAAAATGGCCATTTTTGTTTAAAAGACGTCAATTTCCTGTTCGATCATGTTATGCAATGACAATAAGTAAAAGTCAAGGTCAATCATTAAATCAAGTTGGAATCTATTTATCGGAACCAGTCTTCACCCATGGACAATTATATGTAGCATTATCAAGAGTTACGTCAAAAAATGGTCTCAAAATTTTTATAAACAATAATGGCGAAATTCCTAATAATTTTACGAAAAATATTGTTTATAAAGATGTGTTACAGGGTATCTAATTATTTTATAATTCTGATTTTAGTGATAATGTCTACATTTTTTATAATACAATTTTAGCCCATCTTAAATATACATTTTATTTAGTTACAGCGAAATAACATGCAATTAATTTCCCCCCACGACAAGGTTTAGAAAGTGTCAAATGCAAGTTTTCTCAGTAGAGATCATTCCTCTCATGTGAACATATTCATCAAAAATGGAATAGAAGGGATCTTTTTATCATGATTGCAAAATTGCCATTGTGTCGTATCATTGTTCATCCTTATTTATGCTCATTCAATTAGTGGTGCATAATATAAGTTCAATTTTAAAATTCATTTTATAATGGTTGGAAAATTTGTGACGACCCGGACCAGAATCAGCAGAATGATCAGCTTGATTGATGAGTTACTGCGTAGTCGCAGCTGTCCGACAGTTATTGGAATCGCCAGAGATGTTAACGACTAAATTATTGGCCGAGAATTGGAGCTGGGTCTCTTCTCGAGAGTCGTTGTACGTGTGATTACGAGTTCGTGGACGGTTCCGGATCGTTATTTGGACGACCAAGGATTTAGTTATGAATATTTGAAGTTCAGATTTAAATGGTAGGCTACTTAACGACTAAATTACCGGACGAGAATTTGGTTTCGGTTTCTTCACAGAAGTTGTTCAGAATTTAATTTCAAGTTTGTGTGAACTTCCTGAGCATGATTTTGAGTTACGAAGATTTAATTGTGAATATTTCCGTTTGTTGATTAATTAGTCGATTTAAATGTGTGTTGGTTCAAAGGGTTGACTTTTTATCCATTTGGACGATGTGTTTGACTTCGGATGATTATTGAAGAGTACGTTGAGACGATTTTGTAGCCGCAAGAATTATGGGAATCGGAATTACGACGAGGAAGTTACGTGGGTTTGAAGTTTGCCGAAAAGTGAATTATGGGGTTTCCATTTCGGGTAAGTCTATATATGGAAGTTTCCTTATTGGGCAGGTCAAACCTTGCCATTTAGGGAGTTGACCCGGTCAACTTGTGTTGACCGAGTGGTGGAGGAACTCACGGCGGTGGCTCACGGCTTCCATGGTGGCGGTGGATTCCGGCCACCCCACGGCTTGAACTTGGGCTCTTTCCCTCCTCCTTGATGCCACGAACCTAATCCCGGCCACCACGCACGGCCTAGCTCGCCGGAGAGAAAGGAGAATTCCGGCCAAAATTCAAGAAAACTTGGTGATTCGGGTTCTACTATTCCGGCCAAATTGAGCTGAATTTTGGAGTGGGCTTTGAAGCTCTCCTCACCTACATGCTACCCTTTATGAAAGTTGCTCAGTGGAGGATTTTGAGTGGAATAGGGGTAGCTCCGTCGAGAAATCTTCCGGTCAGTGGCGGCGCCGCCGTGGGCGGTGGTCAACGGCGGTCAACAGTCAGGGTTGACTTTTTGACTTTCGACAAGTCGCATGTCATTTGACTCGAAATCGCGCTCTGATAGCAGTGGGGAGGTTCGTTTTTCGAGTTGAGCGTCCGAACGTAAAGCGAGGGGTTCGTGATCGTTTGTTTGGCGATGGACTTTCTGCCGGATCACGGGTTAACGCGTATCGCGTTACGCCAGTCTGTGAGTGGACAATTTCTTTTCACGGATTGTTTGCGAGTCTTTTATATGATTTACGATCTTGAGCATGCATATGAGATTTCGGATATATGAGCATGTGTTTTACGATTATACGATATACTTATACGAATATACGTATACGAGTATACATACATTTATATGCTGTTATTTGCATTTGCATCGAAATGTTTATGATTTGGTTTACACAGAGTACAGTCTTGGTTACGTTGTTGTATCGATACACTTGCCTCTCGGCTGATCCCCGATGGTAGGCCATACCAGGAGGGGCGTATCCCCGACTGACCGGTGAGGGGCGTTTCCCCGGAT
This sequence comes from Geum urbanum, assembly GCA_946800695.1. Taxonomy (NCBI): domain Eukaryota; kingdom Viridiplantae; phylum Streptophyta; class Magnoliopsida; order Rosales; family Rosaceae; genus Geum; species Geum urbanum. Next base: position 41,942,184 of record OX327001.1, on the reverse strand, counting down.
CCGAGGCCATTTCTGGCTAGAATCACGTGGAAGTCAGGGACTCCGTGGTTCTGACTGTACTAGCACGGTGTGTGTCTATGAGTGACCCCGTGGGATTTTTACTTGCATGCTCAGTACGCTGGAGGATTATGGTTTTACCTCGTGTACTTATTGTCTTATTTACCTGGACTCGCATATGTTATTTTTAACATATATATCAACTGGTGAAAGACATTTATTTTCGTCCACTCACTCTAACGTGTTTCATGTCTTTCCCCTGGGTTTTTCGGTTTCCGTGCCCAGTTTGCAGTTCAGGCTCTGATGTCGCACGTCGTGGTCGGAGGCATAGTGCTCGAGCTACTTTGTTTCATCCAGTAGGTTTATTGTTCTACTTACTATTGTATGCGTATACGATTATGTATTAGATGTTGCTCTGAGCTTCCTGTTGAATATGTGTTATACGATTTTACTCCGGATTTTCCGTAAAGTACATATATATTTACTACTTTACGTTATTGTTGATATATTGAGAAATCCGGATGGGATTGGTGCCCACGGTTTGCTTTTTTTGGCATAGGATGAAGTGTATTTTCCGCGTGCAGGTGATGGTAATTCCACGCTAGTAATGAAACTCTGCCCAAATTTCGAAAAGTTTTTGTTGATTCGTGTTTTCGAAGGGGTTTGATTCCGATTTAGGAAGCTAAATCGGGGTTGGGTCCTTTCAGCTTGGTATCAGAGCATTAGGTTATAAGTTCTGTAGACTTCTGTAGTCGTGTTTACTAAGGATATTTGAGAATGTACAGCATGTCTGGAATGGTGACCCGACCGGCCGGCGGATAATCATCAAATTTCGGGTGTTGTATGCTTTCAAATATTTGAAGTTCCATGATTACGTTCCACTTGTTGTGAACGATATTGTATTCATTAGGATGCCTCCTGACGTGCTTTCCGTGTCGTTTCGGCTGTGGATCCTGTTGAGGATCAATCGACGCGTGATTTGCCAGAGAATAGTGGATTCGAATGAGTATTCAGAGTTCAGAGAATTGTGTGGCGCGGTTTGCCTGGGGATGTGTATATGAACGTCTACATGTTGCTTCAGAGCTGAGATTTGTGGCAGTGATGTTTGCCTGAGTCAGATTGTTGTGTTTGGTGGGCTGATATTGTGTGAGTTCCGGTTGCGATTCCATGGCCTACATTCAGAGTGTTGTGTAAACGGTGATGGTGTTATAGGGCTACCCAGCATTCGAATGTGGAGTGTTTACCCACCTGAGGCAGAGATGCATTGTCCACGTGTTTGTTCTTGTTTGCACGTGTTATGTGGCTTCAGAGGAAGCTATGCCCGAGGTTCGAGATGAGTTTGAACCTGAGTATTAGAGAGAGTCTGATTGATGTGCCTCGAGATATCCGTGAGGAGCTTAGTGTGTTGCACTCAGCGGCGAGGTTATTGTGAAGAAAAGATGTACACGGTTTTCGATGTGACGGTTTGAGGAAAGTGGATTCAGTAGTGAGATTTTGATCAGGTTGAGTTCCGACACTTCGGGATCAGTGACTTCATCAGGCTGTGGCCTTTTCGATTATGTTGAAGATTCTCTGCTTATCTGTTTGACGATGGCGGAGATCACAGTGTAGCGGACTTGCTCCTGTGGCATGAGTTGGGCGATCGTTGGTGATTCTTTCACGCAGCAGGTGTTGCGGTGATTTGTGCTTGAGGAGTACCCTTAGTTGCTGATTCGGTGGCCAGGTGGGTCATGTTACGAGGGAGCGCCCTCAGCCAGTTGTGTTTGAGGTTTGACAGCTCAGAGTTCACGAAGGGATCATGACGCTGTACCTGCAGTCTGATCAATGTACCCTTTTGACGAGTTATTCAGCAAGTCACAATTGATGTGGGCGACTAGTTGGGCATGTTGGAGTTCGTGCCATGACCTTGTTTGAGGACAGACTTTTCTCCGAGGTTGCTGTTGCTTGATATCCATGGTCATTTTACCTGCATCTCCACTTCCGAGGTTTTGGAGAGTGTTGTATCCATCCGGAGGTTGTGAGATCCTTGTTGGAGGTTATGACTTAGCCGCGGATCTGTTATAGCTGGACATTGTGGTTTTAGTGTGCTTGTGAGTATGGACTTACTGACGATGCGTTTGGCTGTGTTCGAGTGCCTCGAGAAGGAGGTTGTGTTTCGACGGCCAGATTTTCCCGAGATGCTGTTTCTTGGTGATGGTTGAGCGGTTTGTGAGGATGAGTTGTGTGGTTTGCTTAGCTCATGTTGTGGATACTGTGGTTGCTGTGTCCGACATTGGTGACATTGTGGTGGTTCCCGACTTTCCAGGCGTGTTTCGGAGGAGTTACCAGGTGTTTCTCCAGTTCGGGAGACTGACTACACCATTGAGTTTATACCAGGCGCTGGACTCATTTTACCGATATCTTGTCGTTCGGAGCCAGCAGAGCTGATGGAGCTATTGTGTCGACTCCAGGAGTTGCTGGAGGAGGTTTCATGAGATTTCATGCGACCCCGCGTATGTGCGTGGTGTGTTTCTGCATTGTGTGTATGGATGTTGGTTTGTTCGACGATATGGTGCATTGACTACCGAAGCCTGATTCGCTTTAGAGGAGAGTGAGTATCCTCCGCTTCGGATTGATGAGTGGTTTGATCAGCTTGTGAGAGCTTCAGTCTTGTTGAAGATTGATTTCGGGACTGGATACCATTAGTGGAGGTTTGATGAGTCAGATGTGGCTATGTTGGCTTTCGGATCACGGTGCGGACATCAGGAGTTCTTGGTCATGCTGTTTAGTTGACCAATGCCCCGTAGAGTATGCGGACTTGATGGACCAGGTGTTCAGACGATTTCTGGACGAGTTGCGGTCATGTTCGTTGGCAATGTCCTGATGTACTCCGAGAGTGTGGACCAGTACCTGAAGCAATTGTGAACAGTTTTGCGGACTTCGCGAGACGATTAGCTGTTTGTGAAGTTCAGCCAGTGTGAGTTTTGGCTGATTAGCGTAACGATTTTGAGCTGTGTGATGCTAGCCGAGGGAGTTGGCGTGGATCCTGACCAGTTAGAAGCCATGTTGATTTGGGGTTTGTTCTACCATTGTACCAGAGATTCGGAGTTTCTCTTAGGTTCGGCAGGCTATTACCAACGGCTTGTACAGGATTTTCCCGGATTGCCACTCTACTTCCCGGACCGACGAAGAAGGCGTCAAGTTCCAGTGGTTCGATGCACGCGAGGAGAGTTACTTACTCTTGCGGAATGGTTGACCGTTGTTTCGGTCTTGACCTTACCTGACGATCGCGATGAGTTCGTGGGTTATGGCGATGCATCGAGGTATAGGTTTGGTTATGTTTTGATGCTGTATAGCAGAGCGGTGGCTCATGGTTACGGACAGTGGAAACCTTATGTACCTACATATCCTAGGTATGATTTGGGTGTAGCTGTCCTTTTGTTAGCATCAGAGAGTTCGAGATTCTACAGCTACGGCGTGCAGCGTGGTGTAGGATGTACACCGACCATTGAGTTTCATCCACTTGCATTTTCGGCCAGATTTGGGCTTGAGGCAGTGTCGATGGATGGAGTCGACTGACGACTATGGCTGCACATTAGAGGTTGTTCGAGAAGGTTAGAGGTTGTACTTTGACCATCCGTTTGGGATGATGCTGTTGTTGATGCATTCAGTCGAGAGTCGGGAGTTTTAGTGGTTCATGTGTGTGTGGCACGAGTTTCCGTGTTAGCCGAGTTGCAGGCTACGAGAGCTGAGTTCGAGTATGATGGTGTTGAGGCTCGTGGTTTTGCGCGCATTTGGCGCTAGTGATGCGGAGATGTGTCAGATACTCCGAGTTTACTACTCAAGACGCAACATGAGGAGCAATGTAGCAGCTTGTGTGTGTGCAGATGCCACATTCGTCGACTGGCGATGGCTAGGAGGCAGAGACTTGCCGAGATGTGTTAGCCATTTGAGATTTCCGGTTAGACGTGAAAGTTGCTGCTGTGATTGTGTGTGTATGTGTACACTTTGGTTGTGATACCAGTTGTCGGGCCTTTGTGGATCATTTGACGAACTCAGTACAGTTCCTTGTACTTTCGGTGATGATTCCAGTGGTTGGCTGGTATAGCTGTTATTGACAGAGGTTGTCCGTCTACGTGGTGTACCTGTGTCCCAGTTTGCTGGTCGAGGTAATCGGCTATGACAAGTGTCAACAAGCTTTGCAGTGAGCATTGGGGACCAGATTACGAGTTAGTACCGGTTCTTATCCTCAGATTGGATGGTGATCTTTGAGGACTATTCAGACCTTGGAGGGCATGTTGTGGACCTCGGTGTTGCAGTTCCGGAGGATTCGGGACCAGCAATTTCAGCTGTTCGAGGTTGCTTGCAGTACCAGGTTGTTGTCCACTGTGATTTTGATATTGTTTAACGTCGTTTGAAGAACGATGTTGTACTTCATTGTGTTGGAGTGAATTTGGTTTGAGTTTGAGTTGATGTTTGTTTCCGATTTTGTGGAATGTGTTACCACAAACTGTCAGATTAGCGGAAATGGGTTGATTATTGCTCGAGTTCGATGTTTGAACTATGCTGATATGAGTGTCTGAGTTATGTTGATGTGTGAACTGAGTTGTGATTTGCCTTGATGTTTTGATCCATATGTGGTCATATGCGAGTTTGTGTTATGCCGTATGGTTCGGCATCGCCTATAGTGTTGGCTTTTGTGTGTGAGATGTGTATTGTGTTCCGTGTGACGGAAATGTGTTTCAGGGTTGCTACATGTTGTGTACCCTACATGTTCCTTAGGCGGGAACACTTGGCTATTGTGTGGAGCCAGTCCAGATTTGTGATTTGAGGGTACAGAGATTTCAGCACGGAGCTATCTCCTATTGTAGAGTCAGTTGCCAGAGTTGTTCAGTTGATGTAGCTACTGGGCAGTTGAGCAGTATGTAGAGGCAGTGCTCCTACTTTTAGCCAGCAGACTTGGAAATTTCGAGGTCGAAATTTTTCTAAGGGGGGTGGATTTGTGACGACCCGGACCAGAATCAGCAGAATGATCAGCTTGATTGATGAGTTATTGCGTAGTCACAGCTTTCCGACAGTTATTGGAATCGCCAGAGATGTTAACGACTAAATTATTGGCCGAGAATTGGAGCTGGGTCTCTTCTCGAGAGTCGTTGTACGTGTGATTATGAGTTCGTGGGCGGTTCCGGATCGTTATTTGGACGACCGAGGAATTAGTTATGAATATTTGAAGTTCAGATTTAAATGGTAGGCTACTTAATGACTAAATTACCGGACGAGAATTTGGTTTCGGTTTCTTCACGGAAGTTGTTCAGAATTTAATTTCGAGTTTGTGTGAACTTCCGGAGCATGATTTTGAGTTACGAATATTTAATTGTGAATATTTCCGTTTGTTGATTAATTAGTCGATTTAAATGTGTGTTGGTTCAAAGGGTTGACTTTTTATCCATTTGGCCGATGTGTTTGACTTTGGATGATTATTGAAGAGTATGTTGAGACGATTTTGTAGCCACAAGAATTATGGGAATCGGAATTACGACGAGGAAGTTACGTGGGTTTGAAGTTTGCCGAAAAGTGAATTATGGGGTTTCCATTTCGGGTAAGTCTATATATGGAAGTTTCCTTATTGGACAGGTCAAACCTTGCCATTTAGGGAGTTGACCCGGTCAACTCGTGTTGACCGAGTGGTGGAGGAACTCACGGCGGTGGCTCACGGCTTCCATGGTGGCGGTGGATTCCGGCCACCCCACGGCTTGAACTTGGGCTCTTTCCCTCCTCCTTGATGCCACGAACCTAACCCCGGCCACCACGCATGGCCTAGCTCGCCGGAGAGAAAGGAAAATTCCGGCCAAAATTCAAGAAAACTTGGTGATTCGGGTTCTACTATTCCGGCCAAATTGAGCTGAATTTTGGAGTGGGCTTTGAAGCTCTCCTCACCTACATGCTACCCTTTATGAAAGTTGCTCAGTGGACGATTTTGAGTGGAATAGGGGTAGCTCCGCCGAGAAATCTTCCGGTCAGTGGCGGCGCCGCCGTGGGCGGCGGTCAACGGCGGTCAACGGTCAGGGTTGACTTTTTGACTTTCGACAAGTCGCATGTCTGATACTCACAATTATTAAGTACTAAATTAACACTTAACACTCAACAACAATGAGCCAATTAAAACCCTTTTTAGTAGATGTAGCATTGGTAAATAGGGATCGTTCTTAACCGGGGATTGAGGGTGCATGCATAACTATGCTAGGTTTGTTTATGGGGGTGCGAGATTTGGTTTGTTTAACTAATGACCTACGAAATTTAAACCTAATTCTACTATGTACACGTGATCATCACATCATGTCTACCTCCACCATTTTCATGCTTCACTTACCTAGTATCAACGAAATTCTTACCTTCAACCTGCAATTTATACACATGCTTTTAAGAGTGCGACGAAGAGCGCCTACACCTTAATTTATTTAAGATTCATACAAAACATGCTAGGGAGGAACGAAGAGCGTATCACCCAACACATTAAGAAGCTTTAAGCATACAAGCATGCATACAAGTCAAAGACCAAAAACTAAGAACACATGGAATATAACATAAGTAAGTAAAAACGTATAGCCTTTATTAAACAAATCACAAGTCGTAAACCGAATTCTTTACAAGACAAAAGATGAGATAGAAGGTTTATGGTTACACTTTTGGAGTCTGTGAAGAGCACTAACAACGCCTCGAGTGGATGGATTCTCAAGAACAAGACGAAGAGCGCCAATTATTCTTGATCCGTGAGGAGGGAGCTTCGGCCTTGGAGGGGATTAGGCATAGGACGACTTGGGAGGTGTTTTGGGCAGAGCTTTTCTGTCTATGATGTGTGATAATGAATCCCTAGTCGAGCCCTCATTTATATAGGCCAAGCAAAGCCTAGTTCGACTCATTTTAGAAGTCTAACTACTCCACCCGGGTAACCTGACCCTTCTCCACTAAAATAGGAATTTCTCTCGTTCTAGGACTCCAAATCGCTTGATTCTAGTTGCGTTGGAAACTAGACTTCTATATCTTTCCAACCATATGCTAACCGCGTCTAGATTTATCCGGATCTGTTCACAGTGGCCTTTTGAAGTGGGATGATCTGCACAGGCAGATTTCCTGATTTCTAGCTTTTGATCCATTTTCTTCTTTTGGGCTTCTTTGTGGGTGAATCTTGACATGATCTTGGACATTCTTGGACACATGAGCATGGTCTTGACCCATCTTAGTGATCTTTGATCCATTCTTTATAAATCGTGGCCCATTCTTCTTCATCTTTCCTCCTCATTTTAGGAACTTCCTCCTTAGTAGGTTTTGAGCTCATTTCTGCCTCCTTTACGGATTCCTCCTTTATTTCTACCTACAAACATAAAGTAAGTTAAAAATATATTTACTAAGCACAAAACAAAGTTAAATATAGAGAGAAAGACATTAATAATCAAGCATAAAATGCGTAGATCAAATTCCTCCACACTTAGACTTTGCTAGTCCCTAGCAAATACAAATCAAAGCAACGGACTCGATAAAAGAAAAATAAAGGGAAAAAAAAAACAATGGGAAAAACGTCACACTTATATGTACAAAACACTTAGAAGTCTCAATGTTTCAAAGCCGCAAATTTTCATGTTATCATGTTTGAAAACGTAAGAGATACTAAGTAAAACAACACTAAGCCCTTAGTCAAAATTTGTCTCAGAAATTTCTTAATGTATATGGCAATGAAATTACATACTTCAAATGATAACTAAGATATGATTCATGCAATGAACAAGTAAGACGTGGTGTAAACAATGGTGATGTTAAAGCTGTGCATGTTTCGAATAAAGTTCAAATCAACTCACATGGATGCACTCATCATATTTTCACTCAAAAATGGATAGAAATAATTGAAAACCTCATGAATGAAATACTTGCACAAATGAACCAAACCATATGCTTACTCATGCAACTTACTCAACAGATTAACTGCTACTCATCTTAAGGATCAAAAAGGACTTTCGAAGGGTTGTAATGGGGCAAGGCTAAGGCATTCGAAAATTTAGATAAGTGGTGGTTAAAAACGTTCCAAAGACTTAGTCGAAATATCACAAACTTTGTAAAACCAGACTCCTTCATCTTTTCCACGCCTCCATGGTCAATCTTCTATAAACAAGGGCCAAATTTCATTTTGTTGGACCCTAACTTCATTCTAAACTCCCATTGAGCTTTGTGAACAGGACAAAGGCCATATTTCTTTATTTTTTTTGGGCCTTCAATTCGTAGCATACTCCAAATTCACAAGTATAGGGGACATTAATCCAAACTTTTACAAAACAGAACACATTGCCATGAGAGATCACAATTTTTTTTCTTTTCATTCTCTCGAATTCCTTTGGCAATAACACACTTTTTAAGCTATTTGGACAAGTCTATCCCCATACACACATTATACCAATCAAGGAGCATCACCAAAAATCTCCATCTTCGGCTCTTGTCGACATTACTTCACACTAAGTCTGCAGAACATAGGGTAAAGAAGTCCTACACTAGGCAAAGTGTTTAGGTATTACGGGTGACGAAAGAAAGCTTAATGTGGGCTCAAATGGTTTATCTAAGGGTGTCGCAACTCGTGCGCACATAAGGGACTCATGGCAATTTGGCTAGTGGTGGTAAACCTAAGTGCCTCTTATCATATCCAAAATCAGAGTATATGTCAACTATAAGCTTTGCAAATTCGACATGAGTAAGTTCTAATAATCTCTAGTTCATTAAAATCTATGGCAAGTAACCAAATGATGCACATGCATAGTTTTGAGACTAATATGCATAAAATTCACTCAAAAGAAATGTATAGGCTCAAAACTCACGTTTAGGGTTCATATGACTTAAACTTATTCTCACATGCGAAATCTGTACCATGTTTAACTATCCATATCTACTACATGTCATGACACTCAAAATAACTCAATTAACACAAGAAATCATGAATGCAGTGCCATATGTATGTTCAAATTCAGTCCATTTTCATCATCGACTAACTAAGGGCATCCTAAGACTCTTTAAAACACTAAGTTAAACAAAAAGACTCAAAATACACTAAGTATGACTCAAATGTTTTTTTTTAGGGCATCATCCGCCGGAAAGTTCCATTGTCCGCCCAATTTTTCAATTTTATGACTCAATAAAGTTGTAAACCCCTTCCCCCACACTTAAACTCTACATTGTCCTCAATGTACCAAAGTAAAGTATAGAATCAAGTATGAAAGAGAGATCTACGAAAATTCTATCTAAGAAAATTAAAAAGCAACGACAAAAATTAAAAAGAGAGGGAAGAGAATGCAAATCTGGTTTGTAGACTCCTCCATTGGGTTGCCTCCCAACAAGCGCTTGTTTTTTAAAGTCTTACAGCCTAGACGTGATGCTTCAATTTTGCTCTAAGAATGGCCTAAATTTTGAGGGCATCTCCTCCACGTTTAGGTCCTTCAATTTAGGGGTAGCCATCCATAATTACCGCGTCGGTTTTGTTCATCTAAACAACCTCCTTCTCTTGCGTTTGCCTCCTTGTTGTGCATAACTTTTTCATATTTTGGCACTTGTTTGATGCACTCAAGGGCATAAGAAATTTCTCCAAGTTGGACTCGTCAGACCTACCTGAAAACAGTTCACGAGCAAACGTAGAATTAGCAACAACCAAATTTGAAGGAATAGGGTCATTACCTTTTGTTGGGGCAAGTTGTTCAAACGAATGTGCCATTGTGGCCCTAGGTGCCACATTTTCAACCGAAGATGTGGTTGAACCTCTCTCAAAAAGAATGTGCACAAGTTAGTAAATTCATGTTACAAGTTAGAAATCGCAGAAAATGAGCACAGCTGAAAGAACAATTTATATAGAATTATTAGCATGTCAAAATGCAACGAAATTTTACGAGCAAGAACTAGACACATATATACAATATTCCGTAAATTTTCAGATTTTTCTGACACCTGCAGCTATGTCAAACAATTTTCACAAAACAGAAGAATGATAAGTCTCGAAAATTTTATGAACAAGTATATGTGATTAATCTTTTACAAGTTTATATGCACAAACACACAATTTCGACATAGTATTATGTCCAAGCATGTCCAAATTGAGTGCGCCTAAGATTTAAAGAGAGTACACGAAATTGGCCTTTAGATCTTTCAATGGACGTGCGACCCGCGCGATAAAGTATGCATTCTCAATCAATCGGCCTTTGATCAATCGAAAAACATGGCCAGTAGGAATAGAGATAACGCGAGAGGTAGGACTAATTTTGAGAAAACACCCCGAGGCTACCGTGATCAAGGGATATTACTCCAATGATGTTTCTCTTTCTTAGATCCAAAACCTGTCACCAGTCATAACCCAACTAGACACCATGTCCGACGTTCAGCCAAAATTTCGAGAATGACACACTCCCTCAAGTCCATAGTAGACTCCGCCCACAACCTTGTATCTCGAATGAAATACAAAGGGTTAAGGAGATAAACTAGAAAAGGAGGCGCCATCTATTCCAAAGAGTGAGACTTAATCAACCAGCTCATGTACTCAATGTAAATCGAAGACTTCCCTTAACGTTTAATTGGCTGCAAAAACAACAATATGAACAAGTGTTAGTATAAATCTCGAAAATTTACAAGTATATATGAACAAAATTTCACAACTTTACAAAAAACACATGCAATTCCAGATTCTGCCAAACATGAGCACAGCAGCTTGTCGAATTTTTTAGAATTATTGGCTCGGTCAACTGGGCTGAAATTTTTCAGGCACTAACTACACACAAAACCAAACATTCCTGCAAAATTTCAGATTTTTTTGAGTCCTCTAGCTATATCAAATAATTTTCACAAAACCGGGCAGTGCACAGCTCCGAAAAACAGAAAACTATTAACATAATGTACAAGCATAATCACACAATTCTTTTCAATCCCCGGCAACGGCGCCAAAATTGATACTAACCATTATTAAGTACTAAATTAACACTTAACACTCAACAACAATGAGCCAATTAAAACCCTTTTTAGTAGATGTAGCATTGGTAAATAGGGATCGTTCTTAACCGGGGATTGAGGGTGCATGCATAACTATGCTAGGTTTGTTTATGGGGGTGCGAGATTTGGTTTGTTTAACTAATGACCTACGAAATTTAAACCTAATTCTACTATGTACACGTGATCATCACATCATGTCTACCTCCACCATTTTCATGCTTCACTTACCCAGTATCAACGAAATTCTTACATTCAACCTGCAATTTATACACATGCTTTTAAGAGTGCGACGAAGAGCGCCTACACCTTAATTTATTTAAGATTCATACAAAACATGCTAGGGAGGAACGAAGAGCGTATCACCCAACACATTAAGAAGCTTTAAGCATACAAGCATGCATACAAGTCAAAGACCAAAAACTAAGAACACATGGAATATAACATAAGTAAGTAAAAACGTATAGCCTTTATTAAACAAATCACAAGTCGTAAACCGAATTCTTTACAAGACAAAAGATGAGATAGAAGGTTTATGGTTACACTTTTGGAGTCTGTGAAGAGCACTAACAACGCCTCGAGTGGATGGATTCTCAAGAACAAGACGAAGAGCGCCAATTATTCTTGATCCGTGAGGAGGGAGCTTCGGCCTTGGAGGGGATTAGGCATAGGACGACTTGGGAGGTGTTTTGGGCAGAGATTTGCTGTCTATGATGTGTGATAATGAATCCCTAGTCGAGCCCTCATTTATATAGGCCAAGCAAAGCCTAGTTCGACTCCTTTTAGAAGTCTAACTACTCCACTCGGGTAACCTGACCCTTTTCCACTAAAATAGGAATTTCTCTCGTTCTAGGACTCCAAATCGCTTGATTCCAGTTGCGTTGGAAACTAGACTTCTATATATTTCCAACCATGTGCTAACCGCGTCTAGATTCATCCGGATCTGTTCACAGTGGCCTTTTGAAGTGGGCTGATCTGCACAGGCAGATTTCCTGATTTCTAGCTTTTGATCCATTTTCTTCTTTTGGGCTTCTTTGTGGGTGAATCTTGACATGATCTTGGACATTCTTGGACACATGAGCATGGTCTTGACCCATCTTAGTGATCTTTGATCCATTCTTTATAAATCGTGGCCCATTCTTCTTCATCTTTCCTCCTCATTTTAGGAACTTCCTCCTTAGTAGGTTTTGAGCTCATTTCTGCCTCCTTTACGGATTCCTCCTTTATTTCTACCTACAAACATAAAGTAAGTTAAAAACATATTTACTAAGCACAAAACAAAGTTAAATATAGAGAGAAAGACATTAATAATCAAGCATAAAATGCGTAGATCAATGTCATTTGACTCGAAATCGCGCTCCGATCACAGTGGGGAGGTTCGTTTTTCGAGTTGAGCGTCCGAACGTAAAGCGAGGGGTTCGTGATCGTTTGTTTGGCGATGGACTTTCCGCCGGATCACGGGTTAACGCGTATCGCGTTACGCCAGTCTGTGAGTGGACAATTTCTTTTCACGGATTGTTTGCGAGTCTTTTATATGATTTACGATCTTGAGCATGCCTATGAGATTTCGGATATATGAGCATGTGTTTTACGATTATACGATATACTTATACGAATATACGTATACGAGTATACATACATTTATATGCTGTTATTTGCATTTGCATCGAAATGTTTATGATTTGGTTTACACAGAGTACAGTCTTGGTTACGTTGTTGTATCAATACACTTGCCTCTCGGCTGATCCCCGATGGTAGGCCATACCAGGAGGGGCGTATCCCCGACTGACCGGTGAGGGGCGTTTCCCCGGATCCGAGGCCATTTCTGGCTAGAATCACGTGGAAGTCAGGGACTCCGTGGTTCTGACTGTACTAGCACGGTGTGTGTCCATGAGTGACCCCGTGGGATTTTTACTTGCATGCTCAGTACGCTGGAGGATTATGGTTTTACCTCGTGTACTTATTGTCTTATTTACCTGGACTCGCATATGTTATTTTTAACATATATATCAACTGGTGAAAGACATTTATTTTCGTCCATTCACTCTAACGTGTTTCATGTCTTTCCCCTGGGTTTTTCGGTTTTCGTGCCCAGTTTGCAGTTCAGGCTCTGATGTCGCACGTCGTGGTCGGAGGCATAGTGCTCGAGCTACTTTGTTTCATCCAGTAGGTTTATTGTTCTACCTACTGTTGTATGCGTATACGATTATGTATTAGATGTCGCTCTGAGCTTCCTGTTGAATATGTGTTATACGATTTTACTCCGGATTTTTCGTAAAGTACATATATATTTACTACTTTACGTTATTGTTGATATATTGAGAAGTCCGGATGGGATTGGTGCCCACGGTTTGCTTTTTGTGGCATAGGATGAAGTGTATTTTCCGCGTGCAGGTAATGGTAATTCCACGCTAGTAACGAAACTCTGCCCAAATTTCAAAAAGTTTTTGTTGATTCGTGTTTTCGAAGGGGTTTGATTCCGATTTAGGAAGCTAAATCGGGGTTGGGTCCTTTCAGCTATTACCACTCTGTCATATCACCCAGTCTCCATGTCTTCATTTCTTCGTTCAATCATTTCTCACCGACCGGACTAAATTTCCAGTTTGATGGAATGTGATGTTTCTCTCCTCTCACACTGTTCCTTCCGACTAGCCCAGTTCGATCTGAATTCATCTATCCTATTCCTCGCCAGCTTTTTCCCCGGATGGATGTTAGATCGACAGCCAATTTTGGGGATATCCCACAACAACGCAACAGCACAACAGGTCTTCATTAAAAAACCCATAAATCCTCCACCAAGGAAAGAGGAGATTGATGACGTCCACCATTGCGTATGATCATTCACCGCCTCTGCTCCCGTCTGTCTTCGTTATAAATACCAATAATGGGTTGCATGTATATTTCAAACTGTTCTTCCAAATCAAACAGAGGAATTATCTTCGCAGTGAAGGTGTGAGCTCTTTCGTTTGTTCTTATCCATGCCTGTGATTTTATGTATGTGTTGTGTGGTTACTAAGAATTATATATTACAAAGTTAAGAGTTTTCCTACCGTGGTGTGATAAGCATCATGCCCATCAGTTCTCATCGTTTCAGTCCTGATTAGTTCTTAGACATTATATTCATTTGATTTTCAGCAACTGAGAGAAGAAGATAAGAGTTCCAGCTATCTGAAAAAGGTGATGATCTGAATGATTTTTAAATCTGTTTCTTTGTTCTTTCCATGTCATCTATAGAAAAGACATATCCTCTGATAGAATTAAATTCAGCTAAACCAATTTGATTGGCATTTATATATCAGTAATATTTGAATTCATATGTTCTTATATCATAATTTTGAAATCGCTGTCTAAGCAAAAATTTGTGGATTCATCATGAAGATGAATGAGTGCAAAAGATCAGAGTACCCATTGCAGTTTCTGTTTTTTGCTAGAGAGAAGAGAAACATAGAAAAGATAAGTCTTGGAAACGTTCGTATGAACATCTTAAAACCATACCTGTTTTTGGAGCATTAAAACAAGATATTGAAGGTCATATAGAGTTGGATTTGGAGCAAATCTTTTGCAGGTGATATTAAAAAACTGGAAAGAAAAAGAATGAGAGGGTGCTAATATTTCATATGAAATAAGGCTGAATAAAGTTACATCTTCTATACACCTCATTTGAGAAATAAACCATTCCAGGTAGTTCTGATTCAAAGTTGTGCAAAGTTTCTATCATAGCTTGATTACAACATACTTTGGTTCTCAAAATGACTCATTCATCAGTTTTTGTTAGGTCCCTTTAGATTTTTCATGTCCTTCGTGATGTGCACAAATTTTTGGCTTTCCTCTTTGTATATGCATCATACAATCACCAGTTTAGTTCTTTTATCTAAACGGGTCAGATCAAAAATTCACATCAAATTCAATTTGGAACTAAATCACCTGATCTTTCTCTTTCATCTGTTTAATTTAATTGAATCTTTCTTCCAATATTCAACTTTTTCATGAATTCTTGTAGGTTGTTCAAGGATGACAAGATTGATTAAGGACATAAAGAAATTCACAATTGGAATGAGTATCAGGGCACGAGTAGCTTTGGAATGGAGACCTCGAGGATTTGATTGTCTTGATTATGATGGACTCCACTATGTCTTGGTGGATGAAGAGGTAATCACAAATGCCAGTATCTATTTACACATATTTGTTTTGGTGACGGGTTACAGATATTTATTCTTGAATGTCAAAGATATCTGGAGTCACTATAAATTATATATAGCTGAAGTCCCATTGAATGGAAATTAGTTATCTGACAAGAAACTGCGGGAAAATTATTCTTAACATTTGACATTCAATCAATGAGTTCAAACCATATTGATAAGGTTATGTCCATTTTACTCTTCCTCTTCCGCATTCTTCCCTATTTCCTTCTATACCTGCTTGCACATTCACACCATGTAATCAATGATATATGATTGTTGAATTTCATGTAATTCATACACTACAAGAAAACAGCACTTAGACCACGGAAACACTAATTCTCCGTCGTCCAAGTCACACTTAGACGACGGAAAAGACTCCGTGGTCCAAGTACCACCTGGACGACGGAGTATACCATCTCCGTCGTCCAGGTGACCACCTGGACCTCGGAGTCTTCTCCGTCCTCCAGGTAATCACCTGGACGACGGAGAATACCATCTCCGTCGTCCAAGTGGTCACCTGGAGGACGGAGAATACCATATCCGTCGTCCAGGTGACCACCTGGACCTCGGAGTCTTCTCCGTCCTCCAGGTAATCACCTGGACGACGGAGAATACCATCTCCGTCGTCCAGGTGACCACCTGGACCTCGGAGTCTTCTCCGTCCTCCAGGTGACCACTTGGACGACGGAGAATACCATATCCGTCGTCCAGGTGACCACCTGGACCTCGGAGTCTTCTCCGTCCTCCAGGTAATCACCTGGACGACGGAGAATACCATCTCCGTCGTCCAGGTGACCACCTGGACCTCGGAGTCTTCTCCGTCCTCCAGGTGACCACTTGGACGACGGAGATGGTATTCTCCGTCGTCCAGGTGATTACCTGGAGGACGGACCGACACGCCGTCGTCCGAGTTCACAAAACGTACTTCCACTTAGACGACATACCGACACCTCCGTCGTCTAAGTGAAGCATTATATAAGCCCACTGCCGGCCAAACGTACTGATCGAATTCATTCCTAGCTAGCCTCGATCTCTTCATGATCGATTCCATTTGAAGAATAATTGAAGGAGAAGGGAGAAGGAGAAGCTAGGGAGCTCGATCGAGCTAGGTAGCTAGAAGCTAGGGAGCTCGATCGAGCTAGGTAGCTAGAAGCTAGCTAGGCCGAGAAGAATCAGGATCGATAAGGCCGGGATCTCCGCTGACATGCTAGTTAGCTTAATTAACGTAAAGATATCGAGAAGGCCAGCAGGTACGTACGTACGCAGTTAAAATTTGCTTAATTAATATGTATTTAGTGAAAACGTACGTACATATATATATACATGCAAGGATGTTAGCTGATGTTAGCTATATATATATATGTACAGATCGATTAAATTACGTACATACGCACGTAATTGATGGATCGATATGTAGATCGAGTACGTATAATTAAGCGTAAATTAATGGACAAATATATATATATATGTAATAATTAATTAAGTATAATATTTTGTAGCAGTATGGACAAGAGTTGGATGAAGTTGAAGAATAGATGTGATGTCTGGTATATGGATGGAATTAGCGAATTTGTGAATTTTGCGATAGAACATGGTCAGGGAAAGAAACGTTTCAGGTGTCCGTGTCGGAAATGTCTTAATTGTCAGTATGCGGAGGTTAATGTTATGGTGCAACACTTGTACGAAAATGGTATGATGTGGAGTTACACTACATGGAGCGAGCATGGTGAAGCAGTAGAGTTCAGCGCAGCAGACTTCAGCTCAGGGTACAGTTACCATGGTGCCTCATCCAGCGGCAGTGGTGCCGGACCCCCAGCTTGCAACCCAACTGCAGATTTGGTCCATGATGCGTTTCCGGGATGTAGTCATGGCAGACACCAACACCAAGACGGAGGTTACAGTACCACCAATGAGCATGATGACACATTCCCCGCAGCTAGCTTGGCCACTGACACCAGTGAGATGGAAAAGTACAACCGGATGCTACTTGAAGCGCAGACCCCGGTGTTCCCTGGATGTCGAGAGAATGTGTTGCAATATGTGATGGAGCAAATGAAGATAAAAGTGAAGCACAAAATGTCAGTGAGTGCTTTTGACGAAATTCAGGAGCAAATATGTAAGTTGCTTCCTGATGATCACAATCTTCCTAAATCTCATTATAAGGTTAGAAATATCCTGAGCAGCCTCGGCCTAAAGTACAGGATAATTGACGCATGTCCGAATGATTGTGTGCTATTTTACAAAGAGTATGAAGAGTTGGACTATTGTCCCGTATGTGGCCAGTGCAGATTCCAGTTGAATAGGAAGAGTTCGAAAAAGAGAATTCCTGTGAAAGTTGTTCGATATTTTCCCTTGATTCCCAGATTGCAGCGCCTGTACATGTCGCTACACACAGTAGAGGCGATGCGATGGTACGCAGAAAAGCGAATAGATGACGATGTCCTGCGACACGCCGCGGATGGGGAGGGTTTCAAACATTTCGACAGAGAATTTGGAGACTTTGCTACAGAGGTTAGAAATGTTAGACTCGGCCTATCTACAGACGGATTCAATCCTTGGGGAAGTAATAGCTCCGCCGTCAGCACTTGGCCAGTTATTCTGATGCCGTACAACTTGCCTCCGTGGATGTGCATGAACAAGGAATTTAATTTCCTTACCGTACTAATTCCAGGTCCTAAATCTCCATCGAAGTGCTTAGATGTCTACCTCAGACCTTTGATCGACGAGCTGAAACTGTTGTGGGAAAATGGAGTCCCAACTTATGACAAATTCACTGACACGATGTTCACGATGAGGGCTGCGGTAATGTGAACGATCAGCGATTTTCCAGCTTATGGGATGTTGGCAGCCTGCAGGACAAAAGGATATAATGGATGTCCTATATGTTTGGACGACGTGAACTCTAGTTGGCACGCGGGGAAGGTGTGTTACTTGGGTCACCGTAGATGGCTTCCTCACGACCACCTGTGGCGACAGGATGAAGCTCATTTCGACGGTACGGTAGAGAACAATCCTAAACCCCGTAGTTGGTCGGGCGAAGAGATTTTAGAGAGGTTGAGCTATTTCGACTTTGGTGTGTTGAGCAATGACGCGGATGTAAAGAAATGCAATCCAATTCCTCCACATGATCTGAGCTATTGGGATCACAAGAGTATATTCTTTGAACTCCCTTACTGGTCGAAGTTGAAGCTGAGGAACAACTTGGACGCGATGCACATAGAAAAGAATGTGTGCGACAGCGTGGTGGGAACAATTCTCGGTATTAAGTTCAAGACTAAAGATACTCCCAAAGCGCGCAAAGATTTGGAATCAATGAATCTACGTCATCCCTTGTGGTTGAGGAGGGATAGGAAAGGAGTGTACAACAAGATGCCAGATGCACCTTACACAGTGAAGCCGACGCTTAGACGTTCTGTATTTCACTGGTTTAAGGGCGTTCGTTATCCGGCTACGTATGCAGCTACTATAACTGGAGCAGTGGACGAGGTGCAACATAAGTTTGTTGGTCTAAAGACACATGACTATCACGTTATGCTGCAACGTCTGATTCCAGTGGTAATTCGACCATACTTGCCTCGGGACGTCGTAGAACTAATAGTGGCATTGTGCAGGTGGTGGCAGAGGTTATGCGCCAGAGAATTAAAGAAGTCAGATGTGGTAGAATTGCAACAACAAATTGTGCACATCATTTGCAAACTAGAGAGGATTTTCCCCCCTGCTTTCTTTGACATCATGATTCACCTAATGATCCACCTGCCCGAGCAGGTGCTCATTTCTGGTCCGGTCCAGTACACTTGGATGTATCCTCAAGAAAGGTACGTACAACTAATTAATTAATTTGTTCCACTGGAGATTATATATATACTAGCCAGCTAGCTATATGTACTTATGTAATGTGTACGTTTGATTTTGTAGACAGCTTGGACAGTATAAGTCATTCGTCAAAAACAGGTCGGCCCCGGATGGCTCCATAGCAGAGACATACCTAATGCATGAGTGTGTTACTTACTGCAACAGGTACCTCAAAGATCCACCCCCTCCCAACACTGCCTCCGATCACAGTGCCCGCATCAATCTTTCTGTCGTCACCAATGTCGTCCGACCGTTTAGAGGAGTATTAAAGGAATCGTTAACACAGGAAGAACTTATTGAGGCACATTGGGTAGTGTTGCGAGACTGTGATGAAGTTGAGCCGTACATGATGTCATACAGGGAGAGGCTTCAGGCGTTAAATCAAAACAAGAGTTCGGCGTGGATTGAGAAAATGGTTAAGAAGAAGTTTCCTGATTATTTCTTCCAATGGGTACGTACGTACGACTCGGTATTAATTATTTAAATACATATTGCTCATGTTTGTAGAAAGTAAACCATTATATTAATTTGGCCTTTTTCGCAGATGATTGATCTGCAAAAATCTGATAACCACGGAGGGTGGTGGTCATGGCCAAAGCACTTGCTAGCAGGGAAGCCGGTTAAACACTATATTTATCCCGGATGTTTTGTGAACGGTGTAAAGTTCCATTCATTGGCCCGAGACGAAGGAAGAAGAACACAAAACAGTGGGGTAGCCGTTGGGAAAGACAATGATCTATATTACGGGGCTATTGTATACGTGGTTCAGCTATGTTACGGGAATGATGTCAACGTTTTCCTATTCAAGTGCAAATGGTTCAAGCGTACAAAGGAAGACCTGGGACTATTATATGTCGATACAAACTCGCACTGGTATGAGGATGAGCCTTTCGCTCTCGCCACCTTAGTTCGGCAGGTGTTCTATCTCGACGATCCGAAAGCCGGTGAAGGGTGGAAAATAGTGAACCATATCTCTCACCGAGGAATATGGAATACAGAGACAATTGAAGGGACACCGGCGACGACTGAAGATGCTGCTGAACCAGAAAGAGACATTCCTGCCTATCAAGAGCCTAATATTTCTATGGTCCGCTCCGATATAATGGACCTGGTTCAAGATGGTGAACGGTTACCCATGCCTGATGGTTGTACAGATCTAACTGAAGATGAGATTATCCATGAGGTAGATGAAGAAGTCGAGCAGGAAGAGGACGCGGACGAGGACTCAGGTTATTCGTCGGACGATGTTGAGTACGATGACGAGGATGAGCCGTCGACTAACGGGGATGAGGACGATGATGATTATGACGAAGAGTACGGTCATACGACGAGGGAGATTAATTGGTAATTAATTACTGTAATTATTGTAATATATATATATATATATATGATCGATGCCGGATTACGGTAAGAAATTAATCTGAATTATATATATATCCTGGCCAACGGAGAAATTAATAAATATTGGCGCCAAATCTCAATCTCATATAAAACGTACCCTAGCTAAATCCTCGACCCTAAATCTAGCAAATCGGATCGATCCATCATTTATTTAATTTTTTTTATGGTCATTCAAAATAATTTAACGGACACCTGAATTCTGTCCACGTTTATATTAGGTCCCCCGCCATATTCACCCTAAACCCATATAAAACCCTAAATCTTGGACCCAAAACCTAGCAGATCGGATCGATCGATCAATTTTTTAATTATATTTTTGAATCAGAATAATTGAACGCACACACAAATGACCGGGGACGACCTAAACCGTAAACCCTAAGGCCCTAACCCCTGAATTCGGGGTTTTTACACCTGGACGACGGAGATGGTCATTCTCCGTCGTCCAGGTACACACTAGGACGACGGAGATGGTCATTCTCCGTCGTCCAGGTACACACTAGGACGATGATGATTATGACGAAGAGTACGGTCATACGACGAGGGAGATTAATTGGTAATTAATTACTGTAATTATTGTAATATATATATATATATATATATGATCGATGCTGGTTTACGGTAAGAAATTAATCCGAATTATATATCCTGGACAACGGAGAAATTAATTGCAGATTCACCTTTGGCGCCAAATCTCAATCTCATATAAAACCCTAGCTAAATCTTGGACCCTAAATCTAGCAGTTCGGATCGATCGATCAATTTTTTAATTATATTTTTGAATCAGAATAATTGAACGCACACACAAATGACCGGGGACGACCTAAACCGTAAACCCTAAGGCCCTAACCCCTGAATTCGGGTTTTTTACACCTGGACGAGGGAGATGGTCATTTTCCGTCGTCCAAGTTCACAAACCCTAAACCCTAAACAGTAAGGCCCTAACCCCTGAATTCAGGGTCTATACACCTGGACAACGGAAATGAGTGTTTCCGTCGTCCAGGTTCTGACTTGGACGACGGAAATGAAGTTATCCGTCGTCCAGGTTCTGACTTGGACGACGGAAATGAGTGTTTCCGTCGTCCAGGTGCAGATATCGTAATTTTTTCTAAGACAACGACCATCTAGACCTTCTTCCAATGCAAAGTCTTTTCATCAAGACTTTAGAGTAAACAATTCTTGGTGTGTGAGCTTCGACGGTTCGAAAATCGGAGTTACGAAATGCCTAGTATCCACGTTTCCGGTTTGTGAAATTATCGGTTTTGCGGTTGACTGTGCCGATCAAACCCTTCCCGAACTTATTATTTTATGATCCTTTGAAGACAATTATATATTATGTTACGACGAACATATCCAACGGTTGTTTTGTCCAAATTCAATTTCGTTAATACTCTGCTGCAAATGAGCGTCTACTCATGAACACTTAAGTCGTAAAGATTAGTCGATACTTAACATGTTTCAATACGTAAAATTAATCGTCGGTTCAAATTTAACTGTTTATATACACGATGCGTTCATCGATATTGTACGACTATTTCACTCGAATGACAGATCGCTAAATTCCTAGCGAATTTTTTTTAAAATTTTTTTTTACGTAATTTGAACCTGGACGACGGAGATGGTCATTTTCCGTCGTCCAGGTTTTCACCTGGACGACGGAGAATGACCATCTTCGTCGTCCAGGTTCAAAAACCATGGCGGTTCAAATTTGTTTTTGTTATTTTTTTTCATGTAATTTTCACTTGGACGACGGAAACTGACCATCTCCGTCGTCCAAGTCCAAAATTATGGCGGTTCAATTTACCGCTTCCGTTTTCGGCACCGCTTGAATTTTCACTTAGACGACGGAGAATCCATTCTCCGTGGTCTAAGTAAAAATTCATGGCGGTTCAAAACGTCCCGCCGATTAATTACGCGCCGATTGAAAATTTTTAAACCGCCACCTAGACGACGGAAAACACTATTTCCGTCGTCCAGGTGGACTTAGACGACGGAGAATAGTGCTCCGTCGTCTAAGTGCAACTCTATAAATAGAGTTGCACCCCCCCTCATTTTCTCATCATTCCTCCTCTCCCTCTCCTCTCCTCTCCTCTCCTCTCCTCTCCTCCGGCGATCCTCCTCCGGCGACGCTCCGACGACATTTTTTCCGGCGTGGTTCCTCCTCTCCGACGACTCAAGTCCGGCGAAATTCCCGTAAACTCCGCTTCGGTACATTTCTATTTTTCCCTTATTTAAATAATTTTCATTTTATTAATTAATTTAATTCTAAATATAATTAATTAGTAGAAATTAATTTAGTAATTAATTTTAAATATTTAATAAATGATTAATTGTTGTTATTTATTAATTAAATCATAATTATTGTTATTGTTTCCTAATTAAATGAATAATTGTAAATTTGTTGTTATTAAATAAATAAATAAATAATTATTGTTATTAATTAATTAAATAAATAATTATTGTTATTAATTAATTAAATAAATAATTATTGTTATTAATTAATTAAATGGTTAATTATTGCATGCTAAATGGAAAATAAATTATTGCATGTAATTACGTGTATTTTTTAGTAAATAAATTAGTAGTACGTGTTCGATTTAAATTTAGTACATAGGCTTGGTGTAATTAAGTCGCACTCTTTGGAATAGATGGCGCCTCTTTTCCTTGCTTATCTCCTTAACCCCTCGTGATGTGTGGATTTCATCACCGCACACCATAACCTAAGTGAAGTTATGGACACGAGGTTGAGGGCGGAGTTTGCAAAGGACTTGAGGGAGTGTAAATTTTCGAAAAATTGGCCGAATGTCGGACATGGTGTCTAGAAACGGGTTATGACTGGTGACAGGATTTGGACTAAGAAAGACTTTTGTCGAAATTAGTCCTGCCTCTCGCGTTATCTCTATCCCTAACTGGCCATGTTTTTCGATTTAACCAAGGCTGATTAATTGAAAATTTACACTTTATCGCGCGGGTCGCACGTCCATTGAACGACTGAAAATGCCAAGCTAGTGTACTCTATTTAAATCTTAAACGTACTTAATTAATTAGCGTAAATTTTGGACATTGTAATTATTATGGTAAGTAGGTATTTTAACCCCGTACTCTTAGGTTTAAATGGCTCCGCCAAAGACGACATCCGGCAAGAAGAAAGCCCTACAAGAGGCAGAAGATGCCATGCTCCGCCGCTTGGCGGACCAAGTCGGTTAGGAATTACCACCGGAGGGCAACGACGCTCTCAATCCGGACGGATCATCTGGTCCGTCCGTAGCGCCCTCTGGGGAAATTCCCGCTCCCCCATTCATCTCGAGCGGTGATGACGTCGACCCCTTCCAATCTCCGACGCCCGGTACCCATTCAACGGGAAGTACTCAGGCGTCCTCCACCGCCGAATCAATCATGTACAGCGCCCGCCGTAGGAAAAGGAGGGCCCCCACTGACCCGGAACCGAAAAGGACTCGGGGTCTCGTTAAAGGGGGGAAAACGGAGCGTATTTGTAAGGCGACCGGTAAAAAGATCGACTTGCCGTACGACGAATTCACCGGTGGCCCTCCCACAGCTCAACTAGCAAGTCTCTCGGCGCATGGGATAGGGTCAATCATCCGTAACCGGGTTCGTATCACTGCCCCTACTTGGAAGGAGGCGCCGGATCATGAGAAGGCGAAAGTCTTCAAAGATCTTTCGGTACGTAATACGTTCAATTTAGTTATTATATAATATTGTTAATCTCGGCCTAAAATTTCATAATATATACGATTATAATTTTCTATTTATTTTTCATAGGAACAATTTGACGTGGATCCGACACCGGCTATGTTGAGGCATATCAATCAAACCGCCAACTCCATCTACAAAGATTGGAAGTACAGGCTCCATAAGTACTTCAAAGATGTCGGTCCCGTGCCTCCCCCGGTAGAGCTGCAAGGGGAGAGAGAAGATGAGTGGGAGTGGTTGTGTAACCACTTTGCCGATGAACAATTTAAGGTATTAATTTAATTTTTTTATTTCAATTAAAATAATTGAATTATTTAAATTGTAGTTATTCATTTTTTAATGATTTAATTATGTTGTGTAACAGAAATTCTCCGGTGTCAACAAAGCCAACCGGGAGAAGAAGGAGAAACACCATACTACCGGCGCCAAGCAGTTCATTCAAATTGCCAAGGAGCACAAGGATAAGGGTTCCAAACACCCTTTTATTGATGCAAGCGTAAGCGCGTACGTGACGCCAGGGCTCGATAATGAAGCGAGTCAATGCGGGGTAAGTGATATAAGTGATATGTATATATATATATATGTGCTTTTAATTATAGTAATTATTATTTAAATATGATTACAAAATTATAATAAATTAATTATAATTTTGTAGGCAAGGGCGATAGAGCGTGCGCATGAAGAGTTGGCCAACACTCAGCTTGCGTTCCCAGATGTGCCGCCGGAAGACCTGCCTCCTCTATCCTTAGAGAGCCAAATTGCAATCGCGGATGAGGTCTACGGTCGTAGAGCTGGCAAGGAGGTTAGGCACTTTGGGCCTAAGGTGGTACGAGATTTGTCGACGACCTCCGGCTCATCATCTACGGGAGGTTCGAGGCAGCGGAGAATGAGTCAAGCTGCGGCCGTCGAAGCAGCCATTCAAGAGGCTCGACTGGCACGAGAGGAGAATCGACGGACACAAGAGCAGAATGAGTCAATGCGGCAAAGACTTGACGAACAACAAGCACAAATAGCCCAACTCATCGCGCTCATGAACCAAAATCGAGAAGTATGTCAACCTCCTCCGAACCCACACCCTGACGACAACGACCCGGCTGGAGGCGGAGGACTCGGCCCCGCATCTGCTCCTCCAGTGTATTAGCTAGCACGTAGTATATTATCTCGTTTCTTTACGCATTCCGAACAATATTTTAATTTTTAATTTATGGGTTTTTTCGTATGTACAAATTAATTTACTTTGATTATTTAATAATTATATATATAAGTTATTAATTTTAATATTCAAAATTTAGTTTATTTATTTAATATTAGCATTTTTCATTATTTAAATTAAAATAATAATAAATTAAATTAATAATATTTAATTTCAATTTATTTTTTTTAAAAAATAAAATATTCACTTGGACGACGGAGATTATGTTCTCCGTCGTCCAGGTGCAGAACCCTAAACCTAACCCCTAACCCCTAACCCCTAACCCCTGTCGTTCTCCGTGGCCCAGGTGCTCACCTGGACGACGGAGACTTAGTGTGTCCGTGGCCCAGGTGTTCACCTGGACGACGGAAACACTAAGTCTCCGTCGTCCAGGTGAGCACCTGGGCCACGGACATTGCAACCATTATCCGTGGCCCAGGTGTTCACCTGGACGACGGAGACTTAGTGTTTCCGTCGTCCAGGTGAACACCTGGGCCACGGATAATATCTGAGGTCCAAGTTCACTTGGACGACGGAAACACTAAGTCTCCGTCGTCCAGGTTCTTGGACGACAGCACTTGGAGCACGGACCTTGGACGACGGAAACTCCGTCGTCCAAGTACTTAGACGACGGAAAAACTCACTTAGACGACGGAAATGGTCCGTGGTCTAAGTGCAGTTTTCTTGTAGTGATAGTATATAACTTATTGGTTACAAAATACCCAAATCCCTAGCTATATCCTGATCATCAGCATCATTTCATGTCAACACCACTCTTGATCCACAGCAGCAATTTTAGGATCTTAATGGATCATTTTGGAAATTCATCGTCAAATATGTTAATGACATTCAAATCATGTGCATGAATACTGATAGAATGAAGCTCGAATGCACCATTTGAAAGGAACTAATTCAAATATGGTCTATAATACAGCACTATAGAGCAATATCTACAGTAACCACTTTCGGCAGGTTGATGAACCTATATTTCTAATGGGAATGCTGTATTTGAAATTTGGTAATGAGTACGGTGTGTACTTATGCCTTTTCAAGGTCTATCAATCAATATTTCTTTTCCTCTGTCACAAGAATTTTACTTATAATTTAGCGGGTCAATTGCTTTAAAGTTATCCTCAAATATATTTCGTGAACTGTGTAACAGAGATATGGTACAAATACCTCATTATTGCTTTTCTTCTGTTTGGTTGCCTTCAACATAAGTATTCGGTTTCATAATTAGCACAAGTATATGGGATATCAATAGGAAGTTGTATTAATAGACCAAAGTTTGACTGGCACCATCTCTTTAAAGTTATCAAATACGGGTCATCCTTTTTTGCTTCTAACAAAACTGTATCAACAAATGTAATTCATATAAAAGGATATCATGCTTATCATTTCATGCAATGATAGAACTTTGTATATTTATTGTTTTAATATATGCAGGGTTCATCGATTCATGCCATGATTGAAGAATGTTATCATGGACATATGCCGAAACTTATGAAAGTAGGAGAAGTATACGACATTTTTTGGTTTGGTTCAAAGATAGACACTGCCAGACAGAAGATCTGTAATGCTGATATCATCTTGACATTCACCGCAAAAACAATTTTCAATGAGGTTGGACAACATATGCCCAAGATCCCGAGATATGCTTTCAAGTTTCTAGAATTTTCCCAACTTCGTGATGAGGCAGAATTTCAATCCTTGCTTGCAGGTGACAGACTAAACATGTTGATCACAATTTTATGATCTCCATAAAAATATAATGACTTTTTCAGTTTAATAACTGCAAGATTTCTACGGCTGCATCAAAGCTGTCAAAGAACCACAACAAGTTGCTGTGAAAAATTCCAAAAAGATTGAGATTAGGACTGATCTTATATTCATGTTTGAGGGGTAAGTTGATCTACATCCTCTTGCACATGTACTTCCAGTCTGCAGTTATATTTCCCTGCACAATGCATCTTCACTAAATTACAGTAATTTCCTTCATGTTACCTGTACTTGGTGCATTAGTTCTCATCTATGCTTTGTTCGATCAAATTCGTTTGAAGGGGCTGAATG
The DNA here is from genome assembly GCA_946800695.1 of Geum urbanum. Taxonomy (NCBI): domain Eukaryota; kingdom Viridiplantae; phylum Streptophyta; class Magnoliopsida; order Rosales; family Rosaceae; genus Geum; species Geum urbanum. The sequence goes on along the minus strand of OX327001.1, from coordinate 41,914,800 downwards.
ATTCTTCTGGTTCCAAATTTCTATGGCCATCTATACTATTCTCACTGTGCCTATTCCTAATTTTCTGTAAAACGTATATGAAACACATAAACCTATCAATGCAGAAAGGAGAGTGCATGGAAATAGAATATATTCTTATCTCACAAGATTATCGTAGCCATCCCATTATACAATATTCATGTTTTATGTTCTTTTGTCTTTATTACTCGATGCATTCTTGATATTGATTAATAAAATGATGTGGTACACTGCTGTATAGTCAGGTTTTGATCTCAATTCATATTCCTCTCTCCTAAATCTTATATCCCACAGGTTGGATGCTGATTTTTCGTTGCTGTGTTTTCTCTCTGAGAGCCATTATCAAGGAATACCTTGTGACGACCCGAACCAGAATCAGTTGTGTGTTTGGCACGATTCTCGAGATTTGGTTATAGTCGCAGTTTTACGATATTGTGTGGTCTGTCGATCCGATTCGCGACTATGTTTTCAGTCGAGAATTTGAGTTGAGTGTCTTCACGGAAATTGTAGAGTACGTGATTTCGAGCTCGTGGGCAGTTTCGGAAGATTTTTCCGATAACCGAGGAATATTTTATGATTATTTGAAGTTTCGGGTTCCGACGAGTTTATCCGATTGTTTCGTGTTTATCCGAATCATTTCGTATATTCGTTTTGGACCGTCGATCGACCCGAGGCTCGAGTATAAATATCGGAATAGTCGAGATTAGTCGTAAAACACTGTTTGAGTTTGACCAGTCGTTGACTTTCTGTTTTTGGTAAGTTGACTTTTTGGACAAAAAGGGAAAGTTTCCGTTTCGGTCTTGCCGTCCGTCGACCGATTTTCCGGCCACCTTTGACTTCGAGGAAGGTACGGTTAGAATCCTTGAGTAATTTCGTGTTGGTTAATGTTAAAATTTGTGAGATTTGGTGAGGTTTTCTTGATGCCCGAATCGGGCCGAACTGGGATTCATCGCCGGTGTCGGTTGGGGTGGTTCCGGCAAGCCACGGTGGTGGAGAGGTTAGGGGTTTACCTCCCCTTGACCTAGGGAAGCTCCCCATGTAGTTGGATTTTGGTTTGAGTGAGGTTTGAGGGCAACCCGAAGGTCACCGGAGAGTATGAATTTCGAGTTGTTTTGGTTTAATTGGACGGTTTCTGATAGGATTTGAGCTACGGGGTAGAAGGGAAAGTGATTCGTATGGTCGAGATAGTCTGATCTGGAGAGTTTCGCCGAGGAATTCCACCGTTGACGGCGCGCCGCCGGCGGCGGCGGCGGTCAACGGCGAGGAAAAAGTTAACTTTTCAGATTTCGATAATTTTAATGTCATTTTTCTCGTAAGCACGCCCTGATCATCGTCCAGAGGTTTTCGGGTTGATTTGGTTAGCCGATTTTCAGTCGAGATTTCGAGTGGGGATTTCCGTAATTCATTTTGTACTGCATTTCACCTTTCCGGGAACGGTTGGTTTCCGTGCATCAGTACAGTGTTGAGAACTATGATTTTGATCAGTTATGTTTTTGTGAATATTCAGGAGATCGAGATCGTGATTTGGATCGTGATCGTGCTTCAGGCGAGGGATCTTCCGCCGGACCACGAGTGTAGAGCGTGTGCGCGTTTCGAGAGTCTGTGAGTGGACATTTATTTTCACGGATTGATTGCGAGTCTTTTATTTATGATTTACGAACTTGAGCATGCGGATTGATTATGATTTTACGAGCATGTGTTTTACGATTATGCATATACGAATATACGTATACGAATATATATACATATACGTACATATTATGTTTTAAGCATGTGCATAGAAAAGATTTATGATTTGGTTTACACAGAGTACAGTCTCAGTATATGTTGTGGTATCGATACACATTGGCTTCTCGGCTGATCCCCGAGTACGCTCCGGGGGGGGGGGGGGGACAGATATCCTGACCCGAGGCCTTTCTGGCTAGGATCACGTGTGGGTCTGGGATCCCGTGATTCAGACTGTGCTATCGCGTGGAAGCCCACGAGAGTCTCCGCGATATGTTTTACGTTGCATGCTCTGTACGTGAGTGGTAGCCAGAGTCTCCTCACGTAGCATTTGATTTTCATGCATATGACTCGCATATGATTTTCTATGTATATATTACTTGGTGAAAGACATTTATTTTCGTCCACTCACTCTAACGTGTTTAATGTCTTTCCCCTAGGCTTTTCAGTTTCCGTGCCCAGTTGCAGTTCAGGTTTGGTGTTTTCACGTCGCGGTTTGGAGGCTAGTGATCAGAGTTACCTGTGCTTTCCAGTAGATTCTTGTTTCGCCTACTGATGTGTATATATTGTATATATGTTATACTAGAGGTCGCTCTGATACATACTGATACATGTTTATACTGATTTTCTTGGATATACATATATACATAGTACAGTTTGTTTACCGTTATTGATTATATTGATGTTGAGAAATCTGGATGGGATTGGTGCCCACGGTTTGGCTTTTGTGGCATAGGATGAAGTGTTATTTTCAGGGTGCAGGTTTATGCAATTCCACGTTAGTAACGAAACTCTGCCAAAATTTTGAAATTTTTTGTTGGTTCGTATTTTCGAAAGGGTTTGATTCCGGTTTAGGTAACTGAATCGGGATTGGGTCCTTTCATACCTATATAAAATGTTCCAAATATTGTTGATTTCGTGCATATTTGACATTGATTCTCCAGGCGACAAGAATTAAAGATTGCATTATGGGGAGATATTGCCAGGTCATTTCCTATGGAAGAAGTCAAGAACTATGATGAACCAGTGCTTGCAGTCTTCACCGGCATGAGGATCACCAAATATGAAGGTATTGTTTATTTTTATCTTATCTGTCATCAGTTATTGTCAAACAAGTTTTTCATTTATTTCTCCTGTTTGCTTTTCCAATGACTTTTTTTGTGATCTAATTACGTTCAATTATGCATTTTCTGTTTGCAGGACGAGTGAGTGCATCTAGCACAAATCATACATGCATCATTCTCAATCCAGATATTGAACAAACAGAGAAATTAAAAACTGAGTGAGTGCAGCATGCTAAAATTCTCTGCTGTTCAATTATTTAACACTGCGAACAAAATTTTCGTTGTTTATTTGCCAGCTTAATGACTCACCGATCCAGAGAATTTCTCAGGTTCAGGGGTATTAATATGGGTACCACTTCAAGTACTGCATTGTAGTATATATAACTATCAACTACATTGTTTACAAGCCTAGAAATAACTGCCTTATCATGACATCACATCTTCTGATTTGAATGTTTAATTACATCGGTGCAATTTTCATTTATTATAACATTAGCAATGTTCAGTACATCATCTCGCAAATGACCATTTTAAATATTTGGAGTAGTATTGTATGTCATTTCAACGATGGCTGACAATTATGATGAAGTGCAACTACTCTCTAATATGATGCATAATCAGCCTCACTCTGTTTATACATATTAATGATATACTTGCACTTCTCGCCTACAATGGCACTGCATATTTGCCATGGAACATAATGATGATACACATCATTTGCTTTTGCTATTTCTTGAACTGCCTCCATCTCCGGCAACAATAAAATCATCACATCTGGGTTTTGGCTATTTCTAACCACATATGAACTATATGATTATACAAATGTTTTTTTATGACAGTGAAAATTCCAATTTCAGGTTCTCAAGAGTAGGGGACAAGATCAGAGTCTCTGGTGCATACACAAATTTAACATTGTCAGGGGAAATCAACAAAGCAGATCGGAAAACTATTGCAGAACTGAAAGTATTGGATCCTGCAATACACACAGTGTGTAACAACGCAACCTATCCATGCTAATTTTTAAAAAAAATTTAGAACTTTGGGTCATTAAGTATAATTATGAATTTCTAATATTTGCATCACATGAATTGTTCAGATCTTTGGATTATGCACCGTACGAAGATGGTTTAGTTTGCCATTTTTTTTCAATATCAACCTTCTGCTGTTCCTCATAACCAGCCTTAGAATAAACCCTGCATATCTAGATGGAAAAGAAATTTTGGCTATCCCAATATTCATATCCAAAAATAATTGAACTGACCTAAACATTTGGAATATGCTAAATCTGAATCTTATAAATATTGGTGTTTTCTGTGACCAAGTATGTTTATTCAAGATTTAAACAAACATACAATCAAACTGACCACATAACGTTCATGGCATATAAAAAAAAATTAACATCGTTTGAATTATCACACTATTCATAAATCCTAAATTGATTATACTATGTCACAACTTTTATACATAAATGTCTCTTTTTCATAGATTAAATTACTATTGCAGATAAAGTCCGTGTGGTGTACAGCAGTTGTGACAAGGTTTTTTTGCAGAAAAGGGATGGTGGTACAATTCCTGTTCCTATGACAAGTGTTATAAAGTTATGTTGAAGAATGAAGAAGGTGAAGATAAGTATTTCTGTTTCACTCATGGAGAAAACAAACCAAAAAAAAGGTTTCCTCTTTTCTTCATTCCTATGCATAATTTCCCAAATTCATTTTCCTGTTTCGCCACAAATGTTATTTATCTGACCCAGACATGTGCATGTGCAATTATATATCCAGTTATAGGGTCTCCATGATAATCGAAGATGAACATGACCAAGTTAATCTGACTTTGATAGGAAGATCGGCTGAGGAATTTTTCAATGCAACGTGCCAGGACCTCTTGGACAAAAGATTTTATGAAACAGAAGCAACCCTCCCAATTGAGATCAATTCCAAAGTTGGAAAGACTTTTATCTTCGAAATAAACATGAACAACCGAGGTCAATTTTTCCTTAGGTCCGCCCTTGAAGATGAGAATTCCAAAAAGAGAAAGTCAACAGATGAAGAACCTGCAAAAGAAATAGAAAATGAACAACCCATCTTGGAGACTCCACCAAAACCATCAGTTGTAAAAAAGCGTGGGAACAAGGCTGTTGTGAAGAAATTATTGATCAATGAAATGAACAAAAAGGGGAACAGGTATAAATAGATTTCTTCCGCACACTATTTTAGCAATTATGCTATTTTCTGAAATATCAAAGAGAACTTTCAAATATTTGCTTATATATTCAGGGACGAAGATGCTGACACTTCAATGGCATAGCTGCAAGTTCCCAAAAAAGGAGGTGCATCATGCTATGTTGAAAATTGATAACTGTGATGATTTGACAACTAATATATGGCACTTTCAGTTTGCTTAGGTTCATAATATTAGTTACGGTATGTGATTCAGCAAGTAATCTGTACCTTTTGAACTATCACGGTAAAACTAAACTATCGAAATACAACTATAATATGTTTCGACTAAAATCATAGTTAATTTGATTTCAAGATACATCCGGCTATTAATACCTATATTAATAGAACCGACCTGTTAACAATCAACAATATGCACTTAAAATGATAAGGTCAAAAATGGTATGCCTGTACAGTCTTTGAAACAACTGGTCACACATGTATGATATGTGTATATAATATGATTACATTGACCTGTTGCATCTGCAAATATGATATTCATGTTCCTGTCTCTCTCTTTTGGCATGCTTTAATTCTGACCACCAGTCTTCACATACTGCATCAAATTGTGATTTAGTTGACTAATCTGGCATTATACCATGTTTCATTGTTTCAATTCTTACATTGTTGTCGTTTCTTACAGATGGATCAATGAATAAGAATAGGCAACTTTTTGAGAAAAAGTGTGTGTGCACCGCTCTTCTTAGTTGACAACAAAAGTTTTGGGAGGATGTCTTTCTGCACTTGTGTTCGATACTTTTGCTGCAATGTTGTCTTTAATTATTAGTGTTTAAGTTAGTTTATATAATTAGTACATGTCATGCCAAACATGAGGCAGCTAATGTTGTGATCAAGGATCGTTTTTTGATCTGGGTGTTAGCAGCTGTATCATTTTGATATGTCATGATATGTAATGAGACTGTGTATGTTCATCTGTTCCTCCATGAATCCTCATGCTTTGTTTCCCATGTATACTGAAACTATGTAACAATACTATGATGCTGATATGTATGTCACACTAGCTGCTGTTTATGCTTACAGAATTTTGCACCATAACATGGCAAGGTGTACAGATCGATGCATATGGAATAACTCAGATGGCCTGTGTGTGGGAAAAATAGATGCATGTGCTAGAAAAATGTTATTACTTAGATCTCTCTGTGCCACCGATAGATTGCAATTAGCATGATATGTTTGTTTAGAGTTCGGATGTTTTCTTTGGGACAGTGACCCTAAACGAACTTTGATTATTAACTTGATCATATTCTTGGTTGGTTGCATGCAAAAGAAATCTGTCTCAGCAAATAATTTTTTTAAAACCTACTTATAGAAGGGAGGTAAAAGTAGATCTATGCAACAGGATATGAGATTCTAGAACTGCATACATATCACAAACATGTTGAACAAAATACAACCTCCAAACGGTCTGTATCCCGAGCCCCATGAGAATAATCTTGCCCCTTTTTTTTAGACCTGCAAATGGTTTCTATGCTGAACCCCATGAGATAGATCTTGCCCCTTAGTTTTAGGACACTTTCACCTCAATAAGTTTATAGGTGATATAGTGTGCAATACTTTTGTTTTTTTAAGTTAGTTGTCTTATGATACTCAATGTTGAGTATTTTGCTTCTTTGTTTGTAAATAAATAATTGTTGACATCTGAAACATATCAATTTATACAACATAGGTAGTTGTCCAAAAAATCAACGAAATTTAATTTTAGGCAACTACGTTTCTCAGTATGCCCTCCATTTATATGACACATTCTTAAATCAAAATAAGCTTTTGAACTGACCACAATAGACAAATCATAAAACAAGTTTATCATCCTGATAATTTCAATTTCTTTGTGCATCTTTTAGGAACAATTTACTAAATCATAGTGTGCCCAATTCGCCTTTAAAAATAGTTTGTAAGCATACATGTTATGCTATCCAAAATATCAAGTGGATCAAAAAACCATCATGTGTATAAGTGCATTTCAGATTTATAGCTATTATTCATAAGTATGATTGTGAATAGAATCAAATATTTTGTACAATTCAACTGCCTGTTTATGCTTACGTTTACTCCACTTAGAAATTTAACTATCCACACTTAAAACCTTCTGCATGTAATGCGCTTCGAACTAAGCTTTTACTCAGAAATGGCTACTCTTATTGTATAAAATTGTGGGCAGAGAATAACATTTAATACAATTTCATATGAAACCTTAAAATATGTTCGACCTGTATAACACGGTCTCAAGAATTTGTCGTACGTATCCTAATGATAATATCTTCAAAATTGTTCTTATTCTAATAATTGTTCATATCATTTTTCTAATTATATATAAGAGGACTATGCATAATCTTATTCCATTTCACAAATTAAACAGATCCAATTTATTTGAGTTACAAACCACATCAATATTTTATATCCAATTATATTTTACTTGGACGAATTCATGAGATCAAATGTATCAATATCCTTTTTCCTACAAGAATGATAATGCTAGAATAAAATTTTTAGCCTTATACTACATTTGAATGCCAGAGCATTCGATCAATCATAAATACTATCACACCCACCTCTCCAACTGAACTTATTTCACTCTGTCTGTCTCTCTCACTCTGTCTCCATGTCTCTCTCCTCTTTCGTCACCAAAAAACAAATCTGGGCTGCAGATTGAAACGATACAAATCTTACCTAGTCCGTGGCATACAAAATACCTGCAATCAATCAACTAATTTCCGCCTTACTCAAGCAACAATCCTCGGTGATCTCTCAATCATCTGATTACGATGACCCGCACAAAAGGTATCCACTACTCTCATTTCCCAATTAGGGATTTCATCCTATGTGTTAATATATTTGAGATGTTAAATGGACATCCAAAATTAGGTGTATTGGATTACCAGTGTGCTTTTCTGTGCAAAATTGCGTGTCTCATTTCTTAAGTCTATGCTCGACGTTTTTCATTGTTCATGATTTGTTTACTTTTGTTTTCAGCCTATAAGATTACAATTTGGTTCTGTCTGGAGGTGATTTTCTTCTTCATTGTTGTGTCTGTTTTATAGTCTTTGATTCCAGTTTAATGTAACTTGAATGGGACATGAATTGATAGCATATGGTTCTATTTACTTCCATTTTTTGAATTAGGGATTTCATCCAATATGTTCATTTAGCTCAGATCTTTGTCGATATAGTTTTTCCTTCAAGACTTTATACTCTGCTAGGCTTATCAGAATTTCATGTCTCTGTTACTTTATCCATAGTTTTTCCACTTCAATCATCGATCCGTTCCTCTTTTTCAATCTATTGTTTTGCCACCATGGGTTTCATATATGATTAGATCTACTTAATTTGTATAAACGAAGTTTGATAGAAATGAAGGCCTGAATGGGAAGTATATGACATGCATGTAAGAGCATAAATGGCGCTAACATTTAGCAACGTTAGGGGAATCTTGATAAAGATGAATCAATTTTATGTAAATAAACTGAATTTGATAAAAAAAATGACATATGCTCCAAAGAACATATGATAAAGGAGCGAAAAACTGTGTTCTTCAGTTTTTCTTCTTTATCAGTAAAGTTCTCGGAAGTAAAGAAAACCTAGGTGGGATTTTCCCAGCTTTGTTAATATGTTTTTTTTGTGGGTTTAGGATTTTGAATTCAGTGACCTGTTGCATCTGTTGGGTTTTTGGCAATTTGAACTTGGGTCTTAACTGATTGAAATCTCAGCTAGCTCTTAACAGAAAGATTTATGCTTTTGATGCTGATTGGATTTATAGATCTGATGTTTATCAATGCATCAAGTTGATCATATATCTTTGTACCCTTTGATGCATTTAAAAAATTGATCAATCATACACTGTATCTGGACGTGAGTTATAAGGTGAGTTGATGTTGAAGATAGATTGAGTATAGGGTTCAGTCGTGGTAGAAATAACAATTGGAAGGTTAATTTAGTATAGGTGTTTACCTTTAGTCTTGAATACTCATAGCATTTGGAGATTAAAAGTTGCAATGATATAGGAAGCCTAAATCACATTTACTGATAGGAAGCAAACTTGGTTCACTATACTAAACTTATATGCTTTCATGTCAAGCTGTTATGTTCGATTTGGACATGTCAAGCTATATATATATGCTTTCAGTTGTATTAAACAGGATATCATGATGCTTCTCTTTATTCCATTCAATGATCATATAAGACTCAAGAAATATCTCATATACCCAAGAAATTGAGCACTGCAACCATTCTTGAACAACAAAGCCTTTTAGCTAAACAATGAATCAAACCTTAAACCATCTTTTCTACTTCGTTACACAGAAATGTTGTGTGTTAACTTAGTGTCACCTGGATGGTTCAATTTTTTCCTACTTTATTTACATTTTTTCCCTTCATACAGATTCAAATATATTTTGATGTTTGCTGGTCTCTTTCTTCTTGCTTGCTGTGCTTATTTGATAGTGTTTGATTCCAGCCTCTATGGCAAACCTTACTGTATTAAATGCATGCAACTTTGCCTTTTTACATGTACAGGACATAGCTTATTCATCATCACTTTTTAATTGTCACAGTATAAATATGCAGTTTTAAAATGCACGTATAATATGTTATTCATTTGAGGTTACTTCCCATCCACATGCAATGTTTGTTGAGATGACACAGCCAAATAGAATACATTGTTATTTGACAAGATTATCGTACCCATCCCATCAATTCTCGCTTAATTGCACATAGTCCACTCCTTATTGTATGTGATTAGTTTCAATTCATATACATTATATAAAATCAGGGTGTAAATTCAAACAAAAAATATAACGACTGCATTCATTACATATATAATATATATAATTCTGAATCTTCAAATGACTGAATTATTATATGCAGAACAATTCAAGGCAATGTGCGTATTAAAAAACCTGAATCCAAAACAACCAAACCCAGTTGTGGCAGCCAAAAAAATACCGCCAATACCAAAATCAAGCAGACCAATAACACGAACAGGCAAAAAGAAAGTTGGAATCTATGTTGAGGATCTAGTTTTCTCAAAAGACCCTGTCTCAAAGAGGCCAAGAAGACGGCCACGCAAAAGGTCTGTCTCTACTATCTTCACTGACTCATTCACTTGCTCACTGCATTTCTCTCTCAAATTATTTGTTTCAAAAATTGTGTATTTATAAGCAATGAAATAACTTTCAATCATTTCATTCAATCACCATAGTTCATATAACATTTCCTGTTTTTTTCCCTTCAGAACACACAGGGAAGATGAATCCATCGCACAAAGCTTTGAGATAGCGACACCTGCACCAGGAAAAAAAAGGGGCAACCCTAATTGGACTAAGAAGGCATAAAAGTGCCCAAAAAACACTACACATCAATGGTACACATTTTAAAAATTCATTTCCTGTTGGACCTCCCGATCAAAAACACAACACCAGTTCCAATTATGACACACAAACATTCTCAGTCAAGAATATACATTATACATATTTGTTGCTTCCATGGTTTATATTTACAGAATAAAGTTCTTTAGCCATTAGCGACATAAATATCATATATTTGAACTTATATAATCTAATACAGTTCTGTTGAGATAAATGAGTGTGCTAGACCAACTCTTAAATAGGTGTGCTTAGTCAAAGAAACATCGTTAAGGTGTGAATAGGTGTGCAAGAAAATTTCTTTAGCTCAAAAAACATATGTGAGTACTTGATATCAATGACTAGCTTAAGTATGATATATACAAGTATTGAACTTCATATCGATATGTAAGAATAAAATCCAAATGACAAATTTTTACTTTGTATGCTGCAATTACCATCTAATGCTTTCAAAGCTGTGAGATCATTAAATTCAAATTGTTGTCACTGGGTTGATAGCTGTGTCTGATATGTTGAAATCTTTAGAAAAAGTAAATATTTCTGATTCAGGCTAACAAATAATTACCAAATATTAACTTACACTTTTTCAGGACATGGGAAGAAGATACGCCTCTAACAGAAACTCCAGAACCTGCCAAAAAGAAGAAAGCCAAACAACAAGAAGAGTAACAACTTTTCCGTCCCTTTCAATTTTTAAGTGCACTTTTATCTACAAAAGGATAAAATCATCACATGTATCCACTATTTAACTAAATAATAATATTCTTTCATCAATGTCAACAGAAATCTTCGTCATGACAAAGATAAAAGCCCAACAAAACAAGAGAGACCAAGTTCAACAAACATTCTAGATGAAACCCTGCAGAATGTCGTGCAACTGTTGGAAAAACAGAATGAACAACTTGCACAACAGAACATGCTGATGTTGGATCAAATAAGCCAGATGAGTGACATCAGAAAGTTTTTGATTGGATTTAAGCCATTTTTTGATCAAGCAACAGAGGTCAACATCAGGTCAATCTCCATACCTATGTTATTTTACACCAATACTTGCATGTTTCAAATTTCATTAATTTGTTTTCCTATTTTATTTACTACTTACAGGTACAATAGACAGGCACAAACAAACACAACTCATGGCATTAATCAACCCCATGCAGGAACATCCATGGAACAGCCTGCAAACAACAATAATCATGGAACTGATCCGGGATTTCCTGAAAATATGTTCAACCAATCTTTCAACTGGAATGTGTCAGGTACAGAATCTAATCATGCTAGGGAAACCACCACTTCATAATTTTGTTCCACAAAACAGTATTTCCAAATTATAATTTATCTCATATATACAGGATCTATTCAAAATGCACATTCATTCTGATATGGAACACAAACATGACTGTTATATTATATTAGCAGTAATTTGGCTTCACATGGAACCTCACCTTTCATTTTCAAAATAAACGGTTTTTGTTTAGATTTTTCCCCATACTAGGTGATGTCCTCGGCTACATTAACAACGTATATCATATATGATGATGTTCATTTACATTGGCTATTTCTTGACTCCTTTTTTCTCATGTTAACATTGATGATGAAATGATTTAGGTTAATGCGAAGAGAGGTTGCATTGTTCCTGAAAAGAACCATGGACCTGATATTGAAGAATCTGATCTAACTTGCAACTATTGTCCAATGTCTGTAATATATCAATCATTTCTAGATTCTAAGTAACCTGAACATGGTCTTCATAATCCTAATCCTCTGTAATCTATTCCTATGTGTCACATTTTATGTCCAAGGTCTGTAACATATTCCTATGCTAGACTATCTAAACTTTCGTCGGTGTGTAACTGCTGCTATTTTGTTCTTTGAATGATTTCTGTGCATATAATAGTCTATGTCTGATTAATATTTCAATTCTTTTTTTATATTACCCACATGCCAAAAATTATTCTTTCAATTGTTAAATTTTAATTGCCTGAATTCTTTTTGGCAGTTTAATTTGTTTGAATAATTGAACTGTAGGAGTTGGATTTCAGCTATTATTCTATGAAAGAAAAATAGTTGCTTTATGAGATCATGCTCTTTCTCAAGACACAAATAAATTAATGTACAACTATCTATATAATAAATCAAAACCATTAGATAAAATCATTGGCCAAGAAATTTTCCAATAACATTCATGTTTCCCAATCTTTAAGAAATCATTATTTTAGTTCTACGCAACTTTTTCATGCTTATATTTAGACCGATATTATTGTTGGCTTTTATCTTTTAGGGATATCCAACAAAATTAACAAAACATGTGTTTTTCAATTCATCAATGTCTTTTTCATTCGATTAACAAATTGATATGGAAAAGAACCTGTATAAAAGAAAGAAAAATTCATAAAAATTTACTTTATACTTTCGCTTCAATTAATTATACTGCCATCTTATTGTATAACCGCGCAAAGCGCGGGACCCACCTCGTATATACACATCACCTCAGTTCGACTCGCAAGAATCAACCATATCGAAGGATAGAGGCGCCACAATCACTGCATATCCCGAAATGGTTACATAAATTAAACTACACTAAAACCACTCAAGTTCAACAAATCCAAGCATAGAAAACTTCCCGTCGAAAAATAGAGCTTCTGGACACCAGAGCTCTGCCATGAACGGCGGTACGTCCCATGCGCCGAAAAAACAAGCGGCGAGTATGACCTCGAGCTGCACCTTGCCAGAAACAGAAATCAAACCGATCAGCTACCATCCTCCGACCAGTATTCACCGAAATTGTGGTGGCATTTGACTACTTGAACCAAGGGCCTCCAAACCCCCCAATTGTGATGGCCCATCGCCCCCTCTAGCGCCATCGCTGTTATCTACGGTTCCAAGCAGTACCTAGAACTTGTCGACTCTAATAGCTCTTTATCACTCCAAATGAAGCAATCGAGGGCAAGAGAATGATGAGGAAAGAGAGGCGATCCGAACGAGACTGATATGGTGGTCGGAGGTGACCATCGCCAGAAAATCACTCAACGAAGTCGAGTGGGTTTGGTCTCGGGGAGAGAGAAAAGTCGTGACCCCTTTGGGATTCTACCCCCTCCTCTAGTTAATTTCTAAATTATCTCCGCCTCAAACAATGGCAGAGATTCAAATATTGTTCAATCCAGCGGCTACGATTAATTCACCATTGTAGATTTCTATTTTTATTTATCTTCACATGAAACTTCCATAATTCGCAAGAATTAGCTCGGACCTCAGAAAAATGAACTAAAAATACGCGCAAGTTTATAGTAATTTTTTCCACAGCTTCCGTGAAGAGAGTGAATCCAAAATCAAAATATCTGAAAAGTTAAATTTTAAGGATCGCGACGAAGTATAAAGTCTCGATAAACGCGCTAAAGTGGAATCAATTCGTTAATAATCTCGATAAACAAGATTAGCGTAGTAATCGGGATAGGGGTCATTACAATCTATCCCCCTAATAGAAATTTCATCCTCAAAATTTATGCATCTTAAAATCAACGCATTGGATGTATTTTACAACCCACTACCGGTCCAAATCTCCACAAGACTTCATGCGCCCTATGCTTCCTCTATTGTACCATTTCTTTGGTGCAATCATCAGCATAGACTTTACATGGATTTCTCAACTTACTCCGACTCTTCCGAGCAATATTCAAAAATGCCACGACACCACAATAATTCGATATGAGCTTCCCACAATCCACAGAATGTGCAAGTTATAAACATTAGATCAGGAAGAACGATATGCGAGTTGTTCTATATGAAATTTCACAGGCTCCGAGAAAAGGATTTGTAATCTTCTACCCTACTTGAAACCTACCACTCTCGCCTACAACAATAATGTTAAACTCTAAGACTCTAACAATGGGTAAACTTTTCCCTCGCACCATTATGGAACTTTATCGTCGACCACTTAAACATAATAGAATGTCATCTCTAACTTCCTGTGTAACCCTACTCTACATAATTCCATCTACTTCGATATCTTGGCGTATTAGTCAAATACTACTCCTTATCCGTAATTACATATCTGACAACCAACATTCAAGGCAAGTACTACTATCGTAATAAAATTATTGAGTTGGTAAACACCAAAATGTAAACTTCAAGCCACGCTTATGAATCCATACAATCTGTCTCTGCAAATACCGAAACTACAGGGAACTCTTGATAATTAGTTCATGAACGAGTATTTATATTAATACCCTAACTCCTTAAAGTGTTCACAAAATTATTGAGTTGGTTAAATGCCACGACTATATATATATATATATCACTTAATGCAGTCAAGCGAAAAATTATTGAACTGTTTAAACGCCACGACTATATATATATATATATATCACTTAATGCAGTCAAGCGAATCCTGAACTCATGGCCACCGAAGATTTATCGTCGAGTAAAACCACATGATCGTTTCTTAACTAAATTTATCTCTACATTTATTCCTAGGTCGTGTAAGGGATGATTTGACCAACCCTAAACTGATAGAATTTCGACTAAAAATTTGGTATGACCCATTCGTTTATAGCTGAACCTTGAACCTGCAAATTTCTCACATTTCACAACTCAATACAAATAGTCTCCATAATCCAAACATTTCAACACTCCAACATCATCAAGAATTTCTTAGGTACAAATAATATAGTACACCATCAGATCTTCCTCATCACCTCACTAATAGGAGAGGGTCATGAATTCATAACTAAAGTACTAAAATACTCTTGGATTAAATAATCGAATTGGTGCTAAGCCCTAACTTTGTCACCAAAAGAAATGTTTGTAACGCCTTTGTTAATCGCTACTAGCTCAACTAGGTTCGAGGATGGAAAAGCAAAAAACTAAACTAATGGGACAATTGTTCAATACTCTCTGCTTTAAAGCCGATGCAGATACCATGAATACATGTTAACCTTAAGAACTCCCTCCATGGTACTTAGAATCGGGGAAGGAGGAGGACGAACAACATTCTCGATGACCATAAATTGAAAAGCTAATTACGGGTATAGTTTTCACATCATCCTCGAGTGATCTACGTATTTTATGCTTGATTTTTAATGTATTTCTCTTTATATTTAGCTTAGTTATGACCTTAGTATTCTTATTTCTAACTTATTTTGTTTTTTTTAGGTCCTAAATAAAGAAGGAAGAGTAAAATAAGTTAGAAATAAGAATCATATTTTTAGCAAGGTAAAATGAGCTAAAAACGTGCTAAGGTCATAACTTGGAGTCCTAGAACGACGAAGGAGGAAGTTCTTAAAATGAGGAGAAAAGATCCAATCTTTATAAATCACATGATAAAGATTTGGAGGAAGTTCATTGATAAAAATGAACTTCTTAAAAATGAAGTTCTTAAAAATGAAGTTCTTAAAATGAACTTCTTAAAATGAACTTCTTAAAAATGAAGTTCTTAAAATTAGCTCATTTTAAGAACTTCCTCCTTAGCACGTTTTTAGCTCATTTTTAGCTCCTTAGCACGTTTTTAGCTCTTTTCTCAATGAACTTTGATCCAATCTTTATAAATCACATGATTTGGAGTCCTAGAACGACGAAAATTAATGATTTAGTGCGTGGAGGTCAAGTCTGCCGAGGAGAATAAGAATCCTATTTCTACTAAAAGAAGTCACCATCTTGGCAATATAAGGAAGAGCTCGACCTCAAAGCATCTCTCATTCTCTACGCCTTAGCTCTACCCAAATCACTTCCTTGGACCCAAAATCCAAAGTCCTCCTTTCCAAAGCCGAAACACCACCATACCTCACCTCCTCAAAATACCTCCTCCATCCACAAGGGTTCTTAGCTCGATTTGGCTTTGAATTCTTGTGTCTTCCAGCCACCAAAGGATCCCTTACATGTGAAGTTTGTGGTGCGATGTTATGAAATTAAAAGTGTAACATGGCCTCTTTTCTTTTAGTTTCGGTTTTGTATTAGTTTTTCTCCTTTTGTATGACAAGAACATGTTTTGATAAAAGGTTGTTTATTTCTAGTTTCTTTTGAGTTTTTTCCATGTGTTTATAACTTTGATTCGAATACATGTGCTAGCTTTTTAAGTTCTCAGTGCTTTGAAACTTGTGTTAGATGATACTCAATTTGGTTATTCTCTAGCATGTTTCAATGAACTAATTAAAGATAAAATTGGATTAGGTGGTTAGTTCGATTTGGTTGTTGTCTTGTTCAATATAAGCATGTGTATATATTTTAATTAAAGTTATGAATTTCGTACACTTAGAGGAATTAGATGTAATCTGCTTGGTTGTTTAGAATGAGATGATCACATGTATATTTTAGTTTAGGTTGTCTTTAATTTCATGGCTTTCATACGTAGGATGTTAGAAACACTTTTCAAACTCCCCATACATTTGATTTTCTGTTTAAAAACATTGTCATGCATTAGTACCCTCAATCCCCAGTTAAGAATGATCCCTATTTATCAATGCTAAATCTACAAAGAAAAGTTTTATATTCCATATGTGTGAGTTGTGTATTAAATGTCTACTTTATGTTAATATTTGATGCATGTTTTACTCGTATCACCGAGACACAAACTAGCAATTGAATAATATCATCCTCCGAAATAGCTGCATTTCACTACAGAGCAACTAATTGAGCACCTCATTCAAAGGCAACCACAATCTTGAAATCTCTGACACTGCTCATATCTAAAGTTAACTCTAGAAAGCGAGAAATTTGCAAAATTTCAAAAGCGAGAACAAACTGAGGCCCATACAATTTTACTCAAGAATTGGTAGGTCGTAGTATCGCTCGCCTTGCTACGTACTGAATACCAAAACCCCAAAAAATAAACAAACATACTCGCTGAATTGGTACACGTATTGCTGTACTTAGAATAAGACACTGAAAGAGATGAAGGAAAACATCTCATGGCGAGATTCTAAAACTGAAAAAGTACTTGATCTTCTGATAATACCTGGACTAGTTACAAGCTAAATGATCGAGGTCGACACACACGAGGTATATCGACTAAGGAATACTGACTCATAGGCTGGGTTAGGGTACTAGGTTGCATTGACCATGTATTCGACAATATTCAACACCGTGAGTATTCGATGGGGATCCACTATAGTCAGGCCATCATTCAGGCGATGTTGAGTGTAATCGAACATAAAAGAGAAAGAAACCTAGTACGGTCTATAGTACCTATAACCAAAAGCTCTGATACCAAATGTTAGAAACCGACCTCGATTTAGCAGCCTAAACTGGGATTGGGTCCTAATGACACTACTAACTTGGTTTTTCTATTAATATTCTCAATAGCACTTCTCGTAAAATAACGGAAATGAAGCTAAAATCTAAATGTTTTTCTAAAATCCATAATTATGAATCCACACAAATCAAGGAACTACTTCGACATCAAAGCTACAACTTTTTCTAAATTGAATAACTAGCTAAGCTATAAGCCCGCAAGATCAGTTGCAGATTCTACGGTGGATACTACTATGCCTCGACCTGCGTACGCACCCAACCTCCGAAGAAACTCTGCAAATTAACCTGGGCATTTGAAACCGAAGGACCCGAGGAAGGACATTCCAAAAACAGAAATCTATTAGAGTGAGTGGACACAATGTAAGACATATGAGAAATTACTGTTATGCCCTTTCACTGAATTTTAGTGAAAACTAGTATGTGAGTTCTGAAATTTGTGAGGTGAAACTATATAGTAGAGAATCAATCATGAGGCTGACATTAAACTCAAATGTCTAAGATCGGAATATGAAATCGACCAGCTGAGAGTTGAATAAGAACTGAGTGTCTGAAACTTAAATCTTTGACAATAACGATGATTAAGGTATACTCATGTCTAACCATCATAATTGATAATTGGCTAACTAAGGACTGGAAATGAAATAAGAAAATCAATGAGGATGAGTCAATTGGCAGAGAACCGAAAATGAAACGAAACTATCAGATGGTGATGACTGAGTTATATGGAATCTCTAGTCATCTGAATATGAGATTAACTGACATGAAACAAAATTTGATGATGAGAAAGTAAGAAAGAATGATAGAGGTATCTAACATCTCTAGTCACCGAGTGTCGTTTAAGAACCTAGCATCCATAATGACACAGGACTATTGTGACTCAAGGAATAAGGAGTCGATGATGACTAGCAGTGAACTACAACCCCAGTCATCCATATTATCTGGTACTGAACTACAACCCCAAATAATGCATCAATAGTGAACTACACCCCAAGAATGGCTACCTGAGGGCCAGTCAGGTAGCATATATGCGCATATATAGAAATCTTAAATATATAGCCTCCATGACTACTCAATCATCTCCAAATACGACACAAGCAATAAATTAGTGAACTGACATATCGAGTGAAATCGTTAACCGAACTGGAAGTGTAGACCATGGACATGGATTATAATAGAAACTCAAAATCATAAGCATGTGACAAGAGAAGTTTGAACTAACGAAGTTGACTTGACTGGATTAATGGGGAAAGAAATCAGAACATCTAATAATAATAATAAGCTTCTAGCTAGTATTGTGAAAATCATAAAATTTAAACATTGAAATTAAACAACTAGCATTGACAATTTAATAAATTAAGTACTCGCATACGCAATAGTGAAAAAGGAAAAGTCCACTCACTATACAGCTAAGCTAGCCACTAAGCAAGATTCCACTCCCCAGATTGAAATCATTGACCTCTTATGACCAACTGAGAACCTAATACCGATTTATAAAACACGTATGATTATAGGACTAATGATAAATGCAAAAGCTGAGATGAATACCCGTCGAACGACTCACAAATTCCATTCCCAATTTACCTTGACTTACTACTCAAGCTACACAAAATATACACATCGCCTCAGCTCGACTCACAAGAATCAACCACATCGCAGGATCGAGCCGCCACAGTCACTGCATATCCCGAAATGGTTACATAAATTAAACTACACTAAAACCACTCAAGATCAACAAAGCCAAGCATAGAAAACTTCTCGTCAAAAAATAGAGCTTCTGGACACCAGAGCTCTTCCATGAACGGCGGCACGCCCCACACCCCTGAAAAACAAGTGGCGAGTATGACCTCGAGCCGTACCTTGCCAGAAACAAAAATCGAACCGATCGGCTACTGTCCTCCGACCAGTATTCGACAAAATTATGGTGGCGTTTGAGTGCTGGAACCAAGGGCTTCCAAACCCCCCAAGTGCGACGGCCCATCGCCCCCTCTAGCGCCATCCTCGTTATCTGCAGTTCCAAGCAATCCCTAGAATGTGTCGATGCTAATTCGAGCTCTCTATCACTCCAAATGAAGCAATCGAGGGAAAGAGAATGATGTGGAGAGAGAGGCGATTTGAACAAGACCCATATGGTAGCCAGAGGCGATCTTCGCTGGAATATCACTCGACGAATTCTAGTGGGTTTGGGCTCGAGGAGAGAGAAAAATCGTGATCCCTTTGGGCCAGATGAGATATCCTAAATAGGTGATGGGCCATACGAGGTATCCTAACCTTCCCTAATGGGCCACATGAGGCAACCTGACCTCTTCTGGTTGGACTATCTGGTCACCAGCCGAATAGTCAATGCATCAATCCAACTAACTAATGCAATCAGAAAGAAAAATCTCCAAAATAAAAAGGCTCTGAAACATACTGTAAAATATATTGTAATATTGAAATGCTAAAAAAATGAACTCGTTATCGACTATGAAAATAAAAGGGTCCATTCACAATACTGTATCGTGATTTCCATCAATTTAGGTCATGTCTATCAACGTTTCCATCCCTCTGACACTGGCTGCTAACACGTCGTCCTGAAACAACGATTATTATTTAATAACCAATCGCCGAAAATCTTATCAAATAACTAAGCTCGTTAACCCAACAAGTACTATCGTCGAGAACGTCGCATTCTTGAATATCGTGCTTTCCGAACTTAATATAAGCTTTAAACTAATTCAATTTTCTACATTTTAAATCCTTCTTAAAGGATTCCTCATATGTTAAATCGATGTTGGACTCAACCATTCATTATTATTGTAAAATTGTTTAATTAATATCGATTAATCACACGTCTTAATCAACTATTTCCAAATTAATTCAATAACATCTCCCATACACTCTCAGCATCGAAACAAATGCAATGATATATAACTTGACTGAATCTGGAAAAAAATTATGGTCAGATGTGCCGGCACAGACAGCGGTGCGTGCCGCCCATGTGCCACATTCGCTCGGCGACCACCACCAGCGATGGAGAATAATACCTCATTTTCTTCCTTTATTCAAGTCTAACGATTTTTTTCCAAAACACCTATGCCTAATTTTGGCCCGTTTGGCCAGAATCGAGCCCAAAACCATTCGGCCTTAACATCGCTGGAAAACCTCTTGATCAAATTTTGGGGAAATCGAGCCAACATGAGGCTCGACGTTGGGACCAATCGACTCAGAGTGGAAAGGGGAGCAAAAGCTCTGACACCTTGCCACCCAAAGTGACGTCGATCGCCATCCAAGATAGCGACTCGAAATGGATTCAACGGAGATCAAATTTGATCTCCCAAACTAAACCTGCAACCAAAACGATTCTAATAAAGCACAATAAAGTGATCAAGGCATTCAAACCATACCAATACCTTAGCCAAAGGTGGCCAATAAAGTCACCGGCGACGGCGGCGACAAAGCTCCGAAATACCTAAACTTTGCCTATTTGATTATCTCAATTTCGGCTTCAAGTCCTCAAAATAAAGCATGGAAAAGATCTAGGCGTTGAGAACTTTCAATTCCGACCAGAAATTGTCCCTAAACAGTTGTCAACGTTGTTGCACAACGAACCGGCAATTTTTGGGTTGGCAAGCTTGGTCAACGCTGGTAGGCCCGAAATGGAAAGTCTGACTTTCTATTTTCGAAAAGTCATATTTATATGTGCGAGTTGCGACTAACCGATTCCATAAAATAGTACAAAACTTGTGGTGACCGCAATATCTTCGTCGTAACTCTAATTTTAACACTTGACGTGGCCACGAACTCGTTTCGATAAACTCGATAACTTTCCCCATGGAAATTTCTCAAAAAACTTAACTAATTAAATTCTAATCGAAAGGCCATTGATATTTATCGACGGTAAATACTAACTACCTTCCTCGATCAACCTTAAATAATTCGTAAAAATGGAATTCTCGGGATGAAATGTCACATCTTGACTAGGCTGACTAAAAGCTTGAACAAGCTCCACGTGCTTACTAACATCGTGGTTTGAATCAAATTTCGTTCTCAGCTCAAGTTTACCATCACTCACATGAGAACCAAAAGAACAACAAATATCAGAATAATCAGCATGAGTATTAAACCGTACATCAAATAGAGTCTTCACACAAAATACAGATGATGGAGACCAATTCACCATATAGCGGGAATTACCAAATTCGGCACCGAAGTTCGTATACTTAATCACATTAAAAATCATGTAGTCTGCTTTCTCCACAAGGGAACCAACATGTTCTGTAAAACTTGTAGGTGGTGTCTTTAAAATAGTGCGGTGTCTCACTATCACATCTTCACATAATTAATAAAATTGACCTTCAACAAATACACCCATCACAAAATCTAATAATGGATTAGATGAAACATCCACAACTATGCTACCTTGAAGCATGTAAAGGTTATTCTGAATAAACGTTTCTCTTATCACCACAAGACCATCCTTGCAAGCTATTAAAACTCCACATTCAGACTACTTGTAACCTTGTGAGTCGAGAGTACCCAAAGATACCAAATTTTTTTCAAATCTGGGACATTCCAAACATTTGTCAAGATGCTGATAATTCTGTCATGCGTCTTAATAAGATATGATCCAATTTCATAACTTTATGCATTCCAGTGGCATTTGCTCTTTGATGTCAATATGGTCGTGGTTGTAGAGATCCGTCATGGTAGTGTTGAATATGTCTCTGCTCATTTGGTACCACTAAAAAAATTCCTACATGTTGAAGATAGGGCGCTCGTTGAAGTAATCATCCATGAGATTCTGTCCCCTTGACTCTTTCAGTCTTGGTCGATTTACTTTGTGATCAGGACGTAAACTGTGACCTTGTGATTCATTGTCAATTTATGCCTTCTCCATAACCACCTGATTGATGAAGGATTGCTCCATGTCATCATCCTCTTGGTGTCGTTGTTGCCTCCGCCTGGTAAAATTGTGAAAACTTAAAGGATTCATCAAACTGATGCCAGAAATCTTGAGAAGTATTTAGAGAAATGTGTTATCTACTCAGATTGAAAAAAACTTGTACATGGTGCGAGTATAGAATGAGTGATGGATAAAAGTTTTATAGTCCATTGTAGATAATCTGATCTTTGAAGATGAACACACATGTCACATCATTATTGTTATCTCCCATAAATACAAAATCTCAATCAACAGAATCATATGTGTCAAACCAGTCCCCATTGAAGCACATATGGTGTGAGCAATCCGAATCAAGCAACCAAGTATCAACCGAATAATTACCAACAAATAATGCAAAATCACAACTAGATTCCTCATCCACATAATTTTCATCATCACCGGACAACTTCTCAAAATACTTTTCTTTATCCTTGATTTTAGGACATTCATTCTTCCAGTGCCATGTCCTATGATAATAGTTGCATGTACCTTTCTTTATTCGAGACTTGGATCTCGAATTACTTTTACTGTCGCTTCCTGAATCTCTGCCTCAAACTCTTAAGCAATGATCTGTCTCACACAATTTTTTCGACACCTTCTTTTTTAGTTCTCTTGAACTCAAAACTGCTTTGACATCTTCCAAAGAGATAACATCTCTTTCATAAAGTATAGTGTCGACAAAATGCTCAAACAAACTACGCAAAGAACACAACAAAATAAAATCTTGATCTTCATCGTCAATTTTCACATCCATGTTTCGCAAGTCAGATATGAGTTTATTAAACTCATACTTATGTATTTGAACAAGTGTACTGTGGGGGAGAAATATTTCTCCACGTCGACGAGCTAGAATGGATGCTCGAGGAAAGACGAGGTCTCGGGTCACTTGGATGAAAGCGGGTAAAAGCTCGGCGAGGAAGGAAATTGCTCTCTAAAAGGTCGACGAGAAAATGTTGTGCACCACGAGGCATGAGACGAAGTCAAAGGTCGTTGAGATATTCACGGCGCAAGAATTGGTCTCGCTGAAAATATCTCGAGGACATTTTGCTCGACAAGCTTGTTAGAACCATAATTATGTGCTTATTACGCTCCTAACTTTATACTTATAACTTGTTTTCTATGAATAAAGCATTATTCTTATGACGTTTCCAGTTCTTGCTAAAAAATGTGGAGTTGGCTCAGAAATGCATTAAATATGAAGAATTAGATACTTATTAGAGAAGACGTATACATTTTCGAGGTCACGAGAGAATTTGGAGAAATTTTGGAAAAATGACTAAATACGTTTACCGGAAGTTGCCCAGAACCCGTCGGAATTTGTCACAGTCGGCCGGCTCACCTTGGATGGCCCAATCATATGGCGTCCAGCCCAATGGAGGCCTATTTAGCCCATTTATGCCCACTAATCTGATTTGGATAAAAAGAGAAAAAGTTGGACCACAGTATGTCACTAATTTGAAGCTTAGCCTTCCATAGTCTAAAATAGTGGATCATGGTCTCTTTTATTATCATCCTAGGGTCAAAATGGAGCCTCCAAACTCAACTAAATTCGAGCTCCCCTCTCCCCACTCACATAACTCACCTCATTTTCAGATTTTTCTTAGTTTTACACTCTCTCTAGACCCCTTATCCATATATCAACCCTCTAGCTCTCCTGCTCCCTTTCTAGGCCAAAATACCTCTATAACCACAACTACTAGAGACCTAGCTCTTCCCTCTCTTGGGTAGAGCCGAACCTCTTCACCACATCTCCATCATTTTGGCTTAGTTTGAGTATTTCTCCTCTCATCCTCACCTCCTAGAGTTCAAAGCAGTGGGAAGTAATCCTCCTTCCCCGTGCTCCTTGGAATCTTAAGGGTTTACCTTACCTCCTCTTGAAGACTTGGTGCTTGCTGAAGAGAAGAAGTGGAGCTAGAAGGCTTCGAATCACTTGGTTAAGCTTTGACTAGGGGAACCCTTGGTTATTTCTACTCTCTTCCTATTTTAAGCATCACTACAAGAAAAACTCACCTAGACCGCGGACTATTTCCGTCGTCTAGGTGAGATTTTCCGTCGTCTAAGTACTTAGACGACAGAACCTCCGTAGAGTATGTTCCGTACTCCAAGTACTGTCGTCCAGGCACTTAGACGATGGAGAAGGAGTATAAACTTGGTGTTTGGGTCGTTCAATGGACGTGCGACCCGCGCGATAAAGTGTAAACTTTCAATAAATCAGCCTTGATTCAATCGAAAAACATGGCCAATTAGGGATAGTGATAACGCGAGAGGCAGGACTAATTTCGACAAAACACCCCAAGGCTACCAAATCAATGGTATATACTCTATTGGTGTTAGTCTTTCTTAGATCCAAAACCTGTCACCAGTCATAACCCGTTTCTAGACACCATGTCCGACATTCAGCCATTCTTTCGAAATTTTACACTCCCTCGAGTCCTTTGCAAACTCCGCCCTCAACCTCATGTCCATAACTTCACTTAGGTTATGGTATGCGGTGATGAAATCCACACATCACGAGGGGTTAAGGAGATAAGCTAGGAAATGAGGTGCCATCTATTCCAAAGAGTGCAACTTAATAAACCAAACTTATGTACTAAATTAAAATCAAAGACTACCAATTTACTACAAAACGTAGACGATGGAGAAGACTATCTCCGTCGTCCAGGTGTCCACCTGGATGACGAAAAAATGCCATCTCCGTCGTCCAAGTGACCACTTGGACGACGGAGATGGTTAATCTCTATGGTCCAAGTGAAATTTACGTAAAATTAATTTTTGAAATTAATTCGCAAGGAAGTTGTCGATTTGTCATTCGAATGAAATAGTTGTAAAATATCGATTAACGCATCGTATATATAAACAATTGATTTTGAGACGACGAATAATTTTACGTCTTTAAACTTGTTAAGACTTAAGTGTTATTAAGTATAGGCTCATTTTACGTCTTTAAACTTGTTAAGTATCTACTAATCCGGATCGATTAATTAATTAATTTTAGTTTATGTATGTCGGTCGAACCGACCACGCTATGTAATTAATTAAGTACAAAATTAATAGTTGTACATACGTACGTACTCCTCCTCATAATATTTATATTAATTATTGATCGATCATGCATCATATATTATAATAATTATAATAATTAATTACCAATTAATATCCCTCATCGTTATATTGTACTCTTCGTCATAATAGTCATCATCCTCATCCCCGTTATCCGAATGCTCCTCCTCCTTATCATACTCAATATCGTCTGACGAATAACCTGAGTCCTCATCCTCGTCCTTATCCTTCACGTCTCCTTCATCTACCTCATTAATTGCATCAATAATCTCATCTTCAGTTAGATCTATACAACCATCAGGCATGGGTAAGTGTTCACCATCTTGAACCAGGTCCATTATATCAGAGCGGATGACAGAAATATTAGGCTCTTGATAGGCAGAAATGTCTCTTTCTGGTTCAGCAGCATCTTCAGTCGCCGGTGTCCCTTCAATTGTCGTAGTATTCCATATTCCTTGATGAGAGATATGGTTCACTATATTCCACCCTTCACCAGCTTTCGGATCGTCAAGATAGAACACCTGCCTAACTAAGGTGGCGAGAGCGAAAGGCTCATCCTCATACCAGCTTGAGTTTGTATCGACTGATAAAAGTCACAGGTCTTCCTTTGTACGCTTGAACCATCTGCACTTGAATAGGAAAACGTTGATATCATTCCCATAACATAGCTAAATGACATATACAATAGCCCCGTAATATAGATCATTGTCTTTCCCAACCGCTACCCCACGGTTTTATGTTCTTCTTCCTTCATCTCGGGCCAATTAATGGAACTTTACACCATTCACAAAACATCTGGATAAATATAGTGTTTAATCGGCTTCCCTGCTAGCAAGTGCTTTGGCCAAGACCACCACCCCCCGTGGTTTTCGGATTTTTGTAGATTAATCATCTGGGAAAATGGGAAAAAGTAAGGGTTTACTTTCTACAAACATGATCGATATGAATATAAATTACTAAATACCGAGACATACGTACGTACGTATCCATTGGAAGAAATAATCAGGGAACTTCTTCTTAACCATTTTCTCAAACCACGCCGAAATCTTGTCCGAATTTAACGCCTGAAGCCTCTCCCTCCCTGTATGACATCATGTACGGCTCAACTTCGTCACAGTCTCGCAACACTACCCAATGTGCCTCAATAAGTTCTTCCTGTGTTAACGATTCCTTTAATACTACTCTAAACGGTCGTACGACATTTGTGACGACAGAAAGATTGATGCGGGTACTGGGATCAGAGGCAGTGGGAGGTGGTGGATCTTTGAGGTACCTGTTGCAGTAAGTAACACACTCATGCATTAGGTATGTCTCGGCTATGGAGCCATCCGGAGCCAACTTGTTTTTGACGAATCATTTATACTGTCCAAGCTGTTGACAAAATCAAACGTTCAATTAATACATTGTAGAATAAGAATAAGTACATATAGCTAGTAATCTCCAGTGGAAGAAAGTAAGAATCGAAAAACCTGTATAATTAAGAAATTGTACGTACCTTTCTTGAGGATATATCCAAATGTACTGGACTGGACAAGAAATGAGCACCTGCTCGGGCAGGTTGATCATTAGGTGAATCATGATGTCAAAGAAAGCAGAGGGAAAAATCCTCTCTAGTTTGCAAATGATGTGCACAATTTGTTGTTGCAGTTCCACCACATCTGACTTCTTTAATTCTCTGGTGCATAACCTCTGCCACCATCTGCACAATGCCACTATTGGTTCTACGACGTCACGAGGCAAATATGGTCGAATTACCACTGGAATCAGACGTTGTAGCATAACGTGATAGTCATGTGTCTTCAGACCAACAAACTTGTGTTGCACCTCATCCACTGCTCCGATTATGGTAGCTGCATACATAGCCGGATAACGAACGCTCTTAAACCAGTGAAATACAGAATGTCTAAGTGTCGGCTTTATTGTGTAAGGTGCAGCTGGCATCTTGCTGTACTGATACACGTTAAAACTAACTCCTAAATAAATACTTAGAAATCACTCAAAACGTGCATGCAATTAAAAATCTTGTTTGTAGATGTAGCATTGATAAGTATGGTATCGTTCTTAACCGGGGATTGAGGGTGTATGCATGACTACGCTATGGTTAAAGGGGGGATTTAAAAGGGTGTTTTCTAATTCCTACGAAATTAAAGATATAAAATGGTTAGTAAACACATAGAGAAATCCTAGGTTCTAACATGCTTCACTCATAGACAAGTAGAAAACAATCAAGAACAAAGAACCTTAAACATGCTTACTAGACCGAAAATAAACAATAAACTATTATTTACATGTGATCGACTCATCTATCTTACCCTTGCTCATTCCTAACCTGCAAATTAAGCCAAAGCATTGAGCATAGATGAACATGTATAATAAAAACTAAGAAACTAGAACACATGAAAAACAGTGGGAAATGTTGCAAGTAAAGAAAAACCGAAATACTATAAACTACTTCATTAAACCAATAGTTCATACAAGGAGAAGCTACAAAGTAAAGAGGATTCATGTTACACTTTTTAGTCTTCGGGATCGCCCTATGGAGCTAAGGTGTAAATGACTCTTCTTTGGTGGAGGAGACACTCGGGATCGCCCTATATGTCAATGGAGGTTGTTGTGGTGGCGGACAGTGGTGTAGATTGCTTCCTTGGAGAATTTCTTGGCTTCGTGGAGAGGAGATAGTGTTTAGGCAGAGCTTGAGAGTCTAGAATGAGTGATTCTCATGAATGAGTCGAGCTCCCCAATTTATAGAAGAAGATTAGGTCTTTTCCTACCAAAACAAGACTTTCCTTATGTACCCGGGTAAATCTGACAGTCTGTCTTCAAACGCGTTTTCCCGGAGTTTCAGATCTTGGAAAATTCTGATTCTTGTTTCATTGGAAAGCTTATTCAAAGGGCTATAAAATCCATATAAGGAACGCCCTATTTGGAAATGAATTAGATTTACTAAGGATTTTAGAAGTTAAGTGACCTGGCTGCCCTGTTTTCTTCTTCTTCAAGGAAAAGGAAATTTTCATAACTTCAAATCTTGCATTCCTTATTCCACAATCTTCCTTGGCCGAATATACCATATATTTGCACATATTTTGACCCTCAAATCAGGTATAAATCTTCATGGAATATCCTCCAAATTCGTCCATCATTTATGCTCCATATATTCCGCCATTTTTGCTCATTCCTGGATTGCGCAGGAGAAATGTCTTCGACTTTTTGTCCACCATTTTGGCATCCATTTTATTTGGCATTTGGTCTTCAATTCTTGACACCAGGTGGAAAAGCATTTTAGTAACCATTTTGAAGACCATTTTTTTCTCCGGAATTAAGAACTTCCTCCTTAGCACGCTTTTCACTCCAAATCGCCTCCTTCATTGATCTCCTTTATTCAAAACCGAAAAACAACAAAGAAAGTAAGAAATGATAATACTAAGGTAAAAAAAAAGCTAAATGTAAAGAGAAAGACGTTGAGGATTAAGCATAAAATGCGTAGATCAAATTCTCCCACACTTAGACTTTGCTAGTCCCTAGCAAATACACAACAAAGCAATGGACTCGATAAAAGAAAAATAATAAAGGGAAAAATGCAAAGGTAAACGTGACACTTATATACAAACATACTTAGATATTTCAATGTTTCAACGCCGCAAATTTTCATGTAATCATGTTTGAAAACGTAAGAAATACTAAGTTGAACAAAACTAAGCCCTTAGTCAAATTTGTCTCAGAAAATTCTTCAAATCTATGGCGATGGAATCATAGTGTTTTCACATAAATGTTCAATGAATTCAATAGATAATAGAGATATGATCATGTCATGAACAAGTAAGACGTGGAGAAAACAATGGTGAGTTTAAGTCTGTGCATGCTTCGAATGAAGTTCAAATCAACTCACATGGATGCTCTCATCATATTTCCACTCATGCAAAGGTTTCACTCAAAGTGTTTAAATCAATGAATGGAATGAATTACTTGCTCAAATGAACCAAAACCATATGCTTACTCATGCAACTTACTCCACAGATTGAAGGCTACTCATCTTAAGGATCAAAAAGGACTTTTAAGGGTTGTAATGGGGCTGAGGTTAATGCATTTGAAATTTAGATATGTGGTGATTAAGAACATTCTAAAGACTTAGCCAAAGCACCAGAACTTGATCAATTTTAAGCTCCCATCTTTACCAAAAAAAACGTCACCATGCATAACTTTGAAGTACAAGGGCCGGATTTCATCGTGTTGGGCCCTATCTTCATTCTAAACTTTCCATTGAGCTTTGTGAACAGGACAAATGCCAAATTTTACATTGTTGGGCCTTCTTTTCGAAACAACTCCAAACTCACAAATATGGGGGACATTAATTCAAACAATGTACATTTAAAACCTATTGCCGGAGAGCTTTTTATCTTTCTTTTCTTTTCTTTATTTTCGGCAATTTCTACTTTAACAAGCTGTTTGAACAAGTCTATCCCCATACATACATTCCCTTACATGATTCTCACGACATCTTCTTTGTTTTAGCTTCAAAAATCCCACCAAGTCTTTAGAACAAGGGTATGGATAATCTACACTAAGTTTAAGTGTTTAGATTCATATATATAGAAATGAAAGAAAGGCATAATGTAGGCTCAAATTGGTTCATCTAAGGGTGTCGCAACTCGTGTGCACATATGGGACACATGACAATTTGGCAAAGTGGTCGAAAACCTAAGTGCCTTTAATCATATCCGAAATCAGAGTATGTATCAACTATAAGCTTTGCAAATTGACATGAGTAAGTTCTAGCATTCTCTAGTTCATTAAGATCTATGGCAAGTGAGTATATGCATGATTTTGAGACCTATATCTAATATGCACGAAATTTCACTCAAAAGAAGTGTTCAAGGCTCAAAATCTCACTTAAGGCTCAAATGATTCACAACTTATTCTAACATGCAATTTCTGTACCAAGTTTACAAACCATATCTACTACATGTTATACCACTCAAAAGATATCTCAATTAGCACATGAATTCATCCTTAATGATATGCAACGCCATTTTTGTATTCTTTTCGGTCCAATTTCATCGTAGACTAACTAAGGGCATCCTAAAGACTCTTTAAAACACTAAGTTAAACGAAAAGACTCACAACAATTTGTTTAGGGCATCATCCACCGGAAGGTTCCATTGTCCGCCCGTTTTTACAATTTATGACTCAAATAAGTTGTAAACCCCTCCCCCACACTTAAACTCTACATTGTCCTCAATGTACTAAAGTAAAACATAGAATCAAGCATGAAGAAAAGGATTTACAAAAAATCTAACTAAGAAAAGTAAAAGCTACAAAAATTAAAAAGAGAAAAAGGGAAGAGAAAGCAAATCTGGTTTGTAGACTCCTCCATTGGGTTGCCTCCCAACAAGCGCTTGTTTTTTTTAACGTCTTACAGCCTAGACGTGTTGCTTTCTTTTATGCTCAATGAACAACCTGTCTTGGAGGTGCAACTCCTCCATTTTTGCCTTCCACTTTTCAGCTTCCATGTTCTGACCTCCGTGCTTTTGATCACATAAAGAAATCCATCTAACTCCAACCGAGCTGAAAGTTATGGCTTTTCGAATTTGACTGCTCTTTTTGGACCGAAGCTACGAATTTATGAAAACACTTGGAGCACGTTCCTCCATCGTATCCTTCAAAACTCAACAAACATCAAATCTAATGGAAAAATGCATGAAATGCAATGATGAAGATGATGCATGATGATGCATGATGATGCAATGAATGACATGATATGCAAAGATGTATATGCATCCTAAATATTACAAAAATCGAGCAGCCTGAGCATGATTCCTTGCATAATTTCTCTAGAATTAATTACATGTTGGAACTAACTGAAATTTTACGACTGTAAACCAGACACATATACAAACATGTCATAAAAGTTTCAGAATTTTCCGTAACATGAAACTATGTCAGATAAATCACACAAAATAGCCTATTACCCAGCTCCGATTTGACTATTAAAACTAAAAATAAAATTAACATTGTACAAAACATGAAATGATTAGAGTATGGTTAGTCTTCTTTAAAAAGTTCAATTTCGATATTTATGCACAAGTAGTGTCCAAATTGAATGCGTCAATGATTTAAAGAGAGTACACTAGCTTAATCTTTAGATCGTTCAATGGACGTGCGACCCGTGCGATAAAGTATGAAATTTCAATCAAATGGCCTTGGTTCAATCGAAAAACATGGCCAGTTAGGGATAGAGATAACACGAGAGGTAGGACTAATTTCAACAATACACCCCGAGGCTAACCAGGCCAATGGTATATACTCTATTGGTGTAAGTCTTTCTTAGATCCAGAACCTGTCACCAGCCATAACTCATTCTAGACACCATGTCCGACATTCAGCCAATCTTTTGAAAATTTACACTCCCTCAAGTCCTTGTAAACTCCGCCCTCAACCTCATGCCCATAACTTCACTTAGGTTATGGTGTGCAGTGATGAAATCCACACATCATGAGGGGTTAAGGAGATAAACAAGAAAAAGAGGCGACATCTATTCCAAAGAGTGCGACTTAATCAACCAAACTTATGTACTAAATTTAAATCAAATACTACCTTTAAGGTGTACACATGGCTGCAAAAAAAAAACAATATGAACAAGTGTTGGTAACATAAATAATTACAAAATTTCGTTGGTGTTATACACATGTCAAATATTTACATAATTTCACATAATCACAAAGAACACATGCAATTTCTAGATTCGTGCAAACTGAACACAGCTGCTTGTCGATTTTTTCCAGAATTATTGGCTTGGCCGAATGAAATGAAATTTTATAGGGACAAACAAGACACGTAACCAAACAATCCTGCAAATTTTCAGATTTTTATGAGATTTATAACTATGTCAAATAATTTACACAATACAGGGCAGTGCACAGTTCCGAAAACAGAAAAATATAACCATATTGTACAAGCATAATCACAGAATTCTTTACAATCCCCGGCAACGGCGCCAAAATTGATACACATCTTTTCAAGCATTTAATTAAACACTTAATCAAACACGAATACAATTAAAACCCTTCTTTGTAGATGTAGCATTGATAAGTAGGGATCGTTTTTAACCGGGGATTGAGGGTGCATGCATAACTATGCTAAGTTTTAATGGGGGATTTAAAAGGGTGTTTTCTAATTCCTACGAAATTAAAGATATAAAATGGTTAGTAAACACATAGAGAAATCCTAGGTTCTAACATGCTTCACTCATAGACAAGTAGAAAACAATCAAGAACAAAGAACCCTAAACATGCTTACTAGACCGAAAATAAACACTAAACTATTATTTACATGTGATCGACTCATCTAGCTTACCCTTGCTCATTCCTAACCTGCAAATTAAACAATGTTAATCGAAATCCTAACTTCTCAATTTTACAAAACACATGTTCATAATTTGTCGTGCTCGGGATCGCCCTATATCTAAGCCAAAGCATTGAGCATAGATGAACATGTATAATAAAAACTAAGAAACTAGAACACATGAAAAACAGTGGGAAACGTTGCAAGTAAAGAAAAACCGAAATACTATAAACTACTTCATTAAACCAATAGTTCATACAAGGAGAAGCTACAAAGTAAAGAGGATTCATGTTACACTTTTTAGTCTTCGGGATCGCCCTATGGAGCTAAGGTGTAAATGACTCTTCTTTGGTGGAGGAGACACTCGGGATCGCCCTATATGTCAATGGAGGTTGTTGTGGTGGCGGACAGTGGTGTAGATTGCTTCCTTGGAGAATTTCTTGGCTTCGTGGAGAGGAGATAGTGTTTAGGCAGAGCTTGAGAATCTAGAATGAGTGATGCTCATGAATGAGTCGAGCTCCCCAATTTATAGAAGAATATTAGGTCTTTTCCTACCAAAACAAGACTTTCCTTATGAACCCGCATAAATCTGACAGTCTGTCTTCAAACGCGTTTTCCCAGAGTTTCGGATCTTAGAAAATTCTGATTCTTGTTTCATTGAAAAGATTATTCAAAGGGCTATAAAATCCATATAAGAAACGCCCTATTTGAAATTGAATTGGATTTACTATGGATTTTAGAAGTTAAGTGACCTGGCTGCCCTGTTTTCTTCTTCTTCAAGGAAAAGGAAATTTTCATAACTTCAAATCTTGCATTCTTTATTCCACAATCTTCCTTGGCTGAATATACCATATATTTGCACATATTTTGACCCTCAAATCAGGTATAAATCTTCATGGAATATCCTCCAAATTCGTCCATCATTTATACTCCATATATTCCGCCATTTTTGCTCATTCCTGGATTGCGCAGGAGAAATGTCTTCGACTTTTTGTCCACCATTTTGGCATCCATTTCATTTGGCATTTGGTCTTCAATTCTTGACACCATGTGGGAAAGCATTTTAGTAACCATTTTGAAGACCATTTTTTTCTCCGGAATTAAGAACTTCCTCCTTAGCACGCTTTTCACTCCAAATCGCCTCCTTTATTGATCTCCTTTATTCAAAACCTAAAAACAACAAAGTAAGTAAGAAATGATAATACTAAGGTCAAAACAAAGCTAAATTTAAAGAGAAAGATGTTAAGAATCAAGCATAAAATGCATAGATCATGTACACTCCTCTCCTATCCCCCCTCAACCACAAGTGATGACGTAAATTCATTTATTCCAGATCTTTGCGCGCTTTGGGAGTATCTATAGTCTTGAACTTAATACCGATAATTGTTCCCATCACGTTGTCGCACACATTCTTTTCTATGTGCATCGCGTCCAAGTTGTTCCTCAGCTTCAACTTCGACCAGTAAGGGAGTTCAAAGAATATACTCTTGTGATGCCAATAGCTGAGATCATGTGGAGGAATTGGATTGCATTTCTTTACATCCGCGCCATTGGTCAACACACCAAAGTCGAAATAGCTCAACCTCTCTAAAATCTCTTCGCCCGACCAACTACGGGGTTTAGGATTGTTCTTTACTGTCCCGTCGAAATGAGTTTCATCCTGTCGCCACGGGTGGTCATGAGGAAGCCATCTACGGTGACCCAAGTAACACACCTTCCCCGCGTGCCAACTAGAGTTCACGTCGTCCAAACATATAGGACATCCGTTATATCCTTTCGTCTTGCAGGCTGCCAACATCCCATACGCTGGAAAATCGCTGATTGTCCACATTACGGCAGCCCTCATCGTGAACATTATGTCAGTGAATTTGTCATAAGTTGGAACTCCATTTTGCCACAACTGTTTCAGCTCGTCGATCAAAGGTCTGAGGTAGACATCTAAGCACTTCCCCAGAGATTTAGGACCTGTAATTAGTAGAGTAAGGAAATTAAATTCTTTATTCATGCACATCCACGGAGGCAAGTTGTACGGCATCACAATAACTGGCCAAGTGCTGACAGCGGAGCTATTACTACCCCAAGGATTGAATCCGTATGTAGATAGTCCGAGTCTAACATTTCTAACCTCTGCAGCAAAGTCTCCAAATTCTCTGTCAAAATGTTTGAAACCCTCCCCATATGCGGCGTGTCTCAGGACATCGTCATCTATTCGCTTTTCAGCGTACCATCGCATCGCCTCAGCTGTGTATTGAGACAGGTACAGGCGCTGCAATCTGGGAATCAAGGGAAAATATGAAAGGACCCAACCCCGATTCAGTTACCTAAATCGGAATCGAACCTCTTCTGAAAATACGAACCAACAAAAATTATTCAAAATTTCGGCAGAGTTTCGTTACTAACGTAGAATTGCATAAACCTGCACCCTGAAAATAACACTTCGTCCTATGCAACAAAAGCCAAACCGTGGGCACCAATCCCATCCGGATTTCTCAAAATCATATTATAAGCAATAACAGTAAACATACTGTACTATGTATATATATATCCGAGAAAATCCGTATAAACATGTATCAGAATGTATCAGAGCGACCTCTAGTGTGAAATATATACAATATACACATCAGTAGGCGAAACAAGAATCTACTGGAAAACACTGGTAGCTCAGATCACTAGCCTCCAAACCGCGACGTGAAACACCAAACCTGAACTCCAACTGGGCACGGAAACCGAAAAGCCCAGGGGAAAGACAGTAAACTAGTTAGAGTGAGTGGACGAAAATAAATTTCTTTCACAAGTTGATATATATGTTTAAAATAACATATGCGAGTCCAGGTAAATAAAGATAATAAAGTACACGATGTAAAATCATACTCCTCTAGCGTACTGAGCATGCAAGTAAAAATCCCACGGGGTCACTCGTGGACACATCCGTGCTAGTACAGTCAGAATCACGGAGTCCCAGACTTCCACGCAATTCTAGCCAGAAAGGCCTCAGGTCAGAGGTCTGCCTCCCCCCGGTAAAGGCCTCGGGTCAGGAGTCACAGCCTCCCCCGGTACACATCCTCGGGGATCAGCCGGGATGCGAGTGTCTCGATACAACAACATATAACGACTGTACTCTGTGTAAACCAAATCATAAACATTTCGATGCAAATGCAATAAACGACATATAAATGCATATACGTTTGTATAATGATATAAGTATAATCGTCTAACACATGCTCGTATAAACCATAAACTCGTACGCATGCTCAAGTTCGAAAATCGTATTAAAAGACTCGCAATCAATTCCGTGAAAAGAAATTGTCCACTCACAGGTGAGCAAAACGCGCACTCGCGCTAATCTCGTGGTCCGGTGGAAGATCCCTCGCCTGAAGCACGGTCACGATCTCGATCTCGATCTCCTGAATATTCACAAAAACATAACTGATCAAAATCATAGTCCACAACCCTGTACTGAATCACAGAAACCAACCGTTCCCGGAAATAAACAATGCAATGCAAAACGATTAACGGAATTCCCGAAATCTCCACTCGAAACCCTCGACTGAAAATCGGCTAACCAAATCAATCCGAAAACCTCTGGACGATAATCAGGGTTCGATTTCGAGAAAAACGACATTAAAAACGTCGAAATCTGAAAAAGTCAACCCTCGCCGGAGCTCCGCCGTTGACCGCCGGCGGCGCCGGCGGCGCGCCGTCAACGGTGGAATTTCACGGTGAAACTTTCCAGATTTCAAGGTCTTCTCGAGCCAAAGCTTTTCTTCTTCTACCCCGAAGTCCAAAACTCACCGGAACCCCTCCAAATTCAGTCGAAACGGAACGGAAAAATCCCCTCCAGTGAC
Organism: Geum urbanum; assembly: GCA_946800695.1. Classification (NCBI taxonomy): domain Eukaryota; kingdom Viridiplantae; phylum Streptophyta; class Magnoliopsida; order Rosales; family Rosaceae; genus Geum; species Geum urbanum. The sequence goes on along the minus strand of OX327001.1, from coordinate 41,877,987 downwards.
CTAATGGGACCCATCTAAAAACTCAACAATAGCTCGAACCAAGTACACCATAAGACTCAGAGGGGCAAGGGGAGTCGAACCCCCCTAACCACCACCAGCGTAGCTCGCCGGAAAACGGCCAACCAACCTCGACGGAAACCATGAAACCGACCCGATTCGGGTCCAACCAAAACGCAACCAATTTCATCAAACTCAAGTACCAAACAACTCGAAATTGAAAGGGGAAGCTAACCATACCCTTGCCAAAGTCGGAGGTGGCCGGCAAATGGGTCGTCGGACGGCAAGCCGAAACGGGAAACCTTTCCTCTTTTGGTCAACGGGTCAAACTGCCATTTTTGGAAAGTCAACGATAGTCAACGCCAAATAGTGATTTTCGACGATTTTACGACTATTCCCGATATTTATACTCGCGCCTCGGGTCAATCGACGGTCCGAAATGAATATTCGAAATGATTCGGATAAACACGAAACAATCAGATAAACTCGTCGGAAACCGAAACTTCAAATAATCATAAAATATTCCTCGGTTATCGGAAAAATCTTCCAGAACCGCCCATGAGCTCGAAATCACGTACTCTACAATTTCCGTGAAGACACTTAACTCAAATTTTCGGCCGAAAACATAGTCGCGAACAGAGTCGACGAACCACACATATATCGTAAAACTGCGACTAAACAGAATCTCGTGAATCGTGCCGAATATACTACTGATTCTGGTTCGGGTCGTCACAAATCTATCCCCCTTAAAGAAATTTTGACCTCGAAATTTACGTACTTGTCAAGTGAACAGATGAGGATACTGCTCCCGCATACGCTGCTCAGTCTCCCAGGTGGCCTCCTCAACTGAGTGGTTCTGCCACAAGACCTTCACTAGCGGAATCACATGGTGCCTCAACTCCTGCTCACGACGATCGAGAAACTGCACTGGCTCCTCTACGTACGTCAAATCCTCCCTGATCGGCAACTGCTGTGGGGCTAACACATGTGAAGGATCTGAGATGTACTTCCGCAACATCGAAACATGGAAGACATCATGCACATGAGCCATCTCAGCTGGTAACTCAATTCTGTAAGCAACAGCTCCAACCCTCTCCGTAATCTCATACGAACCAATGTATTATGGTCGAAGCTTGCCACGCTTCCCGAAACTCACAACTCCCCTCCACGGAGATAGTTTCAGGAAGACCCAATCACCAACCTCAAACTCTAAACTCTTCCTCCTCACATCCGCGTAACTCTTTTGCCGATCCTGGGCGATCTTCATGTGACGACCTGGACCAGAATCAACAGTATGATCAGCTGTATACGTGAGTTATCGCATAGTCGCAGATTGCCTACAGTTGATTGAATCGCCAGGCTCGTTAACGACTTAATTATTGGCTGAGAATTGGAGCTAAGTCTCTTCTCGAGAGTCGTAGTACATGTGATTTCGAGTTCGTGGGCTGTTCCGGATCGTTATTTGGACGACTGAGGAATTAATTATGAATATTTGAAGTTCGGATTTAAATGGTGGGTTACTTAACGACTAAATTACCGGACGAGCATTTGGTTTCAGTTCCTTCACGGAAGTTGTTCAGAATTTAATTTCGAGTGTGGGAACTTCCGGAGCGTGATTCTGAGTTACGAAGATTTAGTTGCGAATATTTCCGATTATTGATTGTTTAGTCGATTTAAATGTGTGTTTGGTTGAACAGTTGACTTTTTGTTGGTTTGGCCGATATGTTTGACTTCGGGTGATAATTGAAGAGTACGTCGAGACGAGGTTGTGGCCGCGAGAATTATCGGAATCGGAATTTCGACGAGAAAGTTACGGATATTTGAAGTTTGTCGAAAACATAAATACGAAGTTTCCAAAAATGGAAGGCCTATAAATAGAAACTTGCTGTTTTGGGCAAGTCAAACTTTCCATAAAGGGTGTTGACCGAGTTGACTGAGTCAACTCGGTGGAGAGAAGATGGTGGGCGACGGTGGTTCGGTGCTCCACGACGGCGATCGATTCCGGCCACCCCGTGTGACAGGGTTGGTCCCATTTGATGTGCCTCAGTCCTTTGATGCTGACTCCGGCCTCCTTTCACGGTAAGGCTCGCCGGAGAGTGAGAGAAATCCGGCTAAAAATGGAGGAAAACTTTGTGATTTGGGTTCCATGTGTTAGGCCGAATTGAGCTGCAATTTTTGGTGGGCTTTGAAGCTCTCATCACTAGCAAGCTACCATGTAAGTTTGGATTGTGCTTGGAGAATTTTGGAATTGAAATTTGTGTGAACATTCGGTTTTTCATGAAATTGACATGGTTAGAGTGAGAATTGAACTTCGGTGCAGTTATGGAAGTTGCTTAGTGGATGATTTTGAATGGAATAGGGGTTGCTCCGCCGTGAAATGTTCCGGTCAGTGGCGGCGCCGCCGTGGGCGATGGTCAACGGCGGTCAACGGTTTGACTTTTTGGATTTTCGACAAGTTGCATGGCATTTGACTCGAAATCGCGCCCCGATCGCAGTGGGGAGGTTCGTTTTTCGAATTGAGCGTCCGAAATTGTAGCAAGGTATTGAGGTGTGTTATACGGATTTTCGACGATTCGTCGTATTCGGATTATGTGTTTCCGAGAACGGTGGTTTCTCGTGATTTGTCTTGAATTGTCGAATTATGATTTTGAGGAATGGTTATTGTGATTATTCAGGGGTTCATGATCATTCGTTTGGCGAGGGACTTTCCGCCGGATCACGGATTAACGCGTATCGCGTTACGCTAGTCTGTGAGTGGACAATTTCTTTTCACGGAATTCTTGCGAGTCTTTTATATGATTTATGAACTTGAGCATGCGTATGAGATTTCGGATTACATGAGCATGTGTGTTTACGAATATACGATTATACATATACGGATATACGTATACGAATATACATACATTTATATGCTGTTTCATGCATTTGCATCGAACTGTTTATGATTTGGTTTTCACAGAGTACAGTCTCAGTTACGTTGTTGTATCGATACACTTGCCTCATCGGCTGATCCCCGATGGAGGGCTGCCTAGAGGGGCGTTTCCCCAACCAGACCGGTGAGGGGCGTATCCCCAAAACCGAGGCCATTTCTGGCTTCGAATCACGTAGAAGTCAGGGACTCCGTGGTTCAGACTGTACTAGCACGGAGGTGTCCATGAGTGACCCCGTGGGATTTTACTTGCATGCTCAGTACATTGGAGGAGTATGAGTTTTACCTCATGTACTTGTTATTTTATTTACCTGGACTCGCATATGTTATTTTATACATATATATCAACTGGTGAAAGACATTTATTTTCGTCCACTCACTCTAACGTGTTTCATGTCTTTCCCCTGGGCTTTTCGGTTTCCGTGCCCAGTTTGCAGTTCAGGCTCTGGTGTCGCACGTCGTGGTCGGAGGCATAGTGCTCGAGCTACCTTGTTTCTTCCAGTAGGTTTATTGTTCTACCTACTGTGGTATACTTATATGTTTATATATTAGAGGTCGCTCTGAGAAATCTGTTGTTCATGTTATACGATTTTACTCCGGATTTCAGTAAAGTGCATACATATTTACTATTTTACTTTACTGTTGATATATTGAGAAATCCGGATGGGATTGGTGCCCACGGTTTGCTTTTTGTGGCATAGGATGAAATGTATTTTCCGCGTGCAGGTAATGGTAATTCCACGCTAGTAACGAAACTCTGCCAAAATTTCTACGTTTTTGTTGGTTCGTATTTTTGAAGGGGTTCGATGTAACGACCCGAAGCAGAATCTGTTGTGTATTCGGTACGATTCTCGAGATTGAGTTTAGTCGTAGTTTTACGTCGTAAATGTGGTTTGCCGATTCGATTCGCGACTATATTTTCGGTCGAGAATTTGAGTTGGGTGTCTTCACGGATATTGTAGAGAATGTGATTTCGAGTTCGTAGGCAGTTCCGGAAGATTTTTCCGATAACCGAGAAATATTTTATGATTATTTGAAGTTTCGGTTTCCGACGAGTTTATCCGATTGTTTCGAGTTTATCCGAATCGTGATGGTTATCCATTTCGAATCGTCGATCGACCCGAGGGACGAGTATAAATATCGAAAGGTCAAAAAATAGTCGAGAATTTTATTTCGGGCATTGACCAGACTTTGACTTTCTCTTTTTGGAAAGTTGACCGTTGACCGAGTGAGGGAGAAGTTTCCCGTTTCGGCTTCAACTTCCGACGACCAAATTCCGGCCACCTCCGGCCACGAGACAGGTACAGTTCGCTTCTTCTCATGATTTCGAGTTTGTTTGGCTTTGGTTTGATGGAAATTGATGAGGTTTGGAGGGAGTTCGATTAAGGCCGAGTTGGGTTGAATTGCCGGTGACAGTGGAGGTGGTTCCGGCGAGGGTTAAGGGTCGAGGTTTTGGGGGTTTTGCTCCCCACACCTTGGTGGTGCTTCCTTGTGGTTTGGTTTTGGACATGGAGGTGTTTGGGGAGGAACCCGATTTGGGATTCCGGTGTGAAATTCCGTTCGGATTTGTTGAGTTTTGGAAGGGTTAGAGTTGGAATTGGCTTGAGTGTTAGTTGGGAAAGTGATTCGCCTTGATGGGACCTTGAGAACTAGAAGTTCTCCGCCGGAGAATCTCGCCAATGACGGCGCGCCGCCGCCGGCGGCGGCGGTCAACGGCGGAGGAGTTGACTTTTTCAGATTTCGATGAAATTAATGTCATTTTTCTCGTAATCGCGCCCTGATCGTCGTCCAGAGGTTTTTGGGTCGATTTGATTAGCTGATTTTTCAGACGAGATTTCAAGTGGGGATTTCGGGATTTCCGTAATTCATTTTGTACTGCATTTCACATTTTCGGGAGCAGTTGGTTTCCGTGCATCAGTACAGTATTGTGGATTACGATATTGATCAGTATGTTTTGTGAACATTCAGGAGATCAAGATCGGGACCGAGATCGTGCTTCTGGCGAGGGATCTTCCGCCGGTCCTCGAGATTAGCGCGAGTGCGCATTTTTCTCACCTGTGAGTGGACAATTTCTTTCCACGGAAATGTTTGCGAGTCTTTTATTTGATTTATGAACTTGAGCATGCGTATGAGATTTCGGATTTGCATGAGCATGTGATTTACGATTATACGATAGTACTTATACGGATATACGTATACGAGTATACATATACTTATATGTTGTTTCATGCATTTGCATCGAAATGTTTATGATTTAGTTTACACAGAGTACAGTCTTGGTTACGTTGTTGTATCGATACACTAGCCTCTCGGCTGATCCCCGATGGTAGGCATCCTAGGTGGGGCGTTACCCCGACCTGACCGGCGAGGGGCGTATCCCCGGAACCGAGGCCTTTCTGGCTTAGAATCACGTGTGGGTCCGGGATCCCGTGATTTGAACTATACTAGCACATGTTGTTTAAAATATATTATATAACTGGTGAAAGACATTTATTTTCGTCCACTCACTCTAACATGTTTATTGTCTTTTCCCTGGGCTTTTCGGTTTCCGTGCCCAGTTGCAGTTCAGGTTTGGTGTTTTCACGTCGCGGTTTGGAGGCTAGTGATCAGAGTTACCTGTGCTTTCCAGTAGGTTCTTGTTTCGTCTACTGATGTGTATATTGTATATGTTTTACTTTAGAGGTCGCTCTGATACATTCTGATACTTGTTTATACGGATTTTCTCGGATATACATATATACATAGTACAGTATGTTTACTGTTATTGATTATATTGATGTTGAGAAATCCGGATGGGATTGGTGCCCACGGTTTGGCTTTTGTGGCATAGGATGAAGTGTTATTTCTGGGTGCAGGTTATGGTAATTCCACGTTAGTAACGAAACTCTGCCGAAATTTTGAAAATTTTTTGTTGGTTCGTATTTCGAAAGGGTTTGGTTCCGGTTTAGGTAACTGAATCGGGATTGGGTCCTTTCATTCGATTCCGGTTTAGGCAACTAAATCGGGGTTGGGTCCTTTCACTTCAATCGATCACGGATAACCTGTATGTCCTCCATCGTGGTTTTCACCAAATCAGGACCAATAAACCAACGCTCGCCCACCTCACTCCAACACAATGGAGTGCGACACTGCTTCCCGTACAGGGCCTCGTACGGTGTCATCTCAATACTGGCATGGTAGCTGTTGTTGTGGGCGAACTCAATCAGGTGTAACTGCTGATCCCAGTTTCCACGAAACTGCAACACATGATCTCAGCATATCCTCAAGAGTCTGAATGGACCGCTCGGACTGCCCGTCAGTCTGAGGATGGAAAGCTGTACTAAATCGCAACCTCGTACCCAAAGCTCGCTGCAACGCCTGCCAAAACTCAGAAGTAAACTGACTATCTCGGTCCGAAACAATGGACACAGGCACACCATGCAAGCGAACAATCTCTGATAAGTACAACTTGGCCAATCTACCCACTGATACCTTCCCTGGAAGTGCAAGAAAGTGTGCGGATTTCGTCAGTCGGTCAACAATAACCCAAATGCCAGTGTTGCCCGCCGAAGTGCGCGGCAACTGATAGACGAAATCCATCGTAATGTGCTCCCACTTCCAAACTGGAATCTCAAGTGGCTGTAGTTTCCCTGCAGGTTTCTGCCTCTCCGCCTTCACCTGCTGACAGATCAAACATCTACTCACGTACGCGGCAATTTCCCGTTTCATGTTGCGCCACCAATAGTACGCTCGAAGTGTACGAAACATCTTCGTACCCCCGGGATGCATCGCATACGCTGAACTGTGGGCCTCATCCAGAATCTCCTTCTTCAAGCTCTCGTCTCTGGGCACACATAGCCTGCCTCTGAACAACAACGTACCGTCGTCGCTCATTCGGAACTCTGTAGGCACACCATTCCGTATCATGGTCTTCTTGCCCAACAGGTAAGAATCTGAATCCTGAGCCTCTCGTACCTGATCAACTAATACGGGTCGAACCTGAAAACTGGCCAACAAAGCTCCATCATCATCATACCCAAACACAGCACCTGTAGCCCGAAGCTCGGCTAACATCGATACTCTGGCCACACACATGTGAAACAATGAGGCTCCAGATTTCCGGCTAAGTGCATCTGCTACAACATTGGCTTTCCCCGGATGGTACTCGAAAGTGCAATCGTAGTCGTTGATCAACTCCATCCATCGGCGCTGCCTCATGTTCAGATCCAACTGCGTCCGCAAGTAGGTGAGACTCTTGTGATCAGTGTAAATCTTACACTGAGCACCATACAGGTAATGTCTCCAACTCTTCAACGCTAACACGATAGCGGCTAACTCCAAATCATGCGTCGGATAGTTGACCTCATGTGGTTTCAGCTGCCTGGAACCATAGGCCACAACTCTACCATGCTGCATCAACACACAGCCAAGCCCCAACTTCGACGCGTCACTGTACACAACAAACTCACCACTGTCGTCTGGCAATGTCAAAACCGGTGCGGTAGTCAGTCTCTCCTTCAGGAGCAAATAACTCTCCTCGCACGCATCAGACCACTCAAACTTGACGCCCTTCTTCGTCAATCTGGTCAGTGGTGTACCAATCCGGGAGAAATCCTGTACAAACCGTCGGTAATAGCCTGCTAACCCCAAGAAACTCCGAATCTCCGGCACAGTAGTGGGTCTACTCCAGTTCAACACGGCCTCGATCTTGTCAGAATCAACACTAACTCCCTCAGCCGAAATCACGTGGCCCAGAAACTTCACACTATCCAACCAGAACTCGCACTTGCTAAACTTCGCGAACAACTGATGGTCCCGCAAAGTCCGCAACACTGCCCGCAAATGCTTCTTGTGCTGGCTCACACTCCTGGAATAAATCAAAATATCATCAATGAATACAATCACGAACTTGTCCAGGAACCGTCTGAACACTCGATTCATCAAGTCTATGAAAGCTGCGGGGGCGTTGGTCAACCCAAACGGCATAACCAAAAACTCATAGTGCCTATACCGCATCCTGAATGCCGTCCTGGCTACATCAGAGTCACGGATCCTCAACTGGTGATATCCGGATCGAAGGTCAATCTTCGAAAAGACTGATGCTCCCTTAAGCTGATCGAACAAATCGTCAATCCGCGGCAACGGATACTTGTTCCTCACTGTAATCTGATTCAGCTTCCGATAGTCGATGCACAAACGCATGGACCCGTCCTTCTTCCACACAAACAACACCGGAGCACCCCACGGAGACACACTCGGTCGAATGAATCCCTTCTCTAACAACTCCTGGAGATGAATCTGCAATTCCTTCAACTCCGCTGGCGCCATTCGGTACGGTGTCTGGGAAATCGGTCCTGTACCCGGCAACAACTCAATAGTAAAATCAATCTCCCGCACAGGGGGTATACCAGGTAACTCCGCTGGAAACACATCCGGAAACTCAGACACAACCTCGATACTACCAAGATTCGGCACTGCAGCTGTAGTGTCCACAACATGGGCCAAGTAAGCAACATAACTCTTCTTCATCAACCGATCCGCCCTCATCACGGAAATCAAACACGGTAGTGAAGTGTTCTTCTCGCCACGGAACAATATCTCGGGTAACCCTGGTCGTTGAAACGCGACCTCCTTCCTGTGGCAGTCAAACATGACCCAGTGCGACTCCAAAAATTCCATACCCAAGATCAGATCAAAATCCACAATATCAAGCAGTAACAGATCTGTGGCTAATCCATGGCCATCAATAAACACCTCACAATCTCGGTAAACCCAATCGATGCTCACAACCTCACCTGACGGATACAACACTCTCCACAACCCCGGAAGTGGAGATACAGGTACCGTAGCCAATGATGACAGTCTAAATGATATGAATGAATGTGTGGCACCTGGATCTAACAATGCAACTACTGGAATACCAAAGACATGTAACGTACCGATAACGACCTCTGGTGATGCTCTGCCCTCATGTAGAGTCATAGCATGAACCCTCGCCTGTCCGGCTGGTCGTCCTCGCTGGGGCTGTCCCTGTTGCCTACCCTGACCTGCAAACTGTGCTGGTCGAACTCCCGAAGTGGCACCTCGCTCTACTCCGGAACTCTGGGCCGCCTGTCCATCATCACCATACAACTGAGGACACTCCCTCGCATAGTGACCCACCTGGCCACAGCGAAAACAAGTGACAGGGCCTCGCTGACACGGTCCAAGGTGATGCCTGTTGCAGAAATTGCACAATGGGTACTCCCGTGGTACAGCAAACGTGCCACCGGTACGCTGCGGATAATTGGAACCGCTGGAACTCCCACTAGCCTGTGGTAGCTGCGGTCGATCTCTCCTCCATCTCGGTCTCTGCCTCGGTACACCAAAGGGTGGGCGATAAGATCCACCGCCTGAAGATGAAGCTGAACCAGAAGTATCAGAACTCTGCCTCTTCGAAGGCCCCTGACTCGGTCCACCCTCCTCAAACCGTCTCGGCTGGTACCTCTGCTGTCTCTCCTGCTCAATATCCTCGCCTCGGTGTGCCGCACTGACAAACTCATCAAAGTTCTTCCGAGGCATCGTAGTCAGTATCGCCTTGATATTCAGATTCAATCCCAGCTCAAACCTGCGACACTTGGCTTCCTCTGTAGCCACCATATCCAGCGCAAAACGAGACAAACGAGTAAACCGATCCCGGTACTCAAGTACAGACAAACTGCCCTGCCTCAAGTTCGTAAACTCCTCGTACTTGCGCTGCTGGGTAGCCTGATTAAAGTACCTCCGCATAAACAAATCACGGAACAAAGTCCACGGAGTATCAGCTGGAACTCTGTCGGTGCTAACCCACCAAAAGTATGCATCACCCTCAAGTAAACCAACTGCGGCTACTGTCATCTGCTCAGGAGTATACTGCAGACGCTCACAAACACGTTCAATCTGAACCAACCATGCCTCGCATATCTCTGGATCAACTGAACCCGAAAACACAGTAGCACCAGCAGTGCGAGCCTTGACCACAGGGTCAAAACGCTCTTCCAAACGCAGCACTCGCATCAGCAAGTCGCGCGTTCGGCGATCCTCATCAAGATCCTCTTCCCGATCAACATGGGGACCACGTCGAGGAGGCATCCTACTGATACAAGACAAGCATTAGGTACAAGCAGAAAGAACGTAATCATGAAACCACAGATATTTGAGAACACACAACACTCGAAGTATTGATGAGTACCGCTGGCCATTCGGGTCATCACTCCAGTCATGCTGTATCAACTCAAATACCCTAAGCGTCACAACTACAAGAGTCTACAGAATCTGACAACCTAAGGCTCTGATACCAAGCTGAAAGGACCCAACCCCGATTCAGTTACCTAAATCGGAATCGAACCCCTTCTGAAAATACGAACCAACAAAAAATTTTCAAATTTTTGGCAGAGTTTCGTTACTAACGTAGAATTGCATAAACCTGCACCCTGAAAATAACACTTCGTCCTATGCCACAAAAGCCAAACCGTGGGCACCAATCCCATCCGGATTTCTCAACATCATATTATAAGCAATAACAGTAAACATACTGTACTATGTATATATATATATCCGAGAAAATCCGTATAAACATGTATCAGAATGTATCAGAGCGACCTCTAGTGTGAAATATATACAATATACACATCAGTAGGCGAAACAAGAATCTACTGGAAAACACAGGTAGCTCAGATCACTAGCATCCAAACCGCGACGTGAAACACCAAATTAAACCTGAACTGCAACTGGGCACGGAAACCGAAAAGCTCAGGGGCAAGACAGTAAACTCGTTAGAGTGAGTGGACGAAAATAAATGTCTTTCACCAGTTGATATATATGTTTAAAATAACATATGCGAGTCCAGGTAAATAAAGATAATAAAGTACACGAGGTAAAATCATACTCCTCCAGCGTACTGAGCATGCAAGTAAAAATCCCACGGGGTCACTCATGGACACATCCGTGCTAGTACAGTCAGAATCACGGAGTCCCAGACTTCCACGCAATTCTAGCCAGAAAGGCCTCAGGTCAGAGGTCTGCCTCCCCCCGGTAAAGGCCTCGGGTCAGGAGTCACAGCCTCCCCCGGTACACATCCTCGGGGATCAGCCGGGATGCGAGTGTATCGATACAACAACATATAACGACTGTACTCTGTGTAAACCAAATCATAAACATTTCGATGCAAATGCAATAAACGACATATAAATGCATATACGTTTGTATAATGATATAAGTATAATCGTCTAACACATGCTCGTATAAACCATAAACTCGTACGCATGCTCAAGTTCAAAAATCGTATTAAAAGACTCGCAATCATTTCCGTGAAAAGAAATTGTCCACTCACAGGTGAGCAAAACGCGCACTCGCGCTAATCTCGTGGTCCGGCGGAAGATCCCTCGCCTGAAGCACGGTCACGATCTCGATCTCGATCTCCTGAATATTCACAAAAACATAACTGATCAAAATCATAGTCCACAACCCTGTACTGAATCACGAAAACCAACCGTTCCCGGAAATAAACAATGCAATGCAAAACGATTAACGGAATTCCCGAAATCTCCACTCGAAACCCTCGACTGAAAATCGGCTAACCAAATCAATCAGAAAACCTCTGGACGATAATCAAGGCGCAATTTTGAGAAAAACGACATTAAAAACGTCGAAATCTGAAAAAGTCAACCCTCGTCGGAGCTCCGCCGTTGACCGCCGCCGCCGGCAGCGGCGCGCCGTCAACGGTGGAGTTTCACGGTGAAACTTTCCAGATTTCAAGGTCTCCTCAAGCCAAAGCTTTTCTTCTTCTACCCCGAAGTCCAAAACTCACCGGAACCCCTCCAAATTCAGTCGAAACCGAACGGAAAAATCCCCTCCAGTGACCTAATCGGACCCATCTAAAAACTCAACATTAGCTCAAACCAAGTACACCATAAGACTCAGAGGGGCAAGGGGAGTCGAACCCCCCTAACCACCACCACCATAGCTCGCCGAAAAACGGCCAACCAACCTCGACGGAAACCATGAAACCGACCCGATTCGGGTCCAACCAAAACGCAACCAATTTCATCAAACTCAAGTACCAAACAACTCAAAATTGAAAGGGGAAGCTAACCATACCCTTGCCGAAGTCGGAGGTGGCCGGAAAATGGGTCGCTGGACGGCAAGCCGAAACGAGAAACCTTTCCTCTTTTGGTCAACGGGTCAAACTGCCATTTTTGGAAAGTCAACGATAGTCAGCGGCAAATAGTGATTTTCGACAATTTTACGACTATTCCCGATATTTATACTCGCGCCTCGGGTCAATCGACGGTCTGAAATGAATATTCGAAATGATTCGGATAAACACGAAACAATCGGATAAACTCGTCGGAAACCGAAACTTCAAATAATCATAAAATATTCCTCGGTTATCAAAAAAATCTTCCGGAACCGCCCACGAGCTCGAAATCATGTACTCTACAATTTCCGTGAAGACACTCAACTCAAATTCTCGGCCGAAAACATAGTCGCGAACAGAGTCGACGAACCACACATATATCGTAAAACTGCGACTAAACAGAATCTCGTGAATCGTGCCGAATATACTACTGATTCTGGTTCGGGTCGTCACAAAATATTGAGCAACTTTCACAGGAATTCTCTTTTTTGAACTCTTCCTATTCAACTCATATCGGCACTGGCCACATACGGGACAATAGTCCAAATCTTTATACTTTTTGTAAAACAGCACACAATCATTCGGACATGCGTCAATTATCCTGTACTTTAGGCCGAGGCTGCTCAAGATATTTCTAACCTTATAATGAGATTTAGGAAGATTGTGATCATCAGGAAGCAACTTACATATTTGCTCCTGAATTTCGTCAAAATCACTGACTGACATTTTGTGTTTCACTTTTTATCTTCATTTGCTCCATCACATATTGCAACACATTCTTTCGACATCCAGGGAACACTGGGGTCTGCGCTTCAAGTAGTATCATGTTGTACTTATCCATCTCACTAGTGTCAGTGGCCAAGCTAGCAGCAAAAAATGTGTCATCATGTTCATGAGTGGTATTGTAACCTCCCTCTTGGTGTTGGTGTCCACCATGACTAAATCCTGGAAACGTATTATGAACAAAATCTGCAGTTGGGTTCCAAGCAGGGGGGCCGACACCACTGCTGCTAGATGAGGCACCTTGGTAACTACACCCTGAGCTGAAGTCTGCTGAGTTGAAGTCTACTGCTTCACCATGCTCGCTCCATGTAGTGTAACTCTACATCATACCATTTTCGTATAGGTGTTGCACCATAACATTAACCTCCACATACTAACAATTAAGACATTTTTGGCACGGACACCTGAAACGCTTCTTTCCTTGACCATGTTCTATCGCAAAATTCACAAATTTACAAATTTCATCCATATACCGGACATCACATCTATTCCGCAACTTCATCCAACTCTTGTCCATACTTCTACAAAATTTTATAATTAATTAATTATTACATATTAGTCAATTAACTATTAATTCTATATATATACAAATTTTCGAGTAATTATTAATTAAACTATTATATATATACACAAATTTTCAACTACCTTAATTAAAAGAAATTATTAATTCATTATCTTCAATAATTACATTCAACTACCTTTATTAATTATAGTTGTACATACGTACGTACATACTCTACATCAATTACTTTAATATGTGTAACATGCATATACATTCGTTTTAACTAAATATTAACCAAATTTTTAAACATCCATACATATATACATACTACAGGTCTATAATTAACTAATATATATATATATCATCGATTTCCTAACTTAATATATTATATATAAATATATATTAGACGTACTAATTAATTAACAATGCAATCAATCAAACGTACAATTAATTATATATATAAACCTACGTTAATGGTGTTGGAAAATTAACTACGTACGTACCTAGCCTTCTCCGATATATGGCGAATTAATCGATGGTCGAAGCCGAAGATATATATAGTGCTATCTAGGTAGCTATCTAGGACGTTTGAATTGCATGCACGCGTGAGGCGCTGATCAAGACAGGAAGAGATCATGATCAGTTGAGAGACGAGTGAGCAGAGAGGAAGAGAGTTCGGCGTGGGCCTTATATAATGCTTCACTTAGACGATGGAGGTGTCATTCCATCGTCTAAGTGGACACTTAGAGGAAATATTTGGCAATTCTCCGTCATCCAAGTGATTACAAGGATGACGGAGAACTTCTTCGTGGTCCGAGTGGATACTCGGACCACGGCGTGTCAGTCTGTTGTCCAAGTGTACACCTGGACTACAGAGATCTCTGTCTCTGTGGTCCAAGTGTACACTTGGACCGCGGAGAAGTTCTCCGTCGTCCTTGTAATCACTTGGACGACGGAGAAAATGATCTCCGTCATCCCGGTTCACACTTGGACCGCAGAGAAGTTCTCCGTTGTCCAAGTGTACACCTGTGTTATAGCGGAAGCAATTGAATGTAAGAATAAACACAGATTTACGTGGTTCACTAACGTGAGTTAGCTACATCCAAGGCAGAAGAAGAACATATTACTTTATCTTGGAGAACCAGATTACAAAGTATATCACTCTAAGTTAAGCCTAACCTAGGATTACAGAATACGTAATATCTCTACCACACTAGATTATGCCTAATCTACAGGATAGAACCAGATTTCATTCACACCTCTTTAGCTAATACCCAACTGGATATATATAGCCTAACAGAGTCCTGAATACTAGAGGAATCCCAGACACACACGTCTGAGGAAACCTAAACCAGAATGATTAAGGAAAGCCCAATTCCTTAATGCCTGAGGAATTATAGTCCTAACGAAATCCTGAGTATCAGTCCTGCTCACCAAGGACTTCTAACTCTCCTCGCCAAAGACTTCCTCGCCAGAGACTTTCGCCAAAGTCAACGCTCGCCAAAGACTCTCTCGCCAGAGACTCCTTGCTCGCGAACCTCGCGTATGCCAACGCGCCTCGCGTACGCCAACGTGCCTCGCGTACGCCAACGCGACTCAAGATTCAAGGCATATTCTAACAAATCTCCACCTTGACTTGAATCCTCTCCCAGATAACTAGAAGTACCAGAAGTACCTGACTCTCCTCTACCCCAGATGTTGTCTTCTCCCAGAGAAAGACCCAGATGTTCCATTCTCCCAGAGAAGGAACCCAGATGTTCCCTTCTCCCAGAGAAAGAACCCAGATGTTGCCCCCTAACGGGCAACTAACAGCTTCTAACATTCAGCAAGTCCAGATAATGTTGGAACTTGCTATGCGAAACTAGCTTTGTGAACATGTCTGCTAGATTATCAACAGTACCTACCTTGTTCACCCTGATTCTCTTCTCACTTCTCAGAAAATGATACCTGACATCAATGTGCTTAGTCCTCTCATGATGAACTTGATCCTTGGTTAAATAGATTGCACTCAGACTATCACAATGCACTATAGCCTGATCGTGATGTAGACCCAAGTCACTAACCAGTCCTTTCAACCAGATTCCCTCCTTGGCTGCCTCTGTCAATGCCATGTACTCTGCTTCAGTTGTAAACAAAGTCACTGAATGCTGCAAAGAAGCTTTCCAACTAACAACAGACCCACCAAGAGTGAAAACATAACCAGTCATAAATCTTCTCGTGTCAACATCCCCAACATAATCTGAATCTGAGTAACCAGTTACTAAACACCCTGTATCACCTCCATAAATGAGACCAACATCAGACGTACCTCTAAGGTAACGAAAGATTCTCTTCATAGCTTGCCAATGCTCTTTTCCAGGCTCACCCATAAACCTACTGACCACACTAACAGCATGTGCAAGATCTGGTCTAGTGCAGACCATAGCATACATCAAGCTTCCTACTGCACTACCATAGGGAACTCAAGACATGTACTCCTTCTCCTGAGCAGATTTAGGTGCAAATGCAGTAGACAAGTGAATGTTTGCTGCACTTAGAGTATCTAAGGATCTTGTTGTAGACATGCCAAACCTTGACAATATCTTCTGAATATAATCCTTCTGTGATAAGAACAACGTCTTCTGACTCATATCCCTGTAGATCTCCATTCCCAGAATTTTCCTACCTGCACCCAAATCCTTCATCTCAAACTCAGCACTGAGAAGATCTTTCAACTTCTGAATCTCTGACTTGTCCTTTGCAACTATCAACATATCGTCTACATACAGGACCAGATAAATGAGAGACTCATTTGAAACCTTGTTGTAGTAAACACAACAATCATACGGACTCCTGCTGTAGCCAATCTCCATCATATAGCTGTCTAACCTCTTGTACCACTGCCACGGTGACTTTTTTAGTCCATATTAAGATTTCTTCAACTTACAAACATAATCTTCTTTTCCAGGAACTTGGAAACCCTCTGGCTGAGTTATGTATATCTCTTCTTCCAACTCTCCATGCAGAAAAGCTGTCTTCACATCTAGTTGCTCAAGTTCCAGATCCTGATGTGCGACTAAGGCTAGTAGCACCCTGATAGATGTATGTCTGACCACTGGCGAGAAAATCTCATTGTAGTCTACACCTTCTTCCTGATGAAACCCTCTTGCAACTACCCGAGCTTTATACTTGATACCCTCAGCAGGTGACATCCCTTCCTTCTTCTTGAAAATCCATTTGCAAGTAATAACCTTTCTCTTCTGAGGTCGCTTGGCCAAATCCCAAGTCTGATTCTTGTGAAGTGATTCCATCTCGTCTCCCATTGCAGCAAGCCATTGGGCAGACTTAGTACATGTAACTGCTTCCTTATAGGTGGATGGCTCGCGAGGATCCACCTCTTCAGCAACCTGAAGTGCATAAGCCACCATGTCTTCAAAACCATACCTCGTGGGCGGTTTCTCAAAGTTTGCTCTCATCGACCGATTAAGAGACAAACTATGCTGGTTAATTACTAGTGGCTCTGGTTCTAATTGTGAGTGTTGATCTCCTTGCTGTGGTTCACTCTCATCTTGAGTGACTTGCTGCTCCACATGTCTCTCAACACTACCATTCTCTGATACAACTATGGACTTCACAGTAGGGTTAAACATAGAATTTTCATCAAAGACTATGTTTCTACTGAGAATAACCCTCCTCTCAGATGGAGACCAGATCCTATACCCTTTAATTCCATCTCCATAGCCTACAAATACTCCCCTTCTAGCTCTTGGTTCAAGTTTACCCTCACTTACATGATAATAAACAGTGCAACCAAAAGCCCTCAGATTTGAGTAATCAGCAGACTTTCCAGACCACATCTCAAGCGGAGTCTTGAGATGTATACCGGTGTGAGGTCCATGGTTTATCAGATAACAAGTTGTACTCACAGCTTCTGCCCAGAACCTCTTCTCTAGTCCAACATTAGAGAGCATGCACCTAGCCCTTTCCAGAAGTGTCTGATTCATCCGTTCTGCCACACCATTCTGCTGTGGTGTGTCCCTAACTGTATGATGCCTAGCAATCCCTACATTCATGCAAAACTCATTAAAATCAAAACAGCAGAATTCCAGACCATTATCAGTTTACAGCCTTTTGATCTTCTTCCCAGTTTGATTTTCAACCAACGCCTTCCACTGCTTGAAGTTCTTAAAAGCGTCACTTTTATGCTTCATCATAATCACCCAAGTCATTCTTGAGAAATCATCAATCATTGACACAAAATATCTGTGACCTCCTAAAGACTCAACGCGAGACAGACCCAAACAGTCTGAATGGATGTAATCAAGTGTGCCTTTTGTCTTATGAATTACTTTGGGAAACTTGCTGCGATGTAATTTCCTGAACACACAATGTTCACAAAATCCAAGGTCCTTTACCTTGTGGCCACCAAGAAGATCTTCTTTAGCCAGAACTTGCATCCCTCGTTCACTCATATGACCGAGTCTCATATGCCATAGCTTGGTCATATCCTCCTTGCGAACTTCCGATGATGCAACAGCAGCAGAACCCGACAGCGTAGAACCTTGTAGAATATACAAAGTACCCCGCTTGACACCTTTCAGAACCACATTAGAACCCTTGTAGACACGCAAGATCCCGCCTTCTCCTTTGAAACTGAATCCCTTGTTATCCAAATAACTCAGCGATATCAGATTCTTAGTCATGCGTGGAACATGCTTAACTTTGTTCAATGTACAAAATTTACCATCATGTGTTCGTAATTTAATTGTGTCCATTCCAACCAGCTTTCAGGCAACACTGTTTGCCATAGAGACATCTCCTCCATTTACCTGCTCATAGGTTGAGAACCACTCCCTATACGGACATATGTGATAAGACGCCCCAGAATCTAGAACCCACACATCATTGTGATATGCATGTTCATCAACAACTAGGGCCGTATCCTCTTCTGAATTGGTGTCATCTTCTGCTATAGCAGCAGTACCTGATGGTTTCTCTTGCTGCTTCCTGTTTGGACATTCCCTTCTTCAATGCCCCCTTTCTTTACAGTAGTTACAGACATCGTTGGGTTTAGGACCCTTGAAACTTGGCTTCTTGAATTTCTTCTTATCCGAGTTTCCATGTCTTTTACCCCCACTGACTACTAACCCAGTAGCCTAATTATCTGAACCTGTACCAGTCGCCTTGTGGCGCAGTTCTCTGGTATGAAGAGACGATCTTACCTCCTCAAGAGTCACCGTATCCCTTCCAACAATAAAGGATTGCACAAAATTCTCATATGATAACGGTAAAGATACCAACAGAATTAAGGCAGCATCCTCATCATCGATTTTAACATCGATGTTACGCAATTCTAACAGAATTGTGTTCAGCTGATCCAAGTGATCTCTCAGAGGTGCACCCTCTTGCATACGCAGACTAAACAGACGTTGCTTCATAAGCAACTTGTTGGTTAAAGACTTCGTGATGTATAGACTCTCAAGCTTCAACCACAAACCAGATGCAGATTCTTCTTCTACGATTTTGGTGATGATATCATCTGCAAGACACAACATGATTGTCGAGTGTGCCTTCTCCTCCAGACTGGCCATCTCAGCGGACTCGGGACCTGCTGTCTTCTTCATCAGCGGCACCCACAACCCTTGTTGCTTTAACAAGGCACGCATCTTGATCTGCCATAAACTGAAATTGTTCCTCCTCGTGAATTTGTCGATCTTCACATTCACCCCAGACATCCTGAGCCGATGCTCTGATACCAGTTTGTTATAGCGGAAGCAATTAAATGTAAGAACAAACACAGATTTACGTGGTTCACTAACGTGAGTTAGCTACGTCCATGGCAGAAGAAGAACATATTACTTTATCTTGGAGAACCAGATTACAAAGTATATCACACTAGGTTAAGCCTAACCTAGGATTACAGAATACCTAATATCTCTACCACACTAGATTAAGCCTAATCTATAGGATAGAACCAGATTTCATTCACACCTCTTTAGCTAATACCCAACTGGATATATATAGCCTAACAGAGTCCTGAATACCAGAGGAATCCCAGACACGCACGTCTGAGGAAAGCTAAACCAGAATGATTAAGGAAAGCCCAATTCCTTAATGTCTGAGGAATCCTAGTCCTAACGAAATCCTGAGTATCAGTCCTGCTCGCCAAAGACTTCTAACTCTCCTCGCCAAAGAATTCCTCGCCAGAGACTTTCGCCAAAGTCAACGCTCGCCAAAGACTCTCTCACCAGAGACTCCTTGCTCGCGAACCTCGCGTATGCCAACGCGACTTAAGATTCAAGGCATATTCTAACAACTTGGACAACGGAGATCATTTTCTCCGTCATCCAAGTGCACACCTGGACAACGGAGTATTCTCTGCGGTCCAGTTTCACTTGGATGACGAAGATCTCCATTGTACAAGTGTTACTTGGACCGCGGAGAATTCTTCGTCGTCCAAGTGCCACTTGAACCACGGAACCTTTATGGTTCCGTGGTCTAAGTGAAGTTTTCTTGTAGTGCATGTATCAACTCTTGTATTTAGTTATGTGTAGTGAGTAGTCCTCATTGGGAGGCTAGGGTTATGTGATGAATAAATGATGTCTTGGATTATGTATGATTTATGATTTTAGTGGGTCCATTATTGCGTACTCTCCAAGCTAATGGATAAGAACCCATCTACCTCTTCTATTAATTTTAGAAGCGTTAGTTTATGGCTATAGAACATTTGCTGTGATTTTCGGTGTATTAATTTTTATACACACAATGAGCTTGTTAATTTGCTGCGAGTTTTCATGTATTTGTTAGTACGTAAATGTAGCTAGCTAAGAGCAACTCAAGCAGATTCTCTAAATGAGATTTTTACCAATAATATGAGAATTTTGAGAAAATATAAGTTTCAGAAGATCCCCTATCTTCATCTCTATTTTGGGGAATCCCTAAATACTTCATTTTCATTTCCCGTTCCAATACCGAAAAGTGAGAATATAGGTAAAGAGAATAAGCAAAAGTGTACTTAATAATTTCTTTTTATGTTGCAAATGTAATAAATTAAGTACATGTATTAATAATTTATGTTATCTAAAAAATTATATTTAAGCATATGTTGAAGTATAGCTAAATTTTAAGTAATATTGGTAGAGCAAAAGTTTAAAATTAGCTAGCTAAAATGACTATGAGGCTTTATTTTGGGAAAAATAACAACATTTTAAGTAATATTGTTGGAGATGCTCTAATTAGTTAAATAAAACATTAACTTGGGACCCTGTTGGTCATCATGAACAGCATATGAGAGCGAAATTAAGGTGAAAATTAATTTGCAAAAGATGAATTGCCGGGCGAATCTCCTTTGCAGTGTAAGCTCGATCACTTGCTCGAAATACGTACAGATAGACTACAACCAAGAATGAGTAGTGATCAACTAGCCGCCAGAAGATAATTGCCTAGTAATGCACTTCATAGCCTGTATATCTCATTTGCTTAGCTAGCCTCACTACTATGACTCATTAACGACATACATGCTTGAAGGTGAACTTAGAACCTTTTAGGAGGCTGTGAATTCAACAGATGGTTTTTTGTGGAAAGAAGCTATCAAAAGTGAAATTAATTCTATTCTGCAAAATTACACTTGAGAACTGGTAGATCTTCCACCTGGTTGTAAACCTTTAAGTTCCAAGTGGATTTTCAAAAGAAAAATGAAGGCAGATAAGTCTATAAACAAATACAAGGCGAGACTTGTGATTAAAAGATATAGACAAAAGGAATGTCTGGATTATTTCGACACTTACTCTCCAGTGACGAGAATAACTTCCATCAGAATGGTACTAGTCATTGCTGCCTTGCGCAATCTTGAGGTACATCAAATGGATGTAAAAATCGCTTTCTTGATTGGAGATATAGAAGAAGAAATCTATATGGAACAACCTTAGGGTTTTTCTGCTCCTGATCAAAACGGGAAAGTGTGTAAATTGGTGAAGTCATTGTATGGCTTGAAACAAGCACCAAAGCAGTAGCATGCAAAATTTGACAACACTATGATCATGAATGGTTTCAAAATCAATGAATGTGACAAGTGTGTGTATGCCAAAGAAACAGAGAGTGAATATGTCATTGTATGTCTTTATGTCAATGACATGCTTATTATTGGGCACAATGATAAGATGATCAAATCGACTAAGAATATGTTAAATTCGATATTTGACATGAAAGATATGGTACAACTAGGGCTGTTAATCGGTACAAACGATTCGGTTATTAGGCCGAACCGAAAACCGAATCGTATTTTTTAATCGGTTCGGTTCGATTCGGTTTTCTTAATTTTTTTACAAAAAACCGAATGGTTCGGTTCGGTTTGGTTCGGTTTTTTTTTTTCCGATTTTTTCTGTTTTTTTTTCGGTTTTTTTTTAAATAAAAAAAAACTTTCTAAAAAAATACTATTTCTTTCTTTTAGTTTCAAAAATTCGAAGATCTTCATTAGCTATTTTTTTCAATAACTTTGTGAAAGTGTAAAACATAATTTATGTCAAATCAAATCAAATCAAATCAAACTACAACAAATATAATTAGTCAAAAATCATACATTCAAAGTTTCAAACCATAGCAAATAGCCAAATGTTTACCGAAAGTTTACATCACAAATTCAAAGTTTCAAACATCAACAAACATAAACCAAAGTCCACACTCCACACTCCATAATCCAAATTTAAAACAATCTACAGTCCATCCAAATAAAAATACAATACAAATATCACATAAAAACACTCAATTGAATCCATTCTCAAACTATACTCAACTTGTCTACCATTAGCATTCATTTTCTTAAACCTACAAGAACCCCAATAATCATTGTTAAGTATCAAACTATAGCACATACCAAATACTACTTTCATATGGGACAAAGAGAGATATTCAACAACATACCCAACAACATCAAACTTGATTGACACTTGTAAAACGACGTCGTTTTATTCATTTCGATTCAAACGATTCGGTTCGATTTTTTCGGTTTTTTTTGAGACGAAAACCGAAATCGAACCGAATTTTTCGGTTCAATTCGGTATTTTTGTTTTTCGGTTCGGTATTTATTCGATTTCGATTTTTTCGGTTACGGTTCGATTTCGGTTCGATTTTCGATTCGGTATTAAGAGCCCTATTGCTTAGTCTTCTTTGATAGGACAGATGCACATCAGCAAAGCGGCCAAAGCCGCCACATTTGTTCAGACTCGGAGCGAGTGATGGAGCGAGTGGTATAAAACGCTGTCCCCCCGGAAAAACCTAGAGAGCCCTTCTCTTTCAACAGTTGTGTTTAGTTAGCACACTCGCTTTAAAACCCTAAACCAACAACAACAACAACTCTCACCACCATGTCCGAATGAACACTCGAAAACCCTAGTGCTGCTGCCCTCTATCCCAAACTAACTAGTTGCTCACCACAAGATCCGAATCGATCATCATCATCCTCTGAGCTAATAGTAATAGTGAGAGTGATGGTAGTACTGGCTGAGAATGATGAGCTGAATGGTCCCAAATCTCCATGGAAGACGCCTTTAGCTGCCGGCGTCGGAGTCGTTGACGAGCGGCCACTGGACCTCGTCGGCGATGCGCGCGCGCGAGGATCGCGATGACGTCGTCTCCCTAGATAAGTTTCACAATCGTGAAGTCGCCGCTGGCGAGCTCGACGCCGTAGTCCTTGTCGAGGAGGTTGACGATCGCGCCGGGGATTTTGATCAGGACCTTCTCGGTGGCCATCTGCGGCGCCGAGGACGGATCTCGGCTGTCGTCGGAAAATTGATACTCCTGTGGAGTTTCCCGGTAGTTGTAGTAGTAGATCAGATTCTCGGTCGTCGTCTTCATTGACTCCGAGAATAGGTTAACAACGAGGTCCCTTATGTCTAAAGACGGATACAGATTCGACTGCTTGGACTTGGCCCGCATCTCTGTCTCAGACAAGCATGGCGGCAACACTGCTCCGGCTAGTCATTCAGACTCCGGCTACAAAGAGAACGACGGTTACGGGCGAGCTCCAAGATCAGAAAGGTGAGTCTCCCTCTCATTTTATGATTCATAATCTTACTGAGTGAACTCTCAGTGTGCATGATGTAATTTGTTCGATTTGAGTGGATTTGAAACCCTAGGACTGCTCCTGAGTTCGCTCTGCTGTTTGGATTTGATATATTGATTGAATTGCTTGTGTTGATTACTGATTTTGTGGAGTTGGTAGGCTTTAGCAAGCCCGGGGTGAAGTTCGTCTAAGCAAGGTTGCTTAGCATGTGTTGGATTTTGTTGGAAAGTCAATTACTGAGAGTTTCAAAGTAAATGTTATTTTCTGGCCACTTATGTGAAGCCTTGGTTTTAGCTGCATCTTTTTCATTTGTGTATCAACTCAATCTATTTTTTTTACACATAAGGTCTTACTCATGGACTCCACTGTGAACTGTAGGGAGGATGGTAGTCCTTTTGATGTCTCTCATATTTGTGGACTGAACCTCAACGGAAAGGACTCCATTATATTCCTTGCGAAGCTTGTCATTGTTGATGCTGCTTCACTTGCTCTTGGGCCGGAGGCACTCATCTCTTGTTAATGCAACTGCAATGCACAATTTTTGCTATAAATAGCGTCTTTCAATGTTAGTACTCCTACGTCTTCAGTCTTCTTCACTATCAGTTATATTCTTAGTTTTCATATTTGAGATATTACGTGATACATTTGAGCTGTTTTAGAAATATTTTATTCATTTATTACAATCATCATCTCATAACAGGCTCTTCTACTCTAAGCTGCTTTAATTTAGTTTTGTTTTTATACTCTTAATAGGTTCACTTGAAGAATTTGGATGGTCATATTGAAGAGGTAGATTAATGAAGTTTCTGTATATTCACTTTAGTACTTACAGTTTCAGTCATGTGTACTTGCTAATTCATCCAGTTTTAAATTTCATCAAAGCAGGTTCCTTATTTCTCTTTGCCAGCAAATGAGTTGGTTGGTGTAATCGCTTCTTCTTGTTATAGGTAATTTTTTTCCGCTTGTTTTATCCTACATAAGTTTTTGAAACATTTGATAACTAAATTCAACAACTATAGATGTTGTGAATCTCTGATTGCTGGTGTGAAGTGACAAATAATGTTGCCAAAGAGGTAGTCAAATTCGACCCTTAGTCTGAATTAGGTGTTCCTGACCGCTTAATCATCAAACAAATTCCTATGTAGTTCTCGTCCTTCAGTTAGATTTTGTCCAGACCAGTTTCACTTGATGGTGAATCACAGCTGCTTTGACTACACCAACGGTTTAGCGGTGAGTTTTATGTCTATGAATTTGGAGTAATTGTAGTTTTAATTTTGTCTAGTCATGGTTACATGCACCATGTCACTTACTTACGGATTTGACACCATACTGCAAGAATACTCTCACTTACTCAAACAACTGAAACAATCATAACTTCTACAGATCCACCTTATTTAGTATCATAGCATGGAGGTCCCTCATATCAGTCATATTCTCATCAGTTTCAGGATCTAGTGGTTGGATCCATGGGTGTGCCTAAATATTCTGGAGTCAGCATGACACACCATCCTCAGAATGTTACTTACTGTAAGGTAATATCATTGCTGACACTACTTTTCCCCTGTCCTTATTGATTATTCATTGTGTGATGTTACAAGGTTTTATTTTTATTTGGTAGAGGAATGATTTCAAACTTCTTCCTTTCTATTAGAAATGAGCGTGGTCGAGAGATGCTCAATCTGGTTAAAAAGCATATAGAGATTACTCCTACGATTAGTAGCGTAAGTTCTTGATCTTATCATTTATGTTTTCCTCTATCTGCTTATGAGACTGAATATTCCTTTGGTTATTAATCACAATTATATTCTTTGCTAACAGTAATTTGACCATATAACTGTTTTCAGGGTGAAAGCCAACCATTTGTCTTGGAGACTGTTAAAGCAGATGATACCGCTAAGATGGGTACGTGTTTCACCATCTTCATGGTATATGGTTCAGGTCCTCCAGTTGTTGAGTTTAGGATTACAGAATTTGATCATTTCCTGAGGTCTAAGTATGTTGTAGAATATATTTTCTGGTTGGTAGTTGCAAGATATATGCTGCTTTCAGGAAAGATTCCTGATCCTGCTCCAAAGATTGTTGGCAATGTGATTGCTTTCTTGCTAAATTTGGTAATGACTACTCAATGAATTAAGTATCATATGAATTACATGAAAGCTTTACTGACTAATTCCTACAAGTTGATGAACGATGTGTATTATGTCAATGCAGTTACTAAAGCAGTAAGAGATCAATGGAGCTGATGCGGTGCTGACACAATTAGAATAGTCTTTAAATAAATCTTAAGGTCTTATTCTATATCAATGGTGTACCAAGAATTTAGTTCTTAGTATGCTGGAGTATAGTACATTATTTTAGTGATTAATAAAATTCATCTTGGCATGGTGGTTTTAAATTGCTTTGGATTTTTCTTTTGAATGTTTTCTGATCTTTCAAAATACAATATAGTTGTAAGCCAAATGAAGTGTCCTCGTATATAAAATAAGACGCAATTTATGTGTCCTTAAATGGATATGAGGACACCTATTCTGGAAATGTGAGGACACCTATTTGTTTCCTTGTACGGAATAGAGGATACCTCATTTAGAGATCAAGGACGCTGAAAGTGTGTCCTAGTAGGGAATAGAGGACACTTTTATAGGAATTCTGATAATGTTTCTTTGTAAAGAATATGACATTTTTTTGGGAGTTAAAATGACACTGATGACGAGTCTTTATAGAGAATAGAGGACATTTTTTTGGGCATTGTAATGACACTGATAATGTGTTCATATAGAGAATAAAGGACACCTTTTTTTGGAGTTGTAATTACACTGATTATGTGTCCTCTTATAGAAAAAAGGACACATTAAGTGGCCTTGTATCATATCTACCATGACACCCAAATAGAGGACTGATTTTTAGAGAAACCTCTTATGTCTTTTAGGACTCTATTTTAGAGTCCTTGTAGCAATTTTTTCTTGTAATGCAAGCTGATGTGGTCTTAGAGATTAAAATCACAAGAACATCAGAAGGGTTGATACTGAATCGATCAGACCCACTATGTGGACAATATCCTTGGCAAATTTGACAAGGAAAATTCTGGAGTTACAAGAACTCTGATTGATAGGACTTTTCACCTCTCAAAGAATAAAGGAGAGAGTGTTTCACAATTAGAATACTCTAGAGTCATTGGAAGCCTAATGTACTTAACAAGTTGTACAATGCCAGGTTTAGCTTACGGTGTAAACAAGCTAAGCAGGTACATGAGTAATCCTGGAGGAATGCATTGACAAACAATTGTAAGAGTACTGAAGTACTTAAGGTATACTCGTACCTATGGGCTGCACTATACCAAATATCCAGCTGTCCTAGAAGGATACAACGATGCAAACTGAATCTCTGACTAGAAAGACTCAAAGTCTACTGGTGGTTATGTGTTTACACTAGGGGGTGCAACAACATCCTGAAAATTCTCAAAACAAATTGTTATAACCAGATCCACTATAGAATCTGAGTTTGTTGCCCTAGACAAATGTGGGGGAAGAGGCAAAATGGCTACGCCAATTCATAATCTGAGTTTGTTGCCCTAGACAAATGTGGGGAAGAGGCAAAATGGCTACGCCAATTCATAGAGGATATCCCAAAGTTAACAAAGCCTGTGCCTGCAATCTACATACATTACGATAGTCAATCTACAATTGGTAGAGCACAAAACAATATATACAATGGTAAGTCAAGACACATCCGTCGAAGACACAATACCATTAGACAACTACTCTCTAATGGAGTTATCTCCATTGACTATATGAAGTCAAAAGATAACATAGCGGATCCATTAACCAAAGGGTTAAACAGAGAGTTAGTTGACAAATCATTGAGGGGAATGAGATTAAAGCCCATGAGATAAAGTCTTTATAGTGGACACCCAACCTAATTGAATGGAGATCCCAAAATCTAGGTTCAAAAGGGACAACTAAATTGTAGAGACCGTGCTGGATCACTGTGGGGATTTTTCCCAAGTCCATTCCTATGATTTTTCTTGACCAACTTCCATTATGTTCATGGCACATGATCACATTTGGATGGAATTCGTCAAAATTAATGGGGAGGGTGCAAATCGGAAGTTTTTTCTAAGATGCGAAAGTAAAACTTCGTAATTGATAGTTTATAGTGTAAATTGACAATTATTATAAAATTGAAGGCATTTCGGCTATTCTGCCGGTGGAAATGGGAATGATATGGAAGAGAAATACAATACGTATAGAAGGAGCAAAAATTGGCATAAATTACCAATTTGGAATCCCAGCCCCTGCTTGTACATGAGCTATAAGTGAGATATGATTGTACGTAGATGATTGTAGTTGTTGGTTTTCTTGAACAATATTGTTTTGCTCTTTTATAATTATATTTTATTATTAGATTCATTATATCTAAACAGAATCAAAAAGAATTAAAGCTCCTTTTGAAAAAAAAAAAACAGAATGAAGCTCGATCTGTTTTTCCAAAGATTAACAAAGTTCTTGATCATTGAAATTACTTATCGTTTAGATTATCATCCGAGTACTCGTACATTCCCACATGTAAAACGTACGCATAAAAGACGTAAGAAATTCAGAATCGCTGGATATATGTCAATTAAGTCATTCGAGTGTATGAAAAATTAGAGCGGTCAGTGGATCGAGAAACAAGGCCGGAAATTGATGCCTTAGTTTTTCGCTCTTTGCTTCAATTTGGGATGTGCATGCAGTAGGAAAATCAGAGCACTATCTTGGAACAACGAATATATGTATGAAAAAATTCATAATGTATTTGTGTTTCTTAAGTCATCCATTACGTACACAAAACCTATAGTGAAGTTTATTCTAGGGTACTAGCAACTGGAACCCACTTGACAAATAACGTATGCATGCAAAAGAATGGAAAACTAAAATTCTTACATCTTGCAAAGAATTCAACAAGATCCAGAAACGACCATCCGTCTCAAAACATAATACATATAAACATATCGATCAGGCACCACCATTATGCACAGAGCTTCGATCAGCTCCTCTGTCCAAAAATTTCCTGAGCAGTTGGTGGAGAAGAGGTCGGTCTGCCGCCGCGGTTACCACTTCCAGTCACCTTGGAACTGTTATCACGGACTTCCTGAGCAGTAGGCGTTTTTGAAGGACTTCCAGGCATCGTGAAAATAACTAATTAAGGATCGGAATTCGAAAATACTCTGCATCTGTGTGTTCTTTTCTTCTTCTAAAAGATCGATGAATGTCTTGGCTCAAGGTTAGGTCGATATTTATAGAACAGTCGCTTCTTTCTTTATAAATCAATATTAAGTCGAAGAAACTGGAGCAGAAATTTACCAATTAAGGAAACACAATTACAAACACGGCCATGCATGCATGCGATTTCTGGAAGCTGCTACTTCGATCGTCCATGGTATTTTCATTCTTATTTCCGATTACCTTCCTTTTCTGGATGACTTAAACGATTTGAATTCGTTAATTTATAAAGAAACTATGTAACCAGAGCAGGGGGACATTGAATTTCTATCTAAGAAATTCAACAGAAAATAAGGGTGTCGACCTAAACCTGCACATGGATGCATCATCGATCAAAACCGATGTGAACTGATATTCTCAATTTACACATGAAATAATCAAAACTCAAGATCGACTGGTTTTCCAACTGATCGACCAACAGACCAACAATCAAGTTCCAACTGATCGATATGTATCTTCCTAACATTATATTAACGTGATGTTAGACCAATGACCAGACCGAAAACATAGAATCAAAGAAACAATAACCAGCTGCGCTAGCTTAACCGTATGGAAGGGATAGCGAAAGTGTTTAAATAATCGATAGAATTATGTAGATTTTATAATACTTGCAGGCTTTTGAATGCAACAATTCGTAGAAAATGTCTTTTAATCAGATTCGAGCACGTACGCTCTCAAATCCTCCTCTATAACAATCCATGCCATGTCATACGGTTCAATTTTCAACCACTGAAACCAGCAAGAGATTACCACGAGCTTTTCTGGAACTTGCATCGATATTAAACCATGTTGAAAATTAGACCCATTTTATACAAAAACAATGCTAGCTATCACTGCCAGAAATTCGAACTTAGACGACGAAATGGTTGTCGAAACTTTAATTGTTTCGTCGTCTAAGTAGGAGTTAAACGACGAAAAAATAATTCATCGTGTGAGAAAATATTTCGTCGTCTAGGTTGGATTCAGATAACGAACATCCAGTTTCTTCGCCTAAGGAACACGGCGTTGCGAGTACTACTACATTTTTAACCATTGCCGGCGATTTTAAATCGCCGGCAATAGTTTCGGATCATTGCCGGCGATTTTTCTGGCAAATTGCGGGCAATGATCAGCCGGTAATAAAAAAATAAAGGACATTGCCAGCGACTTCTATGCAAGTCACCGGCAATGTTAAAAAAAAAAAAAAAGACATTGCCGGCGACTTGCATGGAAGTCGCCGGCAATGTTTTTTTTTATTTTTTATTACCGGTGGATCATTGCCAGCGATTTGCCGGAAAAATCGCCGGCAATGTCTAAAAAAAAAAAAGACATTGCCGGCGATTTTTTGGGGAAAAATCGCCGGCAATGATTAAAAACTATAAATTAAATCGCCAGCAATGTTTAAAAATGTAGTAGTGGAGTGTCCCACATGAGTTGACGGAAAGGAAAGAAGTTTGAGTCCGATAAGTTTAAAGTTCGTCTTGTTTTTATTTAATGTAAGGAATCATTTCTTAGTTTCAAAAAATTAATTATTATTTAATTTTTCTTGTTGTGAAACAGAGAAGGTCGGCGGCCAATACTGCTATTCGTGACAAGAAAACGATGCACCATAAGTCGGGCTTATCCAGGATGATCAACAAGGCAAAGGCTCACAGAGATTCTGGTTCGAAACCCTATTTTCTTGATGCCAGTGTGTCTATTAACGTCAGGCCCGGGCAAGAAAATATCGCGAGTCAACATGCCGTAAGTAACACTTTTTCTGAAATTGTTTGAGTTTAATCTTACTGCAAGTTTGAAGAAATTAAATAATGATTAGGACATTTAATTAGGTTAATTGTGCTATTAGAATTTGGTTTAGTTGGCTAAATTAAACATGATTCTGAACTTGAGAAATTCGGATGGGAATCGGTGCCCACGGTTTGATATTTTGGAATTGGTTATTCGAAGTGTTTTCTTTCGTGCAAGTTTTTGGTTTCCTCCATTTTTAGGAGAAATTTTGTCAAATTTTCTTTAGAAATCGATATTCATACATTGTTCATGATATTAATTTTAGGAGAGGTTGAAACAATTGGCCGAGCATGAATTGGAGCGCAGACATTTGCATAACCCGAAGAAGATGCTTGAAGAGCTGCCACCTCTATTGAAGGAGACTTAGATCAGTATTGTAGATACAGTTTGAGCAGCCTTCAGTTTCGGCAAGTATGCGTTCGAGTGCAATGGCTACCAAGGAGCGGTTCTGAGCGTCCCATACTCAGACTGATATGTTACAGACTCAGATGGATCATATATTCGAGTTTCTCAAGATTAGGCTAGACATGGATCCTGATTTTGTTTGTCATCCGAATGTCACGCCTCGGGATTCTGGACAAGATGACGACAATCCGAGCATCGTAGGGGGGGGGGGTCCAAACTCCCGCCGATGTCGATATTTCTATTTAGTTTCGTATGTAGTTTATATTTCGATCGAAACGATACAATTTTTATGTACAAATTTTAAATTTAATATATTCAATGAATATTTTTTAATTTATTGTTTAATTTTTAATTCAATTTATATTTTTGAAATAATTATTTAAAAAAATATGCAACTTAGACGACAAAATCTTTCAATTTCGCCATCTAAGTGGGTCATGTTAAACGAAGAATTCATTAATATTTCATCGTCTAGCAAAAACGTTTAGATGATAAGAAAACTTTTGTCGTCTCAAATAGAATTGTTAGACAACGAAAGAACAGGATTCCTCGTCTAGGTTAATTCACTAAGACGACGAACTAGTTCTTGTATTCGCCGTCTAGGTGTTACAATTTACATGACGAAACTTTTTCGTCATCTAAGTTAGAGCACTTGGGACGACAAAACGTTTTTGTCGTACAAAAAATTCTACACAACGAAAAGTTTTCGTCGTCTTTTTCAATAAATTTTTGTCGTCTAACAACTTAGACGACGAAGTTAGTTTCGTCGTCTAAGTACTTACACTATAATATTTAGACGATGAAATGAGTTAAGTATTTATGTGTTACATTGTTTTTCCAAGAAATAATCGTTCATAAGCGTGACTTTAATTAAACAGATGACCGAATATCTGACATACGGCTTAGTTACGAACCCATTATTGACTAATCATTGTGATCGATTCGATTTCACCTATATGTATATATTTGATGAAAGATTAAGCATCATTGTCAACATTTCCCTTCGTTGATACTAGGAAAATCCAGCAGCAGAGGCGGCAAAAGCAAGAAAAGGTGGGGCTCTGTGTATTCGTTTGTCGCTAGTTTTGACGCCGCCGCTTTTCTCTTCACTCTCGTGTCAATGACAGAGCGTGCCTGTGACTTTGGAATTTGGGGCAGCAATATAAATTGAAGGAATTTGGACAACAGACGGTTACATATTACGTACGGTATGTTTTTCGTTTTCGTTCTTTTATCTCTCGCTATGGCTGGGATTTAGAGCCCTAAAAATCGCAAAATTGACCCCAAAAACTCGAACCGACATAAAAATAATAAGAAATTACACCTATGATCACTTAGAGGTCTTAAGTTACATGTAAGGTCATTGTATAAGTTTTACACACATAAAGTTATTATACATTCTTTTAAAAAAAATTAATTTCCAAAATTGTCCCTAATATGAAAACTATCTACTTATTTCAAATTGAATTGAAACCAAAAACACACAGAGAGAGAGAGAGAGAGAGAGAGAGAGAGAGAGAGAGAGAGAGAGAGAGAGAGAGAGAGAGAGAGAGAGAGAGAGAGAGAGAGAGAGAGAGAGAGAGAGAGAGAGAGAGAGAGAGAGAGAGCCGTGTCCGCGTGATGGCCTAGAAAGAGAGAGAGCTCCAAAACGAACTCGATTCTCTCCATCAGCTATGTGTTTGTGTGTATGTGTGTTAGAGAAAGAGACAGAGAGGGAGGGAGAGAGAGGAGATTCCGGCGAAATTGTGAGAAGAAGTTCCGGCGAATCGGAGGATTCCGATGATAAAAGCTTGGGTAAGGCTTCCGTTATTTGATTTGATTCCGGTGATAAACTGATTTCGAATTTCAGCTTTTTTTATTTTGATTTTGGTACTTTGGATTATGTATGACATATTATGGTGATATTATTGTATGTTTTCTCTTTTGATTTATGTGTTTATGTGTGATTGATGTGGCTGATTTGTGTGTTTTGATATTTTGTATAAATTATGAGATGTTACAGACTGTGAGTACTTACTGCATCCCATTGAACACACTAGTTAGCTATACTGTGTGTTCTGTGTGTGTTTTAATTTGATAGTACTATTAGTGTTTAGTGAGTACACTATTGCATTCCATTGAATATACTAGTTAGCTGTTCTGTGTGTTTTGTGTGTGTTTGGACTTGATAGTATTACTTATGTTCTGTGATAGTACTATTAGTGTTGAGTGAATACACTACTGATGACTATTACAGATACTACTTCTGTTCTATGTGTTCTCTGTGTGTTTTGACTTGATAGTACTATTAGTGTTTAGTGAGTACACTACTGCATTCCATTGAATATACTAGTTAGTTGTTCCGTGTGTTTGGACTTGATAGTACTACTTCTGTTATGTGATAGTACTATTAGTGTTAAGTGAATACACTACTGATGACTATTAAGGATACTACTTCTGTTCTGTAAGCATTTTTTGTTTGATTTGCAGATTGGTAACCATGGTATTCAGCCAATACCAAACATTGAGAAGTTTTACCATGATGCTCTTAATGAACTGCCTATTGTGAAGCCTCCGTTGACAAGAATCTCATCCGGTCGTCCAAAGGATACTCGCATGAAGTCTTCCACTGAAGGTGGGAAGGCGACGAGGTCAATCAGATGTGGTCGTTGTGGCGAAAAAGGAAGACACAACATATTGACATATACCAAAGTCATCAGCATCTAACTAGTGTCTATATTACTCACAGTTAGTGTATCACTAATCTACAGTAGTACACTCTGCCTGAACAGACAATTTTCCTAACTAGTGTCTATATTAGTGACAGGTAGTGTTTTCACTAGTCTAGAGTAGTACATTCTGCCTGAACAGATAATTTTGCTGAGGTATATCCATTTTCTTTACATACACTATATTATTCACAAGATATAGTTGGTACAACCATGCAAGTCATTGGTAGTATACTTGGTCCGAATCTCTTTCATTAAATATTTTTCGATAAACAAACATACAATGTGATTCTTCATTATATAATACATAGTAATTTAATGTAATGTACTTTTCCCTTGTGCAATTTGTTTAACATATTAATCCGAGTTTGTTGTTCTTCGGTTTGCAATTTTGTGTTGGTCAATTGTGCATTTTTGTATGTGACAACGCTTTGTGTTTGAAACTAACAACAGTAGTAGTACACTCATCATAAAACAAAAGTAGCACTACTGTTAAAAAACATGGGTTCATCTCATTACATCAATGTAAAACGTACTATTTATTTCTCTAGCAAGCACTACTAATTCGCAATAGAAAGTACTACTTCAAAATAGTTTGAGAACTAACATTACTGTTGTCTCCAATAAGCACTACTCCAGAATATTTAGTGTACTACTTCAAAATATGGTATGTTCTACTGTTTCATAACATAAAGTACTACTTCAAAATATTTTAGTATACTAACACTACTGTTGTCTCTAGTAAGTACTACTTCAAAATATTCAGGGTACTACTTTTAACACAATGTAAATAGTACATTGTCATCCACACACTTGTGCGTATCTTCGGATAGTGTGTTTTTGTTTGGACTTTGGGTTTCTCAGGGTCCTCCATTTGTGTCATTTCTGCAAAACAAGAAAATAGACCATCAAAACACTATATACTACTCACATAAATTCTATATACTACTTACATCAATTCTACATACTACTACATAGCACACTACATACTACTCATAGACCATCAAAACACTACATACTACTCATAAATTCTATATACTACTTACATCAATTCTACATACTACTTACAGACAACACTACATACTACTTACAGACAACACTACATACTACTCACAGAGCACACTACATACTACTACATAACACAATACATACTACTCACAGACAACACTACAAACTACTACAGACAACACTACAAACTACTACAAAGCACACTACAAACTACTACATAGAACACTACATACTACTCACAGACAACACTACAAAGTACTACAAAGCACACTACAAACTACTACAGAGCACACTACTTACTACTCACAGACAACACTACAAATTACTACAAAGCACACCATAGAGTAACATAAACACTACCACAGATTATTGTAGATACTACTACATAAAAACCAAAGCACACCAATCTGTACACACTACTATAGACTAACATAAACACTACCACAGATTATTGTAGACACTACTATGTACGTAACAACCAAAACACAACTTTTGCGAAACAACCAAACCAAACCAAAGCAAACACTACTACAGACTATACTCCAACACTGTGAGAGAGGAGAGAGAGAGATAGAGAGATAGAGAGAGATAGAGAGAGAGAGAGAGAGAGAGAGAGAAAGAGAGTGGATTTGAGATGAGATTGGACCTTTCCGGTGCCGGCCATAGTGACGATGGGTCGGGAAGGTTTGCGGTTAAGATTGAAGTGGAGGTGTTGGGAGAGAGAGTGAGAGTAGTCGAGTTTGGGGGAAGATCGTCGGAGATCGGAGAAGGATTGAGACGACAGGCCAAAGAGTTGGGAGGCGAGAGATGTGGAGGCCACCGCCATTTTCTTAGGGCTTGCTTTTTCTTTAGAGACGACGAGAGAGAGAGACGAAGAATGAGAGAGTTAGGGAGACGAAACTTTCTCTTTTCTTCTTTTTTCTTTTGCTTTTTATTTTTTTTTGTTTTGTATTTGTGGAGTGGAATAGAATGAGATGTCATGGCTATAAATAATTAAAATTTTAAGGTTATGCTTGTTATAGGGATGACCTGATTTGGGATAAAAAATGTTGGGTGACCTAATCTAGTATAAATCTTATGTAAATGACTTTATGTATAATTTACCCTAAAAATAATGGGTTATGCCGGTTTCTAAAAAAAAAGATCATCATGGAAAGCTCGAACCAAATGACCCAAATTAGTTAGGGTTCGGTTTTTAAAAATAAAAGAAAAATAATATTGGTCCAAACTGAATTAGTGACACTGTCACATGTTCTAAGCATATTGGTTGTTGGTATATTTCTACTTAGACTCGACCACACTCGATCGCAGCATCTCTTCTTCTCGATGCCGACCTCTATTTTTCCGGTGATTTCGACCTCCGTTACAGATCGATCTACCTCTGTTTCTATCGATTCAACCTCTGTTTATGTTGATTCGACAATTTCGACCTCCGTTCGTTGATCTCTACCTAGTTTCCGATCGATATGAGAAGAAAAAATGAATTCCGGTGAGGAGTAGCGGCGATGGTGAGAAATTGTGAACTAGAACCCGAGCAACCAACCATACCAAACCGGAGGACATGGCGGTGGGGACGGAAGAGGACCCTAAATAGACCCAGGAGTAGGTCTTGGTAAGTTTTAGGTGAGCATTACCTTGGTTTATCCGTATTGGTGCTCGCTTAATTTTTCCGTGGCATAGTTCTTGTTTACTTTTGTACTTGACTAATTTGTTTTACGATGTTAGTGAGTTGGTTTAAAGAGTCTCTCTAGGTAAGCTTAGCATTAGTCTTTTCTCTCGTACCCTATGTGTATCTACTATATAACATTGTATACTGCATTAATAAAAAGATATGCCATTTCATTTGCTTGATCATGCATATAATCAGTTAGTTTATTGTCAGAAAACTGTTTATGTCCAGCATCCCCATGGGGAGAATCTCCGACATTTTGAGAGCAAGGAACGCAT
Source organism: Geum urbanum (assembly GCA_946800695.1). Lineage (NCBI taxonomy): Eukaryota > Viridiplantae > Streptophyta > Magnoliopsida > Rosales > Rosaceae > Geum > Geum urbanum. Next base: position 41,841,508 of record OX327001.1, on the reverse strand, counting down.
CGTTCTGGTTCTGGTGCTTGTTTCGTGGTTCCTGCATTCGCATTCTGATTCCCACCCCATTCATAAAGATGCCCTCAACCACCCTCCATATGTACTTAAATGAATTGATCCATCCTCACTTCAATTTCAAAAGTATTGATTATCACATATGAGGCTTGCAATGCCACTGTCAGCAAGAGAGAATTTTCGGTGAGCTTGTGATAATAGGGAGGGTGGTTGAGGGCATCTTTACGGATGGATCAATCCATTTAAGCAAGAATGCATGGAAACAGAAAACAAGGAGAGCAGTCGGTGAGCTTGTGATCATTTTTTGTTTCCTCACCTAGCCTTGCTCAATCCCTTCATTGTCACATACAGAGGTTGTTGTTACGTTCTTAGGTTGGGTTATCAAATTGGATTTTTCATTGGCTTTCAACGATTCCAACTATCAAAGGGTTATTATTATTCCTAGGTCAAATTACAAAGATATTCATTTATAGAGAAACCAACCTAAAAGAGCAATCGTGAGAGGAGGTCATCGTCTTTATCTTTGTGGTCGGTGGTGTTTCTACCGAATTCCGCAGAGGGTATTTAGTAGAAGCATGGATTGGGTAGTTTGCAGAAGCACAGTGGTGTTTCTACCAAATTTCGAATGCTGCTCCGCTTCCTCGCTATTAGAGAGAATACAAATATGAACAAATGTCAGAGGTCTAGACGGGGTTTGCCCGCCTTCAATATTCTGATGCTTAAGACAGATACTGTATCGAATATAACAACAATAGTAAGAGTTGAGTGTTCGGGGATCCTCTTACCTGTAAAAAATGAGTTCCTTATATTGGTGGTTGTGAGATATCCCAATCTTTTTATATTATTTATGTTATTTATGAATAATTTGAGTTTGATTTAGTAATTGGGGTAAAATATTTTTAACGTCGGTAAGTACCAAGGTGTCTCGGTTTGACTTTTTATTGAATTGTTCAAATCAGTTGAGTTTGGGTAAAAATCACAGTATTTATTGATATGAGTTCGTGGATGGCAAAATCGTTGAAAACGGAGTTATGACGAAGAAGTTATAATCGGCAGAAGTTTGTCGTAAAGTTATTATCGATTTACCATAACTGGAAATAGTAAATAAAGAGTTGGCTTCCATTTCGGGTAGGGGAGAATCTTGGGGGAGGAGCTGAAGTTAGGTCAACTCTCTCACTCGAAAAGAGAGAGAGAGAGAGAGAGTGTTGTGGCGGTCTAAGGCGGTCGCCGGCGGCAGAGCGGCGTCCGACCACCTCTGTCGTCGAGATTGGTCGAGATCAATGCGTCTCGGCATCCTCTATCATTTTCTGATCTCATTCGACAGTGTGGTGGCCGGAGAAAAGAGTAATTAAATTGGTAATTTTTAGGGATTCGGAGATATTCCGTCGACGTCACTGGCGGGACTTCTGTTTTACGAGTTATATGTCAATTGAATGGTTTTTTCATGGTGTTTGTATTTGTATACTTGTTGTTCAATTTGGTTGCAGGTTTAACCACCGAAGTCAAAATCGATTTTGGGTGGTTCCATCGGTCTCTACCGTGGGTGGCAGTTTCCGGTGAGTATTGGGTGGCTTGGCTATGGGGCTTTTGCTCCTCTCCACCACACGGTTAGATTGAGACTTACATAGAGCCCAACCGTGGCTCGACGACATCGCTAGCTCCTCAGAATAATTTTCCAGCGAGGTTAGGGTTTCAAGGTCTTTAGGCCGGATTTCATCCAGATTCCGGCCGAATCTGGACTAGACGTAGTTACACAGTTTGCTAGGCTCGGTGAGAGCTTTATTTTGGTGTATTACTTGACGCCGTTGGAGGTTGTCGTCGGTGGTGGCGCATGGTCGGAAATTCTTGCCGAGAAATATCTTTCCGAAACGTATCATGTTATATGTCTTTGGATTCGTATCTACGATACAAACACTATAGTGAGGTCTAAAATGTCACTTAGGCTTGTGTGGGCGACGCGATTTGTCACCAGAGGCGGTGCGGGCGACAGAGAAATTAGTTTTGTTGTATGTCGTTACGACTATTTCATTGTAACAAGTTATCGAATCTGTTATTCGACTGATTTAGTCGATTTGAGTTTCATATCCAGTACTTCCTCAATTTATCTGATTATTATATTATTTTATGTATTTTTGACGATTTTTGACAAGGGTTGGGTCGTCCCAAATGGTATCAAAGTGCAGTTCAACTCTTGGACTTCACTTTCATTATGTCTTGTGTTAGACAATTAGTTGTGAACATGAACCTAGAAAAATGTGTAAATTTTTATTATTATGATCGTCACGAAGACGAAGAAATGGTGGTCCTGGACGTGAAGTGGTTATGCATTTACCAATGCCGGATTTGAGGTACTCGGTTATGTACTACCTCTTGTAGATACAGTGTAGTTATCGATATTTATTTATCGATATATTTTATTGATATTCGTTTATCGATATGTTATCGATATAATTTATTTGATATCAGTTTATCGATTTATATTTTTGAATATTATATTGATTATGTATATTGTGTTTCAATGAACGATATTTGAAACACGAAAATCGAGATAATTACAGAGTTCTAACGAAACGACAACATGAGTTGTCAAACAAAATGGAAACGTGATATTACAACGATCAACGAAAATGAAAAGTATATTATTTTATTGTACTTGTGATTATTTGTACAATATGTACAATATACGAATTGACTATTTGCATATCGATGCAAAACGATTGATGATCATGATTTATGATTAGTTTGACTTGATTAGAATCCAATGGGATTCATAAAAAATTACTGAACTGAAATTGTGACGATTTCAATTATTGCATCGATGCATTGCTTCTCGGCTGATCCCAGAGACGCTTCGGGAGAGCTAGGGACCTGACCCGAGGATTTGCTGCACTGCTTCTCGGCTGAGCCGTGTGACCTGACCCGAGGATTTACTGCACTGCTTATCAGTTGATCCCTGAGACGCTCCGAGAGAAATAGGACAAACACCTGAACCGTGATTTACACAATACCTAGGAGGGTTAGGACAAACACCTGACCTGGGCAGTATTAGGACTTGAGGTCGAATGACCCAAGTAGTAGGCCCACATATTTTATAGTACCCAGGAGTACCTGGATGATCATATTTTTAGACTCGCATTATTTTTATGTACATGTATAGTGAAATATTATTATTGTGATACTCACTCTAACAGTTTAAAGTGAATGATTTTGGTGCAAATTTTTGCAGTTTATCATTCTTGATTAGTACTATAATCAGTTTGATACCTGAGCTTTGTGTATATAGTTGTGACAATGTTGAGATGTGATAGTTGAGTAATCCGGACGAGCATTGGTGTCTCGTGATATAGGTTGTGATTTGTGATTATAGAAGTGTATTCGGACATTTGCAAGTTTTTGGGTTTCCTAATTATAGAGGAAACTGTGCCCGATTTTTTGCAGATATATTCTACGATTTTATTTTTGTAATTTCAAGGATGAAATTATTTTAACGGGGGTAGTTTATGATAACGCGATCTTTTTATATTATTTATGGAATTTATGAATAATTTGAGTTTGATTTAGTGATAGCGGTAAAAGATTTTTACCTTCGGTAAGTACCGAGGTGTCTCGGTTTGACTTTTTATTGAATTGTCGAAGTCGGTTGAATTTGGATTAAAATCAAAGTATTTATCGATACGAGTTCGCGGATGCGAGAATCATCGAAAACGGAGTTACGACGAAGAATTTATAATCGGCGGAAGTTTGTCGTAAAGTTATTACCGATTTACCATAACTGGAAATAGTATATAAAGAGTTGGTTTCCATTTCGGGTAGGGGAGAAGCTTGGGGGAGGAGTTGACTTTGGGTCAACTCTCTCACCCGAAAAGAGAGAGAGAGAGAGTGTTGTGGCGGTCTAAGGCGGTCGCCGGCGGCAGAGCGGCGTCCGACCACCTCTGTCGTCGAGATTGGTCGGGATCAATGCGTCTCGGCATCCTCTATCATTTTCTGATCTCATTCGACAATGTGGTGGCCGGAGAAAAGAGTAATTAAATTGGTAAGTTTTAGGGATTCAGAGTTATTCCATCGATGTCACCGGTAGGGTTCAGTTTTACGAGTTATGTGTCAATTGAATGGTTTTTTCATGGTGGTTGTATTTGTATACTTGTTGTTCAATTTGGTTGCAGGTTTAACCACTGAAGTCGAAATTGATTTCGGGTGGTTCCATCGGTCTCCACCATGGGTGGCGGTTTCCAGTGAGTATTGGGTGGCGTGGCTATGGGGCTCCTCTCCACCACATGGTTCGATTGAGACCTGCCTCGAGCCCAGCCTTGGCTCGACGACATCGCTAGATCGTCGAAATCATTTTCCGGCGAGGTTAGGGTTTCGGGACCTTCGGGCCAAATTTCGTCCAGATTTCGGCCGACTTTGGACTAGATGTAGTTATACTGTTTGCTAGGCTCACTGAGAGCTTTATTTTGGTGTATTACTCAAAGCCGTCGGTGGTGGCGGCGCGTGGCCAGAAATTATTGTGATGACCCGAACCGAAAATGGAATGATTATAGACTTGATTTGCGAGTTTTGCGATTAGTCGCGATTTCGTCGTAATTGGTTAATTTGGCGGCCTCGTTAATGACTAAATTATCGGACAAGAATTTGATTTGGGATCCTTCACGAAAGTTGTAGAGAATTTAATTTCGAGCTCGTGGGAACTTTCGGAGGATTATTCCGAGTTACGAGGAATAAATTACGAATATTTTCGGTCATCGGATATTGTCGTATTTATCCGTTTGGGATTCGATACGCGTACGGTATAAATACGGGCGAATACGTGACAAAAGGGGAAACTTTCCAAAACAGGAAATTGGGCTTTGACCCGCGTTGACCACGGGTCATGGGCGACCCGTTTGGGCCGTGAGGTTCTCGCCGCCGTGGAGCCCTATTCCGGCAACGGTTGGCCGAGGTCTCTTCATGAAATGTGTTGGGCTCGTGGCCCTCTTCAATTTGAGAGGTGGATCGTCCCTTGAGGTGGTCGAAGGTGGGAGAATCGAAGCGGCGAAGTTGGGCGGTTTTCCGGTGAAATCGGTGGCGTTCGGGTGGCGGCGTTTTTCGGCCGAGTTGGTGGTTCCCCTTTGGGGGGTTTTGTTAGCCTTGAGGAGAGGAAGCTATTGGAAGTGGTTTCTAGGGTTGCCGTGGTCGGAGGAAGGAGATTGGAGAAGTTGAAATTTTGGTGAGGGTTTACACATTTGAGGTGAGTTTTGGACCTTTTCCGGTCAAAATTGAGCTTAACTTTGAACTGGAAAGTTGTTGGAAATGTTGAGATCTTCAAATCCATGTGTAGGTTGCATTTTTCTGGGCCGGTGAGGTTTTCCGGACGCCGGCGGCAGTGGCGGCGGCAGCAATTTCCGGCTGAGGTGTTTTTCGACGAGTTGTATGTCATTTTGCTCGGAATAGCGCACCGATCGCAGTGGTGAGGTTTATTTTTCGAATTGAGCATCGAAAATTATAGCGAGGTTTTATGGTGTGATTATCCAATTTTGACGATTTCGTCGATATTGAATTATATGTTTCCGGGAACGGTTGTTTCTCGAGATGTGATTTGAGGTTTTGAGTTATGATTTTGAGTAGTGAATTTTATGATTATCCAGAGAATCGTGATCGTTTGTTTGGCGAGGAATTTTCCGCCGGATCACTGGATTAACGCGTATTGCATTTTGCTCATCTGTGAGTGGACTTTTCTATTTTCACTATTGTTGCGAGTTCGTGATTTCCGTATTTATTTATATACGATATTGAGATTATTTATTACTTTTGGAGGTATTATTTTATATTTTATATGGTGATGGCATTACTTGCATTGATCCTTTGGCTACTCGGCTGATCACCGGTAGTCAGACCCAGAGTTGAGAGATTCCTCTGGACAGGGTTGCGAGATTCCCTTGGGCAGGGTTGAGAGATTCCCCTAGCTTATCACCGTCGAGCTTGGGAGATTTGCCTGGCACCTCTATATATATATTTTTTCCGAACTCGCATTGCATTGATTTTATGATATATGAAATTGGTGAAAGGCATATGTTTATTTTCGTTCACTCACTCTAACGTTTTTATTTGCCTTCCCCCGGGCTTTTCGGTTTCCGTGCCCAGTTTGCAGTTCGGATTCTGGTGTCGCACGTCGCGGTTGGAGGCTTAGTATTCGAGCGATAATTCTTTTATGGTAGGTTCTTAGTTTGGCCTACTATTTGTATATATATACTACTAGAAGTCGCTCTGAGCATTCTAATGTTATATTTTCATACGATTTTCCCCGGATTTCTGTAAAGTATAGTTTTATTGATTACTTTATATTACTGTTGTGATATTGAGAAATCCGGATAGGATTGGTGCCCATGGTTTGATTTTTGTGGCATAGGATGAAGTGTATTTTCCGGGTACAGGTTAATGGCAATTCCGCGCTTGTAACGAAACTCTGCCGAAATTTTGATGAATTTTGTTGGTTCGTGTTTTCTGAAAGGGTTTGATTCCGGTTTAGGAAACTAAATCGGGGTTGGGTCCTTTCAATTCTTATCGGGAAATATCTTTCTAAAACGTATCATGTTATGTGTCTTTGGGTTTGTATCGGCGATAGGAACACTATAATGTGGTCTAAAATGTGATTTAGGCTTCGTCGTCTCAGTGGGTGCACGGTGGCGACGAGGTTTGTCACCAGAGGCTGTGCGGGAGCCGTAGAAATTAGTTTTGTTCTATGTCGTTACGACTCTTTTGTCGTAAGAATTTATCGAATATGTTATTCGACTTATTTAGTTAATTTGATATTCATATCGAGTACTTCCTTGATTTATCTGATTATTTTATTATTTTATGTATTTTTGACGATTATCGACAAGGGTCAGGTCGTCAAAGGTTGAGTATGTAGTTGGTTGCACTACCACATTTCTTCCCATTGCCCACGAAATGGGAAAACAAAGGCCCAATAATAAGCATTACCAACAAATTTTTCAATTGTTGGCAATTGTTTTTCCTCATCCCCGACAATGACATTATTCCCGACGACTCGTCGGCAATACCTTTCTCGTCGCCGGCAATACTGTGTAGTATGACCGACGATGTTTTGGCCGGAATACCGATGAGATAATCTCCCTATAGCCGACGATTTAATGAATCATCGGCAATAACTCTTATATCAGTTCTACTCTGCAGCAGCTCATTCATTTTACAAAAATCTGGTGAGAAAGAAGGAAAACGCTCCGAAATCGTTGGGTATTGTCTAAAAGCGTCCAAAACCCGCTTGTGAAGCTATATAGCTAGGTACGTATATATATATGTGGATGTATATGTGTGTTGATTTAGATATATGTGTTGATTTAGAGTTGAGATTAATTAATGGTTTGATATGCAAATAGAGTTGATATATTGTTGATTTTGAGTGATTGACTGTTGATTTTAAGTTGATTTGAGATGATTTCGATGAAAATATGCTTGTGTATATATATATGTATATAAATTTATTTTGTGATTAATTGTTAATATGTATATATATACATATAAATTTGTAATTGGGAATTGTTGGTATATATATTTTTTTTATATGCATGGGTCAACTTTTGTTTAGGGAGATATATATATATATATATATAGACGAAGAATTAATTAAATTAGTGTAGCTAGTTTAATGATAGATATATATATAGATTTATGTAATGATGATTTTTTAATTAATTAGTAGTGAATGTATATACATAAATATATAGTACTGTTAGAATTTTCTGGATGGACAAGAGTTGGATGAGCATTGAAAGATGGGATGTGAGATATCATCACGGAATTAGGATTTTTGTGGATTTTGTGAAGGCTAATTGTGGAGACACTACACTTCATTATTTCCCGTGTAAAGAATGTAAGTGTCGCAGTGATCGATTTCGTTTTCCCATTGATAAAGTCTATAAGCACTTGAGTAAATACGGGTTTTAGGATAAGTAAACTTGTTGGATTTATCACGGTGAAACATCGTTAGCGGGTCCGCATGATCATGGACAATTTACTGAGAGGGCCAGTCCATCCTATGATCCAACAACGATGTTGATCAATGATATGTTTCCTCATGAGAGCGGTGTATTTGCTGATCAAGCACCAAATGTCTCTCCCGTCGTTGATGGTTTCCCCCATATTGAGCCAGTCGAGCCATTACCTGGAGCTTATGTCAACACAAGCGGTATAGACAAGTACAACAACCTGATTGTATTGCAACAGACTCCGTTGTACGACGGTTGTAGTATGACTGTTCTTGGAAGTGTCATGGGAGTGATGCAGCTCAAAATGGAGAACAAAATGACTGTCAAAGCTGTTGATTCTTGGCTGAAGTGGACTGCTTCGCTACTGCCACCCGGTCATCGCCTTCCTACCACTCATCATAAGGTGCGACATATCCTGAAAGATCTTGGGCTTTCCTACATCAAAATCCATGCATGTAGATATGATTGTATTCTCTTCTGGGGGAAAGATCTTGAAGACCTTGAAGCCTGCCCGGTATGTTTTACAGAAAGGTATAAGTTGACTCTTGCAGGCAACAAGAAAACTGTGAAGATACTTCAATATTTCCCGCTGATTGATATGCTGGAGCGGTTGTTCATGTGTGCTTTCAGGGCCGAAGCTATGAGATGGTGGGCTGAGAGGAATTTGCCTGACGATGACACCCTTATACACCCTGCCGACGGAGAGGATTGGAAGCACATGGTCATGGAGTTTGATCATTTTGCAGCAGAGGTCCGAAATGTTTGGCTAGGGCTCTCATCTGACAGATTCAACCCTTTTGGCAACACGAGTCTTCAATACAGTATATGGCCAGTTATTTTGGTACCGTACAACCTTCCACCATGGATGTGCATGAAGAATGAATACAATATGCTCACTCTGTTAATTTCAGGCCCGGGTTATCCAGGAAAGTGTCTCGATGTGTATTTGAGGCCTTTGATTGAGGAGCTTAAGTACCTGAGTGAGTGTGGCCACCCCACTTACGATAGGTTCAAAAATGAGATGTTCCAGATGCATGCCATGCTTGTTGGCACCATTAGTGATTTTCCTACCCGCGGTATGTTGTCGGGCAATGTTACCAGAGGTTACAGGGCTTGTTCATAGTGCATGACTGTTGATTGTTGTAGTTCTTATTGCAGTAAAATTGTTCAGATGCGTCACCGTTGTTGGCTTCCAGATGATCACCCATTTAGGCAGGATCAAGACGCTTTTGATGGGACTGTGGAAACGGGTGTGGCACCCAGGCAATGGACATGGGATGAAATTTTGGAAGTGTTGAATGAATATGATTTTGGCCAGCTGAGCAATCATCCTGAGATAGTGTCGTCAATTTCAGACAAGCGCAAAAGGTATAAGTTTTGGACACACAAGAGCATATTCTGGGAACTCCCCTACTGGCCCAAGTTGCCTATCAGACACTACCTAGATGTCATGCACATAGAGAATAATGTATGTGAAAGTGTGGTGGGCACAGTTCTGAATTGGGAGGGGAAAACAAAAGACATCCCTAAGGCACGCATTGATCCGAAAGCTATGGGACTGCGGAAACATTTGTGGTTAAGAGATGGTAAGAAAAAAATGCCCCAAGCTCCTTACACCGTCAAGCCGAACCAGAAGCATGAAATTTTTGGGTGGATGAGTAATGTCAGGTATTCTTATGGCTATGCAAGAAATTAATATAATTGTTGCTTATGGCTATAGGCAAGAAATATAATTGTTGCTTATGGCTATATATGCAGGTATCCTTATGACTATGCAGGAAATATAAGCAAGTGTGTTAACTTCCGAGACAATAAGATGTACGGATTAAAGAGTCATGACTGCCATGTACTGCTTCAACGCCTTTTCCCTGTTTTCATTCGAGAGTACCTGCCCAAAGAGGTGGCCTTGTCAAGATTCTTTCAGAAGTTATGCACCAAAGAAGTTAAAAAATCAGACCTTAGGGAGATGCAAGATGACATCATTTTTATCATGTGCAAGCTTGAGAGGTTATTTCCCCCAAATTTTTTCGACATCATGCCTCTCCTGATGATCCATCTTCCCGAACAATTATCGCTTACCGATCTGGTACACTACACTTGGATGTATCCTATGGAAATGTACAAATGATTCATACATTTGTGTTTGCCTCTGTTTTTATATGTAAATTCTTATTTTTTAAGTATCATAACATGCGCTTGTTAACTTGTAGACAATTGGGAGACTACAAGGACTATGTGAAGAATAAATCTGCACCTGCAGGGTGTATCGCTGAAGCATATCTTGTGCACGAGTGTGTAACGTACACCAACTTGTATTTAGGAGCGCCGGAGGACCCCCAACAACATATGCCGATAGATGAACCCAAGTTCAACCTTTCTATCATCTCCAATGACGTGGTAGTACATGGAAGCTTGCTAAAGTCATACAAGTTGGATGGAAATGAGGTAGCCATTGCCCACTGGTCGGTACTGATTAACTGTCCAGAAGTTCAATATGGAAAAAACTATCATCTTCACTGCCCTGCTATTGCCGGTGATGTTGACTACCATAACAGGACGTTTGCAAACTACTTTAGTTAATGGGTAAGGGTATATGTGTATATATATTTTTTTTATATCCTTATATAGCATGTGTGTACGTGGTTTTCTTTTTCTATGTTCATAATTTCTTGTGTACGTGGTTTCTTATCTTTTTTAGATGAACCATGTAGCAAATGATGGTTACCCAGAGTGGTCAAACGAATTGAGGCTCTTGGGGATGGAACCGATAGCTTCAAAAGTTTACTCGATGTGTCAGGTCATTGGCGTGAAATTTATATGTGAAAATAGAGACGACCGACTGAAAACACAGAATTGTGGGGTGATGGTCCATAGTGGGCAGGATGTCGTTGACTATTACGGTGTCCTTCATTCAATTATTGAACTAATTTATGGGAACTGCATGAAAGTGCACATGTTCAAGTGTAGATGGTTTGATACTAGCCCAAAGAACACAAGGGCCGATCAGTACGGAATATTTTAAGTGAATACTGCTACAAGCTGGTATAAAGAAGACCCTTTCATTCTTGCCACATCAGTAAAACAAATGTTTTACCTTGACGATCTTATGAACAAAGTCCCGTGGAAGGTGGTTAACCATGTTGCTCATAGAAACATATACAGTGCTGCCACACTTGGTGAGACCGCAGATGATGAAGAAGTTACTGCATACCAAGAGCCAAACACTTTTGACATTCCAGAATCCTCTACAATTCGCCTTAATAATGTGAGATCGGAGAGTGTGGTTCGAATTACTGGAGCAAAACTTCTTGATGTTAATCCAAATGAAGTAGACGATGATTCAGATGACGAGAAGCGGCACATATTGCCAGAGGTTACCTATGAAACCGAGTCAGACTCAAGTGGTGAAGATGATTATAATTATCATCCGTAGTATGTTAATGATGTACATATTTTAGTATATATAAATGTGCATGTATGTTTGTTATGACCGACGAGTCGGAAATACTATCACCGAAATAGAAGAACTCGCACAGAAATTTGTAAATTACAAAAAGGTGGCCAACGTCATATCGATCAGCCACATCAGTGTTTATACTACATTAGACTTGAAATGGAAAATGAACACAGAGCCTTCGATAATGGCGTTATTTGTTGAAGTAATTTGGGAATCACACTATCACCGACGAGTTGCTTATTAACTCGTCGGTGAAAGTATTACCGACGAGTTAATAAGCAACTCGTCGGTGACAGTCCTGTATATATTCCAGCCCGACGGGGCAGGAGCCATTTCTTCAAACTCGACCTAAAACCTAAAATCGCCCCCCTCCGTCCCTCGCCGCCGACCGTGCCAAAATTAGCCCTCTCCTCCTCCCCGGCCACTCGCCTATCCCCTCCCCTCCTCCCCTCTCACCTCTCCCCCCAAAAAAACCCCAAATCTCCTCTCCCCACTCCTCCTCCCCTCCTCCCCTACCCCCTCCCCTCCCTCCGGCCGCCGGAATTTGAGCACCGCCGCCGCCCTCTCTCTCAACCCGAAGAATGACAGGTCCCCCCCCCTCTCTCTCTCTCAATTCGATTTTTCAATCTTCAATTTTAATTACATGATATTTTAATTAAGTTGGTGTATGAATTTTAATTAAGTTGGTGTAAATTTGTATAAGTTGGTGTTGGTATAATTAAGTTGGTGTTGGTATAATTTCTTGTGTAGAAAATATTTTGTGTAGAATATGATTTTATGTAGGATATTTTTGTGTATATATGTAGAATATATGTAGAATATATGTAGGATATTTTGTGTATATATGTAGAATATATTTTGGTAAAATTATTTTTGTGTTTGTTAATTAAGATTTGGGTTAATTGATATTTTTGATAATTATATTGGTAATGATATTTTTGATAATTTGGTTAATTGATATTTTTGATAATGATATTGGTAATGATATTTTTGATAATGATTTTGGTAATGATATTTTTGATTTTTTGGTTAATTGATATTTTAATAATGATATGTAGGATATTTTGTGTATATATTTTTGTGTTGGTTATTTTTGGCATATAGAATATATTTTTGGTTGTTCTGTTTAATTGTTGGATGTGTAGGAAGTTTTGCGGCAAATTGGCTTGGGGGCAACAAACGGAGAGCGACTAGATCCAGTGGAAGGAGCAATAGTCAAGCATCCTCATCCGCAATCAGCAACACGCGCAGCGGCCCAAATGCTCGCACACAAATTTTGCTATGTGCGCGAGAACAGGAGGAAGCTGCACGATCTGGATCCTTGCAACCCTCAGTCCAGCCTCGACCCTCAGGCAGCAGACACTTAGGCGAGCGACCCTCAACGGGAGCATCAGAAACTCCCTCCATCCGAATGCCCCCTATTGACCCGGTGCCTACTCCCCTTTCACGGGAATCATCTGAGGCAGATGGTGTAGGCGCCTCATCGTCCAGGCCTCGTCTATCCGCCGTCCGGTCTCTTCGTGCCCGACGAGATTCCTGTCATCCCTCAATTCGATGATAGGGGGAGGGTTATTTTTATTGAAGGACAGCCGGAGTTCCTGACCGTAGAGGAAGCGTACGTGTCCAAGCCGTTCGACCCCGTGTATCTTTGGAATGCGAGGTGCATGAACTAGCAAACGGACGATGCAGGTAAATTTTATTTAACAAGATTGATTACTTAGTTATTACTTAAGACTATAAATAGTGTCAATTAATAATTTTGATTTTTTGACATTGTATTATTAGGTAATCTCGTTAATGCCAATGGAAAACGAAAGACTATAGGCCCCTGCACCGGGAAGAATCTTGAGCAGGCCACTGGGGGAAGGAAAACGATCATTAAGGCCAATGAGCGTGGTGAGGTGATCGAGACAGAAAACACCACGCGAAAGTATGCCAGCATGTCCGGGGCCGTCGTGCGGGAAAATGTCCCAATGCTGTGGCCAGATTGGGGTGTTGTGCCTCGCTACGTGAAGTTGCAAGTGCATAATGCACTGACTGTGAGTTAAATCGTATTTTCATTACGTAAATTTTACATTTATTAATTAAGTCCGAAGAAATATGTAATTTTACCATTTATATATTCATCTTGCAGCTGTGGTTTGACGTGGATGAATGCCTTATTGAGACATGGGCAGAGCATCAACTACATATCAAGTGACGTGATTCGAGTTATTTGAGTATATATCGAGTTAGATTTTTGTTTATCAGGTGTTTTAATATCTCTAACATTTGTTTCTGGTGTTAATATAGGTATAAAGAGTGGAAGAATGAGCTTTCAAAACATTACACAAAGTACAAGGATCTAGGCCGAGGTGCTACCCCTAGCGAACTCTGGTTTAGGGAGTACGAGTGGCTGTGGCTGGTAGCCCACTTCGAGCACCCCAAAGTGAAGGTATGCATCCTGAATATATTTTACAACCCTAATGTATCGTATCACATTGAAATAGTTAGTTACTAATTTTTTGACATATGTTTATCCAACAAGGCAATTTCCAAGACGAACAACGAGAACAGATTGAAAAACACCAAGTCCCATCATGCAGGTTTACTCAACTATTTGGGTTGGTCGGGTAGGGCGCAGAACCAACAAGAAGTCAACCCGTTGGTGTTTGTTCATCAGAAGTTCTATCTGCAGTGCCCTGAAGAAGCGGTACGTCTTTGGCCTCATTATTTTGTATTTCACATATGCATGTGTTAATAAAACTATTTTTCTCTATTAATTTATTTTGTTTAATAATACGTTATTCATATTCGCTTTTCAATTAGGTGAGAGTGGAGGATGCGATCACAGAGGTCACCATGAATATAGCTCGAAACGACCATCCTGACTGCTCGGAGGAGGAAGTGACCCAGTATGCCTCTCAGATTGATACGCTTGATCGCCCTATAACGGCTCAAATCATGGCAAAAGCGTGCGGGACTGGGAGGAATATCCACTACTGCAGGGTAATGGGCTCGGCGGGCGAATGAGTATTGAAGGACACTTCGGAATACTCTAGCGGGTCAAGAACTTCTTCTAGGAACTCTAACCTAGTAGCGGAGCTCCAGAGGACGCAAAGGGAGTAGGAGGAGCAAAGGAAGGTGGTGGAGGAGATGCAGCAATTGGCCGAGCAGCAGGCAGCCAGAGAGGCCGAGCACCGGACGATGGTACAGTAACACCGAGTTATGGTCGAGCAACAGGCACAAATGATTACATGAATGTAGACGATGTACGAGTGCCAGACTACCAGACACCCGCTCCCCACACCTTCACCGATGCCTGTGTTCCACAGTGTTCCACAACCGCAGCCATCGCAACAAGACCAGGGTAGCCGCCAGAGTTCAAATGATTTCGTCAACATGGATTTCGTCGACTCTTAGTGTAATTGTATTTTATTTTTGTATTGTTGCTATTTGTATTGTTGGACAATTATGTGTGTACCGTTGGATGTGTATTTGTATGGTTTGTGTTTTTCACTGCAGGTTCTGGAATTGGGCCTAATCCAGAACCTGCTTTGTTTTGTAAAATGTCACCCGGTATTGTCGACGAGATGGACCTATCTCATCGGCAATAACTTCCAATTTCCGGCAAAATTCTTGATTATCACCGACGACTTTTTGAAGAATGTCGTCGGCAATAAATGTGGCGGTAAAACATGTTGACCCGGCGGAGGTTCATCACCAACGACGTAACTCGTCGATGATGCTATTTTCCATTGTCGGCGACGTTATCTCATCGGTGATACCTTTTAAGTAACACTGACGACTTCTTGAATATCTCATCGGTGATAGTATCACCGACGGGTTGCTTCCGACGACCTTATAACCAGCGACATGTCGTAGGTTATAAGTATCACCGACGATATATGGAGAAAGGCCGACGACTTTAAGTCGTCGGCAATGATAAGAAATGTGGTAGTGTTGCTGTCCTTCAATGTGGGATTTCCTTTTTCTGGTCTGAATATTCGGAGTGCTTGTTCGGGCTCGTGGTTGCTCGAACAAAGATAGTTCCTTATGTGAAGTTGGAGTTCTGGCATATGTTTTGTCATTAGTCAAAGGATTGTTGACTCGTCTTTAGTGGTTAAGTGTTTGTTAATTAGGTGATGTAATGACCTATACTAACAAGTCCCTCAAGTCCCCAAGTCAAAGCGATCTACTCTTGATTGGGGAGTTGAAAATGCTTTTTTGCCTAATTAACCATACTTAACCTCTAAAGGGTATCCCAAGTCCCCGATTAAGAGCTGGTGCGGATACTTGAATGGTGTTGCTTGTTTCGGAAGTGCGGATGGTAAAAATCTGATAGTCCGAACATTCTTACTGATTGAATTCATCGTATGAGAAAATAATCATGCGAACATACAATACGTTATGATGATAAGTATAAGACGAATATATGAAGTATATGAGCGAGGTAGATGCATTCATGGTGCACATGTAATCCGCTAAGTTCCTGAGTATCAGATGATGGGCTAAGGATTCGATGCTGCTGCTCGGTACTAAGTGGCGATAATTGGTATTGTTTTTCACGTCACCACTCGACCCCTGAACGATGCTGCTGTTCGGTGTCACTTTATTCATCGGGTGAACTCCAAAAAGATCTTGCTATTTTGCACAACCCTAAAAGGTTCAAGCCTAATATTTTTGGTTTAATCACGATAATACGAACATTTGTGCTGTTCGCCTATTGAATTGGATTCCGAAATAATGTTGCTTGTTTCGGAAGTGAGAATATGGTTCAAACCTGATGTTGCTGATTTGACCTTGATAGTCCGAACATTCTTTCCATTCGGTTATCAAATGCTCTTTCCAAATGTTATTGCCTGTTTCAAAAAGCATCCCCATGTATCAAACAAATGTGTTTTGTTCGATCATGCTGTAAGAGTCCAAACATTCTTGCCGTTCATCAATCACATGCCTTCTCGAGTTGACCTTGTCTGTCTCGAAAGTGCATTCATGTACCGAACCATGGGGCTTGTTCGATCATGGTTGAGAAAGTCCAAACAATTCCTGCCGTTGGTTAATCCCATGCCTTCTCGAGATGACTTTGCTTGTCTCAAAAGCACATTCATGTACCGAACCATGGGGATTGTTAGATCATGGTCAAGAAAGTTCGAACAATTTCTGTCGTTCGCCAATCCCATGCCTTCTTGAGATGACTTTTCCAGTCTCAAAAGAGCAATCATGTACCGAACCATGGGGTTTGTTCGATCATGGTTGAGAAAGTACAAAAAATTCTTGTTGTTCGTCAATCCCATGCCTTTTGAAATTACCTTGCCTGTTTCAAAAGTGCATTCATAGATCAGACATTAAAATGTCCTTGCCTATTTCGACTCCCTGGTCTGACCATGATGGGCTGAACATTCCTGCTCGTTCGGTTACCATGCGCATTCCGAAGTCACTACTTTCAGAATCGTTAATCTGGCTCAAACCTGGCATTGTTGATTTGACCCAGATCTTGATAATTTTGACCATTGTTGTCATTTGGCTACCATGGGTAGTTCCTGATAGTTCCGAAATGATTATGTTTCAAAAATGCCTCACACTTCGAGGCGTCGACTATGTCTGGATTTTCAAAGAGGCCTTTCCTATTCTAAGCTTGGAATTGTAACTGTTACTTTATTGTACGTGGCCACGCATCGAGATATATGTAATGGTTACTCTTTGCATGTCTGACGCGTGTTCCTCAGAATTCGAAACGAGCTAGGGTAATAAAAATGGACCATTCGCAAGGATAAAATTGACCGAGTCCCCGAGTCATTCCAGCCTTTGGGTTAGTGTTATGTGTTTGTCTGTTTTTGCTTGTTCGTTCGTGTTCGAAAGAAAATTGCTTTGTACTTGTATATTTTTTTGCTTGATGCAGATCGACAGTTCTTCTCTCTGGGATTGATCTACAACTAGAAGCTCAGAATTTCTGGGATTGCATTCATTGGGAGATAATCGAGCGAACAGGTCTTGCCAAGGCTCCTGGTAAGTTCAGATTAACTTTGTTCGTGATGCTCCCTTTCGTTCGAAGAAGAAGAAAAGAAATTTTTATGTTTTGCTCATTGTGTTTTGCAAAGAAAATGGCTAAGTCTCACTGTCCATCCGACAAACAGAAGCTCGTGTATGAGCGGATATTGAAGACCTCTAGTGCTGCCTCGATAATGCAAAAGCTCATTCCGGAGGACGGGAATGGGAAATTTAAGGTCAGCAAAGTACCTTAGCCTACCATCAGACCCACTCTCATTTCTCAATACATAGATCTGATCGAGCCTGATGCCCCGATCAAAGATGCGGTCCACCCGGACGAGGTGGATTCCGAACAAATCCCCTAACCAGAGAGAACCCTCTAGTCGGATACGCTGGTTCTCGAGAAGTTTGATGATGTGGGCTTGGAGGCCGAGAAGGCAATAAAGAACACAAAGTGGCTAGAGAAGAATACTCGCAATGTGATCAAGGCCCAAAAGCTCAAGTATTCTAATAATGATCGGGGAGCCAGCGGGCATACTCGTCGAACTGGGAGTAAGTCTACCTCCCTCGATAATGAGGTTGAGTCTTTTCAAGACAAAGGGCAAGAGCAATTCCAATCCTGATGGGTCGAGCAACGATGGCTCTCCTCCTTCGAAGCGCCAAAAGCTCTCGCTCGGCTTTCCCTCCATTGCGGGTGTCAGTGTTACCGTAAAGGGTACTACGACATATGCCTCCGACTATCTAGCCAAGGTCCGTAAGTCGATGGATATAGGCATAGAGGCTCTACAAAAGTGTCACCGGCTCGGGGATTCTCCGACTGAGAGCCTTGACAAGGCTTTCGAGACATGCACCCAGCTTTAGTATCAGCTCCACCTTATTTGGAGCTTAGAGGGATCCCTCTTTCAGATGTCCGAGCTTGCAAAAGTTAGGGCCGACAAGCGATCCCTCCAATCTGATCTGGCCAAGACTATTATCGCCAAGGCCAATGACCTTGCGACAAAGAAGGGCAAGTGGATTAAGAAACTCAACCGAAAAGGACCCGAGGACTCGAAAATGGCAGAAAATCTAAGAAGTTGTTCAAGGAGACCGAGCAAAAGATCCAGTTGTCGTACGACGATTTCACCGATGGCCCTCCCACCTTGCAGCTTGCTAGTCACTCATCGCATAACATCGGAAAATTATTCGCAACAAGATTCATATGGTTGCGCCTAGCTGGAAGGAGTTGCCGGACTTGGAGAATGAGAAGGGGAAGGTGTTTAAAGAACTCTCGGTAATACAATTTTAAATTCATTTTTAATAACCAATAAAAATCGTAATTTCATAATATATACGATTATAATTTTTTATTCTTTTTTTGTGGGAACAATATGCGGTGGACGGCACATCGGAAATGCTTAGGCACATCAACACCACCGCCAACACCATCTATTATGATTGGAAGTACAGACTTCATAAGTATTACCTCCAATTCAACCGCTCACCTACTCTAGTAGAGCTGTGTGGGGATATGAAATATTAGTGAGAGTGGTTGGTCAACCACTTCGAAGAAGAATTGTATCGGGTTCGTCTTTTTTATTTAAATTGACGAAATCGAATAATTTATTTTTTAGTCATTCATTAGTTTTTTTTAATGATTTATATTGTCGAACAAATGAAATCAAACGTAAACAAGGTCAATCGGGAGAAGAAGGACACACATCGTACCTCTGACTCCAAGCAGATGATACAAATCGCCAAGGAGCACAAAGATAAGGGCTTCAAACACCCTTATATGGATGCTAGCGTCACCGCTTACGTGCGTCTGGGCTCGACAATGAAGCGAGTCAAGCGGCGTAAGTATCATATATATTTCTTCTCAATTACCATAATTATTATTTATTATTTATTAAACTCTCATACAAATTATAATTATTTAATTTTTATTATTATTTTTAGGCGAGGTTGGTAGAACTGGCGCAGCAGGAATTGACCAACACGTAGCTTGCACAACTGGATTTTCTGCCAGAAAACCTGCCTCCTCTTTCGAGGGAGGGCCAAATTGCAATCGCCGATGAGGTATACGGTCGTCGAGTTGGCAAGGAGGTTAGGGAGTTGGGATGCAAGGTGCAGCAAGATTTATCTTCTGACTCATCTACGGCACGCTCAGCGAGGCCAAGTGCTCAGGATGCGGCGGTTCAAGAAGCCCTTAAGGAGGCTCGACTCGCACGGGTGGAAACATTATCTATGCATCAGAGACTTGATGAGCAACAAGTGTAGATAGCCAACCTCCTTACCCTCATGCAAAACAGGGTTCAACAAGATTGTCGTCCTGCTCCGACCCCACACCCCGACGACGTTTACATGACTGGAGGCGGAGGACTCGGCGGCACGTCTACTCTTGCCGTATTTACTTAGTTTGTACGTAGTTTTTAAAATTTCATTTTTTTCGAACGATATCGATGTACGTACAATTTTCAATTATTTTAAAATTTAAACTAAATTTATTATTTTAATTAATTTAATAATATTTTACTTTAAATTAAAATTTTAATTAGTAAAAAATTTATTCACTTAGACTAGAAAATCATATATACATACGTGGTCTAAGTTATCACTTAGACTACGAAATAGTTTCGTGGTCTAAGTCATCGCTTAGACCATGTAATAATTTTGTACTCTAAGTTGTACTTGGACGACGCAAATAACACATTTGCGTCGTCTAACCCTTACTTGGACGACGGACCATTTGCGTCGACTAAGCCGTCACTTGGACGGCGTAATGATATATTTCTGTCGTGTAAGTATTTAGACTATGGCACTTGAATAGCGAACTTTAGACGACGAAGATTTCGTAGTCTAAGTACTTAGACGACGGAAACTCGGACCTAAAATACGGAATAGCTTCGTGATCTAAATGAGTTTTTCTTGTAGTGGATACATCTGTGTGCCAACGTTCAAGTTTCTTAGATTGGATTCCATGTCGGCTGGTTGCATTATTTATTAATCTACAAATGAATGAATTCAAATCAATGAAATAATCCAGGAAAGGAAACTAATTGGAAATGAGAGTGAAATTACCATTTGATATCTGTCTCGATCCACACAGATTTTCTATAAATCTTAGTTTAATTTGTACTTTAAACAAGGATCTCTTACACAGAGAGTGCTAGGTTTTCACTCGACAACGTGGA
The DNA here is from genome assembly GCA_946800695.1 of Geum urbanum. Taxonomy (NCBI): domain Eukaryota; kingdom Viridiplantae; phylum Streptophyta; class Magnoliopsida; order Rosales; family Rosaceae; genus Geum; species Geum urbanum. The sequence goes on along the minus strand of OX327001.1, from coordinate 41,820,920 downwards.
AGCCGTTTCTCTAATTTAAGGGAAAATAAAATTAAGAAATGAAGAGTCATATTAATCGGAGTTCTTGCAACTTTAGAATTTTTCTTGTAGAATTTGTCAAGGATATTGATCACATAGTGGGTCTGATTCAGCATCAACCCTTATGATGTTCTTGTGATTTTAATTCTTAAGATCACATCAGCTTGACCTATGTCTTTCATGTCAAATCTCGAATTTAACATATCCTCAGTCGATTTGATCATCTTATCATTGCTCCCAATAATAAGCATGTCATCGACATAAAGACATACAATAACATATGCACTCTCTGTTTCTTTGGCATACACACACTTGTCACATTCATTGATTTTGAAACCATTCATGATCATAGTGTTGCCAAATTTTGCATGTCACTGCTTTGGTGCTTGTTTCAAGCCATACAATGACTTCACCAATTTACACACTTTCCCATTTTGATCAGGAGCAGAAAAACCCTAAGGTTGTTCCATATAGATTTCTTCTTCTATATCTCCATTCAAGAAAGCGATTTTTACATCCATTTGATGTACCTGAAGATTGCGCAAGGCAGCAATGGCTAGTACTATTCTGATGGAAGTTATTCTCGTCACTGGAGAGTAAGTGTCTAAATAATCCATGCATTCCTTTTGTCTATATCTTTTAATCACAAGTCTTGCACCTTGTATTTGTCTATAGACCCATCTACCTTCATTTTCCTTTTGAAAATTCACTTGGAACTTAAAGGTTTACAACCAGGTGGAAGATCCGCCAGTTCTCAAGTGTAATTTTGCATAATAGAATCAATTTCACTTTTGATAGCTTCTTTTCACAGAGGACCATCTGTAAAATTCACAATCTCTTTAAAGGTTCTAGGTTCACCTTCAAACATGTATGTCGTAAATTTAGGACCAATTTTTTTTTTTAGTCTAATGAGTCACAGTAGTGTCGCTAGCTGAGAAAATGAGATATACATGCTATGAGGTGCATTACTGGGCAATTATCTTATGGCGGCTAGTCGATCACTACTCATTCTTGGTTGTAGTCTATCTGTACGTATTTCGAGCAAGTAATCGAGCTTACACTGCAAAGGAGATTTGCCCGGCAATTCATCTTTTGCAAATTAATTTTCACCTTAATTTCGCTCTCATATGATGTTCATGATGACCAACAGGTCCCAAGTTCACGTATTATCTAACTAATTAGAGCATCTCCAACGGTATTACTTAAAATGTTGTTATTTTGCCCAAAATAAAGCCTCGATCATAGTCATTTTAGCTAGCTAATTTTAAACTTTTGGTCTACCAATATTACTTAAAATTTAGCTATACTTCAACATATGCTTAAATATAATTTTTTAGATAACATAAATTATTAATACATGTATTTAATTTATTACATTTGTAACATAAAAGGAAATTATGAATTATATTTTTGCTTATTCTCGTTACCTATATTCTTACTTTTCAAAATAGGAAGGGAAAATAAAAATGAAGTATTTAGAGATTCCCCAAAATAGAGATGAAAATAGGAGATCTGCTAGCACTACAACATTATAGGGTATTGCTGGCGACTTAAAGTCGCCGGCCTTTCTTTTTAAGTCGCCGGTAATACTGTCACCAAAAATTTGGCGCCGGTGAAAGTATTACCGGCGACTTATTTTTCAAGTCGCCGGCAATGCTTAAGGGCATCACCGGCGACTTGAGTCGCTGACAATACTCAAGGAATCACCGGCGACTTAAGTCGTCGGTGATTCCTTGAGCATTGCCGGAGACTCAAGTCGCCAACAATGATAAGGGCATGACCGGTGACTCACAATGATTGCTCCGCCGTGGCCGGAACATGAGGGGTATTGCCGGCGACTTTAGTCCAAGTCGCCGGCAATACCCGGAGAAATTTGTCAAAAAAAAGCCGGTTCTGGATTGGGCCCAATTCCAGAACCTGCACTGAAAAATAGAAACCGTACAAATACAAGTTCAACAGTACACACATAATTGTCCAACGTACAGTACAAACAGCAACAATACAAAAATAAACTACAACTACACGTCAGGGTCGAGGAAATCCCACATCAGGGTCGAGGAAATCCATGTGGACGTAATCATTTGAACTCCGGTAGCTACCCTGGACTTGCTGTGGCGGTGACTGCTGCGGTGGTGGATCACTGTGGAACACAGGGACCGGGGGAGGTGTGGGGACAGGTTGTCCGGTAGTCTGGCACGCGTACATCGTCTGCATCCATGTGAACATTTGTGTCTGCTGCTGGACCATAATTCGGTATTGCTCGGCCATCACCCGGTACTCGGCATCTCTGACTGCTTGCTGCTTAGCCAATTGCCGCATCTCCTCCATCTGCCTCCTTTGCTCCTCCAACTCCATCTGCGTCCTCTGAAGCTGCGCTGCTAGGTTAGAGTTCCTAGAAGAAGTTCTTGACCCGCTAGAGTATTCCGAAGTGTTCTTCCATACTCCTTCGGCCGTCGAGCCCATTCCCCTGAAGTAGTAGGTATTCTTTCCAGTCCCACACGCTTTTGCCATGATCTGAGCCGCTATAGGACGATCAAGCGGATCGATCTGAGAGGCATACTGGGTCACTTCTTCCTCCGAGCAGTCAGGATGGTTGTTTCGAGCTATATTCATGGTGACTTTTGTGATCGCTTCCTCTACTCTCGCTTAATTGACAAGCGAATATGAATAACGTATTAGTAAACAAAATAAATTAATAGAGAAAAATAGTTTTATTAACACATGTATATGTGAACTACAAAATAATGAGGCTAAAGACTTACCGCTTCTTCAGGGCACTGCGGATAGAACTTCTGATGAACAAACACCAACGGGTTGACTTCTTGTTGTTGCTGCGCCTTACTCGACCAACCCAAATAGTTGAGTGAACCTGCATTATGGGCCTTGGTGTTTTTCAATCTATTCTCCCTGTTCGTCTTGGAAATCGCCTTGTTTGATAAACATATGTAAAAAAATTAGTAACTAACTATTTCAATGTGATACGATACATTAGGGTTGTGAAATATATTCAGGATGCATACCTTCGCTTTGGGGTGCTCGAAGTGGGCTACCAGCCACAACCACTCGTACTCCCTAAACCGGAATTTGCTAGGGGTAGAACCTCAGCCTAGCTCCTTGTACTGTGTGTAATGTTTTGAAAGCTCGTTCTTCCACTCTTTATACCTAAATTAACACCAGAAAAAAAGTTAGAGATATTAAAACACTTGATAAACAAAAATCTAACTCGATATATACTCAAATAACTCGAATCACATCACCTGATATGTAGTTGACGCTCTACCCACGTGTGAATAAGGCATTCATCCACGTCAAACCACAGCTGCAAGATGAATATATAAACGGTAAAATTATATATTTATTCGAACTTAATTAATAAATGTAAAATTTACGTAATGAAAATACGATTTAACTCACACTCAGTGCATTATGCACTTGCATCTTCACGTAGCCAGGCACAGATCCCCAATCTGCCCACAGCATTGGGACCTTGTCCCGCACGACGGCCCCGGCCATGCTGGCATACTTTTGTGTGGTGTCAAATGTCTCGATCACTTCACCATGCTCATTTTCCCTAATGAGCGTTTTCCTTCTCCTGGTGGCCTGCTCAAGATTCTTCCCGGTGCAGGGACCTCTAGTCTTTCGTTTTCCAGTGCCATTAACGAAATTGCCTAATAATACAATGTCAACAAATTGATATTATTAATTGACACTATTTATAGTCTTAAGTAATAATTAAGTAATCAATCTTGGTAAATAAAATTTACCTGCATCGTCCGTTTGCTGGTTGGTGCACCTCGCACTCCAAAGATACACGAGATCGAACGGGATGAAGTTGTACGCTTCCTCCACGCTCAGGAACTCCGGCCGTCCTTCAATATAAATAGGCCTCCCCCTATCATCGAATTCAGGGATCACAGGAATCTCGTCGGGCAGGAAGAGACTGGACGGCGGAGATAGACGAGGCCTGGACGATGAGGTGCCAGCACCATCTGCCTCAGATGATTCCCGTGAAACGGGACTAGGCACCAGGCCAATAGGGAGCATTCAGATGGAGGGAGTTTCTGATGCCCCCGTTGAGTGTCACTCATCTGTAGGTCTGCTGACTGAGCGTCTGCTGACTGAGGCTCAAGGCTAGACTGGGGGTTGCACGGATCCGGATCGTACAGCTTCCTCCTCTCTTCGCGCAGCTAGCAACATTTGTGTGCAAGCATTCATCATTGGGCCACTGCGCATGTTGCTGACTGCGGCTGAGGAAGCTTGACTACTGGTCCCTCCACTGGATCTACTCCCTCTCCGTTTGATGCCTCCAAGCCAATTTGCCACAAAACCTCCTGCACATCCAATAATTAGTCCTGGATTCGGTTCTATGAAAATTAAGGATGGAACCGGAACCGTTCGGTTCCGGTTCCGGTTCTAGCGGTTATCGGTTCCAAATGGTTCCGGTTCCAACAATTAGTCCTGGATTTGGTTCTATGAAAAACTGGAACCGTTTGGAACCGGAACTGTTCGGTAACGGTTCCGGTTCCAAACGGTTATCGGTTCCAACAATTAGTCCTGGATTCGGTTCTATGAAAAACCGGAACCGGAACCGGACCCGTTCGGTTCCGGTTCCGGTTCTAGCGGTTATCGGTTCCAAACGGTTCCAATTCCAAACAGTTCTAACGGTTATGATATCGTACATTAAATTAAACATTAAACATTAAATTAAATTGCATCATATCATATCGATCATTATGAATATAATTATCAAAATATCAATTAATTATTACCCAAATGCTTATTTAACCAATTAATTATGTTAACAAATATACCTTAAATTATCGACTATATCAATGAATCCAAATCACCTTAATTTGCCCATGCAACACCTTAAAAATACAATATAATTATCAACTATATATATCAATTAATCCAATTAAATCAACTTAAATTACCTAAATATTTTTCACATATATACATACATACACTTGCCTAATAATTATCAAAAATATTGTAACATCACCCCAAAACTTAATTAATCAAGTTAATTAAAATGCATATATATATATACATAATTAAAAAAACAAAAAATGAGAGAGGGAGGGGGAGAGAGAGAGAGAGAGGGGGGGGGGGGGAACTAGGACCTGTCATGGTCGAGCTCGATCGACTTTCGGGGACAAAGGTGAGGGGAGCGGCGACGGAGGTGAGGGGAGGAGGTAGAGGAGGAGGGGAGGAGAGGTAGGGGAGATTTGGAGTTTTTGGGTTTTTGTGTGGAGAGGGGAGAGGGGAGGAGGGGAGGGGAGAGGGGAGGAGAGGAATTGTGGGCGGCGAGGTGAGGAAGAGAGGGGGAGATTTTAGGGTTTGAGGAGAAAAAGTGAAGAAATGAGGATACCTACATCGAGCTGCTGGATCTGGAATTTAAGGGAGTATTGTCGGCGAGTTACTTACCAACTCGTGGGCAATACTATTACCCATGAGTTGATAACTCGTGGGTAATACTATTACCAACGAATTATCAACTCGTTGGTAATAATAGTGATTCCCGGTCAAGAATTTCCGACTAGAATTTCCGACTAGAATTTCCAACTATAATTTACGACTATAATTTCCGACCATAAATACGTCGACTACAATTTTCGACTATAAATACTTACATACGACTATAATTTACGACTATAATTTCCGACTATAATTTACGACTATAATTTCCGACTATAATTTCCGACAATAATTTCCGACTATAATGTACGACTATAATTTACGACTATAATTTTCGACTATAATTTCCGACTATAATTTCCGTACATGCACGTTTATATAACAAACATACATGCATGTTTATATATACTAATTAAAATACGTACATCATTAACGTACTAAGGATAATAATCATAATCATCTTCATCACTTGAGTCTGACTCGGTTTCATAGGTAACCTCTGGCAATATGTGCCGCTCCTCGTCATCTGAATCAGCGTCAACTTCATATGGATTAACATCGAGAAGTTCTGCTCCAGTAATTCGAACCACACTCCTAGATCTCACATTATTAAGGCGAATCGTAGATGATTCCGAAATGTCAAAAGCGTTCGGCTCTTGGTATGCAGTAACTTTCTCATCATCTACGGTCTAGACAAGTGTGGCAACACTGTATATGTTTCTATGAGCAACATGGTTAACCACCTTCCACGGGACTTTGTTCAGAAGATCGTCAAGGTAAAACACTTGTTTTACTGATGTGGCAAGAACGAAAGGGTCTTCTTTATACCAGCTTGTAGCAGTATTCACCGAAAATGTTCCGTACTGATCGGTCCTTGTGTTCTCCGGGCTAGTATCAAACCATCTACACTTGAACAAATGCACTTTCATGCAGTTCCCATAAATTAGTTCAACAACTGAATGAAGGACACCGTAATAGTCAACGCCATCCTGCCCACTATGGACCATCACCCCACAATTCTGTGTTTTCAGTCGGTCGTCTCGATTTTCACATATAAATTTCACGCCATTGACCTGACACATCGAGTAAAATTTTGAAGCAATTGGTTTCATCGCCAGGACCCTCAATTCGTTTGACCACTCTGGGCAACCATCATTTGCTACATGGTTCATCTGAAAACGATAAGAAACCAGGTACACCATAAATTATGAACATAGAAAAAGAAAACCACGTACACACATGCTATATAACGATATAAAAAAATTGATATATACACATATCCCTTACCCATTGACCAAAGTAGTTTGCAAACGTCCTGTTGTGGTAATCAACATTTCCGGCAATAGCAGGGCAGTGAAGATGATAGTTTTTCCAATATTGTACTTCTGGACAGTTAATCAGTACCGACCAGTGGGCAATGGCTACCTCGTTTCCATCCAACTTGTACGACTTTGGCAAGCTTCCCTGTACTACCACAGCATTGGAGATGATAGAAAGGTTGAACTGGGGTTCATCTATCGGCATCTGTTGTTGGGGGTCCTCCAGCGCTCCCAAATACAAGTTGGTGTACGTTACACACTCGTGCACAATATATGCTTCAGCGATACACCCTTCAGGTGCAGATTTATTCTTCACATAGTCCTTGTAGGCTCCCAATTGTCTACAAGTTAACAAGTGCATGTTATGATACTTAAAAATTAAGAATTTACATATAAAAACAGAGGCAAACCAAATGTATGAATCATTTGTACATTTCCATGGGATACATCCAAGTGTAGTGTACGGGACCGGTAAGCAACAATTGTTCGGGAAGATGGATCATCAGGTGAGGCATGATGTCGAAAAAATTTGGGGGAAATATCCTCTCAAGCTTGCACATGATAAAAATGATGTCATCTTGCATCTCCCCGAGATCTGATTTTTTAACTTCCCTGGTGCATAACTTCTGAAAGAATCTTGACAAGGCCACCAACAGCTCCACCCCTTCTTTGGCCAGCTACCCTTTAATAGGGAAAAGGCATTGAAGCAGTACATGGCAGTCATGACTCTTTAATCCGTACATCTTATTGTCCCGGAAGTTAACACACCTACTTATATTTCCTGCATAGCCATAAGGATACCTGCATATATAGCCATAAGCAACAATTATATTTCTTGCATATAAACATATATAAGTAAAAATTATATTAATTTCCTGCATAGCCATAAGAATATATACCTGACATTACTCAGCCACCCAAAAATTTCATGCTTATGCTTCGGCTTGACGGTGTAAGGAGTTTGGGGCATTTTTTTCTTACCATCTCTTAACCACAAATGTTTCCGCAGTCCCATAGCTTTCAGATCAATGCGTGCCTTAGAGATGTCTTTTTTTTCCCCTCCAAATTAAGAACTGTGCCACCACACTTTCACACACATTCTTCTCTATGTGCATGACATCTAGGTAGTGTCTGATAGGCAACCTGGGCCAGTAGGGGAGATCCCAGAATATGCTCTTGTGTGTCCAAAACTTATACCTTTCGGGCTTGTCTGCAATTGACACCACTATCTCAGGATGATTGCTCAGCTGGCCAAAATCATATTCATTCAACACTTCCAAAATTTCATCCCCTGTCCATCGCCTGGGTGCCATACCTGTTTCCACAGTCCCATCAAAAGCGTCTGGATCCTGCCTAAATAGGTGATCATATGGAAGCTAACAACGGTGACGCATCTGAACAATTTTACTGCAATGAGGACTGCAACAATCAACCGTCATGCACTCTGAACAAGCCCCGTAACCCTTGGTAACGTTGCCCGACAACATACCGCGGGCAGAAAAATCACTGATGGTGCCAACAAGTATGGCATGTATCTGGAACATCTCATTTTTGAACCTATCATAAGTGGGGTGGCCACACTCACTCAGGTACTTAAGCTGCTCAATCAAAGACCTCACATACACATCGAGACACTTTCTTGGATAACCCGGGCCCGGAATTAACAGAGTCAGCATATTGTATTTCTTCTTCATGCACATCCATGGTGGAAGGTTGTACGGTACCAAAATAACTGGCCATATACTGTATTGAAGACTCATGTTGCCAAAAGGGTTGAATCCGTCAGATGAGAGCCCTAGCCAAACATTTCGGACCTCTGTTGCAAAATGATCAAACTCCCTGACCATGTGCTTCCAAGCCTCTCCGTCGGAAGGGTGTATAAGGGTGTCATCGTCAGGCAAATTCCTCTCAGCCCACCATCTCATAGCTTCGGCCGTGAAAGCACACATGAACAACCGCTCTAGCCTATCAATAAACGGGAAATATCGAAGTATCTTCACAACTTTCTTGTTGCCTGCATGAGTCAACTTATACCTTTCTGTAAAACATACCGGGCAGGCTTCAAAGTCTTCAAGATCTTTTCCCCAGAAGAGAATACAATCATATCTGCATGCATGAATTTTGATGTAGGAAAGCCCAAGATCTTTCAAGATATGTCGCACCTTATGATGAGTGGTACGAAGACGATGACCGGGTGGCAGTAGCGAAGCAGTCCACTTCAGCCAAGAATCAACAGTTTTGACAGACTTTTTGTTCTCCATTTTGAGCTGCATCACTCCCATGACACTTTCAAGAACAGTCTTACTACAACCGTCGTACAACGGAGTCTGTTGCAATGCAATCAGGTTGTTGTACTTGTCCATACCGCTTGTGTTGACATGAGCTCCAGGTAATGGCTCGACTGGCTCAATATGGGGGAAACCCTGTACGACGGGAGGGACATTTGGTGCTTGATCAGCAAATACACCGCTCTCATGAGGAAACATATCATTGATTAACATCGATGTTGGATCATAGGATGGACTGCCCCTCTCAGCAAAATGTCCATGATCATAGCATGGACTGGCCCTCTCACCAAATTGTCCATGATCATGCGGACCCGCTAACGATGTTTCACCGTGATAAATCCAATAAATGTACTTATCCCAAAAACCGTATTTACTCAGGTGCTTCTGGACTTTATCAATGGGAAAACGAAATCGATCACTGCGACACTTACATTCTTTACACAGGCAATAATGAAGTGTAGTGTCTCCACAATTAGCCTTCACAAAATCCACAAAACTCCTAATTCCATGGTGATATCTCACATCCCATCTTTCGAGGCTCATCCAACTCTTGTCCATCCTGAAAATTCTAACAATATTACGTACTATAATTATATATATACGTACACATTCACTACTAATTAATTAATAAATCATCATTAATTACATTCGAATTCATCCGATTAATTAACAAAAGTTGACCCATGCATGCATATAAATTAAAAAAAAAATATATATATATATATATACCAACAATTCACAATTACAAATTAACATGCCTGTATATATATAGACATATTAACAATTAATATTCACAAAATAATTTTATTTCCATACATATATATACACACAAATTAACATATTTTCATCGAAATAATTTCAAATCCACTCAAAATCAACAGTCAATCACTCGAAATCAACAATATATCCACTCTATTTGCATATCAAACCAATAATCGATATCTCAACTCTAAATCAACACATGCATATATATATATATATATATCGATCTAATTAAATCAACACACATATATATACATACGTATATACGTATCTATATATAGCTACGTATATAGCTTCCCGAGCGGGTTTTCGACGCCTTTTGACAATACCCAAGGATTTCAGAGCGTTTTCCTTCTTTCGATTTCACAGGATTTTTCTCTATCCAAATGAATGAGCTGCTGCGATCTGGATCTGATATAAGAGGTATTGCCGGCGATTCATTAAATCGCCGGCAATGGAGTTATTGCCGGCGAAATTCCGGCCAAAAATCACCATAAATGCTGGAAACTTATTGTCGGCGACTTTCTCTGTCGCCGGCAATAATTTTTCACCATTGCCGGCGATTTTTCGGCCGGAATATCGCCGGCAATGGTGGAGAGATTATTGCCAGCGACGGAGAAGGTCGCCGGCAATAATTTTGAGCATTGCCGGCGACTTTTTGGACTTTTTACCGGCGACGGTTCATATCGCCGGCAATGGTGCATAATGTGGTAGTGTAGAGCTTATATTTTCTCAAAATTCTCATATTATTGGTAAGAATCTCATTTAGAGAATCTCCTTGAGTTGTTCTTAGAGCAAAATATTTTCTCAAAATTCTCATATTATTGGTAAGTCATTTCTAATTAAAATATAAAAATTTTCTCTTAAAATTTACTCCAGCAGCTCTCCTATCTTATTAGCCAATTTAGGGATTCCCTATATTTCATGTTTTCATCCCCTATTCTTATACCGAAAACATGAATTATAGGTAACGAAACATTCAATATTGTAATTAATTCTTTCCTTCTAGATTGTAAATGTAATTAATAATTATACTAATAAATAAATATGTTATTATCAACCAATCAAAACTAAGCATGTGTTTAGGTCTAACTACATTTTAAGTAATATTGTTGGAGTAAATTTATACAAGTAATTAGCTAAAATAGGTTTCGGCTTTATTTTTGAACAAAATAAACAAATTTTTCATGACATTATTGGAGTTGCTCTTAACTAGCTACATTTACGTACTAACACTTACATGAAAACTCGCAGCAAATTAACAAGCTCTAAAAATTGATGCACCGAAAATCACAGCAAATGTTCTGTAGCCATAAATTAACGCTTCTAAAATTAATAGAAGATGTAGATGGGTTCTAATCCATTAGCTTGGAGAGTACGTAATAATGGACGTCTTGGATACGTATGGTTTCATAAGCTAATTAATTAAACTTCTATGTTGTTTACAGCATAATATATATATATATATATATATATATATATCGGATCTGATCGAATGTCAACTTTAATTGAACGCGGATTCATCAGATTGTCACGGTGCATAAATGTGTGTAATTATAAGCCTTTGACAATTGATAGAAAAGATGCACTTGATAGTTACATAAATATGTAACTCTTTTGTGTGCAATTATTTTAAAAATATTTGATTTATTTATTTAATTTTCAGTAATTAATTATGTTTTTGTTTATTTAAGTTATTTGGAAAAAATACAAAAAAATTAATAAAAAGAGAATTATATTCCAATAAAGATCAGTGATGTGGCAAGTCCATGTGGCAGTGACTCAATCCTATGATGATAAGGAGAGGCCCAAGGTCACACCTATATCAGCATATTTTGAAGATCAATTGAGGGTTATTGAAGTTTGAGAGAAAGAAGCCAAAGAAGGAGAGAGAGCCGCACCAGGAATTCCCAGCCGTTAATCCATCAAAAATTAAGCTTCGACCCATCGAAACTGTACATGTAAGAATTTTAGGATTTTATTTAATTCTTCCTTCTCCATTATGTTTTTCTATTGTATTCTTATGACTATGAGTAGTTAAATTTCCCTAGTTAGGAGCTGATCGAAGCCCTAAATATGCCTACGATTTCGAACCCCTTTTGATCTTAATAATTATTTGGATGAGTTTTGTTTCACTACTCTTACAGTGATGATTGCTATGTTCATGTTACTTTGGTTGCAAACTTAGTTGCATGGCTTAGGATCTAGAATCTAGGATGTGTGATTGACCGCTATATCAATGCATATTCAATATAGATAAAACAAAGTCCTGTGTGAAACGATTCCTTAGTGATGTTAAGGTGACAGCTATATCGACCTTAGAAGTTTTTTTGATTTTCAAACACTCATAGAACTTAATGAATTTAATTGATTAGGTTAGGACGCCGACATGTACCAACCTATTAGTTAAAAGATCAAGCTAAGTCAGTACAGACATTCTGCTTAGTACGACCAGTAAGAGAGTGTAATTGAAAGGACCCAACCCCGATTTAGTTCCCTAAACCGGAATCGAATCCCTTCGAAAACACGAACCAACAAAAAATTTTCAAAATTTCGGCAGAGTTTCGTTACTATCGTGGAATTACCATTACCTGCACGCGGAAAATACACTTCATCCTATGCCACAAAAATCAAACCGTGGGCACCAATCCCATCCGGATTTCTCAATATATCAACAGTAAAGTAAAACAATAAATATAATAGTACTTTACTGAAATCCGGTGTAAAATCGTATAACGTGAACAACAGATTACTCAGAGCGACCTCTAATGTATAAACATATCAGTATACCACAGTAGGTAGAACAATAAACCTACTGGAAGAAATAGGGTAGCTCGAGCACTATGCCTCCGATCACGACGTGCGACACCAGAATCTAAACTGCAAACTGGGCACGGAAACCGAAAAGCCCAGCGGAAAGACATGAAACACGTTAGAGTGAGTGGACGAAAATAAATGTCTTTCACCAGTTAATATATGTATGTTTAAAATAACGTATGCGAGTCCAGGTAAACAAAGATAATAAAGTACACGAGGTAAAACCATAATCCTCCAGCGTACTGAGCATGCAAGTAAAAATCCCACGGGGTCACTCATAGACACATCCGTGCTAGTACAGTCAGAACCACGGAGTCCCTGACTTCCACGTGATTCTAGCCGGAAATGGCCTCAGGTCAAAGGTCTGCCTCCCCCCGGTAAAGACCTCGGGTCAGGAGTCACAGCCTCCCCTGACAAATGCCTACCATCGGGGATCAGCCGAGAGGCGAGTGTATCGATACAACAACGTAACCACGACTGTACTCTGTGTAAACCAAATCATAAACATTTCGATGCAAATGCATGAAACAACATGTAAGTGTATGTATATTCGTATACGTATATCCGTATAAGTATAATCGTATAATCATAAAACACATGCTCAATGTAATCCGAAATCTCATACGCATGCTCAAGTTCGTAAATCATATAAAAGACTCGCAAGAATTCCGTGAAAAGAAATTGTCCACTCACAGACTGGCGTAACGCGATACGCATTAACCCGTGATCCAGCGGAAAGTCCCTCACCAAAAGAACGATCACGAACACCTGAATATTCACAAAATCCAATACTCAAAGTCATAACTTGACATTTCAAAACAAATCACGAGAAACCACCGTTCTCGGAAACACGTAATTCAAAGTCGACGAATCGTCGAAAATCCGTATATGTACACCTCAATACCTCGCTATACATTCGGATGCTCAAATCGAGAAACAAACCTCCCCACTGCGATCGGGGCGCGATTTCGAGTCAAATGACATGCAACTTGCCGAAAGTCCAAAAAGTCAAATCGTTGACCGTTGACCGCCGTCGTTGACCACCATCCATGGCGGCGCCGCTGCCAAAATGAAAATCTTCCAGCGGAGCAACCCCTATTCCACTCAAAATCATGCACTGAGCAACTTTCATAACTGCAACAAAGGCCAATTCAATCTCTAACTAGCTCAATTTCGTGATAAACCGAATTGGTACACAAATTTCAAATCCAAAATTCTCTTTCCACAAATCGAATTAAAGCTTCATACTTACATGGTTAGAATCCTTGAGAGGAGAGCTACAAAACCCAGTCCAAATCATAGCTCGAATCGGTCCGAATCCAAGAACCCGAATTCACAAATTTTTCTTCTACTTTCTCGTCGGAAAATCTCTCACCTCCGGCAACCTCGCCGTGAGAGGTGACCGGGAATGTGAAGAGCACCACTGGACGAGTTGAACAAGACCAACCCCGTCCCACGGGGTGGCTGGACGGAAAAACATCAACGGCAACCGTCGCCTCCGTCGTACCCAACTCGGTCAACACGAGTTGACCGGGTCAACCCCCCAAATGGCAAGGTTTGACCTGCCCAAAAAGGAAACTTACTTATATAGACTTACCCGAAATGGAAACCCCATAATTCGTATTTCGATAAACTTCAAACACAAGTAACTCTCGCGTCGTAACTCCGATTTCGATAATTCTCGTGGCCACAAACTCATCTCGACGTACTCTTCAATAATCACCCGAAATCAAACACATCGGCCAAACGGATAAAAAGTCAACTGTTCAACCAAACACACATTTAATTCAACTAAACAATTCACAAACTGAAATAATCACAACTAAATCTTCGTAACTCAGAATAATGCTCCGGAAGTTCCAACGAGCTCCAAATTAAATTCTGAACAACTTCCGTGAAGAAGCCAAAACCAAATTCTCGTCCGGTAATTTAGTCGTCAAGAAGTCCACCATTAAAACCTGAACTTCAAATATTCATAATTAATTCCTCGGTCGTCCAAATAACGATCCGGAACCGTCCACGAACTCGAAATCATACGTACAACGACTCTCGAGAAGAGACTCAGCTCTAATTCTTGGCCAATAATTAAGTCGTTAACAAATCCGGCTATTCACATAACTATCGAACATCAGCGACTACGCGGTAACTCACGTAAATAGCTGATCATACTGCTGATTCTGGTCCGGGTCGTCACAGTAATACAATCGATGTCCTATCGACATTGGCTCGATTTTTGGAGTCAGTCATCCATGATTCTCTAGATTAAATTTGTGGTAAATCGAAGGGTGGAGAGAATTTCCTAACATTCATCTCTATCTGATCTTCATCAATATTTACTTTTCTGAAATTTACGTTTTTTTTCATTAGCCGTAGATTCACCAAATTATTTCGGCAACCAAATCAACTCCTAACACCCTTAAATTTTGTGTAGTAGTCCACCATTGAGTCTAGTTTATTGTGTTAAATTTTCGTATCATTTGGGTAAGCTTAGATTAGGTTCGTAAATTAGTTAGTGTCAAGAAGTCGAGTCTATCAGATTTCTGGGTTTCGCGTCTTTTTTTGTTTCTTGTATTCACTACCACATTAAGTACCATTGCCGGCGATTTTTTTTAAAAAAAGGCCGGCGACCGGGGAAGTCGCCGGCAATGCTCATTATTGCCGGCGACTTGCTCCGTCGCCGGCAAAAGTCCTAAAAGTCGCCGGCAATGTAAAAAACTATTGCCGGCGACCTATTCCGTCGCCGGCAATAGTTTGAAGCATTTCCGGCGATTTTGGCCGGAAATTCGCCGGCAATAACTCCATTTCTGGCGATTTAATGAATCGCCGGCAATACCTCTTATATCAGATGCAGATCGCAGCAGCTCATTCATTTGGATAGAAAAAAATCCGGTGAAATGGAAAGAAGGAAAATGCTCTGAAATCCTTGGGTATTGTCAAAAGGCGTCGAAAACCCGCTCGGGAAGCTATATACGTAGCTATATATAGGTACGTATATACGTATGTATATATATGTGTGTTGATTTAATTAGATTGATATATATATATATATGCATGTGTTGATTTAGAGTTGAGATATCGATTATTGGTTTGATACGCAAATAGAGTGGATATATTGTTGATTTCGAGTGATTGACTGTTGATTTTGAGTGGATTGGAGATTATTTCGATGAAAATATGTTAATTTGTGTGTGTGTATATATATATATGTATGGATATAAAATGATTTTGTGAATATTAATTGTTAATATGTCTATATATATATATATACAGACATGTTAATTTATAATTGTGAATTGTTGGTATATATATATATATATTTTAATTTATATGCATGCATGGGTCGACTTTTGTTAATTAATCGGATGAATTCGAATGTAATTAATGATGATTTATTAATTAATTAGTAGTGAATGTGTGTATATATATATTTATAGTACGTAATATTGTTAGAATTTTCAGGATGGACAAGAGTTGGATGAGCCTCAAAAGATGGGATGTGAGATATCACCAGGGAATTAGGAGTTTTGTGAATTTTGTGAAGGCTAATTGTGGAGACACTACACTTCATTATTGCCCGTGTAAAGAATGTAAGTGTCGCAGCGATCGATTTCGTTTTCCCATTGATAAAGTCCAAAAGCACCTGAGTAAATACGGGTTTTGGGATAAGTACACTTATTGAATTTATCACGGTGAAACATCGTTAGCGGGTCCGCATGATCATGGACAATTTGGTGAGAGGGCCAGTCCATGCTATGTTCATGGACATTTTGCTGAGAGGGGCAATCTATCCTATGATCCAACATCGATGTTAATCAATGATATGTTTCCTCATGAGAGCGGTGTATTTGCTGATCAAGCACCAAATGTCCCTCCCGTCGTGCAGAGTTTCCCCCATATTGAGCCAGTTGAGCCATTACCTGGAGCTCATGTCAACACAAGCGGTATGGACAAGTACAACAACCTGATTGCATTGCAACAGACTCCGTTGTACGACGGTTATAGTAAGACTGTTCTTGAACGTGTCATAGGAGTGATGCAGCTCAAAATGGAGAACAAAATGTCTGTTAAAACTGTTGATTCTTGGCTGAAGTGGACTGCTTCGCTATTGCCACCCGGTCATCGTCTTCGTACCACTCATCATAAGGTGCGACATATCCTGAAAGATCTTGGGCTTTCCTACATCAAAATTCATGCATGCAGATATGATTGTATTCTCTTCTGGGGAAAAGATCTTAAAGACCTTGAAGCCTGCCCGGTATATTTTACAGAAAGGTATAAGTTGACTCCTGCAGGCAACAAGAAAGTTGTGAAGATACTTCGATATTTCCCGTTTATTGATAGGCTGGAGCGGTTGTTCATGTGTGCTTTCACGGCCGAAGCTATGAGATGGTGGGCTGAGAGGAATTTTCCTGACGATGACACCCTTATACACCCTTCCGACGGAGAGGCTTGGAAGCACATGGTCAGGGAGTTTGATCATTTTGCAACAGAGGTCCGAAATGTTTGGCTAGGGCTCTCATCTGACGGATTCAACCCTTTTGGCAACATGAGTCTTCAATACAATATATGGCCAGTTATTTTGGTACCGTACAACCTTCCACCATGGATGTGCATGAAGAAGGAATACAATATGCTCACTCTGTTAATTCCGGGCCCGGGTTATCCAGGAAAGTGTCTCGATGTGTATTTGAGGCCTTTGATTGAGGAGCTTAAGTACCTGAGTGATTATGGCCACCCCACTTACGATAGGTTCAAAAATGAGATGTTCCAGATGTATGCCATGCTTGTTGGCACCATCAGTGATTTTTCTGCCCGCGGTATGTTGTCGGACAACGTAACCAAGGGTTATAGGGCTTGTTCAGAGTGCATGACGGTTGATTGTTGCAGTCCTCGTTGCAGTAAAATTGTTCAGATGCGTCACCGCTGTTGGCTTCCATATGATCACCCATTTAGGCAGGATCCAGACGCTTTTGATGGGACTGTGGAAACAGGTGTGGCACCCAGGCGATGGACAGGGGATGAAATTTTGGAAGTGTTGAATGAATATGATTTTGGCCAGCTGAGCAATCATCCTGAGATAGTGGCGTTAATTCCAGACAAGCCCGAAAGGTATAAGTTTTGGACACACAAGAGCATATTCTGGGAACTCCCATACTGGCCCAGGTTACCTATCAGACACTACCTAGATGTCATGCACATAGAGAAGAATGTGTGTGAAAGTGTCGTGGGCATAGTTCTTAATTTGGAGGGGAAAACAAAAGACATCCCTAAGGCACGCATTGATCTGAAAGCTATGGGACTGCGGAAACATTTGTGGTTAAGAGATGGTAAGAGAAAAATGCCGCAAGCTCCTTACACCGTCAAGCCGAAGCATAAGCATGACATTTTTGGGTGGCTGAGTAATGTCAGGTATATATTCTTATGGCTATGCAGGAAATTGGCCTTAAATTTTTACTTATATATGGTTATATGCGAGAAATATAATTGTTGCCTATGGCTATATATATATATATATATATATATGCAGGTATCCTTATGGCTATGCAGGAAATATAAGCAGGTGTGTTAACTTCCGGGATAATAAGATGTACGGATTAAAGAGTCATGACTGCCATGTACTGCTTCAACGCATTTTCCCTATTTTCATTCGAGGGTACCTGCCTAAAGAGGTGGTGGAGCCGTTGGTGGCCTTGTCAAGATTCTTTCAGAAGTTATGCACCAGGGAAGTTAAAAAATCAGATCTCAGGGAGATGCAAGATGACATCATTTTTATCATGTGCAAGCTTGAGAGGATATTTCCCCCAAATGTTTTCGACATCATGCCTCACCTGATGATCCATCTTCCCGAACAATTGTTGCTTAACGGTCCCGTACACTACACTTGGATGTATCCGATGGAAAGGTACAAATGATTCATACATTTGGTTTTTATATGTAAATTCTTAATTTTTAAGTATCATAACATGCACTTGTTAACTTGTAGACAATTGGGAGCCTACAAGGACTATGTGAAGAATAAATCTGCACCTGAAGGGTGTATCGCTGAAGCATATATTGCGCACGAGTGTGTAACGTACACCAATGTGTATTTCGGAGCGCTTGAGGACCCCCAACAACAGATGCCGATAGATGAACCCCAGTTCAACCTTTCTATCATCTCCAATGACGTGGTAGTACAGGGAAGCTTGCCAAAGTCGTACAAGTTGGATGGAAATGAGGTAGCCATTGCACACTGGTCGGTACTGATTAACTGTCCAGAAGTATAATATTGGAAAAACTATCATCTTCACTGCCCTGCTATTGCCGGAAATGTTGATTACCACAACAGGACGTTTGCAAAGTACTTTGGTCAATGGGTAAGGGTATATGTGTATACATCTATTTTTTATATCCTTATATAGCATATGTGTACGTACGTGGTTTTGTTTTTCTATGTTCATAATTTCTTGTGTGGTTTCTTATCGTTTTCAGATGAACCATGTAGCAAATGATGGTTGCCCAGAGTGGTCAAACGAATTGAGGGTCCTGGCGATGAAACCGATAGCTTCAAAAGTTTACTCGATGTGTCAGGTCAATGGCGTGAAATTTATATGTGAAAATCGAGACGACCAACTGAAAACACAGAATTGTGGGGTGATGGTCCGTAGTGGGCAGGATGGCGTTGACTATTACGGTGTCCTTCATTCAGTTGTTGAACTAATTTATGGGAACCGCATGAAAGTGCATTTGTTCAAGTGTAGATGGTTTGATACTAGCCCGGAGAACACAAGGACCGATCAATACGGAACATTTTCAGTGAATACTGCTACAAGCTGGTATAAAGAATACCCTTTCGTTCTTGCCACATCAGTAAAACAAGTGTTTTACCTTGACGATCTTCTGAACAAAGTCCTGTGGAAGGTGGTTAACCATGTTGCTCATAGAAACATATACAGTGCTGCCACACTTGGCTATACCTCAGATGATGAGGAAGTTACTGCATACCAAGAGCCGAACGCTTTTGACATTCCGGAATCATCTACGATTCGCCTTAATAATGTGAGATCTGGGAGTGTGGTTCGAATTACTGGAGCAGAACTTCTCGATGTTAATCCATATGAAGTTGACGCTGATTCAGATGACGAGGAGCGGCACATATTGCCAGAGGTTACCTATGAAACCGAGTCAGACTCAAGTGATGAAGATGATTACGATTATCATCCTTAGTACGTTAATGATGTACGTATTTTAATTATAGTCGGAAATTCTAGTCGAAAATTCTAGTCGTACATTCTAGTCGTAAATTCTAGTCGGAAATTATTGTCGTAAATTATAGTCGGAAATTCTAGTCGGAAATTATAGTCGGAAATTATAGTCGGAAATTGTAGTCGTAAATTGTAGTCGGAAATTATAATCAGAAATTGTAATCGTAAATTGTAGTCGGAAATTATAGTCGGAAATTCTAGTCGGAAATTATATCGGAAATTGTAGTCGGAAATTATAGTCGGAAATTGTAGTCGTAAATTGTAGTCGTAAATTATAGTCGGAAATTCTAGTCAGAAATTATAGTCGGAAATTCTAGTCGTAAATTATAGTCGGAAATTCAAGTCGGAAATTATAGTCGGAAATTATAGTCGGAAATTATAGTCGAAAATTTTAGTCGAAAATTCTAGTCGGAAATTCTAGTCGGAAAATCTAGTTGGAATTTCTTGGCCGGGAATCATTATCATTACCAACGGGTTGATAACTCGTGGGTAATGACATTACCCACGAGTTATCAACTCATGGGTAATAGTATTACCCACGAGTTGCTTATCAACTCGTGGGCAATGTCATTACCAACGAGTTAACTCATGGGTAATGACATTGCCCACGAGTTAACTCGTAACTCGCCGGCAATGGTAGCTTATATTCCAGATCGGGCAGCTCCTCCTCCCCTCACCTCATTTCTTCACATTTTCTCCTCAAACCCTAAAATCTCCCCCTCTCTTCCTCACCTCGCCCCCCACATTTCCTCTCCTCAAATCTCTCCTCCCCTCTCCCCTCTCCACACAAAAACCCAAAAACCCCAAATCTCCCCTACCTCTCCTCCCCTCCTCCTCTCCTCTCTCTCTCTCTCTCTCTCTCTCTCTCTCTCTCTCTCTCTCTCTCTCTCTCTCTCTCTCTCTCTCTCTCTCTCTCTCTCTCTCTCTCTCAATTTTTGTTTTTTATAATTATGTATATATATGCATTTTAATTATATTTTTATGCATTTTAATTAACTTGATTAATTAAGTTTTGGGTGATGTTTTAATTTTTGATAATTTAAGGTGATGTATATATGTGATGTATGTATGTGGAAAATATTTGGAAAATTTAATTAAGGTGATGTATTTATGTGATGTATGTATGTGGAAAATTTAATTAAGGTGATGTATATATGTGATGTATATATGTGGAAAATTTAATTAAGGTGATGTATATATGTATATATGTGGAAATTAAATATTTAGGTAATTTAAGGTGATTTGGGTGGATTAATTGATATATATAGTTCATAATTATATTGTATTTTTAAGGTGTTGCATATATGGGCAAATTAAGGTGATTTGGATTCATTGATATAGGTCATTTAAGGTAATTTAGGGTGTTGGGCAAATTAAGGTGATTTGGATTAATTGATATAGTTGATAATTTAAGGTATATTTGTAGTCGTATATTAATTGGTTAAATAAGCATTTGGGTAATAAACACTCCATTATTTTGATAATTATATTCTTAATGATCGATATGATATGATGCAATTTAATTTAATGTTTAATTTAATGTACGATATCATAACCACATTTAGAACCGTTTGGAACAGGAACCGTTATTTGGAACCGGAACTGTTTGGAACCGGAACCGTTTGAAACCAAACGGTTCCGGTTCCAAACGGTTCTGGGTTCAAACGGTTCCGGTTCCAACCGGTTCCGGTTCCAAACAGTTCCGGTTTCGATTTGTCATAGAACCGAATCCAGGACTCATTGTTGGAACCGATAATTGTTTGGAACCGGAACCGTTTGGAACCGAACGGTTCCGATTCACAACGGTTCCGGTTGCAAACGGTTCCGGGTCCAAACGGTTCCGGGTCCAAACGGTTCCGGGTCCAAACGATTCCGGTTCCAAACGGTTATCGGTTCTAACAATGAGCCTGGATTCGGTTCTATGACAAATCGGAACCGGAACCGTTTGGACCCGGAACAAATGTTCACATGGATGCAGACGATGTGCGCGTGCCAGACTACCGGACAACCGCTCCCCACACATCTCCCGGTCCCTGTGTTCCACTCTCATCCACCACCGCAGCAGTCACCGCCACAGCAAGACCAGGGTAGCCACCGGAGTTCAAATGATTACATGGATTTCTTCGACCCTGACGCGGGAGTTCCTCGACCCTGACGTGTAGTTGTAGTTTATTTTCGTATTGTTTCTATTTGTACTGTACGTTGGACAATTATGTGTGTATTGTTGAACTTGTATTTGTACAGTTTATGTTTTTCAATACAGGTTCTGAAATTGGGCCCAATCCAGAACCGGTTTTTTTTTGACAAATTTCTCCAACCATTGCTGGCAATACCCCTCATTTTTCGGCCACGGCGGAGCAATCATTGCCGGCGACTTGAAAAATAAGTCGCCGGTAATGCTTTCACCGGTGCCAAATTTCCGGCGAGAGTACTACCGGCGACAAGGTAATAGTCATTTCCGGCGAAAAAAAAAGCAAGGCCGGTACTTAATGTGGTAGTGATTCTTAAGTCTTAATTTCACCAATTCTCTGTGGGTAATAACCAATATTTACCATTAAACTAAATTGATCTAATTATCATATAAATAATATATCTTTGAAAAATAATTTTCTGCCTATCAACACTGTCATTCAATTCGATGTTATTTTTGAGTAGAGCAGAACCCTCTTCCAGTAACTTACGATGAATCTTGACGTACGTTCAAAAAAAGAAACTTACGATGAAACTTCGGTAATAATTGACAAGCCCTAAAAAAAGGTCCTCAGATATATTGATTGAATTCGTACGGTCGACTGGACGTCAAGTCGCATTATCAGAAAGAAAGAAAGAATGACATGAAGGGTACGTTTGAATTGACCTATGTTATACATGGATGTTGTTTATTGTTTTCTTCAGTTGAAAAGGATTTGGTGGGTTCATTCTGTCATCATATTTTCCTTGAATTTCGTAGATGTTGACTTGATTCCTCTAACATGCATGTTGTTTATTGCTTTCTTCAGTTGAAAAGGATTTGGTCGGTTCATTCTGTCATCATATTTTCCTTGAATTTCGTAGATGTTGACTTGATTCCTCTAAAATGGATGTTGTTTATTGGTTTCTTCAATCTAAGAAAAAGATTTGGTAAGTTCATTCTGTCAACTCAACATTGATTTGATTATGAGGTGTAGGGCCATATCATGTACATGTATTACAATCATATTATTCTTCCTCTTTTTTCATGGCCCACCAAAATTGTCAAAGTTTTATACCTTATATTAGGTCCTATTATAAAACTCAAAATATGGTATATGACTTAATTTTGAGGTATAGGACTAGGATCTTCATGGGTTGGAGATGAAGTTTTTTCCAAAGATTCTATTATGAGGTATAGAACCTCAATCATTAATTGGAGATGGTCTAAAGGTATTATTCTTTCCAAAGATTCTATTATGAGGTATAGAACCTCAATCATTAATTGGAGATGGTCTAAAGGTATTATTCATTCATTTTTAAATCTCTTCTAAAATAATTCCTTAAAAAACTATTATTATACTATTAATATGACAAGTCCTTATATATACAAGAATTTATCGTTCTCCTGGGAAGCTCAAAGCCAATTTCAAAATACTCTTCCGTACTGGCTTGATCGAATAAATATCAACCAATCAATTATATTAAGTAATCGATCTATATATCATACATAAGAGATGCAGCAATCTAATTGTCTCACACCCCATATGCAAGAAGGATGCATTGTATTAAACAGAGCTAGGCTCCATTGGAATTCCTTGATCCCATATATCCCAGCCAAGAATGCCAGCACACTAAAATTCCAACCATCACTTGTTGCAAACCTTTAAATTCAATATTGAATTTCAGAGCTGAGATTGAAGATGTGGCATGGATTTAAAAAAATAGATCTATTAAATATTACAAAATTGAATCCATATATATGTCATGAATCTCTTAGTAAATTTGCGGTTCTTGTTCTTGTTCTTGAATTGCCATGAATGATTTTTTTTTTTTGCGGTTCTCAAACAGATGTAGTTCTCATGATACTTGTTATATTAGATATGTCGATTTGTTGTTGTGTTTTTTTTATTTATCTTATATAAGAGTAATATTTGTTTTGCAATATTAGTAATTCTCTCACAAATTCACAAAAAAAAAATTTGTTTATATGACATGGCATGCTTTATAGGATTGGCCTCATTGAGGTTTCCAAACATTATCCTTTCTTGAAATTTCGTAGATGTTGACTTGTTGAAAAATACACGTACGGAAAGCGGATATTTCAACTTTAGAACATCAAACCAAATAAGCTTTTGTGGGGTGCTTTTGCGGGTAGTGTACGTGAGAGCTCCATTATATTGATCTTAGACGTGGAGGTGTGGCCGGTGTCGGCGAGACTTGGAGGGTATTCGTATCGCGAGGAGCAAAGAGATTGATGTCAAAGCACAATGGCTAAAAGCGGAGTCGAGTATGGTGGTGCGGTTTTTAAAGAAGCCTAGCTTGGTGTCGTGGCGTTTGAGAATTCCGAACTTTATGCTAGAGGTGATGCAAATACAATGCAATGTACGTCTTTCGTATATATTTTCCGGGTATCAGTTCCAGCCAGATTTTTCCTTTACATCGAGTTAACTCTTTCAAGTACAGTTTTCCATTAATTTCCATGAAGTACAGGTTGAGATACAGTATGTACGTTGCCGACTTTCATTTGGTATTTGCTTCTTTGCATGGGACGTACTGTATAATGTTGGTGCGTGCGTGCATGAATTGTGCGGTGTTTGGTAGGTGCACGCATGGTTGTTTGTTTGGGATAGTTGCCTGCTGGTAGAGCGGTGTTTGGCTCGTGGGAGGAGGTTTGCGAAGAGTTTGCTCTCCATTGCAGTACGTGCGTACCTTATTTATTTTGTTGCATTCAGTTTGTGTAAAATTGGGTTTTTTCTTCTTTCTGTTCTCGTTTCATTTTTTTTAAGAAGTAAAACAATAAAAAGTTATTCTCACTCGTCGCAAATCAAACGAAGAGAACACTATGCATAACTCATTAATTACCTTTAGTAAGTCGCAAAACTAAACTTACACAAGACCCAACTGTGAATCAGCCATTATACTTTCATAGGTTGAAAGGTCCGGGGTGCAATTGTCGATAAAAATGATTTTCGGCTAGATTGAATTTATAAAATAAAATAAAAAGTAAAATAAAAAAGCTGTTGAACCTATTCGATCGTCCTTTCACATGTTGGCTAAAATTGAGATATTTCACATGTCAAATTATAAGAGGGGCGTCAAAGAGTTGATGCGGACCGACGGGCAGACAGAAAAATTTCTCAACTATCTGCCAACCGCTGCTCGCCGAAAACCGTCGCATCCTTGGCAATGGAGGCATGCCCGCGGCCGCCGTCACGTCCGAAATCCAGCCATCACTTCCGAATTCCGATCACCTCCGACCACTTTCCGGCTGTTTCAAAGATGGCCACCCAGCCACGACCAAACCTGCGCCTCTAAGTATTTGGGAAGAGGACGGGTAGAACACTTGGTAACTCCGACTCCGAAAACAAAGACAAAATCCGAAAGCCAGTCCGGCTGCACCTTCCAAAATCCGACGTAGCAAGACGCGCGCTGCTGTTGAGGAGAGGGCGCCGCCGGATCAGCAACCCGGCAACCCCTTGAGAATTCTAAGAAAACCAAACCCTAGACAGAGCTCCGTGAATATTATGTGAGCTAGAATCCAGAATGAACCGCCGGAATTTCTTGGAAATGACCTAGATTGATCGAGATCCAACCGATCTAGTATCTTACGTCACTCGCATGCTTTGGAAAAGTCAGGGTGGAGATTGATCGATGTTATGGTTGAAGTCCCAAAATTAGAAAGGGACTCACTCATGAAAAATCCAAAAATGATTGGAAACAGCGTAATTAAGGATGAAGAAACTTATATTGTATTTTTTGTTTCTTAATTCATCGATCTATCTATTACAGAACCTAGCTAGTGATTGAAGTTGAGGATCCGCCCTGAAGTTTATTCTAGAGAACAAGGAAAGTACCCCCCCCCCCCCCCCCGAATTCCGGTCACCTCCGACCACTTTCCGAATGCTTCAAAGATGGCCACCCAGCCACGACCAAACCTGCGCCTCTAAGTATTTGGGAAGAGGACGGGTAGAACACTTGGTAACTCCGACTCCGAAAACAAAGACAAAATCCGAAAGCCAGTCCGGCTGCACCTTCCAAAATCCGACGTAGCAAGACGCGCGCTGCTGTTGAGGAGAGGGCGCCGCCGGATCGGCAACCCGGCAACCCCTTGAGAATTCTAAAAAAACCAAACCCTAGACAGAGCTCCGTGAATATTATGTGAGCTAGAATCCAGAATGAACCGCCGGAATTTCTTGGAAATGACCTAGATTGATCGAGATCCAACCGATCTAATATCTTACGTCACTCGCATGCTTTGGAAAAGTCAGGGTGGAGATTGATCGATGTTATGGTTGAAGTCCCAAAATTAGAAAGGGACTCACTCATGAAAAATCCAAAAATGATTGGAAACAGCGTAATTAAGGATGAAGAAACGTATACTGTATTTTTTGTTTCTTAATTCATCGATCTATCTATTACAGAACCTAGCTAGTGATTGAAGTTGAGGATCCTCCCTGAAGTTTATTCTAGAGAACAAGGAAAGTACCCACCCCCCCCCCCCCCCCCCCCCCCCCCCAAGTTCAACATACACACAAGAATTGAAAACTAAACCTTATACAACTTGCTAAGAGTTTTGACAACAGAAATTAAACGAACTACCTAGAGCATATATAGACACCACCATTCTACGTACGTAGACATCCAGAGCTTCATGGCCTCCGGCCGCAAACGTCTTGAGCAATTGGTGGAGAAGTGGTTGCACGGCCACCACTATTGTTTCCGCCTCCACTCTTGTTCCCGCCTCCACTCTTGTTTCCGCCTCCAGTCACCTTGGAACTCTTTTCAAACGTTTCCTTAGCAGAAGGCTGCATTGTGTAATGAACTGTAGGATTGCTCTGTGTCTCCATAAGGGATTGGTTTAGGACAATTTGATTGACATATAAATCACTTCTTCTTTGCCAGAGCCATATATTTATAGATCAAGATTAGGCGGAGTGAGGAACGGAGAATTTTACCAAAGGAAATAGAAACACGCAACCGTGTCTGTTAATTAGTATACCAATTTACCAAATTGTCAAGCTAGAACCGGTTACTCTGGTAATTTTATTCTTATTTCAGAATAATTTCCTTTCTGAATGACTTAAAACGATTTGAATTCGTTAATTTGTGGATAATCCAGCCGACATAAATTTGTCATATCATCTTTCAAAACCGATCGACGTGACTGTAATTCTCAATTGGAGTCTATATACTATATATATTATATTATTAAGCAAGCAAACACCCTTTGTCAATCATAACTGACTTTTTTTTATAATTCTAACTATTTAATTTTACAAAAAATATTTTATAGAAAAAAATTCCAATTTGTAGTTATCCTCTTTCAAAAAACTGTCATATAGCTACGTTTTAAAAAAAAAAATCTCGTGAAAGCAAACTTTCAGTTGGTAGGTAGTTACTTTTTCAAACAAACTTAAAATAAATCTACTAATTAAACATAATTGTTACAATATTCCAGTAATTTCACACCCAGGGTGTGCATTTCCTCTGGTATATATGATATATATATATATATTCATGACTGCTTTGCCGACAGTCCAACATTGATCAATTTCGAGTTTCCATCTATCTGATATGTTCATTTCTTCCTATAATTTACAAATCGATGTTAATTAAATAGAACAATGACTAGAAATGAAAGAAACAATAACCGTCCAGCTTTGCTTTAGCTTAACATACGGAAAGGATCACGGAAGTGCTTATATGTGGAATTACAAAATTTGGAATGCAACAATATAATTTGCAGAAATATGTCATTTAATGAGAGTCGAGAACATCCTCAATAACAATTAATCCATAGGTTCAATTTTCACACCAGGCCAGCAAGGGCTTACCACGAGCTTCGCTGGAATTGATCACGTACGTTGAATGCATGGAGCGAGGATTATACAGGTCAGAAGATCGAGAACATCCTCAATAACAGTTAATCCATAGGTTCAATTTTCACACCAGGCCAGCAAGGGCTTACCACGACCTTCGCTGGAATTGATCACGTACGTTGAATGCATGGAGCGAGGATTATACAGGTCAGAAGATCGAAAATGTTGTCCGTCTTTTTTTTGACCAAGAAAATAAAAATAAAAAAATCATGAAGCTAGCTTATAAAGATAAGATAAGCCATGACATAAATCCTTATATATATATACAATATACACACGCACGGCATCAGTAGATCGAGTAGTACGTGCTCGCATGGACTGCTGGATGCATTTAATGAGAGTCGAGAACATCCTCAATAACAGTTAATCCATAGGTTCAATTTTCACACCAGGCCAGCAAGGGCTTACCACGAGCTTCGCTGGAATTGATCACGTACGTTGAATACATGGAGCGAGGATTATACAGGTCAGAAGATCGAAAATGTTGTCCGTCTTTTTTTTGACCAAGAAAATAAAAATAAAAAAATCATGATGCTAGCTTATAAAGATAAGATAAGCCATGACATAAATCCTTATATATATATATATACAATATACACACGCACGGTATCAGTAGATCGAGTAGTACGTGCTCGCATGGACTGCTGGATACTCAGAATATTATACATATAATTTGTTAGTATAACTAAGAACCGTCCATCACTAGAAGAGCTGAATCAACTTCACTAAAACATGAACTTTTAAAAATGTTCATATTTTTTTTTTAAAAAATTGTCAATATTTGTTCTATTTTTTTATTAAAATTCTCAGAAAAATAAAAATAATTACTATCAACATATTTTAACCTCTCGGATTTTATTTCCGTTCCGTACACAACGAATACAGGTATTTTCTAGTATATTTGAAAACAGTGCTACCTACATTTCTAGGAAGATTTTTTTCTTAACAAGTTTTTCCGTTTATTCATAAGCTATGTACCACAAACCAGATGAATTAAGATCATAAATAATTGGCATGTAGCTAGTTAATTTAGTTAGGACGAAATTTCCATGATACATGTGACTCATCCTCGATTAATATGTGATTTTGTTAAATGACTATCATACTATAGTGTTATATGCATGACTGGTATCTCTGATATATATGGGGTAACAATATGTATAGTACCGTGTTTGAAAGCTTTGATTCTAAAACATGTAGATTGGATAGTACGTAACACTATCTTGGCATGGCTAATCTAATTTCAAAGCTAATAAGGTTTCATTGTCTCGTCTGTTGGCTGCATGCCTGCATGCCTGCATGCCTGCATGCCTACGTACCCGTCGCTTTCTATCTCCGTTCTAGAACTTCTTTGGTCTTTTGTTGACTTGTGAATTGTGATTCTATGTGGTGCTGGACGGAACGACTTTAAGTAGGTACTCCAATATCAGCTTAATCAAATTAACTATATATTATTTGATTTGCCAAAAAATGCTGCCAGATGAAGCGAAGAGAGATTCGGAATAATCTGATCTGGTCTATATTAAAACTCTTAATTTTGAATATTTGTAGCATTATCATTAATAGTTATCCTTTGTGAACTATTGCAAATCAGGAATAGAAATATATACCTATGAACTGCAATTGTAATATGTAAAGTATTTAATAAACAGATTTAAAATTGTATACCTACACTATTGGGGAAGAGATTCGAGGCGACGAAGCTTTATGGTCGCCTCGGATCATTTTTTAGTCGCCTCGATGAGATGTAACCACGTCTTCGTCGCTAACTCCACATCGCCTCAGATTAGTCCCTTCACTATTGGGGCGACGAAGATTGATAAAACTTCGTCGCTTTATTTCAACTAAAGCGACAAAGCCAATCTTCGTCACCTCGAAATGGGGCGACGAAGATTGATCAATATTTGTCGCCTCATTTTTTACTGAAGCGACGAAGATTGATCAATCTTGGTCGCCTCATATTGAACTGAAGCGACGAAGATTGATCAATTTTCGTCGCTCCATTGGGTAACAGGGAAAAAAATAATTAAATATTAACGTATCAAGTTACGACAGTTCACAATTTCAAAGCACAATATATGATAAACGAACTTATTCAACCACAAATCAAGTCATATAGAAAAATAAACCACAAATCAAAACATACACAGTTTATACAAACCCTAAATACTATTGTTCACAAAGTAGACTCATGGTCGGGGACTACGATGCAGCTGGATTACGTGCCAGGAGGTGGTGGAGGAGCTGGAGCTTGTTGACTCCCACCTTGGAATGATCGCATGAAGGCCTCCATTTGTTGCACACTTTGGGCGAGGTCATTATAATCCTCTCTGGCTTTGCGCGCCTCCTCACTTAATCTGCGCACCTCCTCACTGGATCTCAGCGCCTCATCTTTGGCTTCAGCGACCTCCCTTTTCAGGGATTGGGTTTCCTCTACCCGGGCCCCTCCTCTAGGTTTGGGGTCGCGTGTGAGTGCGCGTCTCACCCCTGTCACGTCAAACAAGAACAAATAAATATGTTTGAATAGTACACAAAAGCGAGCAAAACGTAAATCGAGATAAACGACCACAGATTTTATAGTATTACCTCTTATAGAGGTCCTGGGCCTTGAACCCACCTCTTCTTCTATGATATTTATTTGTGTATCAAGAGGAAGAGGATGGTCTCGGGAAACCACATCGCCGTCAGTGTCACCCGCTGCACTATCTTGTTGCAACAAGACTTCGTCGAACCTTCACTTCACTGCCGCCTGCTCAATTAAAATATATTAAATAAATAATATTACAATATATTAAACAAAAATAATTGTAATAACGCAACGTAACATATTTTCGCTTACCACTTTCTTAGCCGCATTCTTGTCCGGCTGATATACGTCAATCCAAGTCTGGACTGCCGGCGCTCTATGACCCTCCTTCTCCAACACCTCGCTTCGGTATGAAAGGGCGAGGGATCCCGAATGGTGGTTGAGCTGCGGCTCCTTGTTGTTGTTTCGGTTTCCTCGATTCCGTTCGCATAGTTTCTGGCACACAGAATAATCAATAAAAAATAATAATAGATAAACATGTAAATTTTAAATCGTTGGCGAAAAACTGTGCGGATAGTTTATGAAGCTTACCAGGTAAGCAGGGTCTTCGAAGTGGCCTTTTAACCATGCCCATTCTTCTTCCCTCCCTAGAAACTCGGCAGGAGTCTCCTGGCTGACGTGGAGATAATGATGATGGCAATCATGCTTCCAATCCTTGTAGATTGTTTGCGCCGTCGCATCAATAAAGTTCCACATCTCCACATCGGTCGCCGGGATGTCATAGTTCGTCTAGCATAAAAGTTCAAATCGTGTTAATTAAAAGTTATAATTACATAAACCGTAAAGTAACAAACTAAACTAGGCGCAGTAAGTATACCTCAATACTGGTATTCACGACGTCGCGTTGCAGATCGCTAAGTGACAAAAAGGTGGGCGCAACCATTGGAACTTTGCTGCATATGATGCTACCAATGTCTCGAGACATCAGACTCCTAAACTCTCTCGTCGCAGGCCCCCGATGTCTCATAGAGTATTCCACCTTTAGGCGCTTATTGTTGTTCATCTGGACCAAATACTCAGTCTTTGTCCCGACAACGACCCCACGTTGCGCCGTCATCGCGTTTCCGGTTGCCATGTCCACCATGTCTGGGAGTTTGGTCTTCTTACATCGGATGCTGAGGGCGGGAGGGCGCTCTGAGGGAGTAGTGGCGTCGCCGTTTTGAGTCCCGGATGGAATGGTGTCCTCAAGAATCGGGGCCATCGTGAAAGCCCCAAAACCCTCTGAATGATGTCCCGAGGGGGGCCTGGATTGTCCCGTGGGGTAGCCCGAGGCGGAAGGACCCACTCCGCTCAATGCTTGCCCCGCTGCCGCCGCCTCCGCCGCTTCACGACGCTGGAGCGCCGCTTTCCTCTTTTGGTGACTTGTACTTCCGGGAGCCATTCTGTTAAAACATCAAATATAAACCAACGTTAACACCTAATCCAAATGTACATCACATAGTATATTTCCAAAATCACTTAAGCATTACAAAGTATGTAAGCAGATAACATGGGGAACAATTCATTGGAAAATCATGTTGTTGATGGTATAGAGTCAGCAAAGCAACAACTTTTTGTGTGATCGAACAAATGAAGTGTCACAGATTATGAGCAAATAGCGCATACATACAGTTCGTATGGCTCTGAGCAATAAGATAGACGAACATCACCATTTGGTTTTCCTGAAATTGGACTAACATGCATGCACTATCATCATCATATTAGTGTTTGATATATTATTGTTCAATTTTAATTTGGAATATAAAGTATCACCAATTTAACATATTCAATCCTTGTTATATATATGTTTCATAGTAGTGCTGCCTTGACAAATTAAATCGGTAAACAATACCCAAGCAATTGAACAAAGTAAGGTGGTATAAGTAAGCTAGATAGATGAAGATCTTAAACTATGAATTTATTTATAGAATGTCTAAATGCTTCCTCTTTTACAAATAACATATTTTACTTGTTGTTGAGTACCAAATATGTTGTTTGTCACTCAGATACCGACGTAGACTCCAACCAAAGTAATATTCTACTATCACACCCAAATGTAAAACTACACATTTTACATTAACCGGGCTCTCTCTTTCACTCAAGACCTTCTCTCTTTTGGGACTAATAGTAGTGAAAGACATACTCACCAAACGTAGTTACGTACATTACATATATATATACACACAAATTTGGCCTAATACTAGCTTCATAATCCTAACTTATAGGGAATTGGAAATGGCATAATTCACTTGAAGAAGAAACTTGATCAGTTAATTGGTATTGTGCGCACTATACAGTATACTCCTTCTCTTATCTTTAACTAGATTAAAGTCATTAAACATTGGAAGATACTCAAAATATATATGTCACTCACAGTTGCATAAGCCCACACAGTTTCAACATTTTCATAGCCATAGGGTCCAAACAATAATTACCAATAGGTACGTACACGAAGTATTCAACAACGAGACTAGAGTAGAGAGGTTCGAGAGCATTCCGATTCGAAATTACAGGAAAGAAAAATGTGAATGTTAACTCAAGTAAATTACACGAATTCAATTGTTGAGAGAGAGAGAGAGAGAAAGGCATACCTTGAAGAATCAACATGGGATTTAGGTGAGAGACCGGTGGATTCGGGAAGAAAAACGATTTGGGAATTTAGGGTTATGAGGGATGGATTTAGGGTATTGGTGGAGGGGAGGGAGGGGGTTTAGGGTTGAGGTGGAGGGGATTTAGGGTTTTGGGTGCCTGGATTTGTATTTCGGGTTTTCGAATTGGGGGTGAGGGCGAGCTCGATTAGAATGGAAGAAGAAGGAAATAAAATGAACTGAAGAAAGAAACTGTGAAGTCTGGAATTATAAAGGATATGAGGCGACGAAGATTGCATATTTGGTCGCTTCAACACATTGAAGCGACGAAGAATGAAATTTGGTCGCTTCAATGTATTGAAGTGACGAAGAAACCAATATTAGTCGCTTCAATGTGTTGAAGCGACCAAATTTCATTCTTCGTCGCTTCAATGTGTTGAAGCGACCAAATTTCATTCTTCATCGCTCCAGTACATTGAAGCGACCAAGATTGAATTCACAGGGTTACCTTGGGGATCCATACTTGGTCGCCTCATTGTCTATTAACCCTAATCAAAGCGACGAAATTTGTAATATTGGTCGCCTCATTGACAATATACCCTAACCGAGGCGACGAACTTTGACATCTTGGTCGCCTCATTTTGTGTTTTTTTACAAATTCACCATTTTGAAACTTTTCAAATACATAATGTATGTTTTAATGAAAATACAATGTCTAGTTTTCAAATTCATAATAATATTAGTTTAGTCCTCGTCCTCGTCCTCGTCCTCGTCTCCTTCTTCATACAAAAGTAGTTGAAAATCTTGGTAAAATTGTATCACCGTGGGAGTGTCCTCTTGGTAAGGCTCAAATATATGATCTCCTGTACGCGATATGTTTTCATCTATGGCAAGTACATCAGTGATGTAGACATTGCGGTGCGACATTTCTTGTACTACCTTCCAAGTACCACCAGCATTTGGATCGTCTATGTAGAATACTTGTTTTTCTTTGGTTGCAATTATAAAGGGTGAATCCTCATAGTAACTATTGTTTGTATCCACTGATATCAGTCCATGATCTGTTATAACGGTGTCAAGATCTTTCTCGTCGTCGGAGTTGTGCCATGTGCACTTAAACAACACCACTGGCATACGACCTGCATATAATACTTCGACCACGTAGTTAACATGGCCATAGAACTTGGATGAACCCATGTCTATCATGACACTGCTGTTTTGAGTCACGGTTCTTTGATCTCTATCAAACGAGGTGAACTTGACACCGTTCACATAACACGACTTATAAACCCGGAATTGCTGAGGTCGTTGAGCTAATGACTTTATTCCTACAACCAAGCTCGGGTCCAAGTTTTTTTCCTTAAGGGACACCTGAGAGATAAGTGTTAGATAAGTGAAAGATAAGTGTTATAAACCCTCAAAGAACCTTACAACAATTAATAGTTGGATGTACCCATGTTAAGAACCATCGAAGAAAACTCCTCCTCCAACGAAGATCGTCGAAATCTTCACCATTTTTAGCCTTGAACCTTCTGAGATGTTCTTCTAGGTAAGGTTTGACTTCGTCTGTTTCCACCAAGACTTGCCAGTGAGCCTCAGCAGTCTCTGCCTCAGTCAACCTGAATTGGCAACGAGTCTCGATAATATCTGGTCTTACTAAGAGTGAAACACAGCTGATATTCCACTCTGGGCAAGTGTCGATATCTTCGTGGTCCATCCGTCTTAGATAAGACTTACAATACGTCACCGACTCATGTACGAGGTACTGTTCAGCAATACTACCTTCCGGGTAACGTGTATTCCTCATTGACTATTTATATTTTCCTAATTGCCTGCAAAAACACATAGAGGGTTAGTACAATATTAGGGTTAGTACAATATTTTCCTAATTGCCGACATATTACATAACTAACATAATATTAGCAATGAAAAATATTTTACCTTTCAATTGGATACATCCATGTATAGTGTACTGGACCTGTAAGGAATACTTGTTCGGGCAGATGAACCATGAGATGAACCACAGATGTTAAAAAATGTGGAGGAAAAATGAGCTCCAAACTGCAGAGAATCATCACTATCTCAGTTTCCATGTCACGCACAACCTCCTTCTTAAGCTCCCTACTGCATAGTTGACGAAACCAATTTGACAGTGCTATCAATGGCTTCACAACGTTTTCTGGCAGGAACCCTCTGATAACCACTGGAAAAAGACGTTGAAGCAATACATGGCAATCATGCGTCTTCAATCCATAAAACTGTGACGGGGAACTTACTTTCACCTTACTTTTCCAACTACCTGCATAACCAAGAGGATACTTAACATCCCTGAACCACTGGAACACATCTTCTAGAGCATCCTTTTTAACTAGAAAGGGTGCATGAGGAACCTTCGCCCTCCTCTCGTCACCCTTTCTTTGCCACTGGTTTTTTTTCGCACATTCCTCTTCTTCAAAGCAGTGCGAGCTTTTGGACCATCCTTAGACTTCTTATCAATCGCAAAAATGGTTCCAAGGATGTTTTCACACACATTTTTTTCAATATGCATGACATCTAAGCAATGTCTGATCTTCAATGATGACCAATAAGGCAGCTTCCAAAATATGCTTTCGTGAGTCCAACACTGTCTGTTATTTGGATTGTACGGCACCTTCAAGTCGTCATGGTGGCTAAGAATAGGATAAACGTGTGACCTAACGTCCTCCAAAATTTCATCTCCACTCTTCCGATAGGGTCTTCCGCCAAACTCCACCTTCCCGTTAAATGCCTTACTCAATCGCCAAGGGTGGTCTTGGTGGAGCCATTTTCGATGACTTTCATAAATTATCCTTCCACATATATGCTCTGAAGTTAGCTCATCTAGACAAATTGGACATGCCTTGTACCCTTTCACCGTTGACCCCGCAAGCATCCCTAAACCAGGAAAGTCGCTGATAGTCCACATTACCGCTGTCTTCATCAAGAATACCTCATTGTCTACTCGATCAAAAGTATGGACTCCAACGACCCATAAATGTATTAGCTCCTCGATCATTGGCTCAATGAGTACAGTAGGGCACTATCTGGGAGATTCTAGGGCCTGGAATCAACACTGATAACATGTTATATTCCTTCTTCATGCACATTAACGGTGGTAGATTGTATGGCAACACAACAACGGGCCATGTACTATGCAAAGTTCCCATTGTTCCGAATGGATTGAAACCGTCTGTTGCAACTCCAAGGCGCACATTCCTACAGTCCCGTGCGAAACCTGGAAAAGTTCTGTCAAAATGTTGAAATGCTTCTCCATCAGCTGGGTGGCTGAGGCTACCAGCCACACATATCCGCTCCCCCAGCCATCGCATATGCTTGGCAGTGTGTGGGGACATAAACAAATGCTTCAACCTTGGTGTTAGAGGGAAGTTACGAATCATTTTTTTGGGAATATCATTCGTATATGGCTTATATCTTTCAGAATTACACACTGGAAAAATCCTCTCGTTTACAAGCGCCCCCCCTAAACAACACACAATTAAACTCACACGCATCAGTTCTTTCGTAACCAAGTGAAAGATCACTCAAGATTTTTTTAATTCTCGAGTATGAACAGGGGAATGTGTGCCCTTTAGGAAGAAGTTAATTAATGTAAATACATAAAGAGTCAACACTTGTGTCCGACCATCCATTTTCATTTTTCATTTCCATTGCATCTAATATGGCACTCAAAATAGTTTCCTCACTGCCTTCATATAATGGGGTCTGTGACTCCTTTAATAATCTATCGTACTTTTCATAATCATCGTCTACCATGTCATTGAAGTTCATACGAGAATTATCTTCCATTAATTGTTAGGGTGCATCTGCATGGTATCCAGGATAATACAGATATGCATTATGTAGAATCTCCAACTGCGGGTTCACTGAAGGACCGGCACCACTAGAAGGACTGACTCTATCTTAAAGTCACTGTCTTCGTTGACTGAGCATTGCCGGTTCACTAGAAACTTCCCCGTGAAGGTGCCAGACAATATAATCCGGACTTAAACCACTGTGTGACAAGTGATGATACATGGTATCCATAGTAACCTTGAATTGACCGTTCTTACAACGTTTGCACGGGCAAAAGTGATAATCAGCTCCGTTACTATGTCGCCGGGCAAAATTCATAAACTCGAATATACTTGTGATGTACCTTGGATCATCACGAGGATATGTCATCCAAGTTTTGTCTGGGTATCCTTCCATGTTTCCTGTCAACATAAACAATCAATATGAACAAAGTTACCACGCCACAGTTACGATTCAACCAAAACCCCACACTTCTTCATCTTATGCCTCCGGGTTGGGTCCTATCCCCTTCAGGGGAACACGACATTTGTCAACCCTCTTGCACCCATGCGTTTCAGCTCCAGTTTAGGGAAATTTCGGCAGTATCTCCCTACAGTTCCCCGAGTGCACACATATCTAAACAACCTAATTTGCACTCGAGGAACATTGAAAGGAGACACTGTCGAAACCATATCCCAAAACTGAAACTGAAATCACATGAATAGCAAAAGGATCAACAAAGTCATGTTCACCTAAAGTGTCCAAAAATGGGACAATTCAAGAATCAACAACTCAACTCGATCAACTAGATGAGTTGTTGATTCTCAAACGGGAGTTCTAAGTTGATAAACACCACAATTATATTTAACCATACACTCAATTTCATGATTAATCCTAATAACACTACTAATTGAGACCAATACACCTAATCTACACTAATCATAAAAAATTTCACTAAATTTTACCAAAGTTCAAACATTATTCATGAACCCATAACATGATTTATTACAATTCAATGATTCACACACTAAAATTACAACATAAGACCAAATTCAATTCAACTTCAAAATTTTCACATAAACTTCATTTTCACTTCTAAATTAACATGTATTATGGTCATAAAGAGGGTTAAAGAGATACAAATCAAACTAACCTTACTTAAGAATCAAATGAATGGCAAGAACAACCTTCTTTCTCAATTTCTTCAAATTTCTCCCAAAATCGTACAAGAACAGCTCCAGAACGCGAATGAACTGTTTTCCCAAAATTTTAACTTTATGAATGGTTTGACTTTAAGAAGGAGAGCAGATTCAGATTTAAAAAAATTGGGGCGACAAAGATTGATCAATCTTCGTCGCCCCAATTTTCTTCGACGCGACCAAGAATATCTTCGTCGCTTGGAATGAAAAATTTGGTCGCCTCATGGTATTGAAGCGACCAAGATCAATCTTCATCGCCTCAGTCAGTTGAAGCGACGTAAGTAATTTCTGAGGCTACCATTCCATTCTTCGTTGCTTCATTTAGTTTGTGGCGACGAAGAAACGTAACTTCGTCGCTCCAAACCTCTCCTCCAGTAGTGTTATGAACTGCAAACCTTAAGAGGATAGTTTTGCCCAGTACACTACCATGAATATTAAAACTTAACTTAAAGTAGTAAAACTATAAATAAACATAAGTCAATAAGCTAAGTAAGCCATGAGTTTCCTTGCAAACCTCACTCAACACAGTTCAAAAACAGGCATGTCCAGCCAATAAATCAAGACAAACACGTAAGCCTCTAAATTTCATAATGTCATATGAGAGGTAACTATATGTATATTATTCTGAAGCAGAAGAAAGTAAAGAACTTTGTTCCTATATACATCTTAACTCAGAGAGCAAACATGAAACTTGATGAGAGCAAAAACATATTGTCCTTCTAACTAGACTTATTGTATGAACACAAACAAATTCCACAAAGGTATACACACTAACTTAAGGACATGATCTGTCAAAGCACAACCACATTTTAATCTGAACATGTCTTATAATGAAAAGCTTCAAATTCCATTTCTTTCAACATATTGCTACCACCATAGAGCTTTGTTCAACTTTACAATCTATATATAATTTCAGTTCATAAAGTAGTAAACTTCTAATAAGAGGCGTGTTGCAAGTTCTAGTCTTGAAGTGGCTTGGCATGATCAGTTTTACCTCAACTACAACCAAAAATGAATTACGATTTCACCAAAAAAATTCGTTGCTAACATATTCAGTGCTTTTGGCCTGAAGTGATGATATATTATTTGACTTGAGCGAAGTAAACTCTAATCTCAAGCTCACTGCAAAGATAAGAACTTATTGAAACAAACATGAGAAACATCAACTTGTTATTTTCAAAGGAACCAGATCAGTCATATTCCTAATTTCAATAAAATTTAACATGTAAATTGCTTAAACACATTAACCCCAAATTCAACTATTCACACAAAAACTACTTTAAACTGAACATGCCGAGGTCATCAATTATTAGGTGGTCTTAGGCTAGCACGTGGTATGGAGAGTTGATAGTCCAAATCAATACAAACAGAACATGTGTATTAAATTACAGTCAGTTTCTTTCAGTTTCTCACATTTTTTCATACACGTGTTGTGATTTTATTTGTTTGGACTACCACCTCATCATGTCACGTGTAGTCCAGGACCACATAATAATTTCTCCATTAATTGAACTTGGAGTCCCAAGCCAGTACGTTAAGCCCTTTCCTTAAAATTGATTTTGGCTACAACTGAAAACAAAATGAAATCAAAATTGAATTCAAGTTAACGTACAGAGTCACTGACCATTTGCACACCTTGTAGATTTTCTCATGAATCCTATTAGACAGTCACCGGAAAACGACGTAAAGTTGAAAAGGAGACAAGTCTACTCATTTGACGTCTTTTCAATTTGCTAGATTAAAAAATATATTCTTTTATTTGTAAATTGCATATAACTAAGGTTAATTGCTTGACAATGACAAAAATGTCAATTTAAGTAGAGTACATGTGTGTCACATGTGTTTTTTTAATCTAAAAAACGAACAAATCCGATAATGTAAAACATGAGTGACCAATCTGAATGATAATGTAAAACATGAATGACCAATCCAATAATTTTCAAATATGAGTGATTATTCCATCTTAATTTCCAAACATGAATGACATATTTTCCCTTTGATAATCTATTATCTAATTTGAAATGAAGATAAGAAATTTTGTAGCCATTGGTGATTGGACTATAAAAGATCGGTATCATTATCTTTGACATTTTAGTATAATGATGTGTTAAACACACACACACACACACACACACACACACACACACACACACACACACACACACACACACACACACACACACACACACACACACACACACACACACACACATGTAAACTCTATCAAGTGTGAAGCTTTGCATTGAAACTTCGGTATGCAAAATTGATAAAATAATTCGAAGATTAAAAACACTCATCCTTTAGATACACATACAAGAATCATTCTTGCAAAATTTCAGCTCAATCGAAAATATTTTGACTATTTGATCACCACATCAAATTTTGAGCTAAATCGGACAATATGTGTGCATTGTTAAACAATGCAACGATCAAATAGTCAAAACATCTCCGATTGAGCTAAAATTTTACAAGCATGATCCTTGCATGGGTATCTAAAGGATGAGTCATTTCAACCTTCGAATTATTTTGTCAATTTTGCGTAAAATAGAACTTCAAACCGAAGTTTCAGTGCGAAGTTTTGCACTTGATAGAATATATATATATATATAGGTAAGGCTATAGTAGAGGAGATCTACCTAAAACTATTATTTATAATTAGTTGAATAAAATTATCACTTTTTGAACAAGAATTTACTACATTTAGAACAAAATTACGACCACTTTTTGTATCATTTACAAACTATTAAACTAAATTATAACATTGACTACGATTTGTTCTCAAGTTTGTAAAAATGTGTTCATTTGTGTACTTACAAAAAATTGAACAAAATTACAAAAAAAGTTGTCTCATTTTACAACAATAACAACAAAATTATAAAATTAAGTTTAGGTAGATGTACTATATATATACACACGTACACACTTCATTTCATCGGTCCTTTTCAACTAAGGACATCCAAACGGTGCATATTTTTGCTTTAATTCACTTAGACATCAAATCTTGACAATCAAGACCACTCATGCTATAGATACTTTTGTTTTGAAGTAAGGATGTGCGACAGCCCACAAGCCTTGCTTAATGAGAGGGTAGAATATATGGGGGAACATAAAATCTTGACCCCATATTACAATAAGCTCACATAGAATATTTTGAATAATAGCAAGATACTCTACAACAACTATGTAAACTACTATGCACCACATAACTGAAAACAACTCCTCGACGGTCGTTCTATTTGTTTCTTTGTAATGGCAACAAATTGGAAAGAACAAACAACTTTCCCAGCAATTTAGAACGTTGAAGCTTCTCCAACGAAAGCGTTACATCAATACCCGATCTAGAACAGCTTTCTCAACCTGCTGCCGACAAGCGTCGACACTTCCTCTCATCCAACCACTAGGTGAAAGCAACCATTTGAATATCGTTCGCCCTTGTCCTAGGATCAACAAAGCACAAAAGGTGCACACATGGACAGATTTTTCAAATCGCTCGACTTGCCCCACTACATAGAGATGGGAGATTTATTTTTAACAGGAAATAACGTAACAGAAAGAAACAACTAGAAAAAATAAACAAACTTGGGATTAGGGATAAGGCCCATGCCCAACTACAATCAGGTCCAGCAACAGTAAAGTCAGCCCAACTCCAACTCATCCATTGACTCACCATGGCCGTTGTCGTATCGCCCACTCCCGAACTCCCCCCATCCGCCACTGAATCACCTCTCTTGCTTCGCCCTACCCAGACCTAAGTTTATACGCTTACTCGACCGTAGATCAACGAAATCCAGAAAATAAATCGATACAGCCACAACATGATGACCGCAAGACTCGCTTTAGGTCGATAGGAATCTGTGAGCCCTCGTAGCAGCAACCTCACCCTCGCCCTCCTACCGGTCATCCTCCAGTGTTGCCTTCCACCCTCCCCTCGACCAATGACTGCCACACCAAACCCAATCGAACTCGTCGGAGCCGAGATCCCCCATTGATTGCACGAACCAAATTGGTTATTACCTGAACCAACACCACGTCAAGACAGAACCGCCCGTCCGGCTACACTCACTACTCAACGGTGTGGCCATAAGTTGACGTCGAGCCAGCTAGGTGCCGGATGAACGCACCTCGCACAAAGTGTCGACAAAACTTATACTCGCGTAAGGCGCGTTCCATTTTAGGTTAGGTTAGGTTAGACTTGATTGGTCTTTGTTCTACAATGTTCTCTATTATGCTATAGATACTGCCTCAACTAAGTCACCTACAAAATTTAAGTCTAATCGGAAATCTTTTTGTCATTTATATATCGTCAAAATTTATCCTACGCTCCTTATTTGTTCATAATTAAAGTTTGACCATTTCAAATTGGCTAAAATTTGCTAGGTCTACTTCTTAAATGAATATCTATAACATCAATGGTTTAAATATTGAAATCAAATGTGAGATGATCAAAATAATCAAATCCGCCCCATTTACACTGTAAGAACGTCCTTACCTAATTCTCCATATATATGTCACTATATGTGTGTATGGATTATGCAATATGGTGGTATGCACTACAACAAAAATGCACTTAGACCGCGGAGCGTTTCCGTCGTCTAAGTGCGTTTTTCCGTCGTCTAAGTACTTAGACAACGGAGGCTCCGTCCTCTAGGTTCCGTGCTCCAAGTGTCTGTCTGGACGACGGAGAATTTCATCTCCGTCGTCCAAGTGCACTTGGACCGTGGACTTTCTCCGTGGCCCAGGTACACACCTGGACGACGGAGATGAAATTCTCCGTCGTCCAAGTGCTTACCTGGGCCACGGAGAAGGTGACATTCTCCGTGGCCCAGATACGCACCTGGACGACGGAGAATTTTATCTCCGTCGTCCAGGTACCTACCTGGGCCACGGAGAATGTCACGTTCTCCGTGGCCCAGGTAATCACTTGGACGATCGAGATAAAATTCTCCGTCGTCCAGGTGCGTATCTGGGCCACGGAGAACGTGACATTCTCCGTGGCCCAGGTAAGCACCTGGACGATGGAGATGAAATTCTCCGTCGTCCAAGTGCTTATTTAATTTTTTTTTAAATTAAATTGTTATTAAATATTAATAATTTAATTTATTATTAATTGAATTTAAATAATGAAAAATGTTAAAAATAATTAAATAAACTAAATTTGTAATATTACTTAATTAAATAATAAAATTAATTTGTACATACATAATCGAAAAATGCATAAAAATTAAAATATTGTTCGGAATGCGGAAAGAAACGAGATAATAAACTACTAGCTAATAAACTGGAGGAGCAGATGTGCCGCCGAGTCCCCCGCCTCCAGCCGGGTCGTCGTCGTCGGGGTATGGGTTCGGAGGAGGTTGACATTCTCCTCGAGCTTGTTGCATGAGGGCAATAAGTTGGGTTATTTGTGCTTGTTGCTCATCAAATCTTTGACACATGGATTTATTTTCCTCTCGTGCGAGTCGAGCCTCTTGAATGGCTGCTTTGACGGCCGCAGCCTGAGTACTTCTCCGCCCCGAACCTCCCGTAGATGATGAGTCGGAAGTCGTCAACAAATCTCGAACCACCTTAGGTCCGAACCCCCTAACCTCTATGCCAGCTCTACGACCGTAAACCTCATCCGCGATTGCAATTTGGCTCTCCATCGATAGAGGAGGCAGGTCTTCCGGCGGAAAATCTGGGAACGCAAGCTGAGTGTTAGCCAATTCTTCCTGCGCACGCTCTACCACCCTTGCCTACAAAAGAATAATTAAAAAATTATAATGAAATAATATTTAAATGATAATTACTACAATTAAAAGCACATAATTAAAAAATTCACTTACGCCGTATTGACTCGCTTCATTATCGAGCCCAGGTGTCACGTACACGCTTATGCTAGCATCGAGATAAGGGTGTTTGGAACCCTTATTCTTGTGCTCCTTGGCTATTTGAATGAGTTGCTTGGCGCCGGAAGTATGGTGTTTGTCCTTCTTCCCCCGGTTGGCTTTGTTGACTTCGGAGAATTTTTGTTAGACAACATAAATCATTAAAAATTAATAAGTAACTAAAATTAAAATAATTCAATTCTCTTAATTGAAATAAAAAAAGTAAACACCTTAAATTCTTCATCTTGAAAGTGGTTACACAACCATTGCCACTCATCTTCCCTATCCCCACGCAGCTCGACAGGGGTAGGCACGGGGCCGATATTTTTGAAGTAATTATGAAGCCTGTACTTCCAGTCACGGTAGATAGAGTTGGCGGTTTGGTTGATATGCCTAAACATGGCCGGTGTGGGATCAACCTCAAATTGTTCCTATCAGAAATAAATAGAAAATTATAATCGTATATATTATGAAATTATAATGTTTATTGGTTATTAGAAAATAAATTTAAAATTGTACGTATTACGTACCAAAAGTTCTTTAAAGAGTTTTGCCTTCTCTTCATCCGGCAACTCTTTCCAATTAGGGGCAATGAGACGAACCCGGCTACGAAGGATTGACCCTATGCTATGCGCCGAGAGACTTGCTAGCTGAGCTGTGGGAGGGCCACCTGTGAATTCGTCGTAGGGCAAGTCGATCTTTTTCCCGGTCGCCTTGCAAATTTTCTCCGCTTTGCCGCCTTTAACGAGACCGCGAGTCTTTTTCGGTTCCGGGTTAGTCGGGCCCTCATTTGCTTACGTCGGGCGCTGTAGAGGATAGATTCAAAGGTCGAGGACGCCTGAGTACTTGCTGTTGAACCGGTACCGGGCGTCGGACTTAAATAGGGGTCGTCATCGCCGCTGGAG
This sequence comes from Geum urbanum, assembly GCA_946800695.1. Lineage (NCBI taxonomy): Eukaryota > Viridiplantae > Streptophyta > Magnoliopsida > Rosales > Rosaceae > Geum > Geum urbanum. The sequence goes on along the minus strand of OX327001.1, from coordinate 41,776,071 downwards.
ATACCGGGCGTCGGACTTTAATTAATTATCAATTAATTAAAACAATAAATAATGACAAAAATGAATTATTATTTATCATGCATTTAATAATAATTATTCATTTACCAATATAATTAATTATTATTAACAATAATTATTATTACTATTATTTAATTTTAACTAATAATTATTCATTACCAAATAACAACTAATAATGATTACTAAATAATTAAAAATTACTAATAATTATTATAATTACAACTATTAATTATTTAAAACTAATTATTTAAAACTATTTAGAAATTAAATAATTACTTAAATAAAAATAATGTTAAGGTAAAAAATAGAATTATTACCTCGCCGGAATATCGCCGGAATATCGGGAGAGTAGAGTCATCGGAGAGGGGGAACCACGCCGGAATTTGAGTCGTCGGAGCGTCGCCGGAGGAGAAAGGCCGGAGGAGAGGAGAGGAGAGGAGATGGAATGAGAAAAGGAGGGGGGGACTGTTCTATATATAGACTTTCACCTAGACGACGGAGCGCTGTTTTCCGTCGTCTAAGTGGAATTTGACGACAGAAACGCGCTTTTCCGTCGTCTAGGTGACCGTTTCAAAATTTTGAAACGGCGCCCAATTAATCGGCGGGACGTTTCGAACCGCCATTAATTTGAACTTAGACGACGGAGAATTGATTCTCCGTCGTCTAAGTGAAATTTCAAGCGGTGCCGAAAATTAAGGCGGCACATCGAACCGCCATAATTTTCAACTTGGACGACGGAGAATGACCATATCCGTCGTCCAAGTGCAATTTACTTTGAAAAAAAAATTAAAATTAAAATGAACCGCCATGGTTTTTGAACCTGGACGACGGAGATGGCAAATTACGTTAAAAAAAATTAAAAAATTAATTCGCAAAGAATTAGGCGATCTGTCATTCGTATGAAATAGTCGTAAAATATCGATGAACGTTTCGTATATATGAACAATTAAATTTGAAACGACGAATAATTTTACGTCTTTAAACTTGTTAAGTATCTACTAATCTTTACGACTTAAGTGTTCATAAGTATAGGCTCATTTGCACCAGAGTATTAACGAAATTGAATTTGGACAAAACAACCGTTAGATACGTTCGCCGTAACATAATATCTAATTAAAATAATTTTCAGAAAATAATAAGTTCGTGAAGGGTTTCATCGGCACAGTCAACCGCAAAACCGAGATTTTCACAAACCGGAAACGTGGATACAAGACATTTCGCAACTCCAATTTTCGAACCGTCGAAGCTCACACACCAAGAATTGTTTACTCTAAAGTCTTGACGAAAAGAATATGCATTGGAAGATGGTTTAGATGGTCGTTGTCTTAGGAAAAAATTACGAAATCTGCACCTGGACGACGGAGATGAGCTTTTCCGTCGTCCACGTGTGTACCTGGATGACGCAGAATATCATCTCCGTCGTCCAGGTGCATAGACCCTGAATTCAAGGGTTAGGGGGGCTTAGAGTTTAGGGTTTAGGGTTTGTTCACTTGGACGACGCAAATTCTGTTCTCCGTCGTCCTAGTGAGTACCTGGACGACGGAGAATGACCATCTCCGTCGTCCAAGTGTACAAACCCTGAATTCAGGGGTTAGGGCCTTAGGGTTTAGGGTTTAGGGTTTAGGTCGTCCCCGGTCATTTGTGTGTCCGTTCAATTATTCTGATTCAAGAATATAATTAAAAAAATGATCGATCGATCCGATCTGCTAGATTTAGGGTCGAGGATTTAGGGAGATAGCTCAAGGTATTTATGTATGAACTTTCCTTCTGGCATGATATAAAGATTTAACGCCGTAATTAAAACAACATATATATATATATACTACATTTGTGCTCACAATATTACTATCACATGTCGACATAATCAATCATAGAATAATATAGTGTAATTTCTTAAACATTTATTTCATTAATCTCTCACAATATATAATCATATATAGGGACCCATAATTAATCCAATTTACACATAAATATTATTTAAAAACAAATAAACGATCGAAAGCTTCTTGAGGAAGCTTCTTGGACATAATAGAAAGCTAGCTTTCACGTCCCTTTTTTACTACCCAAAACCCAAAATACCCAAAAGGCGAAATCTGGAATTAATTTCTCCGTTGTCCAGGATAAATAATTCGGATTAATTAATTAATTAAATTAAATTTACGTACGTCGGTCGATCCGATCTGATCGAGCATGGACGGGTGTAATTAATTAATTAAGTACAAAAATATTAAGATCTACGTACATATATACATTCTCCTCCTTATAATATTTATATTAATTATTTATCGATGATGCATCATATATTACAATAATTACATAAATTAATTACCAATTAATTTTTCTCGTCTTAGTTAAGTAGTCATCATTATAATCGTCATCATCCTCGTCCCCGGTATCCGATTGCTCATCCTCCTCGTCATACTCAACATCGTCCGACGAATAACCTGAGTCCTCGTCCGCGTCCTCATCCTGCTCGTCTTCTTCATCTTCTTAATTAATGGCATCGATAATCTCATCTTCAGTTAGATCTGTACAACCATCAGGCATGGGTAATCGTTCACCATCTTGAACCAGGTCCATTATATCGGAGCGGATGACAGAAATATTAGGCTCTTGATAGGCAGGAATGTCTCTTTCTGGTTCAGCAGCATCTTCAGTCGTCGCCGGTGTCCCTTCAATTGTCTCTGTATTCCATATTCCTCGATGAGAGATATGGTTCACTATTTTCCACCCTTCACCGGCTTTCGGATCGTCGAGATAGAACACCTGCCTAACTAAGGTGGCGAGAGCGAAAGGCTCATCCTCATACCAGCTTGAGTTTGTATCGACTGATAATAGTCCCAGGTCTTCCTTTGTACGCTTGAACCATCTGCACTTGAATAGGAAAACGTTGACATCATTCCCGTAACATAGCTGAACAACATATACAATAGCCCCGTAATATAGATCATTGTCTTTCCCAACTGTTACCCCACTGTTTTGTGTTCTTCTTCCTTCATCTCGGGCCAATGAATGGAACTTTACACCGTTCACAAAACATCCGGGATAAATATAGTGTTTAATCGGCTTCCCTGCTAGCAAGTGCTTTGGCCATGACCACCACCCCCCGTGGTTTTCAGATTTTTGCAGATCAATCATCTGTGAAAATGGGCAAATATAAGGGTTTACTTTCTACAAACATGATCGATATGTATATAAATTACTAAATACCGAGACGTACGTACGTACCCATTGGAAGAAATAATCGGGAAACTTCTTCTTAACCATTTTCTCAATCCACGCCGAACTCTTGTTTTGATTTAACGCCTGAAGCCTCTCCCTGCATGACATCATGTACGGCTCAACTTCGTCACAGTCTTGCAACACTACCCAATGTGCCTCAATAAGTTCTTCCTGTGATAACGATTCCTTTAATACTCCTCTAAACGGTCGGACGACATTGGTGACGACAGAAAGATTGATACGGGCACTGCGATCGGAGGCAGTGGGAGGTGGTGGATCTTTGCGGTACCTGTTGCAGTAAGTAACACACTCATGCATTAGGTATGTCTCTGCTATGGAGCCATCCGGGGCCGACCTGTTTTTGACGAATGACTTATACTGTCCAAGCTGTCTACAAATCAAACGTACAATAAGAATAAGTACATATAGCTAGCTAGTAATCTCTAGTGGAACAAATTATGAATCGAAAAACCTGTATAATTAATTAGTTGTACGTACCTTTCTTAAGGATACATCCAAGTGTACTGGACTGGACCAGAAATGAGCACATGCTCGGGCAGGTGGATCATTAGGTGAATCATGATGTCAAAGAAAGAAGGGGGAAAAATCCTCTCTAGTTTGCAAATGATGTGCACAATTTGTTGTTGCAATTCTACCACATCTAACTTCTTTAATTTTCTGGCGCATAACCTCTGCCACCATGTGCACAATGCCACTATTGGTTCTACGACGTCACGCGGCAAATATGGTCGAATTACCACTGGAATCAGACATTGCAGCATAACGTGATAGTCATGTGTCTTTAGACCAACAAACTTGTGTTGCACCTCGTCCACTGCTCCAATTATAGTAGCTGCATACGTAGCCGGATAACGAACGCCCTTAAACTAGTGAAATACAGAACGTCTAAGTGTCGGCTTCACTGTGTAAGGTGCAACTGGCATCTTGTTGTACACTCATTTCCTATCCCTCCTCAACCACAAGGGACGACGTAAATTCATTGATTCCAGATCTTTGCGCGCTTTGGGAGTATCTTTAGTCTTGAACTTAATACCGAGAATTGTTCCCACCACTCTGTCGCACACATTCTTTTCTATGTGCATCGCGTCCAAGTTGTTCCTCAGCTTCAACTTCGACCAGTAAGGGAGTTCAAAGAATATACTCTTGTGATCCTAATAGCTGAGATCATGTGGAGGAATTTGATTGCATTTCTTTACATCCGCGTCATTGGTCAACACACCAAAGTCGAAATAGCTCAACCTCTCTAAAATCTCTTCGCCCGACCAACTATGGGGTTTAGGATTGTTCTCTACCGTCCCGTCGAAATGAGCGTCATCCTGTCGCCAGGGGTGGTCGTGAGGAAGCCATCTACGGTGACCCAAGTAACACACCTTCCCCGCGTGCCAACTAGAGTTCACGTCGTCCAAACATATAGGACATCCATTATATCCTTTTGTCCTGCAGGCTGCCAACATCCCATATGCTGGAAAATCGCTGATCGTCCACATTACGGCAGCCCTCATTGTGAACATCGTGTCAGTGAATTTGTCATAAGTTGGGACTCCATTTTGCCACAACAGTTTCAGCTCGTCGATCAAAGGTCTGAGGTAGACATCTAAGCACTTTCATGGAGATTTAGGACCTAGAATTAGTACAGTAAGGAAATTAAATTCCTTGTTCATGCACATCCACGGAGGCAAGTTGTACGGCATCAGAATAACTGGCCAAGTGCTGACGGCGTAGCTATTACTTCCCCAATGATTGAATCCGTTTGTAGATAGGCCGAGTCTAACATTTCTAACCTCTGCAGCAAAGTCTCCAAATTCTCTGTCGAAATGTTTGAAACCCTCCCTATCTGCGGCGTGTCGTAGGACATCGTCATCTATTCGCTTTTCTGCGTACCATCTCATCGCCTCTGCTGTGTGTAGAGACATGTACAGGCGCTACAATCTGGGAATCAAGGGAAAATATCGAACAACTTTCACAGGAATTCTCTTTTTTGAACTCTTCCTATTCAGCTCATATATGCACTGGCCACATACGGGACAGTAGTCTAAATCTTTATTCTCTTTGTAAAATAGCACACAATCATTAGGACATGCGTCAATTATCTTGTACTTTAGGCTGAGGCTGCTCAAGATATTTCTAACCTTATAATGAGATTTAGGAAGATTGTGATCATCAGGAAGCAACTTACATATTTGCTCCTGAATTTTGTCAAAAGCACTCACTGACATTTTGTGCTTCACTTTTATCTTCATTTGCTCCATCACATATTGCAACACATTCTCTCGACATCCAGGGAACACCGGGGTCTGCGCTTCAAGTAGCATCCGGTTGTACTTATGCATCTCACTAATGTCAGTGGCCAAGCTAGCAGCGGGGAATGTGTCATCATGCTCATGAGTGGTACTGTAACCTCCGTCTTGGTGTTGGTGTCCACCATGACTAAATCCCGGAAACGCATCATGGACCAAATCTGCAGTTGGGTTGCAAGCTGGGGGTCCGGCACCACTGCCGCTGGATGAGGCACCCTGGTAACTGTACCCTGAGTTGAAGTCTGCTGAGCTGAACTCTACTGCTTCACCATGCTCGCTCCATGTAGTGTAACTCCACATTATACCATTTTCGTACAGGTGTTGCACCATAACATTAACCTCCACATACTGACAATTAAGACATTTATGGCACGGACACCTGAAATGCTTCTTTCCCTGACCATGTTCTATCGCAAAATTCACAAATTCGCTAATTCCATCCATATACCGGACATCACATCTATTCTTCAACTACATCCAACTCTTGTCCATACTGCTACAAAATATTATAATTAATTAATTATTACATATATATATTAGTCCATTAATTTACGCTTAATTATACGTACTCGATCTACATCCATCAATTACGTAATTTAATATGTATAGCTAACATCCATGCATGTATGTACGTTTTCACTAAATATATATTAAGCAAATTTTAACTGCGTATGTACCTGCTGGCCTTCTCGATATCAGTTAATTAAGTTAGCTAGCTAGCTAGTCAGCGGAGATCCTGATCCTTCTCCTTCTCATTCTTCTTTGATCTTTAAAATTTCCCGCGGGAGAGGAAGAGAGTTTGGCATCGGGCTTATATAATGCTTCACTTAGATGACGGAGGTGTCGGTACATCGTCTAAATGGACGTTACTCGGACCACGGCGTGTCGGTCCGTTGTCCAGGTGAGAACCTGGACGACGGAGAATTCTCCGAGGTCCAGGTAATCACCTGGACCTTGGAGACTTCTCCGTTGTCCAGGTGGGAACCTGGACGACGGAGAGAGACTTATCCGTCGTCGACGGAGACTTCTCCGTCGTCCAAGTGTCACTTGGACCACGGAACAATTATGTTTCCGTGGTCTAAGTGATGTTTTCTTGTAGTGATGACATGATATGAGCGATCAAAAACTAACGTGTATCGAGTCTCACTTCAAAACGAAATTAATAATCCAGACAGCTTGACCGACAGTCGATCAACATTGATCAAGTTCGAATTTCCATCTGATAATTTTCTTCCTAACATCTATAAATCAGTGTTAGGCCAATGACCATAAAAGAAAGAAACAATAACCAGTTGCGCTAGCTTGCTTTAGCATAACATACGGAACGGATCGAGACAGTCAGGTTACTCAGGTACATATATGTTGACTATAGTCTGAGTAGAAGAATATCATTTAATGATAGTCGAGACCATCGTCAATAAATATCCATACGATTCAATATTCAAACCAGCAAGGGCTTCCTACTAGCTTTGTTGGAACTTGCATCTAAATTAAACCGTGATGAAAACTCGAATCATATATATAAACAAAAACAATGCTATGTAGTCTTGATCTATACGTACATTTCGCGTAAGATTTTTTTTTTCTTAAGAAATTTTTTCGTTTGTTCATAAGCTATATGTATCACAAACCAGATAATCGAATTAAGATCAGACATCATTGACATGTTGTTTAGTACGAAATTTCTATGATACATTTGACTCATCCTCATCCTCATCCTCAATTAATATTATTAAAGTAAATTATCTTAATCATGTCTGAACTTAGTTGCGTCGGACAACTTAGTACCCGAACTTACAAAATTATCAATGTGGTATCTGAATTTTAATTTTGCTACAGAATTAGAGTCACCGTCAGAATTTTATCTCTCAGACGTTAATTCGCTAACATAACATTGCTTAAGCTCAAAATTAAAGATAAAATGACGAACATGTCCTTGATAGATAATTTTTTTGTTTAATAAAAAATTAGATAAACTTACCAAAGTTCCATATTTCTCTCTCTCCTCTCCCTCCTTCCCTGCAAAACCCAAAATCATAGGCCAATTTCCACCGCCAAGATAGTGATGGCTTTTAGATGTTTGTTGTCGGACATGGGTGGTTGTGCTTCGTGAGCTCCACCTTGGCCACTTGCCCCTCGCCCATTTTCAGCATGCCTATCTTGATCAACACTGTGCATGCCCTCGTCTTCATATTGACGTCACAAAATCGCATCTCTCGGAGTCGATCTCAGCTTGACATGGCCAACTTGCCTCGCCTCGAGCAACTTCAAATAGTCGCGCTCTCTCTGGAAATAGAATGACACTTATGGAAGGTGTTTAAGAACATGGACGAACGATCGATTGATACAAATTTTAGTCTAAAATCTTGATTTATTGAATTGAGGTGTTCTTGCAAGAGGATTTGACTGCTGCTCATGTGCAATTTTGGGGCTTACCCATTATCTTTGTAATGTTTCATGTTCTTGTGCTCATGAATGTGCCTGGGTTTTATTGTTTTTGTGCTTAGTGTGCTAGATGTTTACAATTTGATTTTTGTTGTCATTGGATTAGATTATTTTTTCAAATCTAATGTTTGCCGTGTCACTTTGTTAACAGATATTTAGCAAAATTTTGACGGAGATCTAATTTTGTAGTAAAATTAAAATTCAGACACCATACTAATAATTTTGTAAGAACAGATGTTAAGTTGGACAAAACAATTAAGTTCAGGACTAAGATATTTTGTTTTTAATATTATTAGAAACCCTACAACTGTCACCCGCTAAGATTTACTGGAAGTCTGCAACTGACTTAATCATAAGTAAATTAAAGTAGGTGTTGAAAACAAAGGTCATGTATACCTGGACGTCACGACCACGTGAATGCAGGCATGATTCGACTTTACATCACATCACTAATTAATAATAATAAAAATATCACTAATTAATAATGGGTCAAAACCCTTCATTCCATTTTGGGTAAGTTAGAATTTTGACCACAATATTTGAAGTATGAACTTACACGTCGTTGTTATGGAACTATGTACCAACTCGACTTTATATATATGGTAACCACAATTGACTTAATTCGTAACTATTGGATTTGTGATCTGTTGCTTAATATTTGATTAGAAAATCTCTGTCTGCTACGACTTTTCTTTCTTGGTCATTATTCATTAATAATATCAAATACGGACAGTATCTGTTGCAAAGTTTGGTCATTTGGTACAAATTAAACACAGAAAGCTAATCGTGGCAATAGAGCTAACGGACACTTCTCTTACACTGCTTCATGCATATATCATCTCAAATAAAATAAATTTTCTTTCTCTCTCTCCCCATCCCGTCGCTGAACCGACGCCACCGCCACCAATCGACCGCTGGCCACCAATCGACCGCCGGCCACCACTCCACCTAAAAATATATTTAGATATTTAGATTTAGTTTATATCAACTTAATGAGCCTATTAGTTAAAATTCATACAATGATATTGGAAGCTTAGTAATTTTAGCATGTTAAAAAAAATAAAAATTAAACATTAAATGATTAATTAGTGGGTAAGTCTATTCACACTTCTTATCTTTTTATATTTGCATCTCCTTCCACTATTTTCTCCCATAATTTTTTTATTTTACCCTTATGTTCACATGCATATCTTTATTTCTACCTCTACGATTAGAAAAACATGAAACATTAAAGTTGCATTAGCAAGTTATAATCATCATATGCCCTTGTTTGAATTTATATCGTCTTCTACAGAAGATTAATGGAAATACAACATAAATTGAATTTTTATTTTTTTACTTCAAAGTAAATGGTATGTAAAGTACTTAGAGATATAGGGTGATTAAGACATTAGATGCCCAACAAAAGTCGTGGAGATAATCGGTGTTGTGGAATGAACATCAATATCTTGTTATTCTCTAACTACATTGAATCTAGAACGTAGTGTAAGAATTGTTTCTTGTGGTTTCTTAGTTTTTTTTTTCCTTCTTTTCATCTTTTTTTCTTCGTAATCCAGTACTATATCATATGATAATTCTAAATACATAAGTGAAGTAGATAAATTCTAAAAACTGTAGAAGAGATTTTAAGTTCTTGTATCATGTGTAGCTTGACCAGAGGAACGAAGATGGAGAGGATTGGTTGAGTTATTAGTGAATGAGAGAAAGGGTTGCGTAGAAAAAGTAGATAATAGCTAGATTTTAGATGGATTTTTTTATTAGTTTGGCATAAGGATGAGTTAGGAATTAAAATTGTCCAAAAAACACAGGAGGTACAAATATTAAAAGAGGAGGTGTGAATAGACACACTTTATATTAGTACAATTTTAGAAAAATAAATGTGAAATAGTTAGTATAAATAGTTGTTGTTTTGATCTAGACAAAAATTACACAAATATATGAGACTAATTCTTTGTGAGAAGAATCATACGTTATTTGCAAGGGACATCAAGCAAAGAACTTTACTACTCACTTGATCCTATGGATCTTACTGCCTACAGTGATACTGATCGGGGAGGAGATCCTGCTACACGATGTTCCACTACTGGTTTTGTAGTGTTTCTTGGTCATAATGCCATATCATAGCAGTCAAAGAAACAACCTTCAGTTTCCAAAAGCTCCACTGAAGCTGAGTATAGAGCTTTGGCTAATACGATTGCTGACATATACTAGATTTGTCAAGTTTTATGTGCTCCTCAAGTCAGGTTATATCATCCACTTTTTGATTTATTATCAGTGGCGTAGCCACATGAATATAAGGATGCGCATGAGGAGTGTCAAATGACAGTGCTCACTTCCTCCACTATAAATAAGTTGATTAAGGAAATTAAGCTATTTGAATATCTAATGCATATTAATACAACTTTTGACATTCCTGAAATTCTAAATTAGGACAAATTCAAATTAACTATCACTACCAGGCGATGGAAAATGGGTTTGTCGCCCAAGAAAATTTTCATCGCCTAAGTCCAACCTAGACGACGAAACACGATAGTCGTCTAAGTTTAACATCTTAGACAACGAAAATAATATTCGTTGTCTAAAATTAGACTTAGACGACGAATTATTTCGTCGTTTAAGAAAACTCAATTATTTAGATCAGCTTCCATTTCTAGATCGGGCATTTCATCTTTATCTCATCTTTCAACATCACCTCTGGCCACAATTTTGATTCATGCGGTTTTTCACCTCCGGAGTTCTAGTTTACCTATTTATCTCCTTATTAGTGAAGATATTAACTACTTTCTTTCGATTAATTTTTTTGAATTTAATTATGTACATAATAACATACGGTAATGGAGTTCCCCGGTAAAATATTCTGGCGAATATGTAGTTTTTGGCGACTTTGTTTGCATATATATTACAGTAATTAATTATTTAAATTTTAGCTAATTGTACGCATGTATTGGTTAATTATAAATATGATTAAATATGTTAAACTAACTAGTTGAAAAATTATATATAATCTGTAAATGCATATTAACTTTAAAATATAATATAATATAATATATTAGCTAGATTAATTATAGTGTATTAGATTCTAGCATATTAACTTAACTGTGTTATATATGTAATTTAATAATATAGTATATTAGATTAATTAGTTAGTTGAAAAATTATATAATATGATAATTAACTGACGCAAAAATATGGGTAAGAGTTGAATATAGTTGGTGAATAAAAGTGATGAGAGGTATATGGATGGAATCAGAGAGTTTATGTTGTTTGCGATGCAACATGGTCAATAAAAGAAGTGTTACAGACGTCCGTGCAGAAAATGTCTTAACCATCAGTTTGTGGAGGTTAATATTATGTCTCAACACTTGCATGACCATGGCATGATGTGGAGTTACACTACATGGAGTAAGCACGGTGAAATAGTAGACTTCAGCTCAGAATACAATTACCAGGGTGCCTTATCCAGCGGCAGTGGCGCCTTTTCTTGGAACCCTACTATAGATTTGGTCCATGATGCTTTTACAAAATTTAGCATGTTTGACACCAACACGAAGAAGGAGGTTATGATACTTCTCATTATGACACAGTCTATACAGCCTTACCGGACACTGACACTACTTAAATGGATAAGTATAACAGGATGCTACTTCAAACTTAGACCCCGGTGTACCATGGATCTGCAGAGAATATCTTGCGAGCCATAATGACTTAAGTGGAGTACAAAATGAAAAACAAAATCTTGAATGGTGGTTTTAACAAAATCCAGCAACACATATGTGAGTTGCTCCCTAATCATCAGAAGCTTTCCGATTCCCATTACAAGGTAAGATAGTTCTTGAGCAACCTTGGTCTTAAGTACGAGAAAATTCACGCGTGCATAAATGAACTACAATACAAAATTGTCCAGATCCTTTGCACATTAGAGAAGATTCCCCCTGCTTTCTTTGACATCATGATTCATCTCATGATCCACCTTTTTGGATAAGTACTGCTTTCTGGTCTGGTCCACTATAGTTGGATGTATCCTCAGGAAATGTACAATTAATTATAACAGTTTTCCATCATTTATATATATTTTTGTGTTTCTACTATTCGTCAAATAATTAATTATATCATTTTGCAAACAACTTTGACAGTATAAAGAATTCGTGAAAAATAAATCTGCCCTTGATGGTAGTAGAAACATACTTAATGCATGAGTGTGTTACCTACGACAACAGGTACCTGAAGGATCCAATTTAGACAACCGCATCCAATCAAATTCCTGCAACAATATCTCAATAGTTATAAATGTTGTACGACCGTTTAGATGAGTATTAAACTAAAGAAGAACTTATTGAAGCGCATTGGGAAGTGTTGCGAGATTGTGATGAGGTCGACCTGTACATGCAAGCTTACAGGAATAAAATTCAAACAGTCAAACCACACAAGAGTCATAACTGGGTTGAAAAAGTGTTTAAGAAGAAGTTCCCTGATTATTTCATACAATTGGTATGTTTAAAATATATAGGTTTGTAATTAATTTCATTAATTTGAAATTGAGAAATCCAAATAGGAATAGGTGCCCACAGTAAATTTGAACTTAATTTGGTGTTTGTTTATTTGAAGTATTTTTTCTTAGTGCATTCATGCTTTTGGTTTCCTTTAGTTTTACAAATTTTTGGTAGAAATTAGATACACATTCATATATATTTTTCACAATTTTGCAGATGATCAATCTAGAAAAATTCGGTAACCACGAGAGGTGGTGGTCATGGAAATAATACATATTGGCCCATAAGCCGGTTCAACATTATATTTACCCCGGATATTTTGTCAACGGTGTAAAATTTTATTCATTAGACCAAGATGAAGGAAGATGAACCCAAAATAGTGGTATTGTGGTTGGGAAAGACGTTGATGTATATTACGGGGTTCATGTTAATGTCATTAAGCTATTTTACGAGAATGATATCAAAATTTTTTCTATTAAAGTGTAAATGGTTCAAGTGTACGAAGGTAGATCTAAGCCTTTTATCAGTCGATACAAACTCAAGCTAGTATGAGGATAAGTCATTCGCTCTTGCCACTTTAGTTAGGTAGGTGTTGTATCTCGATAATCTGAAAGCTGGTGAATATTGGAAAATGGTAAACTATATGTCTCACCGAGAAATATGAAGTGCCATAACACTTGAAGGAGCGTTGGCGACTGACACTGAAGCACATAATGACAATGCATATCAAGAGCCTAATTCTTCAATCGTCCCCGACATACGGGAACTGATTGGTCTAACGAAAATTATCCATGCCTGATGGTGCCATGGATCTTACTCAAGAGGAGATCAACGATCTAGAAAAGAATGCATCTGAAGAGGAGCTGGAGGATGACGACGACGATGTCGGATACTATTCAGACGATGGAGATTATGATGATGAGGATCATTCAGTTGAGAGTGAGGAAGATGATTCAAATGATGATGATTATAATGATGAGGAGTGATATATATATATGTAATACTTGATAATAATTAATTTTGAACTTAATTATTTTGTACGTATGCGCATGATTGTGAATATATCTGCTTTCGCATGCATAATTATTAATTAATTAGTTAAGGCACACTAATTAAAAGAGGTTTATTTAGAGTGTACGTCTGTAATTAATACTTATTATGTCTTACAAGAATGATTTTAGAATAAACAAATGCAAGATGCTTTTCTGATAAAGATGACATCTTAGACGATGAACTCACAGAAGTTCGTCGTCTACGGGTGAACTTTTATGAAGAAAATATCTTCATCGTTGAAGAACTACTTAGACGACGAAAATATATTGATTTCATCAATGAAATCAAACCCGAAACCCTTTCCCCTAAACCCTGAAGGTGTTAGACGAGGAAAGTATTATTTTCGTCGCCTAAGTAGAACTGAGACGACAGAATTCTACCACTTTCGTTGTCTATGTAAAGTTTCCCAATCTGATCTCTATGAGTACGATCATGTGTACCATGTTAGATTGTGGACTATATTCATGAAGGGCATTGAGTAAAAAAATTCTTGGATGGTTTGAAAATCGGAGTTATGAAAATTCGTATATATACATTTTCGTTTCGTTGAAATTTCAGTTTTATGGTTGACTACACTGATCAAACCCTTAACGTACTTCGTATTGAATGAAAATTCATCTACGTACATACATATTAAGTTATCATGAATATATCAAATGGTTGTTTTTTCCAAATTCGATTTTATTACTATGAATGTAGAGTAAATATAGACATACGAACACTTAATTTATACAACATTAGTAGAGGTACATCAAATCTTTACTCTCACATCCAATTTTGTTCAGAAATTTTAATTAATTTATATGTAGTTGATAAATATAGTTTCTATGTCATTGGAAACACGTTAGCACTTCGGAAATGGTTTACGAATTATATTTTTTATCGTTTCCGGCTTTTAACTATATATTTATTGATAATCACATATTAAATCGATCGAATCCTAAATAAATTCGAATTGGGTTGAATTTTTTTCTACAACATTATATGAATGTAAATGTGAGGTCTGACGGTTTATTTATGAAGATTCTTAATTAAGCAATTACGTACAAAAAGTTAATTTTTTAAATTATAATCTGAAAAAAAAAATTCTCTTAGGTAACGAAATCCCACATTTTCGTTGCCTAAGTCCAAATTTTTTGGATGATTTTTTGGTTGCGCCAAAATTTTGGGGTATTTTAAATCTATTTAGGCAACAAAATTTCTTCACTTAGGCGACGAGTTCATTTCGTTGCCTAAGTGGCTTTTTAATACCCCCAAATTATTTCGCCATTCTCTCTCTCTCTCTCTCTCTCTCTCTATCTATTTATCTATCTATCTATCTATCTATCTATCTATCTATCTATCTATCTATCTATCTATCTATCTATCTATCTATGTACTGTATAATTTAAAATTATGTGGATTTAGTGGATTGTTGGATCGATGAATTTGTGGATTATGTATTGTTGTTGATGAAGATTATGTGGATTTGTTATTGATGGATAGATTATGTAGAATTGTTGTTGATTAAGGAATTGTGTTCCAATTATAGACATTATTGAGATTATGGTGATTATGTTCCGATTATGGAGTTTATGTAGAATTGTTGTCGATGGTTCTTGTAATTATGTACTTTGTTGAATGAAAATGGATAAGGCATGGATGAATCAGGAGCATGTAATGAGACTTAAGTTGAATAATCTCCGTATTAGATGACTTTTTTTGTATGGATGTGTTTTCATGAATATGGTTTTGTTGAGTAAATGTTGTTAATTTTTGATGTCGTACAACTTAATTAAGATGCATGGCGGTAAGAAGAGGCATACTGCACAAGAGAAGGTTGCCGAATTTCAATCCATAGGACGACAATTGAGCCAGGGTCAAACCTTATAGGAGAACATTACGGCTTCTACGGCTTCTCAGATGATACTGATATGCTCCAAATGAAGCGGCTACAGCCTACACAGAGGAGCTAGAGATTTTTTCTTTGGCGGTGGTGTCACAAGGTCCCAAAGAATCCATCAATGGTTCTGTGTGCTATATTGCTTGATGCAAAGTGAACAAAAGGGACTCCTCAGCCCTGGTCCCCAAAAGCACTTGGGGACTTATGAAGGGAGATAAAGTCGAGAAGATAGTAAACTCAAAGGGGAAGAAGATCGAAGTGTCGTTCGACGAGTTCACCAGAGACCCTCCGACGCTGGAATTGAGTAGTTTTGGCTCGCACAATATCAGATCTATCATCCGGAACAACATATGTATAAAGGTCCCTTCTTGGGATGAGCTGCCCCAAGTCGATAAGTTCAGGGTGTACCCCAAATTCTTGGTAATAGGGTCTATTTAATTTAATTTAATTTCATAATTAATTACAAAGCATAGAGTCATAGAGTCTAGGGATTTATTTTGTTTATTTATTTTTTCCTAGGCACATTATAACCAAGGTTCTAAAAATTGGTAGGCGGTTCTAGGTGGTGAAGGCACCTTCTAGCATCTAGGCGGCTAGATGAGGATTAATAGAATTTTAGGCGATTTTTTGATTTAATATATTTATATATAGAATAAATGAATAATTAAAATATTTATATAATAATATTAGACATAAATATAGTCTAAATGGTCATAATATCCAAATAAAAATACAACATAGAGTCATAATCTCAATTCTCAAATCTCAAGTGACATAAGTGATAAGTCACATAACACAATCCATCAAACAAAGCAAAAACCTCATAGTTTCCATCCATATTGTCACCTTCATTATCAAAGTCATAATCTCCATCATAATCGATGTCATCATCCGATATAAAATCATCATCATCAAGTTCTCTTACTCCCTTCTCCTAGGCTCTTGAATACCATCCTCTCCATCCCAAGTGATATCAGAGTCCATATCTTCATCACCTCCTTCTTCAAGCCATCCTTGAGCTTTTTCGGCTTCATTAGCAACAAGTGGGTCTCTTGCACTTTTCCTCTTATTGATAATCTTAGCATTGAATTGCACATAAACTAAATTGCTCAACCTTGTTGCATGTATGCACCTACATTTACAATTGTTAGAAAAATATTAGCATATATTAGTTGTCATAACTCAAATAGTGTGCTACTTCCATGTTTTAATTTATTAGGAACTTACTAGATATAGGAACATAAAAAATAAATTATATTTAGTACTTACTCCTTCAAAAGTGCTCCAATTTTTCTCACACCTAGCCTAGAAGAACTTGTGGTCAATGAAAGGATCCTTATACCCATCTTTTGTAATTTTGGAACATGATTTCCATAACTAGCCCACCATTCAACTAAAGAAGAAAAATATCCACAATTAGTTATTAAACAACTAAACATGATAATAAACAAAATATAACTAGCAAGTTGTAAATGTTCATGCATGCCTAGATCATAATTGGCCTTATAACATGTGTTCAAGGCAAAAGCTCTTCCAAAGTTACCTTCCTTCTTTTTATGTCTTGAACTCTTCACTAGCTACTTCGGTTTGCAACATCATTTGAGAAGAATCTCTCCACACAATCAAGGAATTCACTCATGACATATTGATTCAAACATATACTCTCATCTTTGTAGAAGTAAAATGGGTTCAAGAGATATGAGGCCAAGTGCAATGGACTATCAAGCCTACCACTTAATTTTTTCTCTATGATATCCAAGATTGGACGATAGGTAACTTCTACATCATTGAAGGCCTTTTTGATCTCTTCTTTAGCTTATTCAAGTTCTCCATGCAACCATTCCATGGATAGTTTGTCTCCATCAACAATTCAAAAAACCTTAAACAAATGATCAAACACGCTCAAATAAAGTGAGATCCCACTCCAAAAGCTACCACTCAACATAGTGTTATATGTCGCTTTTCCTTTTAAAGTCTTGGATTTTTTGCATTCACCCCAAGCATCAGTAGAAACCATAGTCCTCAACTCATTTCTCTTATTATTCAAGTTCTTCAAAGTTAGAAAACTTGTTACAAATCTTGTGACTCCCGGCCTCACCAAGTCTCATTTTCTGGTAGCCTTTCTCATCAATGCCAACGTCTTATGATATGCATAATGAAAATAGTAAAAGGTTTTGCCTTGTCAAGCACAACCTTGAACTTCGGTTCATTGCCAATATCCTTGAGCATTAGATTCAATGTGTATGCGGCACTTAAAGTCCAAAATATATTTGGTCTTTTCAACTTTAACAAATCCACCGCCGTAATATTGTTGCATGCATTGTCCACAACCACTTGAACCACATTTTCTTTGCCAACATCTTCAATGCATTTGTCGATGTGCTCATAAATATACTTTTCGATGTGTGAATCCTCCGAAAATTCCTTAGAGGAAAGAAAAGTAGTACCTTCTTTACAATTGACACATAAATTCATGATGCTTCTTCTCTTTCGGTAGGACCATGCATCCATCATAAATGAATACCCATTTTTACCCACTCTTCTTCTTGATTCTTAAGAGACTCTTTGTTCTTTTAACCTCTTCCTCCAACAAGGGCTCTCACAATAGGTATTGGCTTGGTGGTTGATAGCCTGGTCCAAATTGACCAATTGCATCTACAAGTCTCAAAAAACTATTACAATCAATAGCATGAAATGAAACTTCGGCTTCATAAACCCATCTAGCCAAATATTGATGCATACTATGTGTTCTTTCCTTTGAAATTGCATCATGAATATTTTGTTGTCGCATCCTTTTCCTTCTTTCTATAGCGGACTCCAGATCAATGTTGGATACAAACCTATCCATCAGACCACAATGATGTGGCTCTTTTCTAACCCTTTCAATCTCTACTTCCTCTTTTACGGTGACTTGAACTTCTTGTCTCACTTCACTTTGATGCATGAATTTTTGTTTCTTTTTTGTTTTGGCAAAGATAACGCAGCTAAACATTTCTTCTTGTCATCATCTGTAGCATTGGGACACGTTGTTACAATCCCTAAAACATCGAAAATATAATGTTTTACTCTATATATTCCCCCTGCCATATGTTTTCCACACAATTTACTCTTTGTTTTATCCTATTAACATCCCTCAATTCACCATACACCCATCCTATATCATCGGAGTTATGCTTCAAAGGTATCGTCGATGATGCACTAGTTAGATTTGATGCCGCAGATAAACCAGACATTGCATTACTAGGAGTGCTAGTCATTTTCCCTACAACATTCACAAGTAGAAATACAATAACTACAAAAATTTACAGCTCATGACCTAAATTCCTAACAATTAGAGAAGAAAGACACACTACTTAATATTCCAGAATCCAACTAGAGCATAACTATGACAATTATGCAATAACTGATTAACAACTGATCAACAGTTTCTACAAATACGTAATACACATGCAGATTGGGTATAACAAGTTTCTCAACTAGACCAAAATGAATTGACAAATTCAAACACACAAACAACACTAGAGTTACGTACAAATTCTTCCCAAAGCTCAAAACTTTAATCTAAAGAAACCAATATTTTGAAGCAGAAAACGTTTGGAAAACCATACGTGCAAGTTGAGCTGAAGCTTAAGAATGAGAGTGATAGAGAGTAGTGATGATGAGCCAATAAAGTGAAGCTATGAAGATGAGTTGGCGAAGAGAAGTGAAGCCGTGAAAATGAGCCGACGAAGTGTAGTTAGCGAAGATGAGGCAGAGCGTGGAGGGTCGGAGCTCAGAGAAGCACTACCGGAATAAGCAACATTACCGGCGAGATTTCCAAAAACAAGGCCGGCGACCGAAAAAGTCGCCGGTAATGTTCATCATTACCGGCGACTTACTCCGTCGCCAGTAATGTCGCCGGATTTTCGCCGGTAATGTTTCAAAACATTACCGGCGACCTCCTCCGTCGCCGGCAATGTCAAGCCAAACGTTGCCGGCGATTTTCCGGCCGGAATTTCCCCGGCAATGTTTGGCTTGACATTGCCGGCGATGGAGGAGGTCGCCGGTAATGTTTTGAAACATTACCGGCGAAATTCCGGCGACATGTCGCCGGTAATGTCTCCATTTCCGGCGATTTAATGAATCGCCGGCAATGCCTCTTATATTAGATGCTGATTGCAGCAAGTCATTCATTTGGATAAAAAAAAATCCGGTGAAATCGAAAGAAGGAAAACGCTCTGAAATTGATCCTTCAGTATTGTCAAAATTAAGGCGCGCGTCGAAAACTCGATCACTCAGCAAGCTATATATATATAGGTACGTGTATATATACGTATATGTGTATGTATATATATATGTGTGTGTTGATCAAATCAAATTCGTGAGATATGAAATGTTGTTGATGTCACCGAAACGAGAAAACTGCTTGTAGTTAATCTTATCTTGTGTCTGAATCAACGACTGGTATTATCGTAGCGCTATCGGAGCCAGGCTTAAGAGAGCCTCCTACCTAGTCAAATACATTTTGAACTGAAAAAACAAGAATACCATCATCGAGTACTGAATCGAATTCAGAGATTAGATCGATATATATATATATATATATGCATGCATGTGTTGATTTAATTAGAGTTGAATTGAGATATCGCGCCGATTATTAGTAGTGAATGTGTGTATATATAATACGTAAAATTGTTAGAATTTTCAGGATGGACAAGAGTTGGATGAGCCTCGAAAGATGGGATGTCAGATATCACGAGGGAATTAGGAGTTTTGTGAATTTTGTGAAGGCTAATTGTGGAGACACTACACTTCATTATTGCCCGTGTAAAGAATGTAAGTGTTTCAGCGATCGATTTCGTTTTCCCATTGATAAAGTCCAGAAGCACCTGAGTAAATACGGGTTTTGGGATAAATACACTTGTTGGATTTATCACGGTGAAACATCGTTAGCGGGTCCGCATGATCATGGACAATTTGGTGAGAGGGCGAGTCCACGCTATGATCATGGAGATTTTGCTGAGAGGGGCAGTTCATCCTATGATCCAACATCGATGTTAATCAATGATATGTTTCCTCATGAGAGCGGTGTATTTGTTGATGAAGCACCAAATGTCCCTCCCGTCGTTGAGGGTTTCCCCCATATTGAGCCAGTTGAGCCATTACCTGGAGCTCATGTCAACACAAGCGGTATGGACATGTACAACAACCTGATTGCATTGCAACAGACTCCGTTGTACGACGGTTGTAGTAAGACTGTTCTTGAAAGTGTGATGGGAGTGATGCAGCTCAAAATGGAGAACAAAATGTCTGTCAAAGCTGTTGATTCTTGGTTGAAGTGGACTGATTCGCTACTGCCACCCGGTCATCGTCTTCCTACCACTCATCATAAGGTGCGACATATCCTGAAAGATCTTGGGCTTTCCTACATCAAAATCCATGCATGCATATATGATTGTATTCTCTTCTGGGGAAAAGATCTTGAAGACCTTAAAGCCTGCCCGGTATGTTTTACAAAAAGGTATAAGTTGACTCCTGCAGGCAACAAGAAAGCTGTGAAGATACTTCGATATTTCCCGCTTATGGATAGGCTGGAGCGGTTGTTCATGTGTGCTTTCACGGCCGAAGCAATGAGATGGTGGGTTGAGAGGAATTTGCCTGACGATGACACCCTTATACACCCTTCCGACGGAGAGGCTTAGAAGCACATGGTCAGGGAGTTTGATCATTTTGCAGCAGAGGTCCGAAATGTTTGGCTAGGTCTCTCATCTGACGGATTCAACCCTCTTGGCAACATGAGTCTTCAATACAGTATATGGCCAGTTATTTTGGTACCGTACAACCTTCCACCATGGATGTGCATGAAGAAGGAATACAATATGCTGACTCTGTTAATTCCGGGCCTGGGTTATCCAGGAAAGTGTCTCGATGTGTATTTGAGGCCTTTGATTGAGGAGCTTAAGTACCTCAGTGAGTGTGGCCACCCCACTTACGATAGGTTCAAAAATGAGATGTTCCAGATGCATGCCATGCTTGTTGGCACCATCAGTGATTTTCCTGCCCGCGGTATGTTGTCGGGCAATGTTACCAGGGGTTACAGGGCTTGTTCAGAGTGCATGACGGTTGATTATTGCAGTCCTCATTGTAGTAAAATTGTTCAGATACGTCACCGTTGTTGGCTTCCATATGATCACCCATTTAGGCAGGATCCAGATGCGTTTGATGGGACTGTGGAAACAGGTGTGGCACCCAGGCGATGGACAGGGGAAGAAATTTTGGAAGTGTTGAATGAATATGATTTTGGCCAGCTGAGCAATCATCCTGAGATAGTGGCGTCAATTCCAGACAAGAGCATATTCTGGGAACTCCCCTACTGGCCCAGGTTGCCTATAAGACACTACCTAGATGCCATGCACATAGAGAAGAATGTGTGTGAAAGTGTGGTGGGCACAGTTCTTAACTTGGAGGGGAAAACAAAAGACATCCCTAAGGCACACATTGATCTGAAAGCTATGGGACTGCGGAAACATTTGTGGTTAAGAGATGGTAAGAGAAAAATGCCGCAAGCTCCTTACACCGTCAAGCCGAAGCATAAGCATGAAATTTTTGGGTGGCTGAGTAATGTCAGGTATATATTCTTATATATGACTATGCAGGAAATTGGTTTGCCTTAAATTTTTACCGGATTATGGTTATATGCGAGAAATATAATTGTTGCCTATGGCTATATATATATATATATGCAGGTATCCTTATGACTATGCAGGAAATATAAGCAGGTGTGTTAACTTCCGGGATAATAAGATGTACGGATTAAAGAGTCATGACTGCCATGTACTGCTTCAACGCCTTTTCCCTATTTTCATTCGAGGGTACCTGCCCAAAGAGGTGGTGGAGCCGTTGGTGGCCTTGTCAAGATTCTTTCAGAAGTTATGCACCAGGGAAGTTAAAAAATCAGATCTCAGGGAGATGCAAGATGACATCATTTTTATCATGTGCAAGCTTGAAAGGATATTTCCGCCAAATTTTTTCGACATCATGCCTCACCTAATGATCCATCTTCCCGAACAATTGTTGCTTACCAGTCTCGTACACTACACTTGGATGTATCCCATGGAAAGGTACAAATGATTCATACATTTGGTTTGCCTCTGTTTTTATATGTAAATTCTTATTTTTACCTTAGTTAACATGCACTTGTTAACTTGTAGACAATTGGGAGCCTACAAGGACTATGTGAAGAATAAATATGCACCTGAAGGGTGTATCGCTGAATCATATGTTGCGCACGAGTGTGTAACGTACACCAAAGTGTATTTGGGAGCGCTTGAGGACCCCCAACAACAGATGCCGATAGATGAACCCCAGTTCAACCTTTCTATCATCTCCAATGACGTGGTAGTACAGGGAAGCTTGCCAAAGTCGTACAAGTTGGATGGAAATGAGGTAGCCATTGCCCACTGGTCGGTACTGATTAACTGTGAAGAAGTACAATATTGGAAAAACTATCATCTTCACTGCCCTGCTATTGCCGGAAATGTTGATTACCATAACAGGACGTTTGCAAACTACTTTGGTCAATGGGTAAGGGTATATGTCTATTTTTTATTGCCATTTTCCTTATATAGCATGTGTGTACGTACGTGGTTTTGTGGTTTCTATGTTCATAATTTCTTGTGTGGTTTCTTATCGTTTTCAGATGAACCATGTAGCAAATGATGGTTGCCCAGAGTGGTCAAACGAATTGAGGGTCCTGGCGATGAAACCGATAGCTTCAAAAGTTTACTCGATGTGTCAGGTCAATGGCGTGAAATTTATATGTGAAAATCGAGACGACCGACTGAAAACACAGAATTGTGGGGTGATGGTCCATGGTGGGCAGGATGGCGTTGACTATTACGGTGTCCTTCATTCAGTAGTTGAACTAATTTATGGGAACCGCATGAAAGTGCACTTGTTCAAGTGTAGATGGTTTGATACTAGCCCGGAGAACACAAGGACCGATCAATACAGAACATTTTCGGTGAATACTGCTACTAGCTGGTATGAAGATGACCCTTTCGTTCTTGCCTCATCAGTAAAACAAGTGTTTTACCTTGATGATCTTCTTAACAAAGTCCCGTGGAAGGTGGTTAACCATGTTGCTCATAGAAACATATACAGTGCTGCCACACTTGGTGATACCGTAGATGATGAGGAAGTTACTGCATACCAAGAGCCGAACGCTTTTGACATTCCGGAATCATCTACGATTCGCCTTAATAATGTGAGATCTGGGAGTGTGGTTCGAATTACTGGAGCAGAACTTCTTGATGTTAATCCAAATGAAGTAGACGCTGATTCAGATGACGAGGAGCGGCACATATTGCCAGAGGTTACCTATGAAACTGAGTCAGACTCAAGTGATGAAGATGATTACGATTATAATCCTTAGTACGTTAATGATGTAGTCAGAAATTGTAGTCGGAAATTCTTGTCGGAAATCGTGTCGGAAATCGTTGTCGGAAATTGTACGTAGTCGGAAATCATGTTGGAAATTGTATGTAGTCGGAAATCATGTTGGAAAATTGTAGTTGGAAAATGTAGTCGGAAATTGTATGTAGTCGGAAATCGTGTTGGAAATCGTAGTCGGAAATTGTAGTAGTCGGAAATTGTTGTCGGAAATTGTAGTCGGAAATCGTAGACGGAAATTGTTGTCGGAAATCGTGTTGGAAATTGTAGTCGGAAATTGTTGTCGCCGGCAATGTTTAATGGATATACAAGAACCCAGCTCGAGCCCGAGCTTCATTTCTCACAATCCTCTCCTCCTCCTCTCCTCCTCTCCTCCTCCCAACTCGTTCCGGCCGCCTCCCTCTCCTCAAAACTCTCTTCCTCTCCTCCCCTCTCCCCTCCCCTCACCTCCTCTCCCTTCTCCTCTCTCCTAACTAAATATCCCGATTTCAAATTAAATTTCCTCTCCTCCTCTCCTCCTCCCCTCTTCCTCTACCTCCTCCCCTAAGCTCCGTCGCCGGAAAAGCAGCTTGAGCTCCACCATGGCAGGTGCTCTCTCTCTCTCTCCCTCTCAATTTTTATATATTTTTGTGCATAAATATATATACGTATGTACGTATGTACGTATGTGAGAATGTGTATATATATGTATGTGGAAATTTAATTTAATTAGGGTGATAAGCATGAAATTTAGATGCAATGTATATATATACCGGTAATGTTTGAAAAATGTGGAAAATTAATTAGGGTGTGTGATTTGGATGAATATGTGATGTATATATATATATATGAAAATTAAATTTAATTAAGATGCATGATGTATATATATGTGTGAAAAATTTGGAAAATTAATTAGGGTGTGTGGTTTGGATGAATATGTGATGTATATATATATGTGAAAATTAAATTTAATTAAGATGCATGATGTATATATATGTGTGAAAAATGTGGAAAATTAATTAGGGTGTGTGGTTTGGATGAATATGTGATGTATATATATATGTGAAAATTAAATTTAATTAAGATGCATGATGTATATATATGTGTGAAAAATGTGGAAAATTAATTAGGGTGTGTGGTTTGGATGAATATGTGATGTATATATATATGTGAAAATTAAATTTAATTAAGATGCATGATGTATATATATGTGTGAAAAATGTGGAAAATTAATTAGGGTGTGTGGTTTGGATGAATATGTGATGTATATATATATGTGAAAATTAAATTTAATTAAGATGCATGATGTATATATATGTGTGAAAAATGTGGAAAATTAATTAGGGTGTGTGGTTTGGATGAATATGTGATGTATATATATATGTGAAAATTAAATTTAATTAAGATGCATGATGTATATATATACATCGAAAATGTATATATGTTAATTTAGGTGATATAGTTGTTAATTAATCGTATAAATTAAGGTGGAAAATTGGAATCGGAACGGTGTAGAACCAGAACGGTTTTAAACCGGAACCGTTTGGAACCGGAACTGTTTGTAACCAGAACCGTTTGAAACCGAACGGTTCCAGTTCCAAACGGTTCCGGGTTCAAACGGTTCCGATTCCGCCCAGTTCCAGTTCCGATTTGTTATAGAACCGAATCCATGACTATTACGGTGTCCAGGAGGTTTTGCGGCAAATTGGCTTTGGAGAGGTTCTCGAAATAGTGGAGGGAGCAGTAGTCAAGCTTCCTCCTCAGCCGCAGTTAGCAACACACGCAGTGGACCAATGATGAATGCTCGCACAAGAGCCTTGCTAGATGCGCGAGCTGAGGAGGAAGCTGCACGATCAAGAGCCGTGCAACTGGAAGTTAAGCCTCGAGCCTCAGTCAGCAGACGCTTAGTCAGCAGACGTCCCTCCGTCAGTAGACCCTCAGACGAGCGACAGTCAACGGGGGCATCAGAAACTCCCTCAATCCGAATGCCCCATATTCGCCCAGTGCCTACACCCGTTTCACGGGAATCATCTGAGGCAGATGGTGGTGCTGGCGCCTCATCGTCCAGGCCTCGTCTATCTCCGCCGTCTGGTCTCTTCCTACCCGACGAGATTCCTGTGATCCCTGAATTCGATGATAGGGGGATGCCTATTTATGTTGAAGGACGGCGGGAGTTCCTGAGCGTGGAGGAAGTGTACAACTTCATCCCGTTCGACCCCGTTTATCTTTGGAGTGTGAGGTGCACCAACCAACAAATGGACGATGCAGGTAAATTTTATTTAACATCAGATTGATTACTTAATTATTACTAAAGACTTCCGATAGGTTCAATTAATGATATCAATTTGTTGACATTGTATTATTAGGAAATTTCGTTAATGGGACTGGAAAACGGAAAGGGGCTAGAGGCACCTGCACCGGGAAGAGACTTGAGCAGGCCACCGGGGGAAGGAAAACGCCCATAAGGGCCAATGAGGATGGCGAGGTGATCGAGGCATTTGACACCACGCGAAAATATGTCAGCATGGCCGGGGCGATCGTGCGGGACAAGGTCCCAATGCTTTGGCCAGATTGGGAATCTGTGCCTATCTACGTGAAGATGCAAGTGCATAATGCACTGAGTGTGAGTTAAATCGTATTTTCATTACGTAAATTTTACATTTATTAATTAAGTCCGAATAAATATATAATTTTACCTTTTATATATTCATGTTGCAGGTGTGGTTTGACGTGGATGAAGTTCTTATTCACACGTGGGTAGAGCGTCAACTACATATGAGGTGATGTGCTTCGAGTTATTTGAGTATATATCGAGTTAGATTTTTGTTTATCAAGTGTTTTAATATCTCTAACTTTTTTTTCCTGGTGTTAATATAGGTATAAAGAGTGGAAGAACGAGCTTTCTTCCCATTACACTATATACAAGGAGCTAGACCGAGCTTCTACCCCCAGCGAATTTCGGTTTAGGGAGTACGAGTGGAAGTGGCTGATAGCCTACTTCGAGCACCCCAAAGCTCAGGTATGCATCCTGAATATATCTTACAAGCCTAATGTATCGTATCACATTGAAATAGTTAGTTACTAATTTTTTTTCATATGTTTATCAAACAAGGCGATTTCGAAGACGAACCGGGCGAATAGATTGAAAAACACTAGGGCCCATCATGCAGGTTCACTCAACTATTTGGGTTGGTCGACTAAGGCGCAGCAACAACAAGAAGTGAACCCGTTGGTGTATATTCATCAGAAGTTCTATCCGCAGTGCCCTGAAGAAGCGGTAAGTCTTTCGCCTCTCCATGTGTTAATAAAACTATTTTTCGATATTAATTTATTTTGTTAGCTAATACGTTATTCATTTTTGCTTTTCAATTAGGCGAGAGTGGAGGAGGCGACCGCAGAAGTGACCATGAATATAGCTCGGACTAACCATCCTGACTGCTCCGAGGAAGAAGTCACCCAGTATGCCTCTCAGATCGATCCGCTTGATCGCCCTATAGCGGCTCAGATCATGGCAAAGCGTGCGGGACTGTAAAGAATACCTACTACTGTAGGGGAATGGGTTCGGCGGGCGAAGGAGTATTGAAGAACACTTCAGAATACTCTACCGGGTCAAGAAGTTCAGCTTCTAGTCGTAACCTCGCAGCGGAGCTTTAGAGGACGCAGATGGAGTTGGAGGAGCAAAAGAGGCAGATAGCCGAGCAGCAGGCAATCAGAGATGCCGAGTACCAACACATGGTCCAGCAGCAGACACAGATGTTCACATGGATGCAGACCATGTACGAGGCTCAGACTACCGGACGCCCGTTCCCCACACCTCCCCCGCACCCTGTGTTCCTTAGTTATCCACCACCACCACCGCACCAGTCACCGCCACAGCAAGACCAGGGTAGCCACCGGAGTTCAAATGAGTACATGGATTACTTCGACCCTAACCCGCAAGTTCCTCGACCCTGACGTGTAGTTGTAGTTAATTTTCGTATCGTCGTTGCTATTTGTACTGTACGTTGGACATTTATGTGTACTGTTGAACTTGTATGATTGTATGGTTTATGTCTTTTAATGCAGGTTCTGGAATTGGGCCCAATCCAAAACCGTGTTTTTTTTTCGAAATTTTTCCAAGCATTGCCGGCGACATGGACCTAAGTCGCCAGCAATGTCTTCAAATTCCGGCCACGGCGGCGCTGACATTGCCGCCGGTGATATTTAGGACATTACCGGCGACGACCTTTCCTGTGGCCGGCAATGCTATCTCCGGCGAGCAATTTTCGGCGACGGCATTGTCGGCGACTTGTCGCCGGTAATGACAATTCCGGCGAAAAAAAAAACAAGGCCGGCGACTTTAAGTCGCCGGCAATGTTATATAATCCGGTAGTGAAGCAGAGCGATTTATGATTTTTTTGGGTTTTAGGTTTTGGGAATTTAGGCAGATCGAGAATCATCAATAATATATCGATTTAAAAAAAAAAGCCCAGCGATTCAAAGACCAAAACATCCCAGAGTCTGTTTTAAGTGAAAATTCCCAGGTTTTCCAGCACCTAGCGCCTAGGCCGATTTTTAGAATAGTGATTATAACTATAAAGCCAGACCGAAGATGTGAAAATTTGTAGAAGAGACGGCTACTCACATTTACAGGGATTGAAAGTACAACCTGCACAAGCACGACAAAGAACACGGCGCCGACCATGTCCCAAAAGAGTTACGGACGGAAATGAAGACGAGTGGGAATGGTTGTTAGGGCATTTTGAATTCGAGAAGTTTAAGGTTCATCTTCCTTTTATTGAATGTAATGAAAATGAATAATTTCTTACTTTTAAATATTTATTTATTATTTAATATCCTTTGTTGTTGAACATATAAGTTTGGAGGCCAACAAGGCTAATCTTGAGAAGAAGACCAACCACCATATTTCCGGCTCTAGAAAGATGATCGACATCACAAAGGCTCACAAAGATGCAAGTTTGAAGCATTTTTTTCTTGATGGCAGCATGTCTGCTTATGTCAGGCCCGTGCAAGCCAATGCCACCAGTGAACGTGGTGTCATTAACCATTTTTTCAAAATTGATTGAATTTACACGTACTTCCAAAATTGATTGAATTTAATCTTACGGTTGGTTTGAAGAAATTTAATTATGATTGGGACATTATATTAGGTGGTGCTCTTGAAATTTGGTTTGGTTGGCTAAATTATAATTCTGAACTAGAGAAATCCGGATGGAAATTGGTGCCCACGGTTAATTTGTTATGTTGAAATTGGTTATTCGAAGTATTTTCTTTCGTGCTGGTTTTTGGTTTGCTCCATTTTTAGGGGAAAGGATGCCAAATTTTATTTAAAAATAAACACTCATATATTGTTCACATGATTAATTTCAGAAGAGGTTGATACAAATGACCCAGGAAGAATTGGCACATGCATATTTGCAAAACCCGAAGATGACGCCTGAAGAGCTGCCTTCTCTATCGAAAGAGATTCAGATCAATATTGCCGATGCAGTTTTCGGCCACCGACCTGGGAAGAAGGTTCGTGGGCTTGGACAGACTGTCCAATGAGATTTGAGCCAGTCATCCACATCGACGAGTAGACATTCAAGTACTGCAGCTGCCAAGGAGTGGGTCCGAGTGGCCCAAAAGTAGGCTCGATCGGCCCAGAAGCAGATTCGATCGACCCAGACTTAGATGAGCTTCATGATCGAGTTCCTCAAGTCGATGGGCATGCAACCTCCGCCTAAATGTCAACAAAATGCCACACGTCAGGATCCTGGACACGATGACGACAATGATCCAAGTGGCGGCGGGGGAATCAATGAGATCCATACTCCCAATTTAGTTTTGTAGTTTATATATATGTTTCGATCGATGTATGTACTCTTTTCATATTTAAAATAAGTGTTTACATGACGTCTAGTTCAATGATTATTTTTTAATTTATTATTTAATTTTCAATTCAATTTATATTTCAAAAAATAATTTTAAAAAATAAATTAATAAAATTACAACTTAGACGACGAAATATTGATGAATATTTTGCCGTCTAACATGTCCACTTGGACAACAAAATGGTAATATTTCGTTGTCTAGTAAGAATCTTTAGCCGACGAATACTAAATTTTGTCATCTAGCTAGGTGAATTCATTTAGACGATGAAAAAGATTTCGTCGTCTAAGTTACAACTTGTAGACGACAAAATCGTTCGTCGTCTAAGTGTGATACCTTAGATTTTGTCGTCTAAATGTGATACCTTAGACGACGAAACAGTTTCGTTGCCTAAATGTGATACCTTAGACGAAAATATAGTTTCGTTTTCTTTTGTTGAAAAATTTCGTCATGTAAACACTTAGACGACGAAGTAAGTTTCGTCGTCTAAGATGTCACTTAGGCAACAAATTTTTTTTCATCGTCTAAGTGTTTACATGACGACACTTAGACGACAAACCTTAGGAGACGAAAAACGTTACTTAGATGACGAAATTGTTTCGTCGCCCAAATACATTTTTTTGGTAGTGTATCAATTGGACTTAAACTAACAAGATTTTTCGAAGTAAGAAAATCATTTATTCTTATTATTTATCAATCCCGTAGATATATAGGCAATAAACATACTGTTGTAATTTCTTTAATAAAGTCATATCATCTCAAGACTTTATGTTTCTAAACGCTACGTCATCTTCAGGTTTATTTTATTTTATTAACTTTTTTCTTTTAATTTGTTTTACTATATCTGAAACTTTGTCATGACTGATCGTAATTCATCAGGTTTATTTTATTTTATTAACTTTTTTCTTTTAATTTGTTTTACTATATTTGAAACTTTGTCATGACTGATCGTAATTCATAACTACGCTACTGTTTGCTGACATTCTCACTAAGAGCCTCAATTCGATCAGTTCCTACAACTTTGTTCCAAACTAAACCTCTCTTTCTGCCTCGATTTAGATTGAGAGGGAATGTTAGTGAGTATATGCTAGTTAGTATAGTCCTGCTGTAGTGTAGCTCTCCTCTTCTTACCGGGTTTGAGTCTCTACGGGAGGCGATGATCGAGATCGACACTGATCAGAGATCACATCTCACGAAGGAGTTGACCAACACCGAAGAGCTCATATTTGCATCTATTATCATCGTCTTGTGCTCGATGCAGTATTTGGCTCTTCGTTGGGCAATGAAGTTCGATTGCTACTACTTGATCGCACCGGTGTTTGGCTTCGTTCTACTTCTTCTGTCTCGATTTTTCATCTGCCGTCTATCTCAACACTCCATGTAACCCAGCTATTTAATTACTAGCATGTTTGATTTAATTAGGTTACCTTTGATTTCTCTCATATATTATTATGGATTTATGGTTACTTGCTGCGATG
The DNA here is from genome assembly GCA_946800695.1 of Geum urbanum. Lineage (NCBI taxonomy): Eukaryota > Viridiplantae > Streptophyta > Magnoliopsida > Rosales > Rosaceae > Geum > Geum urbanum. Next base: position 41,744,885 of record OX327001.1, on the reverse strand, counting down.
TGCATGTTTATCTTTGATTTCTCTCATATATTGTTATGGAATTATATATGGTTGTTTGCTACAATGTGCATGTTTACAGGGTGAGGCGTGGACTAGTCGAATTAGCCTCCATTATTGATAACATGATCGGACTTGAGAATTTGAAACCTGATACGAGAATCGAAAATATACAAAATTATGTTATGTTGGTGTTCTATTGGCCACAAAAAAATAACAAATATATATACAAAATTATGTTATGTAGGTATTTAACCAATCTACTCTTACGTTTTTCTTGTATTTGTAAGAACAAATCTAAATCATATGTACACTAACATTTATCTTTGATTTGTTAATCATAAGCCAAAAACAAACTTATAATCATGTTCTTATACACTAAATTAATATAAATTGATGCTCCAACATAGTATATAAAAAAAATAAATGAAATTAACATTATCCAACATGGTGCATAAAAAGAAGATTGATATTTATAATGATACTAATAAAAAATAAAAGAACATAATCCACAATCATAATTTCTTTCTTAGCCTTAAAAAAGACATGCACCATAAAGTTATTTAAATGTTTTCATCTTGAAGTTTTTAAAAATATTTTTTATACATATAATTTTTCTTATAATTTATATACGTATATTATAATAAAAATTGGACCTTCCGAAATTTTTGATACTTGAGGCGACCATCTTCTTCGTCTCACCTTAGATACTGATCGACAAGTTCAAAAATGGAGTTAATTCAAGTTCAAGAATAGAGTTAATTCATTAATAATTGAGAGGAATAAACCATCGGTTCAGAGGATGACACAAGGAAAAAGTAGTCGGACACTATAAATCAGATCATAATCATCGTATCTATCAGAAAACGAGAATCTTACCTTACACCAAAGGTAATGTTCCCTAATGTAATGCTACACCAAGTCAAGGATCAGAAATCTGACGACTATATATATATCTGCCGGCTGTTTGGTGCTGTGGAAGTGAGGTTGAGGCCTCAAATATCATGAATCTAAAACCCAGTCAAGGATAAGAAAAGTTTTTTTTCTTTGCTAAGACGGATAAGAAAAGTTGATGAGCGTCATTGACGAATCATATTTCACTGCATCAAACTTGGTTAACCTGGCCTCTCAACTTTGCAGATGTGTTGTTGATACAGTTATGTTATGCATGGTTGACTGTTTGTCTTTTCTGGAGCATGATCACGGTGACAGCTGCCTGGATTAGTGGTGAAGGTGAGGAGTTTGTTCCTGTCCAACATGTGCCTGTCTAATCATTATGAAAATGTTATTTCAAGGTTTAGTTTTGTTAGAGGTGAAATTGACGCTTATTTTGTTATAAATTATATCTTTATTTTATATATTTTCTGAGTATTTTCTATTTATTTTTATTTGAAATTATAAATAAGGGGATGTAGTTTGTAAAACTAATATTTTGCTGACGAAAAATTGACATCCCATTTTTTATGATATAACAAAACTAATTATCATAAAAGAAAGAGCTCATAATTAAACAAGGATGATGTATTTTCTATTCACATCAGCAAACTAACGTTTTACTAATGAAAAATTGACGGGTACAATAAATATAATAAAAATACGATTTAGGTACTACATTAATCACTTTAATGTTCGAACACTGTTTTGGTGCAAATTTCTCTATTAATAATTACTGCATATAATTGACACTACAATGCACATTCTTAACCTTCAAATGCATTAAGGTTCATCGTCCTCGATAACTTTCATGGGTCAGTCGGTTCCATCTCTTAACGAACTGACGCCCACTTTGGGGCTACATTACATGCAACTGCATGTGTGACACATTTTACCTTATGAGCAGCATACTGCACCTGCCTAATGCAGTAGACCTGTCACCCAAATATCCTCTTGAAATAGCTAGGTCAGAGCCAGGGGCGAAGCTAGAGCTAGGATTTGGGGGGGGGGGGGGGGTGGAGGGTAATGTAAGATTTGTTTTCTTGGGTCAAGAGATTAATTGAAAAGGAAAAAAAGGCTAAAAAAATTCATGTATTTGGTCTAGTTGGGGTTAGAACCTGAGAACTATTGAATAATAAACAACAAACTTACCACTGCACCAATTACAAAATGCACACATAGAAAGGAAACTAAGCTTAATTATCCAATCTCAGGGGAGGCCTTGGCCCCTACCTAGCTCTGCCCCTGGTTAGAGGGGCTATCCACTTTTATACGTTTTATTACTAGTCATTGAGTGTAGTAGGTTTGTAATTCGATCACTAAGGGTATGTTTGGTACCTGGGACAATTTTGGTCTCAACTCTCTTCCTGTCTTGATCAGACTCTCCTCACGCGTACATGCGTGCACACAATTCAAATGTACTAGCTAGCACTATATATATCTTCGGCTCCGACCATCGATTAATTCGCCATATATCGGAGAAGGCTAGGTACGTACGTAGTTAATTTCCCAATACCATTAATGTACGTTTATATATATAATTAATTGTACGTTTGATTGAATGCATTGTTAATTAATTAATTAGTACGTCTAATATATATTTATAATTAAGTTAAGAAATTGATTATATATATATATATTAGTTAATTAATATAGACCAGTAGTACGTATATATGTATGGATGTTTAAAAATTTGGTTAATATTTAGTTAAAACATACGTACATGCATGTTAGACATATTAAAGTAATTGATGTAGAGTACGTACATATATTCACCAATATAATTAATAAAGGTAATTATTGAAGGTAATTATTCAAGGTAATGAATTAATAATTTCATTTAATTAAAGTAGTTGAAAATTTGTGTATATATAATTGTTTAATAATTACTTGAAAAATTGTATATATATAGAATTAATAGTTAATTGACTAATATGATAATTAATTATAAAATTTCGTAGAAGTATGGACAAGAGTTGGATGAAGTTGTGGAATAGAAGTGATGTCCGATATATGGATGAAATTAGCGAATTTGTGAATTTTGCGATAGAACATGGTCAGGGAAAGAATCGTTTCAGGTGTCCGTGCCAAAAATGTCTTAATTGTCAGTATGTGGAGGTTAATATTATGGTGCAACACCTGTACAAAAATGGTATGATGTGGAGTTACACTACTTGGAGCGAGTATGGTGAAGCAGTAGACTTCAGCTCAGGGCACAGTTACCAAGGTGCCTCATCCAGCGGCAGTGGTGCCGGCCCCCCGCTTGGAACCCAACTGCAAATTTGGTTCATGATGCGTTTCCGAGATTTAGTCATGGTGGACACCAACACCAAGAGGGAGGTTACAATACCACTCAAGAGCATGATGACACATTTTTCGCTGATACTAGTGAGATGCTAGTGAGATGGATAAGTACAACATGATGCTACTTGAAGCGCAAACCCCGGTGTACCCTGGATGTCGAGAGAATGTGTTGCAATATGTGATGGAGCAAATGAAGATAAAAGTAAAGCACAAAATGTTAGTCGGTGCTTTTGACGAAATTCAGGAGAAAATATGTAAGTTGCTTCCTGATGATCACAATCTTCCTAAATCTCATTATAAGGTTAGAAATATCTTGAGCAGGCTCGGCCTAAAGTACAGGATAATTGATGCATGTCTGAATGATTGTGTGTTGTTTTACAAAGAGTATAAAGATTTTGACTATTGTCCCGTATATGGCCAGTGCAGATATGAGCTAAATAAGAAGAGTTCGAAAAAGAGAATTTCTGTGAAAGTTCTTCGATATTTTCTCTTGATTCCCAGATTGCAGCGCCTGTACATGTCTCTATACACAGCAGAGGCGATGCGATGGTATGCAGAAAAGTGAATAGATGACGATGTCCTGAGACACGCCGCGGATGGGGAGGGTTTCAAACATTGCGACAGAGAATTTGGAGACTGTGCTGCAGAGGTTAGAAATGTTAGACTCGGACTATCTACAGATGGATTTAATCCTTGGGGTAGTAATAGCTCCGCCGTCAGCATTTGACCAGTTATTGTGATGCCGTATAACTTGCCTCCGTGGATATGCATGAACAAGGAATTTAATTTCCTTACACTACTAATTCCAGGTCCTAAATCTACGGGGAAGTGCTTAGATGTCTACCTCAGACCTTTGATCGACGAGCTGAAAATATTGTGACAAAATGGAGTCCCAACTTATGACAAATTCACTGACACGATGTTCACGATGAAGGTTGCCGTAATATGGACGGTCAATGATTTTCCAGCGTATGAGATGTTGGCAGCCTGCAGGATGAAAGGATATAATGGATATCCTATATGTTTGGACGACGTGAACTCTAGTTGGCACGCGGGGAAGGTGTGTTACTTGAGTCACCGTAGATGGCTTCCTCACGACCACCCGTGGCGACATGATGAAGCTCATTTCGACGGGACGGTAGAGAACAATCCTAAACCCCGTAGTTGGTCGGGCGAAGAGATTTTAGAGAGGTTAAGCTATTTCGACTTTGGTGTGTTGACCAATGACGTAGATGTAAAGAAATGCAATCCAATACCTCCACATGATCTCAGCTATTGGCATTACATGAGTATATTCTTTGAACTCCCTATTGGTCGAAGTTGAAGCTGAGGAACAACTTGGACGCGATGCACATAGAAAACAATGCGTGCGACAGCATGGTGGAAACAATTATCGATATTAAGTTCAAGACTAAAGATACTTCCAAAGCGCGCAAAGATCTGGAATCAATGAATATACGTCGTGCCTTGTGGTTGAGGAGTGATAAGAGAGGAGTGTACAACATGATGCCAGCTGCACCTTACATAGTGAAGCCGACACTTAGACGTTCTTTATTTCACTGGTTTAAGAGCGTTCGTTATCCGGCTACGTATGCAGCTACTATAATTGGAGCAGTGGACGAGGTGCAACACAAGTTTGTTGGTCTAAAGACACATGACTATCACATTATGCTGCAACGTTTGATTCCAGTGGTAATTCGACCATATTTGTCTCGTGACGTCGTAGAACCAATAGTGACATTAATTGTGCAGATGGTGGCAGAGGTTATGCGCAAGAGAATTAAAGAAGTCAGATGTGGTGGAACTGCAACAACAAATTGTGCACATCATTTGCAAACTAGAGAGGATTTTCCCCTTGCTTTCTTTGACATCATGATTCACCTAATGATCCACTTGCCCGACCAGGTGCTCATTTCTGGTCCGGTCTAGTACACTTGGATGTATCCTCAAGAAAGGTACATACAACTAATTAATTATATAGGTTTTTCGATTCATAATTTGTTCCACTGGAGATTACTAGCTATATATACTTATTCTTAATATTCTACAATGTATTAATTGAACGTTTGGACATACCTAATTGAACGTTTGTAGACAGCTTGGACAGTATAAAGGATTCGTCAAAAACAGGTCGGCCTCGGATGGCACCATAGCCGAGACATACCTAATGCATGAATGTGTTACTTACTGCAACATGTACCTCAAAGATCCACCACCTCTTACTGCCTCCGATCTCAGTGCCCGCATCAATTTTTCTGTCGTCACAAATGTGGTACGACCGTTTAGAGGAGTATTAAAAGAATTGTTAACATGGGAAGAACTTATTGAGGCACATTGGGTAGTGTTGCGAGACTGTGACGAAGTTGAGCCGTACATGATGTCATACAAGGAGAGGCTTCAGGCATTAAATCCGGACAAGAGTTCGGCGTGGTTTGAGAAAATGGTTAAGAAGAAGTTTCTTGATTATTTCTTCCAATGGGTACGTATGTACGTATGTCTTGGTATTTAGTTTATATACATATTGATCATGTTTGTAGAAAGTAAACCCTTACTTTTTCCCATTTTCCCAGATGATTGATCTACAAAAATTTGAAAACCACGGGGGGTGGTGGTGCTGGCCAAAGCACTTGCTAGCAGGGAAGCCGATTAAACACTATATTTATCCGGATGTTTTGTGAACGATATAAAGTTCCATTCATTGTCCCGATTGAAGGAAGAAGAATACAAAACAGTGGGGTAGCGGTTGGGAAAGACAATGATCTATATTACGGGGCTATTGTATATGTCGTTCAGCTATGTTACGGGAATGATGTCAATGTTTTCCTATTCAAGTGCAAATGGTTCAAGTGTACAAAGGAAGACCTGAGACTTTTATCAGACGATACAAACTCAAGCTGGTATGAGGATGAGCCTTTCGCTCTCGCCATTTTAGTTAGGCAGGTGTTCTATCTGGACAATCAGAAAGCTGGTGAATGGTGGAAAATAGTGAACCATATCTCTCATCGAGGAATATGGAATACTATGACAATTGAAGGGACACCGGCGACTGAAGATGCTGATAAACCGGAAAGAGACATTCCTGCCTATCAAGAGCCTAATATTTCTGTCATCGGCTCTGATATAATGGACCTGGTTAATATGGTGAACGCTTACCCATGCCTAATGGTTGTACAGATCTAACTGAAAATGATTATTGATACAATTAATGAGGTAGATGAAGAAGACGTGCAGGACGAGGACGAGGACTCAGGTTATTTGTTGGACGATGTTGAGTATGATGAGGAGGAGGAGCAATTGGATAATGGGGATGAGGATGATGACGATTATGACGAAGATTACAATATAACGATGAGAAATATTAATTGGTAATTAATTGTTGTAATTGTAACATATGATGCATCATCGATCAATATTAATTAATATAAATATTATGAGGAGGAGTACGTACGTATGTACAATTATTAATTTTATACTAATTAATTACATAGCGTGGTCGGTTCGACTGACGTAAATTAAAATTAATTAATTAATTAATCGATCCGGATCGGATCGATCGATAATTTTATCGATCGAATTGAATCACATTAATTAATTTTCACGTCGATCGACTATTAAAACGGGGACGAAAAAATGACTTTTCGTAGTCCATACTAAAGTAATTAAACACCATACTAAACCCTAAATTATACCTACATATATATATTTATAAAATCCTAAATCCTAAAAATAGTACTTAGACAACGCAAAAGTGCATTTCCGTCGTCTAAGTATACACCAACCCTAAACCCTAAGGCCCCAACTCCTAAATTTAGAGATTTTCACTTGGACGACAGAGATGGCTTTCTCCGTCGTCCAAGTGAAGATTTTGTAATTTTATCTAAGACAATGACCATCTGGACCATGTCCCAATGCATATTCTTTTCGTCAAGACCATAGAGTAAACAATTCTTGGAGCGTAAGCTTCGATGGTTCCAAAATAGGAGTTACAAATTTTCGTGTATCCACGTTTCCGGTTTGTCAAAATCTCAGTTTTACGGTTGACTGTGCCGATGAAACCTTTCACGAACTTACTATTTTCTGAAAATTATTCTAATTATATATTGTCTTATTAGGAATATATCAATCGGTTGTTTTGTCCAAATTCAAGTTCGTTAATATCGATATGCAATGAGCCTATACTTAATAACACTTAAGTTATAAAGATTAGTAGATACTTAACAAGTTTAAAAACGTAAGATTATTCGTCGTCTTAAATTCAATTATTTATATATACGATGCATTAATCGATATTTTATGACTATTTCATTAAAATGACAAATCGGTAACTTCCTTGCGAATTATTTTTAAAAATTAATTTAACGTAAATTTCACTTGGACCACGGAGATGGCTTTCTCCGTAAAAACCATGGCGGTCCAATACTACCGCCTTAAATTTGGGCACCGTTTCAAATTTTGACTTAGATGACGGAGATGCTTATTTCCATCGTCTAAGTGAAATTTGAAACGGTGCCTAAATATAAGGCGGTTAACACCCACCCGCCAATTTAATTGGGCGCCGTTTCAAAATTTTGAAACGGTTCACTTAGACGACAGAAAAATGCCATTTTCTGTCGTCCAAGTGCACTTAGACGACGGAAAAAAGGGCTCCGTCGCCTAAGTGGAACTCTATATGAAGGTAGTGGGGGATACTCTTATCCTCATCCCATACATTCTCCTCTCCTCTCTCTCTCTCTCTCTCTCTCTCAAAAATCCGGCCTCCCTCCTCCTGCGACTCTCCAGCGACCAAAATTTCGGCGTTTCCCTCTCTCCGGCGACTCTCCACTCCTGCAACTTTTTAGCGACTTTTCAGCGACTTTCGGCTACTTTCCGGTGACTTTCCGGCGACTTTCTCCAGCGACTCATCTTTTAGGTAATATTTAAATTTTTTAATATAATTATCATTTAACTAATAAATTAGTAAATTAATTAGTAAAAATAATATATTAGTAATATATAATTGGTAATAATAATTAATATTAGTTAGTAAACGAATAATTATTATTGTAAAGGCATGGTAAATAATAATTAATTATTTTAATTAAATATTGGTGATTATTATTGCATGTAATTTTAATTTGTAAATATTGTTGAAATTAATATTGTAAATTTGTAGTAAGTATGATAAATTAATTAGTGAATTATTAAAAATAATAAATTAGTAATTATGGCAATTTTGTAGTAAATTGGTAGTCTTTGATTTAAATTTAGTATATAAGTTTGGTTTATTAAGTCATACTCTTTGGAATAGATGGCACCTCATTTCCTAGCTTATCTCTTTAACCCCTCGTGATGTGTGGATTTCATCACCGCACACCATAACCTAAGTGAAGTTATGGACACGAGGTTGATGGCGGAGTTTGCAAAGGACTTGAGGGAGTGTAAAATTTCGAAAGATTGGCTAAATGTCGGACATGGTGTCTAGAAATGGGTTATGACTGGTGACAGATTTTGGATTTAAGAAAGACTAACACCAATAGAGTATATACTATTTATTTGGTTAGACTCGGGGTGTTTTGTCGAAATTAGTCCTGCCTCTCGCGTTATCTCTATCCCTAACTGGCCATGTTTTTCGATTGAACCAAGCCTGATTGATCGAAAGTTTATACTTTATCGCGCGGGTCGCACGTCCATTGAATGACCCAAACACCAAGCTAGTGTACTCTATTTAAATCTTATGTGCACTCAATAATTTTAAATAATTATTGTAATTTTTTTTATATAATTGTTATGATAATAATATTTTAACAACTCCTAGGTTAAAATGGCCCCGTCGGGAAAGAAAAAGGCCCAAAAGGAGGCCGAAGATGCTATGCTCCGACCCTTCAGTTGGTCATTCGACAGCTCCCACTGGGGAAATTCCCGCAGGCCCAGTTATCCTCACCGGTGATGATGATGCCCATTCCGGTCCGACGTCCATGGCTAAAAGTGCTCAGGCGTCGTCGGCCTCCTCTGAATCTATCCTTTATAGCGCCCGGCGCAAGCTCAGCAGGGCCCCGACAGACCTTGAACCCAAAAGGACTCGTAGTCTCGTCAAAGGCGGAAAATCCGAGAAATTGTTCAAGACGATCGGGAAAAAGATCGAGTTGCTGTACGACGAACTCACCGATGACCCTCCTACATCTTAGCTAGCTAGTCTCTCAGCGCACAACATAGGGTCAATCCTTCGCAGCAGGGTTCGTATGACTGCCCATACTTGGAAGGAGTTTCCGGATGAAGAGAAGGCGAAAGTGTTTAAAGAACTTTCAGTACGTAATACGTACAATTTTAAATTTATTTTCTAATAACCAATAAAAATCGTAATTTCATAATATATACGATTATAATTTTCTATTTATTTCTGATAGGAACAATATAAGGTGGATCCCACACCGGATATGCTTAGGCATATCAACCAAACCTCCAACGCCATCTACCGTGATTGGAAGTAAAATCTTCATAAGTATTATGACAAAATCGGCCTTGTGCCTACCCCCGTAGAGCTGCGTGGGGATAGGGAAGATGAGTGGGAATGGTTGTGTAACCACTTCAAAGATGAAGAATATAAGGTGTTTATTTTTTTATTTAAATTAAGAGCATTGAATTATTTTTATTTTAATTACTTATTAATTTTTTAATGATTTATGTTGTCCAACAGAAATTCTCAAAATCAACAAGACCAACCGGGGGAAGAAGGACAAACATCATACCTCCGGCTCCAAACAAGTGATTCAAATAGCCAAGGAGCACAGAGATAAGGGCTCCAAACACCATTATCTGAATGCTAGCATCAGCGCGTACGTGACGCCTAGGGTCGAGAACGAAGCGAGTCAATACGGCGTAAGTGATATATATGTGCTTTTAATTAGCGTAATTATTATTTAATTATTATTTATTAAATTATCGTAAAAATTTATAATTATTTAATTTTTTTTTTCAGATGAGGTTGGTAGAACGTGCGCAGCAGGAATTAGTCAACACTCAGCTTGCACACCCGAATTTGCCGCAGGAAGACCTGCCTTCTCTATCGATGGAGAGCCAAATTGCAATCGCCGATGAGATATACGGTCGTAGAGCTAGAAGGGAGGTTAGGGGGATGGGACCTAAGGTCCAGCGAGATTTGTCCTCTGACTCATCTACGGGATGTTCGGCGAGGAAAAGTACTCAGGCTGCGGCTGTCCAAGTAGCCTTTGAAGAGGCTCGACACGCACGGGAGGACACGCAACTCGCATGGGAAGAAACACAATCTATGCGTCAGAGGCTTGATCACCAAGAAGCGCAGATAGCCCAGCTCGTCTCCCTCATGGAAAATCAGGCTCGACAATAGTGTCAACCTCCTCCGAACCCATACCCTGAAGACGACGACGACACGGCTGGAGGCGGGGGACTCGGCGGTACATCTGCTCTTCCAGTATTTTAGTAGTTTGTATGTATTCTAGCTATGTAGTTTATCATATCGTTTTTTCCGATTCCGAACGATTTAATTTCATGTATGTACAAATTTTTATTATTTAAATAACACTTTATTATTTTTATTAATTTATAAATATTTAATTATTTAAATGAGTATTTAGTATTTTAATTAAATTATTAATATTTTACTATAAATTAAAATTTTAATTTTAAAAAAATTAAATAATCACTTGGACCACGGAGAATTTCACTTAGACCGCGGACTTTTTGGAAAAATTTCGCGATCTAAGTGTGAACTTAGACCGCGGAGAAAGTCCACGGTCTAGGTGTTCACTTGCACCACGGATATCAATTCTCCATGGTCTAAGTGAACACCTAGACCACGGACTTTCTCCACGGTCTAAGTCTCACTTGGACCCCGGAATTCACCTTCTCCGTTGTCTAAGTACTTAGACGAAGGTACTTGGAGGTCGTAATTTAGTCCATGGAAGTTCCGTCGTCTAAGTACTTAGACGACGGAGTACTTAGACGACAGAAACGGTCCGTGGTCTAGGTTAATTTTTCTTGTAGTGTACATTACCCATATTACCATCAACAATAACTTGCATATTAGTTGAAGAAAGTTCATACATGCATGATGCATCTAACACTCAAACAATAGATTCATCTGGTGCATATCAAAAGCTATAAGAAGAAAGATAGTAGTTTAAAACAATCTCTATTACCATCCAACCCTGTTTCAAACATTAAAACAATCCTAATTTCAATCAAAACTTCATCATGTTTCATCGAGTATCCCAAAACCCAAGATTAATATTGGGACTAGCCTCAGAATAAATGGAATTAAATTCTTCAAGTCTTATCTAAATTCCTAGCATCAATATCAATATATATGTATTCCATTGATTAAATTCAATTGAACTCGACCCTTGGCCAAATACCTAGCATCCAATTCTTTGAATTCCATCAATTGAATTCCAGAGAGAGAAAAGAAGAAACAAAAAAGCTTGTTTCTTGGTTTGATGAGGATATGATGAGATTCACAATTCTGATTAAGAAAGGAATTGTGTAAATGTTTTGTTGAAGGAAGAACCATCGTTGAGCCAATATAAGCTGGTGTTATCTTGAGTACAGCTATTGGGGAACTCTCGCTAAGGCGAGCTAAGAAGGTCGAAAAGAAAAACAGAGACTAGCTTGTACTATTTAAGTTTGCACTGGGTGTCGCCAAACGCAATACAAAGCAGCTAATACCCCCAATTTAAGACTGTACCAGCTAAGCCCGACAAACAAACGTACCCTTAAGAGTTTTAGCATTACAGATTCACACTCTATTCTGCGTTGTTTGCACACTGACAATGCGAGTTCTTGTCAATGCAAGATCGTAAGTCCTTGTAAACCTTAATTCAGTAGAGTGCCGGCCACCGTATTTTTTGTTTTACTTATGTAATGATCTGCTGTTTTCCTTGGAACAGTGACATGCTGATCTTTTACTTTGTTGGATCTTGCTTGTTCTTGCTCGAGTTGGTGCTGGATGTGATATGGGTGCTATGGTGAGTTATCATGAACACACAAGAGGAGGTGGTACAGGCAAGGCGTGAAAGGAGATCATCACTTTCATGGTGGCTTTTTTGTAGAACAATTAGCAACATATGCATGTTATCCGTGCCAAACATTGGGCATTTTCTGTTAAATTCAGCCGTTAACTGCTCTGATGAGGCGAAATATGCAGAGGGCATTTTTGTCTACATAACAATTGAACAGTGAAAAAACAATAGCCTTCCCCGGGATCGAACCAACACCCTCTCAAATGTGATTCAATAAACCAACTAATGAGTGGAAAATCATCTCTCAAAGATACTATATTCTAAAGTAAGATATATGAATATAGTAATTATAAACATATGAATATAGTAATGATAAACATGGGTTATCGAATACAAGAAATTGGTGAGACTAAATCTTAAAACACTAACTAAACGCAAATGTCAGAAAGCTGACAGATTTGACCAATAGACACTAATACAATTACGAACTATACCTATACTAATCTAAATTCCACATAATTTATATTTATGCAACTCGACTCAGTGGTGGACAACCTCGGAACAATTCAGAGGGTTTCGATAAGAGTTGGTTGCCGAACTTATTCGACGAACTACAGCTAAGTGCAGAAAAATAAATGTTGAATAGTAAATATGAAAACCAAATATGGAGAACAAGTTAAAGGGGAGTGCTATTCACCACCGTCATTCAATCTAAATAAAAAATACTTAACCTAATATGCTATCTAATGAAAGAAAATTCTCACAATTGAGCCAGTCAAGCCGGACATACACATCGTATCTACACATCTCTTACCGAGCATACTAAGTGGAATGGTCATCCGCCTTAGTGTGATCTCTGGTTGGTAAACTTGGTACTTCAGTGAGTCCTCATCTATTCAACCAAAGTTGTTATATTCTAAGAGTGTTTAAAAATCTACAAGGGTTCACAAGCTAGCCACAAGCATAACTTGCTAGACCTAGGGTTTCTCACATCCAACGGTTTCTTACCTCCATTGGTTCCTATCATGAAAAGATCAAGGAGGGTATGATGTGCCTCTATCTTAACTCTCCTAGAGTAAACTCTTGAACATACATACTAAGATTGTTCACTCATTAGCAACATGTAAAGAAATCATCAATGATAAAGCAATATAAGAAAACCTCATTAAATCAATATGCAAAATAAGATTAACGAGAAAGTATCATGTAAATTTCATGTACGGGGCTTCAAAACAACCCCTTAACTAAGTGTTTAGCTACTCATAGACAAGTAAGCTACACTACAACAATCCATGAAAACAAAGATAAAGAAGAAGAGAAGAAGAAGAAGAATCTGGTATGCGTCTCCTTGTTATATCTTGAGTTGTGTGCTTTCCAAAATCTGATTCCCCCTCCAAAAACCCAAAAAAGAGTATTTATAGTCTTGATTAAACATCTCCGTGTTCACATACGTTTTGGGCTCTCTTCTCTGACAAGTCAAACCTTTTTAATCCTTTTAGCTCTGGACTTCTTTTCCATAAGCCACATTAGTAATTAATTGGATTTTAAAGTACAAATTCGTCATTGGGCTTCATGGTGTGGTTTGGGCCTCCAAACACAACTTTCTCATCAAAGTCAGATTTTCGAGTAGACTGACCTCCGTGAACTAAAATGACCATAATTTTCTCTAGATACATGATAATCACGTTCTGGAAGAAGCTATGAAAACTAGACATCTGTAGCTTTCCACAAATAAAGATAATTTTCTGGTTCTTCCTACTCTACTCTCAGTTTTCTGTTGAAGTTGAATGACCTGTAAAGACAGATTTCCCAAATTAAGCTTAATTAAAGTCTTTTTTTCCTTCTTTTCTATTTATTCACTCAAAATAACTATAAAACAATAGAGCAAACTAATAATGCTGAATAAATAACAAAAGAATGAGTATGTGAATATCAATAAATAGCATAGAGGTGCATATTTATGCACTGATCAAGAACCCCACACTTATCTTTTGTTAGTCCTCGAGCAAAATATTAAATTATGACTCAAGACTCAATATTAACAAGACTAACAAGACTCTAATGCCCTTAACATGTTGTCTCACCAATCTCCCTACTCATGCAACACCAAGTTCACAAGTTATCACAATTTCAAACCAAAGAATTTCGAGGGTTAATTTCAATGCATGGTACACATGTAACATGTAGGACACATACATAATCATGGTGAATGTAGAGCTGTAGCATGCAATAAACAAGTCAAGATTCAACCTTAAATAGATATGCTCTCATAAGTATTTCACTCAATGAATGTCTAAGGTATTCACTTAACTCAATTACTTGCCAAATGGAGCGAACTATATGCTCAACTCTTGTAACTAATCTCCACAGATCAAAGGTTGCTCATCTTGAGGCTCAAAAAGGTCTTTTCAAGGTTGTAAAGGGACTAGGTATAAGGCATTGGAAATATTTAGGATAAGTGGTAATAGAACAAGTCTCCAAAGACTTAGCCAAAACTCCACCATCTTCTTCATAGTCACCATGGTATTCTTCTTTATATCCTTGAGCCTTGCAAACAGGACAAAGGAAAATTTTTCATTGTTGAGCCTTCAATTCAAATCAAACTCCAAATTTACAAATACAGGGGACATTAATCCAGACATTTATCAAATACAAACCTATTGCCATCGAGAGTACACAATTTTTTTCTTTTCTTTTTTTACAACCTCTCAATTTTTTTTTGGCAATTGCAACATTTTATGCATTCTAAACAAGTCTATCCCTATGAAAATACATCAAACAACTTCTTCCAACTCCTTAAAACAAAGAAACGTATCTCCTCTTGTCGACATTATT
The DNA here is from genome assembly GCA_946800695.1 of Geum urbanum. Classification (NCBI taxonomy): domain Eukaryota; kingdom Viridiplantae; phylum Streptophyta; class Magnoliopsida; order Rosales; family Rosaceae; genus Geum; species Geum urbanum. Next base: position 41,729,844 of record OX327001.1, on the reverse strand, counting down.
TCACACTAAGTCCTGGACAGAAACATAGGGAAAAGAAGTCCTACACTAGGCTAAGTGTTTAGATATTCATTGGTGATGAAAGAAAGGCTCAACGTAGGCTCAAAGAGAATAATCTAAGAGATCGCGAATTGTGCGCACAAATAGGGACACATGGCAATTTGGCAAAGTGGTGGTACATCCTATATGCCTTTATCATCTCCTCAATCAGAACATGTATTGACTATAAGCTTTGAAATGTACAAGAGCAAGGTCTAGTAATCTCTATAATCCATTAACTTAATCTGCGGCAAGCAATTGACACTCAACAAAGAAAGCATGTATATAACATATATAAGGCTCAAAAGCTCACAAGGTTAAATAAATCTCAACAAAGTTTAAACATGCTCATAAATCTGTATCATGTTAACTTGTTTCTACATCCACTATACATTAACACATGCACCATAAATTAAGATTAACTAAAGAAACTCGTATAACATGATCATCTTTTAGTCACAATTTCGGAAGATATAATCTCTTTATGGACTAGTTAAGGGATCCTAAGACTCAAAACATAAATCAAAAGACTCTTTTTGTGTTGTTTTTCTTGACACTTTTGTATTTTGTATTTTGGTTTTCATCTAAGACACTAAAACACACAAGAAAAACAAAGAAAAACTCAAAAATACCAAAATTAGGCGAACAAACCATTCCATGACGAACTAGTTTTCGGAAAAAGTCCCAAATTCGATGGGTCGAGGATTTCCTTAAGGATTTTCTCGACGGGTCGAAGCCATGCTACTGTCCGAAAATTTTCCAAAATTCGACGGGTCGAAAATATTTTCAACGGGTAGAGTAAAAACCTAAAAAAACCCTATTTTACTATAAAAAGTTTGACGGGTCGAGGAAATTCCTCGACGGGTCCAAATGGGTCTCCTGACTGCGCATATTCACTTGCATAATTTATAAAGAATTAATAACACATCAGAATGAGCTGAAATTTTATGAGTATAAACTAGACATATGTATAAACATTCCCTCAGAATTTCATAATTTTCAAAAACCTCTACCCATGTCAAATAAATTATACAAGATAGCAAAAAATTTATACATAGACGCTATGGATATGATATAAACCCCACTCCACAGTTGAAATTTGCATTGTCCTTAATGTAAAACAAAACTAAAGCATGCAATACATCAAACAAGCATAGATTGAGACATATAACACATCACAAAACACACTAAACATGGAGAAAAATAACAAAGTAGAAGAAAAGAAAATATAAAGGAGAATGGATGATAGGCACGCTTCTCCATCAACATGAGTTGCCTCCCATGTAGCGCTAAGTTTAACGTCTTCAGTCAGACATTGTAAACATCAATTAATGCACGTCGAAGATGTGCCCATTCGATGGACTATAAAGCTCATATTTCTTGACATATTTTCTCCCTAATATGGAACCTGGAGGACGTGGAGTTGGATAATCCAAGTGTGCCTGTTTAGTTGCAAAAACATTGAAGTGCCAGAAAGGCTTCCTTGGTGGACGACTCTTATGACAAAACCTTGAGTCTTCTTTGCTAGGCCTATTTTCAACACTAGCATTCTTCTCATTAGAAATAATCGAAACATGACAAGAAGAAGAATGCTTACCTTGCGACTCAAGGGTGGCCACAATAGCCACAATTTCTACTTCCTTCTTAAGATTGGGATGACCTTTATTTGGTGGTGTCCAAGTCTTGAGGAATTTGGCTTCCTCCATCAAGTGCACATTCTCTTTCTCAAAATATTGTCTTACCTCTTCTGGCTCTTTAAGTGCGTGGAAAATACAAAACTCCACAGTCTCACCAAACACCATTATACTCAATCTTCCATTGTATACATTGATCTTTGTGTGAGTTATAGCCATGAAAGGATGACCCAAAATCAAGGGTAATGTATCAGTAGAGGTCTGCTCACTCATATCAATCACAAAGAAATTTGCTGGGAGAATGAGTCCTTCGACATGCACAAACACATCCTCGAGAACCCCTCGAGGATAGACGTAAGATCGATCCACAAGCTCAATCCTTACTGAGGTTCTCGTCAATGCACCTAGACCAAGAAGCTTATACACAGAATATGGCTTTAGATTAATAGAAGCTCCTAAGTCTAGTAAATCACGTTTAAACTTGGTTTCACCAATCCTACATGGAACGGTGAATCTCCCTGGATCTTTGCATTTAACCGGTAATCTTCTTTGCAATACTGCCGAAATCTCCTCACTCACCACCACAGTTTCATGTTCCTTGAAATTTTTCTTGTTGGTACAAAGTGCCTTCAAGAACTTTGCATATTTAAACACTTGTCTGATTGCATGAAGGAGTGGAATTCACTTGAATTTTGTGAAAGATGTCTAATATCTCCTGCTCTTAATCGTCCTTTTTCTGTTTCTGAAGTCTGCGAGGAAAAGGCATATTAGGGGTGACCAAAGGTGAGTGTTGAAAAGATACCTGCCTAATTTTTGAGGTGGCCTGAACGTTGGCTCCAAATGCATTCTTATTGTGCTGAGTTGGGGTTCTTGGAGTCTGCTTTGATGGATCGAGGATTGTGCCTTAGATGGATCAAAGGGGCCTCTTGGGTCTATTGAAACTAGGCTGCTGAATTTTTTTGACTGAAGTGCCAAATGCGATTTGCTCTATTATCGGTTCTAACACTTTCTCACTCCTCAATTCCATAGCATGAACTTCATATTGTCCATTGGGATTGGGAAGAGTGTTGCTGGGAAGACCTCCTTAGTTAACTTGAGCAAGTGTTTGTTGTATTTGGCTCACTTGATGTTTTAGCAATTTAATTCTCTTCCCTTACTGCTGTTGTGTAATCTTGCTTTCTTGGAGGAAGGTACACATCTCTTGGCGGAATGCACTATGGTCATGTCTAGTCTGCTTGTTGTCGACCACCAACTATTGTAGTACGTAATGATGTCAATGTTGACAACTCTGTTGACGGCTGAGGTGATGGAGGCGGCAACGTTTGATACTGTTGCTGTGGAAGACACCTTTGACCAAAGTTTTGCCCATCCCCTATAGGTTGTCCTTGGAAGTAATTCGCCTCCTCCTCTTGGTTGACTTCCTCATGTGCTCTGAATTTGGGAAAATCTTCTGCTAGATGATTTGTAGCTGAACATAGGGTGCACACTACCTGAGCTGCAGTAACTGTTGTCTTCTTAGCCACGTTCAGACTACTAGGAATTAGAGCAATGTCATTCTCCATGGAACTCAATCTCTTTTCCATGGCTCCATCAATCGTAATAGCATTTAAAGATTATCTACTTGCTCCCATAGTTCTATCTCTTGACTGAAACTGTCTTGGGTTTCTGCTTGGTTCTCTACAATTTCTTTTACTTTAGCTTCAGTCTTATTCCACCAATTTCCACCACAAGCCGAATCAAGTTTAGACTTGTTGAAAGAATCAAATCCTTCGTAGAAGAACTCCATTTGAGTATTCAGATCAAACTTGTGATGACAACATTGTCTAAGCAAACTCTTGAATTGACCCCATGCCTCATGTAATTCATCTTCATCCTTCTGCCAGAAGGTGCTAATTTGCTTCTTCAAGTTCTTGGTACGAGAAGCTGAGTAAAATTCATTCATGAATGTATCACACATCTTCTCTCAAGTGTCCATCGATTGAGGAGCTAAAGAATTAAACCATGTCTTTGCTTTCTCCTTCAACGAAAAACAAAAAAAGAATGAGTTTCATAGTATTTTCATCCACATTTGTAGACATCTGAATTCAGCACAATGCTGCAAACTCATTGAGATGATCTTGAAGGTCTTTAGAAGGAGTGCCTCTGAAGTGTGGCATATTTGAGATGAGTGATGGATGAATGGCATAGGACCCCAAATTTGCTGGTAGCACGATTAGTGAATCGTCAACACCTGTGTCTCGGACAAAAGATTCTCTAAGCTTTATGTTGTTTGCCATTGGTGACAGTGATTCCTCCTATTCACAGTAAAGTTTATAAGACTCAAAATAAAAAGAAACTAAATAAACAAATCTGAAAAACAAAATACTGTATTAAGCAATTTTTCGGCAACGGCGCCAAAATTTGATAGGCAAGAAAACACCTATGCAAAAGATACCCTATTCTTAAGTAAGATATATCAATGTAGTATTGATAAACATGAGTTATCAAACACAAAGAATTGACGAGACTAAATCTTAAAACACTAACTAAATGCAAATGTCAGAAAAGATGATAAATTCGACCAGTAGACACTAATGCAATTACGAACTATACATATACTAATCTAAATGCCACAAAATTTATATACCTGCAACTAGACATAGTGGTGGACTACCACACAAAAATTCAGAGGGTTTTGATAAGTGGAATGGTCATCTGCCTTTCCGGGCATACCGATCGTATCTACACATCTCTTACCGGGCATACTAAATGGAATGGTCATCCGCCTTTGTGTGATCTCTAGTTGGTAAACTTGGTACTATAGTGAGTCCTTATCTATTCAACTAAAGTCGTTATATTCTAAGAGTGTTGGGAAATCTACAAGGGTTCACAAGCTAGCCACGAGCATAACTTGCTAGACCTAGGGTTTCTCTCATCCAACGGTTTCTTACCTCCATTGGTTCCTATCATGGAAAGATCAAGGAGGGTATAATGTGCCTCTATCTTAACTCTCCTAGAGTCAACTCCTAAACATGCATACTAAGATTGTTCACTCGTTAGCACCAAGTAAAGAAATCATCAATGATAAAGTAATATAAGAAAATCTCGTTCAATCAATATGCAAAATTAGATTAATGAGTATGTATCATGTAAATTTCATGTATGGGGCTTCAAAACAGCCCCTTAACTAAGTGTTTAGCTACTCATAGACAAGTAAGCTACACTACAACAATCCATGAAAACAAAGATAAAGAAGAAGAGAAGAAGAAGAAGAATCTGGTATGCAGCTCCTTGTTGTATCTTGAGTTGTGGGCTCTCCAAAATCTGATTTCCCCTCCAAAAATCCTAAAAAGAGTATTTATAGTCTTGATTAAACATCTCCTTGTTCACATAGGTTTTGGGCTCTCTTTTTTGACAAGTCAAACATTTTTAATCTTTTTAGCTTTTGACTTCTTTTCCATAAGCCACATCAGTAATTAATTGGATTTTAACGTACAAATTCATCATTGGGCTTCATGGTGTGATTTAGGCCTCCAAACACAATTTTCTCATCAAAGTCAGATTTCCGAGCAGATTGACCTCCGTGGACTAAAATGACCATAACTTTCTCTAGAGACATGATAATCACGTTCTGGAAGAAGCTATGAAAACTAGACATCTGTAGCTTTCCACATATAAAGATCATTTTCTGGTTCTTCCTACACTGCTCCCAGTTCTCTGTCGAAGTTTAATGACCTGTGAAGACAGATTTCCCAAATTAAGCTTAAAGTCATTTTTTCCTTCTTTTCTATTTATTCACTCTCAAAATACCTATAAAACAATAAAGTAAACTAATAATGCTGAATAAATAACAAAAGAATGAGTATGTAAATATCAATAAATAGCATAGAGGTGCATATTTATGCATCGATCCCCAACCACTGGATCACAACATTCATTATAGTTCTCATTCCTTTTAAATATATTTACTCTTTAAGCCATTACTCGAATCAAACAATATATAAAATCTATATTGTTGGCTCATTATGAACATGAAAATATTCCTGCCAGACAATTAGACCAATTATATTAATATTTTGTTATTGTTGTATTTGATAAAATTACTCTATTTTATTATTCTATTTAGGTGATGATCACTCACATAATACATTTTATTTTATCATAGTGAATGTTAATTTCTCATCAAACTCTCATTTATTATGGAAGTTCTTTTTCACATTAATTTTTATTTCCTTCAGATTATGTGATTTGATATTTTCTTTGACAATCCGTACGTATCTTTGAACAAAATCACACATATTTAACTTTTTGTAATATAATATCTTATCTAAATTTCATTTTACTTTATAAATAATTTTCTTATTGTATATATTATACTTTTTCCAGCAATAGGTACGTACTCTATAAGTAAACAACACCAACATATATATATATGTATGTATATATGTATGTATCTAAGTATCTGAGTGAAAAAATAAACTGAAAAAAACATTACATTTCGTTGATACTTATAACTTATGTATTGTAAGAATATTATCACTACTTAAGAATCTTTTTGATAAAAAAATATAACAATAATATTTTTGTATGTAATTATATATAGGATTATTGAAAAAAATATAAACATATAGATTTTATTGAAGATATTACCATAAGATTTAATTGCTATTAAAATTAAATACTGCTAAATTGAACATCATGATGTCCTGGCTCAGTGGTATGTCATTTGACTAGAGTTTTTTGAGGCTGTTGGTTCGAAATATGGGGGTGTAAAGTTAAGTGCAATTTTTATCCCAAAGATTATTGCTAACACGAACGGACGAAAATTGCCCCACTGTTTCTGTGAACTTGGTTCCTGTTAATGCGAATGAAGTTGGTGAAGAGCAGCCCCATGTTTTGGATGTTCCTTCCACCACTCTGGCCTTTGAGATTGGCCACGTTGAGTCAACCGTACTGCACTTCTTTTGAACTTCTGAATCTGGTTTGCTATTTTATGCGGTTTTTTGACCTTTATTTGTTCTTCACAGTTCACTGCTGATGTATCCTCCCCTCCTTGCATTAATGTTGCCTTGTACTATGATCAATCTCCCCCTCATGTATCTCAGGTATATTCTGCCTTTGCTTGTGTATGATTCTCTGGTGTAAGTCTTTTGATCATCTCGTAACTCTTTGGGTATAGGTTATTCTGCAGACAAATCCAAGTACTCAGGAGTTATCTCTTACTGAGGGTCGATGGAGGCTTGGGGAATTCTCTAATGTCATTCGTAGCTGTAGCGAGACTGCTGCCCCCCAGTCTACAATTCCCATCCTGCCAACACATCTAGCTCCTGCCAGGGGTAACAAGGTAATGCCAAAGACCCTGTAAGAGGCAATGCAAATCTACAAAGATTCAACACTTTCTGAAAGAGATCCTCCTGAAGTCCATCTTGCTATTGCCTATCTACGTGATTTCTGGACTGAATTTTGAGAGCGAAACTATTTTTTGAGAATTGGCCGTTCATATTCAAACAGCTCGCCGTGCCATGAGTAGACCATGCTGTCCTCGATCAAATGGAAGGGCTATTGCAGGAACTTCCCAACCTTTTTAACACCGTAGTCTCTGTCACCCAAGAGCGGGACAAAGCTATCTCCAATCGCATAGATCATAATCGTAAGTGGAAGCGTGACTTGGAGAAAATCACGACAATGAGGAAGAATTACGAATATGAGTGGGTAGACATTCTGGCCACATGTACAGAAATTGCAAAGCTTCAGGCTAAGCTATGTCAGCAGGAGGAAGATTATTTTGGGAAGGAGCAAGCTGCTATCGCTCTTCTTAATGCCAGGAAACCTATTTTCGAAAGTGTTCAGCAGACTCGCTCTATAGCTGCGGATGCTGAGAGGGCTTGGGCCGCTGCACAGGCCCAGTATCTTCAAGTGAAAACTAACCTGCTAGCTCTCGGTAGCTCTGTTGTGAAGTACTAGAATTTTCTATGGACTAAGCCCCAATTTTAGGCTTTATGCTTTATTTTGTAAACCGCTTGCCTAGTTTAATTTAAATTTTATGGCCTATGGCCTTAATCACCCATTGTGTATCTCTGCCATCTAATAACTTTGTGCCTCTAAAAATCACACCGAGTGTGGAATAACTATCCGCTTTTAATGGCTCATAACTTTGTATCTCGAAACGGTAAATTTCCAGCTTTTAAGAGATATGTAAATCGGTGATTGAATGTTGAGCCCCCTTGACTGCTTGTATTGAATCGACACAACGCTTCGGGTCTCTTTGTTCAAAGCTCCTTAGAGTTTTAGCTTGTCACTTCTCCTTCATTCCACAAGATCTTCCTGTAACAAAAAGATGGAGTTTCTAGTTTATAGTCTGTTCCTTCCTTGCTTCAAGGCAAGACCTCTAGATCTTGTATTCTGCTAGACATTTTTAGGTCGATGTACCAAAGCTCAAATCTGGCTTAGGTCGTAGTACCAAAGCTCAGGTCCTTCGGTTCTGTGCTAATTCTTAAACCTTTGAGAATTAGCAGAGAATGGTTGATATGGGCAATCAATAACCCTATCTCTAAACCTGATCATTTTGGTCTAGTGCATGCTTCCACTCATTCTTGCTGCAAGTCCCCTTGCTTTTTGAGTGGAGCGTCTAAGATCATGATCAGAGGAATGGTTTTGTTGAGTCGCTAATGTCGGGAAAGTGGAAGTATCTTAGAGTCTCCTAGAGTGACTGCCTACCGGCGCAAGACGAGGGCTTCATTATGGCTGGTTAGGATAGATCTAAACCATCTCCTCCGATTGGTTTTTTAGCAGAAGACTATTCGTTTGACTTTATGGTATTGGAGCTAGAGGCCACAAAGCCTCATAATTCATTGTACTCTTTCTTTTGATCAAATGAATCTTTGTATTCTCTACTGCTTTTGTTTGTCTTTGTAAGCAGCGAAAATACTATCTCCAGCGATTTGACCACTGCAATTTAGTCATAAGTAACTTGTAAAAATTGAAAGAACCACATAAATTGGATCCATGTTAATAATTTTTTTAATTTTACACTATTTTGGCCACATCAATTGGCTTTGGACATACTGGTTGCCCCCCTAGTTTTACGTGAAGAGTGAGCGTCTTATATAGGCTGCAAATGAGTGCAAAACTAAGTAGCTGATCCTTCTGATGCCTCGTACTCCCAAACTGGCTTCTTATTCTTCTTCAGAAATCGACCATTAATTGGATTATGATGAACTTCACCAACAATACCTCGCAGCTGGAAAGCTCCCTTGCCTAAAATTCTCTCAATTATGAAGGGTCCTTCCCACCTCGCGGACCATTTACCTCGCCCTTCTTGCTTTTCTCGCAAAGGGATACTATTTTTCCAAACTAGCTCTCCTTCTTCAAAGCTAAGTCTACGGGTACGTCGATCATAACAGCGAGCCACTTTCTGTTTTTCCGCAAGCAGCTTAGTTAATGCATTAATGCGCTTTTCGTCTATGTCTTCCAACTTCTGCCACATTGCTTGCACATAATCTTTTCCAATCAGTTCGTATTGATCCATAACCCACAGTGATTGAACATTGATCTCCAATGGCAGCATTGCATCATGTCCAAACATTAGCGAGTATGGAGTAGTTTCGGTTGGACTACGCTTAGATGTCCTGTATGCCCATAGTGTTCTAAATAACTCTTCGAGCGAAATTCTTGGATTATCTGTGAGCATTTTTTGCTTGCTTCAGCTTAGCCGTTGGACTGTGCATAATACCGTGAAGAATGCAAAAATTTGATCCCAATGTCTTTCATGAGCTCTTCTACTTCTCCAGACATGAACGTCATTCCTCTATCTAAAACGAAGCTCTCTAGAATTCTGAATTGGCATATGATCTCCTCTTATAGGAACTACCTAATTGTAGTGGCAGAGGCCACTTTTAAAGGCATTTCTTCTACTCATTTGGTGAAGAAATCTGTAGCGACGATGATAAACTTGTGCTGCATGAAAGAATGAGGATGGATTAAACCAATTAGATCTAATGCCCATCCTCGCGTTGGCCATGGTTTAATGATTGGCTGCATATAAATATTTGGAATATGGTTGACTGGTCTATGAGTTTGACAAACCTCGCACCCTTTCACAAAAGTTATATAATCTTTTAACATCGAAGGCCAAAAGTATCCGTGTCTCCGCAGGGGCCATCTAATTTTTGGGTTAGAATAGTGAGCTCTGCAGACTCCAAGATGTACTTCTCGCAGCAATTGTTTGGCTTCGGTTACGAATACACAAACCAAGTCCACTCCCTCTTCTCTACGTCTGAATAACTCAGCTCCCTGGAGAATGTAGTTTGGAGCAAAGTACTTGATCCTCTTATCCACTGTTGAGCTAGGATCTTTCAAATATGCGATAATTGGTTGTCTCAAATTATTATTGATTATTCCCAAAGCTGTGACGTACCATTCATCCTTTTCCTTCTTCCTAGTCATGAAAGATGGGAGAGTACGAACTTTTACCTTCATTATCTATTCATGTACACAATCAACAAGCTCCATCACCGTAGTAACCTGAGCCAACTCGTTCGCTGCATAATTCTCTCCACATGGGATGTGAGCCAAGGACACATATGTGAATAATTCCAGCAATTCACTAGCTCTTCTCACGAATGGTTCTAGGATTAGACCGGTTTTGAACGTGGCTTGGAGCTGATTGATCAGAAGTAGTGAGTCTCCCCAAACTTGTATATCTGTAACACCAAGGTCCCATAAAAGCTCCAGTCCAATGATTAGGGCTTCATATTCAACTATGGTTCTAGGATTAGACCAGTTTTGAACGTGGCTTGGAGCTGATTGATCACAAGTAGCGAGTCTCCCCAAACTTGTATATCCATAACACCAAGGTCCCATAGAAGCTCCAGTCCAATGATTAGGGCTTCGTATTCAACTATGGTTCTAGGATTAGACCGGTTTTGAACGTGGCTCGGAGCTGATTGATCACAAGTAGCGAGTCTCCCCAAACTTGTATATCCAAAACACCAAGGTCCCATAGAAGCTCCAGTCCAATGATTAGGGCTTCGTATTCAACTACATTGTTGGAACAGCTGTACTCTAGTCGAAAGGAATAGGCAAATTTTTCTCGTTGATGATTTACTAATGTGATCCTTGCTCCTGCGAAAGCACTCGTGCTGGAACCGTCGAAGTAGAATTTCCAAGGGGCCAGTGATATGTGTGACAATTCTAACTCCTTTGGCTCTGGGATTTCCTCCATTGGGTGATGTGCGAGGAAACACTACCACATTTTTAAGTATTGCCGGCGACCTTAAGTCGCCGGTGATAGTCATTACCGGCGACATGTCGCCGGTAATACTGTCATCGGAAATTAGGCGTCGGTGATAGTATCACCGGCGACTTATTGTGGTAGTCGCCGGCAATGGTTTAGTCATCACCGGTAACTTGAGTCGCCGACAATGGTTTAGTCATCACCGGCGACAAAACAATCTCATCACCGACGAGTTTGTCGCCGGCAATGGTGCTCCGCGGTGGCCGAAAAGTGGGAGTTATTGCCGACGAGATTGGTCCAACTCGCCGGCAATACCCGGTGAAATTTTACAAAAAAAGCCGGTTCTGGATTGGGCCTAATTCCAGAACCTGCACTGAAAAACAGAAACCGTACAAATACAAGTTCAACAGTACATACATAATTTTCCAACGTACAGTACAAATAGCAACAATACGAAAATAAACTACAACTACACTAAGGGTCAAGGAAATCCATGTTGACGTAATCCTTTGAACTCCGGTGGCTACCCTGGTCTTGCTGTGGCGGTGACGGCTGCGGTGGTGGAACACTGTGGAACACAGGGATCGGGGGAGGTGTGGGGAGTGGTTGTCCGGTAGTCTGGCACGCGTACATCGTCTGCATCCATGTGAACATTTGTGTCTGCTGTTGCACCATAATTCGGTGTTGCTCGACCATCACCCGGTGCTCGGCATCTCTGACTGCCTGCTGCTCGGCCAATTGCCGCATCTCCTCCACCACCCTCCTTTGCTCCTCCAACTCCCTCTGCATCCTCTGGAGCTCCGCTGCTAGGTTAAAGTTCCCAGAAAAAGTTCTTGACCCGTTAGTGTATTCTGAAGTGTTCTTCAATACTCCTTCGCCCGCCGAGCCCATTCCCCTGCAGTAGTGGATATTCTTTCCAGTCCCACATGCTTTTGCCATGATCTGAGCCGTTATAGGGTGATCAAGCGGATCGATCTGAGAGGCATACTAGGTCACTTCTTCCTCCGAGCAGTCAAGATGGTTTTTTCGAGCTATATTTATAGTGACTTCTGTGATCGCATCCTCCACTCTCACCTAATTGAAAAGCGAATATGAATAACGTATTATTAAACAAAATAAATTAATAGAGAAAAATAGTTTTATTAACACATGCATATGTGAACTACAAAATAATGAGGATAAAGACTTACCGCTTCTTCAGGGCACTGCGGATAGAACTTTTGATGAACAAACACCAACGGGTTGACTTCTTGTTGTTGCTGCGCCCTACCCGACCAACCCAAATAGTTGAGTGAACCTGCATGATGGGACTTGGTGTTTTTCAATCTGTTCTCGTTGTTCGTCTTGGAAATCGCCTTGTTTGATAAACATATGTAAAAAAAATAGTAACTAACTATTTCAAAGTGATACCATACATTAGGGTTGTAAAATATATTCAGGATACATACCTTCGCTTTGGGGTGCTCGAAGTGGGCTACCAGCCACAACCACTCGTACTCCCTAAACCGGAATTCGCTAGGGGTAGAACCTCGGCCTAGCTCCTTGTGCTGTGTGTAATGTTTTGAAAGATCGTTCTTCCACTCTTTATACCTATATGAACACGAGAAACAAATGTTAGAGATATTATAACACTTGATAAAGTGAAAATCTAACTCGATATATACTCAAATAACTCGAATCACATCACCTGATATGTAGTTGACGCTCTGCCCACGTGTGAATAAGGCATTCATCCACGTCAAACCACAGCTGCAAGATGAATATATAAATGGTAAAATTATATATTTCTCCGGACTTAATTAATAAATGTAAAATTTACGTAATGAAAATACGATTTAACTCACACTTAGTGCATAATGCACTTGCAACTTCACGTAGCGAGGCACACATCCCCAATCTGGCCACAGCATTGGGACCTTGTCCCGCATGACGGCCCTGGCTATGCTGGCATACTTTCGCGTGGTGTCAAATGTCTCGATCACCTCACCATGCTCATTAGCCCTAATGATCGTTTTCCTTCCCCCGGTGGCTGCTTAAGATTCTTCCCGGTGCAGGGGCCTCTAGTCTTTCGTTTTCCATTGCCATTAATGATATTGCCTAATAATACAATGTCAACAAATTGATATTATTAATTAACACTATTTATAGTCTTAAGTAATAATTAAGTAATCAATCTTGTTAAATAAAATTTACCTGCATCGTCCGTTTGCTGGTTGTTGCACCTCGCACTCCAAAGATACACGGGGTCGAACGAGAAGAAGTTGTACGCTTCCTCCACGCTCAGGAACTCCGGCCGTCCTTCAATATAAATAGGCCTCCCCCTATCATCGAATTCAGGGATCACTGGAATCTCGTCGGGCACGAAGAGACCGGACGGCGGAGATAGACGAGGCATGGATGATGAGTCGCCAGCACCATCTGCCTCAGATGATTCCCGTGAAAGGGGAGTAGGCACCGGGCCAATGTGGGGCATTCGGATGGAGGGCGTTTCTGATGCCCCCGTTGAGTGTCGCTCGCCTGACTGTCTGCTGACTGAGGGTCGAGCCTGGACTGAGGGTTGCACGGATCTGGATCGTGCAGCTTCCTCCTCTTCTCGCGCACGTAGCAAAATTTGTGTGCGAGCATTCATAATTGGGCCGCTGCGCGTGTTGCTGACTGCGGTTGAGGAAGCTTGACTACTGCTCCCTCCACTTGATCTAGTCCCTCTCCGTTTGATGCCTCCAAGCCAATTTGCCGCAAAACCTCCTGTACATCCAACAATTTCATGCATACATACATAATTAAAATGCATATATACATAATTATCACAAATATCAACATCACCCAAATCGTAATTAACCAACTACATATATAATTAAAATGCATATATACATAATTATCACAAATATCAATATTACCCAAATCGTAATTAACCAAATTAATTAACCAACTACATATATATATATATAATTAAAATTCATATATAAATAATTATCAAAAACCAAATAGAGAGAGAGAGAGAGAGAGAGAGAGAGAGAGAGGACCTGTCATTCTTCGGGTTGAGAGAGAGGGCGACGGCGGTGCTCGGATTCCGGCGGCTGGAGGTAGGGGAGGAGGTAGAGGAGGAGGGGAGGAGGAAAGGAGATTTGGGGTTTTTGGGGTTCTTTTGTGTGGAGAGGGGAGAGGGGAGGAGGGGAGGGGAGAGGGGAGAGGGGAGGAGAGATTTGAGGAGAGGAAGAGAGGTTTTTGGGCGGCGAGGTGAGGAAGAGATCGATTTTTAGGGTTTTTGGGAGCTCGGTGAAGAAATGAGGGGCTACCCGATGTGGCTGGGGATTTAAGGGACTATTACCGGCAAGTTGCTTACAACTCGTCGGTAATACTATTACCAACGAGATGATAAGCAACTCGTTGGTAATAGTATTACCGACGAGTTAGTGTAACTCGTTGGTAATAATATCACCGACGAGTTGCTCGTCGGTGATAGTGATTCCTATTTTCCGGCAAGTTTATACCATACATCTAATGGTCTTTTTAATTAAGTGTTCGATCATGGTCTTTTTTAATTAAGTGTTCATTAAGTATTAATTCATAAACACCGATCGATATGACGTTGGCCAAATTTTTATAATTTATGACTATAAATACGTACATGCACGTTTATATAACAAACATACATGCACGTTTATATATATTAAAATACGTACATCATTAACGTACTAAGGATGATAATCATAATCATCTTCATCACTTGAGTCTGACTCGGTTTCATAGGTAACCTCTGGCAATATGTGCCGCTCCTCGTCATCTGAATCAGCGTCTACTTCATTTGGATTAACATCGAGAAGTTCTGCTCCAGTAATTCAAACCACACTCCCAGATCTCACATTATTAAGGCGAATCGTAGATGATTCCGGAATGTCAAAATCGTTTGGCTCTTGGTATGCAGTAACTTCTTCATCATCTGCGGTCTCACCAAGTGTGGCAGCACTGTATATGTTTCTATGAGCAACATGGTTAACCACCTTCCACGGGACTTTGTTCAGAAGATCGTCAAGGTAAAACACTTGTTTTACTGATGTGGCAAGAACGAAAGGGTCTTCTTTATACCAGCTTGTAGCAGTATTCACCGAAAATATTCTGTACTGGTCGGTCCTTGTGTTCTCCGGGCTAGTATCAAACCACCTACACTTGAACAAGTGCACTTTCATGTGGTTCCCATAAATTAGTTCAACAACCGAATGAAGGACACCGTAATAGTCAACGCCATCCTGCCCACTATGGACCATCACCCCACAATTCTGTGTTTTCAATCGGTCGTCTCTATTTTCACATATAAATTTCACGCCATTGACCTGACACATCGGTAAACTTTTGAAGCTATCGGTTTCATCGCTAAGACCCTCAATACGTTTGACCACTCTGGGCAACCATCATTTGCTACATGGTTCATCTAAAAAAGATAAGAAACCACGTACACCATAAATTATGAACATAGCAAAAGAAAACCACGTACACACATGCTATATAAGGATAAAAAAATATATATATACACATATACCCTTACCCATTGACCAAAGTAGTTTGCAAACGTCTCGTTGTGGTAATCAACATTTCCGGCAATAGCAGGGCAGTGAAGATATGCTTCAGCGATACACCCTTCAGGTGCAAATTTATTCTTCACACAGTCCTTATAGGCTCCCAATTGTCTACAAGTTAACAAGTGCATGTTACGATACTTAAAAAATAAGAATTTACATATAAAAACAGAGGCAAACCAAATGTATGAATCATTTGTACCTTTCCATGGGATACATCCAAGTGTAGTGTACCAGACCGGTAAGGAACAATTGTTCGGGAAGATGGATCATCAGGTGAGGCATGATGTCGAAAAAATTTGGGGGAAATATCCTCTCAAGCTTGCACATCATAAAAATGATGTCATCTTGTATCTCCCTGAGATCTGATTTTTTAACTTCCCTGGTGCATAACTTCTGAAAGAATCTTGACAAGGCCACCAACGGCTCCACCACCTCTTTGGGCAGGTACCCTCGAATGAAAATAGGGAAAAGGCATTGAAGCAGTACATGGCAGTCATGACTCTTTAATCCGTACATCTTATTGTCTCGGAAGTTAACACACCTGCTTATATTTCTTGCATAGCCATAAGGATACCTGCACATATAGCCATAAGCAACAATTATATTTCTTGCATATAACCATATATAAGTAAAAATTATATTAATTTCCTGCATAGCCATAAGAATATATACCTGACATTACTCAGCCACCCAAAAATTTCATGCTTATGATTCGGCTTGACGGTGTAAGGAGCTTGCGACATTTTTTTCTTACCATCTCTTAACCACAAATATTTCCGCAGTCCCATAGCTTTCAGATCAATGCGTGCCTTAGGGATGTCTTTTGTTTTCCCCTCCAAATTAAGAACTGTGCCCACCACACTTTCACACACATTCTTCTCTATATGCATGACATCTAGGTAGTGTCTGATAGGCAACCTGGGCCAGTAGGGGAGTTCCCAGAATATGCTCTTGTGTGTCCAAAACTTATACCTTTCGGGCTTGTCTGGAATTGACGCCACTATCTCAGGATGATTGCTCAGCTGGCCAAAATCATATTCATTCAACACTTCCAAAATTTCATCCCCTGTCCATCGCCTGGGTGCCACACCTGTTTCCAAAATCCCATCAAAAGCGTCTTGATCCTGCCTAAATGGGTGATCATATGGAAGCCAACAACAGTGACGCATCTGAACAATTTTACTGCAATGAGGACTGCAACAATCAACAGTCATGCACTCTGAACAAGCTCTGTAACCCCTGGTAACGTTGCCGGACAACATACCGCGGGCAGGAAAATCACTGATGGTGCGAACAAGCATGGCATGCATCTGGAACATCTCATTTTTGAACCTATCGTAAGTGGGGTGGCCACACTCACTCAGGTACTTAAGCTCCTCAATCAAATGCCTCAAATACACATCGAGACACTTTCCTGGATAACCCGGGCCCGGAATTAACAGAGTCAGCATATTGTATTCCTTCTTCATGCACATCCATGGTGGAAGGTTGTACGGTACCAAAATAACTGGTCATATACTGTATTGAAGACTCATGTTGCCAAAAGGGTTGAATCCGTCAGATGAGAGCGCTAGCCAAACATTTCGGACCTCTGCTGCAAAATGATCAAACTCCCTGACCATGTGCTTCCAAGCCTCTCCGTTGGCAGGGTGTATAAGGGTGTCATCGTCAGGCAAATTCCTCTCAGCCCACCATCTCATAGCTTCAGCCGTGAAAGCACACATGAACAATCGCTCCAGCCTATCAATAAGCGGGAAATATCGAAGTATCTTCACAGCTTTCTTGTTCCCTGCATGAGTCAACTTATACCTTTCTGTAAAACATACCGGGCAAGCTTCAAGGTCTTCAAGATCTTTTCCCCAGAAGAGAATACAATCATATCTGCATGCATGAATTTTGATGTAGGAAAGCCCAAGATCTTTTAGGATATGTCGCACCTTATGATGAGTGGTAGGAAGACGATGACCGGGTGGTAGTAGCGAAGCAGTCCACTTCAGCCAAGAATCAACAGCTTTGATAGACATTTTGTTCTCCATTTTGAGCTGCATCACTCCCATGACACTTTCAAGAACAGTTTTACTACAACTATCGTACAACGGAGTCTGTTGCAATGCAATTAGGTTGTTGTACTTGTCTATACCGCTTGTGTTGACACGTGCTCCAGGTAATGGCTCAACTGGCTCAATATCGGGGAAACCCTACACGACGGGAGAGACATTTGGTGCTTGATCAGGAAATACACCGCTCTCATGAGGAAACATATCATTGATGAACATCGATGTTGGATCATAGGATGGACTGACCCTCTCAGCAAAATGTCCATGATCATAGGATGGACTGGCCCTCTCATCAAATTGTCCATGATCATGCGGACCAGCTAACGATGTTTCACCGTGATAAATCCAATAAGTGTACTTATCCCAAAACCCGTATTTACTCAGGTGCTTCTGGACTTTATCAATGGGAAAACAAAATCGATCGCTGCGACATTTACATTCTTTACACGGGCAATAATGAAGTGTAGTGTCTCCACAATTAGCCTTCACAAAATCCACAAAACTCCTAATACCATGGTGATATCTCACATCCCATCTTTCGAGGCTCATCCAACTTTTGTACATCTTGAAAATTCTAACATTACATACTATAAATATATATATATATACACATTCACTACTAATTAATTAATAAATCATCATTAATTACATTCGAATTCATCCGATTAATTAATAAAAGTTGACTCATGCATGCATATAAATTAAAAAATACATATATATACCAACAATTCACAATTACAAATTAACATGCCTGTATATATATATAGACATATTAAAAATTAATATTCACAAAATAATTTTATATACATACATATATATATATACACAAATTAACATATTTTTATCGAAATAATCTCAAATCAACTCAAAATCAACAGTCAATCACTCGAAATCAACAATATATCCACTCTAGCTATTTGCATATCAAACCAATAATCAATATATATCTCAACTCTAAATCAACACATGCATGCATATATATATATCGATCTAATTAAATCAACACACATATATATACATACGTATATACGTACGTATCTATATATAGTTACGTATATAGCTTCCCGAGCGGGTTTTCGACACCTTTTGACAATACCCAAGGATTTCAGAGCGTTTTCTTTCTTTCGATTTCACCGGATTTTTCTATATCCAAATGAATTAGCTGCTGTGATCTGGATCTGATATAAGAGGTATTGCCGACGATTTATTAAATCGTCGGCAATGGAGTTATTGCCGGCGAAATTCCGGCCAAAAATCGCCGGAAATTGTGGAAACTTGTGGGCAATAATTTTGAACCATTTCCGGCGATTTTGGGAACTTATTGCCGGCGACGGTCCATATCGCCGGCAATGCTCATTATTGCCGGCGACAGAGCAAGTCTCCGGCCTTTTTTTTCCGTTGTCGCCGGCAATGATGCATAATGTGGTAGTGTATATACACAAACATATTTTCATCGAAATAATCTCAAATCAACTCAAAATCAACAGTCAATCACTCGAAATCAACAATATATCCACTCTATTTGCATATCAAACCATTAATCGATATCTCAACTCTAAATCAACACATGCATATATATAGCTAAATCAACACACATATACATCGATCCAGATATATATACATACGTACGTACCTAGCTAGTTATATAGCTTCCCGAGCGAGTTTTGGACGCCTTTTGACAATACCCAAGGATTTCAGAGCGTTTTCCTTCTTTCTCACCGAAGTTTTGTAAATTGAATGAGCTGCTGCGGAGTAGATCTGATATAAGAGTTATTGCCGGCGATATTCCGGCCAAATATCGTCGGAAATAAAGTGAAATTATTGCCGGCGATATTCTCCGTCGCCGGCAATAATTTCCCACCATTGCCGGCGATTTTGGGAAATTATTGTCGGTGATGGTCCATCTCGCCGGCAATGCTTATTATTGTCGGTGATATTCCATATTGCCGGCCTTTCTTTGGCCTAATCGCCGGCAATATTACTGAAAAATGTGGTAGTGAAATCGGCCACTGCTTGACCCTTTACTGCCTTTTGCGGGACATATTGTAGTGAAAATTCGGACAGTACGAGAATCCACTTCCCTATCGGTCCTCGAAGTATAGGTCAGACTAACATGTACCAGACTAAGTCTGTTTGTGCTATGACGCAGGTCGTGAAGGAAAGCCTATAATGCCTCAACTTGCAACTTGAGAAGTAAAGAGCAAGGCATAATTTTTCCATTGGTGTGTATCTTCTTTTGCAGTATGTGAGAGTCTTGCTCAAGTAGAATATTGCTCTTTCCGCCTTCACTTCATCATCTTGTGCCAGTAAGCTTCATATAG
Organism: Geum urbanum; assembly: GCA_946800695.1. Lineage (NCBI taxonomy): Eukaryota > Viridiplantae > Streptophyta > Magnoliopsida > Rosales > Rosaceae > Geum > Geum urbanum. Next base: position 41,710,005 of record OX327001.1, on the reverse strand, counting down.
ATTACTCCGTTGCTGAAATATAGAGTTAAGTGACACTCCTTTTTGTGGTGACACCAAGATAGGTGGATTAACTAGGTATTGTTTGATTTTGTCAAATTCTTCTTAGTGAACCGGCTCTCACACAAACTCTTTCTCTTCTTGCAACTTGAGTAGAGGAGCAAAATGTTTGGTTTTTCCCGCAGCATTTATGATGAATCTTCTCAAGAAGTTGATCTTCCTGAGTAACTGCTGAAGCTCTTGTTTGTTCTATGGAGGAGGAGCATTTATAATTGCCTCTTTCTTTTCATCCAGTACATCTATCCCTTGTTGATGCACTAAGAAACCTAGGAAGTCCCCTGCTTGAACTCACCCCAAAAACGCACTTGGTAGGATTCATTCTAAGCTTATGTTTTCTCATTCGCATGAACACCTATCTTAGATCTTTTACATGGCTTGACCTCTTCTTTGATTTTACCATAATATCATCAATGTAGACTCCCATTGTGTCTCCTGCTAGGTCGTGGAAGATATAGTGCATGGCTCGCTGATATGTTGCTCCTGCATTCTTCAATCCAAATGACATATTTAGATACTCAAATACACCTAACACCCCCGGTCATCTAAATGCAGCTTTGTGCCTGTCCTCCTCAGCGACTGGGATTTGATGATATCCCGTCTTGCCATCCATGAACGACAGCATCCCATGTCTTGCCACGGCATCAATGAGCAAGTCAGCTATTGGCAAAGGGTAAGCATCTTTTGGAATAGCTTGATTCAAGTCTCTGTAGTCCACACAGACTCTAATCTTCATGTTCTTTTTTCATACTGAGACGATGTTGGATATCCATTCCGTGTATTTAGCCATTTGGATGACTCTAGACTGTAACATTTTCTTGATTTCTTCCTTGACTACTGTTGCTATCTCTGGATTCATCCTTCGTATCTGCTGCTGTACTGGCTTTTTCCCCTCTGCGATTGGAAGTGTATGGGTGACCAGTTATGGTGAAAGTTTTGGCATATCCTCAAACTTCTTTGTGAAATAATCCTTATATTCGAACAACAAGTCGATGAGCCTCTTTCTTTCTTTAGGCTCTAAAAATATACTAGTATCCACTTCCATTGGCTCATCTAATGTTCCTAAATTGATTTTTTCAATTAGATGATATCCTCCTCAATCGCTTCTTGTTGCACGTCTTCATTGATACATTCTACCGTCCCGATGGTTAGCAGTCAATCGTAGGCTTGTGACTCTATCAAATAGGTTTGCAATCTCGCATATAGAGAAGCATAAGCCTCTGCCTCCTCATCCTTGGACGATCCTATCATTGATGGCTTGTGGTGGTTAGCTCGAGGAAGTAAGGTTGTGCTTTGTCCTCTCTTGCTTGCACTATTCCCCATTGAGGTAATTCTGAGGTCATTACTCCAACAGGTCGGCCCTTTTTGTCGATGCCACACACTTCCAATGGTCGGAGGTTTCCATTGTAGTAATTGGCGTCCAATGCATTTGTAGAGACTGAGTAAGGTCGTGGGTCTGCGCTGACAATGTGCGATTCTGATGTCTCCAGGTCCTAGATAAGGAGCTGTTGATGAAGCGATTATAGTACACAGTAGCTCCTGTGAATGTAATCCCCGCCTAGCATTACACTGAAGGTTGAGTTGCTCTAAATGACAAAGAAAGTATGAACCCTTGCCGCTGGTGCAACCTTTACTTCTATGAATAACAAACCTAGCGTCTGCGAGCCTGCCCCTGCGAAGTTCTTGATCATCATGGATGTCGCTTGAATGGCTGATCTTGGAATACATAATAATGTCATTCCTCGAGTAGTCAAGACATTCACTGCTGCTCCAGTATGTACCATGACCTTCCTAAGATGGATGCCCCCATGCTCGCAGTAATGTATAATGGCTTCATGTGCGACACCATTGTGGGTGTTGGTTTGGAGAACAACATGTAGGACTTTTGCATAATATGATCCACAATTGGTCCCCGTTCCTCTGGTTCTTCTAGCTCTACCAGAGGTACTCCTTTAACTTTTTTACTTACGATAGCCACCTGCTTTGCCTTGACTGGTTTGGATAATTTGGCTAGTAATATGTACACCATGCCTACGTGCATGTCTTCAGTGTAGACCTCCTCTATGTCTTCAATATCTTCCTCACAGTTGACTAACTGCTTATCCTCGCAGTAACCTGCTTAAGTCTCAATTAATAGTGTCTCTTGTTGACGGTCCTCAATGGGAGGGTTCCGTTGCTTTCTTATGTAAACCTCTGATTTAGGTCCTCTCTGAAAGTCGACCTTTGCTGTGAGTTCTGACACCTAGCTGTTACTTCCTTGATACTGAAGCTGGAAGGAGGGCCAGCGAGTTTCTTTTGTTCTTCGATTACACACGGCTTTGGTCTCCATCACAGCACTGGTGTGACGACCCAGAACAGAATCAGCAGTGGAATCTGCTTGATCTACGAGCTTACGTGTAGTCGCAGAGTTACGACAGTTGTTTGAATCGCCGGACTTGATAACGACTTAATCATTGGCCGAGAATTGGAGCTGAGTCTCTTCTCGAGAGTCGTTGTACGTGTGATTTCGAGTTCGTGGGCGGTTTGGATCGTTATTTGGACGACCGAGGAATATACTATGAATATTTGAAGTTTTGATATAATCGATTTTATGTGTCGGATTTGTTAGCGACTTAATTACCGAACGAGAATTTGGTTTCGGATTCTTCACGGAAGTTGTTGAGAATTTAATTTTGAGCTCGTGGGAACTTCCGGAGCATTATTTTGAGTTACGAAGATTTAGTTGTGAATATTTCCGACTGTGGATTATTTAGTCGATTAAAGAATGTGTTTGGGTTGAACAGTTGACTTTTTATCCGAATGGTCGATGTGTTTGACTTCGGGTGATAAATGAAGAACATGTTGAGTCTAGTTTGTTGCCGCGAGAATTATCGGAATCGGAATTACGACGCGAGAGATACGGGTGTTTAAAGTTTGTCGTAAAAGGTATTTTGGAAGTTTCCGAATTGGGAAAGTATTTAATGAGTATATATATTGGGGTTTACCTGATTTGGAAAGTCAAATGAGCATTGAATTTTGTTGACTGGCATTGACTAGTCAATGCGAGCTGTGGGAGAAGGTCACGACGATGACCGACGGCCACGGCGGCGGCGAGCCCGTCCGGCCACCCCAAGGCTCGGCCTTGGTCTCCATCGATGCGTCTTGGTTCCCTCATCAAGTTTCCGGCCTCCTTTCACGGCGTGGGATGCCGGAGGAGGAGTTATTTCCGGCCAAAAATGAAGAAATTTTGAGTGAATTGGGGTTCAATGTTTTTGGCCGATTCGAGCTACAACAAGGACTGGGTTTTGTAGCCCTCATCACCATGAAGCTACCATGTAAGTATGGAGTTCTAATTTTGCTTGTGCTTGGAGAATTTTGGAATTGAAATTTGTGTGAACATTCGGTTTTGCTTGAAATTGACATGGTTAGAGTGAGAATTGGCCTTTGATGCAGTTAAGAAAGTTGCTCAGTGGATGATTTTGAGTGGAATAGAGGTTGCTCCGCTGAGGAATGTTTAAGTTGGTGGGGGCGCCGCCGGCGGCGGCGGTCAACGGTCAACTTTGACTTTTTGGGGTTTTCGACAAGTTGCATGTCATTTCACTCGAAATCGCGCCCCAATCGCATTGGGGAGGTTCGTTTTTCGAATTGAGCGACCGAAAGTACAGCGAGGTATTGAGGTGTAACTATCAGATTTTCGACGATTCGTCGACATTGAATTACGTGTTTCCGAGAACGGTGGTTTCTCGTGATTTGATTTGAATTGTCGAGTTATTATTTTGAGAAATGAACTTTGTGAATATTCTGGTGTTCGTGATCGTTTATTTGGCGATGGACTTTCCGCCGGATCACGGGTTAACGCGAACTGCGTTACGCTAGTCTGTGAGTGGACAATTTCTTTTCACGGATTGATTGCGAGTCTTTTATATACGTTTTATGAACTTGAGCATGCAGTATGATCATGGTTTTACGAGCATGAGATTTCATACGAGATTATGTTTATCATGAGCATGTGTTATACGATTATGCCTATACCAGTATATAGTACGTATATGCATATATATATATATTGTTTCATGCATTTGCATCAAACTGTTTATGATTTGATTTACACAGAGTACAGTCTCAGTTACGTTGTTGTATCGATACACTTGCCTCTCGGCTGATCCCCGATGGTAGGCCCACCAGGAGGGGCAGTACCCCTACCTGACCGGCGAGGGGCAGTACCCCGGAACCGAGGCCTTTCTGGATATGAATCACGTGGAAGTCAGGGACTCCGTGATTCTGACCGTACTAGCACGGATGTGTCCATGAGTGACCCCGTGAGATTTTCCTTGCATGCTCTGTTTACGAGTTGGAGTCAGCGTCTCCTCGTATACTATTTGATTTGTTTTATTTATATTTCGACTCGCATATGTTTTTATAACATATATTACTCGATGAAAGACATTTATTTTTGTCCACTCACTCTAACAGTTTTCATGTCTTTCCCCTGGGCTTTTCGGTTTCCGTTCCCAGTTTGCAGTTCGGACACTGGTGTCGCACGTCATGGTCGGAGGCATAGTGCTCGAGCTACCTTGTTTCTTCCAGTAGGTTTATTGTTCTACCTACTGTGGTATACTTATATGATTATACATTAGAGGTCGCTCTGAGTATTCGGTTGTATATTTTATACGATTTTATTCCGGATTTCAGTAAAGTACAGATATATTTATTATTTTACATTACTGTTGATATATTGAGAAATCCAGATGGGATTGGTGCCCACGGTTTGATTTTTGTGGCATAGGATGAAGTGTATTTTCCGCATGCAGGTAATGGTAATTCCACGTTAGTAACGAAACTCGGCCCGATTTGGGTTCCACGAAATCCTAACCAATTTCCATAAATCTAAACACCAACCAACTCGAAATTACAAGGGGAAGCTAGCTATACCTGTCACGTGGCCGGAGGTGGCCGGAAAGTAGGTCGTCGGACGGCAAAGCTCAAAGAGGAAACTTTCCTCTTCGGTCAACTTTCCAAAAATAGTAAGTCAACGGTGGTCAAACCTCAAACAGTGATTTTACGACTATTCTCGACTATTCCGATATTTATACTCGCGCCTCGGGTCGATCGACGATCCGAAATGAATATACGAAATGATTCGGATAAACACGAAACAATCGGATAAACTCGTCGGAACCTGAAACTTCAAATAATCATAAAATATTGCTCGGTTATCGGAAAAATCTTCCAGAACCGCCCACGAGCTCGAAATCACGTACTCTACAATTTCCGTGAAGACACTCATCTCAAATTCTCGACCGAAAACATAGTCGCGAATAAAATCGGCAACCACATATACGACGTAAAACTGCGACTAAGCAGAATCTCGAGAATCGTGACGAATACGCAACAGATTCTGGTTCGGGTCGTCACAAATCTGCCCCCCTTAAAGAAATTTCGACCTCGAAATTTACGTACCTGTCAAGTGAACAGATGAGGATACTGCTCCCGCATACGCTGCTCGGTCTCCCAGGTGGCCTCCTCAACTGAGTGGTTCTGCCACAAGACCTTCACCAGCGGAATCACACGGTGCCTCAACTCCTGCTCACGACGATCGAGAATCTGTACTGGCTCCTCTACGTACGATAAATCCTCTCTGATTGGCAATTGCTGTGGGGCTAACACATGTGAAGGATCTGAGATGTACTTCCGCAACATCGAAACATGGAAGACATCATGAACACGAGCCATCTCAGCTGGTAACTCAAGTCTGTATGCAACAGCTCTAAGCCTTTCCGTAATCTCATACGGACTAATGTACCGCGGTCGAAGCTTGCCACGCTTCCCGAAACGCACAACTGCCCTCCACGGAGATAGTTTCAGGAAGACCCAATCACCAACCTTGAACTCTAAACTCTTCCTCCTCACATCTGCGTAACTCTTCTGCCGATCCTGGGCGATCTTTAACCGATCCCGGATAACCTGTATGTCCTCCATCGTGGTTTTCACCAAATCAGGACCAATGAGCCAACGCTCGCCTACCTCACTCCAACATAATGGAGTGCGACACTGCTTCCCGTACAGAGCCTCGTACGGTGCCATCTCAATACTGGCCTGATAGCTGTTGTTGTAGGCGAACTCAATCAAGTGTAACTGCTGATCCCAGTTCCCACGGAACTGCAACACACATGACCTCAGCATATCCTCAAGAGTCTGAATGGTCCGCTCGGACTGCCCGTCAGTCTGAGAATGAAAAGCTGTACTAAATCGCAACCTCGTGCCCAACGCTCGCTGTAAAGCCTGCCAAAACTTAGAAGTGAACTGACTATCTCGGTCAGAAACAATCGACACAGGCACACCATGCAAGCGAACAATCTCGGATAAGTACAACTTGGCCAATCTACCCACTGAAATCTTCCCTGGAAGTGCAAGAAAGTGTGCGGATTTCGTCAGTCGGTCAACAATAACCCAAATGCCAGTGTTGCTCGCCGAAGTACGCGGCAACTGATAGACGAAATCCATCGTAATATGCTCCCACTTCCACACTGGAATCTCAAGTGGCTGTAGTTTCCCTGCAGGTTTCCGCCTCTCTGCCTTCACCTGCTGACAGATCAAACATCGACTCATGTACGCGGCAATCTCCCGCTTCATGTTGTGCCACCAATAGTACGCTCGAAGTGTACGAAACATCTTCGTACCTCCGGGATGCATTGCACACGCTGAACTGTGGGCCTCATCCAGAATCTCCTTCTTCAAGTCCTCGTTTCTGGGTACACATAGCCTGCCTCTGAACGACAATGTACCGTCGTCGCTCAATCGGAACTCTGTAGGCACACCATTCCGTATCATGGTCTTCTTGCTCAATAGGTAAGAATCCGAATCCTGGGCCTCTCGTACCTGATCAACCAGTACGGGTCGAACCTGAAAACTGGCCAACAAAGCTCCATCATCATCATACCCAAATACAGCACCTGTAGCCCGAAGCTCGGCTAACATCGATACTCTAGCCACACACATGTGACACAACGAGGCTCTAGATTTCCGGCTAAGTGCATCCGCTACAACATTGGCCTTCCCCGGATGGTACTCGAACGTGCAATCGTAATCGTTGATCAACTCCATCCATCGGCGCTGCCTCATGTTCAAATCCGGCTGCGTCCGCAAATAGGTGAGACTCTTGTGATCAGTGTAAATCTTACACTGAGCACCATACAAGTAATGTCTCCAACTCTTCAACGCTAACATGATAGCGGCTAACTCCAAATCATGCGTCGGATAGTTGACCTCATGCGGTTTCAGCTACCTGGAACCATATGCCACAACTTTACCATGCTGCATCAATACACAGCCAAGCCCCAACTTCGACGCATCGCTGTACACAACAAACTCACCACTGTCGTCTGGCAATGTCAGAACCGGTGCGGTAGTCAATCTCTCCTTCAGGAGCAAATAACTCTCCTCGCACGCATCAGACCACTCAAACTTGACGCCCTTCTTCGTCAATCTGGTCAGTGGTGTAGCAATCCGGGAGAAATCCTGTACAAACCGTCGGTAATAACCTGCTAACCCCAAGAAACTCCGAATCTCTGGTACAGTAGTGGGTCTACTCAAGTTCAGCACAGCCTCGATCTTGTCAGGATCAACACTAACTCCCTCGACCGAAATCACGTGGCCCAGAAACTTCACACTATCCAACCAGAACTCGCACTTGCTAAACTTCGCGAACAACTGTTGGTCCCGCAAAGTCCGCAACACTACACGCAGATGCTTTTTGTGCTGGCTCACACTCTTGGAATAGATCAGGATATCGTCAATGAATACAATCACGAACTTGTCCAGGAACCGCCGAAACACCCGATTCATCAAGTCCATGAAAGTTGCGGGGGTGTTGGTCAACCCAAACGGCATAACCAAAAACTCATAGTGCCCATACCGCGTCCTGAATGCTGTCCTGGCTACATCAGAGTCACGGATCCTCAACTAGTGATATCCGGATTGAAGGTCAATCTTCGAAAAGGCTGCTGCTCCCTTCAGCTGATCGAACAAGTCATCAATCCACGGCAACGGATACTTGTTCCTCACTGTAATCTGATTCAGCTTCCGATAGTCAATGCACAAACGCATGGACCCGCCCTTCTTCCGCACAAACAACACCGGAGCACCCCACGGAGAAACACTCAGTCGAATGAAACCCTTCTCTAGCAACTCCTGGAGCTGAATCTGCAACTCCTTCAACTCCGCAGGCGCCATACGATACGGTGTCTGGGAAATCGGTCTTGTACCCGGCAATAACTCAATGGTAAAATCAATCTCCCGTACAGGGGGTATACCAGGTAACTCCGCTGGAAACACATCCGGAAACTCAGACACAACCTCAATACTACCAAGATCCGGAACTGCAGCTGTAGTGTCCACAACATGGGCTAAGTAAGCAACACAACCCTTCTTCATCAACCGATCCGCCCTCATCGCGGAAATCAAACACGGTAGTGAAGTGTTCTTCTCGCCACAAAATAGTATCTCGGGTAACCCTGGTCGTCGAAACGCGACCTCCTTCCTGTGGCAGTCAAACATGGCCCAGTGCGACTCCAAAAAGTCCATACCCAAGATCAGATCAATCCACAATATCAAGCAATAACAGATCTGCGGCTAAACCATGGCCATCAATAAACACCTCACAATCTCGGTAAACCCAACCAATACTCACAACCTCACCTGATGGATACAACACTATCCACAACCCCGGAAGTGGAGATGCAGATACCGTGGCTAATGACGACAGTCTAAATGATATGAATGAATGTGTAGCTCCCGGATCTAACAATGCAAGTACAGGAATACCAAAAACATGTAACGTACCAATAACGACCTCCGATGATGCTCTGCCCTCACGTAGAGTCATAGCATGAACCCTCGCCTGTCCGGCTGGTCGTCCTCGCTGGGGCTGTCCCTGCTGTCTGCCCTGGCCTGCAAACTGTGCTGGTCGAGCTCTCGTAGTGGCACCTCGCTCAACTCCGAAACTCTGAGCTGCCTGATCACCAGCACCAACCAACTGAGGACACGCCCTCGCATAGTAACCCACCTGGCCACAATGGAAATAGTTGAGGGTGCATCGCCGACACGAACCAAAATGATATCTATTGCACAAGTTGCACAACGGATACTCCCTCGGTGTAGCAAAAGTGCCAAAAGGTCGTCGAGGATGACTGGAACCGCTAGAATCCCCACTAGCCTGTGGTCGTTGCGGTCGATCTCTCTTCCATATCGATCTCTGTCTCGGTACACTAACTGGTGGGCGATAAGATCTGCCGCCTGAAGATGAAGCTGAACCGGAAGTATCAGAACTCAGCCTCTTCGAAGGCCCCTGACTCGGTCCACCCTCCTCCAACTGTCTCGGCTGGTACCTCTGCCGCTGTCTCTCCTGCTCAATGTCCTCGCCTCGGAGTGCAGCACTAATAAACTCATCAAAGTTGTTCCGGGGCATCGTAGTCAGTGTCGCCTTGATGTTCAGATTCAATCCCAACTCAAACCTACGACACTTGGCTTCCTCTGTAGCCACCATATCCCGCGCAAAACGAGACAAACGGGTAAACCGATCCTGATACTCAAGTACAGACAAACTGCCCTGCCTCAAGTTCGTAAACTCCTCGTACTTGCGCTGCTGGGTAGCCTGATTAAAATACCTCTGCATAAACAGATCACGGAATAATGTCCACGGAGTGTCGGGGCTGGAACTCTGTCGGTGCTAACCCACCAAAAGTATGCATCACCATCAAGTAAACCAATTGCGGCTACTGTCATCTGCTCAGGAGTAAACTGCAGACGCTCACAAACACGTTCAATCTGAACCAACCATGCCTCACATATCTCTGGATCAACTGAACCCGAAAACACAGTAGCACCCGCAGTGCGAGCCTTGACCACAGGGTCAAAACGCTCTTCTAAACGCAGCACTCGAATCAGCAACTCGCGCGTTCGGCGATCCTCATTAGGATCATCATCCCGGTCAACACGGGGACCACGTCGAGGAGGCATCCTACTGATACAAGACAAGCATTAGGTACAACTAGAAAGAACGTAATCATGAAACCGCAGATATTTGAGGACACAAAACACCCGAAGTATTGATGAGTACCGCTGGCCAGTCGGGTCATCACTCCAGTCATGCTGTATCAACTCAAATACCCTAAGCGTCACAACTACAAGAGTCTACAGAATCTGACAACCTAATGCTCTGATACCAAGCTGAAAGGACCCAACCCCGATTCAGTTACCTAAATTGGAATCGAACCCCTTATGAAAATACGAACCAACAAAAACTTTTCGAAATTTCGGCAGAGTTTCGTTACTAACGTAGAATTGCATAAACCTGCACCCTGAAAATAACACTTCGTCCTATGCCACAAAAGCCAAACCGTGGGCACCAATCCCATCCGGATTTCTCAACATCAATATATAAATCATAAACAGTAAACAGTATTGTAGTATATATATATATCCGAGAAAATCCGTGTAAACAAGTATCAGAATGTATCAGAGCGACCACTAGAGTAAAATATATACAATATACACATCAGTAGGTGAAACAAGAACCTACTGGAAAGCACAGGTAACTCTAATCACTAGCCCCTAAACCGCGACGTGAAAACACCAAAACCTGAACTGCAACTGGGCACGGAAACCGAAAAGCCCAGGGGAAAGACATAAAACACGTTAGAGTGAGTGGACGAAAATAAATGTCTTTCACCAATTAATATATACATATAAAATCATATGCGAGTCAAATGCATGAAAATCAAATGGTACGTGAGGAGACGCTGACTACCACTCACGTACAGAGTATGCAACGTAAAATGTATCGCGGAATCTCTCATGGACTACCACGTGATAGCACAGTCTGAATCACGGGATCCCAGACCCACACGTGATTCTAGCCAGAAAGGCCTCGGGTCAGGATATCTGTCCCCCCCCGGAGCATACTCGGGGATCAGCCGAGAAGCCAATGTGTATCGATACCACAACATATACTGAGACTGTACTCTGTGTAAACCAAATCATAAATCCTTTCTATGCACATGCTTAAAACATAATATATATAAACATGTATACTCGTATACGTATATTCATATATGCATAATCGTAAAACACATGCTCGTAAAATCATAATCAATCTGCATGCTCAAGTTCGTAAATCATAAATAAAAGACTCGCAATCAATCCGTGAAAATAAATTGTCCACTCACAGACTCACGTAACGCGCACTCGCGCTAAACTCGTGGTCCGGCGGAAGATCCCTCGCCTGAAGCACGATCACGATCCAGATCTCGATCTCGATCTCCTGAATATTCACAAAACATAACTGATCAATATCATAGTCCACAACCCTGAACTGAATCACGGAAACCAACCGTTCCCGGAAATATGCAATGCAGTACAAAACGATAAACGAAATTCTTGAAATTCCCACTCGAAACCTCGACTAAAAATCGGCTAACCAAATCAACCCGAAAACCTCTGGACGATAATCAGGGTGCGATTACGAGAAAAATGACATTAAAAACGTCAAAATCTGAAAAGTCAACTTTTGGCCGGAGCTCCGCCGTTGACCGCCGCCGGCGCCGGCGCGCCGTCAACGGTGGAATTCCATGGCCAAAACTTCCAGATTTCAAGTTCTCAACCATACGAACCACTTTCTCTTCTACCACTCAGGTCAAAACAGCTCGGAACTACCTCAATTCATCAAAACCTGATCGGAAATCCTATCCTCCGGTGACCTATTCAGGTTGCCTCAAAACCTTCACCAAACCTCAATTAAACCATACCAGTAGTATCCCTAGGCCAAGGGGAAGCAAACCCCCCTATCCACCACCACCGTGGCTCGCCGGAAAGTGGCCAACGAACTCCGGCGAAATTCCCCAACTCGGCCCAATTCGGGTTCCACGAAATCCTAACCAATTTCCATAAATCTAAACACCAACCAACTCGAAATTACAAGGGGAAGCTAGCTATACCTGTCACGTGGCCGGAGGTGGCCGGAAAGTAGGTCGTCGGACGGCAAAGCTCAAAGAGGAAACTTTCCTCTTCGGTCAACTGGTCAACTTTTCAAAAATAGTAAGTCTACGGTGGTCAAACCTCAAACAGTGATTTTACGACTATTCTCGACTATTCCGATATTTATACTCGCGCCTCGGGTCGATCGACGGTCCGAAATGAATATATGAAATGATTCGGATAAACACGAAACAATCGAATAAACTCGTCGGAACCCAAAACTTCAAATAATCATAAAATATTCATCGGTTATCGGAAAAATCTTCCGGAACCGCCCACAAGCTCGAAATCACGTACTCTACAATTTCCGTGAAGACACTCATCTCAAATTCTCGACCGAAAACATAGTCGCGAATCGAATCGGCAACCACATATACGACGTAAAACTGCGACTAAGCAGAATTTCGAGAATCGTGCCGAATACGCAACAGATTCAGGTTCGGGTCGTCACACCCTCGCCAAAACAACGATCACGAACCCCTGAATAATCACAATAAACATTCCTCAAAATCATCATTCAACAATTCAAAACAAATCACGAGAAACCACCGTTCTCGGAAACACATAATCCGAATGCGACGAATCGTCGAAAATCCGATATGTACATCTCAATACCTCGCTATACTTTCAGACGCTCAACTCGAAAAACAAACCTCCCCACTGAGATCGGGGCGCCATTTCGAGTGAAATGACATGCAACTTGTCGAAAACCCAAAAAGTCAAACTGTTGACTGCCGTTGACCACCGCCCTCGGCGGCGCCACCACCAACCTGAAAATTCCACGGCGGAGCAACCACCATTCCATGCAAAATCACCCACTGAGCAACTTTGTCAACTACAACAAAGGCCAATTCTCACTCTAACTCATCCAATTTCAAGCAAAACCGAATTGCCTCACAAATTTCACATTCAAAATTCTCCACACACCAGCAAAATTAGATCACCATACCTATATGGTTAGAATCAGGGTGAAGAGGGCTTCAAAACCCACTGCTTGATTAAGCTCAATTTGAACGGAATCTTGCAACCCGAATTCATCCCAAAATCCTCCATTTCGGCCGGAATTTTCACCTCTCCACCGCCACCCTCGCCGTGAGGGGTGGTCGGAAGTAAACTCGGGGTGCCGGGGCGCACCGAACGGGACCAGCCCCGCCCCCTAATGTGGCCGGAAAAGGCGCCGTCGCCGGCGAGCCGTGGACGTCGCGCCACCACCCATCTCCACCGTTTGACCGAGTCAACTCACCAGTCAACCCATTTAATTCAGCTTTTGAGTTTCCATTTTTGGCAACCACTATTTATAGCCTTTCCCAAAATGGAAACTCCCAAAATTACGTATTTCGACAAACTTTAAAATCCCGTAACTTCCTCGTCGTAATTCTGTTTCCAATAATTCTCGCGGCAACAAACTCGACTCGACGTACTCTTCAATTATCACCCGAAGTCAAACACATCGACCAAACCGATAAAAAGTCAACCATTCAACCCAAACACATAAATAATCCGACTAAACAATCAACAATCGAAAATAATCATAACTTAATCTCCGTAACTCAGAAAAATGCTCCGGAAGTTTCCACGAGCTCAAAATTAAATTCTCTACAACTTCCGTGAAGAAGTCGAAACCAAATTCTCGTCCGGTAATTTAGTCGTAAAGAGCACCACCATTTAAATCCGAACTTCAAATATCTATAATTAATTGCTCGGTCGTCCAAATAATGATCCGGAACCGCCCACGAACTCGAAATTACACGTACGACGACTCTTGAGAAGAGACCCAGCTCCAATTCTTGGCCAATAATTAAGTCGTTAACAAGTCTGGCGATTCAAACAACTGTCGGAACTCTGCGACTACGCAGTAACTCACGTACATAGCTGCTCATACTGGTGATTCTGGTCCGGGTCGTCACAATTGACGAGTGGTTTGATCAGCTCGCGAGAGCTTCAGTCTTTCGAGGATTGATTTTGGGTCTGGATACCCTCAGTTGAGGTTTAATGAGTCAGATGTGGTTTGGACAGCTTTCAGATCTCGGTGTGGGCATCAAAAGTTTTTGGTCACACTGTTTGGTTGACCAATGCCCCCGTAGATCTTACGGACTTGATGGACCAGGTGTTCAGACGGTTTCTGGACGAGTTTGCTGTCATGTTCGTTGGCAACGTCCTGATGTACTCAGGGAGTGTGGGCTAGTACTTGAAGCAATTGCGAGCGGTTTTGCGGCCCTTACGAGATGATCAGTTGTTGGTGAAGTTCAGCTAGTGTGAATTTTGATCGATTAGCGTGAAGGTTTTGGGTCACGTGATGTTATCCGAGGGAGTTGGCGTGGATCCTGATCAGATAGAAGCCGTGTTGATTTGGGGTTGCCCTACCATTGTATCAGAGATCGGGAGTCTCTTGGGCTTGGCATGCTGTTACCGACGGCTTGTGCAGGATTTTCCTGGATTGCTACTCTACTTTCCGGATTGTCGAGGAAGGTGTCAAGTTTGAGTGGTTCGATGCACGCAAGGAGAGTTACTTACTCCAGAGGGATGGTTGACCGTTGCTTTGGTTTCGACCTTACCTGACGATCGTGGTGAGTTCATGGTTGTAAGTTATGGCGATGCATCGAGATTTGAATTTAGCTATGTTTTGATGCTGTGTAGCAGAGCGGTTGCGCATGGTTTCAGACAGTGGGAAACCTTATGTAGCTACATATCCTATGTATGATTTGGATGTAGCTGTCCTTATGTTAGCATCAGAGTGTTCGAGACACTACAACTATGGCGTGCAGCGCGGTGTAGGACGTACACTGAGCACTTGAGTTGCATCCACTTGCATTTTCGGCCAGATTTGGGCTTGAGACAGTGTAGATGGATGGGGTCGACTAACGACTATGGCTGCACATTTGAGTTTATTCGGAAAGGCTAGAGATTGTACTTTGACCATCCGTCTGGGATGTTGTTGCTGATGCATTCAGTCAGAAACCGGGAGCTTTAGTGTTTCATGTGTGTGTGTGGCTCGAGTTTCCATGTTAGCCAAGTTGCGAGCTACGGGAGCTGAGTTCGAGTGTGATGATGTTGAAGCTCATTGTTTGGCGCGCATTTGGCGCTAGTGGTGCGGAGATGTGTCCGACACCTTGAGTTTACTACTCGTGACGCAACATGAAGAGCAATATAGCAGCTTGTGTGTGCAGATGCCACATTTGTCGACTGGCGATGGCTAGGAGGCAGAGACGTGCCGAGAAGTGTCAGCCATTTGAGATTTCCGGTTAGACGTGGCGTTTGTCGCTGTGGTTTTGTATGCCAGTATGCACTTCGGCTTGTGGTACCAGTTGTTAGGTCATTGTGGACCATTTGATGAACTTAGTACGTTTTCTGGTACTTCCGGAAAAGATTTCAGTGGTAGGTTGGTATAGCTGTGTTTGACGGAGGTTGGCCATTCACGTGGTGTACCTGTGTTCCAGTTTGCTGGTCGAGGTAATCAGCTACAACTGAGTGTTGGCAAGCGTTACAGCGAGCATTGGGGACCAGACTACAAGTTAGTATCGGTTCTTATCCTCAGATTGACGGGCGATCTTTGAGGACTATTCAGACCTTGGAGGGCATGTTGTGGACTTGGCTATTGCAGTTCCGGAGGCTTTGGGACCAGCAGTTTCAGCTGTCTGAGATTGTTGGCAGTACCAGTTTGTTGACCACTGTGATATTGACGTTGCTTGATGTCGTTTTGAGGACGATGTTGTACTCCACTGTGCTGGAGCGAGTTTGGTTTGAGTTTGAGTTGATACTTGATCCTGAGTTAGTGGAATGTGCTACCACAGACTGTCAGATTAGCGGAAATGGTTTGATTATTGCCCGAGTTCGATGTTTGAGTTATGTTGATGTATGCAGGCTGAGTTGTAATTTGCCACATTGTTTTGATCCGTATGTGGTCATAGGCGAGTTGTGTTGTGCCGTATAGTTCGGCGTCGCCTATATCGTTGGCTTTTATGTGTGTTGCGTTCCGTGTGGCGGAACTATGTTTCAGGTTATTACGTGTTGTGTACCCTATCTGTTCCTTATGCAGGAACACTTGGCGATTGTGTAGAGCCAGTTCAGATTCGAGATTTGAGGGTACAGGGACTACAGTACAGAGCTATCTCCTATTGTGGAGTCTGTTGTTAGAGTTGTTCAGTTGACGTTGTCACTGGAGAGTTGAGCAGTATGCAGAGGCAGTGCTCCTACTTTTAGTCGACAGACTTAGAAATTTCGAGGTCAAAATTTTTTTAAGGGGGTGGATTTGTGACGACCCAGAACAGAATCAGCAGTGGAATCAGCTTGATCTACGAGCTTGCGCGTAGTCGCAGAGTTACGACAGTTGTTTGAATCTCCGGACTTGATAACGACTTAATCATTGGCCGAGAATTGGAGCTGAGTCTCTTCTCGAGAGTCATTGTACGTGTGATTTTGAGTTTGTGGGCGGTTTGGATCGTTATTTGGACGACCGAGGAATATACTATGAATATTTGAAGTTTTGATATAATCGATTTTATGTGTCGGATTTGTTAGCGACTTAATTACCGAACGAGAATTTGGTTTCGGATTCTTCACGGAAGTTGTTGAGAATTTAATTTTGAGCTCGTGGGAACTTCCGGAGCATTATTCTGAGTTACGAAGATTTAGTTGTGAATATTTCCGACTGTGAATTATTTAGTCGATTAAAGAATGTGTTTGGGTTGAACAGTTGACTTTTTATCCGAATGGTCGATATGTTTGACTTCGGGTGATAAATGAAGAACATGTCGAGTCGAGTTTGTTGCCGCGAGAATTATCGGAATCGAAATTACGACGAGAGAGATACGGGTGTTTAAAGTTTGTCGTAAAAGGTATTTTGGAAGTTTCCGAATTGGGAAAGTATTTAATGAGTATATATATTGGGGCTTACCTAATTTGGAAAGTCAAATGAGCATTGAATTTTGTTGACTGGCATTGACCAGTCAATGCGAGCTGTGGGAGAAGGTCACGACGATGACCGATGGCCACAGCGGCGGCGAGCCCGTCCGGCCACCCCAAGGCTTGGCCTTGGTCTCCATCGATGCATCTTGGTTCCCTCATCAAGTTTCCGGCCTCTTTTCACGGCGTGGGACGCCGGAGGAGGAGTTATTTCCGGCCAAAAATGAAGAAATTTTGAGTGAATTAGGGTTCAATGTTTTTGGCCGATTCGAGCTACAACAAGGACTGGGTTTTGTAGCCCTCATCACCATGAAGCTACCATGTAAGTATGGAGTTCTAATTTTGCTTGTGCTTGGAGAATTTTGGAATTGAAATTTGTGTGAACATTCGGTTTTGCTTGAAATTGACATGGTTAGAGTGAGAATTGGCCTTTGATGCAGTTAAGAAAGTTGCTCAGTGGATGATTTTGAGTGGAATAGAGGTTGCTCCGCCGAGGAATGTTCAAGTTGGTGGGGGCGCCACCGCCGGCGGCGGTCAACGGTCAACTTTGACTTTTTGAGGTTTTCGACAAGTTGCATGTCATTTCACTCGAAATCGCACCCCGATCGCAGTGGGGAGGTTCGTTTTTCGAATTGAGCGACCGAAAGTACAGCGAGGTATTGAGGTGTAAATATCGGATTTTCGACGATTCGTCGACACTGAATTACGTGTTTCCGAGAACGGTGGTTTCTCGTGATTTGATTTGAATTGTCGAGTTATGATTTTGAGAAATGAACTTTGTGAATATTCAGGTGTTCGTGATCGTTTGTTTGGCGAGGGACTTTCCGCCGGATCACGGGTTAACGCGAACCGCGTTACGCTAGTCTGTGAGTGGACAATTTCTTTTCACGGATTGATTGCGAGTCTTTTATATACGTTCTACGAACTTGAGCATGCAGTATGATCATGGTTTTACGAGCATGAGATTTCATACGAGATTATGTTTATCATGAGCATGTGTTATACGATTATGCCTATTCCAGTATATAGTACGTATATGCATATATATATATATATTGTTTCATGCATTTGCATCAAACTGTTTATGATTTGATTTACACAGAGTATAGTCTCAGTTATGTTGTTGTATCGATACACTTGCCTCTCGGCTGATCCCCGATGGTAGGCCCACCAGGAGGGGCAGTACCCCTACCTTACCGGCGAGGGGCAGTACCCCGGAACCGAGGCCTTTCTGGCTATGAATCACGTGGAAGTCAGAGACTCCGTGATTCTGACTGTACTAGCACAGATGTATCCATGAGTGACCCCGTGAGATTTTCCTTGCATGCTCTATTTACGAGTTGGAGTCAGCGTCTCCTCGTATACTATTTGATTTGTTTTATTTATATTTCGACTCGCATATGTTTTTATAACATATATTACTCGGTGAAAGACATTCATTTTCGTCCACTCACTCTAACAGTTTTCATGTCTTTCCCCTGGGCTTTTCGGTTTCCGTGCCCAGTTTGCAGTTCGGACTCTGGTGTCGCACGTCATGGTCGGAGGCATAGTGCTCGAGCTACCTTGTTTCTTCCAGTAGGTTTATTGTTCTACCTGCTGTTGTATACTGATATGATTATACATTAGAGGTCGCTCTGAGTATTCGGTTGTATATTTTATACGATTTTATTCCGGATTTCAGTAAAGTACAGATATATTTATTATTTTACATTACTGTTGATATATTGAGAAATCCGGATGGGATTGGTGCCCACGGTTTGATTTTTGTGGCATAGGATGAAGTGTATTTTCCGCGTGCAGGTAATGGTTATTCCACGTTAGTAACGAAACTCTGCCGAAATTTTGTTGGTTTTTGTTGATTCGTGTTTTCGAAGGGGTTCGATTTCGGTTTAGGTAACTAAATCGGGGTTGGGTCTTTTCAACTAGTTCCTTGTTTGGCTTAGCAGCTGGATCTGCCTTCGACTCTATGTGTTGGAAGACTGATTTTCGCACCAGTTTGTCATCAACCACCTTTTGAGCGCTCTTCGGTGCTTGTTGTGTCTCTAAGACAGGCTCTGGCTTATCCATCCTAGAAAACTCACTTGGTCTAGCCGCTCAGATCTTTGGTCTGCTAGAGTCTTTGTCAAATGTAATTACCAGGGTAGCTGTGAGCCTATTCATTCTCTTCTGAATTTGTTTCGATGACTCCACTAACTGATCTGGTTTGATTAACCTTTTGTCCAAGGCTTCCAAAGTCCTCTTCGCTGCTCCAAACTGACGGTGTAACTTCCTTTTTCTTGTGGGGGTAATCTTATTGGTCTTTCCTTCTGACTTTATATACCACACGTCTTCTTTAATCATGGATCGACTTACTGGAGGGATGTAAGGTTTGTCCGGTTCTGGTTGCTGCCTATCAGTTTTGATGCCTAATATCAAGTGGTTGCTTAGTGTAATTTTAAGGTTTATGCCCTTTCATCATCCACGTCTATACACATCATCTTCTAGTTCATCATCCGTTTTATGGAAGACCAACTTGGGGTTTCACATGGTGGCTTTGTTAAGAGAAGGCTAAAGGACTAGTAGTGAAGAATAGGGTTGTATACCGGTGTTGAAAGTGAATAACTAAGAAGCACTTATGGGTTAGTTTGATCTTTCCGTACAGGCATAACCTGAGAATCTGGGTTGCGCACCTCTGGTGTTTACAATTCAAGTTAATCCTCAACTTGAGGAAAAGCAAGATACACCCCTTGAAAATCCACCATTTCAAGAGGAGGATGAACCACAAGTAGAATGCATCACTATGGAAGACGAAGTAAATAAAGGGAGACCATTGAGGGAGTGTGCTCTTCCTTCTTTTGTGGCTCATACGGGGTGCATCGTGCTGCAACCATTAGTGGGCGAGTCCATTGAGATCAAGCCGAGTTTCTTGAAAACTCTTCCGTTGTTCCTTGGCCATGCCCATTCGGACCCTTACTTACATTTATTAGAGTCTGAAGAGGTGTGTGCCTGCCTAAACATCCGCAATATGAACCCCGGGCAATTGACATAGAAAGTCTTCCTATCAAGCTTGAGAGATAAGGCGAAGGATTGGCTCAACAAGCTCCCCCCAAAATCCATCAATTCTTGGGAGGGCCTACAAATGAAGTTCATTACTAAGTACTTTCCTTCGGGCAAGATTAACGAAAGAAGGACAAGCTTGATGACCTTCCATGATGAGGATGGCGAGTTGTTTTGTGAAGCACGGGAGAGATTTAAGGACTTGGAGCTTGGTTTTCCGAACCACGGGCAACCCCAAGACATGCTTATGTCCTTTTTCTACCAAGGAGTAAGAACGGAGATGAGAAGAAAAGTTGATAATGCTTGTGGTGGAGACTTCGTTGATAAAATTGCGGATGAGGCTCATGTCTTATTAGAGAAGTTAGTGGAAAGGTCGGCGCTGTGAGATATCAAGCCTTGTATAAAAAAAACCGGCGGTATCAATGAGGCAGGCCACCCAAGCCAATAGGGGTGTCATTTATGAAGTTAAGGGATCCCCAATCCAAGAAGATGCTATCAAACGGCTTGAGGAATCAATGAATAGGAAGTTCGAACTCTTAATGAAGCAAAGTAGAAGTGGAGGCCATGCCCACCAAGTGTTTGAAATTTGTGTAGAGCCGGTCACTTGCTTGATATGTGAAAGCACGGTGCATGAGACTTTGAGTTGTCCTCATCAAGAGGATTATCCAGAAATTATCGAAAAGTGCAAGGGAATCTTCTATGACCAACAAAAGAACGATCTATACTCCAACACCTGCAACCCAAGATGGAGGAACCACCCTAACTTCTCATGGGGTGGTCAAAATCAAAGTCAAGGCAACAAAGGAGGTCAATGTAGGTTGCTAAGGCCAAATGGTGGTTTCCAAGGACAAGGAGGAAGGTACAATGAAATGGAAAACCATGGCAACTTTAGTGCTTCCAGAAGTGGAAGTAAAGGATTCTCCAATTTTCAAGAAGCTCCCAGATTTGAACCAAGACCGAGTGGAGGATTTGCCAATGGTTCGGATGGTAATGCTTATTAACCACGAGCACCTTTTGTGCCAAGATCTCAACAAGCACCAATCCCTTCACCACAATTGGAGGCGCTTAGGTCCAACATGGATAAGCTCTTGGCTAGGCTAGTGAAAAGCCATAAAGACTCAGCAAAGACTCAAGTTGAAGATAAAAAGGTTTTTCTTGAGATCTTCATGAGTTTGAAAGAGAATAACTAAGTGATCTACGCATTTTATGCTTGATTCTTAACGTCTTTCTCTTTATATTTAGCTTTGTTTTGACCTTAGTGAATATGTTTCTAATTTACTTTATGTTTTTAGGTTGAAAATAAAGGAGGAACAATAAAGAATGCAAAATGGAGCAAAAGCGCAGAAAAATGAAGAATTGAAATCCTAGTCCACCTAGAAGAAGGATTTGTCACGGGTTTGCTTATATATTAAAAATGTCGACCCTATTCCTAAATGGGAGCCCAAATTACTCAAGAATGGATCAATATTAATGAAGATGGATAAAAGACCAAGAGCATGTCCAAAGAAGCCCAAAGAAAGAAGATGGATTAAAATGAATTATCAGAAATCGGCCTTTGTACATCAGCCCACTTCAAAAGACCACTGTGAATAGATACGGATGAATCTAGACGCGATTAGCATATGGTTAGAAAGATATAGAAGTCTAGTTTCCAACGCAACTAGAATTACACAATTTGAATTCCTAGAACGAGAGATATTCCTGTTTTCGTGGAGAAGGGTCAGGTTACCCGGGTGGACTAGTTAGAGTCCTAGAAGGAGTCGAACTAGGCTTTCCTTCTCCTATATAAAGGGGAGCTCGGCCTCAAAGCAAGCGATCACTCATTTTAGAAGCCAAAACTCTGCCTAAATACTTTTCCTCTCCTCCCAAAGCCGAAATCATCCAAGAAGCCGCCCTCCATCCACAAAACAACATCCTCACGTCCAAAAATCTCTCCAAGGAATACCAAGAAGCCGTCCACTCCAAAGCTCATCAACTACCTTCCTCCACCGAAGTATTCAAGGCAATCCTTAGTGCTTCTCTCCATCCTTTGAAGGCACGATTACATCAAGTAGACTAGGGCAATCCCGACATCAAAAAGTGTAACCATGACTTCTACTCTTCACTTCTCGTGTTATTTCTTGGTTTGTATGGACAAATTTGTTGAAGTATTTTTGGTTTGTAATTTTATCAAGTTCATGTGATCTCCCACGTTTTGATCTTTAGCTTTCATGTGATATTTTATGCTTAACGCTTTGATTTATTGCAGGGCAATCCCACCTTAAATCGATGGAAATGTTAGGGCAATCCCTACACTTTACTTTCGAGAGATATGCATGAAATTAGTAGCTAGAGACTTAGAACTAATATGTTGCATGTAATTTGGTAGGTTCTAAAGAGTTAGGTGAAAGATGAGTCAATCCTTGTAAATATATTAGTTTAGGATGTTTTACCTTAAAATTTGTAGGAATTTAGTAACCAAAAACTTGCACCCCCATTTAAACCTAGCATAGTTATGCATGCACCCTCAATCCCCGGTTAAGAATGATCCCTATTTACCAATGCTACATCTACCAAAAAGGGTTTTAATTGACTCATTGTTGTTGAGTAATAAATGTTAATTTAGTGCTTAGTAATGGTGAGTATCAATTTTGGTGCCGTTGCCGGGGATTGTAAAGAATTGTGTGATTATGCTTGTACAATATGTTTATATTTTTCTGTTTTCGGAACTGTGCACTGCCATGTTTTGTGTAAATTATTTGACATATCTATATGTCTCATAAAAATATGAAAATTTTCAGGATTGTTTGGTTACGTGTCTAGTTTGTGCCTGTAAAATTGCATTGAATTCCGCGAAGCCAATAATTCTGGAAAAAATCGAGAAGCAGCTGTGCTCAAGTTTGCACGAATCTGGAATTACATGTGTTCTTTGTAAATATGTGAAATTGTGTAAATATTAAGCATGTATATAAAACCCACGAAATTTTTGTTTATATTTGTGTACTAACAATTATTCATATTGTATTTTATTTTATTTTATTTTATTATTATTTTTATTTATTTATTTTCTTGCAGCCATGTATACACCTTAAAGGAAAGTTTTGGATTTACATTAAGTACATGAGCTTGGTTGATTAAGTCGCACTCATTGTGAATAGATGGCGCCTCTTTTCCAAAGTTTATCTCCTAAACCCCTTGTGATGTGTGGATTTCATCACCACACACCATAACCTAAGTGAAGTTATGGACATGAGGTTGAGGGCGGAGTCTACTATGGACTTGAGGGAGTGTAAATTTTCAAAAGATTGGTTGAATGTCGGACATGGTGTCTAGAAACGGGTTATGACTGGTGACAGGTTCTGGATCTAAGAAAGACTTGCATCAATGGAGTATATACCAATGATCCGGTGAATGGATGAATACTTATCTTTGAGTAAGATATCTTTGGTGACTTGGTGTCTAGAAGGTGACGGTTTCTATGACGGGTTCTGGATCCGAGATCTCAAATCGGTCCTACCTCTCGTGGTCTCTCTTGCTAACTGGCCAAGTTCATTAAAGTTGCCCGAAGAAGATAAGGACTAAATCTACTTTCCATGATCGGTAAGCCTCGGGATGCATTGTCAAAATTAGTCCTGCCTCTCGCGTTATCTCTATCCTCAACTTGCCATGTTTTTCGATTGAACCAAGACCATTCGATTGGAAGTTTATACTTTATCGCGCGGGTCGCACGTCCTTTGAACGACCTAAAGATCAAGCAAGTGTACTCTCTTTAAATCCGAAGCGCACTCAAAATGACCTATACTTGTGCATAAAAATGTGGACATGTGTGTTGCACCGAATTTTGTAATTAAACACTAATTAAAACATTGCATTTAGTCTGCATAACCTTCTGGCGGCTTTGTGATGCTCGGATTTCATCACCGGGTACCCTAACCTAAGTGAAGTTAGGGACATGAGGCCAAAAGATAGGTCACTTTGCATCATAAATTAGCACGTAACTTTTGTGTTTTCTGCAGGTTTCTAACACTTTTCTCTTATGCATTCACTCCATACTTCATCTAAGTTCTTGCTTGATATGTTTGGGTGACGATTTGAATATATGATGCATGAATTTGTTGAAGTATTGTTTGATTGCATTTGTGTGATTTATGTACATATGTGTGTTCCTTTAAACCTTCCATCTGTTTATACACTAACCTCGTCTACTCTTGCAGGAAACCATGTAAATATGTGTGTTAACTTGTTCTAGATTGTTCATACTACGTTCCATATCATCTAGGATATTTAAAGCCCTTGCATTCATAACTTAGAACTTTTGAATTGTCGAGAAATTCTAGTTTTCGACCGGTCGATTATTCCATGCCTATTAATTTTGACCGGTCGATTCCCCTGTTTTAGTGTACTCATAAATTTTTCATGTGTTTCTGTGTTTTGTGTACTTTTGTGTGATTTTCGTGTACTTTTGTTTGTGCTTTGTTTGTGTTACATTTTTTGTCTAGTATCTTATTTTTATTGTGTATTCTTCTGGTACTAACACTTGATCTTTGGTGGATGCTTAGATTTATGAATGATCAGACCTACTCCAAGTGAAGTTCAACTTCGTACTCGCACTGTGATCATTTCTACCAACGCGGTGGAAGACCTTGACCGACCTATTGTTGAGGACGAAGTTGACTCACCAAGATCATCCCAGCACCCCGAACATTTGATAATAGAAGAAGAACAAGACCACGTACCAATGGCCAACGCAAACAATGCTCAACAATCACTTCGCCAACGCACTTGTTCTACTGATTGGAGTGCCAGCCCCTCATGCATCAGATTTCCGGAACCTCAAGAGGAGAAGAAGAACATTGAGCTGAACAGCGGATTTCTCCATCGCCTACCTATCTTTCAAGGGATGGCGCATGAAGATCCAAATATGCATTTGAGGCAATTCCAGTTTGTGTGCTCAAGTATGAAGCCTGCGGATGCTGATGAAGAACTCTTGAAACTCAAGGCGTTTCCTTTCACCTTGAAAGAGAGATCACAAACTTGGCTTATGGAGCTCCCACCGAATCACATCACCACATGGAAACAACTAGCAGATGCTTTCTTAAGTAAATACTTTCCGGCCTCAAAGATCACTGTTTTGAGGAAGAAGATCACTGGAATTGCACAAGCTGCGGATGAGTCTTTTGGCCAATACTATGACAGATTCAAGGTTCTCTGCGCCACCTGTCCATCACATGGATTCTCTGAGACCAACCTCATGAACTACTTCTATGATGGTCTTAAACCAATTGATCGAGAGCTTCTTGATGCCGCTGCAAATGGAGCATTCATGGATTTCACTGAGGTACAAGCTCGTGCACTATTGGAAAATCGAGCCAACAATGATGCTCAATATGGGATGGCACCACGCAAGACTGTAGCTATAGTAAGTTCTAAGCCAGCACCAGATGACAAGTATGATAAACTCTCCGACTTGATGGAGCAAGTGCTTGAACTAGAAGTAAAGAGAGCCAAGGCAGCTTTGGGACCAACATGTGGCGTTTGCCACCTTCAAGGGCATTTTAGTGAGCAATGTCCTACAACAATGGAGCCGCCTACTGAAGAACAGGTCAACGCCATTGGTGGATATCAAGGAGGCCAGCGTTACAACAACTACAACAATTTTGGCAACCGTGATCATCCTGGTTTCAAGTGGAGTAGCAATGAGGGGTGTCTTAACCCTCCAGCACCTCAACAACAACAATTCCAACGTGCTCCCTATCAACAAAGGCCACCAATGCCTCAAGCGCCCATGCAACCACCACAAGCTCCTCCGGTCCAACAATTTACAAATCCGGACTATGACAAGATGCTTGCTCAACTGTCCAACTCCACACAAGCTCTAATCGATGGACAAAACCAAACAAAGGCCACGTTGGAGTCTCATGGACAGGATATCTCTGAAATGAAGAAGCAAATGGGTCAACTTGTGGATTTCATGGGACAATTTAGGGCTTCTGGACAACTTCCATCTCAACCTCAACCACCACCAAGGAATGTGAGTGCGATTACAACAAGAAGTGGAAGGATTTTGGAGAGTCCAATGTTGGAAGGATCTAAGCTGAAGGCAACACCATTAACTTATGATGTTGTGGAGGATGAAGATCTAGAAGAAGATCCGGCAACCAAAGATGCCAAGAACAAGAAGAAAGTGGCGCCACTTGTAAGGCCACAATCACCAACGCCACCTACCCCAACCAAAGGTATTAACTATATCCCTTCAAGTTTAGTTAATACTAATGCTTCGTTTGCTCGTGCACCATTCCCACACAGATTATCAAAATCAAAGAAGGATGATCAATATGAGGAGATCCTGGACATCTTTCGGAAAGTGCAAGTAAACCTGCCCTTGATTGAGTGCATTAAGCAAGTGCCGATATATGCCAAGTTTTTGAAAGAGCTATGCACCCAAAGGAGGCAAACAAGAGCGAAGGAGGTCGTGAAGGTGAATGCAACAGTTTCGGCTGCGTTGCAGCGTCGGTTACCCCCAAAATTGAAGGACCCTGGGAGCTTTTCTGTTCCTTGTATTATTGGTGACACCAGATTTGAAGATGTCATGCTCGACTTGGGTGCATCAATCAATGTGATGCCTTACTATCTTTATGCATCCATGGAGCTTGGCGAGCTTACGCAAGATAATGTCATCATACAGTTAGCCGACCGCTCTCATAAATATCCAAGGGGATATGTTGAAGATGTTCTTGTCCAAGTCAACAACCTGATCTTTCCTGCTGACTTTTACATTGTTGACATGGAGGAAAGTCCGTTGAACACCACACCATTATTGCTTGGACGACCTTTCATGAGGACTGCAAGAACAAAGATTGATGTGTTCAAGGGAATGTTTTCCATGGAGATTGATGGCGAAAGGATTGAGTTCAACATTCTTGATGCCATGAAGGTTCCCACTGCTTGTGTCAATGCATGTTTTTCATATGATATAGTTGAAGTTTTGGCGCAGCAGCATCTCGACACACTTAGAGAAGATGAGCTCGACACTGTGATTCAAGACGGAGTTGGGTTGAACCGACTAGATAAAGAATCTTTCTTGGATGCTTTGATCGAGATTTTTGAGCCTAGGGTGACGGAGACGGCGTCACTCCTCAATGAGCAAGCCAACGTGATTTCTAAGGCAGCCTCGATTCCCTTGGTTTATGGTGAAAACAAGTTAGTTCTCTCCATTGTTCGAGCACCAGAATTAGAACTCAAGGTGTTACCGGATCATTTGAAGTATGCTTACTTGGGAGACAATGAGACTTTACCGGTTATCATCTCTTCATCTTTGGAGGAAGAATAAGAAGTGAAGTTAGTTCATATGCTTCAATATTACAAAACCGCCATCGGCTGGACACTTGCGGACATCAAAGGTATCAATCCTGCAACTTGTGTTCATCGCATTTTACTTGAAGATGGAGCTAAGCCCTCTCGTGAAGCTCAAAGAAGGCTCCATCCGCCTATGATGGAGGTTGTGAAGAAGGAAGTCATCAAAATCTTAGATTGTGGAGTTATCTATCCAATTTCGGATAGTCGTTGGGTTTCACCTGTGCAAATAGTTCCTAAAAAGTCTGGACTTACTGTTGTAAAGAATGCAGAGAATGAGTTAGTGCCTCAATGGACTATCACTGGACACAGAGTTTGCATTGACTATAGGAAGCTCAACGCCGGCACTCGAAATGATCACTTTCCCTTGCCATTCATTAATCAGACGCTTGAGAGATTGGCTGGACATTTATACTATTGCTTCCTTGATGGATATTCGGGTTACAACCAGATTAGCATTGCTGAGGAGGATCAAGAGAAAACAACGTTCACATGCCCTTTTGGAACGTTTGCTTATCGTCGCATGCCATTTGGACTTTGTAACGCCCCAGGTACGTTTCAACAATGCATGCTCTCTATCTTTTCCGATTACATTGAGAAAATAATCGAGGTTTTTATGGATGATTTTAGTGTATTTGGGAGGGACTTCGATGCATGTTTAGATCACTTAGAGTTAATCTTGCAAAGATGCGTTGAAACGAACTTGGTACTTAATTGGGAGAAGTGTCATTTTATGGTCACTCAAGGGATTGTCTTAGGTCACATTGTTTCGAAAAAGGGTATAGAAGTTGATAAATCTAAGGTAGATCTTGTGCGGTACTTACCCTCTCCGACTTCGGTTAGAGAGATTCGTTCTTTTCTTGGACACGCAGGTTTCTACAGGAGGTTCATCAAAGACTTTTCCCATATCTCACGTCCCTTATGCAAGCTGCTTCAGAAGGACATTCCCTTTGTTTTTGATGATGAATGTGGCGTTGCATTTGAGAAGCTTAAGGAGTTGTTGACAAGTGCCCCTATTCTTTGTGCTCCGGATTGGTCTAAACCATTTGAACTTATGTGTGATGCATCAGATTATGCTGTTGGAGCTGTATTCGGACAACAGAGAGATAAGAAGCCATACGCCATTTATTATGCTTCTAAGATACTTGATGATGCTCAAGCCAACTACACAACAACCGAGAAGGAGATGTTGGCGGTGGTGTTTGCATTGGACAAGTTCCGATCCTATTTACTTCAAAGTAAGGTTTTAATTTACACTGATCATGCAGCTTTGAAATATTTGATGTAGAAGAAGGATGCAAAACCAAGGCTCATACGGTGGATACTACTTCTACAAGAGTTTGATGTGGAAATCAAGGACAAAAAGGGAGTAGAGAACGTGGTAGCCGATCACCTCTCTAGGATTGTTAAAGAGAAGTCCAACGTTGCAATTGAAGAGAATTTTCCGGATGAACAACTCTTCGGACTTCAGGTAAGTGCCTCTGAAACTCCTTGGTATGCGGATATTGTAAACTATTTAGTTACCGGTGAGTTTCCATCATTTATGCACAAGGCTCAACGTGACAAACTTCGAAGTAATGCTAGGACCTTTATTTGGGATGAACCTTACTTGTGGAAACAATGTGCTGATTTAGTGATTAGAAGGTGTGTTCCGGATGATGAGTTTGCATCTATTCTTGAGTTTTGTCACAATGGTGCATGTGGAGGTCACTTTGGTTCGAAAAAGACAGCCCTTAAGGTGTTAGATTGTGGTTTCTTTTGGCCTAACCTGTTTAGTGATTCTAACGACTTTTGTGCTAAGTGTGATAGGTGTCAAAGATCCGGTAATCTTGGACCTCGAGATCAGTTGCCACAAACTTACATACTAAATGTCGAAATTTTTGATGTTTGGGGCATTGATTTTATGGGACCTTTTCCTTCATCTAATGATTTCACTTACATTTTACTCGCTGTTGATTATGTTTCGAAATGGGTGGAAGCAAAAGCCACCCGAACTAATGATTCGCGAGTTGTTGCAGATTTCCTCAAAACGAACATATTTTCAAGGTTTGGAATGCCGCGTGTTCTAATCAGCGATGGAGGGAGTCACTTTTGCAACAAGACAATTGAGGCATTGATGAGGAAATATGGGGTCAACCACAAAGTTTCTACACCTTATCATCCACAAACAAATGGCATGGCAGAGGTATCAAATCGAGAAATCAAGAAGATCTTGGAGCGAACTATCAAGCCCAACCACAGAGATTGGAGCCAGTGTTTGGATGATGCTTTGTGGGCATATAGAACGGCATACAAAACCCCTATAGGCATGTCACCCTATCGACTTGTTTATGGGAAGTCTTGTCATCTTCCGGTGGAGCTAGAGCACAAAGCTTGGTGAGTGGTGAAGAAATTTAACATGGACAAGGATGAAGCTGGATTACATCGAAAATTGCAGTTATGTGAGTTAGAGGAAATCCGGAATGATGCGTTTGACAATGCTTGGATCTACAAGGAGAAGACAAAGATGTTTCATGACAAGATGATCCGACGGAAGGAGTTTGCGATTGGTCAACAAGTTCTCTTATTTAACTCGCGTCTCAAGCTTTTTCCGAGCAAGTTACGCTCAAGATGGATCAGACCTTTCATTGTGATTGAAGTTTTCTCACATGGAGCTGTTTTGATCAAAAGTCCGATATCTGGTAATGAGTTCAAAGTCAATGGCCATCGGTTGAAGCCATACTATACAAATTTCAAGGAAGTCATCGTTGAGGATGAGAAGCTTTATGAGCCACCAACTTCAAACACATGAAGGATGCATCACGTCTAGGCTGGAAGACGTTAAAAAACAAGCGCTTGTTGGGAGGTAACCCAATGGAGGAGTCTACAACAGATTTGCATTCTCTTCCCCTATCTCTTTTACATTTTCGTTGCTTTTAATCTCTTAGATAGATTTTCGTGAGTCCTTCCTCTTATGCTTGAATTCTATGCTTTACTTTAGTACATTGAGGACAATGTAGAGTTTAAGTGTGGGGGAGGGGTTTACAACTTATTTAAGTAATAAATTGTAAAAACGGGCGGACAAGGGAACCTTCTAGTGGATGATGCCCTAAAAAAATTGTTGTGAGTCTTTTTGTTTAACTTAGTGTTTTAAAGAGTCTTTAGGATGCCCTTAGTTAGTCTACGATGAAATTGGACCGAAAAGAATACAAAAATGGCGTTGCATATCATTAAGGATGAATTCATGTGCTAATTGAGATATCTTTTGAGTTTTATGACATGTAGTAGATATGGTTTGATAAAACTTGGTACAGAAATTGCATATGAGAATAAGTTTTGAATCATATGAGCCTTAAGTGAGATTTTGAGCCTTAAACACTTCTTTCGAGTGAAATTTCGTGCATATTAGATATAGGTCTCAAAATCATGCATATACTCACTTGCCATAGATCTTAATGAACTAGAGAATACTAGAACTTACTCATATCAATTTGCAAAGCTTATAGTTGATACATACTCTGATTTTGGATGTGATTAAAGGCACTTAGGATATCCACCACTTTGCCAAATTGCCATGTGTCCCATTTGTGCGCACGAGTTGCGACACCCCTAGATAACCCATTTGAGCCCACATTATGCCTTTATTTCATTACCATACATATCTAAACACTTTAACCTAGTGTAGAATATCCGTACCCTTGTTCAAAAGACTTGGTGGGGATTTTTGAAGCTAGAATCATGGAGATGGTGTGAACATCATGAGGAGATGTGTGTATGGGGATAGACTTGTCCAAATACCTTGAAAAAAGTTTGCAATTGACGAAAATAGAAAAAAGAAAAGAAAAAAAAAGAAGCTCTCCAACAATGTGATTTAGATGTTAAATTTTGGATTAATGTCCCCCATACTTGTGGATTTGGAGTTTGTATTGAATTGAAGGCCCAAAAGTGAAGAAATGTGGCCTTTGTGCTGTTTACAAAAGCTCAAGGGAAGTTTAGAATGAAGTTAGGGTCCAACAAGATGAAATCTGGCCCGTGTACTTAAACTTTATACATGGTGACGTTTTGAGAGGAGGACGAATGAATTTGATGATGCTTTGGTGCTTTGACTAAGTCTTTTGAATGACCTTAACCACCACATATCCATATTTTTGAATGCCTTAGCCTAAGCGTTATTACAACCATTAAAAGTCCTTTTTGATCCTTAAGATGAGTAGCTTTCAATCTGTGGAGTAAGCTGCATGAGTAAGCATATGGTTTTGGTTTATTTGTGCAAGTAATTCATTATATTCATGAGGTTTTCGATTCAATTCATATACACTTTGAGTGAACCCTTTTCATGAGTGAAAATATGATGAGTGCAACCATGTGAGTTGATTTGAACTTTATTCGAAACATGCACAACTTTAACATCACCATTGTTTTCTCCACGTCTTACTTGTTCATGACATGATCATATCTCTATTATCTATTGAATTCATTGAACATTTATGTGAAAACATTATGATTCCATCGCCATAGACTTGAAGAATTTTCTGAGACAAATTTGACTAAGGGCTTAGTAGTGTTTGTATTATTTAAAAATCCTTAGAATCTTCCCAATAAGGAGATTATCTCCAACATTGGATTTTTGTGTGTTGTCTTATTTTTAGTCTTTCTTTTATTTAGTTTTTGCTAGGGACTAGCAAAGTCTAAGTGTGGGGGAATTTGATCTACGCATTTTATGCTTGATTCTTAACGTCTTTCTCTTTATATTTAGCTTTGTTTTGACCTTAGTGAATATGTTTCTAATTTACTTTATGTTTTTAGGTTGAAAATAAAGGAGGAACAATAAAGAATCAAAATGGAGCAAAAGCGCAGAAAAATGAAGAATTGAAATCCTAGTCCACCTAGAAGAAGGATTTGTCACGGGTTTGCTTATATATTAAAAATGTCGACCCTATTACTAAATGGGAGCCCAAATTACTCAAGAATGGATCAAGATTAATGAAGATGGATAAAAGACCAAGAGCATGTCCAAAGAAGCCCAAAGAAAGAAGATGGATTAAAATGAATGATCAGAAATCGGCCTTTGTACATCAGCCCACTTAAAAAGGCCACTGTGAACAGATACGGATGAATCTAGACGCGATTAGTATATGGTTAGAAAGATATAGAAGTCTAGTTTCCAACGCAACTAGAATTACACAATTTGGATTCCTAGAACGAGAGATATTCCTGTTTTCGTGGAGAATGGTCAGGTTACCCGAGTGGACTAGTTAGAGTCCTAGAAGGAGTCGAACTAGGCTTTCCTTCTCCTATATAAAGGGGAGCTCGGCCTCAAAGAAAGGGATCACTCATTTTAGAAGCCAAAACTCTGCCTAAATACTTTTCCTCTCCTCCCAAAGCCGAAATCATCCAAGAAGCCGCCCTCCATCCACAAAACAACATCCTCACGTCCAAAAATCTCTCCAAGGAATACCAAGAAGCTGTCCACTCCAAAGCTCATCAACTACCTTCCTCCACCGAAGTATTCAAGGCAATCCTTAGTGCTTCTCTCCATCCTTTGAAGGCACGATTACATCAAGTAGACTAGGGCAATCCCGACATCAAAAAGTGTAACCATGACTTCTACTCTTCACTTCTCGTGTTATTTCTTGGTTTGTATGGAAAAATTTGTTGAAGTATTTTTGGTTTGTAATTTTATCAAGTTCATGTGATCTCCCACGTTTTGATCTTTAGCTTTCATGTGATATTTTATGCTTAACGCTTTGATTTATTGCAGGGCAATCCCACCTTAAATCGATGGAAATGTTAGGGCAATCCCTACACTTTACTTTCGAGAGATATGCATGGAATTAGTAGCTAAAGACTTAGAACTAATATGTTGCATGTAATTTGGTAGGTTCTAAAGAGTTAGGTGAAAGATGAGTCGATCCTTGTAAATATATTAGTTTAGGATGTTTTACCTTAAATTTTGTAGGAATTTAGTAACCAAAAACTCGCACCCCCATTTAAACCTAGCATAGTTATGCATGCACCCTCAATCCCCGGTTAAGAACGATCCCTATTTACCAATGCTACATCTACCAAAAAGGGTTTTAATTGACTCATTATTGTTGAGTAATAAATGTTAATTTAGTTCTTAGTAATGGTGAGTATCACTAAGCACTCCGGAATGAGAGCCAAAGCACTATTCACAAGTTGGAGATACAAGTGAGCCAATTGACTAAGGCACAATAAGGCCAAGGGAATAGCAAAGCCTATGAGTTTCCCTCCACCATTGAGAAGAATCTCAAACACCAAGTCAATGTAGTCAAGGCGGTGTTGAGATTCGGAAGGGGATTTGAGAATTATGATGATGCTCCTATTATGGAGAGCGATGATGAAGATGAATTGGACATACCAATTGTGTCTAAGAACCATGCCGGAGTTGAAAAGGCTACCACTAGTTGGGAAAAGGTGGTGAGATTTCAAGAAAAGGCCGCTTTGATTCCGTATGAAAATGGTAGTGAGTCGGAAGATGAAGACGATGAGCTTGAGGTTGAGCATGTACATTCCGAGAGTAGAATGACTCGACATGGGGCTGCTGGAAAGAGTCTAGAAGGACGAGACACGGTTAGAGAGCTTTCCAGGAATGAATTGAGGTAAGAACAAGGAGGAGGAGCTGCCCAGAATTTGACGCGTCGTGGATCCTATTCGACCCATCGAACGAATCCTAATGTCTCGGATGGAATCACTTCTCAACCTGTCGAGAAATAGAGGCAAGACAAGTCTAAGGGGCATTCCAAGAAGGGCCGAAGTGAGAAAGAAGTATGGCTACCCTTCCATCAAGTAAGGAAAAAGGAGAGAGCCTAAGCTACCTTGGATAAGAAGACTAACGAGTGCTTGGATGCATTTAAGAAGGTCGAAATCAACATTCCTTTCCTTGAGGCTATCCAAACCAACCCAATGTACTCCAAGTTCTTGAAAGACCAATGCACCAACCGAAGGTATAAGAACAAGCGACAATGGGAGGTACAAGGATCCGAGAAAGTGAAGCTCAATGCCATGGTATCGGCTATCATACAAAAGAAGGTGCCTAAAAAGTTAATGGATCTAGGAAGCTTTACCATGCCATGTACCATCGGAACGAAGTACTTTCCGAAGACCTTGATGAATCTTGGTGCTTCCATCAATTTAATGCCTTACTTGGTATACCAAGGGCTTGGCTTAGGAAGAATCAAACCGGTGAGTATGTGACTACAACTTGCTGATCGAAGTGTGGTGCATCTGTGGGGTATAGTTGAAGATGTGTTAGTGGTGATTGGCGAACTAGTGATACCTGCCGATTTCGTGATACTTGATATAGAAGAACCTAGAGGACACAGAGATCTCCCAGTACTCTTTGGAAGGGCCTTCATGGCTACAGTTGGGACGGAAATTGATGTGAAGGGCAGAGTACTCACTTTGGAGGTATTTGACAAAACCGAAACCTTCCAAATCTTCCATGATGCAGGTCCTATCCCCATATTACAGGCATTTATGCTCATGGTAATTGACAAGGAGCTTGATGAAGAACTACAAGATATCTCTAATGAAGTCTACATGGAAAGTAATCCCAAAGAAGGGATGGATGCGACATTAGTAGTAGCATATAAAGAATGTTTGCTACGGTCTACCATTGAAGTGCATGCGGCTTTAAATTGTATCATGACTTCACAAGCCATATATGGGCCAAGGATTTCGTACAAGCCACTTCCATTCACTGGTTTGGGAGCATGGGCACTTGAGGGAAATTTTACTTAAGAAACAATGTAGATCGAGTGAATGTTCATGACACATTGCTCACCATCCAAGAAGGGC
The DNA here is from genome assembly GCA_946800695.1 of Geum urbanum. NCBI lineage: Eukaryota > Viridiplantae > Streptophyta > Magnoliopsida > Rosales > Rosaceae > Geum > Geum urbanum. Next base: position 41,674,869 of record OX327001.1, on the reverse strand, counting down.
CGATCTGCTTGGAGCTTGAGCTAAAACAACTACCTAACACTCTTAAATATGTGTTCTTGGACGAGAGGCGTGAGAAGTCGGAGATCATCTCATCCTTACGAGACGAGTATCAGGAAGAACAGTTAATTAAAGTGTTGCGGAAATACAAAGAATCTATTGGATGGTCTTTGAGCAACAATAAGGGAATCATCCCCACCATTTGTGAACATCACATCTACACTAACTTAGAAACCAAGCCAAGTTGGCAACCTCAAAGGTGGCTCAACCCGAACATGCAAGAAGGAGGTGTTGAAACTCCAAGCCAATGGGATCATTATGCCATATCGAATAGCCCATGGATCTCACTTTCACAAGTGGTACCGAAGATGGGGTGGGGACTATCGTAGTGCCCAACGCTCAAGGGGAGTTGATAGCATGAAGGATAGTCAACATACAGAGGTTTTGTATTGACTATAGGAAGCTTAATCTGGCTACCCATAAGGATCAATTTCCACTGCCATTTATCGATCAAATGCTTGAGAAGTTGGCCAAGCATGATTACTATTGTTTCCTAGATGGCTATAGTGGCTACAACCAAATTGCTATTAATCTGGAGCACCAAGAGAAGATGGCCTTCACATGCCCTCAAGGGGTATTTGCCTTTTGGTTTGGGTAATGCACCATCTACTTTCCAACGTTGTATGCAAGATATATTTTTGGGCATGAATGGTGAATTTGTCGAAATATTTATGGATGATTTCTCTTTGTTTGGGGATAGTTTCAATGAATGCTTCATTCACCTTGAGCTAGTATTGCAAAGATGTTGTGGGAAGAATTTGGTGCAAAATTGGGAGAAATGCCACTTTATGGTTGTTCATGAGATTTATCCCCTCAACCTTTTGACTATTGATTAGTCTAAGGCTAACTGAATTTCTCTTACTCGCAAGTATACGGGGTCAAGTTATAGTATTTGTAAGGATATCGAGTGTCGAACCCACGAGGATTGACCACTTAAACTCCTTAGCTTGACTTGATTATGCATTTTAAATAACGGATTAACTGGACAAAAGACATGACACTAAAACTAAAGCAAGATATGGAAGTGTATCTCACAAGCTTAATCCTTTGGAGACTTAGCATTGCAAAGGATGGTTGAATTAATATGAGTGGTTACACGAAAGATTAATTGAATGTTTAATACTGACTAATTAAGTGAAAACATAAAGTAAGAAAAAAACAAAATGTAAATATTTCGTTGGGTAGAGATGTCGCCACTAGCCAACTCAATGTACCAACAATGTCCAGGTTATGAGTTTAGTCCGATTCACACGTGTTTGTCCAATTCGTGATTTTTTGAGTCACCATTGGTTATGAACCAAATCTCCTAGGCCATTAGGGAACTAGAAGTGTTCTGGTCCAACATTCAATTATAAAGAAAATCGAAACTAGAATGAACTCAATTACGATTCGTATCCTAATCATATCACATGCCTAATGAGTTCAATATGTGTTCACTTATGAAGAATGTGAATGACTTTCCTTCATAAGACCCTATTAGAGGACATGAATGTATGTTCTATGACTTTCCTAATTCACACCTTTTAGAACATGAATTAGAAGAAGTAAAAATTAGCTACAAAGCCCCTTCGAGTCAATGTAAGCTTCACCAAAGCTCCTTGAGTCATTTGGACTTCAAGAAGGCTTCGGTACATGCTCAAGCCCAATGAAAACTAAACCTTAGGCCCATCTTCTAAAATGCAACCTAAGTCATGTTTACATGCTTATCTTTCTTAGGTGAGTGACTAATTCACTTAGGTTCATTTTTAGCTTCCTTAAACATATCTTAACTAAGTCATAGCTAAGACATGAGTATGAAAACATTGAATCAAGTCCAAACATGCAAACATACCACAATCACATCACAAGCTATAAAACTCATTCACAACATGTAGTAAACTAAACCAAATTCAAATCCATAACTCAAAACATAGTTATATGTATATCAAATTCCAAAAGGCAACTACTCACTAAGCATAATAACATAGAAGACTAGATACATGCTCAAAACAAGAAGAGAGTAGAAATAACCAAAGATCTCCTAGACAAAGCTCCACCAAATAACTCCAAGGCTTCTAGCTCCACTTCTTTACTCCAAGCTAGCACTAAGTCTTTAAGAGGAGGTAAGGGTAGTCCTTAAGATTCCAAGGAGCTAAGGGGAAGAGGGATTACTTCCCACTCCTTTGAACTCTAAAGACCAAACCAAATCCTAGAGGCAAAGAAGAGAGGAGGAACACCCAAATAGGCCAAAGTGATGGTGTGGTGGTGGAGAGTTTTGGCACTACTCAAAAGCGGGAAGATCTAGGTCTCTAATGGTGGTGGTTATGAAGGTGTTTTGGCCTAGAAAGGAAGGAAAAGAGGTAGAAGAGAGCGCTAGAGGGTTGAGATAAGGATAAGGGGTCTAAAGAGAGACTAAAACTATGAGAAATATGAAAATGAGGTGAGATATCTATGTGTAGGAGGGGGAGGTCGACCCTATCTTTGTTGGAAACATATTTTGGGTGCAAATAATTCAGAAATGAAGCTTAGACATGATCCAGAGTTTTCGTCTTTAAGTGGTAGTCCTAAGATGACTCACCTATGTCATGTGAGTTGTATGTGCATGTTTCCATACCAAAATATTTTCTCTTGTGGGCTTGGGCCCTGAAGTGTTGGGCCATCGTATCTTGACCTGGTTATTGACTGGTGAAGACTCGCCAGAGTTGAATGTTGACCCCCAGAGTTGACTGTTGACCAGGAATTGAATTTTTGTCTTCTTCCTGGTTTTGGTCATTCTTCTCTAAATGCTTAGGAAACTTTCTTGGCTTCTTCAAAAAGTGGTAAATCTCTATCTTTAACCTCGTTTCGATACAAACTCACAATTTCCTAGCATGACAAGAAAACGTATCAAAAACGATGCTTTATTCCTAGAAGGCAAGTATTAAGTATAAGGTTAGGCACATAATTATAACGTAATTATGGACCTAACAAACTACCACACACTTAAATTTTGCTTGTCCTCAAGCAAACTAAGAAGAAAAGAATGAAACTAAGCTAGACTCTAAGCACAAAAACACGCAAGGCATGTAAGTGTTCCAAATGGATGATTGGTTTCCCTAAAAAACCCATGGCTAGATGGATTGAACTATTTTGGAGAAACACTTTAAAACATGAAATCAATACATATGTAATAAGTCAAAATGGTTATACTATATGCAAAGCCAAATACATCACAATGTGATGTATTCAAATTAATATGTTTCCTAACCATTAAACTCACTAGATATCACTCAATCCACACAAGTGTTTGAGGGTTAGTGTTTTCACTCATGAATAGCATCAATTACATGTTCTCTATAAGCTCGATGTTCAACCAAATGCTCCAACAATACAAAAACACAAGCATTTCAAATCAAGAGAAATTTTATTCAGGTTGTAACAGGGCTTAAGGAAGGGGTTTAATGAATGAAGGGTATAGGAATTCGAGAACCAAGCAACCTAGCAAGAAATTCACATGTCGATGTTCCTTACTAAACATATAGGTGCCATTAACTTATTTTTTTTTACACAAAACTACTTCCCAAAACTCTTATTCTTTATGTACAACTCATACTATTTTTGTGAAACTTTTTTCTTCTTTCTATTTTTTTTCTTTTCTTTGATACTCTTTTCTTAATTTTTTCTCTTTTCATTTCTTTTCTTTTTGAAAAAAACACAACACAAATGAACATCACAATGACCTTCTCCATCTCACGCTTAAGCTTTTTCTAAACTTCACAATAGGTACAAGCTCTAAGCATATCCCAATAAGACTTCATTATCGTTTGCTCGATTGCCAAGTTAAGGGTAGAAGTAATTGTTTAGGCTTGGTAAAGATTTGTGATATTTAAGAATTAAAAGGCTAAATAATATAAGGCTCAAATTGGCTCATTAAAGGATATATGCATCATAGGGTTCAAAAGAAATTTGACCATGGTGGTAATCCTAATGCCTCTATCATTTTCGAAAATAACTCATGATTTGGAAAATATTTGGCATGGTTTAAAGCAAGTTCTAGATTACACTATGATTGATCGATGTCACACATGAAGGAATAAGTGTGTAATATAGCTATGTATGCACAATAAGGCTCAAAAATCTCACATGGGCATGAATAGCTTCGAAAACATATCGATCCTTCTTTTTCTCATGTGAACTCATTTTGAATGACATATGCACTTTTCAAGCCGATTAAACATGCATTACTTTTTCTTTTTAAACAATCTCAAAATTATGCAATCTAATGGCCATTAGTTTAATCTCATCATTGAGAGTGGATATTAGGACACAAAACATACCAAAACACACATATTTTTATTTTACATTTCTCACATTTTTCAATTTTTATGGATTTTCCGGATAAAGAGTGAGAATGACTTAGCCGCCTACCTTAAACTTTAGAACCAAATTGTCCTCAATTTGCATAAAGCCACATACGAAACAAAAGTGTAGACAAGATAGCAAGGGATCATCATTTAACAAATTTATTCGCCCAACACATGTTCTCGTAGGCATAGTGACTAACATGTATTCACATTTAAAAGGTCATATAGTCTCTAAGAAATAATAAAGCTACTAGAGCCTTATCAATCACAATGGGGGCATGCATACTAATCACATTTCAAAGAAAAACTACATTGTAATCTAGCATGTAACACGAGGGGACCTCACACTTAGAACTTTAACACTTAGAAAAGCTTTTAAGTCATAGTAACAAGTATCACAACATGTATCACACTAAAGCTACCACATGCTAACACGATGCAAACTATACACTAAGCATCATTGTTCACTATACACATGTTATGCTAAGAAGTAAAGAGAGAGTAGGAAGAAAGAGGGTGCAAACAATTTAACGACGGACTCCAAGCTCCAAATGTATGAACATGTAAACCACGAAGGCCAAGTTAGGCCCTGCCATCCAAAGGTTGCATGAGTGAAGTAAGAACCGAAAAACGGTGACCTCGCATTGAAGTTGATAGCATTTGAAAGCTCAAAGGGGGAGATGGTCTAGGCCATGACATTCGGACTCTAAAAGAAGTTTGAAAAGTGTGCATCAGGAATGGCCTTCGATGGGTCGAAGGAAACCCTTTGATCTATTGAGGCAGAACACCTGGATTGCAAGTGATAACAGATTTCGATGGATCGAGGAAAACCTCTGATCCATCGAGGCAGGCATCCAGGTTCGCACTACTTTAGCATTTTTAGAAAAAATTTCTCTTCTTTAAGTTCTTGACTTCCATGCCTATTCCAAGATGTTCTACACTCTTCCAACCTCACACTTATTCTTCTAACATACCAATAGTGTCCGACGATCAAGGGTTGTAGTTTAAGGACGTAAACATATGGTCCATAAAGGGATGAGTAGGTCAAGCCATTTTGGTCGGGTCCTTAAAGTGATAAACCTCCACACTCCACTTTGTGTTTGGCTTGAAAGCCTCAATTTTTGTCTCATGGAGCTTGAAAGTTCTCCTATTCTTTAAATTCATCAAAAGAATGACTCTAAATAGCTCAAGCAACTTATAATTAGCACTCCTGAAGGGATTAAGGCTCTTCAAGGTGACCTTGATGCCAACTACCAATGCTGGTTTCTCAAGCTTGTTTGGCTTCAATTTCTTTTTCTTTTTGCGACTTATGCCCCTATTCGGTGCCTTGACTTCTTTAACATCATTGACATTGCTTCCCACAACATCAACACTATAGACTTGTAATGCCTAAATTGAAAGAGCTTCATTGAATAACTTGAAGGCTTTTGCGTGACGGCTCATGATAGTTTGAGTCCTTCCTTAAGTATTAGTTGGAGGAAAAGCTAAGAACCTAAGTACATATGGGTTCACCTTAGTCTCGGCATGGGTCTTAATACCCTCAGATTTTTGCTTGGCTTCATTATTAAATCTAGGAGGTATGCTATGTGCACCCGATATGCCTATATCCTCATCATCATCACTTTCACATTGCTTCATTATCATAATCATCACATCTTCTTCTGGTAGCCAACACCATATTGACCACTTGACCTTGATGTTTTTGATCCTTTTTGGTGCAAGATGGGAATTCTTTGGTCCTTCTGCCATGTTGAACTCGATGCACCTTTACAAATTGACTTAATTGTTTCTCCATCTTCCGGAGTGCACATTCAGTCTCCTTCCGGATCTCCTTTTTCTCTTTCATCAAGCTCTTGAAAATATCCAAGTACATATTCTTGTCTTCCGCTTGTTGAGCTTCTAATTTTCTTTGAAGAAGCATCTCATGTTGTGAAAATAGCTTGGTCATCAACTCCTCCTAGTTAGACTTTGACAACTCCCCTCGAGGTGGAGGTGCTTGTTGCATCGAAGCTTGTTGTGGTATTAGAGAGAAAGATGCTTGTGGTTGGCAAGAGTTGCCTCCCGTAGCATTAAAATACTCTCCACTAGCCCTTGTAACTTTGATAGCTCCATGCATAAAATATTGACCATTTGCTTAACCACAATGGTTGGCTTAGCTAGGATCATCCCATGAGAAAATAGGATTGGTATGTCAACCCGGATTACTCCTTTGTGCTCTCAATGGCATGTGCTTCCACTCCTCAATTGTCTCTGGATGGTCTCCTTCATGTGGGCAACATGGAGCCTTATGCATTACACTCTTACAAATCATGCAAGGTGCCATACTAGTCTTTGCAATTTGATTAAGGTAACCTCCATTCCATGTTTTCTTCAACAAGAGGTTAAATTTCTTGTTTATGGTCTATTCAAGTTGCTTGATGGCATCCTCTTGTGCATACATAGCTCCCTTGACTTCATTCCTACTTTCCTGGTTGGCTCGGGTGGCTTCTCTCATTGACATTATCAACTTTTGAACATTGGGCTTGACATCCTATAAGGAAGACCGTTCCGACATCTTTTCAAGTAGAACATACGCCTCCTTGGCAGTTTTTTCCATGAAATCTCTACCACTTTCATTGTCGACCTTTCTTCTCGTCTCCATGTATAATTTTTGGTAGAAGAGAGACAATAACATGTCTTGGCTTGACCGTGGTTTGGGCACCCAAGCTCAATTCAAGCTCCTTGAAATGGCCCCATGTCTCATAGAACAACTCCCCATCTTCCTCACAAAATGTCATCAACCTTATCCTTCGCTTATTGATCTTCCCTGGTGGAAAATACTTGGTGATGAACTTGCGTTGCATCGCCTCCCATAAGTAAATCGAGTTAGGAGCAAGCTTGTTGAACCATATCTTTGTCTTATCCAGCAAACTTGAAGGAAATACCCGAAGCTTCAATTGTCCTGGATTCATGTTCCTGACGTTCAACCTTGTACATGCTTCCTCGAACTCCAACAAGTGAGAATCATGAATTTCCCATGAGGATTGGTAAGGTTTGGAGAAAACTAGATTTGATCTCAAAGGATTCGCCCATTAATGGTTGAAAAACAATGCAATCGGTGTGCTTTGACAAAGATGGTAAAGCACTATCCCTTAAAGGTCTTGCTTCAATGATGACCTCGTCCATGATGAATTCTTCCTCGAAAAGAGGATTCGAAGGCATGACGCCTACAATTATACTAAGCAACTGATAGATATTAGCCCTCCAAACACTTAAAGTTCTCAAAGCCTTGAGGGCCTTCCACGGTGCATCTTTGACACCCCCCCCTCAAGGAAACATCAATGAGCACTCTAAGAGTTCGAATGAGATTCCAGTACATGGTGCAATGGCTTTCACTATGCTATGGACACCGAGGTGAACCGAGGTAAAGGCATGCGTGATCCTATATACAAGAATCGCCAAATAAAGTTCTAAGAATATAGGGTGTAGCGAAAATTAAGTTTGCTAGATCTAGACTCTCTAACTACTATGCTTGAAATAAAGACATTACTTAGATATGCTCCCAAGAATATAAATACTCAAGTTAAAACAGCTAGAGAGTAAGTGAAACAACCTTAAGAACAACATAATTTTCGATTGTTCGAAACATAGGCTTAGATGGATCGAAGCCAAGCCCTAGGTAGGAATGACCTACCGTTCGATGGATCAAGAAAATCTCTCAATGGATTGAAGGAGGTACCCTGGTCTCGTCATCAAACAATTTTTGTTGGGTTGAAGGTAATTTTCGATGGATCGAAAAGCTATCCTGTAAAAAATTTAGAAGCACAAATTCTAGCACAATTTCACCTCAAAGTATCTACCAAAGTATCCTAGAGATCAAAGACAAATAAAAAAAAGTCTTAAGTGATAAAACGATGAAAACTACAAGATAATATATGAAACAAATATCACACACATGTCCGGATACTTTGTAATCAAAGACTAACCGAAGCTAAGAAATCAAAGTGAAATCAATCCCCGGCAATGGCGCCAAAAACTTGTTCATGAGATTTATCTCCTAAACCTTTTGACTATTGATTAGTCTAAGCCTAAGTGAGTTTCTCTTACCCACAAGTATACGGGGTCAAGTTATAGTATTTGTAAGGAAGTCGAGTGTTGAACCCATGATGATTGACCACTTAAACTCCTTAGCTTGACTCATTTATGCACTTGAAATCATGGATTAACTAGACACAAGACATGACACTAAAACTAAAGCAAAATGTGGAAGTGTATCTCATAAGACTATGTTCTTTGGAGACATAGCATTGCAAAGAATGGTTGAATTACGATGAGCGATTATACGAAAGATTGATTGAATGTTTACTACTAACTATTAAGTGAAAATAAAAAGTAAGAACAAAACAAAATGTAAATGTTTGGTCAGCTAGAGATGTCGCCACTTGCCAACTCAATGTACCAACAAAGTCCAAATTATGAGTTTAGTCTGATTCACATGTGTTTGTCCAATTTGTGATCTTTTTGAGTCACCATTTGTTGTGAACCGAATCTCGTAGGCCATTAGGGCAATAGAATGTTCTGATCCAACATTCAAGTATAAAGCAAACCGAAACTAGAATGCAACTCAATTACGAATCGTATCATAATCATACCACATGCCTAATAAGTTCAATATATATGTGTTCACTTATGATGAATATGATTGGCTTTCCATCCTAAGTCCCTATTAGTGGACATAAAGATATGTTCTAATGAGTTTCCTAATCCACACCTGTTAAAACATGGATTAGAAGAAGTAACAATTAGCTACAAAGCCCCTTCGAGTCAATGTAAGCTTGATCGAAGCTCCTTAAGTCATTTGTACTTCAAGAAGGCTTCGGTACATGCTCAAACCCAATGAAAACCAAACCTTAGGCCCATCTTCTCAAATGCAACCTAAGTCATGTTTACATGCTTATCTTCCTCAGGTGAGTGACTAAATCACTTAGGTTCATTTTTAACTTCCTTAAACATAACTCAACTTAGTCATGGCTAAGACATGAGTGTGAAAACATTGAATCAAGCCCAAACATGCAAACATACCACAATCACATCACAAGCTATGAAACTCATTCACAAAATGTAGTAAACTAAACCAAATTTAAATCCATAACTCAAAACATAGTTATATGTACATCAAATTGGCTAGGGTTCCTTCTAAAAGGCAACTACTTACTAACAATAATAAAATAGTAGACTAGATACATGCTTAAAACAAGAAGAGAGTAGAAATAACCAATGGTCCTTTAGCCAAAGCTCCACCAAATGAGTACAAGGCTTCTAGCTCCACTTCTTTGCTCCAAGCTAACACCAAGTCTTTAAGAGGAGGTAAGGGTAGTCCTTAAGATTCCAAGGAGCCAAGGTGAAGAGGGATTACTTCCCACTCCTTTGAACTCTAAAGACAAAACCAAACTTTAAAGGCAAAGATGAGAGGAGGAACACCCAAATAGGCCAAAGTGATGGTGGAGAAGTTCGGCACTACCTAAAAGAGGGAAGAGCTAGGTCTCTAATGGTGGTGCTTAAGAAGGTGTTTTGGCCTAAAAAGGGAGGAGAAGAAGTAGAAAAGAGTGTTAGATGGTTGAGATAATGATAAGGGGTCTAGAGAGAGACTAAAACTATGAGAAATATGAAAATGAGGTGAGATATCTATGTGTTGGAGGGGGAGCTCGACCCTATCTGTTTTCATATATCTCATAGTTTTAGTCTCTCTCTAGACCCTTTATCATTATCTCAACCATCTAGCACTCTCTTCTACCTCTCCTCCTCGATTTCAAGGCAAAAATACGTCCGTAAACACCATTAGTAGAGACCTAGCTCTTCCCTCTCTTAGGTAGAGCCGAACCTCTTCACTACATCTCTATCACTTTGGCTTAATTTGAGTATTCCACCTCTCATCCTCACCTTCTAGTGTTTGGCTAAGCTTTTATAGTTCAAAGGAGTGGGAAGTAATCCTCTTCCTTTTGCTCCTTGGGATCCTAAGAGTTTACCTTACCTCCTCTTGAAGACTTGGTGCTTGTTGAATTGAAGAAGTGGAGCTAGAAGGCTTGGAGTCACTTGGTGAAGCTTTGATTAGGGGACCCTTGGTTATTTTTACTCTCTTTATATTTTAGGCATGTATCAACTCTTGTATTTAGTTATGTTTAGTGAGTAGTCTTATTTTGGAGGCTAGGGTTAGAACCCTAACAATGTGATGAATAAATGATGTCTTGGATTATGTATGATTTATGATTTTAGTGTATCTTATGTGATTGTGTGTTGTGAATAAGCAAATGTGTGTTTGTAGATGTTTATTGTGCTTGAGCTTCAAGTCTAGTTTCACTTGTGCATATGCTGACCCTAGCTAAGTTAATGTATATGTAAATAGACTAAACATGGTCCTTAATTGAATTAGCTACTCACTTATGGCTAGATGAGGATGTAAACATGATGAAGGTTTTCTCTAAGAGGTTATCTTAAGACTTGGTTACCTTAGCACTGAGTAAGGATTATAGCCTTCTTGACTCTCAATAGACTTGTGGGGCTCTAGTCAAGCACACATTAAATCCAAAAGGTTATTGTGGCTAATAGTAGACTCACTTGACTCGTAACCCAATAGGTGCAAGTTAAGGGAATCACATAGACTTTCTCTCGGATTCTCCAATAGAGATTCGAGAAGGGAAACCATCCACATATATCACATGATATGCTTGTTAACTTCACAATGTGACATATGATCGAGATGCAAGCCTAAAATGCCTGGGTCTTTGTTTCGATTCACGAAATACTTCAATGTTGGGTTCAAGTCATCTAGAGTTCAAAATGACCTAGGAACTTGGAATTAAAACAAAATGTCACCCAAAAGGTCACGATTTGGAAATTAACTTATGTGAACGGACTTTAATCCATTACATAAATTGGGACATTGTTTGATGCATCATATGGTTAGTGGGGATTTTCCTAGTCGACCATATATCCTTAATTATCTTGAACTTGTTTGATATTTTTGTTTGCGCATTGTAGTGTAATCATCAAATTAATCAACTTGTATAACCACACATTGTAAAACCGGACATTTTGTTTGATAATTGTTTCTTACCTTTATAAGTTTCTTCATTTTATCATCTAGGACTTTGTCTTGTCGAAAGTTGTCTATGTCAACAACAGTAGCGTTAATTCGACCCATTTTTTGAGTGATTTTTCGACCCGTCGAATTCTATGCTGTGCTTGAGGTTGTTTCACTTATCTCTACCTCTTTTATCTTGAGCTATTTACATTCTTGGGAGCATATCTAAGTAGTGTCTTTATTTTATACATAGTATTTAGTGTATGTAGATTTAGCAAAACTTAATTTCTGCTACACCTTAGATTCATAGGACTTTATTTGGCGATTCTGGTATATTGGGTCATGCACGCCTTTATCTCAGCTCGCCTCGGTGTCCATAGAAAAGTGAATGTCACTGCGCCACGTACTAGAATCCCATTCGAACTCTTAGAGTGCTCATTGATGTTTCCTTGAGGGGGGTGTCAAAGAAGCACCGTGGAAGACCCTCAAGACTTTGAGTACTTTCATAATTTGGAGGCCTAATATCAAGTGGTTTCTTAGTGTGGTTTTCAAGTTTATGCCCTTTCATCATCCACGTCTACACACACCATCTTCTAGTTCATCATCCGTTTTGTGAAAGACCAATTTGGGGTTTGACATCGTGGCTAGGAAGAGGGTGGTATACCGGTGTTGAAAGTGAATAACCAAGAAGCACTTAAGAATTTATTTGATCTTGCCATAGAGGCACAACGTGAGAATCCGGGTTATGCAGCTCAGGTGTTTACAATTCAAGTCGATCCTAAACTTGAGGAAGAAGAAGATCAGCTCCTTGAAAATCCACCATTTGAAGAGGAGGAGGAACTGCAAGTAGACTATATCGCTATGTAGAACTAAGTAATTATGGGAGACCATTGAAGGAGTGTGTTATTCCCTTATTGGCGGCTCACACGGGGTGCATCATGCTGCAACTATTAGTGGGCGAGTCCTTTGAGATCAAGTCATGTTTCTTGCAAACTCTTCTGTTGTTCCTTGGCCACACCAATTTGGACCCTTACATACATTTATTAGAGTTTGAGGAGGCATGTGCCCGCCTAAACATCCGCAATATGGACCCGAGCAATTGAGGTTGAGAGTCTTCCCATCAAGCTTGAGAGATAAGGCGAAGGATTTGCTCAACAAGCTCCCCCTAAACTCCATCAATTCTTGGGAGGGCCTACAAAGGAAATTCATTACTAATACTTTCCTCCGGGCAAGATTAACGAAAGAAGGACAAGCTTGATGATCTTCCGTGAAGAGGATGCCGAATTGTTTTGTGATTGGAGTTTAGGAAGAGATTCAAGGACTTAGAGCTTGGTTGTCCGAACCACGGGCAATCCCAAGACATGCTTATGTCCCATTTCTACCAAGGACTAAGCACAGAGATGAGGAGAAAATTTGATAATGCTTATGGTGGAGACTTCATAGACAAAACCGCGGATGAGGCTCATGTCTTATTAAAGAAGTTAGCGGAAAGGTCGGCGCTGTGGGATATCAAGCCTAGTAGAAAGAAGCGGCAGTATCAATGAGAGAGGGCACCCAAGCAATTAGGGGTGGCATTTATGATGTTATGGGATCCCCTATCCAAGACGATGCTATCAAGTGGCTTGAGGAATCAATGAATATGAAGTTTGAACTCTTAATGAAGCAAAGTAGTAGTGGAGGCAAAGCCCACTAAGTGTCAGAAATTTGTATAGAGCCGGCCACTTGCTTGATATACGAAAGCACGGTGCATAAGACTTTGAGTTGTCCTCATGAAGAGGATTATCCAAAAATTATTGAAGAATGCAAGGGAACCTTATATGACCAACAAAAGAATGATCCATACTTCAACACCTATAACCCAAGATGGAGGAACCACCCTAACTTCTCATGAGGTGGTCAAAATCAAAGTCAAGGCAACCAAGGAGATCAATGTGGGTTGCCAAAAAATTGGTGGTTTCCAAGGACAAGGAGGAGGAGGAAGGTACAATGAAAGGGGAAACCATGAAAACTTTGGTGCTTCCGGAAGTGGAAGTGGAGGATTTGCCAATACTTCAGGTGGTAATGCTTATTAAGCACGAGCACCTTTTGTGTAAAGATCTCAACAACCATATTTACTCCAAGTACCAATCCCTCCACCACAATTGGAGGTGCCTAAGTCCAACATGGATGAGTTCTTGGCTAGGCTAGTGAAGAGCCATGAAGACTTACTAAAGACTCATGCTGATGATAAAAGTCTTTTCTTGAGATCTTTATGAGTTTGAAAGCAGCTAACCAAGTTCCGGAATGAGTGCGAAAGTACTATTCACAAGTTGAAGATACAAGTAAGCCAATTGACTAAGGAACAACAAGGCCAAGGGAATAGCAAAGCCCATGTGTTTCCCTCCACCATTGAGAAGAATCTCAAACACCAAGTCAATGTAGTTAAGGCGATGTTGAGATCCGGAAGGGGATTTGAGAATTATGATGATGCTTCTATTGTGGAGAGCGATGATGAAGATGACTTGGACATATCAATTGTGTCTAAGAACCATGCCGAAGTTGAAGAGGCTACCACTAGTTGGGAAAAGGTGGTGAGATTTCAAGAGAATACCGCTTTGATTTCGTATGAAAATGCTAGTGAGTCGGAAGATGAGACGATGAGCTTGAGGTTGAGCATGTACATTCCGAGAGTAGAATGAGTTGACATGGGGTTGCTGCAAAGAGTGCAGAAGGAAGAGACACGGTTAGAGATCTTTCTGGGAATGAATTGAGGAAAGAACAAAGGAGGAGAAGCTGCCCAGAATTTGACAGGTCGAGGATCTTGTTCGACCCATCGAATGAATGCTACTTTCTCGGATGGAACCACTTCTGGACCCATCGAGAATTCTACTCGACCCGTTGAGAAATAGAGGCAAGACAAGTGTAAGGGGCATTCCGAGAAGGGTCGAAGTGAGGAAGAAATATGCCTACCCTTCCATCAAGTAAGGAACAAGGGGAGATTCCAAGCTACCTTGGATAAGAAGACTAAGGAGTGCTTGGATGTATTTAAAAAGTTCGAAATTAACATTCCTCTTCTTGAGGCCATGCAAACAATCCTACTATACTCAAAGTTCTTGAAAGATTGATGCACCAACTGAAGCTATAAGAACAAGCTACAAGAGGAGGTACATGGATCCAAGAAAGTGAAGCTCAATGCCATGGTATCGGCTATCAAACAATGGAAGGTGCCTAAAATGTTAACAGATCCGGGAAGCTTTATTGTGCTCTGAACCATCGGAATAAGGTATTTTCCAAAGAACTTGATGGATATTGGTGCTTTCATCAATTTGATGCCTTACTCAGTATACCAAGGGCTAGGCTTAGGAAGAATCAAACTGGTGACAATGTCACTATAACTTGCCAATTGATGTGTGGTGCATCTACGGGGTATAGTCGAAGATGTGTTAGTGGTGAATGGCAAACTAGTGATACCCGCCAATTTCGTGATACTTGACATGAATGAACCTAGAGGACACGAAGATCTCCCAGTCATCTTCAGAAAGGCCTTCATGGCTACAGCCGGGACGAAAATTGATGTGAAGGGCGGAGTACTCACTTTGGAGGTATTTGACAAAACCAAAACCTTCCAAATCTTCCATGATGCGGGTCCTATCCCTAAATTACAGGCATTTATGGTCAAGGTAATTGACAAGGAGCTTAAATGAAGAACTAGAAGATATGTCTAATCAAGTTTACATGGAAAGTATTCCCGAAGAAGGGGTGGATGCGACATTAGTAATAGCATATGAAGAATGTTTGCTATGGTTTACAATTGAAGGGCATGCGGCATTAAATTGTATCATGATTTCACAAGCCATATATAGGCCAAGGATTTTGTACGAGCCACTTCCATTCACCGGTTTAGGAGCTTCAGTTTATATCGGAAGTCAATAGTCAGAAGTTTTGAATTGACTATCGAAAGCTTAATGAGGCTACCTATAAAGATCATTTCCCATTGCCAATTATCGATCAAATGCTTGAATAGTTGGTCGGGCATGATTGCTATTATTTCCTAGATGGGTATAGTGGCTACAACCAAATTGCTATCAATCCGGAGCACCAACATAAGATGGCATTCTCAGGCCCTCAAGGAGTTTGTGCCTTTCGTAGAATGCCTTTTGGTTTGTGTAATGCACTAACTACTTTCTAAGGTTGTATGCAAGCTATATTTTCTGGCATGATTGGTGAATTTGTCGAAGTATTTATAGATGATTTCTCTTTGTTTGGGGATACTTTTGATGAATGCCTCATTCACCTTGAGTTAGTATTGTAAAGATGTTGTTAGAAGGATTTGGTTCTAAATTGGGAGAAATGCCACTTTATGGTCAAGGAGGGAATCGTGCTAGGCCATTGCATCTTCAAGAGAGGTATTGAAGTGGACAAGGCCAAGATGGAGGTGATTGAGAAGCTTCCCATTCCAACCAATGTCAAGGAGGTTAGGAGTTTCTTGGACCATGCGGGGTTCTACTGCCGGTTCATAAAAACTTTAGCAAGATAGATATCCTAGCCAAGGAGGCACATTACAACATCAGCCTGAAGATTGAGGAGGCCTTTGAGACCCTCAAAAGTGCTGTAGTGTCATCTCCGGTGATTATCAAACCAGATTGGAGCTTGCCTATTGAGATCATGTATAATGCAAGTGACTATTCCATGGAAGCGGTGCTTGGGCAATAAAGAGACAATGTGTTAAGAGTCATCCAACACACTTTCCACACATTCAACTTTAAGTTCCGGAGTTATATTGTGGGTTCCAAAGTCATTATACATACGGACCATAGTGCTCTGAAGTGTCTCTTCACAAAAGCGGAGTCCAAGGAAAGGTTATTGAGATGGGTGCTACTACTTCAAGAGTTTGACTTAGAAATTATGGACAAGATAGGGAAGCATAACTTAGTTGCGGATCACCTCTCACGCCTTCAACTAAAGGAGGAAGATGGTGACTTGAATGACGAATTTCTGGATTAGCAATTATTCCATGTCAAGGAAGTGCTTACTACTTCAAGTTATGCATGGTTTGCGGACATTGCAAACTTTCTCTCAAGCTATGGTACCTTCATACCCGCCCACTTGTCAAGTGACCAATGGAAGAGATTGAGGAGAATTATTCAGGAGTTCATATGGGATGACCTCTATTTGTACAAAGAGGGAAGAGATGAAATTCTAAGAAGATGTGTGGCTTATGAGGAGATGTTTAGTGCGCTCACTTTTTCTCATGCACTTGAATGTGGTGGACATCATAGGCCTTATGAAAGGACCCAACCCCGATTTAGCTCCCTAAACCGGAATCAAACCCTTTAGAAAACACGAACCAACAAAAACCGTAGAAATTTTGGCAGAGTTTCGTTACTAACGTGGAATTACCATTACCTGCACGCGGAAAATACACTTCATCCTATGCCACAAAAATCAAACCGTGGGCACCAATCCCATCCGGATTTCTCAATATATCAACAGTAAAGTAAAACAATAAATATATCTGTACTTTACTGAAATCCGGTGAAAAATCGTATAAACATATACATCAGAATACTCAGAGCGACCTCTAATGTATAATCGTATAAATATACCACAGTAGGTAGAACAATAAACCTACTGGAAGAAACAAGGTAGCTCGAGCACTATGCCTCCGACCACGACGTGCGACTCCAGAGTTCGAACTGCAAACTGGGCACGGAAACCGAAAAGCCCAGGGGAAAGGCAAATAAAAACGTTAGAGTGAGTGGACGAAAATAAACATATGCCTTTCACCAGTTTATATACATACTCAATGTAAAACAGTGCGAGTTCGGAAAACAACACAACACACATATATATACGGAGGTTGTCGGGCGACCTCTCAAGCCCGACGTCAGGTGAATCGCTCAAACCTAACATTGATAGGCCAGGGGACCTCTCAACCCCGGCGGCACGCAGGGGACCACTCAACCCCGCCCAGAGGACCTCTCAACTTTGGTCCAGAGGAATCTCTCAACTCTGGTACATCGATGTAATAAATGCCATCACCCATAAACATATAACAATACCTCCGAAAATAACATATATCTCAACATCGTATAATTTAAATACGGAAAATCATAAAATCCACGAACTCGCAAATCAACTGTGAAAATATAAACTTGTCCACTCACAGACTAGGGTAACGCAGTTCGCGTTAACCCATGATCCGCCGGAAAGTCCCTCGTCAAACAAAAGATCACGAACACCTGAATAATCACAAAATCCATTTCTCAAAATCATAACTCGACAATACAAGACAAATCACGAGAAACCACCGTTCTCGGAAACACATAATCCGATCACGACAAACTGTCGAAAATCCGGAAATCACACCTTAATACCTCGCTATACTTTCGGACGCTCAACTCAAAAAACGAACCTCCCCACTGCGATCGGGGTGCGATTTCGAGTGAAATGACATGCAACTTGTCGAAAATCCCAAAAAGTCAAACTTTGACCGCCGTTGACAGTTGACCGCCGCCCACGACGGCGCCGCCACCAACCTGAACATTTTTCGGCGGAGCAACTCCTATTTCACTCAAAATCATCCACTGAGCAACTTTATCAACTACAACAAAGGCCAATTCAATCTCTAACTAGCTCAATTTCATGATAAACCGAATTGGTACCAAATTTTCAAATCCAAAATTCTCCATCCACAAATCGAATTAGAACTCCATACTTACATGGTTAGAATCATGGAGAGGAGAGCTTCAAAGCCCACTACATCTTGTAGTTCAATTCGGCCAAAATCGAGCAACCCGAATCACCCAAAATTCCTTCATTTTCTTGCCAGAATTTCTCCTACTACCGGCCACCTCGCCGTGAAAGGCGACCGGGAGTAAGACCGAGAGGCAGAGGCGCACCAAACGGGTCCTCCCCCGTGGCCGGAGACGGCCGGACAAGCTCACCGACGTGGAACACCGTGGCTCACGCCGTGAACTCTCCTCCACCGAGTTGACTCGGTCAACACCAAAAATGGCAACTGTTGACTTGCTTAAAATAGCAATTTCTATTTATAGGCCTTCCATTTTTGGAAACTTCGTAATTATCTTTTCGACAAACTTCGAATATCCGTAACTTTCTCGTCGTAATTCCGATTCCGATAATTCTCGTGGCAACAAACTCGACTCGACATGCTCTTCAATTATCTCCCAAAGTCAAGCACATCGACCAATCGGATAAAAAGTCAACTGTTCAAACCAACACATATTTAAACCGACTAAATAATCAACAATCGGAAATAATCACAACTTAATCTTCGTAACTCAGAAAAATGCTCCGTAAGTTCCCACGAGCTCGATATTAAATTCTCAACAACTTCCGTGAAGAAGCAGAAACCAAATTCTCAACCGGTAATTTAGTCGTTAAGAAGATCACCATTATAATCTGATTCCGTCGAAACTTCAAATATTCATAATTAATTCCTCGGTCGTCTAAATAACGATCCGGAACCGCTCACGAACTCGAAATCACACGTACAACGAATCTCGAGAAGAGACCCAGCTCCAATTCTTGGCCAATGATTTAGTCGTTAACAAATCCGGCTATTCACATAACTGTCAGAAATCTGCGATAACACGCGAGCTCGTAGATCAAGCTGATTCCACAGCTGATTCTGTTCTGGTTCGTCACACCTTACAAGACCACCTACAAGGTTCTACAAACCGGGTTATAGTGGCCCACACTTTTGAGAGATGCCCAGTCCTTTTTGAAAACATGTGATCGGTGTCAACGAGTTAAGAGGATCAATTCAATATATAAAATACAATTGAAGACGATCATGGAAACTGAAATCTTTGATGTTTGGGGTATTGACTTCAAGGGGCCTTTCCCTTGTGCACATGGCATGTACTACATTTTAGTGGCGGAAGATTATGTCTCAAAGTGGGTGGAAGCTATGTCATGCCCAACCAATGATGGCATGGTGATGACCAAGTTCCTCAAGGTTGCCATCTTTACAAGGCATGGAACCCCAAGATCCATTATAAGTGATGGAGGTTCTTATTTTATCAACCACAAGCTCAAGGATCTCTTGAAGAAGTATGGGGTTGTTCACAAAGTAGCAACACCATATCCCCCCTAAACGAGCAGACAAGTGAAAATAAGCAACCAGGAACTTAAGAGTATCTTGGAGAAGATTGTGAGTACCAACCGGAAATACTGGAGTCAAAAGCTTGATAATGCACTTTAGGCATACCAGACCGTCTTTAAGACTCCCATGAGCATGTCACCCTTTCAACTTGTCTATGTGAAAGCATTTCACTTACCGGTGGAGCTTAAGCATAAAGCAAGATGGGCTATCAACACCTTGAACATGAACCTGGTGGCTAGTGGAGAGAAGAGGAAGCTTGAAGAGTTGAGGCTAGAAGCCTATAGGAGTGCTCGAATTTACAAAGAGAAGACGAAGAGGTACCATGACAACCGCTTGAGGCACAAGGATCTTGTTGTGGGCAAGAAGGTGCTCTTGTGCAACTCTAGACTCTCCCTACATCCAGATAAGCTAAGGTCTAGATAGAATGGTCCATTTGAAATTGTGGAGGTATTTCCTCATGGAGTGTTGACCTTGCGGAATTTTAGAGATGGAAGAACCTTCAAGGTGAATGGGCACCAGATCAAGCCATGGGAAGGAGTGGCACTAAGTGACAATGTTGTGGAGGTGAAATTCGTGCATCTTCTGCACACCATGCTTCAAAGTTTCACTCTCTGACCCGATCATGTTAAGGTTGTTAAAATTGAACCCGTGATGGCCGGACACCATTGAGAAAGGTATAAGGAATAAAATGTGAGGTAGAGGTTGTTATGTTGTGACTCGAGACACCACTTTGAAGAAATTCAACAATACCTAGCATAGAAGGCAAAACCATTTTGGTCTTGCATGTTAGTGGTTATCGATGCCATGTTTCGGTCTTCAAGGGCGAGCATTTCTAATCTCTTACTTCACTTTTAATTGTTATGATTGTTGACGTGTTAGGATTTTTAGCTTTGTGTGTGTCAAATTTTTGGTAGGATTGTGTAGCATTTTTGGTTCGAATTGGTGCATGTTTAGGATCAAAAACCTGAGGAATTCTCGACGGGTCGAAGAATGATTGTTCTACTCCTTCAACCCGTCGAACAAGGACCATAGATAAGACAGAAGACCACATTTGGCGGATCGAGTAAATCCATCGACCTATCGAACATATGCGCAGGGGAGAAACAGAAGCGAACATTCGACGGGTCGAGCCCATTTTTCGACCCGTCAAAACTGGTTTGGGGCTAGTCTTGACCCTGAATTGACTTTTAAAATTTCTCCTTTTCTCTCTTTTCTTTTCTTTTCTTCTCTTCACCTCACTTCTCTTTTTTTTCAAACACTCCCTTCTCTTCTTCGTCTCTTTCTCCCTCTAAACAACTAATCTCACAAAATCATTCCAAATCTTCCTCAATCTTTCATATTTTAAAACTAAATGCTTGTGTGTGCTTGTGTGGTGGTTGGAGAGGTTTTGAGCCATCTTTGTTGAGGTATTATACTTAACCAGAATTTGAATGCTTGTAGTGATTTGTTGTGATTTTGTGATGTTTGTGGTTAGTTGATGCTATATTCCTTGATTTAGATGTATGGGTTGTGTGAATTTAAGACTTATATGCATGACAATTTTGAAATTGGTTGAGTTGTATGATGCATGAACCCTAATTCTAAAAATTTGGGATGAGCTTGTGCTTAGTGTTAATTGAGTCAATGTATGCTTGAAATCATGATCTATGACTAACGGGTAGTTGAATTATGAGACCAATTGCAAGAAAACTTATCAAAAAATTTTTGGTGAAGTGTTGACTATCCTTGACTTTGGCCGAAATTATGATGCAAGTTTGTGTGTGGTGGTTTGTTTTGTGTGTTTTTGTCGTAATGTGGTTGTCTAGGGGATGATTGTTGAGGTTTTGGTTTGAAATTGAATAGCATTGCTTAATTGGACTAAAGGCTTGATGACTCTAACTTTGCGATTATGTTACTTTGTGTGATTAGTTGTGTGAATTATGCATCTGAGACTCTACATGATGAGTTTGAATTGACACTGAGAAAATCCGGACAATGTATGCTTTGAGATGACTTGGTAGCATGGAATTGAGTCTTAGGTGTGATAATTTATGTGTATGTCAATATGAGTACTAAGTTATTTTGTGTGAATAATGTGTTCTAGGTATCCACGTCTATCCATGACCATCATCTTCATCCTGGCACCAAAAAAGAGGAATGTGGAACAAGATCCTCCTGCCGATTATGGCCTACCCCTCAAAAAGACAAATAGGGCGGGCAAAGATGTCTATCCTCCATTGGAAAAACTGCGCCCAATCCATACCGAGAGGGATGTAGGCGAGAGGGGCACTAAACCAGAACTCTAGGCTCTCCTTGAATTAGTGGAGCACCACAATATCCCATACTTCACTGGAGGATTCTTTGGTTACGATGAAGCCACAGTTAGGGAATTTTATGCCACACTCATGGACACCATGGCGAATGGTGAGGAAGGTCGGACCTTCAATTTCAAAGGGAAGCGGATGGTCCTTAGCCCACAAATCTTTGAGCGCATTTTGTTTCTTCTAGCCCTCACTAATGCGGAAATGACATCTTTTAGGGAGAGATTTGATGCAGTATCATGGGATAGTTTTGCATCGGAAGGTTGTGTAGGGTACCAAGTTTGTCCAAATGGTTCATTTCATAGTGGGGATCTTGACCCACTCTACCACGTGCTTTGGCTCTTCGTTAAGCACAACGTGAAACCTCAGCTCAAGAATAACGATGTCACAAAGAAGGGTTACCAAGCAATCTCCACAATGATGAGTGATGTGGGAAAGGTGGAGTTCAGCAAGCTTATCTACGACTCCATCATTGGGTGCACTGATGGGAAAGAGGCCCTTGTATTTCTATGCACCATCACCGCTCTATGTCAATCGATTGGCGTTAAGGGGATTCCTAAGGACAAACATAAGTTGTCACCACCCCATGGTGACCTCAATGATATCATTATAGCTTGCAACTTTAGCACTATCGCCGGTCTCCCCTCATCAAGCCAAGCTGGTGGTACATCTTCATCCTCTCACGCCCAAGGTCCACCTTGTGGCATGACTTCGGAGATGCATGCTTATTTTGAAGGATATTTTTGTATGATGCAAACCCAACATTTGTCGGTCATGCAAGAAATGAGCAACCTTGGCGATCGGATGAATGCCCTTGAATTGCATTATCATGGAAAAAATGGTGGGCCCTCGACCATGGGACAAGCTGATATGGAGCAGGACGCTATAAAGAATGATGATGAGGATTGATGGGTGGATGGATGAAAGGAGGAAATCGAGTGATATGGTGGCCGGAAAATTACTCGATGAAGTCGAGTGGGTTTGGGCTTGGGGAGAGAAAAATCGTGATCCCTTTGGGGTTCTGCCCCCTCCTCCAGTTATTTTCTAAATTATCACCACCTCAAACAACAGCAGAGATTGAAATACCGTTCAATCCAGCAGCTAAGATTAATTCATCAGTGTAGATTTCTATTTTTATTTATCTTCACGCGAAACTTCTATAATTCGCAATAATTAGCTCAGACCTCAACAAAATGAACTAAAAATACGTTCGAGTTCGTTGTAATTTTCTCCACAACTTTCGTGAAGAGAGTGAATCCAAAATTAAAATATCCGTAAAGTTGATTTTTAAGGATCGCAACAAAATATAAAGTCTTCATAAACACGCTAAAGTGGAATCAATTCGATAATAATCTCGATAAACAAGGTTAGCGCAGTAGTTGGGATACAGGTTGTTACACTAGCAAACCTGAAAACTGGGCAATTTAAAACAAAGGGCCCAGGGAAAGGCATATAGAACAAAAAAATGTTAGGCATATAAGAACTCGCTATCAACTATGAAATAAAAGGGTTCACTCACAATACTGTGCTATGATTTCCATTAATTCGGGGCATGTCTGTCAACGTTTCTATCCATCTGACACTGGCTGCTAACACGTCATCCTAAACCAAAGATTATTATTTAATAACCAATCGTTGAAAATCTTATCGAATAATTAAGCTCGTTCACCCAATGAATATTATCGTTGAGAACGTCGCATTCTCGAATATCGTGCTTTCCGAACTTAATATAAGCTTTAAGCTAATTTAATTTTCTAAATATTAAATCCTTCTTAAAGGATTCCTTACATGTTACGCGACTCGAGGTCAAATCGATGTTCGACTCAACCATTCATTATCATCGTAAAATCGTTTAATTAATATCGATTAATCACACGTCTTAATCAACTATGTCGAAATCAATTCCTAACCTAACCAATGCACTCGCAGCATCGAAACAAATCCAACGATATATAACTTGACTGAATCTGGAAAAAAATTCTGGCCAGACGTGCCGCCCATCCGACACCATCGGTGACCACCGCCGGCAGTGGAGAATAATACCTCATTTTCTTCCTTCAATCAAGCCCAAGCATTTCTTCCAAAACACCTACGCCTAATTCTGACTAATTTGGTTGGAGTCAGACTCGAAACCATTCGACCCTAAGATTGCCGAAAAACCTCTCGATCAGATTTTGGGGACGTTGAGCCAGCACGTGGCTCGGCCATGGTACCAATCAACTCAAAGTGGCAAGGGGAACAAAATCTCTAACACCTTTTTGCCCAAATCGACATCAATCGCCATCCATGACAGCGACCTTAATGGATTCGACGGAGATCTAATTTGATCTTCCAAACTAAACCTGCAACCAAAACGATCTCAGTATAGCACAATAATGCGATCAAGGCATTCAAACCATACCAATACCTCGGCTAAAGGTGGCCAGAAAAGTCACCGACGACGGCGGCAACGAAGCTCCAAAACCCCCAAACTTTGCCTCTTTGATTCTCTCAATTCCAGCTTTAATTCCTAAAAAAAAAAGCATTGAAAAGATCTAGGCGTCGAGAACTTTCAATTTCGACCAGAAATCGGCGCTAAACAGTGGTCGACATCATTGTACTACTGATCGGCAAGTTTTGGGTTGGCAAGCTTGGTTAATGCTTGTCAACACTGGTAGACCCAAAATGGAAAGTCTGACTTTCTATTTTTGAAAAGTCCTATTTATATGTGCGAGTTGCGACTAACTGATTTCATAAAATCATACAAAAGTTTTGGTGACTGCAATTTCTTTATCGTAACTCCAATTCTAACACTTGACATGGCCATGAACTTGTCTCGATAAACTCAACGACTTTCCCCAAGGAAAAATCTCAAAAAATATAACGAAAAAAATTCTGATTGAAAGGCTATTGATAATTATTGACGATAAATACTAACTACCTTCCTCGATTAACCTTAAATAATTTCTGAAAAGGGAATTCTCGGGATGGAATGTCACATCTTGAATTGGCTAAATAAAAGCTTGAAGGAGCTCCACTTGCTTACTAACACCGTGGTCTGAACCTACGTCATAAAACGTACTCGTCTACACATAGTGTGGCATACTCCTCAAAGTGTATAACTTCGCTTATTAAAAACTTGGGCGACATAATTAGGACACACCACATGTCATACAAATTCACCCCACAAACAAATCCATAGAAATCAAATTTTGTTCTCAGCTCAAGTTTAACATCACTCATATGAGCACTAAAAGAACAACTAATATCAGAATAATTAGCATGAGTATCAAACCATACCTCAAATAGAGTCTTCACACAAAATGCAGACGATGGAGACCAATTCACCATGTAGCAAGAATTACCAAATTTGGCACCGAAGTTCGTAGACTTAATAACGTTAAAAAGCATGCAGACCACTTTCTTTAAAAGGGAACCAACATGTTCTGTAAAAGTTGTAGGTAGTGTCTTCAAACTAGTGCGGTGTCTCACTATCACATCTTCACAAAATTGATCAAATTGACCCTCAACAAATACGCCCGTCACAAAATCTGATAATGGATTAGATGAAACATCCACAACTGTACTACCTTGAAGCGTGTAAAGGTTATTCTGAATAAACTTTTCTCTTATGACCACAAGACCATACTTGTAAAATCTTAAAACTCCACATTCAGACAAATACTTGTAACCTTGTGAGTCAAGAGTACCCAAAGATACCAAATTCTTTATAAAATCTAGGACATGCCAAACATTTGTCAAGATGTTGATAATTCCATCATGTGTCTTAATAAGAACTGATCCAATTTCATAACTTTATACATTCCAGTAGTATTTGCTCTTTGATACCAATATTGGTCGTGGTTGTAGAGATCCGTCATGATAGTGTTGATTATGTCTCTGCTCATTTGGTACCCTTGAAAAAATTCTTGCATGTTGAAGATAGGGTGCTTGACGAAGTAATCATCCATGAGATTTTGTCCCCTAAACTCCCTCACTCTTGGTCGATTCATCGTCAACTTGTGCCTCCTCCATGGCCACCTGATTGACGAAGGATTGCCCAATGTCATCATCCTCTTGGTGTCGTTGTTGCCTCCGCCAGATAAAGTTGTGAATACTGAAAAGATTCATCAAAGTGATGCAGGAAATCTTGAGAAGTATTTAGAGAGATGTGTTATCTGCACGGATTGAAAGAGCTGACTTATACATGGTGCGAGTGTAGAATGAGTGATGGATGAAAGTTTTATAGTCAATTATAGATAATCTGATCTTTGAAGATGAACACAAGTGTCACATCATCATTATTATCTCCCATAAATACAAAATCTTTATCAACAGAATGATATGTGTCAAACCAGTCCCTACTGAAGCACATATGGTGTGAGCAACCCAAATCAAGCAACCATGTATCAACCGAAGAATACCAGCAAATAATGCAAAATCAAAACTAGATTCCTCATCCACATAATTTTCATCATCACCAGACAACTTCTCAAAATACTTTTCTTTATCCTTGATTTTAGGTCATTCATTCTTCCAATGCCTTGTCCTGTGACAATAGTTGCATGAACCTTTCTTTATTCAAGACTTGGATCTCGAATTATTTTTACTGTTGCTCCTTGAATCTCTGCCTCAAACTATTAAGCAATGATCTTGAATCTCACTCAAGTTTTCTGACACCTTATTCTTTAGTTCTCTTGAACTCAAAACTTCTTTGACATCTTCCAAAGAGATAGCATCTCTTTCATACAACATAGTCTCAAAAAAATGCTCAAACAAATTAGGCAAAGAACATAGCAAAATTAAAGCTTGTTCTTCATCATCAATTTTCACATCCATGTTTCGCTAATCAGATATGAGTTTTTTAAACTCATAATGATAAGTTTGAACAAGTGTACTGTGTGGGAGAAATATTTCTCCACGTCGACAAGCTAGAATAGATGCTCGAGGAAAGACGAGGTCTCGGCTCACTTAGACGAAAGGTGAACAAGAATATCTAAAAATAGGTAAAAGCTCGATGAGGAAGGAAATTGCGCACTAAAAGGTCGATGAGAAAAGGTCGTGCACCAACAGGCATGAGACGAAGTCAAAGGTCGTTGAGATATTCACACCGCAGGAATCGATCTCGCTGAGAATATCTCGAGGACGTTTCGCTCGACGAGCTATAGAATGTGGGCCTTCTGGTAAGGAGTCTGTTTTGGATGGGAAGGTTCAAAACTTGAGGCCCACGAGTTCGTTGCTGATTTGGAGGTAAAGTTTGCACTATAAATATTCAAAACCCCGGCAGATTATAGATATTGACAGAGGAGATTGGAAGAGATTCATTTTTTTGGCAAACTTACTTGCATTTACACTCTCAATTAGAGTGACTTGAGCATTAAAGTGTCTTTGCAGGTACACCCCCCCCCCACCTCATTTCGGCATAAGGAAGTTGAACTCAGACTTGTTAAAGGCGTGGAATCATTCAGTGTTCGTTGTGAAGTTCTTGTTGAGATAACTTGTCCTCGACGAAATTTGTACTCTCCAACAAATGGCGTCGTCTATGGGAAATGATGACACCAAACATTCATGAAAACGTTGACAGTGAGGCTTTGCCACACAATAATGATGGCAACCAGTCTGAGGAATATAAGAGTGGTGAAGTTTCTGGTGGAGAAACACCTCGACGAGCAGAAACATCTCGATGAATAGGAAAATAGCCTGTCCAGCCAAATGTTTCAAGAAATCCCAGTGAGCTTCTACACATTACATTTGAGTTTGATCAAAGCAGCTTGGAATATAAGAATTGATTCCATATCAATTATAGCCGATGGAGTCTTGATGGAACTAATTTGTTTGTTAATTATGCAGGAGATGGTTTTTTTAACATCGATAACTTATTGATGGGGTTGTGGTGATGAAAGTAGAGGGAAAGCATCTAAGCTTTATCTCTTCTGATGATATTGTAGGAAATAGGCCTACAGAATTCACGAAAACTGAAATCTTTGAATAAGATTATG
Source organism: Geum urbanum (assembly GCA_946800695.1). Taxonomy (NCBI): domain Eukaryota; kingdom Viridiplantae; phylum Streptophyta; class Magnoliopsida; order Rosales; family Rosaceae; genus Geum; species Geum urbanum. Next base: position 41,647,042 of record OX327001.1, on the reverse strand, counting down.
GCACTTAGGAGTGTCAGGAGAGAACAAATTCCACCGCTTGAAATTGACTTGATCAAAGCTTCAAAGAGGTGTTGGGGATGCAATCTCCAACAAAAATAATGTGGATGGCTAGTTCCACTTCTTAAACTAATACAATTTCATCACTGATGAGAAATATGCTTATCATTTGTTTTCTCTAGTGGTGACACAATAAGTGGGTTTTATATATCCAATTATTGTATTTTATATATATGCACCACTGACTTTTGACAGGAGAGATATTATACATACAATTATGCATGGGCTAGGATGTGAAGGGAGACTCACTACATCCAAGTCTGCATGGATATCATTGATTGTGTATAATATATATATATATGTTATGCAATTGAACTTTGAATAAAATTGATATTTGCATAATACAATTTTTTCAATGGTTAATGGTGACGAAGTAATCTGATAAGCATTCAAGGTTTTGATTTTCCCAACTATGGTTTCAAGAAAAAAGCTAAGATGGAATGGAGAGAAGGCCAAGGTACTATAGAGCAGAACCTAGGAGGCAAGACAAATATGGCTCTGGTATGTTTTGAGTCGAGCCTCGGGAAAGATTGACGAAGAATTCAAGGGTATGAAGTTGAAGATCGAATCATTTGCTTGAGATATTAGTTCATTGGGAATATCTCACTGTATTCGGTGAGATCACACAATGATGAAGATTGGAGGTAACAAATTTGTGGTATCAAATGGCTTTTGTTATGTCTCAAAGTGTGATATACATATTGATCAACTTAGTGATGAAGAGCTTTTGCATGCCATAGTAAAGTGCTTAAGGCGAAGACAAGTGAAATAAATAAGTTGTTTGTTGAGACCAAAACTATTTCGATGATATAGCATTGTGTTGATGATTAAAGTGCTCAATGATAATTTTTGAAGGAGTATGTTAACCAAAAAGCCTCGGGCATAATGGAATTATTGGCATATAAGCTTTGGAGCAAAAATGCATAAAGATCATCAAGCTAAAGAAGCATATTGATGTAAATGATCGATGAGAAATGCTCAATGAGTATGTGACCCAAGAAGCCTTGGGCATAATGGGGATTTGCAGGCATAAAAACTTAAGAGTAAGAAATGCATAAGATCAAAAAGCTAAGAGCATATCGATGTAAATGCTCGACTAGAAGTGTTCAACGAGCATATGACCAAACGTCAAAGGCATATGGACTATGGAGAGGCCAATATACCAAGAGAAGAGACACTCTCTTTGAGATATTTCCTGTGCTTGAGAAATGTCTTTTGATGGAAAGTTTCAAACAAATTAAAAAAACATTGGGGGTATGTATAGGAGAATAAGCAAGATATATATACTTTATTAACAGTACTTGTAGGAATAAAGGCTCAAAAAAATGAAATAAAAGAGCTCGCCCTCTGCAAAGCGCAAAGGTAATTGCCGTTGACAAAACATTCGACAGACTTTTTCAATGAGTTTGGAAAAGAAAATTATAGGAATGCAAAAACTACTGCACGTTGGAGTTTGAGAACAACGGCAAGAAGTGAGAAGGGATCCCTTCTTTAGTGATCAAGTCATTCCGGTAGTTGTTTGCGCCGACAATCATCCCACGATTATAAGCAATGCCTACCTTGGTTTGATGATGGTTGACATTGTTACGAAGATGCCTGATGGTATCCTCGGAGTATGCAAGCTCACTACGCAGGCGGTTGACACTACCTTCCATGGAGTCGATCTTGAAATGGGCACCCTCCAACTCGTACTCGAGGTCAAAAAAAGTAGGTCAGAGAATCGATAGAGGAGAGTTGGGCGCAACATGGTCGCGGCCTCTAGAGTTGTGGCTTGTTCATAAATGGAATTCCCAATCTCGAGGACGAGGACAATAACTTGATGGAGGGAGGGTCGTAAGCCGAACGACTAAGGTCTTCAAAGCTTTAACTTCAACACATTCTGGAAACATTGTCAACCCGAGACTTAAGAGATGAAAGTGAAGGGAAAATGATGTGCTCAAGGTTACGGACCAAGATCTTTAAGGAAGTACTTTGATCTGTGCCTTCATCGCTGCCATTCGGAGCTAGTAATCATCCCAAAGGGAGAAGATGAGCCATGGGACCTTTGGTTGAACCACATATTAGCATAAACGTGCATGGTAAAATAAAGGACGTAGAAGATGAAGTATAAGACTCTACCTGATGGGTAACTATCCAGGGGATAACTCAATGGTAAGAAAGTGTGGTAGGACTCTACCTTTACCATGCCTTAGAGGAGCAGGAAGGAGAATGGGGTTGTTCGAGGTTGAATCCATCACAAAATCAATTTCACAAAGTGTGGCAGACATAATGAAGGATTTTGTGATGCGCATATAGAAAGTGTGATGAAACGAGTTTATAAAGTTCAAGTGAGTTAGGGTTTCTCGTGCAAGACACAAGACACAAGATGGAACCGAACCCTGAGATGACCAAGATCAGTTTCGGAGAGGTGACGTGGTCAAAGGGTCGTTGGGGAAATCTCATCAATGAGACATGGTTAAAGAGAGGACGACGAAGGAAATTCAACAGGCACAGAATCAACAAGTATGGGAAATAGCATGAAGTAACAAAAAGCAAAGCATCCATGTTAAAGTAAAAAGCCTGTAAAGCTGTTGAAAAGTCGGCTTAGGCAGAAAAATTACAGGCCTAAAATAAAAAAGGGGGAAAACAAGGGAAAGACATAAAAAGCTTCAGCTTGGGGCATCAGTGAAGGTGGTGGCCCTCAAGTCTTTCTCCTCGACCTTCTCTTCGGCGGGCTCCTGGGTGCTTGAGGTGGTCTCGACGAAGGGCTGCGCCGTTGAGGAAGAGGGCTCAGTATGGTCGGGGATCACCTCAGCTGCAAGAGCGAACTTGATGTGCTCGAGTCTTGCCTCGGAGCAGGAGATGACCTCATCGGCGAGCTGGGCTATATTGTCAGTGGGCGCATCATTTTCCAGCACCGGAGGACGTCATGGTCTGGGGAGGGCTTGTAAAGCTGGAGAGGCATGCTCTGCACCACCTCATGGTTGCCGAGGAGGGGTTGTTCCCTATTGAGTAGGGGCTGGACCTTGGTGGGCTTCGAGCCATTAGTTTGACGAGCTTTTCTCAGGGGAGGGGGGTCACAACACTCTTCGACAGAGAATGCTTGGGGTGCGTTGAGACTGCATGATCATTGCAGGTATTTGAATAAGGATAAATAAAGATACGTATAAGGTAAATCAAGACAAGGAGATAGGAATACCTTGGGGAGAAGGAGGATGCAACAATTGCTCGTGGAGAAAGGGATCCAGTTCCTCCATAGAAGGTGGACGAACTTCGGCTACTTGGGATTCAAATGGACAAGATTCGGGACCAGGAGGAGGAGGATTTACGGGCTTCACTGGTGCTGGATGAGACTGTGAGAGGAAGAACATGCCCTCTTTTCTTTCAGCAGCGGTAGAGGGAGAATCCTCGGGGACCTCTGAAGATAGGGAAGTGGCCTTGGCCAGGACCTTGAGTACACGAGGAGTCTTGTCATAGACATCAAAAGGCAACTCCATTTGCCTGAGCCAGGTGAGGATGTCATCCTCAATGGAATACGCTTCAGTAGAGAGGTGGAAAAGGTAAAGCGGGCCGGAGACAAGTAGCCGTTGGCCAGGTTTTAGGTGAGCCATGCGGCCTTATCGTCATCTAGCAAAAAGGGATTGCAACCCACTAAAAGAGATGAAAGAAAATTAAGTTCTCGCAAAGAAATTCATGGTTGGATTATCGACGAGAAATGCTCGAAGAATAAATATCAGTAAGGGGAGAAGTTTACTAGGTTTGTCCCTAAACCTCTTGGGGACGCCGAGGGGGAAGTTCTTAAGCTCCGCGAGCATCCAGTTGCCCTTAATCATCACTAGGCTAGATTTCCACCCTCGGTAATTGGTGTTGCGTTGCTCAAAGCACTTTTATTGGTGGTGAGGCTGGAAGTTGAAGCGGCTGCTAGTTAGCTTGATCTAGGAGTACTGGTGGAGGAAGAGGAAGTCCTCGACGCCAAGGGGAACCTTCATTTGCTGGTCAAAGGCCAACAATGCCGAGATTACGGTGACCGAGTTTGGGCTTAAATGCATGGGATGCAAATAAAGCACTACGAGCAGCAAAAAGATAGAAAGGTGCAGAGGGAAACGGAGTGGAGTTCTGGCAGCGTTGAGTACGCTAAACATGGAAATGCAGATGAGACACTTGTGAAATCAAAGGGTTTTTTGGTTTCTCGAGGAGAAAATTCATTTTGGATTCTTTGGTGAAGATCCAAAAGAAATTTATTAGGCATTTGTGGGGGATAAATACTTCTCCACGTCGACGAGCTAGAATGGATGCTCGAGGAAAGATGAGGTCTCAAGTCACTTGGACAAAAGGTGAACGAGAAGATTTGAAAATAAGTAAAAGCTCGATAAGGAAGGAAATTATGTGCTAAAAGGTCGACGAGAAAAGGTAGTGCACCAGGAAGCATGCGACGAAGTCAAAGGTAGTTAAGATATTCCAGCGCAGGAATCGGTCTCGCCGAGAACGTCTAGTGGACGTTTCATTCGATGAGCTGCTGATCTACGCATTTTATGCTTGATTATTAATGTCTTTCTCTCTATATTTAGCTTTGTTTTGTGCTTAGTAAATATGTTTTTAACTTACTTTATGTTTGTAGGTAGAAATAAAGGAGGAAATAATAAAGGAGGCGATTTAGAGCTAAAAGCATGCTAAGGAGGAAGTTCCTAATTCCGGAGAAGAAATGGTCTTCAAAATGGTTACTAAAATGTATTCCCACATGGTGTCAAGAATTGGAAACCAAATGCCAAATGCAAATGGATACCAAAATGGTGGATAAGATGATGAAGACATTTCTCTTGCGCGATCTAGGAAAGAACGAATATGGCGGAATATATGGAGCAAATAATAGACGGATTTTGGAAGGATATTCCATGAAGATAAATACCTGATTTGAGGGCCAAAATATGCGCAAGAATTATTAGGGAATAAGGAATGCAAGATTTGAGGATATGAAGATTTCCTTTCCCTTGAAGAAGAAGAAAACAGGGCAGCCAGGTCACTTAACTTCTAAAATCCGTAGTAAATCCAATTAAATTCCAAATATGGCGTTCCTTATATGGATTTTATAGCCCTTTGAATAAGATTTCCAACGAATCAAGAATCATAATTTTCTAATCATTACAGCTCCGGGGAAACGCGTTTGAAGTTATACTGTCAGATTTGCCCGGGTACACAAGGAAAGTCTTGTTTTGGTAGGAAAAATCCTAATCTTCTTCTATAAATTGGGGAGCTCGACTCATTCATGGGCATCACTCATTCTAGACTCTTAAGCTCTGCCTAAACACTATCTCCTCTCCACGAAGCCAAGAAATTCTCCAAGGAAGCAATCTACACCACTGTCCGCCACCACAACAACCTCCATTGACATATAGGGTGATCCTGAGTGTCTCCTCCACCAAAGAAGAGTCATTTACACCTTAGCTCTATAGGGCGATCCCGAAGACTAAAAAGTGTAACATGAATCCTCTTTACTTTGTAGCTTCTCCTTGTATGAACTATTGGTTTAATGAAGTAGTTTATAGTATTTCGGTTTTTCTTTACTTGCAACGTTTCCCACTGTTTTTCATGTGTTCTAGTTTCTTAGTTTTTATTATACATGTTCATCTATGCTCAATGCTTTGGCTTAGATATAGGGCGATCCCGAGTCTAAATCAATGGTATGTGTATAGGGCGATCCTGAGCACGACAAATTATGAACATGTGTTTTGTAAAATTGAGAAGTTAGGATTTCGATTAACATTGTTTAATTTGCAGGTTACGAATGAGTAAGTGTAAGCTAGATGAGTCGATCACATGTAAATAATAGTTTAGTGTTTATTTTCGGTCTAGTAAGCATGTTTAGGGTTCTTTGTTCTTGATTGTTTTCTACTTGTCTATGAGTGAAGCATGTTAGAACCTAGGATTTCTCTATGTGTTTACTAACCATTTTATATCTTTAATTTCGTAGGAATTAGAAAACACCCTTTTAAATCCCCCCTTTAACCATAGCGTAGTCATGCATACACCCTCAATCCCCGGTTAAGAACGATACCCTACTTATCAATGCTACATCTACAAACAAGGGTTTTAATTGCATGCATGTTTTGAGTGATTTCTAAGTATTTATTTAGGAGTTAGTTTTAGCGTGTATCAGCTGCAGAACGTAGGCCTTCGGGTAAGGAGTTAGTTTTGGATGGGAAGGTCCAAAACTTGAGGCCCATGAATTAGTTGCTGATCTGGAGAGAAGATTTGCACTATAATATTCAAAACCCCGACAAATTATAGATATTGATAGAGGAGATTGAAAGTGATTCATTTTTTGGCAAACATACTTGCTCGGCACAAGGAAGTCGAACTCAGGCTTGGCAAAGGCGTGGAATTGTTCGTTGTTTGTTGTGAAGTTCTTGTTGAGGTAACTTGTCCTCGACGACATTTTTATACTCCAACATGTAGCTTTAGACATACGAAGAGTCTATAGTCGCTGCTTCATATACAACCGACTTGTAAGGGATTTGATCATATGTAATATCTCAAGCTTTAGCCACATACTAAGTGCAATTTTTTCATCAACAACTTCATGCAGAACCTCATCTGACATAACAAAATTGCACTATATGCCTTCTCTGACATGTCTTCTTTATCCTCATCTAACAAAGTAGTTGGCAAAGCTTTAGTACCCTTAAACGATTTAAGTAACCCTTGCTGAACTAAAAGGGCCCGCATCTTCACACACCAAAGGTTGATATCATTCCTCCCCGTGAAATGATCGATCTAATATTTCGCCAATGTATTAAACTTCATAATTGTAGACAAAATCACAACCCAGACGCAACCTGATCTCTGATACCACTTATTGTGCGAAAGCTCCAAACAATACGAAGCATCAACGAAAGATAATAAAAAATTTATAACTCACAGATTTACGTGGTTCACCCAATTAGGGTTGCATCAACGAGTGGAGACGGTGAGGAGATTTCACTAATATTAAAAAGAGATTGCAAGGTGTTTATACCGTTTTGCTCGTAATTACGCCCCGATCATCGCCTTGAGGTTTTCGAGTTGATTTGGTTATCGGATTTTAAGTCGAGGGTTTATGTGGAGAATTTGGGGGTTTTCGTCGATTATTTTGTATTCGAGTTATATGTTTCCGGAAATGGTTGGTTTCCGAGGTGTGGTACAGAGTAATGAATTATGATTTTGATCAGTAATATTTTGTGATTATTCAGGGGATGGAGATCGTACTTTGGGTGAGGGATCTTCCGCCGCATCTCGGGATTAGCGCGTTTGCACGGTGTGCTTGTCTATGAGTGGACATTTCTTTCACTGATTGATTGCGAGTCTTTATTATACATATTACGAGCATGAGCATACGTATGTGATTATGATTTATATGAGCATGTGTTTTACGATTATGCATTTACATTATGCTTTATACGTATGCATGAAACTATTTATGATTTGATTTACACAGAGTACAGTCTTAGTATATGTGGTTGTATCGATACACTTGCATCCCGGCTGATCCCCGAGGATGTTTACCAGGGGGGACTGTACCTTGTGCAAATGTATTTTCGGGTGGGTACAGATGTCTGTTCCTTGTGCCGATGTATTTCCGGGTGTGAATCACGTGTGGGTCTGGGATCCCGTGATTTGGACTGTACTAGCACAGATGTGTCCATGAGTTATCCCGTTGGATTTTCTATGCATGCTCTATACGCTGGGGGAGTTTGGGTTCACCTCGTGTACTATATCATTTTCATTCATTTTGACTCGCATATGTTTTTATAATATATATTATTCGGCGAAAGACATTTATTTTTGTCCACTCACTCTAACGGTTTATATGTCTTTCCCTGGGCTCTTTGTTTTCAATGCCCAGTTTGCAGTTCAGATTCTGGTGTTGCACATCGCAGTCGGAGACTTAGTGTTCGAGCTACCTTTCTTTTCTAGTAGGTTTCTTGTTTTGCCTACTGTTGTATAATTTTGTATATATACACTAGAGGTCGCTCTGATTAATCTGATGTTATACTTTTATATGTTTTTCCCAGGATTTCTGTAAAGTACAGTTTTACTTATTACTTTACATTATTGTTATGATATTGAGAAATTCGGATGGGATTGCTTCCCACGGTTTGGCTTTTGTGGCATAGGATGAATTGTGTTTTCGGGTGCAGCAAGTTAATGGTAATTCCACGTTTTAGCGAAACTCTGTCGAAATTTCTATGGTTTTTTCAAGTTCGTGTTTTTAGAAGGGCTTTGATTCCTGTTTAGGAAACTAAATCGAGTTTGGGTCCTTTCAGTTATACTTTCCTTAAACACTCACCCTTGTATCACGCTCCTACTGTATGGTGCATAACTTGTTACCTCACTAAAAATCTTGCCAAGTAAACTAGTATTAGCCCACGGGGCGTTAATTCAGTGATCCTTAACCAATTGCGATTCCGCGCATCCCTGGTATTCAAATGCGGCGGGCTGAGACTGGGTAGAGGCCCATGCCAGTAGCACCAGTGCTTGCCCTTGTCTTCATTCACTTTTGAGCGGATAAATCTCCTTATAATTGACAATCCCGATATAAATCGTCAGTATACAGAGATATTCCACCAACTACTCCTATCCCATATTTCAAGCAATTAAGTAAACTAGTTGCTTCGCTTAGCCTACTGTGTAGCCTTCTTTCACTGTAAGTAAGGTAAGGAAACCTCATGGGAAAAGTAAAGATTTGGTTGAAGGGAAAAAAAGTACAACGTATCACATGGGAAAATGATACTACATGTAGTGTAGACTCCCCCTGATGTCTACAAAAATGTGACTTCCCCTGATTAGTAACTAAATCTCAAAGATCAGATAATCTTAGTATGCCAATGTGCTTCACATGTTTCAAAAATGTTGATTTTGGAAGTGACTTGGTGAACAAGTTCGCATCATTATCCAAATAATCAATCTAGCTCACATAGATATTCCAGAACTGCTGCTATTGCTGATTGAAGAAGAAATTTGGCGAAATGTGTTTAGTACTGTCACCATTAATGTATCCAACCTTCATCTGCTCAATGCAAACCGCATTATCCTTAAAGATGCAAGTTGGTGTTGTGGTAGTAGATGGTAATTATCTAGACCCTCGAATACGGTGTATAGCTATCCTAAGCCAGACACACTCTTTAACACCTTTATGTAGAGCTATGATTTCATAATGATTCGAGGAAGTAACAATAAAGGTTTTCTTTGTAAATCTCTAAGAAATTTTCGTATTCCCAATGGTGAAAACATAACCAGTTTGAGAACGTCCTCTATGCGGGTCAGAAAGATATCCGACATTAGCAAATCCTACCAACACATCATTTGGTGTCTTGGAATAGGGGACTACAGTGAAAGATCCTTCGATGGGTCGAATGTCATTTAATGGGCCAAATGACTCCTAGTGATCCGTCCAAGAAGTAGGCTATGACGGGTCGAGAGAAGATCTCGACGGGTTAAAAATCCCAGAATCAAAATTATGCATTTTAACCATTCCATTTACCAGAATTTCAAGTTTCTCTCTTTCTTCTTTGTAGGGAAAGAATAAGCCCTAGTCAATGCATCATTTCATGTACCTAAAGAAATATTTTATTCCATTCCAATGACATTGCGTAGGCACAAACTGAGAAGGCAATGTCTAGACATATTTACTTACTTAAATACAACAAAGCTCCAACAATCTAAGCTTCCAAGTTTCCTCATCATCATCTTTCAAACGAAACAAATCCCTTTTTTGTTCTACACTGCGAACAACTATTGGTGTGCTTTATCCATGTTAAATGGCATGAGCATCCTTTGGACATAAGATGATTGGTGATTCAGAATTCCACCAACTCGATATTCCAGCTCTAAACCGAAACAAAATTAAGTCATACCAAGGTCTTTCATCTCAAACTCGAATCTCAAGTAGCCAACTGTCTCCTTAACATATACTTCGTTTCTTAAACACACATGGGCGTAGCTCATCATTCTTGTATACTTTCTACTCAAGTAATCACTTAGAATCGTAAATGTCTCAATTTGATCACATGAATACTCTATGGTGTAGAGTTACTTGATTTGGATAAAACTATGTCATCTGGCACTCTCATGCATATTTCTGAGTCAAGATACTCATAGAGATATGCTGTAACCAAATCCATAAGTTGCATACTCAGTCTTTCAGACACTACTAAACTGATTAAGTAGAAGAAAGTAATAATGTCCATGACCGAAGAATACGTCTCCTAATAATCAATACCAGAGAGTTGAGAAAACCTTGAGGCAAAAGTTCCTCTCGTTGTGCTTTCGAAAAATTATAACATTATTTAACATACCCATTTGAGGAAATAATTAGGGAAGTTCCTCTTATGGAGTTGAAATGCCTGGTTAGGTCTAAGGTGTGGATGGATATTCTGAATTAGGGACAGATGCTTTTTCATGAATGGATCGACCTTGTCATAGTCATGCAACACAACTTAATGTGCCTTAATGAGTTCCTTTTGGCTTAATCATTTAGAATGATTGTCTACTGGTCCAAACCGTCATACAACATCTATGACGACAGAAAGATTGTAGCGATCAAGTGTATTGGAGGCGGTGGAAGTGGCAGTCTCAACTGTATCTTTCATATATAGGTTATAATAGGAAACACACTCATCTGAAAATGTATGTTTCTTCTATAGACCCTTTTAGGTCAAAGCATTTTTTCACGAATCCTTTATACTCTCCGAGTTGTCTACAAAATTGTAAAATTAATATGTAAGAGAATAACATATATATATAAATGATGAAAACAATGTTTTAAAATTTACGTTACATTAAATAATGTACATTTCTTGAGGATACATCCCATTGTAATATGCCAGACCAGAAAGCAGTACTTGTTCGGGAAGGTGGATCATTAGGTTAATCATGATGTCAAAGATAACATGGAGTATGATGTAGACGATCTTTACTTTCAATTTCACCACATATGACTTCTTTAACTCTCTAGCGCATAATTTTTTCCACTACCTGGACAACGCTACTAACGGCTCCATGACATCATGATGCAAATATGGTCGAATTGCTGAAAGGACCCAACCCCGATTTAGTTTCCTAAACCGGAATCAAACCCCTTCTGAAAACACGAACTTGCAAAAACCGCAAAAATTTTGGCAGAGTTTCGTTACTAACTCGGAATTGCCATTAACCTGCACCCGGAAAACACACTTCATCCTATGCCACAAAAGCTAAACCGTGGGCACCAATTCCATCCGGATTTCTCAATAGCATAACAATAAAGTAAAGTAGTAAACAAAACTGTACTTTTCAGAAATCTGGGAAAATCATACGAAAACATATTAGTAGCGTATCAGAGCGACCTCTTGTATATATATATAAAAATATACAACAGTAGGCAAAACAAGAACCTATTGGAAAAGAAAGGTAGCTCGAACGCTAAGCCTCCGACCGCGACGTGAGACACCAGAATCCGAACTGCAAACTGGGCACGGAAACCGAAAGGCCCAGGGGAAAGGCAAATAAAATCGTTAGAGTGAGTGGACGAAAATAACATATGCCTTTCACCAATATATATTTCATAAAACAAAGCAAGTTTGGAAAATATATGGAGGTGCCAGGCGAATCTCTCAAGCCCGACGGTGATAGGCTAGGTGAATCTCTCAAGCCTAGCGGCACATCAGGGGAATCTCTCAACCCTGCCCAAGGGAATCTCTCAACCCTGGGTCTGACTACCGGTGATCAGCCGAGTAGCCAATGCATCGATGCTAAATAAATGCCATCACCATATAAAATATAAAACAATACCTCCAAAAGCAATAAACAATCTCAACATCGTATATAAATAAATACGGAAATCACGAACTCGCTACGACAGTGAAAATAGAAAAGTCCACTCACAGGTGAGCACAACGCGCTAAACACGAGATCCGGCGAAAGATCCCTCGCCTAACGTACGATCTTGATCCCCTGAATAATCACAAATATAACTGATCAAAATCACAGTTTAATACCCTGTACCAGACCTCGGAAACCAACCATTTCCGAAAACATATAACTCGATACAAAATAATCGACGTAAACTCCCAAAATCTCCACATAAACCCTCGACTAAAAATCAGGCTTCCAAATCAACTCGAAAACCTCAAGGCGATGATCGGGGCGCAAATACGAGCAAAACGACATATCACTCGACAAATTCACAAAAATTCAACGGTCATCGGAGCTCTGCCGTTGACCGCCGCCGCCGGCGGCGGCGCGCCATCAAACCAGAGAGATTTTCCGGCGGCCAAGCTCACCAAAGCTTCTCCTCATCGAGCCCAACACTTCTCTCAACTGAGTCAACACCCAATTCCGGCCCCAGTCACCGGAAAACAGCTCGAAAGTCCCGGAATCCAATTCCGGCCGGCGAAGCTGTTCATTGTCGATCTCCGTCCACGGCGCACGGTGGCCCTTGAGGCCACTCCCAAAGGCTCCGCCGTGGCCCCACGGGTCGAACACCCCTAATCCCCGGCCACCACCGTGGCCGGAGCGCCGCCGTCCATTTTTGGTCAAACGACGGTCAAACTTCCCGAAATAGTATTTTCCGATAATTTACGACTATTCTGATATTTATAATCGCGGCTTGATACGATCGACTGTCCAAATCAAATCACATCCACATTTCGGATAACTCAAATTCAAACGGATAAACACGACAAAATCACGCGATTTCAAATACTCATAACATATTCCTCGGTTCTCGAAACAATTATCCGAAACCGCCTACGAACTCGAAATCACGCGAACTACAACTCTCGAGAAGAGACTCAACTCAAATTCTGGCCCGATAATTAAGTCGTGATCAAAACCGCCAATCAATTAACTTGCGGAAAACTGCGATTACGCATAAACTCGTGGATTAAGCCGATTACTCTACTGATTCTGTTTCGGGTCGTCACAATAGGAAGAAAACGTTGCAGCATAACATTACAGTCATGAGTCTTTAGACATGTGAACCTATTTTTCCCAACTTTTATACATCGAAATATATTTGATGCGTGCATAGTTAGAGGAATACCGAACACCCCGAAACCAGTTGAATACATTCTTTTTCTCAGTCGGCTTCACTATATTAGGTGAAATCGACATCTTGAATACCCCTTGGATGTTATTTTACCACAAGTGAGGGGGTATATGTATAGATTCCAAATCTTGACGCGCTTTGATACCGTCCTTAGTCTTTCTGTCAATATTGAGAATTGTTCCTACCACATTGTCAGATACATTCTTTTCTATATGCATGACATCTAAGTTATGCCTGATTTTCAATTTTGACTAGTAAGGTTGTTCGAAAAAAATACTCATGTGAGTCCAATTTGCAAGTTTGTATGGTCTTTTAGAATTGCTGGCCCTAACAGAAGGAATATTGCTCGACACTCCAAAATCAACGTTGAACAACCTCTAAATAATCTCATCACCAAACCACTCTCGGGGTTCGAACGATTCTCTTCCATCCCATTGAACCTCGTTACATCCCATCGACATTCGTGATCCTTAGGAGCCATCTCAGGTGACCCATATAACACACCTTTCCTGCGTGTCAACTAGAGTAGTTAAAGCAGACAGGTCAAGCCTTGTACCCTTTAGTTGTGCAAGATGACAACATCCCATAAGCAAAAAAATTGCTAATAGTTTGCATCACTTCTACTCTCATGTTGAATGTAGTTTCTGTGTGCTTGTCCCATGTTGAGACTCCATTTACCACAATTCTTCAAGGTGGTCAATCAAAGGTCTCATATATACATCCAAACACTTTCTAGGAGAGTAAGCACATGGAAGTAACAAACCAAGGAAATTAAATTTTTTTTTCATATACATCCAGGGAGGCAGCTGGTTGTATGATATGACAATAACTGGCCAAGTGTTGTAAGATAAGCTATTAAGACCCTTAGGATTGAACCCATCTGTAGAAAGTCTAAGTCTCACATTTGTAACCTCTGATGCAAAGCCTGGAAACTGTTTGCCAAAAGATTTAAATCTCTCCCCATCTGTAACGTGTCTAAGCACATCATCATCTATATGTTATTCCCCGTGCCATCTCATGTGTTTTGCTATGTATTCAAACATGAACAATTGTTGCAGTCTAGAAGTCAATGAAAAATAGCAAAGGACCTTCAAAGAACCTTATTTTTGTTAGGGGTACCATCTCAATTCGCTGCGTATGGGACAATGATCCAAGTCTACGTGTTCTTTGTAAAATAAGACATAAGGCGTGGATTTTTATGTACCTAAGACCAATGTCCCTCAAGATCTTTTTTACCTTATAATAAATACTGAGAAGATTGTGATTCAGAGAAAGCAACTTACAAATATGTTAGTGGATTTTGTCAAAACCAAAATTCGGCATTTTGTGCCTCACTTTTATCTCCACTTGCTCCATTATGGCACTCGAAAAAGTTTCTTTACTCTAGAGGTACAACGGGGTCTGGGCTTTGAGTAGAAACTTGTTGTATTTATCGTAATCAACAGATCTCATAAAGTTGGAGGTTGTAGGGACTGTGTCATAGTTAGGGATATCATAATCTCCCTCTTCAAACCTATATCTACTTGAACTATATGACTGAAAAGTATCATGTAGAAATTCCATAGTGGGGTTCCGAGAAGGGCTGGCTGTAATGCTAATCAGGCACCCTGATACCCTAATCTATAGTCGGCCATTAACGAATAGGGAACATAATGTTCAACATCCATCCTAACAAACATGCAATAACCATAACAAAATAAAAATTAAAAAAAAAAACTTGTGACGTAAACACTTATATATTCTCCTATCTTATAGACTTGATTGGGTAGTCGAGGTGGTGATCCTGGAGCATAAAGATATGAGCTAGAAGTTTTGTAAATGCAACATTCTTTGTGGATATCAAAGTGATGTGTGACCAACACGTATATGCCTCTACCAAAACCATAAAGTATTTAAATGGTCTGCATTCAAATTTGATAGGTCCACAAATATCACATTCGGTCCTTTGGAAGAATGGAATGTTCTCAGTTGTGTCTACACAAAAATAAGGCCGTGCATGTAACTTTTCTAATACAATAGCTTTGCAAACTGAGCGGTGTGCATCTGAGATTGCCACGAAGGAATCTAGTGGGATACCGCACGACGCCTTAGCAGTATGTCATCGAGATTGTGCTACACTATTCTTAATTATCGAGCTTGGACTGAGCGGTAATCTCAGTCCCTCAATCTAAACTAATGGTTTTTGGGTACTTCCACATGCTTCTTTGCTTGAAAGAATAAATGACCATGTGAATTACTCAACATCTTGACCATCATAATGTACGTCAAAGCTTATATGAGGTAGAGTCACACACTGTGTTGTGAGTAACTACATCGGATTCAATCATCCAAACTGTAGTAAGATATAAGCCACTACAAAATGCTCACAAACTTCTGCATTAGATTCAATCATCCAGAATGCGTATTCTGCCATATTCTATGGAGGTTACACATAAGAATTCTTTTCCATTCTCATAATATGTTTTCAAGTGAAAACCGTTCGCGAATGTTTTTTAAACTTAGTAAGGTTGGATGAGTGCTGATCATGGAAATAGCCAAAAACTGATGTAAACCAAAATATAACTGGTCGAAATAACACCAGAGAATTTGGTTGAAGGGTCAAAATTTTATATTCCTTTTTTTTTTCGTGAACCCAAAAAATAATTGACGAAAACAGATCTAGAGTGTCGGTCTCGATGGGTGGAAAGAGCCTGAATATGAGTCCAGGCCGGGTACATCATTGACAGGTCGAAGAAAACATGGCTAAATTTTCAACAGGTTAAAAAGACATGCCAAAATGATCTAGGGTGTGTGTCTTGATGCGTCGAGACACTTGGTATCAGAACGTCCCTTTGTTTTTTGTTGTTTTTTGTGTATTTTAGTGTCATAGTGCCATGAAATTTTGTATATCATGAACCATTCATGAATTATGTATTAAAATAACATTCCAAATGCTTTCATATACTGAAAATAGAGAAATTTTATTACTTGGCAGCTGAATTACATCAAAGATGTCTTATTCCAAACTGACGAAGAACAAAGTCTTAAAAACATGACTAAACAAGCTAAACGAAAACTAAACTTGAAAGATTACATAGTAGAGATAACGGTCTAATACATAGACTAACCAAAATCCAAAGTCTTAAGACTTGCTTTCTTGTCATCAGCCACAATGAGATTGACATCACAGTCTTCTTCCATCTTATAGTTTCCCGCAGCAAAGTTAGCCACTTGTGACAAGTATTGCTTGTGCCTTTTGTATATATTTTCAATTTCATTGCTTGCACAACATTTCTTGTGCATGTGTTTAGTAGATCCATGATCTATGCATTTTATGCTTGATTCTTAACGAATTTCTCTTTACATTTAGCTTTGTTTTGACCTTAATATTATTTATTCTTACTTACTTTTGTTATTTTTAAGTTTTGGATAGAGGAGATCAATAAAGGAGGTG
Organism: Geum urbanum; assembly: GCA_946800695.1. Lineage (NCBI taxonomy): Eukaryota > Viridiplantae > Streptophyta > Magnoliopsida > Rosales > Rosaceae > Geum > Geum urbanum. The sequence goes on along the minus strand of OX327001.1, from coordinate 41,630,510 downwards.
GAAATGAAGTTTCTAATTTTGGAGAAGAAATGGTCTTCGCAAAAGTTACTAAAATGATGCACAAGATGGCTTCCCAAATGGTGTTGAGAATTAGTAACTCAAATGACAAATGAAAATGATGCCAAATGGTGCAAATGAAAAATGAAGACATTTCTCTTGCCCGGGCCAGGAAAGAGCACAATGGTGGCGGATCAAGCAAGCATGGATGGCCAAAAGTATCTCAAAAGTGCCTTATTTGAAGATCAAAATATCCTACAAGAGCATGAATTTTTGGCGAAGATATTTTTTTGAGAGCAAGAAGAACAAAATCAAGAAGGTCTCTCATGAAATAAGGAAAGAATATCCAAGCTACAGACCTATAACTTCAACAGAGCACTGAGAATGATTCTCCACTCCAACTATAGTCATTGGACACCTATGTGGAAATCTCTTGAAGTCTTCTTTCCAACAAGCTCAAGATCATAATTTTTGGAGATTTACAACTTCAGGAAATGTTTATTAATTGCAGAGTGCCAGATTTACCAGGTTACACAAGAAAAACCTAGTTTTGAGAGGAAAGATTCAAATCTTCATCTATAAAAGGGAGAGCTCAGCCTCATTGTTAATCATCATTCATCTTAGAAGACAAAGATCTTCCAAGCACTTTCTTTCTTCTCCAAAGCTCAGAAATCTCCAAGGATCCACCACCTCCATCACCACTAAACACCATCCTCATGAGTAGACTATAGGGCAAAATCCCTTAGATACTCTCCATCTCCATTGATGTCCGGCTACATTAGAGGCGTAGGGAAAATTCCCGAGATAAAAATGTAACATGATCCCTTTTCTTTATTTTTGTAGATGTTTTGTTTTGGTTTGTGAATAATTTTTTTCGTTTACAATTTTGAAGTGTTATGTGTAAACTATTTTGAATCTTAGTGTTTAGTCAAACCTGTTAGTCTTAATGCATCAATTTAAGCTAAGGAAAATTCCTTGTCAAGTTGATAGGCATCTCATAGGGCAAATTCCTGAAGCACAATATATGCTCATGCATGTTAATCTGCTAAAGACTTGGATCTTTAATAGGGAGCATATAATATGATTTAGTTGTAAGATTTTGGTGGAAAATATGAGTCGATCACTTGTACATATTAGTTTAGTTTTTTATTTTTGGCTCAAGCATGTTTAGAGTCTAGGATTCTTGATTACTTGTTTGTCTATGAGTGAAGCATGTTAGAACTCTAGGTTTCTTGATATGTTTGCATCCATGTGTTAGCCTTAGTTCGTAGACAATTAAACCAATTTCCAACACCCCCCTAAAACCATAGTGTAGGCATGCAAGCACCGTCAATCCCCAGTTAAAGAACGATACCCTATTTACCAATGCTACATCCACACAAAAGGGTTTTTAAATTGTATGACATCTTGATTGATTGTTGAATGTTTATTTGATAGTTAGTTTAGGTGTGATCAATTTTTGGCACCATTGCCGGGGATTGTAAAGTAATTGTGTGATTTCATTTAAACATGTGTGAAAGTGTGTAAATAAAAAGCATGTCTATAATAGTTCAAAATTTTTATACTTGTTATAACTTATACATTTTATACTTGTTCATACTTACAAATTTGTTTTGTAGCCATGTAGATATAATGTTAAAGGAACTCTTCGATTTACATTGAGTACATGAGCTTGGTTGATTAAGTCTTAGTCTCTGGAATAGTTTGTGCCTCTTTTCCTAGCTTATCTCCTTAACCCCTTGTGATGTGTGAATTTTATCACCGCACACCATAACCTAAGAGAAGTTATATAGACATGAGGTTGATGGTGGAGTTTGCAAAAGACTTGAGGGTGTGTGTCTTGCTCAAAAATTTGGATGATTGTTGGTCATGGTGTCTAGGAGGGTTATGACTGGTGATAGGTTTTGGATCTAAGAAAGTGAGCATTAATAAAGTATATACCGTTGACCGGGTTAGCCTCGAGGTGCTTCTCAAAATTAGTCCTACCTCTCGTGTTATCTCTATCCCAACTGGCTATTTCTAAACGTTGCTAAGCTGAATAATCGAGTTTGACATATATTATTGTGTGGGTCGCACGTCCGTTGAAAGACCTAAAGATCAAGCTATTGTACTCTCTTTAAATCGAATGTGCACTCAAGTGGACAATATTTGTGCATAATATGTGACGACCCTAAACAGATTGAGCAGTGTCATCAGCTGGGGCCGACAGATTATGAGTTAATAGCAGATTTCCGATAATGGATTTACTCGCCTGGTTTGTTAACGACTAAATTATTGGCCAAGAATTGGAGCTGAGTTTCTTCTCGAGAGTCGTTGTACGTGTGATTACGAGTTCGTGGGCAGTTCCGGATCGTTATTTGGACGACCGAGGAATTAGTTATGGATATTTGAAGTTTCGACGGAAACGGATAAATATGGCGAGCTACTTAGCGACTAAATTACCGGTCGAGAATTTGGTTTCGGCTTCTTCACGGAAGTTGTTCGGAATTTAATTTCGAGTTTGTGGGAACTTCCGAAACATTATTCTGAGTTACGAAGATTTAGTTGTGATTATTTCCGATTGTGATTGTTTAGTCGATTTAATGTGTGTTGGTTTGAATGGTTGAATTTTTATCCTAATGGCCGATGTGTTTGAATTTGGGTGATATTGGAAGAATATGTCGAGTCGAGTTCGTGGCTGCGAGAATTATCGGAATCGGAGTTACGACGCGAAAGTTACGGGTGTTTAAAGTTTGCCGAAATGGATAATTATGAGTTTCCTCTTTGGGAAAGGCTATATATAGCAGGTTGCCGAAAAGGGAAAGTCAAATGTGGGAGTTAATTGGGTTTGATCGAGTTTGACCGAGTCAAACTCGGTGGAAGAAGGCTCACGACGGTGCACTCGGTGGCTCACGGCGGTGTGACGTTTCCGGCCACCCCAGAGGGCGGGGCTGGTCCCGTTCGACTCGTCTCGGTGCCCCCATCCCCGTGCCGGACTCCTCTCGTGGTGGAGCTCATGGTGGAGTGAGGAATTCCGGCCACAAGTTTAGAGATTTTTAAGGTAATCGGGTTTATTGATTTCAACCGAGTTGAACTTCAATATGTACTGGGTTTTGTAGCCCTCTTCAATGTGATTCTAACCATATAAGTATTGTGTTCTAATTCGATTTGTGGATGGAGAATTTTGGGTTTGAATTTTGTGTTCTAATTCGGTTTTGCTTGAAATTGGATGAGTTAGAGTTTGAATTGCACTTCAGTGCAGTTGACAAAGTTGCTCAGTGGACGATTTTGAGTGGAATAGAGGTTGCTCCGCCGTGAAATTCTTCGGTCGGCGGCTGCACCGCCGTGGGCGGCGGTCAACGGTCAACGGGTTGACTTTTTGGACTTTCGACAAGTTGCATGTCATTTGACTCGAAATCGCGCCCCGATCGCAGTGGGGAGGTTCGTTTTTCGAGTTGAGCATCCGAACGTAAAGCGAGGTATTGTGGTGTACATATACGGATTTTCGACGATTCGTCGACATTGAATTATGTGTTTCCGAGAATGGTGATTTCTCGTGATCTGTCTTGTATTGTCGAGTTATGACTTTGAGAAATGATTATTCAGGGGTTCGTGATCGTTTGTTTGGTGAGGAAGTTTCCGCCGGATCACGGGTTAACGCGATACGCGTTACGCAAGTCTGTGAGTGAACATTTCTTTTCACGGATTGTTTGCGAGTCTTTTATAAATGATTTATGAACTTGAGCATGTAGATTGATTATGAGTTTACGAGCATGTGTTTTACGATTATGCATATACGAATATACGTATATGATTATACATATGTACATATTATGTTTTAAGCATGTGCATAGAAAAGATTTATGATTTGGTTTACACAGAGTATAGTCTCAGTATATGTTGTGGTATCGATACACATTGGCTTCTCGGCTGATCCCCGAGTACGCTCCGGGGGGGACAGATATCCTGACCCGAGGCCTTTCTGGGTAGGTTCACGTGTGGGTCTGGGATCCCGTGATTCATACTGTGCTATCGCGTGGAAGTCCACGAGAGTCTCCGCGATATATTTTACGTTGCATGCTCTGTACGTGAGTGGTAGTCAGCGTCTCCTCACGTACCATTTGATTTTCATGCATTTGACTCGCATATGATTTTATATGTATATATATACTTGGTGGAAGACATTTATTTTCGTCCACTCACTCTAACGTGTTTTATGTCTTTCCCCTGGGCTTTTCAGTTTTCGTGCCCAGTTTGCAGTTCAGACTCTGGTGTCGCACGTCGTGGTCGGAGGCATAGTGCTCGAGATACCTTGTTTCTTCCAGTAGGTTTATTGTTCTACCTACTGTGGTATACGTATATGATTATGTATTAGAGGTCGCTCTGAGTTCTCTGTTGAATATGTTTATACGATTTTTAACCCGGATTTCAGTAAAGTGCATATATATTTACTACTTTACATTATTGTTGATATATTGAGAAATTCGGATGGGATTGGTGCCCACGGTTTGATTTTTGTGGCATAGGATGAAGTGTATTTTCCGCGTGTAGGTAATGGTAATTCCACGCTAGTAACGAAACTCTGCCAAAATTTCTACGGTTTTTGTTGGTTCATGTTTTCGAAGGGGTTTGATTCCGATTTAGGAAGCTAAATCGGGGTTGGGTCCTTTCATAATAAACATGTCGAATTGTGTGTTTGTAAAAATATTAAACTTGTAAAGGACTAACCATGCACGTTGCATTTAGCTTTGCATAACCTTCTGGCGGCTTTGTGGTGCTCAGATTTCATCACCGGGTACCCTAACCTAAGTGACATTAGGGACATGAGGCCAAAAGATAGGTCACGTTACATTCATGATTTAGCACGTAAGTTGTGTGTTTTCTGCAAGTTTTTAAGGTTTTGTCTTATGCATTCACTTCATACTTCACTTATGTTAGTTTTTGATGCATTTGGATGACGATTTAGTGTGTTATGCATGAATTCGAGTGACTTGTTGTGTGTGCTTGCATCTTTAATATTTGTAAATATGTTTTCTTAACATTTTTTTCTTCTAAGTCTTGCATTATTTATATAACTAATTTTGCAGAAAATATTGTATATTTGTGCTTCTCTTAACCATTCTAGTTGCATTGCATCTTTAGGTTGTTTAGATCATACTTGTTTACTTTGCATTTACTGTCTTAAAGTGTCCAAAATTGTCTTCGATGTCTAGTGTTTTGCAAGAGTCTTTTAGTTTTAAACTTGTCCATTTTGTGTGATTAAACCCGCAAGGTTCTTTTGAAGGATCAAAAATTCTCTCGATCCATCGGAGGAGCTGCTCGAGGAAATTGTGTGTTGCACCGGAGAGGTCCCTTCGACCCATCGAAGGCTTCTCTCAGTTTTTCAGTGTTTTTGTGAGTTTTTAGTTTGTTATTTGTGTGTTTCTTTTTCTTTTATGTTTTTACGATTTTGGCTTAGTATCATGCATTCATTGTGTATTTGTATGATACTAACACTTGATCTTTGGTGGATGCTCAAGCTTATAAATGTCCTATCTGAATCTCACATCTTCTAGTACCGACCTACAAGCACCCGTGAATCGGATAACACATCTCAAATCTAAAGTTGTATAGGAACCAAGTGAGAAACATATTGATCCTCCTCTTATTGAGGACGTGGTCGATTCTCCACATTCATCGCATCACTCCACCAAGCATTTTTCAGAAGAAGATGAGCAAGCAATGACCACCAATAGGCCTAACAACCCACCGAACAACAATAATCAGAGGTGATCACTTCGCCAATACACTTGCTCAACCGAATGGAATAGTGGTTCTTCTTGCATTGCATTTGCAGATCCCTAAGGGTATAAGAAGGACATCGAGTTGAAGAGTGGTTTCCTCCACCGTTTGCCAATCTTCCACGGGCTTTCAAATGAAGATCCAAACATGCATCTAAAGCAATTTCAGTTAATTTTCATGAGCATGAGACCCACAGAAGCCGATGAAGAACTCTTCAAGCTCAAAGCTTTTCCCTTCACTTAAGCGGATAGAGCTCAAACTTGGGTTTTGGAACTCCCGCCTAACCTCATCACGACATGGAAGCAACTTGCGGACTTGTTCTTAGTTAAGTATTTTCTGGCCTCCAAAATCACTGTTTTGAGGAAAAAAAATCATAGGGATTACATAAGCTTTGGATGAGTCCTTTGGCAAGTATTATGATTGTTTCAAGGTTTTATGTGCCACCTGCCCTTCCCATGGTGCTTTGAACACGAACCTCATGAACTACTTTTATGATGGTCTCAAGAAAGATTGATAGAGAGCTTCTCAACGCAGCCACAAATGGAGCATTCATGGACTTAGATGAGACGAAAACTCGTATTTTGTTGGAAAACCGAGCAAATAATGATGCTCAATATGGGATGGCTCCACGGAAAACAGTAGTCGAAGCAAGTTCAAGACAAGTAATGGATGAGAAGTATGACAAGCTAGCTTCTATGCTAGAACAAGTGCTCACTACCAAAATTATTCTCATTGCCGACTACTTTAAGTCGTCGGCCTTTCCTAAAAAATCGTCGGTTATACTCATAACCGACGACATGTCGTCGGTTATACGGTCACCGGAAACCAGCCATTGGTGGAAGTATAGCCGACGATATATTGATGACATCGTCAGTGATACGTTGGCATTATCACCGACGTTAAGTCATTGCCGGCCATGAAAAAGATCATCACCGACGACGTAACTCGTCAGTAATAAGGCTCCACCGAGGTCAACTTTTTAACTGCCCTGATTATGGCCGACGATTCTTTAAAGAACGTCGTTGGCTATAATGTTGCAACTCGCAGGAAATGTGGAATTATTGCCGACGAGTTAGGTTCTTGTCGTCGGCTATACTTGGTGACATTTTACAAAAAATTGTAGGTTCTGGATTGGGCCCACTTCTAGAACCTGCAGTGAACAACACAAACAGCAGAAATACACTTCCAACTGTACATACATATTTGTCGAACACTACAAACACCAACAATACAAAAATAAAATACAACTATACTAAGATTCGGAAAAATCCATGTTTACGAAATCATTTGAACTCCGGCGGCTACCCTGGTCTTGCAGCGATGGCTGCGGCTGTGGAACACTGGGGAACACAGACGTCGGTAGAGGTGTGGGGACCGGGTGTCCGGTAGTTTGGCACTGGTACATCATCTGCATCCATGTCATAATTTGTGCCTGCTGCTCGACCATAACTCGGTGTTGCTCGAACATCTTCCGGTGCTCGGCCTCTCTAGCTGCCTGCTGCTCGGCCAATTGCCGCATCTCCTCCACCACCCTCCTTTGCTCCTCCAACTCCCTCTGCATCCTCTGGAGCTCCGCTGCTAGGTTAAAGTTCCCAGAAAAAGTTCTTGACCCACTAGAGTATTCCGAAGTGTCCTTCAATACCCTTTCGCCTGCTGAGCCCATTACCCTGCAGTTTTGGATATTCCTCTCAGTCCCGCACGCTTTTGCCATGATCTGAGCCGTTATAGGGCGATCAAGCGTTTCGATCTGAGAGGCATACTGGGTCAGTTCCTCCTCCGAGCAGTCAGGATGGTCCTTTCGAGCTATCTTTATGGTGACCTCTGTGATCGCATCCTCCATTCTCACCTAATTGACAAGGGAATATGAAAAACGTATTATTAAACAAAAAAAATTAATAGAGAAAAATACTTTTATTAACACATATGTGAACTAATTAATGAGGCCGAAGACTTACCGCTTCTTCAGGGCACTGTGGATAGAACTTCTGATGAACAAACACCAACGGAATGACTTCTTGTTGTTTCTGCCCCCTACGCGACCAACCCAAATAGTTGAGTGAACCGCCATGATGGGACTTGGTGTTTTTCAATCTGTTCTCATTGTTCGTCTTGGAAATTGCCTTGTTGGATAAACATATGTCAAAAAATTAGTAACTAACTATTTCAATGTGATACGATACATTAGGGTTGTAAAATATATTCAGGATGCATCTCTTCACTTTGGGGTGCTCGAAGTGGGCTACCAGCCATAGCCACTCGCACTCCCTAAACCGGAGTTTGCTAGGGGTAGCACCTCGGCCTAGATCCTTGTACATTGTGTAGTGTTTTGAAAGCTCGTTCTTCCACTCTTTATACCTATATTAACGCCGGAAACAAATGTTAGAGATATTAAAACACTTGATAAACAAAAATCTAACTCGATATATACTCAAATAACTCGAATCACATCACCTGATATGTAGTTGACGCTCTGCCCACGTCTCAATAAGGCATTTATCCACGTCAAACCACAGCTGCAAGATGGATATATAAATGGTACAATTATATATTTCTTCGGACTTAATTAATAAATGTCAAATTTACGTAATGAAAATACGATTTAACTCACAGTCAGTGCATTATGCACTTGTAACTTCATGTAGCGAGGCACAACACCCTAATCTGGCCACAGCATTGGGACCTTGTCCCGCACGACGGCCCCGGACATGCTGGCATACTTTCGCGTGGTGTTTTCTGTCTCGATCACCTCATCACGCTCATTGGCCTTAATGATCATTTTCTTTCCCCCGGTGGCCTGCTCAAGATTCTTCCCGGTTACGGGGCCTCTAGTCTTTTGTTTTCTATTGGCATTAACGATATTTTCTAATAATACAATGTCAAAAAACCGAAATTATTAATTGACACTATTTATAGTCTTAAGTAACCAATCTTGTTAAATAAATTTACCTGCGTCGTCCGTCTCCTAGTTCACGCACCTCACACTCCAAAGATACACGGGGTCGAACGGCTTGAACACGTATGCTTCCTCCATGGTTAGGAACTCCGGCTATCCTTCAATAAAAATAACCCTCCCCCTAGAATTTAATTGAGGGATGACATGAATCTCGTCGGGTACGAAGAGACCGAACGGCAGAGATAGACAAGGCCTGGACGATGAGACGCTTAAACCATCTGCCTTAGATGATTGCTGTGAAAGGGGAGTAGGCACAGGGCCAATAGGGGGCATTCGGATCGAGGGAGTTTTTGATGCACCCGTTGAGGGTCGCTCGCCTGAGTGTCTGCTGCCTGAGGGTCGAGGCTGGACTGAGGGTTGCAAGGATCCGGATCGTGTAGCTTCCTCCTGTTCTCGCGCACGTAGCAAAACTTGTGTGCGAGCATTCATTATAGGGTCGTTGCGCGTGTTGCTAATTGCGGATGAGGATTCTTGACTATTGCTCCCTCCACCGGACTAGTCGCTCTCCGTTTGTTTGCCCCAAGTCAATTTGCCGCAAAACTTCCTGCACATCCAACAATTAAACAGAACAGCAACAATTCAACAACCACATCCGTGACAACAACAATAACAAAACAACATGTTGATAGCAAAAAATATGCTTATATATATAGACATTTATACATCAAGTTTATGCAAAAATAAATTGCCAACTAATTAAACCAGCAGTATATATATACATGCCAAAAATATATTCTATATGCCAAAAATAAATTCTACATGCCAAAAATATACTACAAAATATATTCTACTTGCCAAAAATTTACAGAAAAATATATTCTATAGCCAAAAATATATTCTAACCAATTCTTAATTATACCAACACAAAAGAATATACACCAAAATATATTCTACATACACAAAAATATATTCTACATCTCACAACTCCATCAATGATATTTAATTAACAAAAAATATATTCACCAAAATATATTCTACAAAATATATTCTACACAAAAATATATTCTACAAATATATTCTTAATTATACCAACACAAAAGAATATACACCAAAATATATTCTACATACACAAAAATATATTCTACATCTCACAACTTCATCAACGATATTTAATTAACCAAAAATATATTCACCGAAATATATTCTACACAAAATATATTCTACAAAATATTTTCTTCACCAAAATATATTCTTAATTATACCAACACCAACTTAATTAAAATGCCTTAAATAATTAGGAGAATTTCATGTAAAATTGAAGATGATAAAATCGGATTGAGAGAGAGAGGGGACCTGTCATTCTGCGTCAGTGAGAGAGAGGGAACCGGATTGGCAAGAGGCGGCGGCGGTGCTCGATTTCCGGCGGCCGGAGGGAGGGGAGGGGTGAATTTATGATTTGGGGTTTTTTTGGGGGAGAGGAGATTTGGGGTTTTTTTTGGGGAGAGGCGAGAGGGGAGGGGGCTATTCTCGTCAGGGAGAGGCGAGAGGGCAGGGAGGGATGATTTCGGGCGAGGTCGGCGGCAAGAGGCGGAGGGGAGGCGATTCTAGGGTTTCATGTTTTGGGGGAATGAGGTCCCTGCCTCGTCGAGCTGGGGATATAAGGCCAGAATTATTGCCGACGAGTTTCTTACTAATTCGTAGGAAGTACTATAACCGACGAGTTAGTAAGAAACTCGTCGGTTATAGTATTTCCGACGAGTTCTTGCTAACTCGTCGGTTATAGTGTGTTTACTAGAAAAATTTTCGGTCTGGGCCTAAAAATTATATTCAAGCTGATTATTTGTTGTTTAAAACATGACTAGCTATTTGAAGACGTGAATTTCCCATATATATACTGCATAACAAACATACATGCACATTTACTAAAATACGTACATCATTAACGTACTAAGGATGATAATCAGAATCATCTTCATCACTTGAGTCTGGCTTGGTATCATAGTTAACCTCTGGCAATATGTGCCGCTCCTCGTCATCTGAATCATCGTCTGCCTCATTTGGATTAACATCAAGAAGTTTTGCTCTAGTAATTCGAACCACACTCCCCGATCTAACATTATTAAGGCGAATCGTAGAGAATTTCGGAATGTCAAATGCGTTCGGCTCTTGGTATGCAGTAACTTCTTCATCATTTGCGGTCTCACCAAGTATGGCAGCACTGTATATGTTTCTATGAGCAACATGGTTGACCACCTTCCATGGGACTTTGTTCATAAGATCGTCAAGGTAAAACACTTGTTTTACTGATGTGGCAAGAACGAAAGGATCTTCTTTATAACAGCTTGTAGCAGTATTCACCCAAAATATTCCGTACTGGTCGGTCCTTATGTTATCCAGGCTAGTATCAAACCATCTACACTTGAACAAGTGCACTTTCATGCGGTTCCCATAAATTATTTCAACAACTGAATGAAGGACACTGTAATAGTCAACGCCATCCTGCCCACTATGGACCATCACCCCACAATTCTATGTTTTCAGTCAGTCGTCTCTATTTTCACATATAAATTTCACGTCATTGACCTGACACATCGAGTAAACTTTTGAAGCTATCGGTTTCATCGCTAAGAGACTCAATTCGTTTGACCACTCTGGGTAACCATCATTTACTACATGGTTCATCTGAAAAAGATAATAAACCACACAAGAAATTATGAAGATAGAAAAAGAAAACCACACATGCTATATAAGGATATAAAAAATATATATATACACATATATCCTTATCCATTGACTAAAGTAGTTTGCAAACGTTCTATTGTGGTACTCAAGATCACCGGCAATAGCAGGGCAGTGGAGATGATAGTTTTTCCAATATTGAACTTCTGGACAGTTAATCAGTACCGACCAGTGGGCAATGGCTACCTCATTTCCATCCAACTTGTACGACTTTGGCAAGCTTCCATGTACTACCACGTCATTGGAGATGATAGAAAGGTTGAACTCGGGTTCATCTATCGGCATATGTTGTTAGGGGTCCTCCAATGCTCCCAAATACAACTTGGTGTACGTTACACACTCGTGCGCAAGATATGCTTCAGTGATACACCCTTCAAGTGCAGATTTATTTTTCACATAGTCCTTGTAGTCTCCCAATTGTCTACAAGTTAACAAGTGCATGTTATGATACTTAAAAAACAAGAATTTACATATAAAAACTGAGGCAAACACAAATGTATGGATCATTTGTACCTTTCCATGGGATACATCCAAAAGTAATGTACCGGACCGGTAAGCAACAATTGTTCGGGAAGATGGATCATCAGGTGAGGCATGATGTCGAAAAAATTTGGGGGAAATATCCTCTCAAGCTTGCATATGATAAAAATGGTGTCATCTTGCATCTCCCTGAGGTCTGATTTTTTAATTTCTCTGGTGTATAACTTCTAAAAGAATCTTGACAACACCACCAACGGCTCCACCACCTCTTTGGGCAGGTACCCTCGAATGAAAACAGGGAAAAAGGGTTGAAGCAGTACATGGCAGTCATGACTCTTTAATCCGTACATCTTATTGTTCTGGAAGTTAACACACTTGCTTATATTTCCTGCATAGCCATAAGGATACCTGCATAGCGATAAGCAACAATTATATTAATTTCCTGCATAGCCATAAGGATACCTAACATTACTCATCCACCCAAAAATTTCATGCTTCTAGTTCGGCTTGACGGTGTAAGGAGCTTGGGGCATTTTTTTCTTACCATCTCTCAACTATAGATGTTTCTGTAGTCCCATAGCTTTCATATCAATGCGTGCCTTAGGGATGTCTTTTGTTTTCCCCTCCCAATTCAGAACTGTGCTCACCACACTTTCGCACACATTCTTCTCTATGTGCATGACATCTAGGTAGTGTTTGATAGGCAACCTGGGCCAGTACGGGAGTTCCCAGAATATGCTCTTGTGTGTCCAAAACTTATACATTTTAGGCTTGTCTGGAATTGACGACACTATCTCAGGATGATTGCTCAGTTGGCCAAAATCATATTCATTAAGCACTTCCAAAATTTCATCCCATGTCCATCTCCTGGGTGGCACACCCGTTTCCACAGTCCCATCAAAAACGTCTTGATCCTGCCTAAATGGGTGATCATCTGGAAGCCAACAACGGTGACGCATCTGAACAATTTTCCTGCAATGAGGACTACCACAATCAACAATCATGTACTTTGAATAAGCCATGTAACATATGATAAAGTTGCCCGACCACATACCGCGGGCAGGAAAATCACTGATGGTGCCAACAAGCATGACATGCATCTGGAACATCTCATTTTTGAACATATCGTAAGTGGGGTGGCCACGCTCACTCAGGTACTTAAGCTCCTCAATCAAAGGTCTCAAATACACATCAAGACACTTTCCTGGATAACCCGGGCCTGGAATTAACAGAGTGAGCATATTGTATTCCTTCTTCATGCACATCCATGGTGGAATGTTGTACGGTACCAAAATAACTGGCCATATACTGTATTAAAGACTTATGTTGCCAAAAGGGTTGAATCCATCAGATGAGAGCCCTAGCCAAACATTTCGGACCTCTGCTGCAAAATGATCAAACTCCCTGACCATGTGCTTCCAAGCTTCTCCGTCGGCAGGGTGTATAAGGGTGTCATCGTCATGCAAATTCTTCTCAGCCCACCATCTTATAGCTTCGGCCGTGAAAGCACACATGAACAACCGCTAAAGCCTATCAATCAGCGGTAAATATTGAAGTATCTTCACAGCTTTCTTGTTGTCTGCAGGAGTCAACTTATACCTTTCCGTAAAACATACCGGGCAAGCTTAAGGGTCTTCAAGTTCTTTCCCCCCAGAAGAGAATGCAATCATATCTGCATGCATGGATTTTGATGTAGGAAAGCCCTAAATCTTTCGGGATATGTCGCACCTTATGATGAGTGGTAGGAAGGCGATGTGACGAACCAGAACAGAATCAGCAGTGAAATCAGCTCAATTCGCGAGTTAGCGTGTCAGCGTGGATTTCCGATAATGGATTTACTCGCCAGGGATTGTTAACGACTTAATTATTGGCCGAGAATTGGAGCTGAGTCTCTTCTTGAGAGTAGTTGTACGTGTGATTTCGAGTTCGTGGGCAGTTCCGGATCGTTAGTTGGAAGACTGAAGAATTAGTTATGAATTTTTAAAGTTCGGATTTAAATGGTGGCATTCTTAGCGACTAAATTACCGGTCGAGAATTTGGTTTCGGCTTCTTCACGGAAGTTGTTCAGAATTTAATTTCGAGTTTGTGGGAACTTTCGGAGCATTATTCCGAGTTACGAAGATTAAGTTGTGAATATTTCCGATTGTTGATTGTTTAGTCGATTAAATATGTGTTGGTTTGAACAATTGACTTTTTATCTGATTGGTCGATGTGTTTCACTTCGGGTGATAATTGAAGATCATGTCGAGTCGAGTTTGTTGCCGCGAGAATTATCGGAATCGGAATTACGACGAGGAAGTTAAGGGTATTTAAAGTTCGTCGAAAAGGATAATTATGAAGTTTCCATTTTGGGAAAGCCTATAAATAGAAGGTTACCTGTTTGGGCAAGTCAACCTTGCCATTTATATTGTTGACTGGTGAGTTGACCGAGTCAACTCGGTCTTGGGGAAGAAACGCGACGGTGGCCACGGTGGTCGACGGCGAGCTGCCGTTCGGCCGTCTCCGGCCACGGGGGAGGAACCAATCGACTCGTCCCGGCACCCTCTACCTATCTCCGGCCTCCCTTCATGGCCAAGCTCGCCGGAAAGAGAAGAAAAAAACCGGCCAAAAGTTTGAAGAAATTGAGGCTATTTGGGTTTTCATGATTTCGGTGGAATTGAACTACAAAATGGACTGGGTTTTGTAGCTCTCCTCACCTACAAGCTACCATGTAAGTATGGAGTCCTAATTTGATTTGTGGATGGAGAATTTTGGATTGGAAAATTTGGTACCAATTCGGTTGATCATGAAATTGAGCTAGTTAGAGATTGAATTGGCCTTTGTTGCAGTAGACAAAGTTGCTCAGTGGATGATTTTTAGTGGAATAAGGGTTGCTCCGCCGGAAAATTTTCAGTTTGGTGGAAGCGCCGCCGTGGGCGGCGGTCAACGCGGCGGTCAACGGTCAACGGCGGTCAAACTTTGACTTTTTGGGATTTTCGACAAGTTGCATGTCATTTCACGACAAATCGCGCCCCGATCGCAGTGGGGAGGTTCGTTTCTCGATTTGAGCATCCAAATTTACAGCGAGGTATTGAGGTGTGATTTCCGGATTTCTGACAGTTTGTCGTAATCGGATTACGTGTTTCCGAGAATGGTGGTTTTTCGTGATTTGTCTTGAATTGTCGAATTATGATTTTGAGAAATGGACATTGTGAATATTCAGGTGTTCGTGATCGCTCGTTTGGCGAGGGACTTTCCGCCGGATCACGGGTTAACGTGTATCGCGTTACGCTAGTCTGTGAGTGGACATTTCTTTTCACGGATTGTTTGCGAGTCTTTATTTGTATTTTATGAACTTGAGCATGCGTATGAGATTTCGGATTACGTGAGCATGTGTTTTACGATTATACATATACGGATATACGTATACGAATATACATACACTTATATGTTGTTTCATGCATTTGCATCGAACTGTTTATGATTTGGTTTTCATAGAGTACATTCTCAGTTACGTTGTTGTATCGATACACTTGCCTCTCGGCTGATCCCCGATGGTAGGCCGCCAGGGCGTCGTTACCCCGACCTGACCGGTGAGGGGCGTTTCCCCGGAACCGAGGCCATTTCTTGCTTAGAATCCCGGGGACTAAGGACCTCGTGATTCGGACTGTACTAGCACGGGTGTGTCCATGAGTGACCCCGTGGGATTTATACTTGCATGCTCAGTACGCTGGAGGATTATGGTTTTACCTCGTGTACTTGTTGTTTTTATTTACCTGGACTCGCATATGTTATTTTAAACATATATATTAACTGGTGAAAGACATTTATTTTCGTCCACTCACTCTAACGGTTTTCATGTCTTTCCCCTGGGCTTTTCCGTTTCCGTGCCCAGTTTGCAGTTCGGGTTCTAGTGTCGCACGTCGTGGTCGGAGGCATAGTGCTCGAGCTACCTTGTTTCTTCCAGTAGGTGTATTGTTCTACCTACTGTGGTATACTTATGTGTTTATTCATTAGAGGTCACTTTGAGTAATCTGTTGTTTATGCTATACGATTTTACTCCGGATTTCAGTAAAGTACAGTTATATTTATTGTTTTACTTTACTGTTGATATATTGAGAAATCCGGATGGGATTGGTGCCCACAGTTTGCTTTTTGTGGCATATGATGAAGTGTATTTTCCGCGTGCAGGTAATGGTAATTCCACGTTAGTAACGAAACTCTGCCAAAATTTCTACGGTTTTTGTTGGTTCGTGTTTTCGAAGGGGTTCAATTCCGGTTTAGGGAGCTAAATCGGGGTTGGGTCCTTTCAGCTTGGTATCAGAGCATTAGGTTATAGGTTCTGTAGACTTCTGTAGTCGTGTTTACTAAGGATATTTGAGAATGTACAGCATGTCTGGAATGGTGACCCGACCGGCCGGCGGATACTCATCAATATTCCAGGTGTTGTATACTTTCAAATATTTGAAGTTCCATGATTGCGTTCCACTTGTTGTGAACGATGTTTTATTCATTAGGATGCCTCCTGACGTGCTTTCCGTGTCGTTTCGGTTGTGGATCCTGTTGAGGATCAACCGACGCGCGATTTACCAGAAAACTGTGGATTTGGATGAGTATTCTGAGTTCAGAGAGTTGTGTGGCACGATTTGCCTGGTTGTGTGTGTATGAGCGTCTACATGTTGCCTCAGAGTTGAGAATTGTGGCAGTGATGTTGCCTGAGTCAGATTGTTGTATTTGGTGGGCTGTTATTGTGTGAGTTCCGGTTGCGACTCCATGGCCTACATTCAGAGTGTTGTTTATACAGTAATGGTTTTATCAGGCTACCCAGCATTCGAATGTGGAGTGTTTACCCACCTGAGGCAGAGATGCATTGTTTATATGTTGTTTCCGTTTGCACGTGTTATGTGGCTTCAGAGGAAGCGGTGCACGAGGTTCGAGATGAGTTTGAACCTGAGTATCAGAGAGAGTTTGATTGTTGTGCCTCGAGACAGCCGTGAGGAGCTTAGTGTGCTGCACTCAGTGGCGAGGCTGTCGAGAAGGAAAGGCGTACGCGGTTTTCAGAGCCAGCGGAGCTGATGGAGCTACAATTTCGATTCCAGAAGTTGCTAGAGGAGGTTTCAGGAGATTTTGTGCGACCCCGTGTATTTGCGTGATGTGCTTTTGCATTGTTTGTACGGATGATATATGGTTCGATGAGGTGGTGCATGGACTACCGAAAACCTGATTTGCTTCAGAGGAGAGCGAGTATCCTCCGCTTCGGATTGACGAGTGGTTTGATCAGCTCGCGAGAGCTTCAGTCTTCTCGAAGATTGGTTTCGGGTCCGGATACCATCAGTTGAGGATTGATGAGTCAGATATAGCTATGTTAGCTTTCAGATCATGGTGCAGGCATTACGAGTTCTTGGTCACGCCATTGGTTGACCAGTGCCCCGTAGATCATGTGGATTTGTTGGACCAGTTGTTCAGACGGTTTTTGGACGAGTTTGCAGTCATGTTCGTTGGCAATATCCTGATGTATTCCAGGAGTGTGAGCCAGTACCTGAAGTAGTTGCAAGCGATTTTGCGGACTTTGCGAGATGATCAGCTATTTGCGAAGGTCAGCCAGTGTGAATCTTGATCGCTCAGCGTGAAGATTTTGGGCCACGTGATGTCAGCCGAGGGAGTTGGCGTGGATCCTGACCAGCTAGAAGTCGTGTCGATTTGGGGATTGCCCTATTATTGTACCAGAGATCGGGAGTCTCTTGGATTCGGCAGGCTATTACCGATGGCCTGTACAGGATTTTCCTGGATTGCCACTTCACTTTCCGGATTGACGAAGAAGGCGTCAAGTTCGAGTGGTTCGATGCACGCGAGGAGAGTTACTTACTCCTGCAGGATGGTTGACCATTGCTTCGGTTTTGACCTTACCTGACGACTGCGACGAGTTCGTGGGTTACGGCGATGCATCGAGATTTAAATTTGGTTGTGTTTTGATGCTGTGTAGCAGAGCGGTGTCTCGTGGTTACGGGCAGTGGAAACCTTATGAAGCTATGTATCCGGTGTTTAATTTGAGGTAGTTGTCTTATGTTAGCATTGAGGAGTTCGAGGCACTACAGCTATGGCGTGCAGCGCGGTGTAGGACGTACACTGATCACTTGAGTTTCATCCACTTGCATTTTCGGCCAGATTTTTGCTCGAGGCAGTGTAGATGGATGGGGTCGACTAACGACTATGACTGCACCTTTGAGCTTGTTCGGGAAAGGCTAGGGATTGTACCTTGACCATCCGTCTGGGATGTTGTTGCTGATGCATTCAGTCGAGAATCGGGAGCTTCAGTGTTTCGTGTGTGTGTGTGTGGCTCGAGTTTCCGTATTAGCCGAGTGTGCGCTATGGGAGCTGAGTTCGAGTGTGATGATGTTGAAGCTCATTGTTTTACCCGCGTTTGGTGCTAGTGGTACGGAGATGTGTCTGATACTCCGAGTTTTCTACTCGTGACACAACATGAAGATCAATATAGCAGCTTGAGTGTGCAGATGCCACATTTGTCGACTGGCGATGGCTAGGAGGCAGAGATTTGCCGAGAAGTGTCAGCCATTTGAGATTTCCGGTTAGACGTGGCGTTTGTTGCTGTGATTGTGTGTATTTGTATGCACTTTAGTTTGTGGTACCAGTTGTTTGGCCTTTGTGGACCATTTGATGAACTTAGTACGTTTACTTGTACTTTTCGGAACAGATTTCAGTGGCAGGCTAGTATAGCTGTATTTGGTGGAGATTAGCCATTCACATGGTATGCTTATGTCCCGGTTCGCTAACCGAAATAATCAGCTACAACTGAGTGTTGGCGAGCTTTGCAGCGAGCATTGGGGACCAGATTACGAGTTAGTACCAGTTCTTGTTCTCAGATTGGTGGGCGATCTTTGAGGACTATTCAGACCTTGGAGGGCACGTTGTGGACCTCGGTATTGCAGTTCCGGAGGATTTGGGACCAGCAGTTTCACTTGTTCGAGATTGCATGCAGTACCAGTTTGTGGATCACTATGGTTTTGATGTTTCATGATGTCGTTTCGAGGACGATGTTGTACTCCATTGTGCTGGAGAGAGAGTTTGGTTTGGTTTGAGTTTGAGTTGATGTTTGATTCTGATTTTATGGAATGTGCTACCGCAGATTGTCAGATTAGCGGAATGGGGTTGATAATTGCCTGAGTCCGATGTTTGAGCTATGTTGATATGAGTGGGTGAGTTATGTTTATGTGTGTAGACTGAGTTGTGATTTGCCATGTTGTTTTGATCTGTATGTGGTCATAGGCGAGAGTTTGTGTTGTGCCGTATAGTTCGGCATCGCCTATATTGTTGGCTTTTGTGTGTGTTGTGTTCCGTGTGGCGGAACTATGTTTCAGGTTGTTATGTGTTGTGTACCCTACCTGTTCCTTATGCAGGAACACTTGGCGCTTCTGTAGAGCCAGTTCAGATTTGTAATTTGAGGGTATAGGGATTTCAGCTCGGAGCTATCTCCTATTGTGGAGTCTGTTATCAGAGTTGTTCAGTAGACGTAGCCACTGCGCAGATTTCGAGGTCGAAATTTTTTTTAAGCGGGGTGGATTTGTGACGACCCAGAACAGAATCAGCAGTGAAATCAGCTCAATTCGCGAGTTAGCGTATCAGCGTGGATTTCCGATAATGGATTTACTCGCCAGGGATTGTTAACGACTTAATTATTGGCCGAGAATTGGAGCTGAGTCTCTTCTCGAGAGTAGTTGTACGTGATTTCGAGTTCGTGGGCGGTTCCGGATCGTTGTTTGGACGACCGAGGAATTAAGTATGAATATTTGAAGTTCGGATTTAAATGGTGGCATTCTTAGAGACTAAATTACCGGTCGAGAATTTGGTTTCGGCTTCTTCACGGAAGTTGTTCAGAATTTAATTTTGAGTTTGTGGGAACTTCCGGAGCATTATTCCGAGTTACGAAGATTAAGTTGTGAATATTTCCGATTGTTGATTGTTTAGTCGATTAAATATGTGTTGGTTTGAACAGTTGACTTTTTATCTGATTGGTCGATGTGTTTCATTTCGGGTGATAATTGAAGATCATGTCGAGTCGAGTTTGTTGCCGCAAGAATTATCGGAATCGGAATTACGACGAGGAAGTTACGGGTATTCAAAGTTCGTCGAAAAGGATAATTATGAAGTTTCCATTTTGGGAAATCCTATAAATAGAAGGTTACCTGTTTAGGCAAGTCAACCTTGCCATTTATATTGTTGACTGGTCAGTTGACCGAGTCAACTCGGTCTTGGGGGAGAAACGCGACAGTGGCCACGGTGGTCGACGGCGAGCTGCCGTTCGGCCGTCTCCGGCCACGGGGGAGGAACCAATCGACTCGTCCCGGCACTCTCTACCTATCTCCGGCCTACCTTCACGGCCAAGCTCGCCAGAAAGAGAAGAAAAAAACCGGCCAAAAGTTTGAAGAAATTGAGGCTATTCGGGTTTCATGATTTCGGTGGAATTGAACTACAAAATGGACTGGGTTTTGTAGCTCTCCTCACCTACAAGCTACCATGTAAGTATGGAGTCCTAATTTGATTTGTGGATGAAGAATTTTGGATTGGAAAATTTGGTACCAATTCGGTTTATCATGAAATTGAGCTAGTTAGAGATTGAATTGGCCTTTGTTGTAGTTGACAAAGTTGCTCAGTGGATGATTTTTAGTGGAATAGGAGTTGCTTCGCCGGAAAATTTTCAGTTTGGTGGTGGCGCCGCAGTTGGCGGCGGTCAACGGTCAACGGCGGTCAAACTTTGACTTTTTGGGATTTTCGACAAGTTGCATGTCATTTCACTCGAAATCGCGCCCCGATCGCAGTGGGGAGGTTCGTTTCTCAATTTGAGCATCTGAATTTACAGCGAGGTATTGAGGTGTGATTTCCGGATTTCTGACAGTTTGTCGTAATCGGATTACGTGTTTCCGAGAATGGTGGTTTCTCGTGATTTGTCTTGAATTGTCGAATTATGATTTTGAGAAATGGACATTGTGAATATTCAGGTGTTCGTGATCGCTCGTTTAGCGAGGGACTTTCCGCCGGATCACGGGTTAACGTGTATCGCGTTACGCTAGTCTGTGAGTGGACATTTCTTTTCACGGATTGTTTGCGAGTCTTTATTTGTATTTTATGAACTTCAGCATGCGTATGAGATTTCGGATTACGTGAGCATGTGTTTTACGATTATACATATACAGATATACGTATACGAATATACATACACTTATATGTTGTTTCATGCATTTGCATCGAACTGTTTATGATTTGGTTACGTTGTTGTATCGATACACTTGCCTCTCGGCTGATCCCCGATGGTAGGCCGCCAGGAGGGGCGTCGTTACCCCGACCTGACCGGTGAGGGGCGTTTCTGAAAGGACCCAACCCCGATTTAGCTCCCTAAATCGGAATTAAACCCCTTCGAAAATGCGAACAAACAAAAAATTTCCGAAATTTGGGCAGAGTTTCGTTACTAACGTGGAATTACCATTACCTGCACGTGGAAAATACACTTCATCCTATGCCACAAAAATCAAACCGTGGGCACCAATCCCATCCGGATTTCTCAATAACACAACAGTAAAGTAAACAATACATATAATAGTACTTTACTGAAATCCGGGTTTAAAATCGTATAACATATACCACAGAAAGCTCAGAGCGACATCCAATACATAACCATATACGTATACCACAGTAGGTAGAACAATAAACCTACTAGATGAAACAAGATTGCTCGAGCACTATGCCTCCGACCACGACGTGCGACACCAGATCTGAACTGCAAACTGGGCACGGAAACCGAAAAGCCCAGGGGAAAGACAATAAACACGTTAGAGTGAGTGGACGAAAATAAATGTCTTTCACCAGTTTATTTATATGTTATAAAAACATATGCGAGTCCAGGTAAATAAAAATAATAAAGTACACGAGGTAAAACCATAATCCTCCAGCGTACTGAGCATGCAAGTATAAATCCCACGGGGTCACTCATGGACACACACCGTGCTAGTACAGTCAGAACCACGGGGTCCCTGGCCCACACGTGATTCTAGCCAGAAATGGCCTCAGGTCAAAGGTCTGCCTCCCCCCGGTAAAGACCTCGGGTCAGGAGTCACAGCCTCCCCTGGCAAATAAGGCCTACCATCGGGGATCAGCCGAGAGGCAAGTGTATCGATACAACAACGTAACCACGACTGTACTCTGTGTAAACCAAATCATAAACATTTCGATGCGAATGCATGAAACAATATAAAAGTGTATGCATATTCGTATACGTATATCCGTATAAACATATTCGTATAATTGTAAACACATGCTTATATAATCATAATCTCGTATGAAATCTCATGCTCATAAAACCATAATCATGCTGCATGCTCAAGTTCATAAATCACATAAAAGACTCGCAAGATTTCCGTGAAAAGAAATTGTCCACTCACAGACTAGCGTAACGCATATCGCGTTAACCCGTGATCCGGCGGAAAGTCCCTCGCCAACAAACGATCACGAACACCTGAATATTCACAAAATCCATATTTCATAATCATAACTCGACAATTCAATACAAATCACGAGAAACCACCGTTCTCGGAAACACGAAATTCAATGTCGACGAATCGTCGAAAATCCATATATAACACCTCAATACCTCGCTTTACTTTCGGATGCTCAAATCAAGAAACGAACCTCCCCACTGCGATCGGGGCGCGATTTCGAGTCAAATGACATGCGACTTGTCGAAAGTTCAAAAAGTCAAACCGTTGACCGTTGACCGCCGTCCACGGCGGCGCCGCCGCCGGACGTGAAATTTCACGGCAGAGCCACCCCTATTCCACTCAAAATCACCCACTGAGCAACTTCCATAACTGCACCGAAGTCCAATTCTCACTCTAACACATCCAATTTCATGATAAACCGAATTGAAACACAAATTTCAAATCCAAAATTTTCCTTCCACAAATCGAATTAGAACTTCATACTTACATGGTTAGAATCCTTGAGAGGAGAGCTACAAAACCCAGTCCTTGTTTGAGCTCAACTCGACCCGAATCAAAAGTCACCATTAAACCCAAAAACCTTAAACTTTGGCCGGTTAATTCTCTCTCCACCGTGAGATATGCCGGAAAACGAGACCGGAAACAAGATAAGGGAAGCTAGGCGAGTTGATTGGTGTATGGTATAGGCCGTGGGGTGGCCGGAAAAATCCCACCGCCGGTGAGCACCGTACGGCGTCGAACTCTTCTCCTCCACCATGGTCAACCCGAGTTGACCAGGTCAACTCCAAAAATGGCAAGTCAAAGACTTGCCCAAAGGGGAAACTGCTATATATAGACTTTCCCAATAAGGAAAGTCATACATATCCATTTCGACGAACTTCAAACGCGCGTAACTTTCTCGTCGTATATCCGATTCCGATAATTCTTGCGGCCACAAACTCATCTCGATGTACTCTTCAATAATCACCAGAAGTCAAACACATCGGCCAATCGAATAAAAAGTCAACCATTCAACCCAAACATATATTAAATCGACTAAATAACCAACAAACGGAAATATTTGCAACTAAGTCTTCGTAACTCCAAATCATGCTCCGGAAGTTCCCACAAACTCGAAATTAAATTCTGAACAACTTCCGTGAAGGAACCAAAACCAAATTCTAGTCCGGTAATTTAGTCGCGAACAAACCCGCCATTAAAATCCATTTTCGTCGAAACTTCAAATATTCATAACTAATTCCTCGGTCGTCCAAATGACGATCCGGAACCGCCCACGAACTCGAAATCACACGTACAACGACTCTCGAGAAGAGACCCAACTCCAATTCTCGGCCAATAATTAAGTCGTTAAGAAGCTTCGGCGATTAAAATGACTGTCGCAACTCCGCGACAACGTGCAAGCTCATCAATCAAGCTGATCATACTGCTGATTCTGGTCCGGGTCATCAAAAATCCACCCCCCTTAAAAAAAATTTCGACCTCGAAATTTCTGAGTCTGCCGACTACAAGGTAGGAGCACTGCCTCTGCATACGGCTGAACTCACCAACGGCAATCTCAACTGAACAACTCTGATCACAACTCCACAATAGGAGATAATTCCGTGTTGAAATCCCTGTACCCTCAAATCACAAATCTGAACTGGCTCACACAATCGCCAAGTGTTCCTGCAAAAGGAACCGATAGGGTACACCACACGTAACATACCTGAAACACAGTTCCACCACATGGAACACAACACACATAAAAGCCAACGCTATAGGCGATGCC
The DNA here is from genome assembly GCA_946800695.1 of Geum urbanum. NCBI lineage: Eukaryota > Viridiplantae > Streptophyta > Magnoliopsida > Rosales > Rosaceae > Geum > Geum urbanum. The sequence goes on along the minus strand of OX327001.1, from coordinate 41,606,386 downwards.
GAACTATACGGTACAACACAAACTCGCCTATGACCACATACAGGTCAAAACAACGTGACAATTCACAACTCAACACACTCATATCAACATAGCTCAAACATCGAACCAAACTCGCTCCAGCACAATGGAGTACAACATCGTTCCTCAAATCGAGAACATGCAACATCAAAATCATAGTGGTCCACAAACTGGTACTGCAAGCAATCTCGAACAGCTGAAACTCCTGGTCCCAAATCCTCCGGAACTGCAGTACTGAGGTCCACAACATGCCCTCCAAGGTCTGAATAGTCCTCAAAGATCGCCCACCAATCTGAGGATAAGAACCGGTACCAACTCGTAATCTGGTCCCCAATGCTCGCTGCAAAGCTCGCCAACACTTAGTCATAGCTGATCACCTCAGTCGGTGAACTGGGACACAGGTACGCCACGTAGATGGCCAATCTCCGTCAAACACAGCTATACCAGCCTGCCACTGAAATCATCTCCGAAAGTACAAGGAAATGTACTGAGTTCGTCAAATGGTCCACAATGGCCTGACAACTGGTACCACAATCGAAGTACATATAAACACACCCAATCACAGCAGCAATCACCTCGTCTAACCGGAAATCTCAAATGGCTGACACTCTCCGGCAAATCTCTGCCTCCTAGCCATCACCAGTCAACAAATGTGGCATCTGCACACACAAGCTGCTACATTGCTCTTTATGTTGCGTCACGAGTAGTAAACTCGAAGTATCTGATACATCTCCGTACCACTAGCCCCAAACACGCGCAAAATCATGAGCCTCAGCATCATCACACACTAACTCAGCTTCCGTAGCGCACAACTCGGCTAACACGGAAACTCGAACCACACTCACATGAAACACTGAAGCTCCGACTCTCGACTAAATGTATCAGCAGCAACATCCCAGACGGATTGTCAAAGTACAACTACTAGCCTTTCTCGAACAAGTTCAAAGGTGCAGCCATAGTCGTTAGTCGACTCCATCCATCGACACTACCTCAAGCCCAAATCTGGCCGAAAAAAACAAGTGGAGGAATCTCAAATGATCAGTGCACGTCCTACACTGTGCTGTACGCCGTAGTAGTAGTGTCTCGAACTCTCTGATGCTAACATAAACACAGCTACTCCCAAATCATACACAGGATACGTAGCTACATAAGGTTTCCGCTGCCCGAAACCATGAGCCATCGCTCTGCTACTCAGCATCAAAGCACAACCAAATCCAAACCTCAATGCATCGACATAACCCACGAACTCATCGCGGTCGTCAGGTAAGGTCAAAACCGAAACAACGGTCAACCATCCCGCAAGAGTAAGTAACTCTCCTCGCATGCATCCAACCACTTGAACTTGACGCCTTCTTCGTCAATCCGGAAAGTAGTGTGGCAATCCAGGAAAATCCTGCACAAAGTCGTCGGTAATAGCCTGTCAAACCCAAGAGACTACTGATCCCAGGTACAATGATAGAGCAATCCCCAAATCATCACGGCTTCAATCTGGTCAGGATCTACGCCAACTCCCTCGGCTGACATCACACAGCCCCAAAATCTTCATGCTAATCGGCTAAACTCACACTGGCTGAACTTCGCAAACACCTGGTCGTCTCGCAAAATCCGCGAAACCACTCGCTATTGCATCAGGTGCTGGCCCACGTTCCTGGAATGCATCAGAACGTTGCCAACAAACATGACCGCAACTCGTCCAGAATCATCTGGACGCCTGGTCCATCACGTCCACACGATCCACGGGGCAATAGTCAACCCAACAGCGTGACCAAGAACTCATGATACCCGCACCAAGATCTGAAAGCTAACATAGCCACATCTGACTCACCGAACCACAACTGATGGTATCCAGTCCCGAAATCAATCTTCAAAAAGACCGAAGCTCCCTCGAGCTGATCAAACCACTCGTCAATCTGAAGCGAAGGATACTTGCTCTCCTCTGAAATGAATCAGGCTTCGGTATTCAGTGCACCATCGCGTCGAACAATCCATCATCCGTACACACAATGCATGAGCACACCACGCAAACACGCGGGGTCGCATGAAATCTCCTGAAACCTCCTCCAGCAACTCCTGGAGTCGAAACTATAGCTCCATCAGCTCCGCTGGCTCCGAACGACAAGACGCCGGTAAAACGAGTCCAGCGCCTGGTACAAGCTCAATGGTGTAGTCAATCTCCCGAACTGGAGGAACACCTGGTAACTCCTCCGGAACACACCTGGAAACTCGGGAACCACCTCAATGTCACCAATGTCGGGCACAGCAACCGTAGTATCCACATCATGAGCAAAGCAAACCACACACCTCGTCTCCACCATCTGCTCGACCATCACCACGAAACAGCATCTCGGGGAAATCTGGTCGTCGAAACACAACCTCTTTTTCGAGGCACTCGAACGCAGCCAAATGCATCGTCAGTAAGTCTATACTCATAGTCACCTCAAAACCACGATGTCCAACTATAACAGATCATCGGCTAACCCATATCCTCCAACAAGGATCTCGCAACCTCCGGATGGATACAACACTCCCCAAAACCTTAGAAGTGGAGATGCAGGTACAATGGCCATGGTTATCAAGCAACAGTAACCTCGGAGAAAAGTCTGTCCTCAAACAAGGTCATGGCACGAACTCCAACATGCCCAACTAGCCGTCCACATCAATTGCGACTTTCTGAATGGCTCGTCTAGAAATCTGGGTTGATCAAGCTCCAGAAACAACATCATGATCTCCTCGTGAACTCTGAGCTGTCAAACCGCTAAAACAGCTGACTGAGGGCGCTCCCTCGTAACGTGACGCTCCTGGCCACTGGAACAGAAACTGAAAGTGCTCCACAAACACAAGTCACCGCAACACCTGCTGCGTGAAAGGATCACCAACGATCGCCCAGACTCATGCCACAGGAGCAAGTCCGCTACACTGTAATCTCTGCCATCGTCAAACGAATTCTCTGCTTGATCTGATGTCCCACAACATAATCGATAAGACCACAGACTAATGAAGTCACGGATCCCGAAGTATCGGAACTCAACCTCATCAAAATCTCGACTAAATCCACTTTCCTCAAACCGTTACATCGAAAACCGCGTACAACTTTCCTTCTCAATAGCCTCGCCACTGATGGCAGCACACTAAGCTCCTCACGGCAATCTCGAGGCATAACCACCAGACTCTCTCTGATGCTCAGGTTCAAACTCATCCCGAACCTCGAACACTGCTTCCTCTGAAGCCACATAACTCGTGCAAACAGGGACAAACATGTGAACAATGCATCTCTGCCTCAGGTGGGTAAACACTCCACATTCGAATGCTGGGTAGCCTGATAACACCATTACCGTATACACAACACTCTGAATGTAGGCCATGGAGTCGCAACCGGAACTCACACAATAACAGCCCACCAAATACAATAATCTGACTCAGGCAAACATCACTGCCACAATTCTCAGCTCTGAGGCAACATATAGACGCTCATACACACACAACCAGGCAAACTGTGCCACACAAACCTCTGAACTCTGAATACTCATTCAAATCCACTGTTCTCTGGCAAATCGCGCGTCGATTGATCCTCAACAGGATCCACAACCGAAACGACACGAAAAGCACATCAGGAGGCATCCTAACGAATAAAATATCGTTCACAACCAGTGGAACGTAATCATGGAACTTCAAATATTTGAAAGTATACAACACCCGGAATTTGATGATTATCCGCCGGCCGGTCGAGTCACCATTCCAGACATGCTGTACATTCTCAAATATCCTTAGTAAACACGACTACAGAAGTCTACAGAACCTATAACCTAATGCTCTGATACCAAACTGAAAGGACCCAACCCCGATTTAGCTCCCTAAATCGGAATCAAACCCCTTAGAAAACGCGAACCAACAAAAATTTTCCGAAATTTGGGCAGAGTTTCGTTACTAACGTGGAATTACCATTACCTGCACGTGGAAAATACATTTCATCTTATGCCACAAAAATCAAACCGTGGGCACCAATCCCATCCGGATTTCTCAATAACACAACAGTAAAGTAAACAATACATATAATAGTACTTTACTGAAATCCGGGTTTAAAATCGTATAACATATACCACAGAAAGCTCAGACCGACATCGAATACATAACCATATACGTATACCACAGTAGGTAGAACCATAAACCTACTAGATGAAACAAGATTGCTCGAGCACTATGCCTCCGACCACGACGTGCGACACCAGATCTGAACTGCAAACTGGGCACGGAAACCGAAAAGCCCAGGGGAAAGACAATAAACACGTTAGAGTGAGTGGACAAAAATAAATGTCTTTCACCAGTTTATTTATATGTTATAAAAACATATGCGAGTCCAGGTAAATAAAAATAATAAAGTACACGAGGTAAAACCATAATCCTCCAGCGTACTGAGCATGCAAGTATAAATCCCATGTGGTCACTCATGGACACACACCGTGCTAGTACAGTCAGAACCACGGGGTCCCTGGCCCACACGTGATTCTAGCCAGAAATGGCCTCAGGTCAAAGGTCTGCCTCCCCCCGGTAAAGACCTCGGGTCAGGAGTCACAGCCTCCCCTGGCAAATAAGGCCTACCATCGGGGATCAGCCGAGAGGCAAGTGTATCGATACAACAATGTAACCACGACTGTACTCTGTGTAAACCAAATCATAAACATTTCGATGCGAATGCATGAAACAATATAAAAGTGTATGCATATTCGTATACGTATATCCGTATAAACATATTCGTATAATTGTAAACACATGCTTATATAATCATAATCTCGTATGAAATCTCATGCTCGTAAAACCATAATCATGCTGCATGCTCAAGTTCATAAATCACATAAAAGACTCGCAAGATTTCCGTGAAAAGAAATTGTCCACTCACAGACTAGCGTAACGCATATCGCGTTAACCCGTGATCCGGCGGAAAGTCCCTCGCCAACAAACGATTATGAACACCTGAATATTCACAAAATCCATATTTCATAATCATAACTCGACAATTCAATACAAATCACGAGAAACCACCGTTCTCGGAAACACGAAATTCAATGTCGACGAATCGTCGAAAATCCATATATAACACCTCAATACCTCGCTTTACTTTCGGATGCTCAAATCAAGAAACGAACCTCCCCACTGCGATCGGGGCGCAATTTCGAGTCAAATGACATCCGACTTGTCGAAAGTCCAAAAAGTCAAACCGTTGACCGTTGACCTCCGCCGGACGTGAAATTTCATGGCGGAGTCACCCCTATTCCACTCAAAATCACCCACTGAGCAACTTCCATAACTGCACCGAAGTCCAATTCTCACTCTAACACATCCAATTTCATGATAAACCGAATTGAAACACAAATTTCAAATCCAAAATTCTCCTTCCACAAATCGAATTAGAACTTCATACTTACATGGTTAGAATCCTTGAGAGGAGAGCTACAAAACCCAGTCCTTGTTTGAGCTCAACTCGGCCCGAATCAAAAGTCACCATTAAACCCAAAAACCTTAAACTTTGGCCGGTTAATTCTCTCTCCACCGTGAGATATGCCGGAAAACAAGACCGGAAACAAGATAAGGGAAGCTAGGCGAGTTGATTGGTGTATGGTATAGGCCGTGGGGTGGCCGGAAAAGTCCCACCGCCGGTGAGCACCGTACGGCGTCGAACTCTTCTCCTCCACCATGGTCAACCCGAGTTGACCAGGTCAACTCCCAAAATGGCAAGTCAAAGACTTGCCCAAAGGGGAAACTGCTATATATAGACTTTCCCAATAAGGAAAGTCATACATATCCATTTCGACGAACTTCAAACGCGCGTAACTTTCTCGTCGTATATCTGATTCTGATAATTCTCGCGGCCACAAACTCATCTCGATGTACTCTTCAATAATCACCCGAAGTCAAACACATCGGCCAATCGAATAAAAAGTCAACCATTCAACCCAAACATATATTAAATCGACTAAATAACCAACAAACGGAAATATTCGTAACTAAGTCTTCGTAACTCCAAATCATGCTCCGGAAGTTCCCACAAACTCGAAATTAAATTCTGAACAACTTCCGTGAAGGAACCGAAACCAAATTCTCGTCCGGTAATTTAGTCGCGAACAAACCCGTCATTAAAATCCATTTTCGTCGAAACTTCAAATATTCATAACTAATTACTCGGTCGTCCAAATAACGATCCGAAACCACCCACGAACTCGAAATCACACGTACAACGACTCTCGAGAAGAGACCCAACTCCAATTCTCGGCCAATAATTAAGTCGTTAAGAAGCTTCGGCGATTAAAATGACTGTCGCAACTCCGCGACAACGTGCAAGCTCATCAATCAAGCTGATCATACTGCTGATTCTGGTCCGGGTCGTCACAGTTTCCCCGAAACCGAGGCCATTTCTTGCTTAGAATCACGGGGATTAAGGACCTCGTGATTCGGACTGTACTAGCACTGATGTGTCCATGAGTGACCCCGTGGGATTTATACTTGCATGCTCAGTACGCTGGAGGATTATGGTTTTACCTCGTGTACTTGTTGTTTTTATTTACCTGGACTCGTATATGTTATTTTAAACATATATATTAACTGGTGAAAGACATTTATTTTCATCCACTCACTCTAACGGTTTTCATGTCTTTCCCCTGGGCTTTTCGGTTTCCGTGCCCAGTTTGCAGTTCGGGTTCTGGTGTCGCACGTCGTGGTCGGAGGCATAGTGCTCGAGCTACCTTGTTTCTTCCAGTAGGTTTATTGTTCTACCAACTGTGGTATACTTATGTGTTTATTCATTAGAGGTCGCTCTGAGTAATCTATTGTTTATGCTATACGATTTTACTCCGGATTTCAGTAAAGTACAGTTATATTTATTGTTTTACTTTACTGTTGATATATTGAGAAATCCGGATGGGATTGGTGCCCACAGTTTGCTTTTTGTGGCATAGGATGAAGTGTATTTTCCGCGTGCAGGTAATGGTAATTCCACATTAGTAACGAAACTCTGCCAAAATTTCTACGGTTTTTGTTGGTTCGTGTTTTCGAAGGGGTTCGATTCCGGTTTAGGGAGCTAAATCGGGGTTGGGTCCTTTTAGGCGATAACCGGGTGGCAGTAGCAAAGCAATCCGCTTCAGCCAAGAATCAACAGCTTTGACAACCATTTTGTTCTCCATTTTTAGCTGCTTCACTCCCATGACACTTCCAAGAATAGTCTTACTACAACCGTTGTACAACGGAGTCTGTTGCAATGCAATCAAGTTGTTGTACTTGTCTATACCACTTGTGTTGACATGAGCTCCAAGTAATGGCTCGACTGGCTCAATATGAGCGAAACCCTCAACGACGGGAGGCACATTTGGTGCTTGATCAGCAAATACACCGCTCTCATGAGGAAACATATCATTGATCAATATCGTTGTTGGATCATAGGATGGACTGGCCCTCTCAGCAAATTGTCCATGATTATGCGGACCCGCTAATGATGTTTCACCGTGATAAATCCAACAAGTGTACTTATCCCAAAACTCGTATTTACTCAGGTGCTTCTGGACTTTATCAATGGGAAAACGAAATTGATCGCTGCGACACTTACATTCTTTACACGGGTAATAATGAAGTGCAGTGTCTCCATAGTTAGCCTTCACAAATCCACAAAACTCTTAATTCCATAGTGATATCTCACATCCCATCTTTCAAGACTCATCCAAATCTTGTCCATCCTGAAAATTCTAACAATATATAGATATATATTTATGTATATACATTCACTACTAATTAATTAAAAAATCATCATTACATCTATATATATATCGATCATTAAACTAGCTACACTAATTTAATTCTTCGTCTATATATCTCCCTAAACAAAAGTTGACCCATATAAAAATATATATATACCAACAATTCCCAATTACAAATTTACATGTATATATATATTAACAATTAATCACAAAATAAATTTATATACATATATATACACATGCATATTTTCATCGAATTCATCTCAAATCAACTCAAAATCAACAGTCAATCACTCAAAATTAACAATATATCAACTCTATTTACATATCAAACCATTAATCTCAACTCTAAATCAGCACACATATATCTAAATCAACACACATCCACATATATATATACACGCATATATATATATACGTATCTATATAGCTTCACGAACGGGTTTTGGACGCCTTTTGACAATACCCAACGATTTCAGAGCGTTTCGTCGGCTATAGACAAAATATCTCGTCGGTATTTCGGCCGAACCATCGTCGGCCATACTAAAAATTATAGCCGATGACGAGAAGGTAAATGCTGATGAGTCATCGGCTATAATATTATAGTCGGCGATGAGGAAAAAAATGACCGACGAGTGAGCTTTTCGTAGGTGATACTTATAGCCAACGATATAGGACTTCGTCGACCTTTGTTTTCTTCATTTCGTGGGCAATGAGAAGTATTCTGGTACTGGCTTAAACTCGAGACGAAGAGAATCAAGACAGCCCAAGGACGTACTTGTGGAGTATGTCAAGTGTAAGGGTAGCATAATGATCAATGCCCTACGTTGATGGAGCCTAATGGAGAAGCAGAACAAGTGAATGCCATTGACGGATATGAAGGGGGCCAACGTTACAACAACTATAACAACAACAAATTTGGCAATCGTGATCATCCGGGTTTCAAATGGAGTAGCAATGAGGGATGTCTCAACCCTTTGACACCATAACAAAGTTATCAACGTACTCCATATCAACCTAGGCCACCAATGCCTCAAGCTCCAATGCAACAAATACAACCTATGCAATAAGCCCCCACGGTTCAACAATTCTTTTATCCAAACTACAACAAGATATTGGCCCAATTGTCTACTTCAACACAAGTTCTTTTGGATGGTCAAGTCAAAACAAAGGAGATATTGGATAGTCATGGCCGAGATATTTCGGAGATGAAAAAGCAAATTGGCCAAATCGTTGGCTTTATGGGTCAAATTAGAGAGATCAAGTAGCTTCCTCCTCAAACACTTCCAAATCCAAGGAATGTAAGCGCATTGAAAACATGGAGTGGGAAAGTACTAGAAGGTCCATCCCCAAAGACAAGAAAGGTACCTCCACATGATGTTTAGGAGGATGAAGACTTAGAAGATGATCCGGCAACCAAAGAGGCTGAGAAGAAGAAGAATATGGTGTCTCAAGCCCCTAAGGCACCAATCACCACGCCATCTACCCCAATCAAAGGTAAAAATCATATCCCTTCAATTATGGTTATTACTAATTCTTCGTTTGCTCGTGCACCATTTCCATCCAGGCTATCAATGTCAAAGAAAGTTGACCAATATGAAGAAATCTTGGATATCTTTCGGAAGGTGCAAGTGAATCTGCCCTTGATCTAATGCATCAAGTAAGTGCCTATCTATGCTAAGTTTTTGAAAGAATTATGCACCCAAAGGAGGAAAAGGAGAGAGAAAGAGGTGGTGAAGGTGAATGCAACCATTTTAGTGGTATTACAAAGTCGGCTACCCCAAAAATTTAAGGATCTGGTGAGTGTTTCATTTTCCTGTGTTATTGGTGATAAAAGATTAGACTATGTCATGCTAGACTTGGGTGCATCGATCATTGTCATGCCATACTAACTTTATGCATCCATGGATCTAGGCGAGCTCAAGCAGGACAATGTCATCATACAACTAGCCAATTGTTCTCATAAGTATCCTAGGGGATACATTGAAGATGTTCTTGTTCAGATCAATAACCTCATATTTCCAGCTGACTTTTACATTGTTGATATGGAGGATAGTCCATTGAACACCACATCATTGCTTCTTGGATAACCTTTCATGAGGACCGCAAGAACAAAGATAGATGTTTTCGAAGGAACATACTCCGTGGAGATTGATGGAAAGAAGATCGAGTTCAACATTCTTGATGCAATGAAGTTTCCAACATCAAGTGTTGGTGATTATTTTTTGGTTGATGTTGTGGATTCCATGGTGTAGAAACACTTAGACACTATTGGAGAAGATGAACTCGACATGGCTATTCAAGAGGAAGCGTGGCTAACTCGACTTGGGGATGAAGCTCTTTTTGATGCTTTGATCAAAATCTTGGAGCTAAGAATTCGAGAGATGGGCATGGCACCTAATGAAGCACTATGGGTTGTAAGTCATACTCCTACTATTCCTATTATATATGGTGCTAACCCACTCGTTCCCTCCATTGTCAAGGCACCAGACTTAGAGTTCAAGGTGTTACCAGATTATTTGAAGTATGCTTACTTGGGAGAGAATGAAACTTTGCCAGTAATTATCTCATCAACATTGGAGAAGGAACAAGAGCAGAAATTGGTGCAAGTGCTCTTAAAGTACAACACAGCAATAGGTTGGATGCTTGCGGACATCAAAGGAATTAATCCGACAACATGTGTACACCGGATTTTGCTAGAAGATCACATAAAACCTATAAGGGAAGCTGAAAGAAGACTCCATCTACCAATGATGGAAGTTATGAAGAAGGAGGTGAATAAACTCCTTGATTGTGGAGTCATTTATCCGATTTCGGACATCGGATAGCCGATGGGTCTCACCCGTGTGAGTAGTACCTAAGAAGTCTGGAATCATTGTTTAAGTGAGACTTAGACCGCGGACTTTTTTCGCGGTCTAAGTGATCACTTAGACCACAAAGAAAATATTTTCCGTCGTCCAAGTGAAACTTAGACCGCCGACTTTTTCTGAGAATGTTGTAATCGGAGTTACAACAAGGAAGTTATGGTCAATAGAAGTTCAATGAAAATTAAATTACTATAAATAAAAACTATAAATAGATATTTACTTGAAATGGAAAGTGAGACTTCCATTCTCGGGAGTTGACCCCTGTTGACCTCGTGTCTCCGCGGCGAAAATTATCGCTGACTGCGTTACCGACGGTCATAGGCCATTCGGCTAACTCCATCCACGTTTCTGATCGGGATCGATGTGTCTTGTCATCCTCTATAATGGACTGGCCTTGATTTTTGACGATTGAGAGCCGATAGGAGAGAATTGAAGGAGAAAATTTTAGGGTTTCAAAGGTATTCGGTTGCCGTCTCCATCTCTGGCAACATTTCACGTATGATTGGGCTTCTTTAAATGCATAGTTTGTGTTCGTATGTGAAATTTGGTGCGTACAAGTGGAGTTGGTGGATATTGATTGATCTTCGTCAAACTAGAATTGGGCGCCGCCGTGGTCGGCGGTCCCAGAGCTTTTGGTCGGTAAAAGTTGGGGGCTTTTGCTCCTCTCATCGGGGCGAGTCGAATACCGCCTATCTCGAGTCCTGCGTGTGGCTCGACGGCGACGTTGCGTCATCATTTAGTTTTCGGCCAGAATTTTTTAGCCTCGATTTTGGCCACACTGGTGGGAATCAAGCATCAGTGTAGTGAAGAAAGTTGTTGAGCTTTGGAAGAGCTTTTGATTGGTGTATTAACCTCTGCCACTGACGGTGATCGCCAGTGATGACTCGTGGGTGGTACGTGCCATCGTCTATGGCGACGCGTTTGGCTAGAAAAGGTTTCTGACACTAGTCGTGTCATATATTGTTGGATTCGTATCGACGTTGTGAGCATATTCCTGAGGTTAATAATTCGTTTAGGCTTCATATTCTTAGTTGGTGGGCGGTGGTGAAAGGACCCAACCCCGATTTAGCTTTCTAAATCGGAATCAAACCCCTTCGAAAACACGAACCAACAAAAACTTTTCGAAATTTCGGCAGAGTTTCGTTACTAGCGTGGAATTACCATTACCTGCACGCGGAAAATACACTTCATCATATGCCACAAAAAGCAAACCGTGGGCACCAATCCCATCCGGATTTCTCAATATATCAACAGTAAAGTAAACAATACATATAATATATACTTTACTGAAATCCGGGGTAAAATCGTATAATCGTATTCAACAGAAAACTCAGAGCGACCTCTAGTACATAAACATATACGAATACCACAGTAGGTAGAACAATAAACCTACTGGAAGAATCAAGGCAGCTCGAGTACTATGCCTCCTACCACGACGTGCGACACCAGAGTCTGAACTGCAAACTGGGCACGGAAACAGAAAAGCCCAGGGGAAAGACAATAAACACGTTAGAGTGAGTGGACGAAAATAAATGTCTTTCACCAGTTTATATATATGTTTAAAATATCATATGCGAGTCCAGGTAAATAAAATATAACAAGTACACGAGGTAAAACCATAATCCTCCAGCGTACTGAGCATGCAAGTATAAATCTCACGGGGTCACTCATGGACACACACCGTGCTAGTACAGTCCGAATCACGAGGTCCTTAGTCCCCGTGATTCTAAGCCAGAAATGGCCTCGGTTCCGGGGAAACGCCCATCACCGGTCAGGTCGGGATAACGACGTCCCTCCTGGCGGCCTACCATCGGGGATCAGCCGAGAGGCAAAGTGTATCGATACAACAACGTAACCAAGACTGTACTCTGTGAAAATCAAATCACAAACAATTCGATGCAAATGCATGAAACAATATAAAAGTGTATGCATATTCGTATACGTATATCCGTATAAACATATTCGTATAATCGTAAACACATGCTTATATAATCATAATCTCGTATGAAATCTCATGCTCATAAAACCATAATCATGCTGCATGCTTAAGTTCATAAATCATATAAAAGACTCGCAATCGTTTCCGTGAAAAGAAATTGTCCACTCACAGACTAGCGTAACGCGTATCGCGTTAACCCGTGATCCGGCGGAAAGCCCCTCGCCAAACGAATGCTCACGAACACCTGAATATTCACAAAATCCATATCTCAAACTCATATCTCGACAATACAAGACAAATCACGAGAAACCACCGTTCTCGGAAACACATAACTCAAAGTCGACGAATCGTCGAAAATCCTTATATAACACCACAATACCTCGCTTTACGTTCGGATGCTCAAATCGAAAAACGAACCTCCCCACTACGATCGGGGCGCGATTTCGAGTCAAATGACATGCGACTTGTCGAAAGTCCAAAAAGTCAAACTTTGACCGTTGACCGCCGCCGAACGTGAAATTTCACGGCGGAGCCACCCCTATTCCACTCCAAATCGTCCACTGAGCAACTTTGTCAATTGCACTGAAGTCCAATTCTCACTCTAACACACCCAATTTCATGATAAACCGAATTGTACACAAATTTTCAATCCCAAAATTCTCCAAACTCAAGCAAAATTAGAGCTTCAAACTTACATGGTAGCTTCATGGTGATGAGGGCTACAAAGCCCACCCCAAAATTCAGCTCGAATCGGCCTGAAAATCAAAACCCGAATTCACCAAAAACCCTTGAACTTTGGCCGGAAAATTCTTCCTCTCAGGCGAGTCTCGGAGTGCGTGGTGACCGGGAATAGGTAGAGGGTGCCAGGACGAGTTGATTGGTTCCTCCCCCGTGGCCGGAGACGGCCGAACGGCAGCTCGCCGTCGACCATCGTGGCCACCGTCGAGTTTCTTCCCCAAGATCGAGTTGACTCGGTCAACTCACCAGTCAACAATATAAATGGCAAGGTTTGACTTCCCAAACAGGTAACTTTCTATTTATAGGCTTTCCCAATTTGGAAACTCATAATTATCCAATTCGACTAACTTAAAACACGCGTAACTTTCTCGTCGTAATTCCGATTCCGATAAATCTTGCGGCCATAAACTCATCTCAACATACTCTTCAATTATCATCCAAAGTCAACCATATCGGCCAATCGGATAAAAAGCAACTGTTCAAATCAACATATAATTAAATCAACCAAACAATCAACAATCGGCAAAATTCGCAACTTACACTCCGTAACTCAAAATCGTGCTCCGGAAGTTCCTACGAACTCGTAATTAAATTCTGAACAACTTTTGTGAAGAAGCCGAAACCAAATTCTCGACCGGTAATTAAGTCGCGAACAAACCCGCCATTTAAATCCATTTTCGTCGAAACTTCAAATATTCGTAACTAATTCCTCGGTCGTCCAAATAATGATCCGGAACCGCCCACGAACTCGAAATCACATATACTACGACTCTAGAGAAGAGACTCAGCTCCAATTCTCGGCCAATAATTTAGTCGTTAACGAGCCTGACGATTCGAATAACCGTCGGACAACTGCGACTACGCAGTAACTCATCAATCAAGCTGATCATACTGCTGATTCTGGTCCGGATCGTCACAAATCCACCCCCCTTAGAAAAATTTCGACCTCGAAATTTCCGAGTCTGTCGACTACAAGGTAGGAGCACTGCCTCTGCATACTGCTCAACACATCAACGGCAATCTCAACTGAACAATTTTGATCACAAACTCCACAATAGGAGACAATTCCGTGCTGGAATCCTTGTACCCTCAAATCACAGATCTGAACTGGCTCACATAATTGCCAAGTATTCCTGCATAAGGAACAGGTAGGGTACACAATGCGTAACAAACCTGCAACACAGTTCCGCCACACGGAACACAACACACATAAAAGCCAATACTATAGGCGATGCCGAACTATACGGGGCAAAACACAAACTCGCCTATGACCACATCTGGATCAAAACAACATGGCAAACCACAACTCAACCTGCTCACATCAACATAACTCACATACTCATGACAACATAACTCAAACATCAGACTCGGGCAATTATCAACCCATACCGCTAATCTGACAGTCTGTAGTGGCACATTCCACAAAATCAGAATCAAACATCAACCCAAACTCAAACCAAACTCACTCCAACACAATGGAGTACAACATCGTTCCTCAAAACAACATCAAAACTATAGTGGTCCACAAACTGGTACTGCATGCAATCTCGAACAACTGAAACTGCTGGTCCCAAATCCTCCGGAACTGCAATACCGAGGTCCACAATATACCCTCCAAGGTCTGAATAGTCCTCAAAGATCACTCGCTAATCTGAGGATAAGAACCGGTACTAAATCGTAATCTGGTCCCCAATGCTCGCTGTAAAGCTCGTCAACACTATATTGTAGCTGATTACCTCGACCCGCAAACTGGAACACAGGTACACCACGTAGATGGCTAATCTCCATCAAACACAGCCATAACAACCTGCCAATGAAATCATCTCCGAAAGTACAAGTAAACATACCAGGTTCATCAAACTATCCACAAAGACCTGACAACTGGTACCACAAACCAAAGTGCATACAAACACACACAATCACAACAGCAACCGCCACGTCTAACCGGAAATCTCAAGTGGCTGACATATCTCGGCACGTCTCTGCCTCCTAGCCATCGCCAGTCGACGAATGTGGCATCTGCACTCACAAGCTGCTACATTGCTCTTCATGTTGCGTTACGAGTAGTAAACTCGAAGTATTTGATATAATTCTGCATCATTAGCGCCAAATGCGCGTAAAACCACGAGCCTCAACGTCACCACATTCAAACTCAGCTCTCGTAGCCCATAACTCGGCTAACACAGAAACTCGCGCCACACTCACATGAAACACTGAAACTCCAACTCTCGACTGAATGTATCAGCAACAACATCCCAGACGGATGGTCAAGTACAATCTCTAGCCTTCCTCGAACAAATTCAAATGTGCAGCCATAGTCAATAGTCGACTCCCTCCATCTACACTGCCTCAAGCCCAAATCTGGCCGAAAATGCAAGTGGATGAAACTCAGTGGTCAGTGTACATCCTACACCACGCTGCACGCCATAACAATAATATCTCCAACTCTCTAGTGCTAACACAATGACAGCCACACCCAAATCATACATAGGATACGTAGCTTCATAAAGTTCCACTGCTTGGAATCATGAGCCACCGCTCTGCTACACAACATCGAAACACAGCCAAATTCAAATCTCGATGCACCGCCGTAAACCACGAACTCGTCGCAGTCATCAGGTAAGGTCAAAACCGAAGCAACGGTCAACCATCCTGCAAGAGTCAGTAACTCTCCTCGCGTGCATCGAACCACTCGAACTCTACGCCTTCTCCGTCAATCCGGAAAGTGAAGTGGCAATTCGGGAATATCCTGCATAAAGCCGTCGGTACAAGCCTGTCAAAACCCAAGAGACCCCCGATCTCTAGCATAATAGTAGGGCAAACTCCAAATCAACACGGCTTCTAACTGGTCAGGATCCACGCCAACTCCCTCGGATAGCATCACACAACCCAAAATCTTCATACAAATCAGCCAACTCTCACACTGGCTAAACTTCACAAACAGCTACTCGTCTCGCGAAGTCCGCAAAACTGTTTGCAATTGCTTCAAGTACTGGCCCACACTCCTGGAATACATCAGGATGTTGCCAACAAACATGACTACAACTCGTCCAGAATCATCTGAACACCTGGTCCATTAAGTACACATGATCTACGGGGGCATTGGTCAACCATACAACGTGACCAAAAACTCCTGATGTCCGCACCGTGATCCGAAAGTCAACATAGCCACATCTGACTCATTAAACCTCAACTGATAATATCCATTCCCGAAATCAATCTTCGAAATAACTGAAGCTCTCGCGAGCTGATTAACCAATCGTCAATCCAAAGCGGAGGATACTCACTCTCCTCTGAAGCAAATCAAGCTTCCGGCAGTCAATGCACCACCTCGTCGAATCATCCAACGTCCGTACACACAATGCAAGAGCACACCACGAAAATACGCGGGGTCACACGAAATCCCCTCCAGCAACTCCTGGAGTCGAAACTATAGCTCCATCAGCTCCGCTGGCTCCGAACGACAAAATGCCGGTAAAATGAGTCCAGCGCCTGGTACAAGCTCAATGGTGTAGTCAGTCTCCCGAACTGGAGAAACACCTGGTAGCTCCTCCGGAATACACCTGGAAACTCGGAAACCATCTCAATGTCACCAATGTCGGGTACAACAACCATAGTATCCACAACATGGGCTAAGCAAGCAACATAATCCGTCTCCATCATCTGCTCGACCATCACCGTGAAACAGCATATCGGGGAAATCTGGTCGTCGAAACACAACCTCCTTCTCGAGGTACTCAAATACAGCCAAAATGTGTCGCCAACAGTCCATACTCACAGTCACACCAAAACCACCATGTCCAGCTATAACAAATCTGTGGCTAAGCCATATTCTCCAATAGGGATCTCGCAACCTCCGGATGGATGCAACACTCTCCAAAACCTTGGAAGTGGAGATACAGGTACAACAGCCATGGATATTAAACAACAGTAACCTCGGAGAAAAATCTGTCCTCAAACAAGGTCATGGCACGAACTCCAACATGCCCAACTAGTCGCCCACGTCAATTGCGACTTTCTGAATGGCTCGTCTAGAAATCTGGGTTGATCAAGCTCCAGAAACAGCATCATGATTTCCTCGTAAACTCCGAGCTGTTGAACCGCTAACACAGCTGGCTGAGGGTGCTCCCTCGTAACGTGACCCTCCTGGTCACCGGAACAGCAACTGAAAGTACTCCTCGAACACAAATCACCGCAACACCTGCTGCGTGAAAGGATCATCAACGATCACCCGAACTCATGCCACAGGAGCAAATCCGCTACTCTGTGATCTCCGCCTTCGCCAAACGGATCAGCAGAGGATCCTTAACATAATCGAAAAGGCCACAGTCTGATGACATCACTGATCCCGAAGTGTCAGAACTCAACCTCATCAAAATCTCAACTAAGTCCACTTTCCTCAAACCATCACATCGAAAACCGTACACATCTTTCCCTCACAATAACCTCGCCACTGAGTGCAACACACTAAGCTCCTCACGGATATCTCGAGGCACATCAATCAGACTCTCTCTGATACTCAGGTTCAAACTCATCTCGAACCTCGTGCATAGCTCCCTCTGAAGCCACATAACATGTGCAAACAAGAACAAACACGTGGACAATGCATCTCTGCCTCAGGTGGGTAAGCACTCCACATTCGAATGCTGGGTAGCCTGATAAACCATCACTGTATACACAACACCCTGAATGTAGGCCATGGAGTCACAACCGAAACTCACACAATATCAGCCCACCAAACACAACAATCTGACTCAGGCAAACATCACTGCCAAAATTCTCAGCTCTGAGGAAACATATAGATGCTCATATACATATCCCCTGGCAAACCGTGCCACACAGTTCACTGAACTCTGAATACTCATCTGAATCCACTGTTCTCTGGCAAATCACGCGTCGATTGATCCTCAACAGGATCCACAACCGAAACGACACGGAAAGCACGTCAGGAGGCATCCTAATGAATAAAACATCGTTCACAACAAGTGGAACGTAATCATGGAACTTCAAATATTTGAAAGTATACAACACCCGGAATTTGATGATTATCCGCCGGCCGGTCGGGTCACCATTCCAGACATGTTGTACATTCTCAAATATCCTTAGTAAACACGACTACAGAAGTCTACAGAACCTATAACCTAATGCTCTGATACCAAGCTGAAAGGACCCAACCCCGATTTAGCTTTCTAAATCGGAATCAAACCCCTTCGAAAACACGAACCAACAAAAACTTTTCGAAATTTCGGCAGAGTTTCGTTACTAGCGTGGAATTACCATTACCTGCACGCGGAAAATACACTTCATCCTATGCCACAAAAAGCAAACCGTGGGCACCAATCCCATCCGGATTTCTCAATATATCAACAGTAAAGTAAACAATACATATAATATATACTTTACTGAAATCCGGGGTAAAATCGTATAATCGTATTCAACAGAAAACTCAGAGCGACCTCTAGTACATAAACATACGAATACCACAGTAGGTAGAACAATAAAACTACTGGAAGAATCAAGGCAGCTCGAGTACTATGCCTCCGACCACGACGTGCGATACCAGAGTCTGAACTGCAAACTGGGCACGGAAATCGAAAAGCCCAGGGGAAAGACAATAAACACGTTAGAGTGAGTGGACGAAAATAAATGTCTTTCACCAGTTTATATATATGTTTAAAATAACATATGCGAGTCCAGGTAAATAAAATATAACAAGTACACGAGGTAAAACCATAATCCTCCAGCGTACTGAGCATGCAAGTATAAATCTCACGAGGTCACTCATGGACACACATTGTGCTAGTACAGTCCGAATCACGAGGTCCTTAGTCCCCGTGATTCTAAGCCAGAAATGGCCTCGGTTCCGGGGAAACGCCCCTCACCGGTCAGGTCGGGATAACGACGTCCCTCCTGGCGGCCTACCATCGGGGATCAGCCGAGAGGCAAAGTGTATCGATACAACAACGTAACCAAGACTGTACTCTGTGAAAACCAAATCACAAACAATTCGATGCAAATGCATGAAACAATATAAAAGTGTATGCATATTCGTATACGTATATCCGTATAAACATATTCGTATAATCGTAAACACATGCTTATATAATCATAATCTCGTATGAAATCTCATGCTCATAAAACCATAATCATGCTGCATGCTTAAGTTCATAAATCATATAAAAGACTCGCAATCGTTTCCGTGAAAAGAAATTGTCCACTCACAGACTAGCGTAACGCGTATCGCGTTAACCCGTGATCCGGCGGAAAGCCCCTTGCCAAACGAACGATCACGAACACCTGAATATTCACAAAATCCATATCTCAAACTCATATCTCGACAATACAAGACAAATCACGAGAAACCACCGTTCTCGGAAACACATAACTCAAAGTCGACGAATCGTCGAAAATCCTTATATAACTCCACAATACCTCGCTTTACGTTCGGATGCTCAAATCGAAAAACGAACCTCCCCACTGCGATCGGGGCGCGATTTCGAGTCAAATGACATGCGACTTGTCGAAAGTCCAAAAAGTCAAACTTTGGCCGTTGACCGCCGTTGACCGCCGCCGGACGTGAAATTTCACGGCGGAGCCACCCCTATTCCACTCCAAATCGTCCACTGAGCAACTTTGTCAACTGCACCGAAGTCCAATTCTCACTCTAACACACCCAATTTCATGATAAACCGAATTGTACACAAATTTTCAATCCCAAAATTCTCCAAACTCAAGCAAAATTAGAGCTTCAAACTTACATGGTAGCTTCATGGTGATGAGGGCTACAAAGCCCACCCCAAAATTCAGCTCGAATCGGCCTGAAAATCAAAACCCGAATTCACCAAAAACCCTTGAACTTTGGCCGGAAAATTCTTCCTCTCAGGCGAGTCTCGGAGTGCGTGGTGACCGGGAATATGTAGAGGGTGCCAGGACGAGTTGATTGGTTCCTCCCCCGTGGCCGGAGACGGCCGAACGGCAGCTCGCCGTCGACCACCGTGGCCACCGTCGAGTTTCTTCCCCAAGACCGAGTTGACTCGGTTAACTCACCAGTCAACAATATAAATGGCAAGGTTTGACTTCCCAAACAGGTAACTTTCTATTTATAGGCTTTCCCAATTTGGAAACTCATAATAATCCAATTCGACGAACTTAAAACACGCGTAACTTTCTCGTCGTAATTCCGATTCCGATAATTCTCGCGGCCACAAACTCATCTCTACGTACTCTTCAATTATCATCCAAAGTCAACCATATCGGCCAATCGGATAAAAATTCAACTGTTCAAATCAACATATAATTAAATCAACCAAACAATCAACAATCGGCAAAATTCGCAACTTACACTCCGTAACTCAAAATCGTGCTCCAAAAGTTCCTACGATCTCGAAATTATATTCTGAACAACTTCCGTGAAGAAGCCGAAACCAAATTCTCGACCGGTAATTAAGTCGCGAACAAACCCGCCATTTAAATCCATTTTCGTCGAAACTTCAAATATTCGTAACTAATTCCTCGGTCGTCCAAATAATTATCCGGAACCGCCCACGAACTCGAAATCACATATACTACGACTCTCAAGAAGTGACTCAGCTCCAATTCTCGGCCAATAATTTAGTCGTTAACGAGCCTGGCGATTCGAATAACCGTCGGACAACTGCGACTACGCAGTAACTCATCAATCAAGCTGATCATACTGCTGATTCTGGTCTGGGTCGTCACAGGTGGTGACTAGTGTTGCTGCCAGTGGTAGTGCAGGCGACGAAGAACTAGATGTACCTTATATTGTTACGTTTGTATTACCATATTAAGGTTGTCGATAAGGTTTTCGACTTGTTTCGATTAAGTTTAATTTTAGTTAAGCATTTACTAGAATTATCTAATTAATTTATCAATTTGATGATCTGCGACAAGGGTTGGGTCAGGTCGTCACACATACATATAGTACAAGTTCACTTACATTTTTTCAGATGTGCATCATCAGGTTATCATATAATGCCATTGTACATGTATGCACAATTGTCTATGAATCGAAACACAAAAATTTACCTTCCTAAAATTCTGACATAGCCCTAAAAATTAAAGTATCATTGAAAAAACAATTAACTCAATTTAAACTCCAATTATAATGTACTCGTGCTATCTTCAAAACATGTGAAGTAAAATGCATGACGCTTCCATGATGCACATTCTTCACTTTATCTCTCTGATTGCTTTATTCTTCTCGCATTTTCCTATATAATGATAGTTCAATTATTATAAGAGTGAAAAACGTAATCCCAACCACAATTAACCAATACTAAAAATATCATGTACATCTCATGATACAGAAAACTAGATTATACTTACAATGTACATGGGATTAGTGTACAGTTTATCACATAGCTAATGTAAATGTTACATCGGCCTTTTACCCCACAAATCCTTAGGAGGTGGGTGTTAGGTCTATAATTATATGCTAATTATATCCCTAACTTCATGCTTATTGCTTGTCTTTTATGAATAAAGTACCACTCTTATAATGTTTCCTTTTTATGTAAGGAAATTGAGAGTTGGCACAAAAATGCTCTTAAGGATGGTAATTGATCAGTTTTTGAAGAATTCGAGCATATTTCCGGTGCCCTTAGAGAGGATAGAGAAAAATCGGGAAAAAAACAAAAATGGTCAATGCCGGTCAACTCTAGAAAGTCAATACCAGTCAACGGTAAGGTTAACATTGGGTAATTGTCAAGCTTGGGTCAAGAGTTCAAGAGTTCAAGTTCTCATGAAGATATTTTGGAGAGGATGACATGCACATGACTTGGGTGAGTCACAAATTAGGACCATATTAAAGCCTAAACTTTAAGATCATGTCTCTTGTCTTCAATTTGAATTTCAAACCAAAAAAAATCTCCATATACATGCTATTTTTGAGCTCCCCAAAACCTTAGCACACAACTTATCTCATTTCTCCCTTTTACATAGTTTTGGCCTCTCTCCTAAGACCCTAACATCTCGATCTCTAATCCTTTAGCTCTCTTCTCTACCTCAAACACTCTTTCTACCACCACTAAATCAGACCCTTAAGGTGGAGCTACCTTGCTTTCCTTGAGGTTCCTATCCCTTTCCTCCTCCTCCTCCTCATTTGATTATACATCCCTTTTTTTGCAACCAAGCGTTTCCTCCTCCTATATCTCCCCTACCTCCTATACGAGCTTGGGTGCATTTGGAGCAAATGAGGTGAAGCTAGAAACACAATAGAGGACTTGAAGAAGATTAGCTTGCTTTGGGGAGAGTCTTGGGTTATTTCTTCACCTTAATTATTCACTCCATTAATGTATTCAAACTTGTTTCTAAGTATGTATAGTGGGTAGTATCTCTAATGTAAACAATGATGTTTGATTTGTGTTTTTGAGTATGTTTTGAGTGTTTTATGCTATTGGATGAGTTTGTTGTGTGTGTGATGTGATTGTAGCATATTTTTATGCTTGAGCATATTGATTAGTTTCACCTATGCATGTCTTAGATTTGGCTCTAGGAACTAGGAAATGACTCTTAAGGAAACTAGCCATTCACTTAGGAAATAGATAAGCATACAACATGACTTAGGCTTAGACTTAAAAGGTTAAGCTAGGGTGTGGTTTTCTTGTGCTTGAGAATGAATCCAAACACTTTTTAGGTCCCAATGACTTAAGGGTTTTCAGTTAAGCTTACAATAAACCGAGAGACATTGTAACTAGTATTGATTCTTTCAACTTGTAATTCAATAGGTACAAGTTGGGAGGATTCATTAGAACCCATTTTCAAGTACCCTAATAGAGGCTTGGAAAGGAAAGCTATCCATAATTATTACATGCGTTTACAACCAAACTCATTACACGTGAAACACATTAGGAGTCTAGCACCAAAAGTCTAGCTCATAATCTTGGTATACTTTGCAATTCATGAATGGGTCAAAACCTTCTAGAACCTCAAAAGGCTTAGGAGTTTCGGACCATAACCAAGCATGACCCGAGAGGACTTGATTTGGACAATGAAATGATTTGTTCTTATGATCCAAAAGACATTTGACCATGTAAACCGGACTAAACAACTCATGACCTAAAATTGGACATTGTTTGACATCAAATGGTTAAAGGGAGCATCCCTAACCAACTATTCTTCTCTCTTGAATTTGTGAGCATTTTTATTTATCATCTTTGCATTAGTCATAAACAACCAATTAACCTTTCGTTAAATCACTCACCGTAGTCTAATAATCCCTTGTGATGTTTAGTCATCAAAGGACTTGACGTTGTAAGATTCATATCCATATTTTGTGTTTTTTTGTCGCATCACTTGTTTTTGTTTGACACACCTAAAAGACTTAATCCGAAGAAGTTATGTAATAGGGTTAGTCAATCCTCATTGGTTCGACACTCAACTTCTATACAAATTATATTAATTGACCATGTATACTTACGGGTAAAGAAAATGAACTTAGCCTTAGACAAATTAATAGTCAAAAGGTTGAGAGTATAAATTTCTTAACAAGTTTTGCCGCCATTGCCGAGAATTGAGTTCAATTTTGATTCTTCTGTTTCGGTTAGCCTTTGAATGCCGAGAATCTAAACATTTTATGTGACATTTATTTCTTAGCTTTGTAGTTTTTGTTTAATTGTTCAATTAGGACTTTGTTTTGACTATCTTTGATCTCTTGAATGCCTTAGCAGATACTTTGGGTAGGAATTTGTGCTAGACTTGTGCTTCTAACCTTTTTGCAGAGCATTCTACTCAACTCGTCGAACATTGTCCGAGCTTGCATTCGATCGGTCGAGGAATAGCTTCGACCCATTGAGAATTTGTTGTCCTTTAAGGTTGTTTCACTTGTCTCTTGTTCACTTACTTTGAGTTATCTACATTCTTGAGAGCATATCTAATGTAGTGTCTTTATTTAAAGTATTATAGTTAGAGAGCCTAAATCTAGCAAACTTACTTTCCATTACACCCTAGATCATTAAGACCTTATTTCGTGACTTCGGTATATCGGATAACTGCATTTACCTTGGTTCACTTTGGTGTCAATTGCACAGTGATTACCACTACGCCACGTACTGAAATCACATTCGAACTCTTAGAGTGCTCATTAATGTTTTAGTGAGGGGGGTGCCAAATAAGTATCGTGGAAGGACGTCAAGGCTTTGAGTACTTTAAGGGTTTGGAGGACTAATTCCAAGTGGTTTCTTAGTGCATTTTTTAGGTTTATGCCCTTCCATCATTCGAATCGACACACTCCATCTTCAATCACGCCATCCATTTTGTGGAGATCTAATTTGGGTTTTGAAAAAGTGGCTCTGAGTAAAGGGGGTTCAAGTAGTAGTAGTGAAGAATAGGGTGGTATTCCGTTGTTGAGGGTAGAGAACTGAGAAGAACTTGAAAATTTGTTTGAAATAGCCGTAGAGGCTACACACAAGAATCCATTACTTGGAGCCCATCTCTTTCATATTCATTTGGATCTGCCAATTGAGTAAGAGGTTGAGCTTTATAGTTCAAGAGAAAATTGCCATGGAGGACGAAGTAAAAGAAGGAAGACCATTGAGGGAATGTGTCTTACCCTCATTAGTCACGCACAGAAAATGTATAGTTCTCCAACCATTGGCGGGAGAGTCTTTTGAAATCAAGCCAAGTTTTCTTCAAACTCTCCCCATATTCTTGGGGCATTGTAATTCTGATTCATACTCTCACCTCTTGGAGTTTAAGGAAGCATGTCTAAGGTTGAATATAAGAAACATGGATCTGGGGCAACTACGGCTAAGGGTTTTCCCCTCAAGCTTGAGGGACAAGGCCAACGAGTGGCTCAACAAGCTTCTACCCAATTCGATCAATTCTTCGGAGACCTTATAAAGAAAGTTTATCATAGAGTTCTTTCTATCGGGGAAGATCAATGAGAGAAGGACAAGCCTAATGAATTTTCAAGAGGAAGATGGAGAGTTTTGTAAAGCATGGGAACATTTCAATGATCTAGAGCTTGGTTGTTCGAACTGTGGGCAAAACCAAGACATGTTTATGTCTGTATCCTATAAAGGATTGAGTACGGAAACGAGGAGAAAGGTGGATAGTGCTTGTAGCGGTGACTTTATTGGTAAGATCACCGAGGAAGTACAAATTTTGTTAGAAAATTTTTTGGAAATGTCCGCCTTGTGTGATGTAAAGTCGAGTGTGAGGAAGCCGTCGATATCTATGAGAGAAGTTATCCAAGTTAATCGTGGAGGCATTTAAGAAGTTAAGGGGCCACACATGTACATGACAAAGCCATTAAGAGGGTTGAGGAATCAATGAACAAGAAATTCGACCTCTTTATGAAGCAACACTGAACTAGAGGTCAAGTCAACCAAGTCTCGGAGATCAGCGTAGAACCGGTGACATGCATGATATGTGAGAGCACGGTGTATGAGAATCTTAGTTTCCTACATCAAGAAGAATATCCAGAGATCATTGAGGAATGGAAGGGGCTATTCAATGATCAACTAAGGAATTATCTGTACTCTAACACCTATAACCCGAGTGGGTGGAACTACCCTAACTTCTTATGGGGTGGTCAAGGCCAAAACAACCAAGGAGGACAAAGAAGTGTGCAAAGACCTAATAGAGGTTTCCAAGGGTAAGGAGGGAGATTTATCTGTACTCTAACACCTATAACCCGAGTGGGTGGAACTACCCTAATAAAGGATGCAATTTTGGTGCCTCTAGTAGTGGAAGTAAGAGATTTTCTAACAATCAATGAGCTTCCAAGTTTGCACCAAAACCAAATGGAGGATTCACTAATGCTTCGGGTGGTAACACATACCAACCAAGAGCACCCTTTGTGCCTGGATCTCAACAACCACCATTTCTTTAAGCATCAATTCCTACACCTCAATTGGAGGTGCCAAAACCCAACACAGATGATTTCCTTGCCAAACTTGCCAAGAATCATGAGGAGGAAAAAAAAGATGTATCTTGAAATTTTCATGAGCATGAAGAGTGAGAATCAAGCACTCTGTAATGAGAGTCAAAGTGAAATCCACAAGTTGGAGACTCAAGTGAGCTAATTGGCGAAGGCACTCACCACACAAGGAGGTGGCAAGGCACATAAGTTCCATTCTATTACCGAGAGAAATCTCAAGCATCAAGTGAATGTGGTGAATGCGATATTGAGATCCAGAAAGGAGTTTGGAGATGCTCCCATTGTGGATAATGATGATGACAAGGACCTAGACACACCATTTGTGTCTAAGAACCCTCCCGAACTTGAGTAGGGAACCAGAAGGAGATATAAAGTTATGGACTTTCAAGAAAAGACTGCTTTGATTCCTTATGAAGAAGGTGTTGTGTCGGATGGTGAAGAAGGCATGTTTGAGGTTGAGCACACGAGTTCCGATAGTAGATTGAGTTGACTTAGGGCTATCGAAAAAGGTTTAGAGGGTAAAGACATGGATAAAGAGTATTCCGGGATGTATTTGGAGAAAGCAAGAGGGGAAGAAGCTTCTTAGAACTTGATAGGTCGATACCTATAGTCTACCCTTCGAAAGGAGTCCACTGTCTAGAAAAACACAGATATTCAACCCGTTGAGAAAACCTCTCAACCCGTAAAAAAACAGAGTCCGGACAAGGGTAAAAAGCATTCTGAAGGGGTTCAACAAGATAAGGATGTATGTTTGGCTTTCCCTCAAGTGAAGAAAAAGGAGAGAGCCCAAGCTAACTTGCATAGAAAGAACATGGAATGCTTAGATGTACTTAAGAGAGTGGAAATCAACATCCCTATCCTTGAGGTTGTTCGAACCATTCTAATATACTCCAAATTTCTCAAGGATCTTTGTACAAACTGGAGGTATAAGAACAAGATTCAAGAGGAAATGAAGGGATCTGAGAGGATTAAGCTTAATGATACGGTCTCAGAAATCTTACAAAGGAAGGTTGAAAAGAAGTTGGCGAATCCGGGAAGTTTTACAACTCGTTGCACCGTTGGTAAGAGGTATTTTTCTAAGGCATTGATGGACCTTGGAGCTCCTATTAATTTGATGCCTTATTCTATGTATAAGGACATTGTATCGGGTAAGATCAAGCATGTGAGTATGTCTCTACAATTGGACAATAGAAGTGTGGTACAATCAAGGGGTGTTGTGGAAGATATGTTGGTAAGAATTTGTGAATTAGTGATACCGGTAGATTTTGTGATTCTTGACATTGAAGGGCCGAGGTAGTATGAAGATCTTCCTATCATTTTTGGAAGAGCTTTCATGGCTACAGCCAGCACAAAAATTGATGTGAAACCAAGGGTACTCACTATGACGGTCTTTGAGAGGACCGAAACATTCAAGGTCTTTCATGATACAAGCTCTATTCCTCAATTACAAGTCTTTGTTGTCAAGGTTGTCAAAAGCGAGCTTAATGAGGAATTAGAAGATATCTCTAACCAAATTTACATTGAGTGTAGATTTGAAGAAGTAGTTGATGTGACATTAATAGTGGGGTACAAAGAGTGTTTGCTATGGTGTACAATTCTGGGGCATGTGTCTTTGAATTGCATCATGGCGTCTCAAATAACCTATGGGCCAAGGATTACTTATAAGCCTTTCCCATTCACCATTTTGGGAACAAGGGCACTTGAAGGGAACTATTACTCAAGGAACAACGTAAATAGGATGAATATTCATGATACCTTGTTCACTATCCAACGAGGGCCCATAATTTTGGACCTTCAACTCAAGCAATTAGAAGAGGCACTCAAGTATGAGGATCAAGAGGCTCGGTGATTATCTCATCCTTACTAGATAAGGATCAAGAGGCTTGGTTGGTTAAAGTGTTAAGGAGGTATAAGGGAACTCTAGGGTGGTCTTTTAGTGACATCAAGGGAATTAGCCCAACCATTTGTCAGCATCATATTTATACCGCTATTGATGGCAAGCCAATCCGACAACCATAAAGGCGTCTTA
Source organism: Geum urbanum (assembly GCA_946800695.1). Taxonomy (NCBI): domain Eukaryota; kingdom Viridiplantae; phylum Streptophyta; class Magnoliopsida; order Rosales; family Rosaceae; genus Geum; species Geum urbanum. Next base: position 41,578,155 of record OX327001.1, on the reverse strand, counting down.
ACCCCAATATGCAAGAAGTGGTAAAGAAGGAGGTGTTGAACCTCCAAGCCAATGAGATCATTTATGCCATATCAGATAGCCTATGGATTTCACATACACAAGTTGTACTAAAAAAAAGAGGGATAACAGTGATGCCTAATGCACAAGGAGAGTTGATACCATCTAGGATAGTCAATAGTTGGAGATTTTGTATTGATTATGGGAAGCTTAACACGGCTACTAATAAGGATCATTTTCTATTGCCTTTTATTGATCAAATGTTTGAGTAGTTAGTCAGGCATGAATATTATTGTTTTTTAAATGGTTATAGTGGTTACAACAAAATTGCAATTAGCCCGGAACATCAAGAGAAGATGGCATTTACATGTCCACTAGGGGTTTTCGCTTTTAGAAGAATTACATTTGAGTTATGTAATGCACCAGCTACATTTCAACTTTGCATGCAAGCAATTTTTTCTTGAATCATTGGTGAAATTTTATCAGTGATTCTGCAAGGAATTGTTTTGTTCCTTGGACTTCACAGCAGTCTAATTCTCTTATTAGTTATCGTTGGGTAAACATCTAATGTTAGAGGCAGGAATGTTTACGGTAGTACAACAAGGTAAGTAGCTAGTATTCGGTTATTCAATTTGACAATAAATTTGGGTAAGTTAATTAACACCTTAGTGTTTTACCACTTCGAGTGGGAAAATATACTAGGCATATATATTTATTTATAAGCAGAAGCCTATGTTTATTTTCCAATGAATCTATCAGCATTGGACAGTAATAGATACATTTATGTGTGAGCTATTGATACTCAGATATGGGTGCGATGTTTGTTATGCATATTGTAGCTAGTGATAATGAGTTTTGAGACTCTAGTTACGTATCGACATTACTTTTTCATCCCTGATAGATACCTAGTTAACATGATTAGTTAGACTTTGGAGGAAATACAAAGTTATTATCTCCATATTAGAGTGGGATTAGAGATCACGTAATGTTTGACACTTTGGAATCCGCTCTTAGTTTTGGGCATATTTGAGGAGAATCTTAGTTATTTCTTATAAGTCTCGCTACATTATAGATATTAATTTTGATATTTGAGTTAGTCTAGTTAGTGCATTGAACGAGTGTTATTTGATTTGTTGAGATATTTCATGTTACGATTATTGTAATTCATAAATTCGAATGAGTACTTGTAACTTATAATCATAGTACGTGATGCTTAGTTGGATTATGAAAAATTCGGATGGGATTCAGTGCCCAGGGTTTATTTTTGGAATTTGGTTATTCGAAGTGTTCTCTTCATGCAGGTTTTTGTGTTTCTTTGAGTTTTAGGTGAAACTATGCCAAATTTTCAGTAGAATCTTCGGGAATAAGATAATCGAGTAGGGTCAAAAGTTCCCTAGGGATCAGTCAAATTCCCTCTTATGTTATGACTTTAGAATGGTCAATCTAGGTGACTTTAGAATGGTCAGTGTAGGTCTTCAGCTTGTTACCTTTGTAGTCTAGATGATCATTTTTATGTGCGAGTCTCTGCAGAGGGACACATCAGGTAGGTTGGCGGTGCAGGGTTCAGGTGGTGATCAGGAACCACTTCAGGAGTTAGAGTAGCACTGTCATCTAGACAGCTGGCAGATTGGGACTGTAACCGAAGGGGGATGTCAGGCTGGATTGGCCAGGCAAGATGACTTCATTAGTAGAACTTGTCAATAGAGTTGGCATGGGTATTAGATGTTTTCAGGTATTACGAAGTTTGCATTGAGACCCTTTCATGTCTCAGGTAATAGTGAGTAGTTGTTTAAGACTCTTGATCAGAAGAATAAGACCTCCTAATAAGGCAATAACACGGATATTGTATAGCAAATAGCTCTCTCCGTTGGGAATGTTTCTTGTAGGCTGAAAGAACTCATGTCAGAGCTGTACGCGTTGGCCTTTTACTAGTATATCCGTAAATTTCAATGATGAAATTTTCTTAAGGGGGGTATATTGCAATATTTCGTCCCAAGAATTTTTGTTTTAAGATTGTTTAAGGCTAATCGAGGAAGGTAGTTAGTTTTTACCGTCGATAATTAATGATGGTCTTTCTATCAGAATTTTATTGATTTCATTTTTTGAGAAAGCTCTTTAGGGAAAGTCGTAGAATTTATCAATGCAAACCAACACATCTTCCATAACACCCATTTGATGTACCACACTTCTATCGGCCAATTGTAGAGACATACTCACATTCTTGATCTTTCCCAATTCAATGTCTTTGTATATGGAATAAGGCATTAAATTAATTGAAGCTCCAAGTTCCATCAATTTCTTAGGAAAATACCTCTTCCTAACGGTGGAAGGAACCGTATAACTTCTCGAATCCACCAACTTCTTTGGAACCTTCCTTTGCAAGATTGCCAAAACCGTAGCATTGAGCATAATCCTCTCGGATCCCTTCACTTCCTCTTGAATTTTGTTCTTATACCTCCAATTTGTTAAAAGATCCTTCAAAAACAACTTTGAGTACATAGGAATAGTTTGAATGGCATCAAGAATGGGTATATTGATTTCTACCTTCTTGTAGACATCTAAACATTCCTTAGTCTTTCGATCCAATAGCTTTGGCCCTTTCCTTATTCATCACATGAGAGAAGGGTAGATGCTCTCCTTCCCCTTTTAGAACCCCTTTGGAATGCCTCTCTGATTTATCTTGCAGCTTCCCTTCGACAGGTTGAGATGTCTTCTCGACGGATCGAAGAATTATATTCTTCCAGATAGTGGGATCCCTTCGACAGGTCGACAATTAGTCTCGACCCGTCGAGTTCTGGGTAGCTTCTCCTCTTCTCTCTTTCCCAAAATCAATCCCGAAATGCTCTCTATCCATGTCTCTACTCTCTAAAATTTTTCTGATAGCCCCAAGTCGACTCAGTCTACTCGGAACTCACATGTTCAACCTCAAACTCGTCTTCTTCACCTTCCGACTCGTCATCATCTTCATTAGCAATCAAGGTTTTCTTCTCTTGAAATTTCACAACCTTGTCACTACTTATAGAGGCTTTCACAAATCCAGAAGGGTTCTTAAACACAAGTGGTGCATCTAACTGCTCTTCATGAGCACGTACTCTCCACTATGGGAGCATCTCCATAGTTCTCAAAGTTCTTCATGGATCTCAAGACCGCATTCACCATGTTCACATGGTGCTTGGGGTTCTTCTCAATGATTGAAAGGATTTCACGAGACTTGCCACTTCCTTGTGTGGTGAATGCCTCTGCCAACTGGCTCACTTGAGTCTCCAACTTGTGGATTGCACCTTGACTCTCATTGTGAAATACTTAATTTCACTCTTCATGCTAATACTTAATTTCACTCTTCATGCTAATGAAAATTTCAAGATATATCTTCTTATCATCCTCTTGATTCTTGATAAGTTTGGTAAGTGATACACGCTTTTACTAAGTACTAAATAAACACTTAACACTCAACAAAAATGCATCAGCAATTAAAACCATTTTTTGTAGATGTAGCATTGATAAGTAGGGTATCGTTCTTAACCGGGGATTGAGGGTGCATGCATGATTACGCTATGGTTAATGGGGGGATTTTAAAGAGGTTTTAATTAATTCCTACGGAATTAAAGACAGAAAATGGTTAGTAAACGCATAGAGAAATCCTAAGTTCTAACATGCTTCACTCATAGGCAAGTAGAAAACAAGCAAGAACAAATAACCCTAAACATGCTTACTAGACCAAAAATAAACCTAAGTTATATATTTACAAGTGATCGACCCATCTTATTTACCAACGTCTTACACTTAAGTCATATTATATGTTCCCTATTAATTATAAGTCTTTAGCTGATTACATGTATGATCATTTATTGTGCTTCGGGAATTTGCCCTATGACACGCCTACCAACTTGACAAGGAATTTGCCTTAGCCTAAATTGATGCATTAAGACTAACATGTTTGACTAAATCCTAAAACTCAAAATAAATTACACATAATATTTCAAAACTGTAAACAAAGCACTTTTATTCAAAACCAAAATACAAATGTTTACAAGGATAAGTAGAAGAATTAGAATGACACTTTAAGCTCGGGAATTTGCCCTACACCTCTAATGTAGTCGTCCCTCTATGGAGATTGGGAGCATCTAAGGGAATTTTCCCTATAGTCTACTCGGTGGAGGTAGGAAGCTTTTTGGTGGTGGAGTATGGTGGATCCTTGAAAACTTCCAAACTTTGGGAGAGGAGAAGAGTGTATACAGAGCTATTGGCTTCTAAGATGAGTGATTCTTGAGAATAGTGACGTACTCTTGTATTTATAGGCAAGGAATGAATCTTTTCCTCTCCAAACTAGGGATTCCTAGTGTACCTGTGTAAATCTGCCAGCTTATCTTGAAACGTCTTTTTCGGGAGTTCTAGAGCTCAGAAAATTGTGATTTTGGATTCGTTGGAAAGATCCACTCGAGAGCTTGAAGAAGACATATATGATCACTATATTTGGAGTTGAATTTCAGATTCTGTGATCCGTTGAAGATTGATTAGCTGGCAGGCATATCTTCCTCTTCCTACTAGGAGTAGGGAAATCTTGATCTTTCCATATCTTGTATTTCTTGAGCTCCAAGTCATTTTGGCCAAACTTACCATATTGTAGGATATTTTGATCTTCAAATAAGGAACTTTTGAGATATACTTGATACTTTTGATCCTTCATGTATTCGGTAATATCTCCTTGCTTGATTTCGCCCAAAATGCTTGCTGATTTTCGATCCACTATTTGAAATGTCTTCATTTTGCCTTGTTTCATTTTAGTAACTTTAGAAGACCATTTCGGATCCATATTTTGCCACGTCATTCCTAGTTGATTTAGGAAACTTCTCCACTTAGCTCATTTTATGCTCAAAATCACCTCCTTTATTGTTGTCCTTTATTATAAACCTAAAAACAACAAAATAAGTAAGAAATAAGAATACTAAGGTAAAATCAAAGTAAAATGTAGAGATAAATACGTTAAGAATCGAGCATAAAATGCTTTGATGAAATTCCCCCACACTTGGACTTTGCTAGTCCCTTGCAAAAACTAAGTAAAAGAAAATCTAAGTAAAAGAAATATACAAAGCCAACGTTGGACCTAGTCTCCCACGTTGGAAAGGTTAAGAAACATAAAAGACTCAAAGTTTTTAAAAAAACTTCTAAGCCCTTAGTAAAATTTGTCTCAAAAATTTTCTTAAGTATATGGCGATTGAGTCACAAGATTTCATAGTGAAAAGTTCAAAAATTTTGAGAGATAAGAGAAATATGATCATGTCATGAACAAGTAAGACTTGGAGTAAACAATGGTGAAGTTAAAGCTATGCATGTTTCGAACAAGTTTAAACCAATCTCACATGGGTACACTCATCATATTTTCACTCATGAAAAGGGTTTAACTCAAAATATATATGTGTTCAACGAAAAACCTTATAAAAAAAATGAATTACTTGCACAAATGAACCAACCCATATCCTTACTCATGCAATTTACTCAACTAATTTAAGGCTACTCATCTTAAGGATAATAAAAGACTTTAGAAAGGTTGTAATGGAGCTAAGGCTAAGGCATTTGAAATTTAGGTATGTGGTGATAAAAACGTTCAAAAGACTTAGTCAACACTTAGGAAATCCACACTCCATCCTTTCTCAAGTGTCAAAACATCAGAAACAAAGGCCAAAATTATTCTTTTTGGGCCGAACTTCATTCTAAACTTCACTTGTCCAAACTTTTACACTTAGAACATTTGCCGGAGAGCTTATATATAATTTTTTTCTTTTCTTTTGCTCTCGAATTCTTTCTCCTTTTTTTTTCAAACTTTTGGACAAGTCTTCCCTTCCTTTGTATTCTTTCATCACCTTCTTTCCACATCTTGATGTGGTAGCTTCGAAATCTCTTCACCAAGTCTTTGAACAAGGGTAGGAAACTCTACACTAGGTCAAGTGTTTAGATATGTATATGGAAATGAAAGAAAAGGCTTAACGTAGGCACAAAGGGGTCATCTAAGGGTGTCGCAACTCGTGCGCACAAAAGGACACATGGCTTTTTGGTTTAAGTGGTGGAAACTTAATTTGCCTTTAATCATATCCAAAATCAAAGCATATATCAACTTAAAGCGTTGTAAATCTACATGAGTAAGTTCTAGTAATCACTACTTTATTGAAATCTATGGCAAGCAATTAGATGAGGCATGTATTGTTTTTGAGACATAATGCACGAAATTCTTTCTCAAAAGGAATAATGTAGGCTAAAAAACTCACTTTAAGGTTGTATGATTTAAAACTCATTCTAACATGCAAAATCTGTATCTTGTTTAAGCAAACCATATCCACTACATGTCATGACAATCAAAATATCTCACTTAGCACAAGAAATCAGTTTAGTGTTTTCCAACGTCATTTATGTTCTTTTTTTTTATTCATTTTCATCATAGACTAACCAAGGGCATCCTAAAAATGAAAAAGACTCTCAAACAAGCGTAGATTTAGTGCTTATCTTCTTTGGGCAACCAAATGAAATGGCCAGTTGGCGAGAGAGACCAAGAGAGGTAGGAGTAATTTTCGAGCTTGTCTTTTCTCACATCCAAAACCTGTCTTAGAAACCGTCCCCTTCTAGACATCAGTCCACTCGGATTTCTTACTAAAAGACAAGTGTTCATCCACTACACTAAATTACAATGAAATACACTAAATATGAATTAAAATAATTAATAATTTTTTTTTAAGGCATCATCCGCCAAAAAGTTCCATTGTCCACCCGGTTTTGTAATTTTATGACTCAAACAAAGTTGTAAACCCCTCCCCCACACTTAAACTCTACATTGTCCTCAATGTATTAAAGAAAACATAGAACTAAGTGTGAAGAGAGAGACCCACGAAAATTTTAGCTAAGTAAAGTGAATAAGCAATGAAATTAAAAAGATAAGGGAGGAGAGAACAAATCCTTGACGATTCCTCCATTGGGTTGCCTCCCAACAAGCACTTGTTTTTTGGCGTCTTATAGCCTAGACGTGAATTTCTTTATGTTGTGTTTGACAGGATTGGGTCCTCAAGCCGTGAGTCGTCAATAATTTCTTCCTTGATGATCGAATGATATGGCTTTAAACGGTGGCCATTAACCTTAAACTCATTGCCGGATATTGGGCTTTTGATAAGGACTGCTCCATGGGAAAATACTTTGAGAACAATGAATGGTCCAATCCATCTAGAGCGTAGCTTTCCCGGAAATATCTAAAGTCGAGAATTGAATAAAAGAACTTGCTGGCCAATGATGAAGTTCTTGCATCAGATCATCTTATCATGGAACATCTTTGTTTTTGAAAGGACCCAACCACGATTTAGTTTCCTAAACCGAAATCAAACCCCTTCTAAAAACACGAACCAACAAAAACCACAAAAATTTCGGCAGAGTAACGCTACTAACGCGGAATTACCATTAACCTATGCCACAAAAATCAAACCGTGGGCACCAATCTCATCCGGATTTCTCAATATCATAATAGTAATGTAAAGTAATCAATAAAACTATACTTTACAGAAATCCGGGGAAAATCATATGAAAATATAACATAAGAATGCTCAGAGCGACTTCTAGTATATATATATATACAAATAGTAGGCCAAACTAAGAACCTACCATAAAAGAAACATCACTCGAATACTAAGCCTCCGACCACGATGTGCGACACTAGAGTCCGAACTGCAAACTGGGCACGGAAACCGAAAAGCTCAGGGGAAAGGCAAATAAAAACGTTAGAGTGAGTTGACGAAAATAAACATATGCCTTTCACCAATTTCATATACATAAAACAATGTAAAGCAATGCGAGTTCGGAAAGTATATATGGAGGTGCCAGGCGAATCTCTCAAGCCCGACAGTGATAGGCTAGGGGAATCTCTCAACCCCAGCGGCATAACAGGGGAATCTCTCAACCCTGCCCGAGAGGAATCTCTCAACTCTGGTCAGACTATCGGTGAACAGCTGAGTAGCCGAAGCATCGATGCAAGTATGCCTTCACCATAAAAATATAAAATAATACCTCCGAAAATAATAAATAAGCTCAACATCGTATATAAACAAATACGGAAAATCACGAACTCGTACGATAGTGAAAATATAAAAGTGTCCACTCACAGATGAACATAACGCGATACGCGTTAATCCCGTGATCTAGCAGAAAATCCATCGCCAAATGAACGATCATGAACCCCTGGATAATCGTAAAATCCACTGCTCAAAATCATAACTCGAAACCTCAAATCATATCACGAGAAACAACCGTTCCCGGAAACATATAATTCATTAACGACGAAATCGTCAAAATTTGATAATCACACCACAAAACCTCGCTATAATTTCCGATGCTCAATTTGAAAAACAAACCTCACCACTGCGATCGGTGCGCGATTCCGAGCGAAACGACATATAACTCGTCGAAAAACACGTCGCTGAAAAAGTCGCCATTGCCGCCGGCCACCGGAAAATCACACTGGCCTACAAATTTGCAACCTACACATGGATTTGAAGATCTCGAAATTTCCAACAACTTTCCAGTTCAAAGTTAAGGCCAATTTTGATCAGAAAACCTCCAAAACTCACCTTGAAACTCAAAACCCTCGCCGAAATTTCAAGCCGACCGATCTCTCTCCTCCTGCCACGGAAACCTCCCAAACCACTTCCAATAGCTTCCTCTCCTCATGGCTAACAAAACCCCTCAACGTTCCACCACCATCTCGACCTCCAAGCCGTCACCTGAAATCAAAGAAAACTCGCCAGAAAACCACGATCTTCACCATGCCGATTCTCCCTCCTCTGACCACCTCACGGGTCAAACCACCTACCAAGTTGAAGAGCAGCTCGAGCCCAACACAACTCATGAAGGAACTCCGGCCAACCGTGGCCGGAATCGGCCTCCACGGCAGCGCGAACCTACGGTGGCCAAACGGTGCAAACGGGTCACCCCTTGACCCGTGGTCAACGCGGGTCAAGGCCCAGTTTCCCATTATGGAAAGTTTCCAAATTCAGCAAGTATTCTCCCGTATTTATACCGTACGCATATCGAATCCCAAATGGATAAATACAACAATATCCGACGCCCAAAAATATTCACAACTTATTCCTCGTAATTCGGAAAAATCCTCCAGAAGTTCCCACGAGCTCGAAATTAAATTCTCTACAACTTCCGCGAAGAATCCGAAATCAAATTCTTGTCCGATAATTTAGTCGCCAAAGAAGCCGCCATATTAATCGGTTACGTCGAAATCGCGACTAATCGCGAAACTCGCAAATTAAGTCGATAACCATTCCAATTTTGGTTCGGGTCGATCGACGGTCCAAAACAGATCACAATCACGATTCGGATAAACTCGAATACAAACGGATAAACTCGACGATATTCCGAAATTTCAAATATTCATATTATATTCCTCGATCATCGAAATAATAATCCGGAACCGCCCACGAACTCGAAATCACGCGTACAACAACTCTCGAGAAGAGACTCAACTCAACTCAAATTCTCGGCCAATAATTAAGTCGTGATCAAAACCGGCAATTTAATCAATTATTGGAAAACTGCGATTACGTGCTAACTCACGAATTAAGCTGATTACACTACTGATTCTGTTTCGGGTCGTCACAAATCTACCCCCCTTAAAAAAAATTTCGACCTCGAAATTTCCAAATCTGCCAACTAAAAAGTAGGGACACTGTCTCTACATACTGCTCAATTCCCCAGTGGCTACGTCAACTGAACGACTCTGTCAACAGGCTTCACAATAGGAAATATCTCTGTGCTGTAATCCCTGTACCCTCAAATCCCGAATCTGAACTGGCTCCTCACAAATGCCAAGTCTTCCTGTATAAGGAACTGATAGGGTACAAAACACGCAACAAATCTGAAATGTAGTTCCACCACATGGAATACAGCACACACAAAGGCGCTATAGATGACGCCAAACTATACGACACAACACAAATTCGCTCCATGATCACATACGGACCAAAATAACGTGGCAAATTCATAACTCAACCTGCTCACATCAATATAACTCTAATGTCGAACTCAACCAATTATCAACCTGTCCCTGCTAATCCGAAGGTTAATCTCGAACAATGAAACTGCGGGTCTCAAATCCTTCGAAATTGCAATACATAGGACCACAACATGCCTTCTGACGTCTGAATAGTCCTCTAAGATCGCCCACCAATCTGAGGATAAGAAATGGTACTAAACTGTAATCTGGTCCCCAATGCTCACTGCAATGCTTGCCAACACTCTGTTGTAACTGATTATCTCGATCAGTAAACTGGGACACAGGCGAATCATGAAAATGGACAGCCTCCGTCAAATACAGCTATGTAAGTCTGCCCACTGAAATCTTTTCCGGAAGTACAAGGAAAATAACTGACTTTATCTAATGGTCCACAATGACCCGATAACTGGTATCACTAACCGAAGTGCATACTGACACACAAAATCTACAGTGACAAGCTCCAACTTTTAATCGGAAATCTCCAATGGCTATAACTACCAGCAAGTTTCTGCATCTCTGCCCTCGCCTGCCGACTAATGTGGCATCTGCTCACACAAGCTGCTATATTCCTCTTCATGTTGCGTCACAAGTAGTAAACTCGAAGTATCTGATACATCTTCGTACCACTAATACATAACGTACACAAAACAATGAGCTTCAACATTATCACACTCTAACTCATCTCCCGTAGTTTGCAACTCGGCTAACATGGAAACTCGAGCCACACACACATGAAACAATGAAGCTCCCGATTTCCAATTGAATACATCAGCAACAACACCCCAGAAAGATAGTCAAAGTACAACCAGTAGCCTTTCTTGGATAAACTCAAATGTGCAGCTATAGTCGGTAATCGACCCCATACATGTACACTGCCTCAAGCTCAAATCTGGATGAATATGCAAGTAGATAAAGCTCAAGTGATCAGTGTACATCCTACACTGCGTTGCACGCTGTAGCAGTAGTGTCTCCAACTCTCTGATGCTAACATAAAGAGAGCTACTCCCAAATCATACATATGATACGTAACTTCATTAAGTTTCCACTGCTTGAAACCATAAGCCACCGCTCTGCTATGCTGCATCAAAACACAACCAAATCAAAATCTCGATGCATAGCCCATGAACTCGTCACGGTCGTCAGGTAAAGTCAAAACCGGTGCAACGGTCAACTTTTCCTTCAGGAGTAAGTAAATCTCCTCACAAGCATCGGACCACTCGAACTTGATGCCTTTCTTCGTCAATTTGGTAAGTGGTGTAACAATCCGAGAAAAATCATGCACGAAGCGCCGATAGTAACATGCCAAACCCAAAAAACTCCTGATCTCTGGTACGGTGGTAGGTCAACTCCAAATCAACACGGCTTCTATCTGGTCAGGATCCACGCCGACTCCCTCGGCTAATATCACGTGCCCCAAAAAACTTCACCCTAATCAACCAAAATTCACACTTGCTGAACTTCGAAAACAGCTGATTATCTCGCAAAGTCCGCAAAACCGCTCGTAAATGCTTCTTGTGCTGGCCCACACTCCTGGAGTAAATCAGGATGTTGCCGATGAACAAGACCACAAACTTGTCCAGAAACCGTCTGAACATCTGGTTCATCAAGTCCATAAAAGATGCGGGGGCATTGGTCAACCCAAACGGCATGACCAAGAACTCGTAGTGCTCGCACCGTGATCTGAAAGTTGTCCTGGCCACATCTGACTCTCTGATCCTCAACTGATGGTATCCAGACCTGAGATCAATCTTTGGAAAGACTGAAGCTCCCATATGCTGATCAAATAAGTCGTCAATCTGAAGTGGAGGATACTTGCTCTTCTCTGATGCCTGATTCAGCTTCTGACAGTCGATGCACAACCTCGTCGAACCAACCTTCTTCCGCACAAACAATACAGGAACACTCCATGATGAAATACTGGGTCGTATAAAATCTCCTCCAGCAACTCTGGAAGTTGAATCAATAGCTCCCTCAACTCCGTTGGCACCGAACGATAAGATGCCTGTGACATGGGTCCAACACCCGGTAATAGCTCAAAGGTGAAATTGATCTCCCAAACTAGAGGAATACCCGGTAGCTCCTCCGGAAACACATCTGAAAACTCGGGAACCACTCCAATGTCGCCAATGTCTGGTACAGCAACCGTAGTATCCACAACATGAGCTAAGTATGCAACACAACCCTTTTCATCATCCGCTCGGCCTTCATCGCTGAAATCACGCATGGTAATGAGGTATTCTTCTCATCGCGAAATAATATCTCGGGGAAAGCCTGGTCATCGAAACACAACCTCCTTCTTGTGGTAATCGAACATAGCTCAATGTGTCGTCAAGAAGTCTGTACCCAAAATCACATCAAAATCGACGATATCCAGCAATAACAGATCCGCAGCTAACCCATATCCTCCAACCAAGATCTCACAACCTCTCCGGATGGATACAACACTATCCATAACCCCGGAAGTGGAGATGCAGGTATAATAGCCATGGATGTCAAGCAACGGTAACCTCAAAGAAATTATGTCCTCATACAAGGTTGTGGCACGAACTCCCGCATGCCCAACTAGCCGTCCACGTTGATTATGACTTGCTTAGTCGCCTAGCATAGTAGATGGCGTAGGGCTTCTTGTCCTTCCTTTGCCCTAAAACAGCTCCAACGGCTTAGTCGAAAGCATCACACATAAGTTCAAATAGTTGTGACCAATCCGGCACACAAAGGATATGAGCACTCGTGAGAAGCTTCTTCAATTTATCAAATGCAGCTCGGCATTCATCATCAAACACAAAGGGAGTTTCTTTTTGTAGAAGCTTGTACAAGGGACGAGATATATAGAAAAAGTCATTGATAAACCGCCTGTAAAAACCTGCATGGCCAAGAAAAGAACGTATCTCTCTAACCGAAGTCGGAGAGGGTAAGTAGCGCACAAGATCTACCTTAGCTTTATCAACTTCTATTCCCCTTTTCGAAACTATGTGACCTAAGACTATCCCTTGAGTAACCATAAAATGGTATTTCTCCCAAAGCACTAGGTTCGTTTCAACGAATCTTTGTAAAATTAGTTCTAAGTTTTCTAAACATGCATCTAAAAATTTCCCAACGACACTAAAATCATCCATGAAAACTTCTATTATCTTCTCTATGTAATCGAAAAAAATTAAAAGCATGCAACGTTGAAAGGTACCTAGTGCGTTGCAAAGTCCAAATGGCATGCGTCGATATGCGAACGTTCCAAAGGGGCATGTGAACATTGTTTTCTCTTGATCTTCCTCCGCAATGCTAATTTGGTTGTAACCGGAATATCCGTCGAGGAAGCAATAATAAGTGTGACCCACCAACCTCTCAAGCATTTGATCGATGAATGGCAAGGGGAAGTGGTCCTTGCGAGTGGTGGCGTTGAGCTTCCTATAGTCGATGCAAACTTTATGGCCAGTTACTGTTCATTATGGCACTAACTCATTCTCTGCGTTCTTGACCACGGTAATTCCGAAATTCTTAGGAACAACTTGTACGGGTGAAACCCATCAGCCGTCCGGAATTGGGTACATGACGCCATAATCCAAGAGCTTGATCACTTCCTTCTTCACGACTTCCATCATAGGAGGATGAAGTCATCTTTGAGCTTCTCTAGAAGGTTTTACCCTATCTTCGAGTAGAATTCGATGCACACATGTTGCCGGAATGATGCCATTAATGTCGGCAAGGGTCCATCCAATTGCTATTTTATGAAATTTAAGCATGTTGATGAGCTTGTCTTCTTATTGTTCCTCTAACGTTGAAGAGATGATAACCGACAATGTCTCATTGTCTCCCAAGTAAGCATCCTTCAAATAAGCCGATAAAACTTTAAGTTCCAGTTTCGGTGCCTTAATTACGAACGGGACAAGCTTGTTTTCTCCATAGGCCCACAGAATAGGAGGTGGCCTATTGACAATCCGTGGAACCCCATTGAGTGCCATAGCCATCTCAAGGATCCTAGGCTCCAAAATTTTGATAAGTGCATCAAAAAGGGTGTCATCCCCGATTTGAGTCAACCCCGCTCCTTCTTGTATGGCAATGTCTAGCTCATCATCTTCAATGGTGTCTAAATGTTGTTGGGCTGCCTCTTCCACCATATCCATAAAAAATATGGCATTAACACTTGCCGTGGGAACCCTTCATGGCATCTAGGATGTTAAACTCAATCTTTTCTCCATCAATCTCCATGGAAAACGTTCCCTCAAAAAAATTTATCTTCGTTCTTGCAGTCCTCATGAAGGGTCGTCCAAGAAGCCATGGCGTGGTGTTTAAAAGACTCTCCTCCATGTCAACAATATAAAAATCTGCTGGAAAAATCAGGTTGTTGACTTGCACAAGAACATCTTCAACGTATCCCCTAGGATACTTATGCGAACGGTCGGTTAGTTGAATGATGATGTTGTCTTGCTTGAGCTTGCCTAGATCCATAGATGCATAAAAGTAATAAGGCATTACGTTGATGGATGCACCAAGGCCTAGCATGACATCTTCAAATTTGTTGTCACCAATCACACAAGAAACTGAAAAGCTCCCCGGATCCTTCAATTTGGGGGGTAACCGACGTTGTAAGACCGCCGAAACGATCGCATTCACCTTCACAACCTCCTTCGCTCTTGTTTATCCCCATTGGGTGCATAGCTCTTTTAGAAACTTTGCATAGATAGGCGCTTGTTTTATGCACTCGATCAAGGGTAAGTTAACTTGCACCTTCCGAAAGATGTCTAGAATGTCTTCATATTGATCATCTTTCTTCGACTTGGATAATCGATGAGGAAACGGTGCCTTAGCAAATGTAGCATGAGAGCCGACCTTACTTGAAGGGATATGAGCAACTCCTTTTGTTGGGGTAGGGTGTGAAGATGAGGAATGTGCCTTAGTGGCAAGAGAGGCCACGTTTTTCTTCATTCTCTCGACCTCCTTGATGGCCGGATCTTCCTCTAAATCCTCCTCCTCATGAAAGACGTGAGGAGGGGCTGTTTTTGCCTTTGGTGGTGCGTCTCCAAGTATCCTTCCACTCCTTGTAACAATGGCACTCATATTCCTATTTGGTGGTTGTGGTTGAGGTGGAAGATGGCCGGAATCTCTAAATTGCCCCAAGAAGTCTACGATTTAGCCCATTTGTTTCTTTATTTCACTAATATCTCGGCCATGTAGATCCAACGTCTCCTTTGTCTTAGCTTGTCCCTCCAAGAGAACTTGTGTTGAAGCAGACAATTGAGTGAACATCTTGTCATAGTCCGGATTTGTAAATTGTTGTTGGACTGGAGGAGATGGATGCATAGGTTGCATCGTTGGAATGGGAGCTTGTTGCATTGGCTGCCTTGGTTGGAAGGGAGCACGTTGGTAGCCTTGTTGAGGTGCTGGAGGGTTTAAACATCCGTCATTGCTACTCCACTTGAAACCCGGATGATATCAGTTGCCAAAATTGTTGTTCACTACCAGAAGATGTACTATACCCGACGATGAGGTGTCGTCGGACTGTTCCTCTTTATCGTCGGGTATACCCTATACCCGACGAGGCATCGTCGGTTATAGTCTCGTCAGTAATGCACCGTCGGTGATACTATAACCGACGATGAATTAGGTTTTTCGTTGGAAAAAAAGGGACTAAAGGCAACGAGAAATTATCGTCGGCCATAGTTTTAAACTATAACCGACGACGGCATCGTCGGTTATAGTTTTCTCCATGGTCAAAATGGTTGACCGTGTTGAAAACTATAGCCGACGATGTTGACACATATCGTCGGTTATAGTTATTAATTATAAATTTTTTTTTGCAGGTTCTGGGTTTTATCCCAAAACCTGCATTCCGAAATAATCACAAATATTGTTCAAATTTGAAAGGACCCAATCCCGATTCAGTTACCTAAACCGGAATCAAACCCTCTCGAAAATACGAACCAACAAAAAATTTTCAAAATTTCGGCAGAGTTTCGTTACTAGCGTAGAATTACCATAACCTGCACCCAGAAATTAACACTTCGTCCTATGCCACAAAAAGCAAACCGTGGGCACCAATCCCATCCGGATTTCTCAACATCAATATAATCAACAACAGTTAATAAAATGTACTATGTATATATGTATATCCGTGAAAATCCGCACAACATGTATCAGATTGTATCAGAGCGACCTCTAGAGTAAAACATATACAATATGTACATCAGTAGGCGAAACAAGAACCTACTGGAAAACACAGGTGACTCTGATCACTAGCCTCCAAACCGCGACGTGAAACACCAAACCTGAACTGCAAACTGGGCACGGAAACCGAAAAGCCCAGGGGAAAGACAATAAACACGTTAGAGTGAGTGGACGAAAATAAATGTCTTTCACCAAATAATATATGTTATAAAAACATATGCGAGTCGAATGAATAAATATAATAAAATACGCGAGGTAAACCATAATCCTCCAGCGTACAGAGCATGCAATTAAAATCCCACGGGGCCACTCATGGACACGTCCGTGCTAGTACAGTCCGAATCACGGGATCCCAGACCCACACGTGATTCGAGCCACAAAGGCCTCAGGTCAGGGTAACTGTTTCCACCCGGAAATACCTCGGCACAAGAAACAGATAACTGTACCTACCCGGAAATACATCGGCACAAGGCACAGCGTCCCCCCTGGTAAGCACCCTCGGTGATCAGCCGGGGATGCGTGTGTATCGATACAACAACATGAACTACGACTGTACTCTGTGAAAATCAAATCACAAATATCTCGATGCATATACAGTAATCAGCATAAAAATGCATATGGGTAACATAATCGTATATAACACATGCTCATAATAATCGTAATCTTGTAAACATGCTCATATCTGTTTATTCGTATACGCATAACCGTATATATATATATATATAATTGTAAACACATGCTCATGTAATCCGAAATCTCATACGCATGCTCAAATTCGAAAATCATGTAAAAAGACTCGCAATCATTTCCGTGAAAAGAAATTGTCCACTCACAGGTGAGCAAAACGCGCACTCGCGCTAATCTCGTGGTCCGGCGGAAGATCCCTCGCCTGAAGCACGATCACGATCTCGATCTCCTGAATGTTTACAAAACATAACTGATCAAAATCATAGTTCTCAACACTGTACTGATGCACGGAAACCAACCGTTCCCAGAAATACGAAATGCAGTGCAAAATGAATTACGGAAATCCCGAAATCCCCACTCAAAATCTCGACTGAAAATCGGCTAACCAAAACAACCCGAAAACCTCTGTACGATAACCAGGACGCGATTTCGAGAAAAACGACACTAATTACATCGAAATCTGAAAAAGTCAACTTTCCGGCCGTTAACCGCAGCCGCCGGCGGCGGCGCGCCGTCAACGGTGGAATTTCTCGGTGAAATTTTCCAGATTTCAAGATCACACCATTTCGAACCACTTTCCCTTCTACCCCGAAGGCCAAAACCAAACGGAAGTCCTCCAATTTACTCAAAATCCGATCGGAAAACATATTCCGGTGACCTATTCGGGTTGCTTCAAAAACTCATCCTTAGCCCCAATTATTCACACCACGAGACTCAGAGAGATGAGGGGAGTCGAATACCCCTAATCCCCTCCTCCAAATCTCGCCGGAACCACCTCCACCACCACCGTCGAACAACCCCATCTCGACCTCCATCGAACTCCCCAAAAACTTAATCAATTTCCTTCAATCCAAGTACAAACCTACTCGAAATCAAGAGAGGAAGGAGACCTTACCCTTCGCTTGGCCGGAGGTGGCCGGAAAACAAGTCGTCGGACGGCAACTCCCAAACGGGAAACTTTCCTTTTTTGTCCAAAAAGTCAACTTACCAAAAACAGAAAGTCAATAGCTGGTCAAACTCAAACAGTGTTTTTACGACTAATTCTCGACTATTCCGCTATTTATACTCGAGCCTCGGGTCGATCGACGGTCGAAAACGAATATACGAAATGATTCGGATAAACACGAAACAATCGGATAAACTCGCCGAAACCCGAAACTTCAAATAATCATAAAATATTCCTCGGTTATCGGAAAAATCTTCTGGAACCGCCCACGAGCTCGAAATCACGTACTCTACAATTTCCGTGAAGACACCCAACTCAAATTCTCAACTGAAAACATAGTCGCGAATCGAATCGACAAACCACACAATATCGTAAAACTGCGACTATAACCAAATCTCGAGAATCGTGCCAAACACACATCTAATTCTGGTTCGGGTCGTCACAAATCTACCCCCCTTAAAGAAATTTCGACCTCGAAATTTACGTACCTGCTATGTGAACAGATGAGGATACTGCTCCCGCATACGCTGCTCGGTCTCCCAAGTGGCCTCCTCCACTGAATGGTTCTGCCACAAGACCTTCACCAGCGGAATCACACGGTGCCTCAACTCCTGCTCACGACGATCGAGAATCTGCACTGGCTCCTCAACATACGATAAATCCTCTCTGATCGGCAACTGCTGTGGGGCTATAACATGTGAAGGATCTGACATGTACTTTGGTAACATCGAAACGTGGAAAACATCATGTACACGAGCCATCTCTGTCGGTAACTCAAGTCTGTAAGCAACAGCTCCAACCCTCTCTGTAATCTCGTACGGACCAATGTACCGCGGTCGAACCTTGCCACGCTTCCCGAAACGCACTACTCCCCTCCACGGAGACAGTTTCAGGAAGACCCAATCACCAACCTTGAACTCTAAACTTTTCCTCCTCACATCCGCGTAACTTTTCTGCCGATCCTGAGCAATCTTCAGTCGATCCCGAATAACCTGAATGTCCTCCATCGTGATTTTCACCAAATCAGGACCAATGAGCCAACGCTCGCACACCTCACTCCAACACAATGGAGTGCGACACTGCTTCCCGTACAGAGCCTCGTACGGTGCCATCTCAATACTGGCCTGATAGCTGTTGTTGTAGGCGAACTCGATCAAGTGCAACTGCTGATCCCAGTTTCCACGAAACTGCAACACACACGATCTCAGCATATCCTCAAGAGTCTGAATGGTCCGCTCGGACTGCCCGTCAGTCTGAGGATGAAAAGCTGTACTAAACCGCAATCTCGTGCCCAACGCTCGCTGTAAAGCCTGCCAAAACTCAGAAGTGAACTGACTATCACGGTCAGAAACAATCGACACAGGCACACCATGCAAGCGAACAATCTCGGATAAGTACAACTTAGCCAGTCTGCCCACTGAAATCTTCCCTGGAAGTGCAAGAAAGTGTGCAGATTTCGTCAATCGATCAACGATAACCCAAATGCCAGTGTTGCCCGCCGAAGTACGCGGCAACTGATAGACGAAATCCATCGTGATATGCTCCCACTTCCAAACTGGAATCTCAAGTGGTTGTAGTTTCCCTGCAGGTTTCTGCCTCTCCGCCTTCACCTACTGACAAATCAAACACCGACTCACGTACGCCGCAATCTCCCGCTTCATGTTGCGCCACCAATAGTACGCTCGAAGTGTACGAAACATCTTCGTACCTCTGGGATGCATCGCATACGCTGAACTGTGGGCCTCGTCCAGAATCTCCTTCTTCAAGTCTTCATCCCTGGGTACACATAATCTACCCATGAACAACAACGTACCGTCGTCGCTCAAACGGAACTCTGTAGGCACACCATTCCGAATCATGGTCTTCTTGCCCAGCAAGTAGGGATCTGAATCCTGTGCCTCCCGTACCTGATCAAAAAACACAGGTCGAACTTGGAAACTGGCTAACAAAGTTCCATCATCATCATACCCAAACACAGCACCTGTAGCTCGAAGCTCAGCTAACATCGACACTCTGGCCACACACATGTGAAACAATGAGGCTCCAGATTTCCGGCTAAGTGCATCCGCTACAACGTTAGCCTTCCCTGGATGGTACTCGAACGTACAATCATAATCATTGATCAACTCCATCCATCGACGCTGCCTCATGTTCAGATCCGGCTGTGTCCGCAAGTAAGTGAGACTCTTGTGGTCAGTGAAAATCTTACACTGAGCACCATACAGATAATGTCTCCAACTCTTCAAAGCTAACACAATAGCGGCTAACTCCAAATCATGCGTCGGATAGTTGACCTCATGCGGTTTCAGCTGTCTGGAACCATATGCTACGACTCTACCATGCTGCATCAACACACATCCAAGGCCCAACTTCGACGCATCGCTGTACACAACAAACTCACCACTGTCGTCTGGCAATGTCAGAACCGGTGCGGTAGTCAATCTTTCCTTCAAGAGCAAGTAACTCTCCTCGCACGCATCAGACCACTCAAACTTGACGCCCTTCTTCATCAATTTGGTCAGTGGTGTAGCAATCCGGGAGAAATCCTGTACAAACCGTCGATAATAGCCTGCTAATACCAAGAAATTCCGGATCTCCGGTACAGTACTGGGTCGACTCCAATTCAGCACGGCCTCGATCTTGTCAGGATCAACACTAACTCCCTCGGCCGAAATCACGTGGCCCAGAAACTTCACACTATCCAACCAGAACTCACACTTGCTAAACTTCGCGAACAGCTGATGGTCCCGCAAAGTCCGCAACACTGCTCGCAAGTGTTTCTTGTGCTGGCCCATACTCCTCGAATATATCAAAATATCATCAATGAATACAATCAAGAACTTGTCCAGGAACCGTCTAAACACCCGATTCATCAAGTCCATGAAAGCTGCGGGGGCGTTGGTCAACCCAAACGGCATAACCAGAAACTCATAATGCCCATACCGCGTCCTGAAAGCTGTCCTGGCCACATCTGAATCTCGGATTCTCAACTGGTGATATCCGGATCGAAGGTCAATCTTCGAAAAGACTGCTGCTCCCTTCAGCTGATCGAACAAGTCGTCAATCCGTGGCAACGGATACTTGTTCCTCACTGTAATCTGATTCAGCTTCCGATAGTCGATGCACAAACGCATGGACCCATCCTTCTTCCGCACAAACAACACTGGAGCACCCCACGGAGAAACACTCGGTCGAATGAATCCCTTCTCCAACAACTCCTGAAGCTGAATCTGCAACTCCCTCAACTCTGCAGGCGCCATCCGGTACGGTGTCTGGGAAATCGGTCCAGTACCCGGCAATAACTCAATGGTAAAATCAATCTCCCGCACAGGGGGTATACCAGGTAACTCTGCTGGAAACACATCCGGAAACTCAGACACAACCTCAATACCCCCAAGATCTGGCATTGCAGCTGTAGTGTCCACAACATGGGCTAAGTAAGCAACACAACCCTTCTTCATCAACCGATCCGCCCTCATCGCGGAAATCAAACATGGTAGGGAAGTGTTCTTCTCGCCACGAAACAGTATCTCAGGTAACCCTGGTCGTCGAAACGCGACCTCCTTCCTGTGGCAATCAAACATGGCCCAGTGCAATTCCAAAAAGTCCATACCCAATATCAAATCGAAATCCACAATATCAAGCAACAACAGATCAGCGGCTAAACCATGGCCATCAATAAACACCTCACAATCTCGGTAAACCCAACCGATGCTCACAACCTCACCTGACGGATACAACACTCTCCACAACCCCGGAAGTGGAGATGCAGGTACCGTAGCCAATGATGACAGTCTAAATGATATAAATGAATGTGTGGCGCCCGGATCTAACAATGCAAGTACAGGAATACCAAAAACATGTAACGTACCAATAACGACCTCCGGTGAAGCTCTGCCCTCACGCAGAGTCATAGCATGCACTCTCGCCTGTCCGGCTGGTCGTCCTCGCTGAGGCTGTCCTTGCTGTCTGCCTTGACCTGCAAACTGAGCTGATCGAACTCCCGAAGTGGCACCTCGCCCAACTCCGGAACTATGGGCCGCCTGTCCACCAACTGGCTGGGAACAATCCCTCGCAAAGTGACCCTCCTGGCCACAACGATAACAAAGGGTAGGAACTCGCTGACAAGAACCATAATGGTATCTGTTGCAGAGACTGCACAACGGGTACTCCCTCGGTATAGGAAATGTACCCCCAGTACGCCGAGGGTAACTAGAGCCGCTAGAATCCTCACTAGCCAAGGGTCTCTGAGGTTGATCTCTCCTCCACCTCTGTCTCTGCCTCGAAGCACTAGCTGGTGGTCGATAAGGTCGATAGGGTCGACTACCTGAAGATGAAGCTGAACCGGAAGTATCAGAACTCTGCCTCTTTGAAGGCCCCTGACTCGGTCCACCTTCCTCAAATCGCCTCGGCTGGAACCTCTGCTGTCTTTCCTGCTCAATATCCTCGCCTCGGAGAGCTGCACTAACAAACTCATCAAAGTTGTTCCTCGGCATCGTAGTCAATGTCGCCTTGATATTCAGATTCAATCCCAGCTCAAACCTGCGACACTTGGCTTCCTCTGTAGCCACCATTTCCTGCGCAAAACGAGACAAACGAGTAAACCGATCCCGATACTCAAGTACAGACAAACTGCCCTGCCTCAAGTTCGTGAACTCCTCGTACTTGCGCTGCTGAGTAGCCTGATTAAAGTACCTCTGCATAAACAAATCACGAAATAATGTCCACGGAGTATCTACAGGAACCCTGTCAGTGCTAACCCACCAAAAGTATGCATCACCCTCAAGTAAACCAACTGCGGCTACTGACATCTGCTCAGGTGTAAACTGCAGACGCTCACAAACTCGCTCAATCTGAACCAACCATGCCTCACATATCTCTGGATCAACTGAACCCGAAAACACAGTACCACCTGCAGTGCGAGCCTTGACCACAGGGTCAAAACGCTCTTCCAAACGCAGCACTCGCATCAGCAAGTCGCGCGTTCGGCGATCCTCATCAGGATCATCATCCCGGTCAACACGGGGACCACGTCGAGGAGGCATCCTACTGATACAAGACAAGCATTAGGTACAAGCAGAAAGAACGTAATCATGAAACCGCAGATATTTGAGAACATACAACACCCGAAGTATTAATGAGTACCGCTGGCCAGTCGGGTCATCACTCCAGTCATGCTGTATCAACTCAAATACCCAAAGCGTCACAACTACAAGAGTCTACAGAATCTGGCAACCTAATGCTCTGATACCAAACTGAAAGGACCCAATCCCGATTCAGTTACCTAAACCGGAATCAAACCCTCTCGAAAATACGAACCAACAAAAAATTTTCAAAATTTCGGCAGAGTTTCGTTACTAGCGTAGAATTACCATAACCTGCACCCAGAAATTAACACTTCGTCCTATGCCACAAAAAGCAAACCGTGGGCACCAATCCCATCCGGATTTCTCAACATCAATATAATCAACAACAGTAAATAAACTGTACTATGTATATATGTATATCCGTGAAAATCCGCACAACATGTATCAGATTGTATCAGAGCGACCTCTAGAGTAAAACATATACAATATGTACATCAGTAGGCGAAACAAGAACCTACTGGAAAACACAGGTGACTCTGATCACTAGCCTCCAAACCGCGACGTGAAACACCAAACCTGAACTGCAAACTGGGCACGGAAACCGAAAAGCCCAGAGGAAAGACAATAAACACGTTAGAGTGAGTGGACGAAAATAAATGTCTTTCACCAAATAATATATGTTATAAAAACATATGCGAGTCTAATGAATAAATATAATAAAATACGCGAGGTAAACCATAATCCTCCAGCGTACAGAGCATGCAAGGAAAATCCCACGGGGCCACTCATGGACACGTCCGTGCTAGTACAGTCCGAATCACGGGATCCCAGACCCACACGTGATTCGAGCCAGAAAGGCCTCAGGTCAGGGTAACTGTTTCCACCAGGAAATACCTCGGCACAAGAAACAGATAACTGTACCTACCCGGAAATACATCGGCACAAGGCACAGCGTCCCCCCTGGTAAGCACCCTCGGTGATCAGCCGGGGATGCGTGTGTATCGATACAACAACATGAACTACGACTGTACTCTGTGAAAATCAAATCACAAATATCTCGATGCATATACAGTAATCAGCATAAAAATGCATATGGGTAACATAATCGTATATAACACATGCTCATAATAATCGTAATCTTGTAAACATGCTCATATCTGTTTATTCGTATACGCATAACCGTATATATATATATATATATAATTGTAAACACATGCTCATGTAATCCGAAATCTCATACGCATGCTCAAATTCGAAAATCATATAAAAAGACTCGCAATCATTTCCGTGAAAAGAAATTGTCCACTCACAGGTGAGCAAAACGCGCACTCGCGTTAATCTCGTGGTCCGGCGAAAGATCCCTCGCCTGAAGCACGATCACGATCTCGATCTCGATCTCCTGAATGTTTACAAAACATAACTGATCAAAATCATAGTTCTCAACACTGTACTGATGCACGGAAACCAACCGTTCCCGGAAATACGAAATGCAGTGCAAAATGAATTACGGAAATCCCGAAATCCCCACTCAAAATCTCGACTGAAAATCGGCTAACCAAAACAACCCGAAAACCTCCGTACGATAACCAGGACGCGATTTCGAGAAAAACGACACTAATTACATCGAAATCTGAAAAAGTCAACTTTCCGGCCGTTGACCGCCGTTGACCGCCGCCGGCGCGCCGTCAACGGTGGAATTTCTCGGTGAAATTTTCCAGATTTCAAGATCACACCATTTCGAACCACTTTCCCTTCTACCCCGAAGGCCAAAACCAAACGGAAGTCCTCCAATTTACTCAAAATCCGATCGGAAAACATATTCCGGTGACCTATTCGGGTTGCTTCAAAAACTCATCCTTAGCCCCAATTATTCACACCACGAGACTCAGAGAGATGAGGGGAGTCGAATACCCCTAATCCCCTCCTCCAAATCTCGCCGGAACCACCTCCACCACCACCGTCGAACAACCCCATCTCGGCCTCCATCGAACTCCCCAAAAACTTAATCAATTTCCTTCAATCCAAGTACAAACCTACTCGAAATCAAGAGAGGAAGGAGACCTTACCCTTCGCTTGGCCGGAGGTGGCCGGAAAACAAGTCGTCGGACGGCAACTCCCAAACGGGAAACTTTCCTTTTTTGTCCAAAAAGTCAACTTACCAAAAACAGAAAGTCAATAGCTGGTCAAACTCAAACAGTGTTTTTACGACTAATTCTCGACTATTCCGCTATTTATACTCGAGCCTCGGGTCGATCGACGGTCCAAAACGAATATACGAAATGATTCGGATAAACACGAAACAATCGGATAAACTCGTCGAAACCCGAAACTTCAAATAATCATAAAATATTCCTTGGTTATAGGAAAAATCTTCCGGAACCGCCCACGAGCTCAAAATCACGTACTCTACAATTTCCGTGAAGACACCCAACTCAAATTCTCAACTGAAAACATAGTCGCGAATCGAATCGACAAACCACACAATATCGTAAAACTGCAACTATAACCAAATCTCGAGAATCGTGCCAAACACACATCTGATTCTGGTTCGGGTCGTCACAAAATTGCACATCAACAACCATTGAAACTATAGTAATAAATTTAAAAAAAAACCAAAATCGTTCAAATCTGTATACATATGCATGCGTACGTAGTAAATAATTAAAATAAAAACCGACAATTGTTCAAATCTACGGGTGTCCTAAATCTATGTGATCAAACGGATTGTCAGCAGATGGCTGGTCCTGGTCTGGCTGAGGTTGCGGCTGAGGGTGAGGGTGAGGCTGTGGCCGTGGCGCACCGAAAATAGGCGGGGGAGCTATCTGGATTCCAGATGCCTGCAGCTGTGCATAACAGTGCTGCATCCATGTTCTCATCTGCTGCTACTGTTCGGCCAACCGATTCTGCTCTGCGGCTCGCGCATGCTCCATCTCCTCCATCTGACGCCGTTGAGCTTCCATCTCAATTGCTTGCCTATGAAGCTGGTCCTGTAGCTCATTAGTCCTCGAAGATGATGATGATCCCGATCCGCGAGAGAATTCAGGGGTTTGCTTCAGCAGCCCTTGACCCCACTTTCCGGAACCCCTGCAGTAGAATGTGTTCTTCCCTGGAGGGATCGCAGCTGACATAATCCTGGCCTTGACGATCGGATCAGATCGATCAATCGGGAGTTCCGCATCGGGGGTGTCGGGATAGAGCTCTCTCGCCACTTGAGTCAACACCTCTGGAATCGCCTCCTGAATTCTCGCTTAATTTACAAAGAACAATAAAATATTAATTAAAAAAATTATATCTAAATAAATAAGAAATAAGTTTATTTTATTATAACGACACTTACAGCATATTCGGGGGATTGCGGATACGCGTGCTGCATCGTATTGTCAAGGGGATCCTCTTCTGGGTGGTTGGCCGCCTCCTCGATCCAACCCGAGTATGATCTGGAACCGGCATGATGATTTTTGGTATTTTTGGCCCGGTTCCTTAGGAAAGAGCCTGCTCGATTAATACAACATCAACAAAAAAACACTCATTAGCGAAATAATGACCGGGAAGTACGATAAAACAAAAATTTAATCGATGGAAGGTTGCGTACCTTCAATTTCGGGTTGTTGAAGTGAACCACAAGCCATCGCCACTCGTACTCCCTATAACGAAACTCGCTAGGGGTACCCGAACGATCGTCGCCGTACTTTTTCCAATGCTTCTTCAGCTCACCCTTCCACTCCTTATACCTATATATACCCATAAAATCAAGCGTTAGTAACTTACAACATTGTATGAACATAATCAAAAGAAACGAAAAAATTGAAACAAATTAAATGACGGTCTGCAAACCTGCTCCCATGCACTTCATCCGCCCACGTGGGTCTAATGTCTGCATCCACGCGGAACCACCTCTGCAATGCATATATATATATATATCAATAATATTAAAAATTTATTTAGAAAATTTACATAATGAATATACAATTCAACTCACCGACAATGCATTATTCAGCTGATTTTTTACGGATTGCGGCACTGAATTCCAATCTGGCCACAACATTGGGACTCTATCCCGTATGAGGCTGCCCGCCATCCCCGCGTACTTTCGTGTGATCTTTCCCTCGATCACCTGCCCTCTATCCCCGGTCGGAATCATAACTTGGCCACCACCGCTAGCCTGAATGGCGTCGTCCAGTAACTTGCCCACGACAGGGCCTCTGGTTCTCTTTTGTTTGTCACCGAGCACGATCTCGCCTATCACATATATATGTAGACGATTTTTTAAACATCAACACCTAATTGAATTTAAATATTACTAAGTAAAAAGATATCACTAATTAATATTTACCTGATTCGTCGGTGCGTTGTCCCGGAATCCTCACACTCCAGAGAGGTTCCTGGAAGGGTACATACGCATATGCCTGCTCCGGGGTAATGAACCCTAGCTGTCCCGGAATAGGCATCCCGTCGGAATCGAAGTGAGGTATCGTCGGGATTTCCAACGGTAAGAATAAGGTAGACGGCGGGCATAGTCGCATCCTCGCCGAGGACTGAGTGGATCCACCAGCCTCCTCGGAAGAATGAGGAGTTGTCTGGTGGATGACGGGGGAAGGGTCCTCGCGATAAATGTCCGGCATTCGGACCGAGGATTGAGTCGCACTATCCGTTTCCGGCGTGCGACTAACCTGATGAACCCTCCTCGCGCCTGAGGATCGAGCAGGCTCGAGCTGCTGCTGCTGAGGTTGTCACTCGCCCATCAGTGTACGGTGTCGAGAGGTCAGCGGAAGACTGTAAGTGTTGGGGACGCTGGTGGATCCTGATGCGGACTGACTTCCGGTGCCCGCATCCCCACGTCCCTCTCCCTCATCCCCACGTCCCGATCTCCCTCTCCCTCTGGACCTTCCCCTCGAACTCGACCCGGCCCCTCGGGAAGGTCCACAATTAAACCAATTCATCGTTGCTATAAAATTATAAAAATTAAAAATAATTCCTAATTCATCCAAAAAATCGTGTACATGCATATTCCAATATATATCAATAATCCAATATATATTCCAATATATAAATATTCCACAAAAATCACAAATAATTCCATAAAATCCACAATAATTACAATATATATATATAATCCAAATATAATTCATCCAATACATATATAATCCAATAATTTAACTATATATATCAATAATCCAAAAATCCAAATTCAACAATAATATATATATTCCAAATCCAATTAACAAAAAACTTAATCCAAATTTAACCTAAAATTCCAATATATTCCAATATAACCTAAAATTCCCCTATTTTCCAATATACCAATTTAACCTAAAATTCAAAATTATTCCAATATATATCAATACATGCATAAAATTAACAATTTCCACAACTATATCAATACATGCATCCACATTATCGATCAACACATTCCACAACTTCAAATCTAACATAAATTAAAAAAATTCGAAAATTTGAAATTAGGGATTTCAAACCTGATTTTTAACTAATCGACGAGGGCTTTGGCTTGAGGATCGATGGAATACCACAGGAGCTTCGATTGCTTGCTTCCAAGACGAAGGAAACGGAGAAAATCGATCGGAGGCGGCTGTCTCGTTTTGGGCAGTTTCGTTTCTGCGCAAAACGTACCCAGATCCGGATATAAACAAGAACTATAACCGACGAGATAAGTAATATCGTCGGTTATAGTTGAACCAAAACTATATCCGACGAGATTTCATATGAATGTCATCGGATATAGTTCTTCTATTTATTTTTCATTTATGCCGGTAAACTAATTAAATATGTAGTGTATTAATATCTATTTATTAATAGTTAATACGAAATTATTAATAGTTAATACGAAATGATTAAATTATTATTTAATAAGACGATATTAATTATTTCGCATTTATTTATATCGATCGTCGATCGGTTGTATTTTTTTTTCGATCGATCTCTCGAGCTCTCTCTCTTATGATGGGGATATAGCAATTTCATCGATCGATCGACACAATTTAAAGTCGATAATCTGAATAAAATTCATTTTACAATGCACGTTCTAAGTCAAAATAACATACATATATACACTAATTAAGGCGCATAATCAGAATCATCACTTGAGTCTGACTCTGTTTCCGAGTTAATTTCAGGTAAGATGTGTATGTCCTCGTCACTTGAGTCTTCATTGTCTTCATTTTGATTAACATCAAGAAGATTCGGTTGAGGAATTCGTACCACACTGCCCTGTCTCACATTATTAAGGCGAATTGTTGAGGTTTTAGGAATACCAGTTGCGTTCGGCTCTTGGTATGCACTGACTTCTTCATTATCCGAGGTCACACCAAGGGTTGAGGCACTGTATATATTTCATGGAAGAACATGGTTAACCACTTTCCATGCGCCTTTATACACAAGATCATCAAGATAGAAAAATTGTTTCACCGCCGTGGCCAACACAAACGGATCATCTTCATACCAGCTTGTAGCAGTATTCACCGAAAAAATCCCGTATTGATCGGTCCTTGTGTTCTGAGGGTCGGTATCAAACCATCTACACTTAAACAAGTGCACGGTCATGCCTTCCCCATATATTAATTCGACAACTGAATGGAGAACATCGTAATAGTCAACTCCATTCTGCCCACCATGCACCATTACCCCAGAATTCTGTGTTTTTCGTCTGACATCTCTATGTTCACAAATAAATAGCACGCCATTTACCTTACAAATAGGATAAACTCTAGAAGTTACCGGTTTCTGCGCCAAGAGCCTCAATTCGTGTGACCACTGAGGGATACCATCATCTTGTACATGATTCATCTGAAAATAATCATTTATTAACTTAACTATAAATAGGATGCGAGACATGCACTTAACATCATATACAGGTCAATTTATCTATAAACGTACCCAGTTGCCAAAATAGTTTGCGAACGTCTTGTTGTGGTACTCAACATCACCGGAAATAGCAGGGCAGTAAAGGTGCAAAATTTTCCAATATTGAACTTCTGGACAGTTAATCAATACCAACCAATGGGCAATGACTAGCTCATAAGGTTCCAACTTGTACGAGTTGGGCAACTTTCCAGAAACTTCAACATCATCGGAGATGATCGAAAGGTTGAACTGCCCTCCATCTACTGGCATATGTTGTGGAGGGTCCTCCAACGCTCCCAAATACAACTTGGTGTACGTTACGCACTCATGCGCAATATATGCTTCAGCGATACACCCTTCGGGGGCAGATTTGTTCATCACATAGTCTTTGTAGTCCCCTAATTGTCTGTAAATTGGTAATTACAGATCGAGCATGTTATGCTTATTGCAACAATAAGTGAATAAATAATATTAAAGATCGACATATATATAGCCAGATTCAGAGATGCATTACGTACCTTTCCATAGGATACATCCATGTGTAGTGTACTGGACCAGTAAGCAACAATTGTTCCGGAAGATGGAGCATCAGGTGAGGCATGATGTCGAAAAAGTTTGGAGGAAATATCCTTTCGAATTTGCACATGATAAAAATGATGTCCTGTTGCATTTCCAACAAGTCCGATTTCTTCACTTCTCTCGTGCATAACTTCTGAAAGAATCTTGACAAAGCCACTAACGGCTCCACCACCTCTTTAGGCAGGTACCCTCGAATGAAAACAGGGAAGAGGCGTTGAAGCAGTATATGACAGTCATGACTCTTTAGTCCGTACATCTTATTGTCTTTGAAGTTAACACATCGACTTATATTTCCAGCATATCCTGAAGGATACCTGACATTACCCATCCAGCCAAAAATTTCATTCTTCTGGGCAAGCTTCACGGTATAAGGAGCTTGTGGCATTTTTTTCTTCCCATCTCTCAACCACAAATGTTTTCGCAGTCCCATCCTTTTAAGATCAATGCGTGCCTTCGGGCCGTCTTTAGTTTTTCCCTCCCAATTCAACACTGTGCCGACCACACTCTCGCACACATTTTTCTCTATGTGCATGACATCTAAGTAGTATCTGATCAGCAACTTGGACCAATACGGAAGTTCCCAAAAAATTTATACCTGTCCGGTTTGTCAGGTATTGGCGCCACTATCTCAAGATGATTGCTTAGCTGCCCAAAATCGTATTCACTTAGCACTTCCAATATTTCATCCCCCGTCCATCTCCTCGGCGGCTCACCTGTTTCCACAGTCCCATCAAATGCCTCAATATCCTCCCGAAATGGGTGATCATGTGGAAGCCAACAACGATGACGCATCTGTACAATTTTCCTGCAATGAGGTCTGCAACACTCAACCGTCATGCACTCTGGACAAGCCCTGTATCCCCTGGTAACGTTACCCGACAACATCCCGCGTGCAGGAAAATCGCTAATGGTGCCAACAAGCATGGCATGCATCTGAAACATCTCATTTTTGAACTTGTCATAAGTGGGATGACCATGCTCACTCAAGTACTTAAGCTCCTCAATCAAGGGTCTCAAATACACATCGAGACACTTTCCTGGATAACCCGGCCCTGGAATTATCATAGTGAGCATATTGTATTCTTTCTTCATGCACATCCATGGAGGAAGGTTGTACGGTACCAAAATAACTGGCCATATACTGTATTGAAGACTCATGTTGCCAAAAGGGTTGAATCCATCAGATGAAAGCCCCAGCCAAACATTTCAAACCTCTGATGCAAAATAAGAAAACTCATTCACCATGTGCTTCCAAGCCTCTCCGTCAGCAGGGTGTATAAGCATATCACCGTCAGGCAAATTCCTCTCGGCCCACCATCTCATAGCTTCAGCCGTGTGTGCAGACATGAACAACCGTTCTAGCCTATCTATCAGTGGAAAATACCGAAGTATCTTCACAACTTTCTTATTTCCGGCAGGAGTCAACTTATACCTATCTGTACCACATACCGGGCATTCATCAAGGGATTCAAGATCATTCCCATAAGCATCTTCACCCCAGAAGAGAACACAATCATATCTACAAGCATGGATTTTGATGTAGGAAAGGCCAAGATGTTTCAGGATCTGTCGCACCTTACGATGAGTGGTAGGAAGCCGATGACCGGGGGGCAACAACGAACCAGAACACTTCAGCCAATCATTAACAGCCTTCACACTCATTTTGTTCTCCACTTTGAGCTTCATTACTCCCATAACACTTTCGAGAACAGATGCATTACACCCGTTGTACAACGGGGTCTGTTGGAAGGCAATGAGGTTGTTGTACTTGTCCATACCAGCAGTGTTGATAGGTGTAGGTAATTGCTGGACTGGCTCAATATGAGGGAAGTCTCCAACGGCGGGAGGGATATCCGGTGCTTGAGCAAATATACCGCTCTCATGAGGAAACATATCGTTGATCAGACTTATTGTTGGATCATTGGATGTAGAGCCACTCTCAAAAAATTGTCCGTGATCATGTTGACCAACTGATGAGCTCTCACCGTGATAAATCCAGCATGTGTACTTATCCCAAAACCCGTTTTTCTTCAAGAGCTCCAATACTTTATCGATGTGAAAACGATATCGCTCTCTGCGACACTGACATTTCGTACACGGACAATAATGAATTGTCATCTCTCCACAATTAACTTTCACATATTCCACAAAAATTCTAATTCCACGGTGATATCTTACATCCCATCTTGGAAGACACATCCAACTCTTGTCCATCCTGAAAATTATAACTGCATGTATATATACCCATGATCTTATCAATTAAAATTTCATAGCTAGATATATATATATCTATATATATATATCGATATTCAAACTATAATTAAATTACATAATTTAATTATTCAATCTAGCCTACTCGATCCCTAACTAGCTAGCTACCTAATTAATTACAACACTGATCGAGCTAATCCCCCGCCATTTTCACCTTAATTTGGCGCCAACAATGAGAGGTAAAATTAGCAGGGATTAATTAAAAACCGCAAAATTTGATAACCCAAACCCCAAAAAACACTCATTTCGCGCCAAATCTTATTCCCATATAAAACCCAATCCCGCCCAAAGACTCATTTTTTCCCCTCTCTCTCCCTCTCCCTCTCTCCCGGCCCCCAATCAAACCACCCACGTACCATATATCATCACCATCACAATAATAATCACAATATATATATATATTATATATACCCATGCATAATTAATAATCACAATTAATCCTATAATTAATAATCACAATATATATATAATCAATTACGTACTACGTACGTACTCCAACTCAACTATCAATCACGTACTCAAATTAATCAACCATCAATTACTCAAACTCAACAATCGATCAATTAACTCCAATCCATCGATCGATCCATTCAAAATCAACATCATATGATCATATATATCAACAATCGATTAATTAATTAATTAACACGTATACACATATATATATATATACGTACGTACCTATATATATAATGATCGAATCACGAACTCATGCGCGCATTCTTCACAGTTTTCGACATCACCCAAAGATTTCTTCGCATTTTCAGTTTTCGCGGGAGATTTTCAGAAATCACAGAGCTAGCTAGCTGCTGCATGCCCAGATTGGATCTGAAATAAGAAACTATAGCCGACGATACCAATAACTTGTCGATTATAGTCTGAAAAAATCGTCGGTCTTAATTGAAACCTATACCCGATGACTTTTCGGCCACTATAACCGACGACAAGATTATCTCGTCGGAAAAAAAACTATGTCCGACGAGGTAATCCTGTCGTCGGTTATAGTAAACTATACCCGACGAGAACCCCCCTCGTCGGTCGTTTTTTGGGAATCTCGTCGGGTATAATCATTCTTCTAGTAGTGGTTGTTGTAATTATTGTAACGTTGGCCCCCTTGATATCCTCCAATTGCATTAACTTGCTCCTGATCTCCATTTTGTTCCACCATCATAGGGCATTGATCAGTACAATGCTCACAAGAAACTGAAGCCATCTCATATTGAGCATCATTGTTTACTCGGTTTTCCAACAAGGTATGAGCTTCCGCCTCATCTAAATCCATGAATACTATTATTGCAGCGGCATCAAGAGCTCTCTATCAATCGATTTTAAACCATCATAAAAGTAATTCATGAGGTTTATCTCAGAAAAGCCATGGGAAGGGCAGGTGGCATATAAGACTTTAAATCGATCATAATATTGGCCAAATGACTCATCTGATGCTTGTGTAATCCCCGTAATCTTCTTCCTCAAAACAGTGATCTTTGAGGCAGGAAAGTACTTAGCCAAGAACAGGTCCGCAAGTTGCTTCCTTGTTGTGATGTAATTAGGCGGAAGTTCTAACAGCCAAGTTTGAGCTCTATCTATCAATGTAAAGGGAAAAGCTTTGAGCTTGAAGAGTTCTTCATTGGCATCCGAAGGCTCATACTCATGCAAATGAACTGGAATTGCTTGAGATGCATGTTAGGATCTTCATTTGACAGCCTATGGAAGATTAGCAAACGGTGTAGGAAGCCACTCTTCAACTCAATATCCTTCTTCTCTATTTGGGGTTCCGGAAATAAAATGCAAGAAGGACTACTACTCCATTCTGTGGAGCAAGTGCGTTGGCGAAGAGATCGCCTCTCATTGTTGGTGTTGACGTTAGGAGGTGGAGGGTTGTTATGTGCCATTTCTTGCTCTTCTTCTTGTGAGTACTCGGTGGAGTAGTGAGATGAGTGTGGAGAATCCAAATCTTCCTCAAGGAGAGGTTGCTCATGAACTTGTGGAGGAAGTAGTGCTTGATGCTTTAGACGTTGCAGACGGTTGGTGAGTGCTTAAATCTTTGAAGAGTCGAAGTGAAGATTAGACATGCAAGAAATCTGCAGAAAATACACAAAGTTACGTGCTAAATACATGATGCAACCATGACCTGTCTTTTGGCCTCATGTCCCTAAATTCACTTAGGTTAGGGTGTGTGGTGATGAAATCCACACATCATAAAGGCGCCAGAAGAGTAATGCAATCTACAAATGCAAGTGGTTAATCCTTTACAAATTTATAAGTATAAAGGTATAAGTATATACAAAGCACACAAAATATGTACGAGTAATATGCACAAGTATTTGTTTATTGGGTTCTTCATCTTTCTTCAAAAGAAATGAACAAATTTGATCTTTTGGTCGTTCATTGGACATGCGACCCGCGCGATAAAGTATAAACTCTCAATTAATCGGTCTTGGTTCAATCGAAAAACATGGCCAGTTGGGGATAGAGATAACGCGAGAGGTAGGACTAATTTCGACATAACACCCCGAGGCTTACCGGGCCAATGGTATATACTCCATTGATGTTAGTCTTTCTTAGATCCAAAACCTGCCACCAGTCATAAACAGTTCTAGACACCATGTCCGACATTCAGCCAATCTTTCGAAAATTTACACTCCCTCAAGTCCATAGAAAACTCCGCCCTCAACCTCATGTCCATAACTTCACTTAGGTTATGGTGTGCAGTGATGAAATCCACACATCATAAGGGGTTAAAGAGATAAGCACGAAAAAGAGGCGTCATCTATTCCAATGAGTTCGACCTAATGAACCAAACCGATCAACTCCTTCAAATAGAGACATCCTTTAACGTGGTAATTATCTACATGGTTGCAAAACAAAAGAAATTTTTAGTATGGCATGTATGGAATTATAAACAAGTATGAAATTTCTTTGGTTATGGACAGATTATTATTTTACATATTTACACACGAAATCACACAATTCTTTACAATCCCCGGCAATGGCGCCAAAATTGATGCACGCTTTTACTAAGTACTAAATAAACACTTCACACTCAACAAAAACGCAAAAGCAATTAAAACCTTTTTATGTAGATGTAGCATTTATAAGTAGGGTATCATTCTTAACCGGGGATTGAGGGTGCATGCATGATTACGCTATGGTTAATGGGGGGATTTTAAAGAGGTTTTAATTAATTCCTATGGAATTAAAGACAAAAAATGGTTAGTAAATGCATAGAGAAATCCTAGGTTCTAACATGCTTCACGCATAGACAAGTAGAAAACAAGCAAGAACAAAGAACCTCAAACATGCTTACTAGACCGAAAATAAACGTAAGTTATATATTTACAAGTGATCGACCCATCTTATTTACCAACGTCTTACACTTAAGTCATATTATATGCTCCCTATTAATTATCTAAGTCTTTAGCCGATTACATGTATGATCATTTATTGTGCTTCGAGAATTTACCCTATGACAGGCCTACCAACTTGACAAGGAATTTGCCTTAGCCTAAATTGATGCATTAAGACTAACATGTTCGACTAAATAGTAAGACTCAAAATAAATTACACATAATATTTCAAAACTGTAAACAAAGCACTTTTATTCAAAACCAAAATACAAATGTTAACAAGGATAAGTAGAAGGATTAGAGTTACACTTTAAGCTCAAGAATTTGCCCTACACCTCTAATGTAGTCGTCCCTCTATGGAGATGGGGAGCATCTAAGGGAATTTGCCCTATAGTCTACTCGGTGGAGGTAGGAAGCTCTTTGGTGGTAGAATATGGTGGATCCTTGAAAACTTCCGAACTTTGGGAAAGGAGAAGAGTTTTTACAGAGCTATTTCCTTCTAATATGAGTGATGCTTCAGAAGAGAGATGTTCTCTTTTATTTAGAGGCAAGGAATGAATCTTTTCCTCTCCAAACTAGGGATTCCTAGTGTATCCGGGTAAATCTGCTAGCCTGTATTGAAACGTCTTTTCGGGGAGTTCTAGAGCTCAGAAAATTTTGATTTTGGATTCGTTGGAAAGACCAGCTCGAGAGCTTGAAGAAGACATGTATGATCACTATATTTGGAGTTGAATTGCAGATTTTGTGATCCATTGAAGATTGATGAGCTGGCAGGCATATCTTCCTCTTCCTACTAGGAATAGGGAAATCTTGATCTTTCCATATCTTATATTTCTTGAGCTCCAAGTCATTTTGGCCGAACCTACCATATATTATAGGATAATTTAATCTTCAAATAAGGCACTTTTGAGATATATTTGATACTTTTGATCCTCTATCTATTCGGTAATATCTTCTTGCTTGATTTCGCCCAAAATGCTTGCTGATTTTCGATCTACCATTTGAAATGTCTTCATTTTTCCTTGCGTCATTTTTTCAGTTCTTTACCATCCAATGAAACCAACTGTGATGCATCAAATAAAAAGCCAAATATAGATTCAAAACATTCCATTTGTTCAAACCTACTCTTCAATTGAGAAAGAGCCATATCAACTAAAACAAGAAAGAAATCAGTTCTAAACTTTTCTTGAGCTGATTGTTATTCTCTATCAGTATTCGGAATATCATCAAAATGTCTATTTCTTGTAACTCTTCGCTTCATAGGAAATACATGATCAATACCTATTTCATTTGCATTCTTTAGCATCAATCATAGTAGAAATAAATCCATCTTCTCTATATTTTTCAAAAAATGAAATCAACACTTTTAAACTTATGATAGCAATAATCAAGAATCATATCTCCAGCTTGCAAATTTTTATTCACCATGTTTATTTTTTACAAGATATCATGTCATATAATTAACCAAACTTAAAATAAACTCAAAACTAGAAAATTCACCATCAAATAATTTCTCCGCTTCCCAACTCGAATGATTTTCATATTCATCACCGACTTTATTAAGTTTCAGTAAAGCTTTTATTATTTTAGAAAATTAACTTTTAATCACTTTCACACTTTCAATACGACTTTTTCACCGTGTAACCGACAAAGATTTCACAGTTAACTCATCTATGTATTGAAGTAAAAGATTTCATCACTTTGTTGAATTAGCAAAC
This sequence comes from Geum urbanum, assembly GCA_946800695.1. Lineage (NCBI taxonomy): Eukaryota > Viridiplantae > Streptophyta > Magnoliopsida > Rosales > Rosaceae > Geum > Geum urbanum. Next base: position 41,540,470 of record OX327001.1, on the reverse strand, counting down.
TCATTATAAATTGCTTGACATGCTCCAAAAAATGATTTTTATTTTGCACAAGAGTTTGTCATATCACAAAGTACGAAATGAAGAGAATGACAACCACATGACATATAAAAATCTCTAGGATTTCTATCAAGTAACATTTTCTGAATGCCTTAGTTTTTTCCTTTCATATTGGAACCATTATTATAACATTGTCCTCTCACATCATCAATATCTAAATCAAAAGAGCTTAGAGCAACATTTAGTTCATTAAATAGACTCAAGCCCGATGTATCTTTTACATTTAAGAACTCTAAAAAATACTCTTATACTTTTATAGGATGACTTGCAACATCTACACAACTTATTATCAAAGTTATTTGCTCTTGATGACTAGCATCATGGGTGCAATCATGAATCACAGAAAAAAATCTAGCCTCTTTAATTTTCTTTATAATCGCACTCTTGACACTTGATGTCAATGTAGCTATCAATACATTTTGTATTTATCACTTAGATAATGATAATGGATCTATTTCTCTTGAATGAGTCAAAAATGTTGCTTCATTTGAAAGGACCCAATCCCGATTCAGTTACCTAAACCGGAATCAAACCCTTTCGAAAATACGAACCAACAAAAAATTTTCGAAATTTCGGCAGAGTTTCGTTACTAGCGTTGAATTACCATAACCTGCACCCAGAAATTAACACTTCATCATATGCCACAAAAAGCAAACCGTGGGCACCAATCCCATCCGGATTTCTCAACATCAATATAATCAACAACAGTAAATAAACTGTACAATGTATATATGTATATCTGTGAAAATCCGAACAACATGTATCAGAATATATCAGAGCGACCTCTAGAGTAAAACATATACAATATGTACATCAGTAGGCGAAACAAGAACTTACTGGAAAGCACATGTAACTTTGAACACTAGCCTCCAAACCGCGACGTGAAACACCAAACCTGAACTGCAAACTGGGCACGGAAACCAAAAAGCCCAGGGGAAAGACAATAAACACGTTAGAGTGAATGGACGAAAATAAATGTCTTTCACCAAGTATATATGTTACAAAAACATATGCGAGTCTGAATAAATATAAATAAATATGCGAGGTAAACTCATACTCCTCCAGCGTACAGAGCATGCAAGTAAAAATCCCACGGAGCCACTCATGGACACATCCGTGCTAGTACAGTCCGAATCACGGGATCCCAGACCCACACGTGATTCGAGCCAGAAAGGCCTCAGGTCAGGGTAACTGTTTCCACCCGAAAATACCTCGGCACAAGAAATAGATAACTGTACCTACCCGGAAATACATCGGCACAAGGCACAGCGTCCCCCCTGGTAGGCACCCTCGGTGATCAGCCGGGGATGCGTGTGTATCGATACAACAACATGAACTACGACTGTACTCTGTGAAAATCAAATCACAAATATCTCGATGCAAATGCAATAAATATCATAAGAATGCATATGCGTTTCAAAATCGTATAAAACATGTTCGTAATAATCATAATCTCGTAAACAAGCTCATATCTGTTTATTCGTGTATGTATATCCGTATATATATATAAAATTATAAACACATGCTCATGTAATCCGAAATCTCATACGCATGCTCAAATTCGAAAATCATATAAAAAGACTCGCAATCATTTCCGTGAAAAGAAATTGTCCACTCACAGGTGAGCAAAACGCGCACTCGCGCTAATCTCGAGGACCGGCGGAAGATCCCTCGCCAGAAGCTCGATCACGATCACGATCCCGATCTCGATCCCCTGAATATATTCGTAAAATACAACTGATCAATATCGTAATCCTTAACACTGTACAGATGCACGGAAACCAACTGTTCCCGAAAATATGCAATGCGGTACAAAATGAATTACGGAAATCCCGAAATCCCAACTCGAAACCTCGACTGAAAATCGGCTACTCAAATCAACCCGAAAACCTCCGTACGATAACCAGGGCGTGATTACGAGAAAAATGACACTAATTACATCGAAATCTGAAAAGTTGACTTTTTCTCGCCGTTGACCGCCGCCGCCGCCGCGCCGTCAACCGTGGAGTTTCACGGCGGGAAGCTCCAGATTTCATGGTCTCGTCATTTCGAGTCTCTTTCTTCTCTACCCCGACAGCCAAATCTCAACGGAAGTCCCTCAAATCATCCAAACCCGATCGGAAAACCCAACTCCGGTGACCTAATCGGGTCGCCCTAAAACCTCCACCAATCCCACAACTAACTACATGGAAAGCATCTCTAGACCAAGGGGAGTCGAACCCCCAACCAAACCGCCACCGAGGCTCGCCGGAACACGGCCAACCAACACCGGCGATTTCGAAGAACTCGGCCTACTTCGATCTCACCCAAAACTCCATCAAATTCCACAAAATCAAACTCTAACCAACTCGAAATCACTAGAGGAAACGATCCCTACCTTTTAATCGATCGGAGGTGGCCGGAATTTGGTCGCCGGAAAGTGAAGCCGAAAACGGAAACTTTCCATTTCGGGCAGCAGGTCAACTTTCCAATTTGGGAAAGTCAATGACTGGTCAATGCAATTCCGTGTTTTTGCGACTATTTCTCGACTTTTCGATATTTATACTCGTCCCTCGGGTCGATCAACGGTCCGGAATGAATATACGATGTGATTCGGATAAACTCGAAACAATCGGATAAACTCGTCGGAACCCGAAACTTCAAATAATCATAAAATATTCCTCGATTATCGGAAAAATCTTCCGGAACCGCCCTCGAGCTCAAAATCACGTGCTCTACAACTTCCGTGAAGACACTCAACTCAAATTCTCGACTGAAAACATATTCGCGAATCGAATCGACAAACCACACAATATCGTAAAACTGCGACTATAACCAAATCTCGAGAATCGTGCCAAACACACATCTAATTCTGGTTCGGGTCGTCACATCATTATTGGATCAAACTCCCAAATTGATTCAAAAAATCCAAAGAAATTTCCATTTGAATGCTCAAATATTTTTTCATTTGTTCCTCGAATGGCTAAATTATTCATAGCAAGTCAATTAACAACGATAATTACTCTAACCATTACTTCTTTCCAATACTCGGTATCTTTCTTAATTTTCTATTGTAATTTTGTTATCAATTATTTGATTTGTGCCCAGTCTCACTCGAAACTCATTACAAGCTCTAAGGTAAGGGAGGTGCTCACGACTCTTTTAATGTTCTCTAAGCTTTTCCTCCAAATGTTTCCAATAACTAATTCCTTCATAAGCTAATTTACTTCTAGAATGAGCTTTTCTTACAACTGCATGTACAACGAAAACAAAATACTTTATCCAAGTCGTTTGAGTAAACTAACCATTTTTCAATTGGAAACTTCACCATTATTCTCAACCTTTAGGGAACAATAATTCAAAGAAAACCCCCCATTTTAATTTATCCTTAGGAAAAACAGTTTTGACTTCTCTAATAAGGCCATTCTCAACAAGAAAATCTCTCATTTTCCTATCTAAACTATCCCAAACTTTAGGATCATATGTATTTAAAGGCATTTTACCTTGTGAAGGTTCACTCACATGATTTGTTTCAACATTCTCATTTTCATGCGCATTAGTTTCTTCTATATTTTCGGTTTGAACATTTTCATGTTCACCTATGCCTTGAACTCCTTCAGTTACCTCATTTTTATTTTCACCTAGATCTTGAAATCTTTCATTTACTTCAATTTCATTCTCACTTGTACCAATTTCTTTGACTACCTTATTTTCACCTTGATTTTCCGAAGAAACACATTTTTTTCTTTAAAAATTTATCTAAAGCACCTCTTTATGAGCTTAAAAAATCTTCCTCTTGTTTTTTTCTTTTTCTTTTTTCACTACCAGAAGCATGTTTTGTCATTACTCTAATAAACAATAATAGAACAAATATGATTAAAACAATAGAACCTGATATTCTCCTTCTTCCCAACCTGAATTGCTTGTATGCTAAATTTGAGTTTCAAAAAGGTAAACTTGAAAGAAAATAAATCAAGCAACATGTTATTAGCTAAAGATCAATTCAAACAATACCACAAAAAAAACTGAGCATATATAATCAAATCAATAAGCAATATTCGGCCAAACCATCAAACCAAAAAACTGAGCATATATAATCAAACCAAGACATACAATGATGCGGCCTTCAATGATGACAATAAGTTCAATCCCGATGCCTTTCTTCTCAAATACCCAAATCTAAATCCAAAAAGACAATATATTACATCAAATCCTGAGAAAATAAGAAAATATGGTGAACAATTGATCAAAAAGGAACACAACAGTGAAAGCTGAACGGTAGCGAAAAAAAAAGCTATCAAGAATTGAAATTTGTTGACATACCGATTTTGAAGTTCTCAAGGAAGTGAAGGAACTGTGGGTCTTTGCAAACTTGAGTCTTTTGAAATGGCATCAATAAGGTGAACAAGCTACGCAGCCAACAAAATTGAGAGAGAGAGATTGAGAGAGTCACATAAGATGAAAAAATTAGGGAAATTGCAAGCCTATTTGGAGAGAGATTATTAAGAAATAAGAATGTTTAAGCAAAATACCTTCTCCTTAAATGTATAATGGGTAGATTCACTAAATTGAAATTGCTCCATGATTATAGGGTATTTCTTGGAATTGATAGGAAGATTGAAGAATAGAAGATGATGGGAAGAGGAAGAGGGAGAGTCGGAGAGAGAACGAAACTCGGAAAAGTTTTTGTTGACATTGCAGTTGGTTTCTTTTAAGTTTTATATATATATATATATTTTTAAAAATTAAAAAATGGGCCTCTAAATTTTTTGGGCCCTAGGCTATCGCCTAACCTACTCTGGACCAAGATCGGGCCTGCGTGAAATCTGATCTCCACAATAGTGAGGAAAGTGAGTTTTGGAAACTCATATATGACTCTATCATTGGATGCGTCGAAGGAGGAGGGCCTTGTTAATGAGATTTATCCCCTAAACCTTTTCACTAATTATTAGTCTAAGACTAAGTGAATTTCTCTTACCCGCAAGTATATGGGGTCAAGTTATAGTATTTGTAAGGAAGTCAGTATCGAACCCATGAGGATTGACCACCCTTAAACTCCTTCGCTTGACTCGATTATACACTTGAAATCATAGATTAACTAGACACAAGACATGACACTAAAACTAAAGCAAGATGTTGAAGTGTATCTCACAAAACTAAGTCTTTTGGAGACTTAGCACTGCAAGGGATGGTTGAACTACAATTAATGATTATCCAGATGATTGAATGTTTACTACTAACTAAATTAAGTGAAAACATAAAGTAAAACAAAACAAAATATAAATGTTTGGTCGGCTAGAGATATCGTCACTACCAAACTCAATGTTTCAACAATGTCCAAGTTATGAGTTTAGTCTGATTCACAAGTGACTATCCAATTCCTGATCTTTTGGAGTCATCATTGGTTGTGAACAAATCTCCTAGGCCATTAGGGCACTAGAAATGTTTCGGTTTAACATTCAAGTATAAAGCAAACCGAAACTAGAATGCAACTCAATTACGAATCATATCATAACTATACCACATGTCTAATGAGTTCAATATGTGTTCACTTATAATGAATGTGAATGGCTTTCCTCTTAAGTCCCTATTAGAGGACATGAAAGTATGTTCTAATGACTTTCCTAATCCACACCTTTTAGAACATGAATTAAAAGAAGTAACAATTAGCTACAAAGCCCATTGGAGTCAGTGTAAGCTTGATCGAAGCTCCTTGAGTCATTTGGACTTCAAGAAGACTTCGGTCCATGCTCAAGCCCAATGAAAACCAAACCTTCAGCCCATCTTCTCAAATGCAACCTAAGTCATGTTTACATGCTTATCTTCCTTAGGTGAGTGACTAGTTCACTTAGGTTCATTTTTAGCTTCCCTAAACATATCTCAACTTAGTCATGGATAAGACATGAATGTGAAAACATTAAATGAAGCCTAAACATGCAAACATACTACAATCACATCACAAGCTATCATACTCATTCACAACATGTAGTACACTAAACAAAATTCAATTCAATAACACAAAACATAGTTGTATGTACATCAAATTGGCTAGGGCTTAGTCTATGCCATTTCCTTCCAAAAGGTAACTACTTACTAATCATAATGGAAAATAAAGTTTAGATACATGCTTAGAACTAGAAGAATAAAGAGATAACCGAAGAGTCCTTTAGCCAAACCTCCACCAAATTACTCCAAAGCTTCTAGCTCCACTTCTTCATTCCAAGCTAGCACCAAATCTTCAAGAGGAGGTAAGGGTAGTCCTTAGAATTCCAAGGAGCCAAAGGGAAGAGGGATCACTTCTCACTCCTTTGAACTCTAAAGACCAAACCAAACCCTAGAGGCAAAGATGAGAGGAAAAATACCCAAATCAGCCAAAATGATGGTGTAGTGGTGGAGAGGTTCGGCTCTACCCAAGAGAGGGAAGAACTAGGTCTCTAATGGTGGTGGTTATGGGGGTGTTTTGGCCTAGAAAAGGAGGAGAAGAGGTAGAAGAGAGTGCTAGAGAGTTGGGATAAGGATAAGAGGTCTAGAGAGAGACTAAAACTATAAAAATATGAAAATAAGGTGAGTTGTGTGTGTGTGAGGGGGAGCTAGACCCTATAGTGATGAGGGAGATGTTTTAGGTGCAAATAAATCAAATTCAAGCTTAGACATGATCCACATTTTTAGGCTTTAAGTGGTGGCCTTAAGATGACTTACCCATGTCCTGTGAGTTGCATGTGCATGTCTCCACACCAAAATATCTTCTTATGTGGGCTCTTGTGGACTTGGGCCTTGAAGTCTTGAGCCATTATATCTTGACCTGGTCCTTGACCGGTGAAGACTCGCCGGAGTTGACCATTGACATGTGGTTGACCTTTTGTCTTCTTCCCGATTTTGGTCATTCTTCTCCAAATGCTTAGGAAACTTACTTGGCTTCTTCAAAAAGCAGTTAATCTCCATCTTTAAGCTCGTTTCCATGCAAACTCACTATTTCCTAGCATGACAAGGAAATGTATCAAAAACGATACTTTATTCTAAGAAGACAAGCATTAAGCATAAGGTTAGGCACATAATTAGAACATAATTATGGACCTAACATGCATCTAGTTTTCCTATGCCAATATAGTAGAGTTAGTGGGATTTCGGCGAACCCAGAAATGCATGCATATTTTGAGGGATATTTTGGGGAGATGCGAACCAACCATACGAAAGTGATGCACATGATGGGTGAACTTGGTGATCGGATGAGCGCCCTTGAGCTACATTCCTTTAGAGGCAATGCTGGCCCTTCCACAATGGGAAATGAAGATAGGGCGCATGATGATGTGGTAAATGATAATATGGATGGATGAAGACCCTTAGTGTTTCTTTTGTTTTTCTTTTGCATTTGTGATGTCGTTTATGTATAACCTCTTCTCTTAAGACATTGTAGGAGTTTGCATGAATTGTAACTTTCATTTGAACATCTTGGACACATTTCGGGTGATGTCAATAAGGTTACTTGCTATGTTTTGCGTATTTATGGTGATGCTTGTCTTTGTGCGTTCATGTGATATTGTGATGCTTTAAGGATGATTTGGATAACCATTTTGTCACTTCCTTTATGCATAGCTTATGTGTTAGTTATGTATAATGTGTGTGTTGTTGATGTGACGCTGTTTTGAAAGCTAGGGATAGGAAATTTGAGCAGGAGAATTGCAGCAATTTGGTCTCACTTTGTAGGCTCAAAATTCTTGGAATTCTCAACAGGCAAAGGTTTGCGCCGACCCATCAATTGTCACCTACGGTCTGGAATTATCACTTTCTTGACCCGTTAACTGCGGCCGGGATCATTTCTCAACCCGTCGAGGAGTGTCCTACTATAGTTGACTTTTGGAGACCAAGGAGCTTGAGACTTTAAGGCATAGATCATATAGTAATACAGTGAGGCTGAGATAAGTCCAAGAGTACCGGTGGCAACTCATGACCAATCCGTATGCACCTTTGGATGGCGAGGCCTAACTTGGTCTTCATTGGTTTACATATTTACACATATGGAGCTTGGAGACTGGCGACAAAACGTTTGCTTCCTCTGTCTCTCAAATCTCTTATTTCCTTGCTTTATATGGATATGTTCAAGATTGCTACTTAATTACCCTTAGTGTATTATTTGGAGTCATGTAGAGTGTGGTAGTCTTATACATGTGAGCTACTTGACACTAGAAACATAATGCCTAAGTTTTTGGATATTCATTGCTAAGGTATTTAAACTTCTAAGTGTGAGGTCCCCTCATGTTATATGCTTAATTACATTATTGTTCTCCTTTGAAATATGAATAGTATGTATGTCCCCAGTGTGGTTAATAGAACTCTAATAGCTTCATTACTCCTTAGAGACTATATGACCTTTTAAGTGTTAATGCATCCTAATTTTTATGCTTAGGAGAACATGTGTTAGCGGAATAAAATGTAGCGTGATTATGCTTATGTGCCTCTTATGAACTTGTGTGTGATGTATGTCTTGATGAAAATTGAGGACAATTTGGTTTTAAAGTGGGAGGTAGTAGGCTAAGTCGTATCACTCATTATCCTAAATTCTATAAAAATTTGAAAAATTTGAGAAAATATAATGCAAAAATATGGGTGTTCTGGTGTGGTTGTGTCCTAATAATGGTTCCCGATGATGAAATTGAATTTATAGCTAGTAGATTGCGTGATTTTAAGCATGTGTGAAAGAATGAAAACAATGTATTTTTAATTGGTTGAAAAGCATGTCTCTCAAAATGTGTGCATTTAAGAAAAAGAAAGATTAACATGTTTCAAAGTTATCATTGCCTAGGTAAGATTTGAGCCGAATTATGCATGACTAGCTTATATAATGCTCATTTTCTTTCATGTGTGATATCAGTTGGTTATTTGTGATCTAGAACTTTCTTTAAATCGTGCAAAGCATTTTTCCGAATCATGGGTAGTTTTCAAAGATTATAGAAGCATTAAGATCACCACCATGGATAAATAGTTTTTAGACCCATGATGCATATTTCTTTTAGTGAGCCGATTAGACACTTTTTAATACCTAGCCTTTTTTCATGAATACCACAAATATTTACCTAGCTTAAATACTTATGTACAGACCCAACCCCAATTTAGTTGCCTAACCCAGGATTACGCCTTAATGACCATTAAACCTAGACATGGTAATCAAAGAGAAAATCCGAAGGGAATCAATGATCCAAAAAAATCATAAGTCGAACTATATTATTTCCCAATTTTGACTCACAGCTACCCAAAGGTGAAAACATAAAACTTATCATCACATCAGAGCCGCTAGACTTCTAAACTAACTATGATATGTTGATTACTAAACCACAAGATCATCTAGGCTCCTGCAGTGGGTACTACTCCTCGATCTGCATGGGCGCCCAATCTCCAGGGAGACTCTGCAACCTGGGCATTTGAAAACGTAAGGCCCAGGGGAAAGACAAATAAAAACAGGAAAACTGTTAAAGTAAGTGGACAAAAAAAATCTCATATAACATCAGAAATATTATATGCCTTTCTCCAAAGAAAAATAAAATAAAAACCAGAGAGTCTAAATAAAAGTAATGCAAGCGTGTAGAGGCAAAAACATATGAACCATTGGGTAAGGGATTCCTAGCCCACCCAGAGCGTACTCGATGATCAGCTGAGCAGCCAATGCATCAATGCATAATAGTGTATGTGACGTGCATAAAAATTGTGAAATATAATGCAATGCCTCCATGCATAGTCATAAAACACATAACACGCAGTATCATCATAAAAACATTATATAAATCATGAATATGCATAATCTAGACTTGCTAACGACAGTGAAAAATAAAGTCCAGTCACCTGGATCGTCAACTAATGTAGTTCATTGATCCCCTAACTCGAAATTTGTAAGCGGTGCTTCCAAAGCAAACTGGATATCTAAAATTAATTAATGTAGGTTACTATCGTACAACTAACGTAAATAGATAAACTCGAGTCAACACGTTAATCAAAAAACTCTCATTCGTTTTCAAAAGTAAACTAATGCTACCGTGAATCATCTATACTTCATGGCCGTGCCTCGATTCTGATTATCGTACCCCAAAGTTTGTACTCTACCAATATCATAGTTTGACTTGAGGCGCCAAGAACGATGAAGTTGGCATGTCGAGTCACTCTGATTCCTGCGCATAGTCAAAGCATCACACACATGATTAAACAACACTAAACTACACGAAATGATCGCAATATAGTCTAGAAAACTTCCCACGTAGAAAATAGCGTTCTGGCTACCGGAGCTTCATCACGTATAGTGGTGTGTAGGGCCCCCATACAACCACAGGCGGTGGCCAGGATCTGACCAACATCGATTCCTCTGACCTACACCTTAAAACGTTCATCTCAATATTTCTAACAACATTTCGGACAAGACCAACCTTAGATTACAGTATAAATCCAGGATAAGTCATGCAAGACTCATATTAGAGTATCTAGCACCACTTATTTGGTAGCAATTACCCTAGCACAAGCAACCTTGAAGTTCAACTAAGAAACAAAAGTTGTGATCTATCATGCCTCGAACTCTGAATGGTCATGACTTCAACCGTCTCTTACACTACTAACAACAGATTTTGCTGAAGTCGTCGATCACGTCCATGAGGCATGACATTAGAGAAAGAAGAAACTCACTATCATCTGAGACACATCTAGAAGATTATCTTATACCATTAGTGATTCATATACCTGAAGTCATACGATGGGATCTGCTGCAGTCAGACCATCGCACTCTAAGAATTCCTAAGAATATAAGATAGTCGACAGAATCATGAAACCTAATGCTCTGATAAAAATTGGCAAGACCTACCCCAGATTACTGTAGTAATCTAAGATAAGTTATACGGGACCCGTATTAGAGTATCTAGCACCACCAATTCGGTACCAGTTACCCTAGCACGAGCAACCTTGAAGCTCAACTGAGAAACAGATGTTGTGGATTGTCATGCCTTGAACTCAGAACATTCACGACTTCAACCGACTAACTTGCAATCTGGGCAATTTAAAACAAAGGGTCCAAGGAAAGGCATAAAACGTTAGAGTGAGTGAACAAAAATCATAACTGTGTAAATTCGTAAAACTATAATTGTATGCCTTTCCGCTGCTTTCTGTTAAATAATGCAAGTTTAAATATCATAAGTTGAACTGCAAATGGAGGTGGTCGTTCAGGGTGTTTTTCCTAACCTGAAACAACTGTATAAATGAAAAGTACAGGTGATAAGAGTGTTTAGGGTGTTTGTCCTAACCCGAGACGATCTGGTGATCAGCCGAATAGTTCGAGCATCGATGCAACTAATATGACCATGATATACTAAACCTGCAAACATAAATTTTGTAAAGCATCATCATAAACATACTGCAGAAAAATAAAATCAATCCACTCTCAAGCGACTGTGAAAATAAAAGTTCACTCACAGTAGTGTGCCATGATTTCCATCCAGCCAAAGCATGTCTATAAACGTTTTAAACATCTACCACTAGATGCTAACACATCATTTTGAAACAATGATTATTACTCAATAACTAATCGCCAAAATTCATAATGAAAAACTAAGCTCGCTAACCAATGGGTATATCGTCGAGAACCTCGCATTCTCAAATAATGTACTTTCCGGACTAATGACGAGCTTTAATCAAATTCCAAATTCTAATTCTTGAATCCTTTTTAAAGTCGCAACATATTCCTCAAATGTGACGCGACTCGAAGTCAAATCGAAAATCGATTAAAATGTTTAATAATATCATAAAATCGTTTAATTAATATTCAATTAAACACACGTCGTAATTATTAATGTCCAAATAAATTCAATAACCTCTTCATTACATTTGGTACGTAATTACTAGTAAAAGAACATAAAATTTATGCCAAAAATTCCAATTGCCGAAGCACCGCCGTGGACCGCTAGCGGCCTGAACCTAAAAACACACAAAATCTTGCAAGAAAAATTTTTCTCAACTACACCAAAGTCCAATTCAACCTCTAACTATTCGAATTTACCTTGAAACCGAAATCCCCCAAAAACATCAATCCTTCCATTTTCCTTTGTTCCGGTCTAATTAGAACATGTTCTTGGTGTCCTTAGCTTTATGGTAAGGAGAGCTTCAATGCGCAATACATTTCACTGGTCTATTTATCCAAAAAATCATCGACCCAAAACCTAAATTTTCTCGATTTCCCCTCCTAACATTCTGGCTATCTCCAGTTGAAATGTTGGTGGAGACCATAGGGGAAAGGAAGAGGGAGGAGAGATGAATGTTTTGACACTAAGACCTCCAGATTTGGTGGCCAGTCGGTGGTCCGTTGTGACGACCCAGAACAGAAATAGCAGTGGAATCAGCTTAATCTACGAGCTTGCGCGTAGTCGCAGATGTCCGACGGTTGTTTGAATCGCCAGGTTTGCTAGCGACTAAATTATTAGCCGACAATTGGAGCTGATTCTCTTCTAGAGAGTCGTTATATGTGTGATTTCAAGTTCGTGGGCGGTTCCAGATCGTTATTTGGACGACCAAGGAATAAGTTATGAATATTTGAAGTTCGGATTTAAATGGTGGTGTTCTTAACGACTTAATTACCGGTCGAGAATTTGGTTTCGGCTTCTTCACGGAAGTTGTTGAGAATTTAATTTCAAGTTTGTGGGAATTTCTGGAGTATTATTCTGAGTTATGGAGATTAAGTTGTGAATATTTCCGATTGTTGATTATTTAGTCGATTTAAATGTGTTGGTTTGAACAGCTGACTTTTTATCCGATTGGTCGATGTGTTTGACTTCGGGTGATAATTGAAGAGTATGTTGAGTCGAGTTTGTGGCCGCGAGAATTATTGGAATCGGAATTACGACGAGATAGTTACGGGTATTTGAAATTTGCCGAAAAGTGTGTTGTTGGTTTCCATTTTGGGTAAGGCTATAAATAGAAACTTGCTATTTTGGGCAAGTCAACACTTGCCATAAATGTGTTTGACCGAGTCAACTCGGTGGTGGAGAGAGAGGAAGATCGACGGCGACTCCCACGGCGGTGGAATTGATTCCGGCCACCCTAGGCTTCGGCCTAGGGCTAGTTTTGCTCGGCGTGGTCCCCTCATGGTGGTTCCAGCCTCCTTTCACGGTGAGGGTCGCCGGAGGAGGAGAGAAATCCGGCCAAAAGTTTGAAGAAACTTGGTGATTTCGAGTTCCATATTTTTGACCGATTCGAGCTACAATTTGGAGTGGGCTTTGTAGCCCTCATCACCTACAAGCTACCATGTAAGTTTGGAGTTCTAATTTTGATTGTGGATGGAGAATTTTGGATTGGAAAATTTGGTACCAATTCGTTTTATCATGAAATTGAGCTAGTTAGAGATAGAATTGGCCTTTGTTGCAGTTGACAAAGTTGCTCAGTGGATGATTTTGAGTGGAATAGGGGTTGCTCCGCTGAGAAATTTTCAAATTGGTGGTGGCGCCGCCGTGGGCGGCGGTCAACGGTCAAAGTTTGACTTTTTGGGATTTTCGACAAGTTGCATGTCATTTCACTCGAAATCGCGCCCCGATCGCAGTGGGGAGGATCACGGGTTAACGCATATCGCGTTACGCTAGTCTGTGAGTGGACAATTTCTTTTCACGGAATTCTTGCGAGTCTTTTATATGATTTATGAACTTGGGGATGCGTATTGAGATTTCGGATTACATGAGCATGTGTTTTATGATTTTACATATACGGATATGCGTATACAAGTATACATACACTTATATGTTGTTTCATGCATTTGCATCGAACTGTTTATGATTTGATTTTCACAGAGTACAGTTTCAGTTACGTTGTTGTATCGATACACTGCATCCCGGCTGATCCCCGAGGATGTTACCGGCTAGAATCACGTGTGGGCTAGGGACCCCGTGGTTCTGACTGTGAGATTTTTACTTGCATGCTCAGTACGCTGGAGGAGTATGATTTTACCTCGTGTACTTTGTTATTTTTATTTACCTGGACTCGCATATGTTATTTTAAACATATATATCAACTGGTGAAAGACATTTATTTTCGTCCACTCACTCTAACAGTTTTCATGTCTTTCCCCTGGGCTTTTCAGTTTCCGTGTCCAGTTTGCAGTTCGGACTCTGGTGTCGCACGTCGTGGTCGGAGGCATAGTGCTCGAGCTACCTTGTTTCTTCCAGTAGGTTTATTGTTCTACCTACTGTGGTATACTTATATGTTTATACATTAGAGGTCGCTCTGAGTAATCTGTTGTTTATGTTATACGATTTTACTCCGGATTTCAGTAAAGTATAGATATATTTACTACTTTACTTTGTTGTTGATATATTGAGAAATCCGGATGGGATTGGTGCCCACGGTTTGCTTTTTGTGGCATAGGGTGAAGTGTATTTTCCGCGTGCAGGTAATGGTAATTCCACGTTAGTCACGAAACTCTACCAAAATTTCTACGATTTTTGTTGGTTCATGTTTTCGAAAGGGTTTGGTTCCGGTTTAGAGAGCTAAATCGGGGTTGGGTCCTTTCATCCGTCGCCAGCGATGTCGAGGAGAAGAGAGAGAGCACGGGAGAAAGGATGGAAAAAAACTGACTTAAATGGAAATGTTTGAGTTTCTACATTCATAAAGTTATATTTATATTCGTGACTAACCAATTTTGTAAATCATTAAAAACTTTCGCTGGGCATAACTTCTTCGTCGTAACCCCTATTTTAACTCTTGACGTGGCTACGAACTCATCTTGACGAACTGTGCGAGTTTTGTCAATATAATTACCTGAAAACTAAATCAATAAATTTATGATAGTAAAGCCATCGATAATTATCGACGGTAAAACCTAACCATCTTTCTTGTTTAACCTTAATCAAATCTTAAAACAAAAATTCTCGGGATGGGTTATTACAATTTTTGTACCTTTGAAATCCTGAAACCTCAACAGATTTTTATGTTGAGCATTCGGCGACGTCAGGGCACGACGAGGCTTGAGGCAGGTCTCAATAGACTCCTTGATTGATGAGCTTTAAAAGCCCATGGGTTCGTTGTCCGAGTCTGGCAAATGTTCTATCATCGACGACGATGAAATTTGGCCGAATCCGGGCTTAAAGGCTTTGATTTGATCAACATAACTAGTGCATGGCAATTTTGTGGCTTTGGAATGGAAGAGGAGGATGGGATGAAGGTTTTTGACACCAAGACCGACAATTTGGTGGCCAGTTGGCGGAGTTTCGCTGATGTTAGTCAACACGGCGAGAGAGAAGGAGCAAAAAGAGAGAGAAACGGGGAGAGAGAAATGGAGGAGAAAAATGTTGGGCTTTTTACCCAACCCAGGTGAAATACCCACATTACCTTAATCAAA
Organism: Geum urbanum; assembly: GCA_946800695.1. NCBI lineage: Eukaryota > Viridiplantae > Streptophyta > Magnoliopsida > Rosales > Rosaceae > Geum > Geum urbanum. Next base: position 41,525,085 of record OX327001.1, on the reverse strand, counting down.
TGGATGACCAAGATTAAATAAAAGGATGATCAAACGGTCCACAAAAATTACCCTATAGTAGGTTTCTAATTTAATTACTTTTGTCTTGAAACTTATAAAATTCATAATAATTAGCTCCGCCATCTGAAAAATCAAATAAAAATACATACGAACTCAAAATAAGATTCTCTACAACTTTTGTCAAAAAAGCGAGTCCAAATCATTAATTTATAAAAAGTCAAATTTTAGTCGCGACGAATCTCGATAAACATGATGTATGCTGCTTATCATGATAATTACTGCGACTAATGATGATTAACTCACTAATCAAGGTTCGGGTTGCTACATTATCCTACCCCCTAATTCGGCAAACTAGAATGTAGTTTTTGTGTTGTGCTTATTGCACAGAATGTCAAGAGATAAGTGTGAGGTAGAGGAGGTCTTGTGTCTATCATATGCTTGTTTAGTTGTTTAGTAGTCCAGAAAAGAAAAACAAAGAAAAAAAGTGAAAAAGAGTACCAAAGAAAAATAAAGAGAAAAAATAGAAAAGAGAGAAGATTTCTACAAAAAGAGTTGTGCTTGAAAAACAAAGAAAATCCAAAAATAGTGTGTATGTGTGTGTTGTACATAAAGAATAAGAGTTTTAGGAAGTGGTTTGATTCAAAACATAGAAATAGTAGCACCCAGAAGTAGTTTAGAGGTATTTTAACACGTGAATTGCTTGCTATGATGATTGGTCTTTCATTATCATGTCTTTTCTTTCATTGAGCTCCCTTCCTTAAAGCCCCTTTACAATCTAAATAAATGTCCTCTTGATATGGAACTCTTTTGTGTGAAATTATTGGAGTATTTGATTGAAAAGCAAGCCTATGGAAAACATGGGATCAATTTAATTTTTGAGTGCAAACACTAACCCTCTAAACACTTGAGTGCATTGAATAATTTCTTGCGAGTTAGATGATTAGGAGCATGTTTGAATACATCTCAATGTATGCATTTGGTTTGACATGTAGCATGTTTGGCTTATTAGACATGAATTGACTTCGTATCCTAATTGTGCTTAAGAAGAGTTCAATCAATTAGCCATGATTCTTTGAGAGAAATGTTCACTATTCGGGACACTTACATGTTTGTGTGTGATCTTGTACTTTGAGTCTAGCTTAGCTTACTTTCTTTTCATCGTTGTTTGCTTGAGGACAAACAAAGCATAAGTGTGAGGAGGTTTGTTCGGACTATAATTATGTGCTAATTATGTCCAGAACTTCATCATGCTTATTGCTTGTCTTTTATGAATAAAGCATCACTCTTATAACATTTCCTTTTTATTGTAGGAAATTGGGAGTTGGTATGGAAATGCTCATAAAAATGGTAATTAGTCACTTTTTGGTGAAGTCGAGCACATTTCCAGAGCCCTTCGAAATGATAGAGCAAAATTGGGAAAAAGACGAATATGGTTCATCTCGGTCAACTCCGGCCGGTCAATGGTGAACTCTGACAAGTCAATACCAATCAACGGCGAGGTCAACTTTGGGTCAAGACTTCAAGAGTTTAAGTTCTCATGGAGATATTTTGGAGAGGAAGGCACATGACATGTTCATAACTTTAGGACCACATTAAAGCCTAACTTTTAAGATCATGTCTCTTGCCTTCAATTTGAATTTCAAATTAGAAAATGTCTCCATATACATGCTATTTTCGAGCTCCCCACAACCCTAGCACACAACTTATATCATTTCTCACTTTTACATAGTTTTTGCCTTTCTCCTAATCCCCCAACCTCTCTCTAACCCTTTAGCTCTCTCTTCCACCTCAAATGCCCTTTCTACAACCACCAAATCAGCCTCTTAAGGTGGAGCTACCTTACTTTCCTTAAGGTTCATCTCCATTTCCTCCTTCTCCATACTTGATTGACATCTCTCTTTGTGCAATCAACCATTTCCTCATCTTATCTCTCCCCTGCCTCTTCTATAAGCTTGGGTGCATTTGGAGCAAAGAGGGTGAAGCTAAAACCACAATAGAGGACTTGAAAAAGCTTGACTTGCTCTAGGGAGAGTCTTGGTTATATCTTCACCTTATTCACTCTATTAATGCTTTCAAACTTGTTTCTAAGTATGTATAGTGAGTAGTACCTCTATGGGAGGCTATAGGTCAAACCCTAGCCATTTGATGTAAACGATGATGTTTGATTTATGTTTATAAGTATGTTTTGAGTGTTCTATGCTATTAGATGAGTTTGTTGTATGTGTGTGACGTGATTGTGGTATGTTGTTATGCTTAAGATTATTGATTAGTTTCACTTATGCATATCTTAGCTTTGGCTAAGTTAGGATTTGCTTAAAGGAACTAGGAAATGAGTCTTACGGGAACTAACCATTCACTTAGGAAATGGATAAACATACAACATGAATTAGACTTAGACTTGAAAGGTTAAGCTTAAAGTGTGGTTTCCTAGTGCTTGAGCATGAATAGGAACACTCTTGAGGTCCAAATGATATGAGGCTTTTCGGTTAAACATACAATGAACTGAGAGACTTTGTTACTAGTGTTGATTCTTTCGATATGTAACCCAATAGCTGCAAGTTGAGAGGATTAATTAGATCCCATTTCCAAGCACTCCAATAGAGGCTTGGAAAGGGAAGCCATCTATATTTGTCATATACGTTAGCAACCAAACTCATTATGTGTGAAATACATTAGGACTCTAGCACCAAAAGTCAAGCTCCTAATCTTGGTTTACTTTGCGCTTCATGTAAAAGGAACCAACCCTAGTTTAGATAGTAAACTAGAATTAAGTCCTACCAACTAATTATACTCTGAGAATTTCTACGAAAATTTTGACATAATTCCCCTTGAAAACTGGACAACCCAAAAACTTGCAAGAAGAAAATACTTCTAAACCAAATTCCCAAAAATAAATAATGGATCACCAATTGTCCATCTAGATTTCTCAACAAATGTCATAAATAAGAACCAAGAATTCAATTTAGGAATTTAAAGACATGTCTACAATGTGCTGGTTCTCAATACAAAGGAAAGTAAACTCATCTACTACTCGAGTAACTAAAAACAACAATACAACATATATGATGGCCCGGATTAAACCGACCTAAAAATTAATTCATTTTCATATTTTCTCCTACCAACTTTCGATAATCACTAAAAATAGCTTGTTTATCCGAAAAATTCTCCAAAACTTCCTATCATCTCGAAATTAAATACTCTACAATTTCCATGAAGAAAGTTAAATCAAATTCTTGTTCGATTAAAAAGTCGTTAACAACTCACTTGACACGACTAATCCACGATAAAGTTTAATACGATTTGTTAAGTGTGTAATTTTGGTTCAGGTCGTAACAATCTGCCCCCCTAAAAAACATTGTCTTCGAAATTTACATACCTACTAGAAAAGATAAGGGTACTACTCCCTCATGTGCTGCTCTGATTCTCAGGTGGCTTCTTCTACTGCATGATTCCTCCACAATACTTTTACTAAAGGAATTGTCTTGTTCCGGAGAACCTGCTCCCTACGGTCAAGAATCTCCACTAGTTCCTCAATATAGACCAAGTCCTCACATAACGGGATCTGTTGAGGCACAAGGACATGAAAAGGGTCGGAGATGTATTTCCACAACAAGGACACATGGAATACATCATGTACTTGTGCTAGTTCTAATGGTAACTCCAAATGATAAGCAACATCACCAACACGTTCAATAATCTCATATGGTCCGATGTATCATGGATGAAGCTTGCCACGCTTTCTAAATCGCATAACACCCTTCCATGGCGATAATTTTAAAAATGCCTAATCACCAACCTCGAACTTTAGATCCTTCCTCCTAACGTTTACACAACTCTTTTGTCAATCATGGACAGCCTTTAACCTATCTCAAATAATCTGCATGTTCTTCATCGTTTCTTGCACAATATCTAGACCAATAAGGCTTCTCTCTCTTACCTCGCTTCAACAAAGCGAGGTCCTGCATTGTTTCTTGTATAAGGCTTCATATGGTGACATTCTAATGCTGGAGTGAAAACTATTATTATAAGCAAATTCCATCAAATGCAGGTACTTATTCCACTTTCCCGAAAATTCCAATACGCAGGATCTTAGCTTATACTTCAGCACCTGAATTATTCTGGACTGGCCATCCGTCTGGGGTGAAAAGCTGTACTAAACCATAACTTGGTTCCCATAACTTCATGTAAAGCTTTCCAAATAGAAACGGGCACAGCATGTAACTTCACAATGTTTGGCATATACAATTGAGCTAGTTTGCTCATTAAAGTTTCTCTGTGACTGATATAAAATGTGCAAACTTCGTGAAACAATCCATAACTACCCAAATACTCGTATGACCTTTGGATATAGGAGGTAGTTTGTATACAAAATCCATAGTAACATGCTCTCATTTCCAGACCGGGATCTCTAGAGGTTGCATTATGCCTGAAGGTTTCTTCTGCTTTGCCTTCACTTGTTGAAAATGGGACATTGGGTCACATATGCCGTTATTTCCCTCTTCATATTAGATGATAGTCGCATATTTATGCATCTATTTGGTATTTAATTTAATCCATATATTTAGTTTTTTATTATTAATTGAGTGATTTATTTATGTTTATTGTTTTAATAGGTTTTGAGGAGAAATAAAGGAAAAGAAAACAAAAGAAGGATTCCTAGCTCAATACGGAGAAAAGAAGGAGTTATGTGCAATTATAGAAGTCTATTCCAATGTGGACTCTAGGAGAGTAATTGGGAGACGTATATAAACCTATTTTAGGTTTTGGAAAAGGCTAATCAGCATTTTGGGAGAGACAACTTCGAGCAAGGAGAGACCAAGCCGCAAGGAAATCAACCTATCTCGTTTTTGACCGGTCGAAGAAATCCTCGACCCGTCAAATTCTGGCCAACCAGAGTTCTTCTTCATCTCGTTTGTTTTTATCAACTCTATGACTTGCTTTGATTCTTTTATTAAGACCATGAGTAGCATAATACTTTGTTGAGGGGTGGTTTTGAAGCCCCGTACATGAAGTTTAGATAATATATACACTTTGACCTAATTTTGCTATGTTCTTGGATGAGGTTTCTTTGTTGATTTTACATTGATGATTTCTATCTTATATGCTTTGAGTGCATGCTTAGTATGCATGTTTAGAGATCTAAATCTATGAGAATTTGATGCCTGTTGATTGTCTTTGATCTCCCTCAATTTCTCTTTGGTAGAAACCAAGCTTTTTGGTTAGAAGAAACTCTAAGTCTAGCAAGGCACGCCTTTAGTGTACTTGTGAAGCTTTGCAGACACTTTTTCTAGATCATAATACTTCTCTCTTAGTAAATCCGAGTCCGTGACTTTTGGGTTCTTTCAGAGATAGTCACCGGTGATAAGCGAACATCTACCGGTGTAATCTTAAGGATTAGGTAATAGGTTGTGTTCTAAGCGTAATTGAATCTTCCTGAGAACTTTCATCCATTAGCATAGAATTTTTAGGTTGAGCATATATTGTCTAGATGGAGTGACAGTGCTGGAGAATATTCCCCTAAACTCTTTTGTTTATTGATTTTTGTCACTTTTCAAAAGTTGATTTCCTGCATTCATCTGTTTTGTTTATTTTTGTTAGCATAGAATATCAACTCCGAATCTATTGAAATTTTACGTAATAGTCCGCCACTGTGTCTAGTATGTCAAATATTAATTTTGTAATTTTTAGTTAAGTCTAGGTTAGGTAATTAAATAGGTTAGTGTCTGTAGGTCGAGTCTGCCAGGAAACTGGTTTTAGTGTTTGTTTGTGTCCAACACTTAGTTTCATCCATCTTCAGTGGGTAATGACCCCTATTTGTCATACTACTACATTGATAAACATTGCATATTAATAGGGATATCTTTCAAGGTGTAAAAAGCCATACCAAATTTTGGCATCGTTGCCAGTGTTAAAAAGTGTCTTTTGTTTCCAGTTTTTTTTTTAATTTTTTTTTTGTGTCTAACGGTGTCTACCTATATACAGGAACTCTTGTATGTGGACTAGACGTTTTAAGAGTGTTGATTCTCTCATACATTTGAACCCTGAACTCAAAAGATCATCAAGACTAAACAGAAAGTAAAAGAGACAAGCAAGCACTAGTGGTGGTGCAAGTTCTAAACCGGAACCTGAACAAAACATATTCTCTAATTCAGAAGACTTCGAAATACCACTAATGGAAGACCAGAAGATGCTTAAGGATGCTTTCTTACCTTATACTTCAAGAGTCTCTTCAGCTATTGTATTGCCTGACTTGGGCAATTATTCTGTACCACCATCACTACTAGCAACTCTTCCTCGCTTTAGGGGAACATATTCTGAAGATCCACAACAACATCTTTTTGACATTGAGGAGTTGTCCAAGACTCAGAAGCTTCAGGGTGTGACTCAGGGAGTGTTGCTGCTTATTTTGTTTCCATTTTCATTGAATGAGGGAGCAAAGACTTGGTATAATTCATTGGCTCCTCAATCTATTCGCACATGGATAGAAATGAGTGTGGCATTCATGAATGAATACTATTCTGCACAGCGTACCAAACAATTGAAGAAAGAGATTCAAAGCTTTGTGCCATAAGATGGAGACATGCTTCATGAGGCTTGGGCTCAGTTTAAGGAATTGTTGAGAAAGTCCCCACACCATGGTTATGATTTGGAGGATAGAATGACTTTCTTCTATGAAGGGTTGGATCCAGCAAACAAGTTAAAGGTTGATTCAATCAGTGGAGGGATGTTCATGTACTAAATAGGAGAAGAAGCCCGGGTCACCATGGAAAAGTTAGCTGAAAATTCAAAGCAATTTCACACTAGAGAGCGCACTTTACCTAGTCGAAAATAAAGTGTATTTGAGGTATCTGTTGATGAGGGGATTGATAAAATGATGAAAGCCATGGAAAAAAAGTTGGAGACAATAGCTAGCGCCATCAAGAGTCAAACTACACCGTCTACTACTCCAGCTCAGGTATGTTCTCTCTGTAAGCTCACTGATCATTCTATGGAAACATATCTCTTTGCTATAGAAGAAGAACAAGTGAATTTCATGCAACAAAGGCAAAGGAATGATCCTTTCTTCCAATCATACAATCCGGGATGTAGGAATCACCCTAACTTTAGTTGGGGAGGTAACAATAATGTGTAAAATTCAGCAACTCCTCCAGGTGTTAGTGTGTGATCCCGTAACACATAATTACCGCACACGTAGTCACTGAAAAACGGGTCAACACAGCTTAGACCAAACGCAAAACAGCAATACAGGCTTCAACTTTAACCAAGGAACCAACATGTACACCATCCGAACGTCCACGCGTTCGGTACGGCAAACGCAAAGTACCAAGGCAGGCCATGTACAAAATAGGCAAGATCCCACATCAAAGGATAGCAACAACCTCCACACTCAACCACTAATATAAGCAACACATTTATGACAGATACAAGGTATGCCTGTTACTGTACCAATACTACTGTTATACTCCATACATTCTAACTAGAGCGTCGGAGAGTCGAAGGCGGAAACATCCTGTCAAGACTCATAACGCATGTTTGGTGTATTGTTCTTAACAGCAGGTAAATGACGACATACACGCGATAGGCCAGATCAGCCCGAAATAGCCTGCCCCGCTCTTCTACTAAAGACCCTTACGGAATTCGGTAGAAACAATTGGCCCCGTCTGTGGGAAGCGAGCAATCATAAACCACGTACACAAACCCCGCAAAGAAAAGAGAGCCCGAAAACCAAAACCAGCAGCAAAAATGGCGACAGACCACATCACACCCGAAAGCAGAAAGACAAGAGACACACCCGCAGACGCAATCAGTACCATCAACGACCAAATGGAGGATAAAGCGGCAGCCCATCTCATGAAGGAACTCCAATCGGCCAGAACTGAAAGAGATTAGGAACGCTAGACCCGACAACATTGGAGGAACGACTTGATGCGTTCATCTGGAGCCAGGAGACCCAACGCGAGGAGCCAAGACCGACAGAGGAACCAAGAGTGGGCAAGCAGGTCATCAGAATCAACCCACCATGGGGACTGCGAAATAACCAACTTCCGGGACCACCCTCACCACCCGAAAGAATACAGGAATACGATGACAAGGAACCAACTGCGACAATCGAGGATGCCATGCTCTGACGGATGGAAGAGATGGAAGCCAAAATCATATCACTAAAGAAAAGCACGCACACGGGGCCAAAGGGGATGTACACGCCCCGCATAAGCCCATTATTGGACGTCATCATAGCACAAGGCAGGGACCCATATTCCAAAACAGTCAAGATCAACAAATTCAATGGGAAGGGAAATCCACAAAAATACATCAACGAGTATCAATCCGCCACCGCAGGTACCTGGTACTCGAATGCAACCTTCTGCTTTATGTTCCAAGAGACGTTAATGGAAGAAACGCAAATATGGTTCTACGAGGTGTCCGCTGGATCCATACACTCATTCGAGGAGCTAACGGAGTGTTTCCTCAAACGATACCGACTGCAGGGCAAGTACAACACCGCCAACACACTCCTTAATATCCGTCAGGGAGACACCGAAAACCTGTCCAGCTTCATTAATCGACTGAGAGCCCTTACGAACATATGCAGGAACCTCGACAAAAATGTGGCAAAAAGGGGCATTACTCAAGAATCTGACAGGAACCCCGTTTGTAGAGAAGTTAGTCAAGAAGGACTACCTCGGGTACGACGAGGTCATCAACCCGATCGTACAGAAGGCACTAGTGGAAACCCGTGTATACGGAGCATAAGGTCTGAACGCAGCTCTACCCTCGAAAGCACCTAACTACATACACAACCACCCACCATCCCCCCATATAGCTAAAAACCCACCACTGAAAACACAGCCCGAATTAACCTCCCGCAAACACGAGAGCCACTATCGCGAACACAAAAGCAACAAACAATATCAGCAAGCGCATCGCGGATGCTAACCCCCAGCCTGACAGAACCCCACCCACCACCACTACTTAGAGACCTCCACCCACGCCGTGAAATCTTCTCGATCACCCAGGCCTCAAATAAAGAGGTGCTCAAGCAAAATAAAAGCTAGATCCGCCCACCAATGTCGACAGCACCCGGTAACGTCCCCATGCAGAATAACAGGGGAACGTGGTGGCACATACCATGATTCGAACACCCACAACACCAAAGACTACGAAATCTTGGCAAGAGAAATAGAATGGCTGCACAATGAGGGGACGTTAATCTTCCAGAGGCTGAACACTGAACGATAGATTGCAAACATACGAACAAGGGGTATAATCAACAATATCTCGGGAGGGAAGCGCAAGCCCAAATGCCCACGAGAGCGGGAAGAGCCTAGCCCAAGGGACGTATTCGTAGTACATTCGGGGAATCCACCGAAGGCACGCAGGAAGGATTGGCCTCCAATCACTTTCTCCTGCAGCGAAGAAGATGGCCATTCATCATCGACGGAATGGTGGATCGATATCTTGTCAAGTGTATTCTCATTGACAACGAGGCATCCGTCTCAAACGCCCGAGGTGCAAGATGACACAGGACCATGAGAGCATTGCCATCTTCTCGGACTATATGCGATTTGGCGACGGGACGCAAGGCACCCCTCCAGAACGAGATCAGAATGAACTTCGTCATTGTAGACATTCACACGTCCTACAACATGATCCTAGGATGACCCGGTATCTCGAAGCTAAAGCATATTATTGCAAGCCACATGCTATTGGCCATGTTCCCAATGGATTACGGAATTAGAACGATCAAAGGGTACGACTTCGTGGAAAAGGTTGCACAACCGAACGAAGACAACACACAATTGGAGGTACTCACAGTTGCAGAAGGCTCCCCCAAAAAACAGCAACCCGATGACCCAAGGGATGGGCTGAACGCCATCCAGCCGACCACGGAACGAGAAAGGCTGCTCACGATACACCTGTCCAGCAAACACCTAGAGTACACGATCTGAATTGGCTCCCAGCTAGAGCCAGACATAGCAGCCAGACAGGTTTAGATCCTATCAGATTGCTAGTAGGTGTTCGCATGGTCTTACACGGACATGCCTGGAATCGCCCTAAGCATCATCTCCCACAAACTCAGCATCAATCCAATCGTGAAGCCGGTCAAACAGAAATGACGGGCATATGACCAAGAACGATACACGGCCATGCACGTGGAGGTGGACAGACTACAGGAGATCGGTTTCATCCGAAAAGTTGACTACCCAAAATGTATCTCCAACGCTATTATGGTCAAAAAGCATAATGGATCATGACGCATGTGCGTGGATTACAACAATCTGAACAAAGCTTGCCCGAAGGACAGCTTCCCATTGCCCAGGATTGATCAGCTGGTGGATGCCACTGCAGGACACGAACTCATATCCATGATGGTTGCATATTCGGGGTACAACCAAATCCTCATGAACCACGAAGACTAGGAGGCCACCTGCTTCACTACAGATAAGGGACTCTACTGTTACGTAGTCATGTCGTTCAGCCTCAAGAACGCAGGCTGCACCTACCAAAGATTGATGAATATCATCTTCGATGGGCTAACGGGCAAAATCGTGGAAGTATACATTTATGACATACTGGTCAAAAGCACTAAGGAAGTGGACCACCCCAAACACCTACGAGCTATACTCGAGCTCCTGATCAAGAGTGCCATGTGATTGAACCCAGCTAAATGCACATTCGGTGTAACGACAAGCAAGTTCCTCTGATACATCATCAGCCAACGCTTCCACCATGAATGTCAAGGAAATACTAGACATGGAACCTCCAACGACCAAGGTCGAGCTCCAAAGCTTAACGGGAAAATTGGCATCCCTGAATCACTTAATATCTCGCTACTCCGACAAGTGTGCACCGTTCTTCAAGGCCCTCCAAACCACAAACAAACAAAACAACATTTGGACACCTAATTGTGAAGCCGCATTCAAATCCATCAAGCAATATCTGATCTTAATCCCCCTCTAATCCAGGCCCATGAAAGGAGAAACCTTGTATATATACCTATCTGCTTCTCTAACGATCATTAATTCCGCCCTTATTTAGAGGGAAACAAACTCAAAACTGCCAGTTTTCTTCGCCGAAAAGGGCATGACACCACCCGACACCCGTTACCAATCAATCTAGAAGGTGGCATTGACACTCATAACAGCAGCCAGATGACTCGGGCCATACTTCCAGGACCACAGCATCAACGTTCTTACAAACGTTCCACTACGACAAGTGCTGCAATCACCCGATCACAGTGGCCATTTGGGAAAATGGGCCATCGAGCTGAGCGAATACGACATCCATTATACGCCCCGGATGGCAATAAAGGGCCAGGCCATCCCAGACTTCATAGGCAAGTACACTGACACCGAAGATACAACAAAGCCTGCTCCCGACGACATAGCACCCATCAGCACCAACATCCCCAACCAGGAGCCCCCAAAACTCGAATCACTATGGAACCTCTACGTAGACGGGTCTTGCACCAAGAAGACTAGTGGGGCCGGAATCATCCTTACTGGGCCAGGGGGCGTACGAGCAGAGTACGCACTCAGATTCAAATACAAAGCCATAAACAACAAGGACGAATACGAATCCCTCATTGCCAGACTGCAACTAGACCGAAACTCAGATGCCCCAAGCATCAACATCTTCAACGACTCACAACTGGTCGTTAACCAAATTCGGGCCGATATCAAAACAAAGTGCGATACGATGATGGCATATCTCGGCCACGTTCACACGATGCTAAGCAAGTTCAAGTTTTTCAACATCAACCACATCCCAAGGGGCAGAAACACCAAGGCAGATGCACTCGCCCGTTTGGCCACATCACCCGTCCATACGGAGCCAGGGCAAAGGGTAGTGGAAGTCCTGAAATGATCAAGCATCACAAAAACACTAGAGATCTTCATCATTGAGCCACACGTGGCCAGCTGGATGGACCCAATCGTCAAATACAAAACCAAAGGCGAACTCCCAACAAATCGGGTACAAGTACGAAACATCATAGCCAGAGCAATCAACTTTAGCATCCAACACAACAGCCTATACAGACAGGGGAAGACATGGGCCAACCTAAAATGCGTTACACCAGAGCAAGACACATGATACTGAAGGAAATCCATTCGGACGTATGCGACCATCACGCAGGGGCACGATCAATCGCACAGAAGCACTCAGAAGTGGATTCTTGTGGCCCACCATTCATACTGACGCAACCGCAATTACTACGATCTACCACCAATGCCAGCTATACGCACATAAAAACCATACGCCTGCAGTACCCCTATCGATTCTCACTTCTCCAGTTCTGTTTGCACAGTGGGGACTTGATCTCATCGGAGAACTTCCAAAATCCAAGGGCTAGTATCGCTACATCATCGTGATCATTGACTACCATACCAAATTTATCGAGGCCGAACCGATGGTCAAAATCATAACCAAAAAGGTCAAGAGATTCCTCTATCATTTTGTCTACTGTCGCTACGGCACCCTACTCAATAACATCACCGATAACGAGCCGTAATTCCACAACGACGATCTCAAGGCATTCTGCAGGAAGCAAGGCACCAACCTGGTATTCGCATCACCAGCACACCCCCAGACGAACGAACAGGTAGAAGCAGTCAACAAAATCATCAAAGAGGGAATCAAGAAGAAGGTCGAACTCATCGAGAAAGGAGATATAAGGTACGGACGATGACCCACACTGCTCCCCGAAATATTATGGTCAATCCGAACAACTGCAACGGCAGCTACAGGAGAAACCCCGTTCAGCCTTACATTTGAAACGGATGCCATACTACCTCTCAAACTCACATACAGAAGCCTAAGAATCGAAAGCTATGACCCCACCATAAACGAATAAGGACTATGACTCTACAATGACCTGCTCGAAGAGAAGTGGAACACAACACATCTTCACAACACCGTGAACAAGCAGCGAGTCACTTGGTTATTCAACTAACGTGCTCGAGAGCGCCCACTCCAACTGGGGGACTGACTCATGAAGGTAATCCAAATGAAGCCAAAGAGTTTACGCCCGTCATGGGAAGGTCTGTACATCATTGACGCAGTCGCAAGCCCAGGCACATTCTTCATCAGGGACATGTTCAGACGAAGGCTAAGCAACCCCTAAAACATGCAGCACTTGAGGAAATATTTCCACTAAGTGTTTATCCTGTATACGTTTGACTGGCAACGACGCATGTACATCCGAAATTTTTGTAACTTTTTGTATGAGTACATTCACGTGTTTTGTTTTTAGCCAATGGCAATGAAAGTATTAATGTAAATCAAATGCATTCAGACAAGCAATGTAAATGAAACAAAGGTACTTAGCTCTCATTCAAACACAAACAAACGCACGTAGGCGCTAGAGCAAAATACTACAAACCAACAACAAAAAAAAGCGAAAGCACAAGATAATCAGTTGGCCCCAATAGCAGCATCAGCCCCATCCTCCCCCGTCTCTGGTACCCCATCCCCAGCCTACGCTTCGACCTCTGGCTCCTCCAATGAACGCTTCAGCTTCTCATCCTCAGCGGCTTGCCACGCTTCAAACTCGTCCACCTTAACAAACGGGAGCACGAGCGAGGAGAAGTCCTTACACTGGACATTAGCCTCAGCTGCGACCAAGTCCTCTAACTCGTCCGAATTCTTGAAAGCCTCGTCCGCATCGGCCTTGACCTTCTTAAACTCAGACAACGCCTTGAACTCGACCACTGCCTCCTCCGCAATCTTCCTGCGAATATCCTTCGTCATCACATGAGTGCAAGCCTCAGCCAATTCCTGCTCCAGCTCCGCAATCCGAGCACCATTGGACGACCGGAGAGAGGCAAGATCCGTCTCTAGGATTGCGATCCGAGACTGAGACTAAAATAAAATAAAAACACCAGATTAGTCCAATAATCTTCGATCCTCAAAGTTTGCTTAGTTGGAGTACTGATTAGTGCATAAGCAATTGCCAAACACTCACTATGGTACTTTAAAGCCTGCTCTTTTTTCTTCCTGATCAATATGGTGAAACACATTTCTAGAATTATAAACTGACATAAGAGAATGGTTTGCAGGGGCATAAATAACAGAAAGTTAAAGAAACCTTATTTGATAACAAAAGTGGAAAGAGAGGTGTAGTGAACACAATATATTATCGATGAAACTGATATTGAGTTTTATATTGAAATTGATATTGGGTTTGATAATAACCTACTTCCCTCATCTGCCCTTTCAACCCTTTTGATTGTTCTAATGCGTCCCTATAAGTGTTGGTACACCGGTACTCTCTCACCTGACTGGTACTAATGCTAGTTAATGAAACCTGCGCGCATATCTCAAATTGTAGTTGAGAAGTACATGTAATGCTGAGAAATTCCCTCTATAATATGCAGACATGGGCAGGAAGTTGTAAATGTGATCTTCATAGATCAAATTGTCATACCAAGTTTTGTGTGGACTCTAACAATGTGTAAACAGAACCAGGAAACCACTGCAAGCACATAATGATATAAAAATTCCTACATATAGATAGATAAGCTTCAATCAACATTGTAAGCAGATATTTGAGGAAACCACTACTTAATGGTTAATATAGATAATAAACTTTAGAAAATAAAAAGATTTGTAAATATAGAGAAATCAAAAATTTACATATCCTCATTGAGAGTAAAGCAAAACTTACTCGAAAACAAAACTATCTGGAGTCGAGTAGAGGTGTTCTTTTATCACCAGATAAAAGACCACTCTATATGAGGCATTGATATCTACTACATATAATGAAGTAAAGATTTTCTGCATATAGACAAATAAACTTGAATCAACATTGTACGCTAATATTGGAAGTAACATGCAATAACCATTACTGAATGGTGCCTATAAATAATGGAATATAGAAAAGAAATAATACAATACGGCAAAATTCAAACATCGGAGATTCTATAGTACACAGAGTTTTGGCCTTCGACACTTATTCATTTTTCTACATTTAGTACACTAACAAAATAGAAACAATGGAAGCCTATGAACAATTAAATATATTAAAAAACAGAGCATGCCAGAACTTACTTAAAAAACAAATAATTGAGTGTAGTTGTGAAACAGTGATCTCCACTACATAAAATGAAGTATAGACTCCTGCATATGAACACATAAGATTGAATGAAGACCACAACCTCTTTTTTGAAGAAGCATACATCAATAAATATATTAATACAACAAACCTTAAAGATTGGAGCTTTTATACTATGAAAAGTATTGGCGTTTGATAGGATAAAATAGATGAATGATGTTTTATATGTTTTGGAAAATATCTTTATATATTATATTTTTTGTATAATTATTTGGTATGTCATCGATGTTATTTATCATAATCTTAAGGACTTTTTTTTAAGTAACTCTTGATAGTGCAACATATAATTGTTCATGGGTAAAAACTGGTTGCGACAAATATATTCCTACTTGATTCAATGATCGACCTTGACTTTTGTTAATTGTCATCGCATAACATAGTCTAACAGGAAATTGATGTATTTTGAATATGAATGACCATTTAGTTTCAGTTGTTGTCAATATGATTCTTGGAATAAAGACTTTTTCTTCGAAGTTATTACCTGTTAATATTTTTTCTTCTATGAGTCTTTTAAATAATTTTGTGACAATTAATCTTGTTCCGTTACATAAGCCACAAACTTGATTTAAATTTCTTAATAACATAATTGGCATACCAACTTTTAAAATTAATTCATGTGTATCCACTGAATTTAAGTTTGTTTAAAAATTCAGTAGGATACAAAAGATTGATATTATCGTTGTTGCCTGAGTCAAATGTAATAGTATCAAAACTGAAGTAAGTGATTTTATCGCCTAGTAATAAATTAATCACATAATTATTTATGTCATGAACTATTGAATTTCGAGGTGTAACAATAGCACGCTCTTTTAAATAATCTGCATTGTTGTATTTATTCATAAAGTTCGGGTAAGTAGCTGAAAAAATTGATTCTATAGGATTTGTAGTAGCTGAAGAAGTAAGTAACTCTTGAGGAATTTGAATTCAAGAAGTATCATTATCATTTGTACTATAATGTGATTGCAATCAACATTCTCCTATTTGTAGTATCCAATCTGCAAAGCTTGCAATCTCATTTTTTTTCTTCATCTGATAAATTGGCTCTCAATAATCTCATGTTCTCTGTTAAATTGTATACTTGAAGTGAATTCCATAAATATGAATTATTAAATACGGCCCGAATAATATCTTCTTTAGTCTCTCCGGGTACAACTGATAAAACTTGTCTAAAATCTCCACCAAAAATAATATATTTACCCCCAAATAGTTTGTCATTTCGTGTAGTAGTGGTGTTTGATAAAATATCACGAAGAATCTTGTCCAATGATTCAAAACAATACTTATTACTTAATGGAGCTTTATCCCATATAATGAGGTCAGTCTTCTCAAGTAATTTAGCGCGATGAATGCGTTTACTCATTAGACATATTGAAGATTCATCTAGTTTGAGCGGTATTTTAAATTGTGAATGTGTTGTTCGGCCATTTGGAAGTAAAAAATAAGCAATACCTGATGAGGCTACTATTAAAATAATTTTTCCTTCTGATCTTAATTTAGTAATTATGGTATGCTACAAAAAAGTTTTTCCAGTTCCTTCGCTACCATGGATGAAAAATGCTTTTGAGTTTTTTTGTTCGACTGCTTTGATGACCTCGTCATATATAATTCTTTGACAATTATTTAATTTACAGATGAGATCGAAATGTTCATGTTTCAGTTTATCACAGTCATAATCAAGTTCTTCTCTCAGTAGTTTATTATTCAGTTGTAGTATTATTTGTGCATCCGGCATGAGTAATTGAATATTTCTTTAATGATAAAGATGCCATATTAAATATTTTCTCTAAATTGTATATAACATAGTTTTTTAATTCTGCATCACGTACGGTAAGATTGGACATATTAAATTCTGATTGTATTTTGTATACAATATCCTCAGACATATTTTTTCAATGCACATTGAATAAAGATTGCGAGTCTGAGACATTACCAAATAGAATAATAGTGACAAATAATTGAAAATTTTGAGGGGAAGTTGCAGTAAATAAAGATTATTTTACTGCATCATTCCATTCTTTATTATCATCTAGCAATCCCAAGGCTCAACATGCATGCTTCTTGAAAAGTAATGTATGTAATGTCGTTGATTGTTTTTTTCGAATTAAAGTTACGGCATTCTTTTTTTATATTCAACAATATCCTTAAATAATATAATTCACCAGCCATGGGTGACACATGTGCAATTCCATTCTGCAGGGTATCTAGAAGGAATTGAGAATTTAAATAGTCTCCACATAGATTTATGAGGAGTTAAATAACGACAATTAAGATAATTTTTAATTTCATTTGTAATTTTCGTGCAATAAAATTTGAGCTCTATCTAGACCCTTATTTATATATTTAAATAATTAATTAACATAGATTGAAAACGTGTTTCAACATTGATATGTGCATTATATCTCAATAATAAATTAGGGTTGTATGGAACAACAAAATTATTTCCAATTTGAATTCCATTTTTTACTGCAAATTTTATGTCATCATCTCATCATCTATAAACTGGAGCTTTGTCTGCTACAAATTTAGTGTTGAGATTGTATGTTTTTGGAAAAAAATTTGGTACAATGTCCGTCTTGCATACATGGAGATTTTGGATTTATTTTTCCACATGGACCATAAATCATAAATTGACTAACAATTTCAAAAAGCTCAGGATTGATGTTTTTATTAGATATTTTAGCTGACATAATTGTGACGACCCGGAACAGAATCAGTAGTATAATCAGCTTAATTCGTGAGTTAGCGTGTAATCGCAGATTTCCGATAATTGATTGAATCGCCAGCTTTGATCACGACTAAATTATTGTCCAAGAATTTGAGTTGAGTCTCTTCTCGAGAGTTGTTGTACGCGTGATTTCGAGTTCGTGGACGATTCCGGATTATTATTTCGTCGACCGAGGAATATAATATGAATATTTGAAATTTCGGAATATTGTCGAGTTTATCCGTTCATGTTTGAGTCTATCCAAATTGTGATTGTGATCCGTTTTGGACCGTTGATCGACCCGAACCGTAAATGTAATGGTTATCGACTTGATTTGCGAGTTTCGCGATTTGTCGTGATTTCGACATAATCTGTTAATATGGCGGCTTCATTAGCGACTAAATTATCAGGCGAGAATCTGATTTGGGATCCTTCGCGGAAGTTGTAGAGAATTTGATTTCGAGCTCGTGGGAACTTCTGGAGGATTTTTCCGAGTTACAAGGAATATGTTATGAATATTTTCGGCCGTTGATCGTTTAATCGGATAAGCTAGTGATGAATTGACTTGTTGACTTTTTATCGGATTGGTCGAAATTGTTTGACTTCGGGTGAAAATTGAAGAATTTGTCGAGATAAGTTTATTGCCGCGAGAATTGTTGGAAACGGAATTACGACTCGAAAGTTACGTTTGTTCGAAGTTTGTCGAAAAGTTAATTTGGAAGTTTCTAAAAAGGGAAAGTATTTAAGTGGGTTTCTTCTTTGGGAAAGTCAAAAATGTGCATTAATTGTGTTGACCGAGTCAACTCGGGGGGGGGAGGTGCGACGGTGGAGGCGGCTCACCGGTGGTGAGCTACCGTCCGGCCACCTCAGGCCACGGGGTTGGACCCCTCCGACTCGCCTCGACGTCCTCGTTATGTTTCCAGCCACCATCGACGGCGAGGACGCCGGAGGAGGAGGAATTTTCGGTCGGAAATTGGAGAAATTTGGAGGTTTTGGGTCGATTCTTTTCCGGCCAAATCGAGAGGCATGAATCACTGGGCTTTGAAGCCCTCATCACCACGAATCTACCTATGTAAGTATGGTGTTCCAATTCTTCTTGTACTTGGAGAATCGATTGATTGAAAAGTTTGTGAGAATTCGGTTTTGCTTGAAATTGGACTAGTTAGAGTTAAAATTGGACTTTGGTGTAGTTATGGAAGTTGTTTGTTGGATGATTTGGAGTGGAATACGTGTTCGTTCGCTGGAAAAATTCTTGGTTGGCGTCGCGTCGCCGCCGCCGACAGCGGTCAACGGCAGTGCTCCGGTCAAAGTTGAATTTTTGGGGTTTTCGACGAGTTATATGTCGTTTCACTCGGAATCGCGCCCCGATCGTAGTGGTGAGGTTTGTTTTTCGAATTGAGCATCAGAAATTATAGCGAGGTTTGGTGGTGTGATTATCGGATTTCGACAATTTCGTCGTTATTGAATTATATGTTTCCGGGAACGGTTGTTTCTCGTGATATGATTTGAGGTATCGAGTTATGATTTTGAGCAGTGGATTTTATGATTATCTAGGAGTTCGTGATCGTTCGTTTGGTGGGGGATTTTCCGCCGGATCACGGGATTAACGCGTATCGCGTTACGTTCGTCTGTGAGTGGACATTTCTTTTCACGGATTGACTGTGAGTCTTTTATATACATTTTACGAGCATGAGCATGCAGTTATGATCATGATTTATATGAGCATGTGTTTTACGATTATGCATTTATGAATATGCATTTATGAATATACATACATTTATATTATGTTTTATGCATGTGCATGGAAAGTATTTGTGATTTGGTTTACACAGAGTACAGTCTCAGTAAACAGGGTTGTATCGATACACATGGCTTCTCGGTTGATCCCCGAGTACGCTCCGGGGGGGACAGATATCCTGACCCGAGGCCTTTCTGGATTGGAATCACGTGTGGGTCTGGGATCCCGTGATTCAGACTGTACTAGCGCGAGGGAGTCCATGAGTGACCCCACGGTATTTACGATGCATGCTCTGTACACGTGAGGAGTTAGAGTCTCCATTATGTACCATTTGATTTTTTATGCATTTAGACTCACATATGTTTTTATAACATATATTATTCGGCGAAAGACATTTATTTTCGTCCACTCACTCTAACGGTTTTCACGTCTTTCCCCTGGGCTTTTCGATTTCCGTGCCCAGTTTATAGTTCAGATTCTGGTGTCGCATGTCTTGGTCGGAGGCATAGTATTCGAGCGATGTTTCTTTTATGGTAGGTTCTTAGTTTGGCCTACTATTTGTATACATATACTAGAAGTCGCTCTGATCATTCTTATGTTATATTTTTATACGATTTTTCCCCGGATCTCTTTAAAGTATAGTTTTATTGATTACTTTACATTACTGTTATGATATTGAGAAATCCGGATGGGATTGGTGCCGACGGTTTGATTTTTGTGGCATAGGATGAAGTGTTATTTTTCGGGGTTTGGTTCCAGTTTAGGAAACTAAATCGGAGTTGGGTCCTTTCAGCTTGGTATCAGAGCATTAGGTTTTAGGTTCTGTAGACTTCTGTAGTCGTGTTTACTAAGGATATTTGAGAATGTACAGCATGTCTGGAGTGGTGACCCGACTAGCCGGCGGATACTCATCAATGCTCCGGGTGTTGTATGCTTTCAAATATTTAAAGTTCCATGATTACGTTCTACTTGTTGCGAATGATGTTTTATTCATTAGGATGCCTCCTTGACGTGCTTTCCGTGTCGGTACGGTTGTGGATCCTATTGAGGATCAATCGACGCGCGACTTGACAGTGAGTTGTGGGTTTGGGTGAGCATTCTGGATTCAGAGATATGTGTGGCATGGTTTGCTTGGTTGTGCATGTATGAGCATCTACATGTTGCTTTTGAGCAGAGAATTGTGGTAGCTGATGTTTTGCCTGGGTCAGATCGTTGTATTTGGTAGGCTGGTATTGTGTGAGTTCCTGTTGCGACTCCATGGCCTACATTCAGGGTATTGTTTTTACGATAATGATTCAATCAGGCTACTCGACAACGGAAATATGGAGTGTTTACCCACCTGAGGCTGGGATGTATCATTCACATGTTTGTTCCAGTTTGCACGTGTTATGTGGCTTCAGAGGAAGTAATGCACGAGGTTCAAGATGAGTTTGAACCTGAGTATCAGAGGGATTTTGACTATTACGTCTTGAGAAAACCATGAGGAGCTTGGTGTGCTGCACTCAGAGGCGAGGTTATTGAGAAGGAAAGGTTTACGCAGTTTCCGACATGTCAGTTTGAGGAAAGTGGCCTTAGTCGAGATATTTGATGAGGTTGAGTTCAGACACCTCGGGATCAGTGACTTCATCAGGCTGTGGCCTTTTCGATTATGTTGTGGGTAATCTGAATAAAGCAGAAGATCCGTTTGGTAATGGTGGAGATCACAGAGTAGCAGACTTGTTCCTGTGGCATGAGTTTGGGTGATCATTGGTGATCCTTCCTCACAGCAAGCGTTGCTGTGACTTGTGTTCGTGGAGCACTTTCAGTTGCTATTGTGGTGGCCAGGAGGGTCACGTTGCGAGGGAGCATCCTCAGCCAGCTGTTTTAGTGGTTCGGTAGTTCCGAGTTCACGAGGAGGTCAAGATGTCATTTCTGGAGTTTGACCAACGCAGCCTTCTAGGCGAGTAAATCAGCAAAGTCGCAATCGACGTGGACGGTTTGTTAGGCATGCGCGGAGTTCGTGCCACGACCCTGTGTGAGGGCGGAGTTTCTTTGAGGTTACCGTTGCTTAACATCCATGGCTATTATGCATGCATCTCTACTTCCGAGGTTATGGAGAGTGTTGTATCTATCCGGAGAGTTTGTGAGATCTTTAATGGAGGTTATGAGTTAGCCGCGGATCTGTTATAGCTGGACATCGTCGATTTTGATGTGATTATGGGTATGGACTTCTTGGCGACATATTGGGCTATGTTCAATTGCCACAAGAAGGAGGTTGTGTTTTGATGACCAGGCTTTCCCCGAGATACGGTTTCACGGTGGGAAGAATATTTTATTGCCATGTGTGATTTCAGCGATGATGGCCGAGCGGATGGTGGAAAAGGGTTGTATTGTTTACTTAGTTCATGTTGTGGATACTACGGCTGCTGTGCCATACATTGGTGATGTTGAGGTGGTTTCAGATGTGTTCCGGAGGAGTTACTGGGTATTCCTCCAGTTCGGGAAACCGACTACACTATTGAGCTCTTACCGGGCGCTGGACTCATATCACCGGCATCTTGTCGTTTGGTGCCAGCGGAGCTGATGGAGCTACAAGTTCAACTTCAGGAGTTGCTAAAGGAGATTTCATACGACCCAGTATATCACCGTGGGGTGCTCTTGCACTATTTGTGCAAATGTAGGATGGTTCGACGGGGTGGTGCATCGACTACCGGAAGCTGAATCAGGCTTCAGAGAAGAGCGAGTATCCTCTACTTCGGATTGACGACTTGTTTGATCAGCTCACGGGAGCTTCAATCTTTTCGAAGATTGATGTCGGGTCCGGATACCGTCAGTTGTGGATCGGAGAGTCAGATGTGGCTAGGAAGACTTTCGGATCATGGTGTGAGCACTACGAGTCCTTGGTCATGCCGTTTGGATTGACCAATGCCCTCGTAGTTCTTATGGACTTAATGGACCAGGTGTTCAGACGATTTTTGGATAAGATTGTGATCGTGTTCATCGACAACATCCTGATTTATTCCAGCAGTGTGGGCCAGCACCTCAAGCATTTGTGAGCTATTTTGTGGACTTTGCGAGATAATCAGTTGTTTGCGAAGTTCAGCCAGTGTGAATTTTGGTTGATTAGAGTGAAGATTTTGGACCACGTGATGTCAGCCGAGGGAGTCGGCGTGGATCCTGATCAGATAGAAGCCGTGTTAATTCAGAGTTGACTTACCATTGTACCAGAGATCAGGAGTTTCTCTGGTTTGACAGGCTACTATCGGCGCTCTATGCAGGATTTTCTCGGATTGCCACTTCACTTTCCGGATTGACGAAGAAAAGCGTCAAGTTCGAGTGGTCCGATGCGCGTGGGGGGAATTACTTACTCTTGAAGGAAGGTTGACCGTTGCACCGGTTTTGACATTTCCTGACGACCGTGACGAGTTCGTAGTTTATAGTGATGCATCGAGATTGGATTTGATTATGCTTTGTTGCAACATAATAGAGCGGTGGCTCATGGGTTCAGGTAGTGGAAACTTTATGAAGTTGCGTATCCTGTGTATGATTTGGGAGTTGTTGTTCTTGTGTTAGCATCGGAGAGTTGGAGACACTACTGTTGTGGCGTGCAGCGCAGTGTAGGATGTACACTGATTACTTGAGTTTCATCTACTTGCATTTTCGGCCAGATTTGAGCTTGAGGCGACGTAGATGGATGGGGTCGATTAACAACTATGGCTGTACATTTGAGTTTATCCGAGAAAGGCTAGTGGTTGTACTTTGACTATCGTTCTGAGATGTTGTTACTGA
Source organism: Geum urbanum (assembly GCA_946800695.1). NCBI lineage: Eukaryota > Viridiplantae > Streptophyta > Magnoliopsida > Rosales > Rosaceae > Geum > Geum urbanum. The sequence goes on along the minus strand of OX327001.1, from coordinate 41,501,760 downwards.
TGCATTCAATCGGAAGTCGGGAGCTTCATTGTTTCATATGTGTGTGACTCGAGTTTCCGTGTTAGCCAAGTTACGAGCTACGAGAGCTGGAGTTAGAGTGTGATGACGTTAAAGCTCATTGTTTTACATGCGTTATGCACTGGTGGTACGAAGATGTATCAGATACTTCGAGTTTACTACTCGTGATGCAATATGAAGAGGAATATAGCAGCTTGTGTGTGCAGATGCCACATTTGTCGGTAGGCGAGGGCAGAGTGGCAGGAACTTGCTGGGAAGTTACAGCCATTGGAGATTTCCGATTAGAAGTTGGAGCTTGTCAGTGTGGATTTTGTATGCCAGTACACACTTCGGTTTGTGGTACCAGTTCTCGGGTCTTTGTGGACCATTCGATAAAGTCAGTTCTTTTCCTTGTACTTCTGGAAAAGATTTCAATGGGCAGGCTGACATAGCTGTATTTGGCAGAGGTTGTCCTTTTTCGTGGTGTACCTGTGTCCCAGATTGCTGATCGAGATAATTAGTTACAACAGAGTGTTGGTAAGTATTGCAGTGAGCATTGGGGACCAGATTACAGCTTAGTATAGTTTCTTATCCTCGGATTGATGGACGATTTTTTAGGACTATTCAGACCTTGGAGGGCATGTTGTGGTCTTGTGTATTGCAGTTCTGAGGGATTTGGGACCAGCAATTTCAACTGTTTGAGATTGCATGCAGTACCAGTTTATAGACCACTATGATTATGACGTTGCATGATGTCATTTTGAGGAACGATGTTGTACTCCATTGTGCTGGAGCAAGTTTGGTTTGAGCTGACGTTTGATTCTGATTTAGTGGAATGTGCTACCATATACCTTCGAATTAGCGGAAACAGGTTGCTACTTGCCCGAGTTCGACGTTTGAGTTATGTTGATGTAAGCAGATTAAGTTGCGAATTTGCCACGTTATTTTGATCCGTATGTGATCATAGGCGAGTTTGTGTTGTGCCATATAGTTTGGCATTGCCTATAACGTTGGCCTTTGTGTGGGTATGGTATTCCGTGTGGTGGAATTATATTTCAGATTTGTTGCGTGTTTTGTACCCTATCAGTTCCTTATACAGGAAGACTCTGCATTTGTGGAGGAGCCAGTTCAGATTCGAGATTTGAGGGTACAGAGATATTCTTCATTGGCAGAGTTGTTCAGTCGAAGTTGCCACTGGGGAATTGAGCAGTATGCAGAGACAGTGTCCCTACTTTTCAATTGGCAGACTTGGAAATTTCGAAGTCGAAATTTTTTAAGGGGGGTAGATTTGTGACGACCCGGAACAGAATAAGTAGTATAATCAGCTTAATTCATGAGTTAGCGTGTAATCGCAGATTTCTGATAATTGATTGAATCGCCAGTACAAGAAGCATCTGCGTGCAGTATTGCGGACTTTGCGGGACCATCAGTTGTTCGCGAAGTTTAGCAAGTGCGAGTTCTGGTTGGATAGCGTGAAGTTTCTGGGCCACGTGATTTCGGCCGAAGGAGTCAGTGTTGATCCTGACAAGATCGAGGCTGTGCTGAACTGGAGTAGACCCACTACTGTGCCAGAGATTTGGAGTTTCTTAGGGTTAGCAGACTATTACCGACGGTTTGTACAGGATTTCTCCCGGATAGCTACACCAATGACCAGGTTGACGAAGAAAGGCGTCAAGTTTGAGTGGTCTGATGCGTGCGAGGAGAGTTATTTGCTCCTTAAGGAGAGATTGACTACCGCACCGGTTCTGACATTGCCAGACGATAGTGGTGAGTTTGTTGTGTACAGTGATGCGTCAAAGTTGGGGCTTGGCTGTGTATTGATGCAGCATGGTAGAGTTGTGGCATATGATTCCAGACAACTGAAACCACATGAGGCCAATTATCCGACGCATGATTTGGAGTTAGCCGCTATCGTGTTAGAGTTGAAGAGTTGGAGACATTACCTGTATGGAGCTCAGTGTAAGATTTACACTGATCACAAGAGTCTCACCTACTTGCGGACGCAGCCGGATCTGAACATGAGGCAGCGCCGATGGATGGAGTTGATCAACGATTACGATTGCACGTTTGAGTACCATCCAGGGAAGGCCAATGTTGTAGCAGATGCACTTAGCCGGAAATCTGGAGCCTCGTTGTTTCACATGTGTGTGGCCAGAGTATCGATGTTAGTCGAGCTTCGGGCTACAGGTGCTGTGTTTGGGTATGATGATGATGGAGCTTTGTTGGCCAGTTTTCAGGTTCGACCCGTACTGGTTGATCAGGTACGAGAGGCTCAGGATTCGGATTCTTATCTGTTGGGCAAGAAGACAATGATACGGAATGGTGTGCCTACAGAGTTCCGATTGAGCGACGACGGTACGTTGTTGTTCAGAGGCAGGTTATGTGTACATAGAGACGAGGACTTGAAGAAGGAGATTTTGGATGAGGCCCACAGTTCAGCGTATGCGATGCATCCCGGAGGTACGAAGATGTTTCGTACACTTCGAGCGTACTATTGGTGGCACAACATGAAGCGGGAGCTTGCCGCGTACGTGAGTCAATGTTTGATTTGTCAGCAAGTGAATGCGGAGAGGCAGAAACCTGCAGGGAAACTACAGCCACTTGAGATTCCGGTTTGGAAGTGGGAGCACATTACGATGGATTTCGTCTATCAGTTGCCGCGTACTTCGGCGGGCAACACTGGCATTTGTATTATTATTGACCGATTGACGAAATCCGCACACTTTCTTGCACTTCCGGGAAAGATTTCAGTGGGCAGATTGGCCAAGTTGTACTTATTAGAGATTGTTCGCTTGCATGGTGTGCCTGTGTCCATTGTTTCTGACCGAGATAGTCTGTTTACTTCCGAGTTTTGGCAGGCGTTGCAGCGAGCTTTGGGCACGAGGTTACGATTTAGTACAGCTTTCCATCCTCAGACTGACGGGCAGTCCGAGCGGACCATTCAGACTCTTGAGGATATGCTGAGATCGTGTGTGTTGCAGTTTCGCGGAAACTGGGATCAGCAGTTGCACTTGATTGAGTTTGCCTACAATAACAGCTATCAGGCCAGTATTGAGATGGCACCGTACGAGGCCCTGTACAGAAAGCAGTGTCGCACTCCATTGTGTTAGAGTGAGGTGGGCGAGCGTTGGCTCATTGGTCCAGATTTGGTGAAAACCACGATGGAAGACATACAGGTTATCCGGGATCGGTTGAAGATCGCCCAGGATCGGCAGAAGAGTTACGCAGATGTGAGGAGGAAGAGTTTAGAGTTTGAGGTTGGTGATTGGGTCTTCCTGAAACTATCTCCGTGGAAGAGAGTTGTGTGTTTCAGGAAGCGTGGCAAACTTCGACCACGATACATTGGTCCGTATGAGATTACGGAGAGGGTTGGAGCTGTTGCATACAGACTTGAGTTACCAGCCGAGATGGCTCGTGTGCATGATGTCTTCCATGTTTTGATGTTGCGGAAGTACATCTCAGATCCTTCACATGTGTTAGCCCCACAGCAGTTGCCGATTAGAGAGGATTTATCGTATGTAGAGGAGCCAGTGCAGATTCTCGATCGTCGTGAGCAGGAGTTGAGGCACCGTGTGATTCCGCTGGTGAAGGTCTTGTGGCAGAACCATACAATTGAGGAGGCCACCTGGGAGACCGAGCAGCGTATGCGGGAGCAGTATCCTCATCTGTTCACTTGACAGGTACATAAATTTCGAGGTCGAAATTTCTTTAAGGGGGGTAGATTTGTGACGACCCGAACCAGAATCAGTTGTGTATTCGGCACGATTCACGAGATTCTGCTTAGTCGCAGCTTTACGTCGTATATGTGGTTTGCCGATTCGATTCGCGACTATGTTTTCGGTCGAGAATTTGAGATGAGTGTCTTCACGGAAATTGTAGAGTACGTGATTTCGAGCTCGTGGGCTATTCCGGAAGATTTTTCCGATAACCGAGGAATATTTTATGATTATTTGAAGTTTCGGTTTCCGACAAGTTTATCCGATTGTTTCGTGTTTATCCGAATCATTTCGTATATTCATTTCGGACCATCGATCGACCCAAGGCGCGAGTATAAATATCGGAATAGTCGAGAATTAGTCGAGAATTTCATTTCGGGCATTGACTGACGTTGACTTTCCAAAAATAGAAGGTTGACCCGTTGACCAAACAGGAAAGTTTCCCGTTTGGGAGTTGCCGTTCGACGACCCATTTTTCGGCCACCTCCAACTTCGGCAAAGGTATGGTTAGCTTCCCCTTTCAATTTTGAGTCGTCTGGTACTTGGATTTGTTGAAATTGGTTAGGTTTGCTACGGGTCCGAATTGGGGCCGATTCGGGTTAATCGCCGTTAATGGTTGGCCGTTTTCCGGCGAGGTTTGGAGGTGGTGGTTAGGGGGGTTAGACTCCCCTTGCTCCTCTGAGTCTCATGGTGTTTTCATTTGGGTCTGAGATTGAGTTTTTGGGATGCTCCGATTAGGTCACCGGAATGTTTGATTCCGAACTGTTTTGGATTAATTGGACGGGTTCCAGTGGGAATTGAGCTACGGGGTAGAAGAGGAAGTGGTTCGCCTTGATGTGACCTTGTGATCTGGAATTTCTCCGCCGGTGAATCTCGCCGTTGACGGCGCGCCGCCGCCGGCGGCGGCGGTCAACGGCGGAAGAGTTGACTTTTTCAAATTTTGGTGAAATTAATGTCATTTTTCTCGTAATCGCGCCCTGGTTATCGTCCAGAGGTTTTCGGGTTGATTTGGTTAGCCGAATTTCAGTCGAGGTTTTCAAGTGGGGATTTCGGAATTTCCGTTATTCATTTTGTACTGCATTGCATATTTCCGGGAACGGTTGGTTTCCGTGATCTAGTACAGGGTTGTGGACTTTGATTTTGATCCGTTATGTTTATGTATATTCAGGAGATCGAGATCGGGATCGTGATCGTGCTTCAGGCGAGGGAACTTCCGCCGGACCACGAGATTAGCGCGAGTTTGCGCTAGCTGATCTGTGAGTTTATTTGCGAGTTCGTGGATTTTATGATTTCCGTATTTATTTTATACGATGATTGAGATATATGTTATTTTCGGAGGTGTTATTATGTGTTATTGGTGATTGGCATTTATTGCATCAATGCTACCAGAGTTGAGAGATTCCTCTGGCCCAGAGTTGAAAGATTCCTCTGAAGCAGGGTTGAGAGATTCCCCTGAGTGCCGCTGGGGTCGAGAGATTCCCCTGGCCTATCACCGTTGGGTTTGAGCGATTCACCCGACGTCGGGCTTGAGAGATTCGCCCGACAACCTCCTTATATATACTTTCCAAACTCGCATTGTTTTACATTGAGTATGTACATAAACTGGTGAAAGGCATATATTTATTTTCGTCCACTCACTCTAACGTTTTATTTGCCTTTCCCCTGGGCTTTTCGGTTTCCGTGCCCAGTTTGCAGTTCAGATTCTGGTGTTTCACGTCGCGGTTGGAGGCTAGTGATATGAGCTACCTGTGTTTTCCAGTAGGTTCTTGTTTCGCCTACTGATGTGTTTATTGTATATATTTTATACTAGAGGTCGCTCTGATACATTCTGATACATGTTTATACGGATTTTCTTGGATATACATATATACATAGTACAGTATGTTTACTGTTATTGATTATATTGATGTTGAGAAATCTGGTTAGGATTGGTGCCCACAGTTTGGTTTTTGTGGCATAGGATGAAGTGTTATTTTTAGGGTGCATGTTTATGCAATTCCACGCTAGTAACGAAACTCTGCCGAAATTTCAAAAAAAAAAATTTGTTGGTTCGTATTTTCAGAAGGGGTTCGATTCCGGTTTAGGTAACTGAATCGGGGTTGGGTCCTTTCACACCATCGACGGCGAGGACGCCGGAGGAGGAGGAATTTCCGGTCGGAAATTGGAGAAATTTGGGGGTTTTGGGTCGATTCTTTTCCGACCAAATCGAGAGGCATGAAGCACTGGGCTTTGAAGCCCTCATCACCATGAATCTACCTATGTAAGTATGGTGTTCCAATTCTTCTTGTACTTGGAGAATCGATTGATTGAAAAGTTTGTGAGAATTCGGTTTTGCTTGAAATTAAACTAGTTAGAGTTAAAATTGGACTTTGGTGTAGTTATGGAAGTTTTTTGTTGGATGATTTTGAGTGGAATAGGTGTTGGTTCGCTGGAAAAATTCTTGGTTGGCGTCGCGCCGCTGGCGACGGCAGCGGTCAACAGCGGAGCTCCGGTCAAAATTGACTTTTTGGAGTTTTCGATGAGTTATATGTCGTTTCACTCAGAATTGCGCCCCGATCGCAGTGGTGAGGTTTGTTTTTCGAATTGAGCATCGGAAATTATAGCGAGGTTTTGTGGTGTGATTATCGGATTTCGACAATTTTGTCGTTATTGATTTATATGTTTCCGAGAACGGTTGTTTCTTATGATATGATTTGAGGTATCGAGTTATGATTTTGAGCAGTGGATTTTATGATTATCCAGGAGTTCGTGATCGTTCGTTTGGCTAGGAATTTTCCGCCGGATCACGGGATTAACGCGTATCGCGTTACGTTCGACTGTGAGTGGACATTTCTTTTCACGGATTGACTGCGAATCTTTTGTATACGTTTTACAAGCATGAGCATGCAGTTATGATCATGATTTATATGAGCATGTGTTTTACGATTATGCATTTACGAATATGCGTTTATGAATATACATACATTTATATTATGTTTTATGCATGTGCATGGAAAGTATTTGTGATTTGGTTTACACAGAGTACAATCTCAGTAAATAGGGTTGTATTGATACACATGGCTTCTCGGCTGATCCCCGAGTACGCTCCGGGGGGGAAAAATATCCTGACCCGAGGCCTTTCTGGCTTGGAATCACGTGTGGGTCTAGGATCCCGTGATTCAGACTGTACTAGCGCGAGGGAGTCTATGAGTGACCCCGCGGTATTTACGATGCATACTCTGTACGTGTGAGGAGTTAGAGTCTCCCTCGTATACCATTTGATTTTTTATGCATTTAGACTCGCATATGTTTTTATAACATATATTATTCGGCGAAAGACATTTATTTTCGTCCACTCACTCTAACTGTTTTCATGTCTTTCCCCTGGGCTTTTCGGTTTCCGTGCCCAGTTTATAGTTCAGATTCTGGTGTCGCACGTCGTGGTCGGAGGTATAGTATTCGAGTGATGTTTCTTTTATGGTAGGTTCTTAGTTTGGCCTACTATTTGTATATATATACTAGAAGTCGCTCTGATCATTCTTATGTTATATTTTTATACGACTTTTCCCCGGATCTCTGTAAAGTATAGTTTTATTGATTACTTTACATTACTATTATAATATTGAGAAATCCGGATGGGATTGGTGCCCACGGTTTTATTTTTGTGGCATAGGATGAAGTGTTATTTTCCGGGTGCAGGTAATGGCAATTCCGCGTTAGTAGCGTTACTCTGCCAAAAATTTTGTGGTTTTTGTTGGTTCATGTTTTCAGAAGGAGTTTGATTCCGGTTTAGGAAACTAAATCGGGGTTGGGTCCTTTCAATAATATAATCTATATCAATTGATGTATAACATTTATATAATTTTTTAAGCCAAAATAATATATGAACATGATGCAAACCATGTTTTTGAAATTCAAGTGTAAACGTGCGCATCGACTTCTCAAAATGTTTCTCCATCCTCAAATGTAAGAAATCATATCTTCTAATTTTATTTTGAAGATTCGCGAAACTATGTCTGGACGATCTTCTGGTTTGTATCTTGGTTTTTTCCTAAATATCTCCCTATTTCAGGCCACTTAACATTGCAAGCGAAAGTTATGAATAAATCTAGATTTTCATGTTGTCTACAAATCATCATTGCATCTTGATAGTTATTTATCATATCTCTAGAACTCCCAGTATGAGAACTCGGTAGGAAAAAAAATTGTCCTACATCGCAAGCCTCTATAATTCCAGATGAAATTGAAGCCTAAATTTCCTTTCGTTTTTCAATTCTGAAAAAATCTTGATTATTCCTAATATAGTCTAAACGATTTTCCTCAACAGTCGCATAATAGTCGACTAAGTACTGTTGAAATAATCTTCCACCTTTTAATAATGTATTCACATTATTTAATCTATCATGAATCTGGTGGCATACAAATTTTGACATTATAAATTTCACCCATTTTTTCCCATAATTTTCTGCAGGTCGTTGTAATAACAAACCAATTTTAAATCCATCTTCACCATACGGGAAAAGTAATGGATAGTGTAATGACATATACTTTGGATGTATTTTAGAAATACGTCTTAAATTTCCATCATTTGATTGAATAATAATATCTTTATTAGAATTGAATTCTCCAATATCACAAACAATTAAGCCAGCAATTTTTTCAGAAGCAGTTGGCAATTCATATTGTTTACTACCATTTGGTCGTTGATCAAGTATAGTCATGTTGAATGACAACAACTAAGCATCTTCAAATTTATCACTAAAAATTCGATATTCTTTTGTTAATTCATTAAATTCATCGAACATTTCTAACAATCCATTAACAACGGTTGGTTCAATTTTTCGGTTTGTATGATTTGAGTCAATGGCATCAATACAGTTTAAAATTTCATTAGCAGCGTCATAAACATACAATTGAGCATATTTAGTGTTAGTGTGTGATCCTGTAAGACACAATTACCGCACACTTAGTCACTAAAAATGGGTCAACATAGCTTAGACCAAACGCAAGGCAGCAATATAGGCTTCAACTTTAATCAAGGAATCAATACCATCCGAACGTCCACGCGTTCGGTACGACAAACAGAAGGTACCAGGATAGACCATGTACAAAAGACAAAATCCCACATCGAAGAACAACAAAAAACTCCATACTCAACCAACAATATAAGCAACAAATTTATGACAGATACAAGGTACGCCTGTTACTCTACCAATACTACTGTTACAATCCATACATTCTAACTAGAGCATCGGAGAGTCGAAGGCGGGAACACCCCGTCAAGATTCCAAACGCCCGTTTGGTGTATTCTTAAACAACAGGTAAATGACGACATACGCGCGATAGCTCAAGTCACCCGAAATAGCTCCATCCGCTCTTCTGCTAAAACCCCTTACGGAATTTGGTAGAAATAATTGGCGCCGTCTGTGGGAAGCGAGCAATCAGAAACCACGTACAACCCACATAAAAAAGAGAGCATGAAAACCAAGCCCAGCAGCAAAAATGGCCACAGACCACATCACACACGAAAGTAGGAAGACGAGAGACACACTTGTAAACATGATCAAGAGCATCAACAATTTAACAGAGGACAAAGCGGTAGCCCATCTCGTGAGGGAACTCCAAGCAGCTAGAACCGAAAGAGATCAACAACGCCAAGCCCGACAGCGATTGGAGGAATGGCTTGATGAGTTCATCCGGAGCCAGGAGACCCAACTCGAGGAACCAGGACCGACAGAGGAACCAAGGGCGGGCAGGCAGGTCATCAGAATCAACCCACCATGGGGACTGCGAAACAACCAACTTTCGGGACCACCCCCACCACCTGAAAGAATACGACGACAAAACAACCGTCCACCATCCCCCAACATGGCTAAAAGCCCACCACCAAAAACACAGCCCGAATTAACCTCCCACAAACGCGAGAGCCATTACCGCGAACATAAAGGCAACAAACAGTACCAGCAAGCGCATTGCGGACGCGAACCCCCAGCCCGACTGAACCCACCAACACCACCCAAAGATCCCCACAAACGCTGCAAAATCTTCTCGATCGCCCAGGCCTCAAACGAGGAGGTGCTCAAGCAAAACAAAAGCCAAATCTGCCCACCGATGCCGAGAGCACCCAATATCGCCCCCATCCTGAATAACAAGGGAACGTGGTGCATGTACCACGATTTGAACACCCACAACACCAACGACTGTGAAATCCTAGCAAGTAAAATCGAGCGGTTGCACAAGGAGGGAACGTTAGTCTTCCAAAGGCCGAACACCGAACCACAGATTGCAAACATACGAACGAGGGGTACAATCAACAACATCTCGGGAGGGAAGAGGAAACCCGAGTGCCTAGGAGAACGAGAAGAGCCCCACCCAAGGGACGTATTCGCAGTACATCCCGGGAATCCGCCAAAGGCAGGCAGGAAGGATTGGCCCCCAATCACTTTCTCCTGCAGCGAAGAAGAAGGCAACCGAAACAGCACACTCTCATTCGTCATTGACAGAATGGTGGATCGATATCTTGTCAAACGTATCCTTATCGACAACGGGGCATCCGTTAACATCATCTTTTGAGAGGCATACGAGGGGCTCAAATGCCCGAGCTGATAGATGACACAGGACCACGAAAGCATTGCCAACTTCTCGGGTAAAACCACATACCCTCTCGGGAGCGATTATATGCGATTTGGCGTCGGAACGCTCGACACCACCCAGAACAAGATCAAAATGGACTTCGTCATCGTAGACATTTGCACGTCCTACAACATGATCCTTAGACGACCCGGCATCTCAAAGCTATAACTGATTATCGCAAGCCATATGCTCTTGGCCAAGTTCCCAACAGATTACGAATTTGGCACGATCATAGGGTACGATTTTGTGGAAAAGGTTGCACGACTAGACGAAGACAACTCACGATTAGAGGTACTCGTAGTGGCAGAGAGCTCCCCTAAAGAAAAGCAACCCAATGACCCAAGGGACAGGCTAAATGCTTTTCGGCCAGCCACAAAGCGAGAAGAACTATGCACGATACACCTGTCCAATAAACACCCAGAGCGCAGGATCCGCATCGGCGCCCAACTAGAGCTTGACATAGCAGCCCGACTGGTTCAGATCCTATCTGATTGCCAGCAGGTGTTCGCATGGTCTTACGCGGACATGCCCGGAATTGCCCCAAGCATCATCTCTCACAAATTCAGCATCAATCCAATCATGAAACCGGTCAAGCAGAAACGACCGGCATATGATCAGGAACGATACATGGTCATGCACGCAGAGGTGGACAGGCTGCAGAAAATCGGTTTCATCTGAAAGGTTGACTATCCAAAATGGATCTCCAACGTCATTATGGTCAAGAAGCACAATGGATCATGGCGCATGTGCGTGGATTACAACAATCTAAACAAGGCCTACCTGAAAGATAGCTTCCCATTCCCCAGAATCGTTCAGCTCGTAAACGCCACTGTTAGATACAAATTACTATCCATGATGAATGCGTATTCGGGGTATAACCAAATCCTCATGAATCATAAAGACCAAGAGGCCACTAGCTTCACTACGGACAATGAGCTCTACTGTTACGTAGTCATGTCGTTCAGCCTCAAGAACGCAGGCTCTACCTACCAAAGACTGATGAACATCATATTCGATAGGCTAACGGGCGAAATCATGGAAGTCTACATTAATGACATACTGGTCAAAAGCACCAAGGCAATGGACCACCCTGAACACCTGCGAACCATACTCAAGCTCCTGATCAAGAATGGCATGCGATTGAATCCTGCTAAATGCACATTCGGCGTAACGACAAGCAAGTTTCTCAGATACATCATCAGCCAAAGGGGCATCGAGGCCTTCACCACGAAAGTTAGAGCAAAAATAGACATGCAACCTCCCAAGACCAAGGCCGAGCTCCAAAGCCTAACGAGAAAACTAGCATCCCTCAATCGCTTCATCTCTCGCTACTCCGACAAGTGCACTCCATTCTTCAAGGCCCTCCGGACAACAAACAAACGAAATGTCATTTGGACACCCAATTGTGAAGCCGCATTCACAACCATGAAGCAATACCCGGCCTCAATCCCCCTCCTATCAAGGCCCGTGCAAGGAGAAACCTTGTATCTATACCTATCTGCTTCTCTAACGACAGTTAGTTCCGCCCTTGTTCGGAGGGAAACAAATTCAAAACTGCCAGCTTTCTTTGCCGGAAAGGGCATGACACCACCCGAGACCCGTTATCCAACAATCGAGAAGGTGGCACTCGCACTCGTAACAGCAACAAGGCGACTCAGGCTGTACTTCCAGGCCCACAGTATCCATGTTCTTACAAATGTTCCATTACGACAAGTACTGCAATCGCCCGATCACAGTGGTCATTTGGCAAAGTGGGCCGTCGATCTAAGCGAATACGACATCCATTATATGCGCCGAATAGCAATAAAAGGCCAGGCCGTCCCAGACTTCATAGTCGAGTATACTGAGGCCGGAGATACAACACAGCCTGCTCTCTATGGCACGGCACCCGTTAGCACTGACATACCCGAGTAGGAGCTCCCAAAACCCGAATCACCATGGAACCTCTGCATAGATGAATCGTGCACCAATAACACTAGCGGGGCCGAAATCATCCTCTCCGGGCCAGAGGGCGTACTAGCAGAGTACGCACTCAGATTCGAATTCAAAGCCACAAACAACGAGGCCGAATATGAAACTCTCATTGCTGGACTGCAACTAGCCCGAAACTCATAAGCCCCAAGCATCAACATCTTCAGCAACTCGCAACTGGTCGTTAACCAAATCCGAGGTGACTTCCAAACAAAGGGCGATACGATGACGGCATATCTCGGCACGTTCACACGATGCTAAGCAAATTCAAGTTCTTCAACATCAACCACATCCCCAGGGGCAGAAACACAAAGGTTGCTGCACTCACCCGTTTAGCAACATCGCCCGTCCATAAGGAGCTGGGGCAACGGGTAGTGGAAGTTCTGAAAGGACCAAGCATCACGAAAACACTAGAGGAGATCTTCACCATCGAGCCACACGTGGCCAGTTGGATGGACACAATCGTCAAATACAAAACCAGGGGCGAACTCCTAGCAGACCGGGCACAAGCACGAAATATTATAGCCAGAGCAGTCAACTTCAGCATCTGACACAACAGCCTGTACCGACAGGGGAAGACATGGGCCAACCTCAAATGCGTCATACCACAGAACGGCGACATGATTCTGAGGGAAAACCATTAGGGCGTATGTGGCCATCACGCAGAAGCTCGATTGATCGCACAGAAGGCAATCCGAAGTGGATTCTGGTGGCCTACCATCCATGCTGACGCAACCGCAATTACAACGCTCTGCCACCAATGCCAGCTATACGCACACAAGAACCATACACCTGCATATCCTTTGTCGATCCTTACTTCTCCAGTTCCGTTGGAATAGTAGGGACTCGATCTAATCAAAGAACTTCCGAAAACCAAGGGCTAGTATCGCTACATCATTATGATCATTAATTATGATACCAAGTTTATGGAGGGCAAACTTATAGTCAAAATCACGATCGAAAAGGTTAAAAGATTCCTTTGGCATTTTCTCTACTGTCACTACGGCACCCCACTCAGCATCATCACCGATAACGGGCCACAATTCCACAACGACAAGCTCAAACCGTTCAGCAGGAAATAGAGCACCAACCTAGTATTCGCATCACCAGCACACCCCTAGACAAACAGACAGGTAGAAGCAGCCAACAAAATCATCAAGGAGGGAACCAAGAAGAAAATCAAACTCATCGAGAAAGGAGACATCTGGTACGTACGATGACCCACACTCCTCCCCAAAATACTATGGTCAATCTGTACAACTGCAATGGCAACGACAAGAGAAACCCCATTTGGCCTCACATTCGGACAGAGACCGTACTACCACTCGAACTCAAATACAAAAGCCCAAGAATCGAAAGCTATAACCCTACCACAAATGGAGAGGGGCTACGACTCGACAACGACCTCCTTGAAGAGAAACAGGACATAGCACATCTCTACAACACCACGAACAAGCAGTGAGTCGCTCGCCTATTCAACCAACGCGTCCGGGAATGCCCACTCCAACTGGGGAACTGGGTCATGAAGGCAATCCAAACGAAGCCAAAGAGTTTATGCCCATCATGGGAAGGTCCTTATGTCATCGACACAGTCGTAAGCCTATGCATGTTCTACATCAAAGACATGTTTGGAAGAAGGCTAGGCAACCCCTGGAACACACACCACTTAAGAAAATATTTCCACTAAGTGTTCATCTACCTGCGTTTGATTGGCACTGACGCACGTCCATCCAACGTTTGTGTAACTTTTTTTATGAGTACAATCGCACGTTTTGTTTTTAGCCAATGACAATGAAAACTAATGTAAATCAAACGCATTTGAACACAATGTAAGCGAAAAAAAGGTACATAGATGTATTTCCAAAAAGAGTTGTACATAGCTCTTTCAGCAAATGCACTGAAAGGACCCAATCTCGATTTAGTTTCCTAAACCGGAATCAAACCCCTTCTGAAAACATGGACCAACAAAAAAACATTAAAATTTCGGCAGAGTAACGCTACTAACGCGGAATTGCCTTTACCTGCACCCAAAAAATAACACTTCATCCTATGCCACAAAAGCCAAACCGTGGGCACCAATCCCATCCGGATTTCTCAATATCATAACAATAATAATAAACAGTAAACAGAACTGTACTATATAGAAAATCCGGGGAAACCATATAAAAACATGTATCAGTATCATATCAGAGCGACCTCTAGTGTATATATACAAAATATACAACAGTAGGCGAAACAAGGACCTACTGGAAAAGACAGGTAGCTCGAACAACTAGCCTCTGACCGCGACGTGAGACACCAGAATCCGAACTGCAAATTAGGCACGGAAACTGAAAAACCTAGGGGAAAGACATAAAATTGTTAGAGTGAGTGGACGAAAATAATTGTCTTTCACCGAATAGTATATGTTATAAAAACATATGCGAGTCTAAATAAATGAATATGTCATAGTACACGAAGGGGACTCTAATTCCTCACGTGTACAGAGCATGCAGCGTAAAACTTTGCGGGGTCACTCATGGACACGTCCGCGCTAGTACAGTCGAAATCACGGGATCTCAGACCCACACGAGATTCTAGGCAGAAGGGCCTCAGGTCAGAGGTCTGCGCCCCCCCCCCTCCGGTAAAGGCCTCGGGTCAGGGGTCACAGCCTCCCCTGGTAAACATCCTCGGGGATCAGCCGGGATGCAAGTGTATCGATACAACAATATATACTGTGACTGTACTCTGTGTAAACCAAATCATAAATAGTTTTATGCAAGT
Source organism: Geum urbanum (assembly GCA_946800695.1). Taxonomy (NCBI): domain Eukaryota; kingdom Viridiplantae; phylum Streptophyta; class Magnoliopsida; order Rosales; family Rosaceae; genus Geum; species Geum urbanum. Next base: position 41,486,701 of record OX327001.1, on the reverse strand, counting down.
GTATAAAGCATAATGTAAATGCATATACGTAATACATAATTGTATAACACATGCTCATATAAATCATAATCTCATATGCATGCTCATGCTCGTAAAACGTGTATTAAAGACTCGCGACTAATCAGTGAAAAGAAATTGTCCACTCACAGACGAGCAAGGCGCGCACTCGCGCTAATCACGTGGTCTGGGGGAAGATCCCTCGCCCGAAGCACGATCTTGATCCCCTGAATAATCATAAAATATAACTGATCAAAATCATAGTTCTCAACACTATACCACACCTCGGAAACCAACCATTCCCAGAAACGTATAACAGATACAAAAATAATTAACAAAATTCCAGAAATCTCCACTCAAACCCTCGATTGAAAATCTGGTACCCAAATCAACTCGAAAACCTCAAGGCGACGATCGGGGTGTAAATACGAGAAACGACATATAACTTGACACATTTCCAAAAAAGTCAACAGTCGCCGGAGCTCCGCTGTTGACCGCCGCCGCCGCCAGCGCGCCGTCAACCGGAGAGATTTTCCTGTGGCCAAGCTCACCGAAGCTTCATCTCAACGAGCCCAATACATCTCCCTTCTGTGGCAAGGACCAATTCCGGCCACACACGCCGAAAATCAGCTCGAAACCCACGGTGATCCACCACCTCCGACGAAACTGCTCGCCGTCGATCCGCCGCCTACGGCGCACGACAGCCTTCGAGACTTGTCCCTAAAGAACCGTTGTGGCCCCACGAGCAGAAACCCCCAACTCCTCGGCCACCACCGTGGCCAGAGCACCTCCATCCACAAAACCCAAAACTGGCCGGAATTCCACCATTTTCAACTCCACATTTCTCCCTCAAATCAACACCAAATCAAGAAATTCCAAGCGCTAAACAGCTTAGACACACGAGGAGAACATTTTACCTTCCAAAGTTGTGGCCTGAAATGGCTGAAATCGGCCAGTCCACCGGAGGAATCCAAACGGTCAAAATTTCTCCACGGGTCAACGGTGGTCAACGCCTCCAACTCGGTCAACGCCGGTCAAACTTCCCGAATAGTGTTTTCCACTATTTCTGATATTTATACTCGCGTCTCGGGACGATCGACGGTCCAAAACTGATAACCATTATGATTCGGATAAGCTCGATACGAACAGATAAACTCGACGAAATTCTGAAACTTCAAATATTCATATTATATTCCTTGGTCGTCGAAATAATCATCCAAAACCGCCCACGAACTTGAAATCACGTGTACAACAACTCTCAAGAAGAGACTCAGTTCAAATTCTTGGCCGATAATTAAGTTATGATTAAAACCGGCAAATCGATCAATTATCAGAAAACAGTAATTACGCGCTAACTCGTGAATTAAGCTGATTACTCTACTGATTCTGTTCCGGGTCGTCACATGCATGCAGTTGCAAAAGCAAAATACTATAAAGAAAAAAAAAGCGAAAATAAAAGATAGCCAGTTGGCCCCAGCAGTGGCATCGGCCCCATCCTCCTCCAGCTTTGGCACCCTATCCTCAGTCTGCGCTCCTACCTCCGGCTCCTTAAGCGAACGCTTTAGCTTTTTGGCCTCAGTAGCCTGCCATGACTCAAACTCATCCACCTTGATGAACAGAAGCATGAGCGTGGAGAAGTCCTCACATTGGACGTTGGTCTCAGCAGCGACCAAGTCCTCAAACTCATCCGAATTCTTGAAAGCCTCGACCGCATTGGCCTTAACCTTCTCAAACTCGAACAACGCCTTAAACTTGGCTACCGCCTCCTCCGTAATCTTCCTGCAAATGTCATCTGTCATCACATGTGTCCTAGCCTCAGCAAGTTCATGCTCCAGCTCCGCAATCCGAGCACCGCTGGACGATCGGAGGGCAGCAAGGTCCGTCTCCAGGATGGCGATCCCAGACTAAGACTCTCCCAGCTCTTTCTTCAGCTCATCGAGCTCACGAACTAGCTCGTTCACTCAGGAGATCTTGCGATTGGCTATGTCCGTGGACCTCGTCAGAGCCTTCTACATCTTGGCAACTTTGGCCGTCAGCCACCTGCTCTCGGCTTTCACCTTGGATAATGCTGTAGTCTGCAGCATCGACCCCTCTAAGCCCTTGATGAAGAAGAACTGGTGCTGAAGTTTTGTGCAGATGTCAAGCGCTGCATTCAGAGATTCGCTCGGAGTCACGCCGAGCTGACGCCACTTCTACAATGAATCTATCCCCGCACCCATGGAGCTCTGGATAAGAGCCAGGAATTCAGAAGACAGGGTTGTTTCACCCGCCACAGCAACGGTGACGCCCGGCGAGGCCTCGGTGGACGAACCCCTTGGGCGTTTGAGTGGACTGCTGGACGCCCCTTGATCATCTGGCCTCCTCACCGAAGACCCTGGCTGGGACGCCCCCGCATCTCCAGGCTGGCGGAGGGGAGAGAGCTCGAACGAACACTTGGAAGAGCCCGTGTTGGCAGATGAGTGGGACTTTCTCCGAGAGCCAGAGCATGGTCGACCTTGACTTTGGCATTTGTCCTTGCGATCGATCCCGCGTTCACAACACTCCTTACTCTGCACCTCCTTCTTTTGATAGAGGCGGTCCTTTCGGGCTTGCTCGCCCTCTTCCCCTCGACGAGTAACGAGAGTAGTTTCTTCAACCCAGTCCTCAGGAGTAGCAGCCCGTACATCTGGAGCCCCGACAGCCGCCCCCACAGCCTCCACTTCTTCATCGACCTCGGGAACCGAGTCGAGGTACTGATTGCAGTCCGGGCGTGGAGCACGGGCTGGGGAGTGTTGCCGTGGATGAGGTTGCCACTCCCATCCTCATTAGTATATGTTGGTAGGTTGTATCCTGTTTGGCAGAGGAACGAGACTTCTTCATTTTTACTGCAACAAAAGAACACAAGTGGAATGTCAGCCCGAAAAGCCACCCAAATGGTATAAGCAAACGCACGAAATAGAGAGGTCATGAACGTATTGGGAGGGCGTGAGAGACCGCTACATTCGACTAGCTCCCAGTGGTTGGCCGCCCAGAAGTTTCTCGCGTCCGGATGGGGATCAAAGGCGAACTTGATCCGAGCTAAACGACTTTCCTCCAAACGGGTGAGGGGTTACGATCGTTAATCTACAAAAAAACACAAGGCCTTAGCAAGCACGAATATGAAATTAAATGAGTAGACAAACGCCGATAACCAGCAATACAACACCACACCTAAAGGTTGAAAGAACTTGGTGAAAGGACCCAACCCCGATTTAGCTTCCTAAATCGGAATCAAACCCCTTCGAAAACACGAACCAACAAAAACTTTTCGAAATTTGGGCAGAGTTTCGTTACTAGCGTGGAATTACCATTACCTGCACGCGGAAAATACACTTCATCCTATGCCACAAAAGCAAACCGTGGGCGCCAATCCCATCCGGATTTCTCAATATATCAACAGTAAAGTAAAGTAGTAAATATATATACACTTTACTGAAATCCAGTGTAAAATCGTATAACGTATTCAATAGGAAACTCAGAGCGACATCTAATACATAATTGTATACGCACACCACAGTAGGTAGAACAATAAACCTACTGGATGAAACAAAGTAGCTCGAGCACTATGCCTCCGACCACGACGTGCGACACCAGAGCCTGAACTGCAAACTGGGCACGGAAACCGAAAAGCCCAGGGGAAAGACAATAAACACGTTAGAGTGAGTGGACGAAAATAAATGTCTTTCACCAGGTATATATATATATATATATAAAATCATATGCGAGTCGAAATATAAATAAATCAAATCAAATAGTTTACGAGGAGACACTGACTCCAACTCGTAAACAGAGCATGCATAGAAAGTATCACGGGGTCACTCATGGACACGTCCGTGCTAGTACAGTCAGAATCACGGAGTCCTTGACTACCACGTGATTCATAGCCAGAAAGGCCTCGGTTCCGGGGTACTGCCCCTCACCGGTCAGGTAGGGGTACTGCCCCTCCTGGTGGCCTACCATCGGGGATCAGCCGAGAGGCAAGTGTATCGATACAACAACGTAACCACGACTGTACTCTGTGTAAACCAAATCATAAACATTTCAATGCACATGCATGAAACAGCATAAAAATGTATGCATGTTCGTATACGTATAACCGTATAAACATATTCGTATAATTATAAACACATGCTTATATAATCATAATCTCGTATGAAATCTCATGCTCGTAAAACCATAAACATGCTGCATGCTCAAGTTCATAACGTATATAAAAGACTCGCAAGATTTCCGTGAAAATAAAATGTCCACTCATAGACTGGCGTAACGCGTATCGCGTTAACCCGTGATCCGGCGGAAAGTCCATCGCCAAACAAACGATCACGAACCCCTGAATAAATCACAACGTCCAATATTCAAAGTCATAATCCGACAATTCGAATCAAACCACGAGAAACCACCGTTCTCGGAAATACACAATTCGAATACGACGAATCGTCGAAAATCCATATATACCACCTCAATACCTCGTTTTACGTTCGGACGCTCAACTCGAAAAACGAACCTCCCCACTGCGATCGGAGCGCGATTTCGAGTCAAACGACATGCGACTTGCCGAAAGTCAAAAGGTCAACCCGTTGACCGTTGACCGCCGCCCACGGCGGCGCCACTGTTGACCGGAGAATTTCACGGCGGAGAAACCCCTATTCCATGCAAAACCACCCACTGAGCAACTTTGTCAACTGCACCGAAGTCCAATTCTCACTCTAACATGGTCAATTTCATGAAAAACCGAATGAACACACAAATTTCAAATCCAAAATTCTCCTTGTACACATCGAATTGAAACACGAAACTTACAGGGAAGCATCAAGGGGATGAGAGCTTCAAAGCCCACTCAAAGTTGTAGCTCAATTCGGCCAAAAACCATGAACCCGAATACACCTAATTTTCTCCAATTTTGGGCCGGAAATTCCTTCTTTTCCGGCGACCCACGCCACAAACGGTGGCCGGCACCACCACGGGAAGGCCGAGGCGCACCTAACGGACCCTTCCCCAAGCCTTGGGGTGGCCGGAAAAGACCCCACCGCCGTGAGCCACCACAAGCCGTCGAACTCACCACACACCACCGAGTTGACCCAGTCAACTCGGTCAACACCCAAAAGAGTAAGTATTGACTTGCCCAGTATGGAAATTTCTATTTATAGCCTTTCCCAAAAAGGAAACTCATGCTTATCCATTTCGGCAAACTTGAAACGCGCGTAACTTTCTCGTCGTAATTCCGATTCCGATAATTCTCGCGGTCACAAACTCGCCTCGACGTACTCTTCCAATATTACCCGAAGTCAAACATATCGGCCAACCGAATAAAAAGTCAACCCTTCAAAGCAACACACATTAAATCGACTAAATAATCAACAAACGGCAAAATTCGCAACTAATTCCTCGTAACTCCAAATCATGCTCCGGAAGTTCCCACGAACTCGAAATTAAATTCTGAACAACTTATGTGAAGAAGCCGAAACCAAATTCTCGTCCGGTAATTTAGTCGTTAAGTAGCCCACCATTTAAATCCGAACTTCAAATATTCATAACTAATTCCTCGGTCGTCCAAATAACGATCCGGAACCGCCCACGAATTCGTAATCACATATAGAACGACTCTCGAGAAGAGACCCAGCTCCAATTCTCGGCCAATAATTTAGTCGTTAAGAACTCTGGCAATTCCATTATCTGTCGAAAATCCGCGACTGCGCTGTAACTCACAAATCAAGCTGATTATACTTCTGATTCTGGTCCGGGTCGTCACAAATCCACCCCCCTTAGAAAAATTTCGACCTCGAAATTTCCGAGTCTGCCGACTATAAGGTAGGAGCACTGCCTCTGCATACTGCTCAACTCACCAACGACAATCTCAACTGAACAACTCTGATCACAAACTCCACAATAGGAGATAATTCCGTGCCGGAATCCCTGTACCCTCAAATCACAAATCTGAACTGGCTCACACAATCGCTAAGTGTTCCTACATAAGGAACAGATAGGGTACACAACACGCAACAACCTGAAACATAGTTCCGCCACGCGGAACACAACACACAAAGCCAACACTATAGGCGGTGCCGAACCATACGGCATAACACAAACTCGCCTATGGCTACATACGGATCAATACATCATAACAAATCACAACTCAGTCTACACTCATCAACATAACGCACATACTCATATTAGCATAACTCAAACTTCGAACTCGGGCAATAATCAACCCATTTCCGCTGACCTGACAGTCTGTGGTAGCACATTCCACAAAATCAGCATCAAACATCAACTCATACTCAAACCAAACTCGTTCCAACACAACGGAGTATAGCACCACATCTCAAATCAACATCAAATAATCTCAAAACTATAGTGGTCCACAAACTGGTACTGCATGCAATCTCGAACAGCTGAAACTGCTGGTCCCGAATCCTCCGGAACTGCAATACCGAAATACACAACATGCCCTCCAAGGCCTGAATAGTCCTCGAAGATCACTCGCCAATCCGAGGATAAGATCCGGTACTAACTCGTAATCTGGTCCCCAATGCTCGCTGCAAAGCTTGTCAACACTTTGTCGTAGCTGATTACCTCGACTAGCGAACTGGAACACAGGTACACCACATGAATAGACAACCTCCGTCAGACACAGGTATGTCAGCCAACCACTGGAATCATCTCCGAAAGTACAAGGAACTGTACTGAATTCATCAAATGATCCACAAAGGCCCGACAACTGGTATCACAACCAAAGTGTACACATACACACACAATCACAGCAGCAACCGTCACGTCTAATCGGAAATCTCAAATGACTAATACATCTCGGCAAGTCTCTGCCTCCTAGCCATCGCCAGTCGACGAATGTGGCATCAGTACACACATGCTGCGCTCGCACAAGCTGCTATATCGCTCTTCATGTTGCGTCACGAGTAGTAAACTTGAAGTATCTTACATTTCTCCGCGTCACTAGCGCCAAACACGCGCAAAATCACAAGCCTCAACATCATCATACTCAAATTCAGCTCTCGTAGCCCATAACTCGGCTAATACGGAAACTCGAGCCACACATACACGCATGCAATACCGAAGCTCCTAACTCTCGACTGAATGCATCAACAGCAACATCATCCCAAACGGATGGTCAAAGTGCAACCACTAGCCTTCCTCGAACAAACTCTAATGTGCAGCCATAGTCGTCAGTCGACTCCATCCATCGACACTGCCTCAAGCCCAAATCTGGCCGGAAATGCAAGTGGATAAAACTCAGTGGTCAGTGTACACCCTACACCACGCTGCATGCCATAGCAATAGTATCTCCAACTCTCTGGTGCTAACAATAGGACAGCTACACCCAAATCAAACAAAGAATACGTAACCACACAAGGTTTCCACTGTCCGTAACCATGAGCCACCGCTCTGCTACACAGTATCAAAGCATAACCCAACCAAATCTCGATGCATCGCCATAACCCACGAACTCGTCACGATCGTCAGGTAAGGTCAAAGCCGCAGTAACGGTCACCAACCTGCAGGAGTAAGCAACTCTCCTCGCATGCATCGAACCACATGAACCTGACGCCTTCTTCGTCAATCCGGAAAGTGAAGTGGCAATCCAGGAAAAATCCTGTACAAAGCCGTCGGTACAAGCCTGCCAAAACCCAAGAGACCCCTGATCTCTGGTACAATAGTAGGGCAACTCCAAATCCACACGGCTTCGAACCGGTCAGGATCCACGCCGACTCCCTCGGCTAGCATCACATAGCCCAACATCTTCACGCTAATCGACCAAAACTCACACTGGCTGAACTTACAACAGCTAATCGTCTCGTGAAGTCCACAAAACCGCTTGCGACTGCTCCAGGTACTGGTCCACACTCTCGGAGTACATCAGGACATTGCCAACGAACATGACCGCAACTCGTCCAGAAACTGTCTGAACACATGATCCATCAAGTTCACATGATCTACGGGGCATTGGTCAACCAAACAGCGTGACCAAGAACTCATGATGTCCACACCGAGATCCGAAAGCCACATAGCCACATCTGACTCATCAAACCTCCACTGATGATATCCGGATCCGAAATCAATCCTCGAAAAGACTAAAGCTCTCGGAAGCTGATCAAGCCACTCGTCAATCCGAAGCGGAGGATACTCACTCTCCTCTGAAGCAAATCGAGCTTCCGGTAGTCAGTGCACCACCTCGTCAAATCGTCCAACATCCATGTAAATAGTGCAAGAGCACACCACACAAATATGTGGGGTCGCACGAAGTCTCCTGAAATCTCCTCCAGCAAATCCTGGAGTCGAAACAATAGCTCCATCAGCTCCGCTAGCTCCGAACGACAAGATGCCGGTAAAATAAGTCCGGCGCCTGGTACAAGCTCAATGGTGTAGTCAGTCTTCCGAACTGGAGGAACACCAGGTAACTCCTCCAAAACACACCTGGAAACTCGGGAACCACCTCAATGTCACCAATATCAGGTACAGCAACCATAGTATCCACAACATGTGCTAGGCAAACAATATAACTCGTCTCCACCATCCGCTTGACCATCACCACGAAACAGCATCTCGGGGAAATCTGGTCGTCGAAACACAACCTCCTTCTCGAGGTACTCGAACACAATCAATTGCATCGTTAGTAAGTCCATACTCACAATCACACCAAAACCACAATGTCCAGCTATAACAGATCCGCGGCTAACCCATATCCTCCAACAAGGATCTCGCAACCTCCGGATGGATACAACACTCTCCAAGACCTCGGAAGTGGAGATGCAGGTACAATCGCCATGGACATCAAGCAATAGTAACCTCGGAGAAAAGTCTGTCCTCAAACAAGGTCATGGCACAAACTCCAACATGCCCAACTAGTCGCCCACGTCAATTGCGACTTGCTGAATAAATCATCAAAAGGATACATTGATCAGACTTCAGGAACAACATGAGGATCTCCTCGTAAACTCTGAGCTACTGAACCGCTAACACAACTGGCTGAGGGTGCTCCCTCGCAACGTGACCCTCCTGGCCACCGAAACAACAACTGAGGGTACTCCTCGAACACAAATCACCGCAACACCTGCTGCGTGAAAGGATCGCCAACGATCGCCCAATCTCATGCCACAGGAGCAAGTCCACTACACCATGATCTCCGCCATCACTAAACGGATTAGCAGAGGATCCTCAACATGATCGAAAAGGCCACAGTCTGATGACGTCACTGATCCCGAAGTGTCGGAACTCAACCTCATCAAAATCTCACTGCTGAATCCACTTTCCTCAAACCGTCACATCGAAAACCGTGTACATCTTTCCCTCACACTAGCCTCGCCACTGAGTGCAGCACACTAAGCTCCTCACGGATATCTCGAGGCACATCAATCAGAATCTCTCTGATACTCAGGTTCAAACTCATCTCGAACCTCGCACACTGCTTCCTCTGAAGCCACATAACTCGTGCAAACCGAAATAACATAGGAACAATGCATCTCTGCCTCAGGTGGGTAAGCACTCCACATTCGATTGCTGGATAGCCTGATAACACCATCACTGTTTACACAACACTCTAAATGTAGGCCATGGAGTCACAACCGGATCTCACACAATATCAGCCCACAAAATACAACAATCTAACTCAGGCAAACATCACTGCCATAAATCTCAGCTCTGAGGCAACATATAGACGCTCATATACACATCCCCAGGCAAACCGTGCCACACAAATCTCTGAACTCTGAATACTCATCCAAACCCGCTGTTCACTGGAAAATCGCGCGTCGATTGATCCTCAACAGGATCCACAACCGAAACGACACGGAAAGCACGTCAGGAGGCATCCTAATGAATACAATATCGTTCACAACAAGTAATACGTAATCATGGAACTTCAAATATTTGAAAGCATACAACACCCGGAATTTGATGATTATCCGCCGGCCGGTCGGGTCACCGTTCCAGACATGCTGTACATTCTCAAATACCCTTAGTAAACACGACTACAGAAGTCTACAGAACCTATAACCTAATGCTCTGATACCAAGCTGAAAGGACCCAACCCCGATTTAGCTTCCTAAATCGGAATCAAACCCCTTCGAAAACACGAACCAACAAAAACTTTTCGAAATTTGGGCAGAGTTTCGTTACTAGCGTGGAATTACCATTACCTGCACGTGGAAAATACACTTCATCCTATGCCACAAAAGCAAACCGTGGGCGCCAATCCCATCCGGATTTCTCAATATATCAACTATAAAGTAAAGTAGTAAATATATATACACTTTACTGAAATCCAGTGTAAAATCGTATAACGTATTCAATAGGAAACTCAGAGCGACATCTAATACATAATTGTATACGCACACCACAGTAGGTAGAACAATAAACCTACTGGATGAAACAAAGTAGCTCGAGCACTATGCCTCCGACCACGACGTGCGACACCAGAGCCTGAACTGCAAACTGGGCACGGAAACCGAAAAGCCCAGGGGAAAGACAATAAACACGTTAGAGTGAGTGGACGAAAATAAATGTCTTTCACCAGGTATATATATATATAAAATCATATGCGAGTCGAAATATAAATAAATCAAATCAAATAGTTTAAGAGGAGACACTGACTCCAACTCGTAAACAAAGCATGCATAGAAAGTATCACGGGGTCACTCATGGACACGTCCGTGCTAGTACAGTCAGAATCACGGAGTCCTTGACTACCACGTGATTCATAGCCAGAAAGGCCTCGGTTCCGGGGTACTGCCCCTCACCGGTCAGGTAGGGGTACTGCCCCTCCTGGTGGCCTACCATCGGGGATCAGCCGAGAGGCAAGTGTATCGATACAACAACGTAACCACGACTGTACTCTGTGTAAACCAAATCATAAACATTTCAATGCACATGCATGAAACAGCATAAAAATGTATGCATGTTCGTATACGTATAACCGTATAAACATATTCGTATAATTATAAACACATGCTTATATAATCATAATCTCGTATGAAATCTCATGCTTGTAAAACCATAAACATGCTGCATGCTCAAGTTCATAACGTATATAAAAGACTCGCAAGATTTCCGTGAAAATAAAATGTCCACTCACAGACTGGCGTAACGCGTATCGCGTTAACCCGTGATCCGGCGGAAAGTCCATCGCCAAACAAACGATCACGAACCCCTGAATAAATCACAACGTCCAATATTCAAAATCATAATCCGACAATTCGAATCAAACCACGAGAAACCACCGTTCTCGGAAATACACAATTCGAATACGACGAATCGTCGAAAATCCATATATACCACCTCAATACCTCGTTTTACGTTCGGGCGCTCAACTCGAAAAACGAACCTCCCCACTGCGATCGGAGAGCGATTTCGAGTCAAACGACATGCGACTTGCCGAAAGTCAAAAAGTCAACCCGTTGACCGTTGACCGCCGCCCACGGCGGCGCCACTGTTGACCGGAGAATTTCACGGCGGAGAAACCCCTATTCCATGCAAAACCACCCACTGAGCAACTTTGTCAACTGCACCGAAGTCCAATTCTCACTCTAACATGGTCAATTTCATGAAAAACCGAATGAACACACAAATTTCAAATCCAAAATTCTCCTTGTACACATCGAATTGAAACACGAAACTTACAGGGAAGCATCAAGGGGATGAGAGCTTCAAAGCCCACTCAAAGTTGTAGCTCAATTCGGCCAAAAACCATGAACCCGAATACACCTAATTTTCTCCAATTTTGGGCCGGAAATTCCTTCTTTTCCGGCGACCCACGCCACAAACGGTGGCCGGCACCACCACGGGAAGGCCGAGGCGCACCTAACGGACCCTTCCCCAAGCCTTGGGGTGGCCGGAAAAGACCCCACCGCCGTGAGCCACCACAAGCCGTCGAACTCACCACACACCACCGAGTTGACCCAGTCAACTCGGTCAACACCCAAAAGAGTAAGTATTGACTTGCCCAGTATGGAAATTTCTATTTATAGCCTTTCCCAAAAAGGAAACTCATGCTTATCCATTTCGGCAAACTTGAAACGCGCGTAACTTTCTCGTCGTAATTCCGATTCCGATAATTCTCGCGGTCACAAACTCGCCTCGACGTACTCTTCCAATATTACCCGAAGTCAAACATATCGGCCAACCGAATAAAAAGTCAACCCTTCAAAGCAACACACATTAAATCGACTAAATAATCAACAAACGGCAAAATTCGCAACTAATTCCTCGTAACTCCAAATCATGCTCCGGAAGTTCCCACGAACTCGAAATTAAATTCTGAACAACTTCTGTGAAGAAGCCGAAACCAAATTCTCGTCCGGTAATTTAGTCGTTAAGTAGCCCACCATTTAAATCCGAACTTCAAATATTCATAACTAATTCCTCGGTCGTCCAAATAACGATCCGGAACCGCCCACGAATTTGTAATCACATATAGAACGACTCTCGAGAAGAGACCCAGCTCCAATTCTCGGCCAATAATTTAGTCGTTAAGAACTCTGGCGATTCCATTATCTGTCGAAAATCCGCGACTGCGCTGTAACTCACGAATCAAGCTGATTATACTTCTGATTCTGGTCCGGGTCGTCACACTTGGGGACTCGATGTATCTGATCGCATCCATGCGATAGCACACCATCGGGCTTGTCAAACTCCCACTCACCCCCGACGAGACAGTGATACCGGCGCCAAGCAATCGAAGAGGAAGGGGGCTCTGTTAACCACCACTTCGTTCAGGGGTCCACCGTTATTGTACCCTTGTCCTTCATACATGGGGAGTACTTCAAACGGAAGCAGTGACCGATCTCCACACGAGTGGGGAACTGCAACCCACTGAGCTTCCAGGTATTGTGAAACGCGATCAGCACGCGCGTCAATATGGGACTACACTGGCCTAACATAATGTTGAAGAGGGCGAGAGAGTACTGGAAGAACGGGTGGAGAGGAAGCTTCAAACCAGCATTAAGTTGGAACTCACTCACACAGATGTGACTGCGAGGGGGACGCGTAAACGATTCGCCTTGACAAAGGGCCCTCAGCTTCACCGTTCGGGGAATGTGGTAGTCCCGGTACCACCGCTCGATCTCGCGTATGGACGAGGACTCCTCCGGCTCTTGAACCGCCTGCCCATCTGTAAGATGCCACAACACGGGCCCGCTTCGAGGGAGTACGGGGAGAGCAGCCCTTGATGCCCGTCCGCCGAGGGGTAGGATTGCATAACCTTGCGAACCTCCAGAAGAAGAGGTCGACACTTCACCACTTGGCACCATTGAGGTACCTTGATGTTCAGACCGCACAACCATAGACCCGCTCTGCTCCATGTTCGGAATGGATGACCTACGTAAAGCACCACCAGCGTTAACGAATAGAGGGGAGATGCTCAGTACGCTATCGAACGAAGAGTCCGAAACACTATTGGCAAGACCATGTGACCTTATACAGAACCTAGGGGTTTGCGGAAGGGACTCATCGCTGAAAACGGCTACAAATTCCATGATCCTAAGAGAAAAGGAAACAGGAGAATAAGCCAAACGACGAACGCGTGGAGTATGCCGCGACCCCAATTCTTCACATAGCACAAATAAGTACCAACCATTTCGCAAACACCCAAAACAGATCAAAAGCCCCAAAAAGCAGCAACAAAACTTCAAGATCAAGACTGTTCTTCGTCACATACCCAGAAACAACCCAGAAAGCAACAAAAACCCAGAAATTCGTTTTGGAGTAAGAAAACTGAGAAACGTAGTACCCTACCTAGCCAAAGGTACTCTACACTAGTAAAAACATAAGAAACATACCACAAAAATTCAGAAATTATCATAAACAGTAAACAAATGAAAATGCACCAGGAGCAACACGACTCACACGTTTTCGAAGCAACAAGAACAAGAAAATACCTTTACAAGATGAGAGGAAGATTCACGAGACTAAAAAGCTCCAAATTGATCACAAAAGCTTCAAGAACGCATTTCGGCAGAGTTTCAGTTGAGAAACAAAAGTGTAAAAAAGTGAAAGTGAAACCTACGCTATTTATAGGCAATAAAACTAACCCCAGGCGAACGCCTATCGTTTATTTTTAGCGCTTCTTACCATAGGTTTACGACACGTGTCCCACGCGCCCCACGCACTCCCACCAAAATTAATTACCCTACCACTTCGAATTCGACACACCATGCATCACACATGCAGCAAACAACTGTCAAAACGCCTGACACATGGGCATGTCAAACGACAGGTAACCGTTACGAAGTCGAAAAGGTCAGAATGCAAAAAGACAGGGGAGGCCCACTTTGAAAATAGCAACATCAAGTTTCAGAGTCTACCCTGATAGCCGAACAGCAACAACGTTCACACTATCGTGGCACAAGTAGCAACATCACTTGTCGCCACGAGAGCGGCTCCAAACAGCAACATCAAATTTTGGAGTCCAACCCGATAGTCGAATAGCAACAACGTTCGTACTATCGTGGCACGAGTAGCAACATCACTTGTCGCCACGAAAGCGGCTCCAAACAGCAACATCAAGTTTTGGAGTCCACCCCGATAGTCGAACAGCAACAATGTTCGCATTATCATAGCATGAGTAGCAACATCACTTGTCACCAAGAAAGCGGCTCCAAACAGCAACATCAAGTTTCAGAATCCACCCTGATAGTCGAACAGCAACAACGTTCGCATGCACTATCGTGGCACAAGTAGCAACATCACTTGTCACTAGGAAAGCGGCTCCAAACAGCAACATCAAGTTTCAGAGTCCAAACAGATAGCCCCACGGAATGAACATTCGACATTCGACCTCAAACCAGCTCTTCATCGGAGAGTTGGGGGACTTGGGGGTATCGGAGCACGGACCCCTCCCCGAGTGACCACGTGTGTGCAACCGGGAAAAAGCTTTACAACTCCCCAATCAAGACCTGATTCCCTTGACTTAGGGACTTAGGGGACTTGTTAGTGTGTGCTCCCGTAACACACAATTACCACGTACTTAGTCACTAAAAATGGGTCAACACAGCTTAGACCAAATGCAAGGCAACAATACAAGCTTCAACTTTAATCAAGGAACCAATACCATCCGAACGTCCACGCGTTCGGTACGACAAACGGAAGGTACCAGGATAGACCATGTACAAAAGATAGGATCCCACATCGAAGAACAACAAAAAACTCCATACTCAACCAACAATATAAGCAACACATTTATGACAGATACAAGGTACGCCCGTTACTCTACCAATACTACTGTTACAATCCATACATTCTAACTAGAGCGGCGAAGAGTCAAAGGCGGGAACACCCCGTTAAGATTCCTAATGCCCGTTTGGTGTATTTTTAAACAGCAGGTAAAGAATGACATACGCGCGATAGCTCAGGTCACCCGAAATAGCTCCATCCACTCTTCTACTAAAACCCCTTACGGATTTTAGTATAAACATTTAGGACATTCACCTTCAGGAGGTAATACAGAACCCATTAAGTGATCTATTTGTCCACATATTTTGAACATATAAGGAGATGAGCCATTATTTATATGACAGTCAATTTTGGCATCCATCGAGGTAAAAACAAACATTGAATTGTACACTCGAATATTTTCTCGAAATAGCATGTTTTCTCAACTATTGTTTGGATCTATAAGTTTTTCAAGAAATTGAGGAGTTGGATTTGACGGTGGAAGTATAATTTGTCCTTTTTGGCAACAACTTGTGTAAATAAGTGTTGCATTGTTTTTGGTTTGTTTTTGTGCTTCATCTATCCAAAAATAAGCGCCACAGAAATTGCACGATTAGAATTATCACCAAAGTCTTTATAATTTACGATCTCTCCTGTAAATATATATAGTTGTTGAAATTGTTGTTATAATAATGTTACTTGGTTCATCAGTAAGAAAGATGGAATATTACATTGCCGTCTTTTCTGATACAATGCTTGACCGAACGAAGTCAAATCAACCACTACACAAAATGGTATTATTTTACACAATTTTGATGAATTATTATAATCGAGTGGAAAACTTTATACAGGGAAATATATTAATTTTCTCAATGCCCACTATATGTTAATGAATACCTAATAAAATTCCATTGCCGTCATGTATGGTATCGAAAATAAGGCCTTCTTCATTTATTATTTTTTGTCTCTTAGGCCGACTTGATTTTCGTGTGCCCTCGTCATGAAAATAGTTTGATTGTGCTGTTATCTGATGGTCTGTGAAGTCCTATTCAAAAGATTCTTGTCGTTGGAAAAAATATTTTCTTTTGCTGAAATGGCTTTTTGGACTAATAACTAATTAAAAAAACACATTATAATTTATCAACAAATAAGAAAATAATAAACAATACACAAAAGTAGAAAATAATAACGATACACTAAACTGACTAAAGTACAAAATAACAAAAGATTTGCTCAGTTTAATGTGTAAAGTGAATAACGATTTATTCTTGCGAAGCATGTAGAGGACCGAAAGCCTCCACATTTAACATTGTACAAAGTAGCTATAAGTTATTGTACCTATAAATTCAATGAAAAACCATAAATATAAACGTTTGATAATAAAAGAGTACTAATTCAAATACGACAACTTACTTTAGAAACCAGAAGACTGAAATGTGTTGTCTGAATAATCATGGCTGAACTTATTAAATTCATGCTTTAACACCAATAGATAATCAAATGTTTTGTTTGAATAATAACCATATCGGTGGATATGCAGTACGATGTACAAATATTATAATTTAGGCAAACAATATGCAATTACACGTAGTCTATGCTACTAAATTTTGTAAATATAATGTTTATATAGTCAATAATCCCAATTTAGAAGTTTATCATTACATACCTTGTCTGTTTCCATGATACAAAGCTTGTTCTTCGCTGGGAAGGTACAAAGCTAAAGGTGCTTCAGTATTAATGAATTGAGAAATTTCATGATGTATAACAAAAATAAAATCAGTTGATTCACACTATTCCATTGGAGTATAGATTAATAAACCTATTAAAAGATATAGTTACCAGATTGATTCGATGAGGCCTCTCCTTCAATCATGCATTTTGTTTCCGTCAATTTAGTACACATGGGCGATGCTTGACAATGTTCTGACCTGGAAAGCGAGACTGATATGCATAACAACATACATAAATTTGGCAAATCATAAAACATAACCCTACCCTTATATAGAACCGATATTGCAACAGCTAAACTTTAGTAGTCAGCAATCCATATTAAATCTTACTGTAAGCCTTCAGTTTCAATGGCACACTATCTTTTGCGTTGATTTTTTGTCAGTCTGATGCGAGGAGCCATTTTCCAACTTCGAGTAGTATATGACCTAAATAATAAAAATAATAATAATAAGATGATAAAAGTGTAACTTTGTTGTATACAATTAACCAAGAATCAAGGAAAACATATTGTTGTTAAAATGTGAAAACATATCATGAGACGTCAAGAAAGGGTCGCTATAAATAGAAGAGTCTAATATATAAAACCCCAAAAACTAACCACAAAATGCAATTAGACATCGATATAATATAACTAATCAAGGAGTAGCAATTCATATCATAGGAGGATATTGGATAGTTTTTTTTTCTCATCGGTCCATGAAATTATGATCACTAGTGAAAGTAGATTTTATGGACCGATGGGAAAGTGAGGAAAAAGTATGCAACATCAATAGAATGTATGAGAGGAAAAGTGAGGACAAAATTAAGCAATATATAATAGCTATTAGTGTTGCTATTACATGGATTTCTTAAACAAAATGTGAAAAATTGCACAATGCAGATCACCAACATGACCCGATTTATAGTTTTAGCATCACGTAATTAAGTAAAAAAAACCTACAAAAAGTGCATAACTAATAAGTAACATGAACATCTATCTAGCATGCAGCGCATAGCTTCATACACTTCATCACTGTAATAATCCAAATATACACTTCATCACTGTAACCAAAATACATTGGACAAAGAACCCAAATTGACGTCCCATGACATTATCAAGCACCAAAAATTCACCTCTTTGTTTAGTTCCCTATAAACCCAATACAACAGAGGTAAGAGGTATTCCTAATAAGAATCCAGAATGCACAATAATCAGCACACGGTCGAGTTTTGCAATTTTCAAAACTTATTGCAGTTTTGAAACAATCAGCACAACCGAGAAGAAAATTCCCCATTAGAAATAAAATCTTGTTGTCTCGTACTTTTAAAAGCCAAATTATTAAACTCTCACTATCATAAGGATTCACACAATCACAAATAAGAAACCAAAAAGCAAAAAAAGAGAAACATCACCTTAACTTTGCAGCGGGTTTAAAATTTCTGGTAGAGAGAGACTAAGATAAAAGCTTAACTTAGATGAGCACCCTCTTAGTTGAAATCACAATAGAGGATTATGTATGGACTTGGAATATAAACAAAGAGATCTGGCCGGGTTTTGTGATGAGAGGTGAAGGGAATTAGACTTTGAGTCTAGGCGTCTGCAATTGTGGGTGAATAACACGGAACTGAAGTTTTAGGCTTTTAGCATATGACATAAGCCAAGTAGCAACTGTCAATAATACCCTTCATTTATTCAGGAATTTCAAAAAATACATTAAATAAATAGTAACTGAGAATTGTTATATAGGAAATATGTAGAGAAAGCAGCAATTCGAAAGTACTCAATTGTCTTTATGGTTCCCCCTCAGTCAAGTTATACTAATATTTTTTAGGCTAATTACAATAATTGGGTGATGTATTTACTTGTTAAGTCTTATCGCTTTTCATGTTACATATTACATTTCGAAGATAAGTTCCGTAACACCGCGATCAGAGGTTTACTACCTAAATGGTCCAACAATGCCCAAAGGTTTATTGTTATGTCCACTTACAAGAGATTTCTGTTATTTCCATTGGTTTTGGTCTTATTTGAAATTAAAAATTGTTACTGATCAAGGTTGTGGTTCTATGTTCTAGGAATTCGAGCAATGACTGTATACGTTAATTCTGACATGTTATGTGTATTGATTCATCTATTTGGGGTTCTCCACTTCTCAAAACAATTCCATCTTCCATAATTTTTATGGTTTGGATGTTATTTGCAACTGATCAGTTATGATTACATTGTAGATGTTGTTCCAAATGTGAGAAGATTTTGGAAGACTACATATGGAAGTACATGTGAGAATATTGATTTGAAATGGAATAGATATGTATTACTACAATATTATAGTAATACATTTGTACTTTTATTTTGATTTGAAATGAAAATACTCCTGTTTATAGTTTTGTTGTTTTGGTGATGTGTGAGAATCTACTACCAATAAAGCATTGCACATCTGATTATTATAAAAGGAATGTAAAAAAGACCGATGTTTACAACTAACTTAGACATCCATGTTATAAGATAAAATGATGGTTTTTGCTTAGGAACCAATGTTTAAAATTATCATAGACATTAGTTTTTTTATTACAAAACTGATGTCTAAGTGTTACATAGACATCAGTCAAATTTGATGTCTAAGATTACCATAAACATCAATTATGTAAGCAAAATTGATGCCTTAGTGTTGTATAAACATCGGTTATGTAAGAAAAATTTATGTCTTAGTGCTACATAAACATTGGTTATTAACTGATGTCTATAATTTTGGACATTAGACAACACCCACTAAGACAATGGTCTTGTTAGACATCATCTCTGGGACAGTTGTTTATGAGCATTATTCTAGTAGTGATTGGAAGTGGAGAACAATGGAGTGTTCATTCAATTAAGTTAGGCTACATCAATACTCTTGTAGGAGGTGACAATTGAGTGATATTTTTTGTGCTCATGAAGTGTCATCCATCATAAACAAAGGTTTAAACCCTTCTGACTTTTTTGATGACTACTTCCATCCCTCAAAGTATCAAGATGCATACAACCCAATAATTCATCCACTTTCTGGCCAAAAGTAGACTATCCGATAGCTCATCCTCCATTTAGAAAGCAGGCATAGAGACCCAAAAGAAGAGAATTTTAGAGCCAGAGGAGAGAGTAGCACCACCACTAGGGGAAGCAACCAAAACTGTCAAGGATTTTGTCAGAATGACTTGCCAAAGATGCTTCAAGCAAGGCCATAATAGGCTTGATGTCCAATCACAAAAGAAGAGAGAGCAACTGCTATAAACATCCATGTCATTTAATTGTTGTGATTATGTGTTTTGAGATTGTGTTGTTTTGTATAATTAATTTTTGTATATATTGTTGATGTGATGTATGTACACAGGGAGAGTGATCATCTAATAAGAGGCATAGACCCAAGATGGTAAGTGTTTCAAGACTGAGCCCAGATGCACCTGATTTAACTGTGAGGTCTAGGGCATCATACAATAGGGTGAGGGAAGCACTTGCAAAGATGTAGAATTCAACAACTCAGAGCAGTCAAAATACAGTTGCTACAACAAGGAATGCAACTCATAAGTGAGATGTGAGGGTCTCAGATGCACTTGTTTGATAACAATCTTTTGTTGACTACATGATTTTGTTTTTAGTTCAATTCCATGTTTTGCTATCTTATTGAACCAGTACTGCTTTTTCTAAACTTTATGTGGTATTTCAGATGTAATCATTTGGTGTTTCAGAACATACTATTTTGTGTAAACTTTATGTGCTATTTAAGAACATATTATAGAGTCATTTGAAGTTTCAGTATGAGATTACAGGTCATTTTTACTTCAGTGTAAAGAAGTAAATGGGTGACAAGATAGGCATGAGCTTTCGCTAGTGGATTGGTTGGTTTGGGCCTTAGGCTACCAAGAAAATATCTAAATATATAAAGGTCAATAGATGGGCTTTGACATGATTAATTTAATAATACACTTTGATCAAATGACTTCTAAATAAACGAATGTGACTAATGTGTTTATGTAAAAAAAAAATGTAGAAACACTCATGTCTTTGTATGCTTATATGTTGATGATATGCTCATTATGAGAATAAGTAAGGATGTAAATAATCAAACTAAGAAAATGATGCATTCCAATTTTGATATGAAATGGGAATGGCGGATGTGATTCTTGGTTTTCAAGTTCAAAGAAATTCGGATGGTAATATACTTACTCAATCTCATTATGTAGAGAATGTCCTTAAAAAATTTGGACTCTGGTGATAAGCCGGTTATTATTCCATTTGATCCCTCTAGTCATCTTACGAAAAATTAAGGTGATAGTGTGTCTCAATTGGAATATATACAAGTTATTGGAAGCTTGATGTACATAATAAATTGTACAAGACCGGATTTGGCATATAGTCTGAGTAGACTTAGTCGGTACTCAAGCAATCCTAGAAAATATCATTGGATTGCTCTAGTACGAGTTTTAAGGTATCTAAAGCATACAATACATTATGGATTACATTACACCAAATATCCTCCTATATTGGAGGGATATTGTGATGCAATTGGATTTACAAAAATTCGAAAAGTAAGTCTACAAGTGGGTATATATTTACACTTGGAGGTGCGGGCATATCTTGGAAGCCATTAAAACAAACCGTGGATACACCTTCGACGATGGAAGCGAAGTTTGTAGTCTTAGATAATGAAGGACCCGGCCCTAAATTAACTAGTAATCTAGGATCACGCCCTAACGACAAGACTTCAATTATGAATTTTCATAAAATTTTGAAATAATTTCCTCTAGAAGTGGATTACCAGAAACATGTAAGAAAACCACACTTCGGATTTCCCACAAACAACACCGTGGACCATCGATATCCATCTAAATTTTACAATAAAGTGCGAAAAGTAAATTAATTAAAATGCTGAAATAATAATACAGGAACTGAAAACTCATAATCCAGCAATACTAACAATTCATAACCAGTACTGAAAAATATTTACAATCCTAGTGTTCAAAGCGACTTCTAGGAGTAGAATAAAACATATAAAAATACACTACTAGTGGACTGAAACCTACATAAAGGTATGATAATCCGGTGGACTCAAAGCCTCTGGAGTTCAAAATCCAGCTCAGGAGAAGCTCTGCAACCTAGGCACGAAAAACCAAAAGGCCCAGGAAAGGTTGATAAAAAACATAAAAACATTAGCATGAGTGGACAAAAACTCAGAATCAGTGTAAAACAGTAAAAAAAAATTATCTGTGCCTTTCCACTGATTTCTGTGAAATCATGCAAGTTCAAAATAATAAACTAAATAAAATATGAAGGTGGGCGCTCAGGGTGTTTGTCTTAACTCGAAGCATCTCCATGACTATAAATACATGGTGATGGAATCATCTAGGGTGTTTGTCTTTACCTGAGACGATCTGAGTAGGCAGGGTGTGTGTCCTAACCTGATATGACCCGACTAGTCAGTGATCAGCTGACTAGTCAAAGCATCTATGCTAAAAATAAAACCACCACAAACATACCTCCAAACTAGACTGTAATAAAATACAAGAGACTATAAATCTGCATAAGCATGAACTCGTAGCAATTGTGAAAATAAATAAATGTCCACTCACCATACTATGCCGGGATATTCATAAAATTGAAACCTACCAATCGGCGCAATAATCATTTGACACGGCCCCCTAAGTCGTAATCTTGAAACCACGATTATAATTAGTATCTAATCGTCAATATTCAAAATGAATAGCTAAGCTCGTAATCCGACGAACAATAATATTGAGAATCTCACTTTCTCGAATAACGTATTTTTTGACTAAAACGAACTTAATCTAATTATGAATTAAATTCCTTGTATTCCTTCACTGTAAATCAATTTTAGAGTCGCAATATAAATCTCAAACATCGAGCGACTCGAATTTAAATTGATTGTCGGATCGTCCATGAATAATATTGTAAAAGCAATTAATTATTCTCCAATTAAACACATGTCTAAATTAATTAAGTCTAGATCCATTCAAGAACCTCACCATTGCATTCGGCATGAAATTACGAGCGGAACGACATAAAATTTTGCCTAAAATCCAACCTCGCCAAAGTTCTGCCGCGCACGGCAGCGGCTGGAATCCCACCGGCACCAAATCGAGCAACCTACACATCAAAATGTTCATCTCAACAAGCCCAACAACATTGTTGTACAACTCAAAACCAAAATCAAACTAGAAAATAACGAAATCAACAATTGAAGTTTCAAACCCTTGTCGGAATTCATTTCCTTCGTTCGTCGTCGTCCGGCCATGGCAGGGTCAGAGACCTGTCCTAATAGATTCGTGGTCGTCTAGGCTTCAAAACCCATATGGTCACGACCTCCATCGCCATCGTGTGCACCACATTGTCGTTGTCGAAATCATCCAGAATCTGCCACTTTCTCAACCTCGATTCGTCCTTCACCAGTCACCAATGTCAGAGATGCTACTACCAATTGATAGAGGAGATGGAACCAAATTACTTGTCACCAAAATCATGGCCGGAAGTGGCCGGCCAGAGGCTCACCGTCGGTGAGAACCTCGTGGCGAAAAAATTGGGTCGAATAGGTGGTTAAAGAGGGTCAACCCTCAGTTGCCAAAAATGAAAATGTCAGACTTTCCCAATATGGGTATATAGTTGCAATTTTACAGTGATACGTTTTTCGATATTTTCGTAAAATTCTCGCTAACCATAACTTCATCGTCGTAACTCTGATTTCAACACTTGACATGGCTGCGAATTTGTTTCGACAAACTCTACGACTTTATCATAAGAAATTTCTCAAAAAAACATAGTCGATAAAATCTAGACGAAACGCCAACGAAAGTTACCGACAGTAAAAACTAGTTACCATCGACGATTAACGTAATTAATTAGCGACTAATAGCATAAGTTCTGATTATCCTGTGATATTGTTCCGGGTTATAACAGATAAAGCCGCCAAATGAGCGGAATGGCTTAAAAACTTCCTAGAAGGTATTCCTTCTGGGTTTAGGCTTGTCATGGCTATTTTCATACATTGTAATAGTATTGCTGCTCTTACAAGAACAAAGAACCAAATCTACAATGGAAAATTAAGGCATATGAGGCGACATCACAAACCAATATGAGACTTGCTCAAATATGAAATAATTTCCATTGACTATGTAAAATCAAAGGAAAAAATAGTAAATCCTTTGATTAAAGGACTTAATAGGAGCAAGTAATATTTACATAAAGGGGAATAAGCTTAAAGCCAATACAATGAGCCACTACTTGGCGTCAACCTAACCTAGCTACATTGAAGATCTCATGGTCTAAGTTCAATAGGAAAACTAGTTAAGGAAGACTCAAGATGCATAACACACACATATGCCTATTTCTAAGGTGAAATAAAGTGTGTTTTCTGTTGAAGATTAAATGGGTGAATATTAAATAGTCTTAATAATGCGATAGCTTTAAAAAGTGGGATAGTGTGGACTATTCTTAATTGGCATTACCTGTATGAGACTTATGTTGGGATGCATCTATGAGAACCGACATGGATAAGTTCTCTAACAATCTCATGAAGTAAGGAGTTATTCAAGACCAAATTTAACACAATTGTAAGAATTGAAATATGTCTAGATCTAGTATGTGTGATACTTATTGTCTTGGTTGACTATAAAACGTGAAAAGTTCAAGACTATACATTTACTACTTCACAAAGTAAATCCAATAAGTATTCACTACGAAAGGTTCGAGTCCAAAAGACACCTTATTCGATTGCATACCTATCTAACTTCTCTGAAATAAGAATAAGTTCCTAAATTATCTTATTTTCTATTCAAATATGGGGTATTATTAGAGTTTGAATAGAAAATTTGGGGTATTTTAGAAACGTCCCACAAAAGTCCCACATGAAAGAAGTTTGAAGGGCATGTGTCTTTCATAAAGGATTATCCTTGTAAAGAAGTAAATGGGTGACATGCTAGGCATGAGCTTTCACAAATGGATTGACGGGTTTGAGGCTTGCACTACCACATAACTTCTCATTGCTGACTACTTAGAGAAACAAAGGCCGACGATTTTTGAAGTCGTCGGCAATAGTGTACTATTGCCGACGATTTGTTGCAAAAATCATCGGCAATAGTACTATTGTCGACGATTTTTATAATAAAATCGTCAGCTGTACTCATTGCCAACGCTTTATAGCCTACAAGACTATAGCCGACGATTTTTACGAAGTCGTCGGCTATAGTATAAAACCCCTGTAGGCTATAAAGCATCGGTAATAGTATTATTGCCGATGATTTTTGCAACAAATCATTGGCAATAGTGTGGACGACTTCAAAAATCGTCGGCCTTTGTTTCTCTAAATCGTCGGTAATGAGAAGTTATGTGGTAGTGTTGGGCTACCAAAGAAATACCCAAATATATAAATATCAAAAGATGAGCCTTGGGCCTTGGAGCTCTTGGTCTCTGTTGATTAAAATCTATTGTTAATTATTAAAATTTATTTTTTAAAATTTTTAATTATATTTTGATAAATGTGAAGAGTTGCGCTTTGGATCAAATCAAAATGAGCGACAATTGAAAACGATAGGTTTCGTTAAACCTATCGACGCAACCTTTGACTTTTATATAAAAATGGCCCAAGGTCGTCATTCGAACAATCCAATTATCGACTTCGTTTTCTTTCTTCAAAATCGTTCTTATGAGAAAACATAAAGTAAATTCGCCAAAGTCAAATTCTTGTGCAAGAACTAGTACCAGATAGTTGTATGCTGAAGATAGACGTTTGAAACTACAAGCACAAGTGAGGGCGAATTTCTATCTTAGAACATTGCCAAACAGACCTCTATCTGATCAAGTTAGTAAAATTTAATTCTTGTTATTGTTGTTTATTTCAACTTCACTTATATAATTGTGTTTGTACCCATATTTGTATGACTAAGTAGTCAAGCAAATTTAGACATTGGATTGAAATAGTAAGTGTCATTGAAGCTAAGTCATTGTACCTGACCTACCTCTCTATGGGCCAGTGTCTGAGATAATGTTCCACCAAATGGGTTAGTGCCCTAAGTTATTTATCCAAGTTAGCTGGTTATCTATCTCAAGTCAGTCATCATGATCGAAACTCCCAAGTCAGTCGTCATGTTCAATAATTCCAAGTGGGTCATTATTCCCAAATGGCTTGTGTGGATATTGTATTTTTGGGCTTTAGTCGTTGAAGCTAGAACAATTGGAGTTGGGTCATTAATTGTGTCCGTGGGTCAATATGATAAATGTTCAGATAATGTGAGAATAAGCCCAGCTGAAGAGTCTAGATATGTAAGAGTAAGAATGGTGTATAATTAATCCATCATATCATTGGCGCAATGAAGCAGTCCCAGCCGAAATATGGTTGTTGTGACTAAGTCGGCTAGTGTCATGAGGTACTACCAAGTCGGCTAGAGTCTGAGATGAGGTTTCACCAAGTTGGTTATTGTCAATGATGTTCCATCAAATGTGTCAGTGTCTATTGGTTTCCCTTTTGTGGATATTTGGCTGGTCTGGGTTCACCTTTTGGGATATGATCTTTGAGATAGATTCATTGTTATATTGTTGTTGGGTCATTGTATCCTTGGGTTGGTTATTACGTCTGGACATCTACTCAGTGCAATAGAGATTTAAGCATAGCTGAAGAATTGAGATGTCTAGGAGTAGGATCCAATCCATCATTTGGTAGATAAAGAGGTCTATCCAGAAGAGGAGTTGCAGCTGAGTCGGGATTCATCGAGATCAGTCGTCAGGGATTGTAACTAGTATTGATTTAATTGAAGTAAAATTGTAACTTCAATTTAAAATGAAAAGCAAAACGAAGTGCAGCAGGGCTTGATTCCTCAAATGAAACGAAGCACCTTTTCTTTAGTTTTGCTAGTTTCTTTGCAACTAGTATTGATTTAAATTGAAGTTGTTTATTTTATGCACTTTACTTTGGTTGATTTGCCTTTTATATTTTCATTTTGGCTTTCTTTTATGTTTTGCTTTTAGTTACTATGATTTTTATTATTCATAGTCACATAGTCGACGCTATTCATCTTGATAATTGTGTTAGATGCGAGTTCACATTCGTGGGTAAATGCATCCATTTAGATCTTGTTGATCTAACCCTAGTGATTAAACAATTCGAGTTTCACCGTACCATCACTACAACTCCTGACGATCAACCACCAAGTCCTTGGTAACAAGGCAACATAACCAACGGCCGAGAGTGCGTTCCTGCCTCGGCTAGCAATCTCTTGAGTAGAGTAAGATCTATGCATTAAATACACATCTACAATCGATCTTACAAAATCTCGCTTGGCCTCGTGGTCACGAGTTGGCATGCCCGCAATTTAATTAAAAAATATTTGTTACTAGATCCCTCGACTGTAGTAAGATCCATGCATTAAATACACATCTATAGTCGATCTTACAAAACCTCACTTGGCCTCGTGGTCTCGAGTTAGCACACCCACAATTTAATTAAAGAACATTTGTTGCTAGATCCCTCGGCTGTTGTCGGTCGAGATAATTTTGAGACAACAAATTATTATATATACTATGTGTATTCGTAATACGGATTGGTTTCAACAATTCTATCGTTTCACCTAAAAAATAAAAACAGAAAACATCCTCAGCATGCTAATTGAGTTGCTAATAAATAATAATTAAGCTAATTAGCTAAGAGATTTTAGAGCTAGATGCCCTGTTCCTCGTCTTCAACCCAGCCAAACTGAAACGTAATGTCAAAGAAATAGAGCAGGACAACCAAAACAAAGCAGGACAAGAACATAGGGATGAGCCCAAAATAGTTGACTCTGTTGACTGTGTCAGCCACGTACTCTGTGTCAGGTAGTGGTACTTGAGAAGCAACGACATCTTTCTAAAGGGAGTGTTGATGAGAATGCCGGCGTGGCTGTAGTACCTTATGGACTGCACATTGAGTAAGAATGCGAGGAGGAAACATACCAAAATGGTGAAGTACTTGATGAAGTATCCCATCTCGCTTGTGTTCTCGAACACGAACACAAATCCGGCTCCATTTCTATTTCTGCTCCCGCTCGTCATTAGTACGGCGATGAGTGAGCTGAGCATGATCGTCGTCGACGCTAAGAGGGTGGATGCCATTATGTTGTTACTTGGGGAGGCTATATTTCTCTCTTAGAACAAAAACCACGTGCAGACGAAAAATGAAAAGATCCACCGTTTATAACGTCTTCTTATATATGTAGTATAGAGAGAGCTAGCGTCGACGTAGTATAGAGAATGGCGTTCTCGTAGTACAGACCCTACGTAACAACATAATGGCATCCACCCTCTTAGCGTCGACGACGATCATGCTCAGCTCACTCATCGCCGTACTAATGACGAGCGGGAGCAGAAATAGAAACTGGGAAATGAGTCTAGCTCCACGTATGAACCCAAAGTAAATCCGATATTGTACGGGTTAATTACAGAGTCTTGCATTTTGCAGCCTTGTGTGATTAAGAATATATGAGTTAAATATCTACACAATATTAAGTAGACATTTGAAACCTGAAAACTTCACATGTTGTCAAAAAGCACGAGATGGAGGCTTTGATAAAGTTGTGGTTCATACGTGGAGCTAGACTCATTTCCCAGTTTTGCTTGCCCTTTTGTTAATAAAATTGCAGCAAATTGTCACGAGCTTATCTTTTTCCTCGATAAAGTACTCGTGCGGCCTTAGTAACTTCTCTTACTAAGCAGCCTTGATCCCCAAAGATGGCTAGAACAACTCACGAGAGTAGAGCACTTAAAGAAAGGAAAGCTTGTATTAACAAGTAAAACCTTTACAAGTGTGTCCAAGGCTTGTGGCTTTGTTTGGATGACCACTTGATGCCTTGATCAGACCTCTAAGCACCTATTTATAGGGCTCTAAACCGACCTACATATGTCCTAGAGAATTCTAGGAAGTTTGCCTCATGTTGGAAAAGTCAAACCTTCAAGGAAGCTCCATGAACATGGTGGCTTCTTCTAGATCCTTCTCTATGTTGCCTGCTGGTTTAAGGGACTTTCAGACCTGCCCAAAACGTGCTACTGCTGTCCACAAAGTTCCAGAGAGTTCCAAGCATCTAGAGATGCCAAGAATTACCCGATAGGTTTCGCCAAGTTCTAGAACACTCTAGCTGCGTTTCTAGGCGTTTCTAGAGCCTTCCATGCCTTCTCCAAGCTGCTATAAGCTGCTGGAACCTCTTGGAACTATGTCCATCCCTCTATACTCCTCCGGATCCTTCCAAGCCCTTCCCCAAGTCATGCCGGAGTCAAGATACTTGCGGGAAAAATGGGCGCGTCGTGACATTCTCCCCCACTTAAGCACGCGACGCCCTCGTCGCGTCGTCTTCATGATATCGCTGGATCATGTCCTTGAATTGCCACAACGTATCCTTGGTCTCCCAACTTGTCTCTGCGTCGGGCAAACCTCTCCACTTGACGAGGTACTCGCGATAATTCGGCACTCCACGACGTTGGATGACTCGGTCGGCTAGAATTTTTTCTGCTTCCTTCTCAAAGGATGTCACTACGGCAGTGGGTGCACGAGTAGATACCGCCCTTGATGGATCCTCCTCGTCTTCATTATATGGCCTTAGCATGCTCACATGAAAGACCGGATGAATTTTTAACTTAGAAGGAAGGTTGAGTTTGTAAGAAGCCTTACCGACGCGTTTGATTACTCCAAACGGCCCTTCGTACTTCCGTATCAAGCCCTTGTGCACCTTTCTAAAGGACTTGAACTGCTGCGGTAAGAGTTTCACGAGGACTAAATCTCCTTCCTTGAACTCTACATGCCTTCTCTTCTTGTCCGCCCACTTCTTCATTCGCTTGGATGCTTTGTTTAGTGCGGCACGAGCCAACTCTGCTTGTTCGTGCCAAGACTTAGCGAATTTGAATGCTGCTGGACTTCTTCCTTCATATCGGGTGGCAAGAGAGATAGGTGTAGCAGGTTGTTGCCCCAAAACAACCTCAAAGGGACTCTTCCCGGTAGCCTCACTTTGCTGCAAGTTATAAGAAAACTGCGCCACATCCAATAGTTTGGCCCAGTCCCGCTGGTTTGCACTCACGTAATGTCGCAAGTACAACTCCAATAAGGCATTGACGTGCTCTGTTTGTCCGTCGCTTTGCGGATGGAAGCTCGTCGAAAAGTTCAAGTCGGATCCCAACAACTTGAATAACTCCGTCCAGAACTTTCCCGTGAAGCGTGGGTCACGATTGCTTACTATGTTCTTCGGCACGCCCCAAAGCTTCACAACATTGCGGAGGACAAGTCTGGCCGTTTCTTCCGCGGTGCATTCAGCCGAAGCAGCCATGAAAGAGGCATACTTGCTGAATCGGTCCACCACTACTATAATGCTCCCGAACCCTTCTGACTTCGGCAGGCAAGTAATGAAGTCCATGGAGACACTTTCCCATGGTCCCTCAGGTATGGGGAGAGGTTCAAGAAGGCCCCCTGGCTGTTGTTGCAAGACTTTGTCTTGTTGGCATACAAGACAAGTCCGAACGTATTCCTCTACCCCATCGCGCATCCTTGGCCAATAGTAGATGGACTTGAGTAGTGCAAGGGTTCGCCTGACCCCTGGATGTCCCGCCCACAATGAATCATGGCATTCCTTTGTCAACTCCCGACGTAGGTTTGCCCATTTCGGTACGTAGACACGACGGCCCCTGGTGTAGATCAACTCATCTTCTAGCCAAAACCTTCGTGTCTTGCCTTCCTTGATTAAGGACAATAGGCTTTGAGCTTGTGGATCGGTCTTAATTCCCTCCTTAATCTTATCCATCAGTGAGCTAGTCACCTTCGATATGCTTGTCAACTCCGCCTTTCGACTTAGTGCATCGGCGACCACGTTCGCCTTCCCCGGCTTGTACTCCATGACGTAGTCGAACTCGGCCAAGAAATCCTGCCATCTTGCTTGTTTTGGACTAAGCTTCTTCTGAGTTTGGAAGTAGCTCGTCGCCACATTATCGGTCATGATTGCAAACTTGGTGCCAAGCAAGTAATGTCGCCACGTACTTAGGCAATGGATGACGGCAGTCATCTCCTTTTCTTGCACGGTGTAGCGTCTTTCGGCATCATTCAGTTTTCTGCTTTCATACGCTATCGGATGCCCTTCTTGCATTAGTACCCCACCAATAGCATAGTCGGATGCATCGGTATGAACTTCATATGGCTTGCTATGGTCGAGAAGACTTAGCACCGGTTCTTCACATATGGCAGTTTTTAAGTCGTCGAAGGCTTCTTGGCACTTAGATGACCACTCCCATGCCTTATCCTTCTTGAGGAGGTCGGTAAGGGGTGCAGCCCTTGCGGAATATCCCTTTATAAAGCGCCGATAGTAATTAACTAGCCCAAGAAAAGACCGAAGCTCACGTACCTTTGTCGGCGGCTCCCATTGTTGGATTGCTTGGATCTTGCAATCCTCCATCATAAGCTTGCCGTCTTGGATCTTATGTCCAAGGAACAGCACCTCCGGCTTAGCGAACGAGCATTTCTCCTTCTTAATGAACAGCTCGTTCTCTCGCAAGACTTTGAACACCTCCCTCAAGTGTTCAATGTGCTCCCCCAACGACTTGCTATAGACCACGATGTCGTCTAAGTACACAACTACGAACCGATCGAGGTAGGGATGGAATAACTTGTTCATCAACGTACAAAAGGTGGCCGGCGCATTCGTTAGACCAAAGGGCATAACAAGAAACTCATACGAACCGTACCTTGTACTGCATGCCGTCTTTGGTTCATCCCCTTCGGCGATTCGGACTTGGTAGTATCCCGAACGCAAGTCCAACTTAGAGAAGTAGCGTGCATGCCCCAACTGATTGAACAAGTCGGCAATAAGGGGAATGGGGTACTTGTTCTTCACCGTTACCTTGTTTAGCGCCCGGTAGTCGATGCACATGCGAAGCGACCCATCCTTCTTCTTTTGGAACAAGACCGGAGCACCGAATGGCGCCTTGGATGGCCGAATGAATCCGGCATCCAATAGCTCTTTCAACTGTCTCCTTAGCTCCGCGAGCTCGGGAGGGGCCATCCTATAAGCTGCCATAGCAGGTGGCTTTGCTCCCGGCTCTAACTCTATTTGGTGGTCGACTTCCCTCCTTGGCGGTAGCTTCTTTGGCAACTCGGACGGTGATACGTCTTTGAACTCCTCCAAAACAGTAGCTACCTCTCTTGGCATGTCATCGAGCGGCTTTAACTCCTCATCATCGTACTCCTTAAGGATTGCTAGATAACTATCCTCACCCCGCTTGATGCCTTTCTTGAATTGCAATGCCGACAATGTCTTTGCTTCATGCTTCGCGGCCCGTCTTGTCGGCACTACGCACGACTTCTCTCCATTAATTATATATAAGCTGTTTGAATGCGGCACTGGAACAGCCCGTACTTGATCGTAAAACTCCATCCCAAGGACAACCTTGAAGTCGTCCATCGGCACTATTGAGAAATCGAGATTCCCATGCCACGCTCCAATGGTGGTTCGAACTCCTCGTGCCACTCCATGTATAGGCCGTGCAGGCGAGTTCACTGCCTTGATAGTCCCTCCTTCACCGCTGCTCTTAACTCCAAGCCTTTGAGCTTCTTCAATAGACATGAAGTTATGGGTTGCACCCGTATCGAGCATTGCCGACGTTGGCTTCCCTGCCACCGTGATGTCGGCAAACAATAGGCCATTGCCTTGCGGTTTAGCGACAGTTTGAATGACATTAAAGCGCTGCAATGAACCCATCTGTGCACCGTCGCCTCCCTCGGCTTCCTTCTCTCCTTGATGTCCTCCCAAAAGCGCACTTAAGGCTTGCCTTTGTGGGCAGTGCCTTGTCCAATGTGGTCCATTACAAAGGAAGCATTTATTATCATTAGGTGGGTTAGAAGGCTTACCTCCTTGTTGCTTGCCTTTGTATCGATTCTTCCCCGCATAGCTGCCGCCTTGTCGAGACTCCTCGCGACGTTGCGGTCTCTCTTCCCCACTTTTGACATGGCTGGCCTTCTTTTCCTTTCCCTTGGCAACGGGCTCCTTTTGGCCAACGTAATCGATTAAGCTCTCGGCGGTAGCAATGGCGGCAGCAAGGTCTTGCACCCCGCGCCGTCGTAGCTCCGTCCTTGCCCATGGTTGCAATCCGTTCATGAAGAAGAAGAGGGCATCTTTATCAGGCAAATCGGGGATCTCGAGCACAAGATTAGTGAACTCCTTGATATAATCTTGGATAGTGCCCGTATGCTTGAGTCGTCGTAAACGAGCTCTTGCCTCATCTTCGGCGTTCTCGGGGTAGAATTGGCGCTTAAGTTCTCTAATGAACTCATCAAAGGTAGAGATGGTGCACGTACCTTTCTCAACATCGCTCCTTCTCCTCCTCCACCATAACATGGCGGTGTCCGTGAGGTATAGAGCAACCGTGGTGATCTTTGCATCATCCTCCGTGACTCCCACTGCTCTAAAGTATTGATCTAGCCCCCACAAGAAGTTGTCGACTTCACGTGCATTTCGTGAGCCCCCGTATGTCTTTGGCTTCGGTACCTCCACGCGCCTTGTCTCCACAGCGGCGCTGCTTGTTGCTCCTCCCATAGCAACTGCCCGTTTTCATAGGTTAATGTCCCCATGCATATCTTCTACACGCGCAACAGCTTGAGCAAGCTCGTCGCGCACTTTGTTGATCTCCCCGCGCAAGGACTCTTCTAGCTGTAGCAACATGCCTTTAATCGCAGTTTGGATAGCGGCATCTTCCGCCTCTAAGCCATCCACCCTTGGGCTTAGATCTTCCAACTGGGCCTCCATGCCCCCCACGACTTCTTCGATGTGAAGCAAGCGTGAGTCGAACGCAGCTGCAATATCCTTGGACTTCTCGCGTCGCGACACCACGGGATCAACAAGTCCTTCCCGTCCCTGCTCCAGAGTGACCTCGGAAGGTTTTGTTGAAGACGTACCACCAACATTGGGCTCAATAACTAACCCGGTAGCACTTGGCTTCGCGGTAGCTTTGCCAGCACCACTTTTCACCATTTTGAACGAGGCGTCGAACCTGCTCTGATACCAACTGTCACGAGCTTATCTTTTTCCTCGATAAAGTACTCGTGCGGCCTTAGTAACTTCTCTTACTAAGCAGCCTTGATCCCCAAAGATGGCTAGAACAACTCACGAGAGTAGAGCACTTAAAGAAAGGAAAGCTTGTATTAACAAGTAAAACCTTTACAAGTGTGTCTAAGGCTTGTGGCTTTGTTTGGATGACCACTTGATGCCTTGATCAGACCTCTAAGCACCTATTTATAGGGCTCTAAACCGACCTACATATGTCCTAGAGAATTCTAGGAAGTTTGCCTCATGTTGGAAAAGTCAAACCTTCAAGGAAGCTCCATGAACATGGTGGCTTCTTCTAGATCCTTCTCTATGTTGCCTGCTGGTTTAAGGGACTTTCAGACCTGCCCAAAACGTGCTACTGCTGTCCACAAAGTTCCAGAGAGTTCCAAGCATCTAGAGATGCCAAGAATTACCCGGTAGGTTCCGCCAAGTTCTAGAACACTCTAGCTGCGTTTCTAGGCGTTTCTAGAGCCTTCCATGCCTTCTCCAAGCTGCTATAAGCTGCTGGAACCTCTTGGAACTATGTCCATCCCTCTATACTCCTCCGGATCCTTCCAAGCCCTTCCCCAAGTCATGCCGGAGTCAAGATACTTGCGGGAAAAATGGGCGCGTCGTGACAAAATGCATTAGTCTAATCAGGTGGTCGTATACAGGCAACCATGTTTTCTACTTTCTGCGCACATCTTAAACATGATAAGAAACAGCCTCTGTTAGTTCATGTTTCTGACATCATCACCATTATAGTATGGAAAAGATACATAAAGATTATTCTTCAAGGACTTTCGTACGATTTACTCTCCATGAAAATGTGCTCAACTGTTGGAGATGGAGAGTTTAATAGCAGAAAGCTTAGAACAGTGAGCCTTTTCGATCATGACTCTGGCGCCTTTACCAATCGGCAAATTAAGCACCAAACCTGTTTG
Source organism: Geum urbanum (assembly GCA_946800695.1). Classification (NCBI taxonomy): domain Eukaryota; kingdom Viridiplantae; phylum Streptophyta; class Magnoliopsida; order Rosales; family Rosaceae; genus Geum; species Geum urbanum. Next base: position 41,451,806 of record OX327001.1, on the reverse strand, counting down.
AAGATATGAATTTGAATCAGATCTTCTAGTGACATGAAGATGAAGAAAGTTACAGAGCCCTAAACACCAAACAATTTGGCCAAAGCTGATGTCATATGCAGCACATTTTGATATTCTGCTAACACAAGAACCTGTAATATTTATGTCTTAACTTATATTACTGTCATTCATAACTAATGCACGTAGCTTATGTCAATCACATGGTTTGGCTAGTACTAGAAAAGAAAAGAAAAATTCCAAGTTACAAGATCTATCATTCAACCACAAAATACTCCCAGAGTATATTATGCAGATCAAGCAAGATAGTACGGATTCCAGAAAATTTTAAAAACATAAAGCATCTGTAACTTAAAGCAGATAAATTTTCCTTACAAGACAACGTATCATGATTCCATAAGACCAATGATTTGGCTGAAATAAGACCCTAATTAAGCCACCAATGGTGCAATGACCTGATGCCGGGGAGTTTGCCAATTTCCTGCAGCATGTTTGAGCATGATAGGGTTAGTTTGTCAGGTAAAATGATCAGAATAATACATAATCATCTACTTCATTCCCTACTGGAAAGAAAAGAAAGTTGATTCTTCCACTCTCTTTGCAAACATGCAACATTGTTATCAACAACGTCTTTGAAAACCTAGCAATCTAAAGACTCGTCAACTTGTGTGAAAAATCTAACAGCTACAATACAAGCAATTAAGAAGGAATTAATCACAATGTTGTTATAGTCTCAGTCAAGCCCTAGGTCAATTTGTTTTCTTTGGTCAATATGCTTGAGTCCATTCATGTTATTCAAATAAGGCAAATCTTAAACCTCAAGAAAAAAATTATCCCCAATCAAAGGATCAATAAAGAAGGAAAATATGAAGCAAAAATGCATAACCAGATAACATCAAAACTCTCTGCAACCTCTCAAGCTTTTCTAAACTAAATTGTAAAAATTGGATCAGCTAATCATGGAGTCCAACGACATTATAGTTCGTGTATATATATATATATATATATAATTTTAACTCTTCTCTCTCTCAACCAGGCATTACAGATGGTAGAACACTGCAATAGAAATAGCGAATCGAGACCCAATTCGTCTGTTTTCAGATCAATACCTTAGAAATATAGTTTTCTTCATATTCCAAGTTGTTCCAATAGAATTAAGAAGCAATTCAATTCTTCCAATCAAGTTAAAAAGTCCCCACAATTAGCGATGGGAATAGTATAGCTTGAGCATGATCTCTGGTATTCAATTAAGAACCAACAGCAATAATCGCTTACTCAAGAACCAAACACTAAAGAAACCAGAAGCATACTCAAATTCATGCATATTCAAACCCAAGCTCAGAGATGAAAAAATAAAAATAAAAAAAGTCAATCTTAAAGTCATAATCTAACGAGGTTCATGAGATAATGTGTTAAGAAGCTTACTGTTGATTATTATTCAAAGGTCACCCGCTAGTCGATTCCATCCATGCTTCTCCCTCCTCCTCTCGTCCTCTCGATTTTTGGGTCATTGTTACACCGGGCGGCCCAATACGATGGTCCAAGCCCAATGATCTTTGGCACACTGTGCCTCCTCTGAGATTCCAATTTTTTTTTATCTTGTTTGGACCACTCCGTTTACCTAAATTACCATCTTACCCTCGTGTCCTGAGCGGGGAACGTGACACGTAGCTCCTCGTATGACATAACAACTCTGACCGCAGAAAGGCGTGGGCTTCGGTAAAGCAGTTAATGCTGTGGAGGTTGAACGAACGTGAGCCGTTGATCTTGTCGTCCTTTGATCCAAGGGTGTGGATCGTAGGAACTGAACACGTTGGAACCGTAGAGCAGAACTTAAGCGTCTCTCACTCTCACTCTCCTTGTTGGGTCGTGGGCTTTTCTCTCTCTCTCTCTCTCTCTCACTCCCTTTAAAAGACACAAGTTGAGTAGTTGGAGTTGGAGTTCTTTTCAGTATCACTTTCTAGGGTTTTCTCTCTCTACTAGTTTCAGGCTTCTGAGGTAAATGTGCTTCCAGTTTTAGGTTCGAGGTTTTCGGGTACTTGTTTGTTCCAAATATTGGTTTGTTTGCTGTTTTTTCAAGTAAAGTTCGAGTCTTTTATGTTGTTTTTCGACTTAAAAATCAAATCCCTTTTGTTCTTCGGTTCTGTAAAAGCTATGAAATGTGTCTCCGATTTTGTTTCGAGGGTTTTGGGTACTTTGTTCCAAAGCTTCGTTCTTTTGTTATTGTTTTTGTTTTAAAGTTTGAGTCTTTCTGTTGTTGTTTTTGGGCTTGAAAATCAAAACCCTTTTGTTCTATGGTTACATGCAATGCACTTGGTTTGGGATATAACAGATCTCTGATTGTTTTGCAGGGTTTCGAAGTAGGAAGAAGAAGCGAGTTTCCTGTGCTTTTAGGTATACATATTGTTACTTGCATGTACTTTTTCTGGTCTAAATCACATCATTCCTTTTGGGCTTTTCTGCGTCTGGATTGTTCTTGCTTGATTGTACTTTGTAAGGATTAGTATGTTTGATGTAAATGCATGTCTTTGTTTTGTCACTTTGAATATTGGGTTTCTGACCACCTACTGAGATCTTCGGTTCAGTTTGGGTTGTTTTAGTTTTTAAGCCTTTTCCAACTCTATGGAGTCCAATCTCTAAATTTAATGTTTTTTGATATATTATTTGTCTTTTCTCTTTTTTACAACACTCAAAGTCGAGGCCAGCTTGTATTCTCTATATCATCTTTACTGTGATTTGGTATTACTTTGGAGTTATATTTCTTGGTCTGGATCTTTGAAAATGGTTGATGATGTTAATGAAGCTGTGCTGTTATGCTTTCTGTTGTTTTTTTTAGCCTCTTTGGCTTTGAATGTGCCTCTTTTGATAGGTAGTTTTGTTCAATTTTGCCTATATGTCTTTATTGTCAGTGTATTTAGCTTATTTGGTCCTTTTGTTGCTTATACTTCTTCAGTAAGGCTGTGGCCATGGTTCTTGTGCCTTGAGGGAAACAAATGTTTGCTCTCTCCAATTTGTGTATGTTTATTGCATGCTACCTCTCCAAATTATGATTCTTCTCTTTGTAAAATCAACGTGCATTTTTGTGCAATATTTGGGAGTTGAGTTCTGTTCAAAGTTATGTTTAGTAGTAGAGATTGAATTTGTATCTTGAATATTCTGCCCCACAAGTATCTTCAATTATGATAATGTTCAATGCTTCTCATTTTGGTGCAATATGTGGGAGTTGAGTTTGGTTCAAAGTTATGTTTAGTATTAGAGATTGCTTCTCATCTCAATTTTTGTATTTTATTTGTAGGCTATGGATTCATTTGAGCCGGATGGAAATGGTGTGAATGTGTCAAATGGTGAAAATGGTGAAAGTGAAGAGAATGGTGCTAATGGAGAAAATGGGGCTGAGCATGCACTGCCACCCCCACCCCCTGTTATTCCACCTGATGTCATTCCAGTTCGTGCTGAAGAACTAGCAAAGAAGAAGAACACTCGTTTACCCATTGCTAGGCGAGGCCTTGGCACGAAAGGGCAAAAGATTCCCTTGTTGACTAATCATTTCAAAGTTGGAGTCACTAACACTAGCAAAGAAGACAATTTTTTCCATTATAGTGTATGCTCCTTGATTCCTTTTTTTATAAACCAGTACTCTTGCAGTAATTTTTTGACATATTTAATCAATTGTTTTTTATAATTTTGTATTGTGTACACCCAGGTTGCTGTGTTTTATGAAGATGGTCGCCCCATAGATGGTAAAGGAGCAGGTAGACGTATAATGGATAGGGTCCATGATACATATAACGCTGAGCTAGGTGGAAAGGACTTTGCCTATGATGGTGAGAAGAGTCTGTTTACTGTTGGTTCTCTTCCACACAACAAACTTGAATTCTCGGTTGTTCTGGAGGATACACCATCAAGCAGGTGTGATGAAGTGTTATAATGAATTTAATTATTAATACCTGTTTGTCTTGCCTTTAATCATCTGTGAAGTTTGGTATGATGGTTTCTTTCTCAGAAATAATGGAAATGGAGGTGCTGATGGTGATGGGAGTCCTAACGAAAGTGATCGGAAGAGGCTACGGCGTCCTGGGCGATCCAAAACATTTAATGTTCAGATCAGCTATGCTGCAAAAATCCCAATGAAGGCAATCGGAGATGCTCTTCGTGGCCAAGAGTCTGAGAACTCCCAAGAAGCTCTGAGAGTGCTTGATATCATATTAAGGCAGCATGCAGCTAAGCAGTGAGTGAATATTGCTCTAGTTTTTCCCTTATGCTTTCTGTCAAATTAAATATTCTTTAATTGTTTTTTACTGAAATGATATCTGACGTAAACCTGGACATACAGAGGATGCCTCCTAGTTCGTCAATCTTTTTTCCATAATGATCCAAAGAGTTTTGTTGATGTTGGAGGAGGTGTTCTAGGATGCAGGGGATTCCATTCAAGCTTTAGAACCACACAGGGAGGCTTGTCGTTGAACATTGGTAACTGCTGGCACCTTTTTGCTCTATCTTTATCAAAACTTGCTGTTGTGTTCACCTATTCCATCATATATTTTCAGATGTATCAACTACCATGATAATAACCCCTGGACCGGTGGTAGATTTTTTAATTGCTAACCAGAATGTTAGAGATCCATTTTCACTTGACTGGATGAAGGTAACCACTACTACTTGGGGTTATTTCGAATGGGTGTTTTATGCTGATGTACTCTAGTTGTAATCTTTACTTTTTTCTATCAACAGGCTAAGAGAACCCTCAAGAATCTGAGGGTTAAGACCAGTCCAACAAATCTTGAATACAAGATAACTGGTCTCAGTGAGAAACCATGCAAGGACCAACTGTAATTTTTCAATCTCTCGTTTTTTTCTGTTTAATGTTTCCTTTTGACATTTTTAACCTGTTACTTTATTATGCAGATTTACCTTAAAAAATAGAAATGCAAAGGATGGGGAGGAAGCTGAAATTGAAGTGACGGTTTATGACTATTTTGTTAGGCATCGCAATATGCCATTGCGTTATTCTGCTGATCTGCCCTGCATTAATGTTGGAAAGCCTAAACGCCCAACTTACATTCCAATAGAGGTAGAATGACAGGCTCATCGACCTCTATTTTCCTTTTGTCTCTGATAATGTGTAACCAATGCTTATGATGTTTTGTTTTCTTTTTTAAGCTTTGTGAATTGGTGCCATTGCAACGATATACAAAGGCACTTTCAACCCTTCAAAGATCCTCACTGGTGGAGAAATCCAGACAGAAACCTCAAGAGAGAATGAGCATTTTGTCTAATGTTGGTGGTCTTGCCTTTCATTTGACACATTAAATTAACATATTAATAAGTCTACACATCTCATGATTCAACTGCAGGCTTTGAAAATCAACAATTATGATGCTGAACCTATGCTACGCGCATGTGGGGTTTCAATTGGTAATAGTTTTACACAAGTGGATGGCAGAGTGCTACCTGCCCCAAAGGTATGTGCTGTATGTACTGTATTTACTTTTTTGTAGGGGCTTATCTAGCTGCTAGATTGATTTTCTGTAAATTCCGGACATCTAGTCATATTTTTCTCTCTGATGTTGTTTTGGTTCCCTAATAGCTAAAAGTTGGTAATGGAGATGATTTCTTCCCCCGGAATGGCAGGTGGAATTTCAACAATAAGGTGCTTGCTTCTCCATATCCCTCTGCCTCTATAATTCTTACGGTCATGTCTTTGATTTGAACTTCTTCACAATCATCGTTTTTAACCCTGCTTATTTTTAATAAAAATGTTTTATCATCACTCTTCAGAAACTTGTGAAGCCTACTAAGATTGAACGATGGGTTGTTGTCAATTTCTCTGCCCGCTGTGATTTGCAAGGCCTTGTTCGTGATTTAATCAAATGTGGGGGCATGAAGGGAATCGTAAGTGTTCCAGTATCGCATTTAAGTGTTGCATGTGATCAAATAATGTGCTAAACTTTGTTTCTCTGTTCCCCTCTTGGCAGGACATAGCACCTCCATTTGATGTTTTTGAAGAGAATCCTCAGCATCGACGTGCCCCACCTCTTGTTAGGGTTGAGAGAATGTTTGAGGATGTTCAAGCCAAACTTCCTGGACAACCACAGTTCATTCTCTGTTTGCTTCCGGAGAGGAAGAATTCTGCTCTATATGGTTGACTCATTTATTCATTCTATTCTGGAACTCGTTCAGTTTTCATAATCTTTTCCCTAACAACTAGATTTCTGACTTATCCAGGGCCATGGAAGCGCAAGAATCTTTCTGAGTATGGTATTGTAACACAGTGCATAGCTCCCACCAGGGTCAATGACCAATACCTTACAAATGTTCTGCTTAAAATTAATGCTAAGGTGTTTTGGATTTCCTTATATTTGATTAAGATGGACAGATTTGTCACTTAATTTTGTTTTGTTTTGTGCCGTCATGTTTGAATTAATGTCATATTTTTGTACAGCTTGGCGGGTTAAACTCCTTGTTGGCTGTCGAGTTTTCTCCTTCCATTCCCGTGGTTTCTAAGGCTCCTACGATGATCCTTGGTATGGATGTGTCGCATGGCTCTCCTGGTCAGTCAGACATACCATCAATAGCCGCGGTAAAGTGCTTTCTTGTAATATGTTTATTAAAATTCTGTATTGATGTTGTCATGTTTCAGATGTTGTTTACACACATTACTTTTGTATAAAGGTTTAAAGTTATATGGTCTACTAAAAATATATATGCTATGGTGGAATATCAGGTTGTTGGCTCCAGGCAGTGGCCACTGATTTCTCGATATAGAGCATCTGTTCGCACTCAGTCCCCGAAGGTGGAAATGATTGATTCACTGTTTAAGCGTGTTTCTGACACAGAAGATGATGGCATTATGAGGTAAATCTTGCATCATGAAGTTATGTGAATGACCATGGATCTCTCTCTCTCTCATCCATTTACTATTTACTCGATTTCAGAGAGCTACTTTTGGACTTCTATTCAAGTTCAGGAAAACAGAAACCAGATCAGATCATCATATTCAGGTATTCTTATACTTTCTACTTTTCCCAAGTCTTTGCTTGTTTTTACATAAACTTTGGTTACTCATTTCAAAACATGACTCAAATTGAACTATTATTTATTTGCACATGGATGACATACCTACTTGTATGATCAAGTCTCGAATGCTTTCATAAACCCTCCTTGTAATAATAGCATCTGTGTTAATCAACTGCTAAATTTCCTTTGTGTTGATTTAGGGATGGTGTGAGTGAGTCACAATTCAACCAAGTTTTGAACATTGAACTTGATCAAATCATTGAGGTTTACCCGTCAATCACATGCCTTCAATTTTTGGCTCAATATGGCTGTTATCTCACTTAGTATATCTCTTCTTGTCAGGCGTGCAAGTTCCTTGATGAGAGCTGGAGCCCAAAGTTTGTGGTTATTATTGCTCAGAAAAACCACCATACAAAGTTTTTTCAGCCTCAGTCTCCTGATAATGTTCCCCCTGGTAAGTCAAGACAAATAGCATGACATTCTTCTACCTGTTTCATACTGAGTTTTTTGTTCATTGCAGGAACTATTATTGACAACAGAATTTGTCATCCAAAGAACAATGATTTTTACCTCTGTGCACAAGCTGGAATGATTGTGAGTAGCAAACTGTGTTCTTTATGTTTATCAAAGCAACCGTCCTCTCTATATATAATTTGGATATAGCTTTTAGTTATTTGTACTCTGATACTTTGTTATTATTTTGTTTTTTTTTTCTGCACCCAAAGTGTAGTCAAATAATTGACCAACTCTGTATGCTCTGACTTGTTATTATCAAGGGTACCACCAGGCCTACTCATTATCATGTGCTGTTGGATGATGTTGGGTTTTCAGCTGATGATCTGCAGGAACTAGTGCATTCTTTGTCCTATGTGTAAGTGTGAACTCTTGGAGTTGCATAATGATGTATTTGTTCATGTTAGTTGCAAATTTTGATAATTAATAGCTTTGCTAATATCTAGTTTTGATGATTTGCAGGTACCAAAGGAGTACCACTGCCATTTCTGTAGGTAAGTGATGTTATTTTGTTCTGGAAGGCATTTCTGAAATGCAAACCTGTTGATCTATAACTTGTTAGTTTCACCGGGTAAAAGTATATAGCCAGTGACTGATGATATTTTACTTTTCAGTTGCCCCTGTTTGCTATGCTCATCTTGCTGCCACTCAAATGAGCCAGTTTGTGAAATTTGAAGATGCCTCTGAGACTTCCTCAAGCCATGGTGGGTTGACCTCTGCTGGAGCAGTGGCTGTCCCACAGCTGCCAAGGTTGAAGGAAAATGTGGCCAGTTCCATGTTTTTCTGCTGAGGGCTCTCGGTGGCCTTGGGGTTTATGTATATATAGTTTACGGTATGGTGTAGCCTCCCACCATATAGGGGGTCGGTGTAGTCTTGGATATTGGTGTAGTCCCCCCACCGTTTAGGGGGTCGGAAACTTATTTTTTTGAAGTCTGGTCTTGTTGCTCCATGCAACAGAGACTTTTATGCCCTTTTTGTATATGATCCTAGTTACCGGTTCTGATCTAGGATGTTTGACTATCAAGCCTTTACTATTGCGGATGCGATGATCATCATGTTTTGTGCGACTTTTGCACCCCTTTAGTTGAATCAAACTATGAATTGTGTTCTACTCTTTCATATTTGCATGCATTATATACACTTCAAAAAAAGGGCCGCCTAGGTGGTGATTAATCGGAAAAAATCATGTTATGGCCTAATTTTGGTTCTGGGCGAGGTAGTTAGGCAGGAATTGATTAATTGGTAATTAGGCGGGTGACTAACGATTAATTAGGTAGGTTTTTTATTTTTATTTTTATTTTTTAAATAAAATAAAATTAAGAGGTATAGCGCAAAGGAAAGAATTTTAAATAGAAAATTCAATCCAATTTTTTTGTGAAACGTTGTCTCTCTCGTTTTACAAATGCCGCGACTTGGATGCTGTTTGTCGATCATCGTAGTCGCCGTCACTTGCCGTCCACCGCTGCTGTGCCCGCTTGTCGTCCACCTTCGGTGAGTTTCTCCTCACTTCTCTCCCTTATAATCCCCTCTTCCTTTGAATCTTTTCTTAAACATCAATTTGTACGTTTCGAGACAGACCCGAGTTGGGAAACAAGATTCATCATTGTTTGTTATATGTTGATAATTTGATATGAATAAATGTGGGCAGGAGCATAGTGTCTATGACTATCACACAAACAAAACTTGATTTTGTGAAAGTCATGGTTGATTCTGTGAAGCTTTATGTTTGAATGGTTTCCATGGTTGCAAGTTTATAATGTAAGCTTCATTGTCATAAACTCATAATGTATTGTGATTTGTGAATTATCAGCTTCGAAATAGATAATTTCATATTTCTAGGATTCCTGTTTATGCGCATCTATTTCAAAAAATTGAGATGGATGGTTAATTGGATTTCTTTATAAACTTAGTTTAGAACTTTTATGATATCTCTTTATAATTTTTACTTTATGTTTCAAATTACAATATACCATATAAATATATAATTAATTAAAATTCTGATTATCGCTTAATTACCGATTAAAATTCCGCCTAAACGCCTAGACGCTAGATAGTAGCTTCACCGCTTAATTCCGCTTAGCGCCTTTTAGAACCTTGATTATATATAGTTTATAGTAAAGTAATTGGAAGGACAAGGTACAATATTTAAACAAATTTAATACATAAGAAGTTGTGGCAGATATAATTTCTTATTTATTTTTTTGTATTTAATATTTATTTTATCTAAAAAATATTTAATATTATTTTTTTATTTTCAATATTTTTAAGTTAGATTATTTTTTCATTCAATTTTTTTTCCAGCCTGATTATTTTCATTCAAATATAAATTTAATAGTAATTTCGATATAAATTTACTAAATTTATTAGAGGTTTTCGATACAAATTCAGTAGCGATATACATTCTAATACAATTTAATCTCTGAAATAATAGTAGAGGTCCCCAATAACATAGTAGTAATCTTCGAACCAAAAATATAGTAGTAATCTCAAAAATGTAGTAGCAGTCCTCCAACCGAAAATACAATAACAGTTTCAAAAACGTACTAGCAGTCCTCGAATCGAAAATGCCGTAACAGTCTTCGAACCGAAAAAGCAGTAGCAATCCCAAAAAATATAGTAACAGTCATCGAACCAAAAATGCAGTAGTAGTTCTAAAAAAGTAGTAGCAGTACTCCAATCGAAATGTAGTAACAGTCCCAAAAATGCAGTAACAGCCCTCGAACCGAAAATGCAATTAGCAACCTTGGAAAAACAAATTAGCTCTGAAAATTATAGTAGCAGCTCGAAAAACACAATAACAGCTCAAAAAATATATTAGTAGCCTTAAAAAAGTTATTTAGCTCTGAAAAAAATATAGTAACAACTTGGAAAAAACAATGCAGCAACTCAAAAAATATAGTAGCAGCCTCAGAAAATTTCTTTAGCTCGGAAAAAATATAGTAGCAGCTCAAAAAATTTCTTTAGCTCTGAAAAAGTATAATAACAACTTGGAAAAAACATAGTAGCAACTCAAAAAATATAGTAGCAGCTCGAAAAAAATATAGTAACAACTCAAAAAATATAGTTGCCATCAAAAAATACAATAGCAACTTACAAAAAATACAGTAACAACTCAAAAAATATAGTAGCAACCAAAAAATACAATAGCAACTTACAAAAAATACAGTAACAACTCCAAAAAACAGTAACAACTTAAGGAGATCTCCAATAGGTGTAGCAGAGGTCGAGGCGAGATCTCCTGGAGCTTCGGTTGGTGGTGCGTCTCGCTTTGATTGAGGTTAACGAAGGTAAGGAAAAGTGCGCCGTCGCTCGAAGGCAGGAGCTTCTTGGTGGCTGGGAGACGCGGAGAAGCGCGTGACGCACAGAGGCTGAGCCAGGTGCTACGACAACGAGAGATGCATGGGGTTGAGCTGATACGGAAATGTTAGCGTCGACGTCGGCGATCCAAGTGACAGTGAGAGGGGTGGTCAGCGTTGGCATCGACAATCTATTACTACTATGTGTGTTGCTACTATGTTTTCGGTTCTCACAGGAGAGAAAGAGAGAGACGTTGCTACCGATTGATTTATGGTTTTTAATATATATAGAAAGGTAAAACCGTCTTTTTCGACTGTTTAATGGATTTGCCGCTGTTACTACGTTTTGGACACTAAGTTTATGTCTTTGATTATCTAAATATTGTATAAGTTAGTTTTTTTTTTTGAAGTAATAGTGCGTTGATTTATCAGTATTATTTGAATATACCTTGTCCTTATTTTTTATTTATATAGTTTACTTCTACAGTAATAGTTCAGTACCATTAGTGGGTTTACTAAATAAACGCAAGGAATTGAATGCCCAATTGGCAAAGCATAGCACGAACTAGGATGATATAGTTAGTGTTTCCATATGAATGAGTTGTGGTACCACTGCTGTGTTGAAGAAGTTGTTCCGGTGGGATCGGCTGAGCAGGAACGGCAACCTTCATCCCTTTGTAGCAGTAGCCTCGGCCGCTCAGAAAGTAGTATGTTTTCGCCTCCGTCAAGTTGAACACATCGCGGCCGCCTCTTGTAACATTAAACACATAATCTTTCTCCGTGCAATTGTCGTAGCTCGTCTTGTTCACCTCGAGGACATTGTAAATGTGCTTGTCAAACCCAAAATCTGGAAGAAAAAAATGGTTTAAATTTACTTTGTAGTAAATATGCTGCTAGAGATCATTGAGAGAGAGGATCAAACTTACAGAGCCAATCACCAACACAGAAAAGCTCTTTACTGGACCATTCAGTGAAGTTGATATTGGGTGCCCAAGTCGACCTTCCACCTCCAACCCTGTGGAGAACTGGCTGCCTGGATTCAACACCATCTGCGTACATGAGTATCATGATCATCACTACCACACTCGTCAACCACACAGCTCTGCTTCTGCTTCTCAAACCTTCCATCTCAAACTCTTTCTGCAATGATAGATATTACTTGGTTGAATTGGCTAGATAGGCTCTACTTTTATGTGGGCGTCTCATGTAAATGAGGAAGGAGTGTTACATGCGTTGCTTGGATTTGTATGTTTGATCATCGCAAAAGTATGTGAAGACTAAAGAAAGAGAGCCAACATATGAAATTTGTGTCTCGTCTTTTTCTTCACGTTTATTTGCTGTATTGCAACATCATATCTGTGTGACTTGATTATTTCACAACATAATGAGAAAGCTATAGTAATGTAAATGAGTTAAGTTTGTAATTTTAGCTTATTGAATGAATGAAATTATGCTTATCTTTTATCAATACTTCATTCACATAAGCAATAAACACACAAAAAACCAGACATAAATTGGAGAGCAAAAGAGAGAGTGACCCTATACATAGGAGAGTCATAGATACATTGTTGATTGATTTGATTCCGATAAAGAATGGTATCTATACTAAAATACATAATAAGTAAAGAGAATCCTATATGAAATCTAATCTTATTCTCTATGAGATATGTATATCAATTTCCAAAAATATCACACTAAATCTAAGTGCCTCCAAATCTAAACATATCGCAACAAAAAAAAACGTTTAACACAAATTATGTTAAGGTGGTTGACTTGATTGTAATAATTGAGATTATAAATAAATTTCTATCATTTCATCTTTAAAAAAAAAAAAACTTTGGCGTGGTCTTTTCCGTTTGGGATGAGAATTAAAAGTAATAAGATTTTGAATCATATGTAAGAATAGCAACTACCAATCGACTCATTAACCTTTCGGATAGAAACTTAGCATATGGTAATTCGACTTCCTGTTCAATGAATAATATTCATCTTATACCTGAGTTATTAATTATTAACCTTACTAATTACCAATTGACTGGATCGATGGGTTGAGTTTGAATCCTACAACATCAATTGATACAATCTGCCAGTACCCCCATGATTCCATTCTCTCGACAATTAAATTTGACACCAGGTTTCAGAGATTAAGAGATTAAAGGGAGATGATTTTAACTAATTTAATTAAAAGGAGTGGCAGCTAGGAAAAAGGAAGAAAACAAAAAGAGTTTGTTCTTTCAATAAAAAATAAAAAAATAAAGAAAGAGTTTGTAAAGTTGGGAATGAGTCATCTGGTCAATTGATCATGACCATAGGAGTGATTCAACAGTCTAAAACTATGAAATATTGAAACTAATAGAACTTTTGATTTGAACATGAGCACACAAGAACGACAAAGGAGAAAGAGAGAGCTTCTTGATTTCAAAATTCAAACAAAGAGAGACGCCACCGCCACAACGGCTCACTTCTCTCTTCTTCAGTTCGATCTGCACTGATTGGTTGTTTCAATTTCTTAATCACAAGCTCGGCTACATCCTACAGGGAGGGAGAGAGAGAGAGAGAGAGAGAGAGAGAGAGAGAGAGAGAGAGAGAGGGAGAGGGAAGATCAGGAAACGAAACTCCGATATGGTTTCAAAGCTCTCAACGTTTGCAATGGTATCTCTCGAAGTTCTCTTCCAAACTCTTTTGATGCATGCTTTTGTTTTTTGAGACACCAACATTCTATCATGGCTTTCCTAGTTGGGTCAGGAGTACTTTAGCCCATAAGATTCTAGCTGTTAGTTTTGTCAGTTAGTTTGTCAGTTAGATTTCCTCTGCGTGTCATGTGTGGCGTGACCATTTAGCTAGCCATTGTTTCTATGTATTTAAGTTGTGAAACCCTACTAGTGGAGACATCAATCAAATTAACAAAGCTTTCCCTTCCATTCTCTTTTTGTTTATGCTCTTTTAGTAGTTTTAGCTGTAGATCTTGAGATCCTCACTGTAGGGTTCTCTTCAGTTGGTATCTAGAGCCATTTACGATGGTGGGTAACAAGAACAAGTCGTCTCAACCTGAGGAGTCTCATGATTTTGCGGCATCCTTTCAAGCATACAAGAATGACATCGCATCATAGTTTTCCGCCTTGCGTGACTCTATGTCACAGATCCAAAGTGAGCTGTTAGCTTAGATGCGACTGATGCATGTAGGAGCTGGCACAGATCCACCACCTACAAAACCTCTACCTACGTTGTCGTCACCGTTTGGGGGCATGGAACGGATTGTCACTCCGGCTGCGAGTTCTTCAAACTCACTTATCGTTGGATCTGTAAGCCATACTATTTATTTGCATGCTTCACCTTATGTTCAACCTACTCATGTTGACACCACTGCGCACGTTACCTTTTTTCACTGAGTATATAAGTAGATTCCCTAAACATGCTAGCCTAATGCATGCTTTGAATGTTGGAACAATCACACATGGCTTTGATAGTGGTCCATCTCCTGTTATGGGATCTGTTTTCCCTGTGGTGGATCAATTTGGCAGACCATTCTTACTTGAACATGAGGGGGCCAGTAGCTCAGCTAGTCTGAGAAGCACTGGAGAAGCCAGCTTGCGCTACTACAATCAATCCCCATCACAACCAACTCCAATTGTGACTAGTTCTGCTATTTACTAGCGTTTATCCTCTCCTCCGGTTTTTTCCAGAACTCAACCACTACTTAGAAAACCATACCCTAATATTACTTATTCCACACAACCTTTTTTTAATCCTACTTACTCCGCCATCACCAGTTCATACTCCACCTATCCCATTTATCAATCTCAGACCCAAAGCCACACTTCCACACAATATCCTACCCAACCTACATCCTCTACGCAGTTCATTCCCCACCAAAACACATATTACCCTCATAACCCACGACCACCACAACCAGAAAACCATGTCCATCTCCCAACTCTAAAGTAAGTCAAGTTGGACTTCCCTTGCTTCGATGGCACTGATCCATTTGACTGGGTCACAAGAGCGAAGTAATTCTTCACCATTTACCAGGTGCCTGAATATCAAAAGGAAGGAATAGATGCAATGTACCTCAGTGGTATTGCAGCTAGTTTGTGGTTGCTCTACCTTCAAGATAATCCTGGTTCTTGAAAGGCCTTAGTGGACCTCATGCTACACCAATTTGTTGGGAGGAACAAGCTTTAATACCAAGTTGCATTAGAAAAGCTACGCCAAGGGTGAAGTGTGACTGAATTTCGAGACAAATTTACACAAATGTGTGTGAAAGCACCAGGGTTTTCCCTTGAGATGCGACTTGCTTGCTTCGTGGGAGGCCTTAAACCTGAGTTACAAACTGAAGTAGAGATGGTGAAACCTAATTCACTGATGGAAGCGTTTGAGTTAGCTATAACATGTGAGAAAAAGCAATCAATTCATAAAGGGAAAAGGCAGGCATATGTACATAAAACCTTGGTTCCACCCCACCTAATCTTGGACAAACTCACAAGGCTCTTGTGCAACACCCTCAATCTAGTTATAGGCCTAAACCTCAAGGTAACAAAGTTTGGTCCCAAAAGGAGTCTAGAGAGTGAATGGCACCTCGTCCCTGCCATTTTTGCCCAGAAACATACTTCCCAGGTTACATCTGCAAACACAAGAGACCTCAGGCTATGTGCATAGAGGAGTTCATAGTCACTGCTGACTCCTTAGATGACACACATACAATGGTGCCACCTCAACAACCACTTGAGGACTTGCTGACTGGTACAGATGTAGTTGGAGATGAGGAACCACGAATCACTTGACAATCTATCTCTGATAAAACCCAGTCCAAAACTATGCAAATGAGGGGAGACATTAAAGCATATGTGGTGCACATATTGATAGATAGTAGTGCCACTCACAACTTTATACACCATGCTTCTCTCATACACTATGAGGAAGTGATTGAATCAAGGAAGCCTTTGAGAGCAGTGATTTCTAGTGGGAAAATTATGAAGACTCAGGCTTATATTCCTGAACTCAAAGTGGTCATTTAGGGTCAAACTGTGCAAACTGACTTCTTTGTGCTTCTTACCTCAGGTTGTGGTGTGATTCTTGAAGCCTCCTGGTTGAGCACATTAGGAGATACCATATGGAACTTTGAATTGAAGACAATGCGGTCCCAGGAAGAAGGAGAAAGGTATATGTTCTAAGGACTTATGGATATAGATGTTGACATTTTTTCTTGCAAACAGATGTGCAGCTTACTAACCAAGGAGACCGAGGCTAGCTTATTTCTTGGACATCAAGGCAGTTCTAGGAGCTCAAAAACAAGCTTATATTCACTTGTGGAACAATATGCAGCTTTGCTCTCACTTTACTCCCTCTCAACATAAGCCATGACCATCATATAAGATTGATTCCTGGCATCCTATCTCTGAATACAAGAGCCTACAGATATGTACACCACCCAAAGATTGAGATTGAGAAAATTGTGAAGGAGTACTTAGCATAAGGGCTGGTTTAAAAGAGTGAGAGTGACTTCTCCTCTCCAATTCTCCTGGTTAAGAAGAAGGATGGATCATCAAGAATGTGTGTGGACTTTAGGGATTTAAATAGTGCAACTATCAAAGACAAATACCTCATTCTAGTGGTATATGAGCTCTTGGATGAATTGGGAGGAACACACTTCTTCACCAAACTGAATCTCAGAGAGGGCTATCATCAAATAAGGATGACAAATGAGGATATTCACAAGACTACTTTCAGGACATATGAAGAACACTATGAGTTTTTAGTCATGTCATTTGGCTTAATTAACCAATGCTCATCAACATTTCAATCTCTAATGAATGAAACTTTTAAAGATATGTTGAGGAAACATGTGCTGGTCTTCTTTGATGATATTCTTGTGTATAGCAAAACACTAGATGATCATGTGATCCATGTTAAATTGGTGCTGCAAAGACTTCAGGAACAATGTTTTTAAGGTGAAGCTGTCAAAATTCACTTTTGGAGCCAAGAATGTTGAGTATCTAAGGCATGTTATCTCAGGTGCAGGTGTAACAGTAAATCTTGCAAAGATCAAGAGCATTGAAGATTGGTAGCAACCAAAAACTCTTAAAGGTCTAAGGTGGTTTCTAGGCTTAACAGGTTATCATAGAAAGTTTGTGAAAAACTTTAGGGTTATTACAAAGCCTCTCACTGACATGCTAAAAAGATGGCTTTGTTTGGTCTCCTAAAGCTGTAGATGCATTTGAAGGGTTAAAGAAGGCTATAATAACCACTACAGTCTTAACCCTTCTAGACTTCTCTAAAAAGTTCACCATTGAGAGTGATGCCTGTGGTGAAGGAATTAGAGCAGTGCTGACACAAGAGAAGCATCCAGTGACATATTTGAGTAAGGCTCTAGCTCCTAAACATAGAGGCTACTTTGTCTATGACAAAGAGATGTTGACAGTTGTGTATGTTGTGCAACATTGGCGACCTTATTTACTTGGACAACACTTTAATATTTTGACAGATCATAAAACAATACTATTTTTCCCTCACAAAAAAATCACTACTCGAACCCAGCAGAAATGGCTCCTAAAGCTACTTGGTTACAACTACACTGTCCAGTGCATACCAGGAAGACACAATGTTGCTGGTGATGCATTATCAAGACATATTGATATCAAGCAACTTATTGGTGTATCCAATCCAGTGTCACAGTTTATGAGGAAAATTTAGAAACAGATGTTGCTTGACCCGGACTCAAAGAATATTGTACAAGATTTATATTTGGGAAACTATACTAAAAAGAATTATAGGTTGCAAGATGGTTTTCTGTAGTTGTGGGAGTAGGAATTTCAGAGTTCGAACTTGACATTGTGGAACGTGATCGAAGAACAAGCATGGAACAAGGACAGTGGGAATTAAGTCTTTGAAAGTATGTCTCGAAGATCCCTGTCAGTTCCAGAAGTGAGGATTGAGGTTCGATCGAGCTTCAAACCTCGACAAAGAACCTCGAAGTTTGAAGAGAGTCTCGAACTTCGAGTAACGATGATCCATGGCGAGATTCGGATGGATCATTGGGCTGTGAGCAAATATTGAGTTCCAAAGGCCCAGGGGACTGTTCGTGTAATGATCCGAACCAAAATTAACGCTAAACTTTACGATTTAGGTTTTCCACGAATTATACTCCTTGTAAAATTTTGTTAACGACTTTTCTTTTGAGCGAGAATTTGATCCGACTTTCTTCGCGGAAGTCGTAGAGTATTTAATTTCGTCCACGTGAGAATTTTCGGGGAATTTTTTGTGTTATCGAGCTATTTCTTTCGATTTTTGGAAGTTCGTTTGTGAAATTATGTATTTTAAAATATTTTCCTTGGCGGTTTACTTTGGGCTGTTGGATCTTGATCAGATCAAATTGTGGCCGTTGATCTGATCTGAAATTTTTGGGTATAAATACTGAATTTTGTAGAAATATAGATTAATTCGTAGAAATACAGAAAACTTGTACGATACAGTACGCGACCCGTATATCGATTTGACCCGTTTGGGACTTCGATCTCGACCCACCGGAAAATGCAACGGTTGCCGGCGTTCTTGGTATGGATTTGAAGCCCTTCATCTCCTCTTTCCATTCATGTATTTATATTTGATTTTTGGGTGAGTTTTGGGATAGATTTGATGCCGTGAACCCGTGGGATTTCGGGTTGATTCGCCGGCAGCATTCCGGCCATTTTTCGGCATGGTGTGGTGGTGGGTTTGGGGGGCCGAGGTGCGTCACCGGTGACGGAATCGACCGAAGAAGTTTTCCGGCGATTTCGGCCACCGTGGCTTCCGGGCTCAATTCCGGCCAATTGCCGTAGAATTTGGTCTCGATCCAGTTACAAAAATTGTTGGGCTCGTTGAGATATTTCCAACGAGTGGTCAAACACCCCCATCAAAATTGTTTGCGCCAGAGGCGCGTGACAGCCACGCGCCGCCGCTCGCGGCGGAGCTCTGACGAGTCGAAAATCATATTTTTCCCGTGGGGTTTCCGGGATGGTTTCTGAATTTTTTTTCACGCGTTTTATCGAATCCTGAAATTAAATGAATTGTTATGTATTCAAGAAACTGCGAGAAAGATTTTGGCGAGGGAACTTCCGCCGGGCCTCAGAGCTAACTGTTTAGTGTGAGTGGACACATTGATTTTCACAGTTGATTTGCGAGTCTATGATTATACTTTTATGATTAAGCATTTATGAGCATGCATTTATGATTACGTATTTTATGAGCATATATTGTTTTGGAGGCACATATGATTTGTTTTTACACAGAGTATGGATATTATGGATGCATCGATGCTATGGCCTCTCGGCTGATCCCCGAGATGCTCCTGGAGGGTTATGACAAACACCTGACCCGTGATTACACAGAACCCAGGAGGGTTAGGACAAACATCTGACCTGGGCATGGTTGTAACTTGAGGGAAACGTACTCAAGTTATTGCCTCCACACATTACACGGTACCCAAGAGGGTTAGGACAAACACATGACCTGAGCTTGATTGTTTTGACTCGCATGATTTCGATGTGTATTTATTGTGAAAAGCATGTTGGATTTATATCTCCGATTTATGTGATATATTATTATTTTCGTCCACTCATTCTAACAGTTTTATTATTTATATGCTTTTTGCTGGGCTTTTCGGTTTCCTTCTTGCCCAGTTTGCAGTTTCTATCTTGTGGTTGCGCGTCGTCGTCGGAGGCCTAGAGTTCAAGTCACCGTTCTTTTCTAGTAGGTTCTTAGTTTAACCTACTAGCTTTGTATATTTGTAAATTAGAAGTCGCTCTGAGTATTATGTTAGTATACTTTCTTTTGTGATGCTTTTCGAGTACTTACTGGATTTTGAATAATATGTATAAAGCAATACTTTTACAGTTATTCAGTAGTTTGTGAATTTGAAAAATTCGGATGGGAATTGGCATCCCACGGTTTGGATTTTGTGGATTATTTGGAAGCGTGTTTTCATTGCATGTTTTTGGTTTACTCATTTTATAAAGTTAACTCTGGCAAATTTTTTTAAAAAAGGTTGTAGTGTTGTTAGGATTTAGTTCCGGTTTAGGCAACTGAATTGGGGTTGGGTTCTTTTAGTTTGGATATGTCCAAAGGGAGGGCACAAACTCAAAGAGACCTGTAATAAGGGGTAGAGGGGTGAGTAAAGCAAGATCCTTGGGGCATGCCTCCAAAATAGGAGGCGGTTGCTAGACGTGGCCGAGGTTTGAGGATCGAACCTGGGTGCACGAACTTCAATGTCCAGCCACTATGTTACTGGATGTAGTGGCTCCTAATTTGGTGGAATTCCGATGGTATAAATACATGAACTTGGTAAGTTTTTGTAGTTGGATTACATACCTATATGCTTGCATTAAACTCTCACTTACTTGAGCATCAGAGAGTCTTTTGTAGGTATCTCCCCCATTGTTAGAGTGCACTTCGGCCATTGCACCGTCATCTTAGAGCTGCCGTTAGTGGGGATGATAGTTTGATCATTGGAGAAAACCTTGTGGAAGCTTCGATTCTAGCCTTACTTTTTCGTGCTCCCACAAGTTGGCACCGTCTGTAGGAAAAGTTGACAAACGATATCCCAGACAACGATGACGAGGTGGTGCACCACAACGATTGCAACCGAGCTAAAGATGATCTAGAAGATGGCGAAGTTGATGAAAGAGATGAGAGCAGGCAAAGGGAGAAGAGACCTATCTCCGAAGTCTAGGTGGTAAGGGAGAACAAAGGCTTGAGTCGCCACCGTGGAAGACTGACAAACCGGGAGATAAAGGACCTTCAAGCCAAACTAGCTCACTTCTGAAGAAAGGAACGGGCCAAGAAGAGACACACAACAAGGTCTAAGAGGAAACGATCATTGTCCCCAGAGGATGAATCCCCACTTGATGAAGAAAATACATTCGGGGAGGAAAACCTGGCGGAAGATGGTAGTGAGACGGACGACGACTATGTGCCACATTTGAGAGGTCATGAACTGAAAGACGATATGGCAAAGGTAGTGAAAGAAGATCAAAGGTCAAGGCCATATGATATTTCTGCCAAGGATTTGAGAGGAATCACAAATTCACCTTTCACTGATGCCATATTAGAAGTTGAGAAGATGAGACAATTTTCTATCCCGGCGTTCACAAAGTTCACTGTAACCTCTGACCCGGTGGACTATGTCAAGGAATACATTGAAACAATGAGGATTGAGACCACCGATTGTAATTTAATGTGCAAGCTATTCCCAACCAGCCTCTTGTTAGATCCATAATTATGCTCTAATTATGTTCCTAACTCTATGCTTATAACTTGTCTTTAATTAATAAAACATTATTTTTACTACGTTTCCTTGCTATGCTAGTAAATGAGGGATTGGCATGGAAATTCTCTAAGAAAAGGAATCTAATCACTTTTTGGGGAAATCGAGTAAGTTTCCTAAGTCTTTGGAGAAGATGGAGCAAAACTGAGAAAATGACAAAAAGTCAACAATCGGTCAACGGTGAACTCCGGCAAGTTTTCATCAGTCAATGGCAAGAGCCAAGTCAAGTTGGACCAAAGCCCAAGAGCCCAAGCCCATGTGGGAGATATTTGGAGAAGATGGAGTCACATGCAAGTGATGTGACTTGGGTGAGTCACACTTTAGGACCACTTAAAGCCTAAAAATGTGGATCATGTCTAAGCATAAAATTTGAATTATTAGCATCCAAAATATCTCCTTTTTCCCAACATGGTCGAGCTCCCTCTCTCCCACACATATATCTTCCTTCACTTTTTCATTTTTCATAGTTTTACACTCTCTCTAGACCCCTTATCCTTATCCCAGTCCTCTAGCACTCTCTTCTACCTCTTCACCTCCCTTTTTAGGCACAAACACCTCAATAACCACTACCATTAGATACCTAGCTCTTCCCTCTCTTGGGTAGAGCCGAACCTCTCCACCAACACACTATCACTTTGGTTATTTAGGTGTTCCTCCTCTCATCGTTGCCACTAGGGTTTGCTTTGGTCTTTATAGTTCAAAGGAGTGGGAAGTAATCCCTATGCCCCTTGGCTCTTTGAAATACTAAGGACTACCCTTATCTCCTCTTGAAGACTTGGTGCTAGCTTGGAGTGAAGAAGTGGAGCTTTTTTCCTTGGAGTCAGTTGGTGGAGCTTTGGCTAAGGGAACTCTTGGTTATTTCTTTCCTCTTCCTATTTTGAGCATGTATCTAGTCTTGTATTTCATTATGAGTAGTGAGTAGTTGCCTTTTGGAAGGCTAAGACTTAGCCCTAGCCAATTTGATATACATACAACTATGTTTTGAGTTATGAAATTGAATTTAGTTTAATGTTATACATGTTGTGAATGAGCTTGATAGCTTATGATGTGATTGTGGTATGTTTGCATGTTTGGGATTGATTCAATGTTTTCATATTCATGTCTTATTCATGACTAAGTTGAAATATGTTTAGGGAAGTTAAAAATGAACCTAAGTGAATTAGTCACTCACCTAAAGAAGATAAGTATGTAAAAATGACTTAGGTTGCATTTGAGAAGATGGGCTAAAAGTTTGGTTTTCTTTGGGCTTGAGCATGGACCGAAGCCTTCTTGAAGTCCAAATGACTCAAGAAGCTTCGGTCAGGCTTACATTGACTCGAAGGAGTTTTGTAGCTAATCGTCACTTCTTTTAATTCATGTTCTAAAAGGTGTGGATTAGGAAAGTCATTAAAATCTACTTTCATATCCTCTAATAAGGACTTAGGAAGGAAAGCTATTCACATTCATCATAAATTATCACATATTTAACTCATTTGAATGTTGGATCGGAATACTTCTAGTACCCTAATGGCCTAGGAGATTTGGCTTGCAACCAATGTTGACTTAAAAGGATCACGAATTGGATAAGCACGTGTGAATCGGACTAAATTCATAACTTAGACATTGTTGGTACACTGAGTTGGCTAGTGGCGACATCTCTAGCCGACCAAACATTTACATTTTTTTTGCTCTTACTTTATGTTTTCACTTAATTTAGTTAGTATTAAACATTCAATCAACATTTCATCTAACCATTCACCATAGTTCAACCATCCCTTACAATGTTAAGTCTCCAAAATGACTTAGTCTTGTGAGATACACTTACACATCTGGCTTTAGTTTTAGTGTAATGTCTTGTATCTAGTTAATACGTGATTTAAAGAGCTTAATTGAGTCAAGCTAAGAAGTTTAAGTGGTCAATCTTCGTCGGTTCGACACTCGACTTCCTTACAAATACTATAACTTGACCCCGTATACTTGCGGGTGAAGAATTCTATGCATTTTTTAGTTAGTTATAAGTCCATTAAGTGTAAGGGTCTATTTTTCTTCGAACAAGTTTTTAGCGACGTTGTCGGGGATTAAGTTTATCTTAATTCTTTAGTTCCGGTTAGCCCTTGATTGCAGATTATCTAGATATTTTGGCTTAATGTTTGTTTCTTAGCTTTTGCTTAAATTTATCACTTAGTACTTTGTTTCAGAGGATACTTTGGTAGGTGTGTTAAGGTGAAATTATGTTAGAATTTGTTCTCTAACCTTTTCTGTAGGACAATTTTTGATCCATCAAAGGGTACACTTCGACCCATCAAAGCTGTTTACAAGATAGACTAGGGTACCTCCTTCGATCCATCAAGAGCTTCTCTCGATCCATCGAAGGGTATTTGGTATATCATCTAGGGGAGTTGCTTCGATCCATCGAAGAAGAACCTTCAACCATCGAAACTGGGCTGTAATTGAGGTTGTTTTCACTTATTCTCTAATATTTTTTCCTTGATTATCTATACCCTTTTGGAGCACATCTAATTAGTATCTTACTTTTACGCATAATAGTTAGTGTGTCTAGATTTAGCAACCTTAATTTTTGCTACACCCTAGATTCTTAGGACTTTATTTGGGAATTTCGGTATATTAGATCAAGCACGCCTTTACCTCGGTTTACCTTAGTGTCCATAGCACAGTGAATGCTATTGCGCCACGTACCAGAATCTCATTTGAAATCTTACAGTGCTCATTGATGTTTCTTTGACGAGGGTGTCAAAGAAGCACCGTGGAAGGTCCTCAAGGCTTTGAGTACTTTAAAAGTTTGGAGGAATAATATCTATTGGTTGCTTAGTGTGTTTTTAGGTGTCATGCCTTCGTATCCTCTTTTCGAGAAAGAAATCATCATGGATGAGGAAATCATTGAAGCAAGACCTTTGAGGGATAGTGCTTTACCATCTTTGTCAAGGCACGCCAGCTGCATTATTCTTCAACCGTTAGCGGACGAATCCTTTGAGATCAAATCTAGTTTTCTCCAAACCTTACCAATCTTCATGGGACATCTACTTTCCGATCCCTATTCTCATGTGTTGGAGTTTGAGAAAGCATGTACAAGGTTCAACATCCAGAACATGGATCCGAGCCAATTGAAGCTTCAAGTATTTCTTTCAAGTTTGTGGCATAAGGAAAATACATGGTTTAACAAGCTTACTCCTAAGTCGATTTACTCATGGGAGGCGATGCAACGCAAGTTCATCACCAAGTATTTTCTACCAGGGAAGATCAATGAGCGAAGGATAGGTTGATGACATTTTGTGAGGAAGATGGGGAGTTGTTCTATGAGACATGGGAGCATTTAAGGAGCTTGAGCTTGGGTGCCCTAACTGCGGTCAAACCTATGACATGTTATTGTCTCTCTTCTACCAATGATTATGCATGGAGACGAGAAGGAATGTCGACAATGCAAGTGGTGGAGATTATATGGACAAAACCACCGAGGAGGCGTATGTTCTACTTGAAAAGATGTCGGAACGGTCTTCCTTATGGGATGTCAAGCCAAATGTTCAAAAACTGGCAATATCAATGATAGAAGCCACCCAAGTCAACTGGGAAAGTAGGAATGAAGTCAAGGGAGCTGCATATGTACAAGAGGATGCTATCAAGCGACTTGAAGAGAACATGAACAAGAAGTTCGATCTTTTGTTGAAGCAAACTTGAAATGCAGGCTATGGTAATCAAATTGCGGAGACTAGTGTGGCACCTTGCATGATTTGTAAGAGTGTGATGCATGAGGCTCCATGTTTCCCACATCAAGGAGACCATCTGGAGACTATTGAGGAGTGGAAGGACATGTCATTGGGCGCATAAAAGAGTAATCTGGGTTGGCACACCAATCCTATTTTCTCATGGGATGATCCTAGCCAAGCCAAGCATCATGGTCAAGCAAATGGTCAAGATTTTGAGCATGGAGCTACTGGAGTTACAAGGGCTAGTGGAGAGTATGTTAATGTTATGAGAAGCAACTCTTGCCAACCACAAACATCTTTCGCTCATATACCACAACAAGACCGATGCAATAAACACCTCCACCTCGAGGGGAATTGTCAAAGTCTAACTTGGAAGAGTCGATGACCAAGCCGTTTTCACAACATGAGATGTTTCTTAAAAGAAAATTGAAAGCTTAATGAGTGGAAGACAAGAAGATGTACTTAGATATCTTCAAGAGCTTAATGGAAGAGAACAAGGAGATCTAGAAGGAGAACAAATGTGCACTCCAGAAGATGAAGGAACAATTAAGTCAATTTGTAAAGGCACATCGAGTTCAACAAGGTGGAAGAACCAATGAATTACCGCCTTGCATTAAAAAGGATCAAAATCATAAAGGTCAAGTGGTCAATACGGTGTTGGCTACCTAAAGAAGATGTGATGATTATGGTGATGATCCCTTAGTAGAAAGCAATTGTGAAAGTGATGATGAGGAGGATGTAGGCACATCGGGTGCACCTAGCATACCTCCCGGATTTGATAATGAAGCCAAACAGAAATATGAGGGTATCAAGACCCAAGTTGAGGCTAAGGTGAACTTGGATGAACTTAGGTTTTTACCTTTTTCTCCAGCCAATGCTGAAGGAATGATGCAAGCTATCATGAGCTGTCACGCAACAGCCTTCAAGTTATTTAAAGAATCTCCATCGATTCTGGTACTACAAGCTTATAGTGTTGATGTTGTGGGAAGCAAGGCCAATGATATTGAAGAAGTCAAGGCACCGGATAGGGGCAAGAGCGGCGAAAAGAAAAAGAAATTAAAGCCAAACAAGCTTGACAAACCGACATTGGTAGTTGGTAGCAAGGTCATCTTAAAAAACCTTA
Organism: Geum urbanum; assembly: GCA_946800695.1. Taxonomy (NCBI): domain Eukaryota; kingdom Viridiplantae; phylum Streptophyta; class Magnoliopsida; order Rosales; family Rosaceae; genus Geum; species Geum urbanum. The sequence goes on along the minus strand of OX327001.1, from coordinate 41,425,862 downwards.
ATCCTTTGAGGAGTGCTAATAACAAGTTGCTTGACCTATGTCCTCAAGGAGTTATCCATTTGATGAATTTAAAGAATGGGAGAACTTTCAAGCTTCATAAGATAGAAATTGAGGCTTTCGAGCCAAACACAAAGTGGAGAGCAGAGGTTTATCACTTTAAGGACCCAACCATGATGGTTTGACCTACTCATCCCTTCATGGACCATGTTTACATCCTTAAACTACAACTCGTGATTGTCAGACACTATTGGTATGTTAGAAGAATAAGTGTGAGGTTGGAGGAGTGTAGAACATCGTAAAATGAGCATGGAAGTTAAGAACTTGAAGAAGGGAAATTTTTTTCTGAAAATGCTAAAGTAGTGCAAAGCAGAGGCACCCCTTCGGCCCATCGAAGGAAAATCTCTCGACCCATCAAAGGATACTTGCTGTTTTGCATCAGAGGCCTTGCCTCGATGGATTAAAGCATTCCTTCGATCCATCGAAGGTCTTTTCCCATTTCAAGTTTTTCAAGGCTATTTTGAAGACCAGGAGCTTGAGACTTTGAGGCATGGAGCATTGAGTAATTCCTTGAGGCCAAGACAAGTCCGAGAGCACCGTTGGAGACTCATGACCAACTTGTATGAACCTTTGGATGGCGAGGCCTAACTTGGCCTTCGTTGGTTTACATGTATATGCACAGGGAGCTTTACGATAGTCTTCAAAGCATTTGCATCATCTTTCTCCCTACTCTCTTTACCTCCTTGCTTGACATGGATATGTTTAAGAATGATGCTATATTAGGATGCTTAGGGTTGTTAGCCTTGCAATGTCTTGATGACTCACTCTTGTTCGATGATGGAGCGACCTATTCATCATTAGTGTATTGCTTTGAGTCTTTGTTGGCTTGTGGTGATCTTGTGTGATACATGATGAGATTCTTGATGCTTTGAATATGATGCATATCTAAGTTTTCGGTTATTCCGTGCTAAGGTGTTTAAAGTTCTAAGTGTGAGGTTCCCTTATGTTCTATGCTTGATTACAATGTTGTTTTCCTTTTAAATGTGATTAATATGCATACCCCCATTGTGGTTGATAGGACTCTAATAGCTTCATTACTTCTTAGAGACTATATAGCCCTTTAAGTGTGAATGCATGTTAGGTTCTATGCCTAGGAGAACATGTGCTAGTGGAATAATATTGTGAAATGCCGATGTCATGTTACCTTATGTACACTTTTGTTTACTATGTAGCTTGATGCAAATTGAGGATAATTTCATTCTAAAGTATGAGGTAGGCGGCTAAGTCATTATCACTCCTTATCCTAAAATTCATAAAAATTTGAAAATTTTGAGAAAATGTAATGCAAAAATATGTGTGTTTGTGTTATAATAATGATTCTCGATGATGAAATTGAATTTATGGCTAGTGGATTGCATGATTTTAAGCATGTGAAACAAATGGAAACAACGCACTTTTAATCAGTTGAAAAGCATATGTCCCTCAAAATGTATGCATGTGAGAAAAAGAAGGATTAACATGTTTCAAAGCTATCATTGCCTATATGAGATTTTGAGACTAATTGTGCATGACTAGCTTATTTAATGCACCATTTCTTTCATGTGTGATATCAATTGGTTATGTGTGATCTAGAACTTTCTTTAAACCGTGCAAAGCATTTTTCTGAAACATGAGTAGTTTTCAAAGAGGATAGAGGCATTAGGATTACCACCATGAACAAATTTCTTTTTGAACCTATGATGTATATATCCTTTAGTAAGCCAATTTGAGCCTTATATTATTTAGCCTTTTATTTCTTGAGCACCACAAAATCTAACCTAGCTTAGACACTCATCCTACCCGTAACTAGGCGATCAAGCAAGCAATGTTGAAGTGCTATTAAGAGTTCTTATAGTGTGTGCTTATTGTGAAGAATGTCAAAAGGATAAGTGTGAGGTGGAGGAGGTTGTTGTGATGATCATTTGTGTTTGGTTTTGTTCAAAAAAAGAAGAAGAAGAGAAAAAGAGAAAAAGAGTACCAAAGAAAAAGAAAGAGAAAAATAGAAAATAGAAAAGAGTTTCATAAAAATAGTGTGTGTTGTATATAAAGAATAAGTGCTTTGAGGAATTTGTTTTATTTGAAAAAAAACAAACAAAGGAAATAGTAGCACCTAGGAGTAGTTTAGAGGAACTTCAACTTGTGAATTGCTTGCTAGGTTGCTTGGTCTTTGATTATCCTATCCATTGCTTTCGATTAAACCCCCATTCCCTAAAACTCTATTACAACCTAAATAAAAGTCCTCTTGATTTGAAACTCTTATGTTTGGAATAGTTGGAGTAATTGGTCGAAGAGAAAGCCTATGGAAAACATGCATGTAATCAATCAGATTTTTGGGTGCAAACACTAACCCTCTAAACACTTGAGTGCATTGAGTGACTTCTTGTGAGTTAGATGGTTAGAAACATGTTATTTTGAATACATCTCAATGCATGCATTTGGTTTGACATGTAGCATGTTTGGCTTATTAGAAATGCATCGATTCTATATTCTAATTGTGTTTAAGAAAATTTCAATCCATTAGCCATAGCTCTTTGAGGGAAATCAATCACCAATTCGGGACACCTACATGCTTATACATGCCTTCTGTGTTTTTGTGCTTTGAGTCTAGCGTAGCTTATTTATTTTCTTCTTTGTTTGCTTGAGGACAAGCCAAGCCTAAGTGTGAGGTAGTTTGTTAGGTCCATAATTATGCTCTAATTATGTTTCTAACTCTATGCTTATTACTTGTCTTTAATTAATAAAGCATCATTTTTAATATGTTTCCTTGCTATACTAGAAAATAGGGTATTGGCATGGAAACTCTTTAAAAGATGGAATCTAATCACTTTTTGGAGAAGCCGAGCAAGTTTCCTATGAAAGGACCCAACCCCGATTTAGTTTCCTAAACTGGAATCAAACCCCTTCTAAAAATACAAACCAACAAAAACCATAAAAATTTCGGCAGAGTAACGCTACTAACGCAGAATTTCCATTAACCTGCACCCGGAAAATACACTTCATCCTATGCCACAAAAGCCAAACCGTGGGCACCAATCCCATCCGGATTTCTCAATATCACAACAGTAATGTAAAGTAATCAATAAAACTATACTTTACAGAAATCCGGGAAAAAAATCGTATAAAAGTATAACATAAGAATGATCAGAGCGACTTCTAATATATATATACAAATAGTAGGCCAAACTAAGAACCTACCATAAAAGAAATATCGCTCGAATACTAAGCCTCTGACCACGACGTGCGACACCGGAGTCCAAACTGCAAACTGGGCACGAAAATCGAAAAGCCCAGGGGAAAGGCAAATAAAATCATTAGAGTGAGTGGACGAAAATAAACATATGCCTTTCACCAATTTCATATACAATAAACAAGTATAGCGAGTTCGGAAAATATATATGGAGGTGCCAGGCGAATCTCTCAAGCCCGACGGTGATAGGCCAGGGGAATCTCTCAACCCCGGTGGCATAACAGAGGATTCTCTCAACCCTGCCCAGAGGAATCTCTCAACTCTGGTCAGACTACCGGTGATCAGCCGAGTAGCCGAAGCATCGATGCAAGTAATGCCATCACCATAAAAATATAAAATAATACCTCTGAAAATAATAAATAATCTCAACCTCGTATAAAAGTAAATACGGAAAAATCACGAACTCGCAATGACTGTGAAAATATAAAAGTGTCCACTCACAAGTGAGCGTAACGCGATACGCGTTAACCCCGTGATCCGTCCCTCGCCAAACGAACAATCATGATACCCTGGATAATCATAAAATCCACTGCTCAAAATCATAACTCAAAACCTTGAATCACATCTCGAGAAACAACCGTTCCCGGAAACATATAATTCAATATCGACGAAATCGTCAAAATCCGATAATCACACCACAAAATCTCACTATAATTTCTGATGCTCAATTCGAAAAACAAACCTCACCACTGCGATCGGTGCGCAATTCCGAGCGAAACGACATATAACTCATCGAAAAACACGTCGCCGGAAAAGTCGCCGCCGCCGTTGCCGTCGGAAAATCAAACCGGCCCAGAAAAATACAACCTACACATGGATTTGAAGATCTCGATATTTCCAACAACTTTCCAGTTCAAAGTTAAGGCCAATTTTGACTGAAAAAGGTCCAAAACTCACCTTGAAACTCAAAACCCTCGCCGGAATTTCAAGCCGACCGATCTCTCTCCTCCGGCCACGGCAACCTCCCAAACCACTTCCAATAGCTTCCTCTCCTCATGGCTAACAAAACCCCTCAAAGAGGAGCCACCAACTCGGCCGAAAAAGTCACCTCCGACCACCGCCGAATTCGCCGGAAAAATGCCGAACTTCACCACGCCGTTTCTCCCTCCTCCGGCCACCTCATGGGTCGATCCACCTACCAAGTTGAAGACGAGCTCGAGCCCAACAAGTTCCATGAAGGGACCCCGGCCAACCGTCCCCGGAATCGGCCTCCAATGCGGCGCGAAGTCACGGCGAAAACGAGGCAAAACGGGTCGCTCATGACCCGTGGTCAACGCGGGTCAACCCGACTTCCCTCTTTTGGAAACTTTCCCAAATCGGCATGTATCGCTTCCGTATTTATACCGTACATGTATCGAATCCCAAACGGATAAATATGACAATATCCGACGCCCGAAAATATTCACAACTTATTCCTCGTCACTCGAAAAAATCCTCCGGAAGTTCCCACTAGCTCGAAATTAAAGTCTTTACAACTTTCATGAAGAATCCCAAATCAAATTCTTGCCCGAAAATTTAGTCGTTAAAGAAGCCGCCATATTAATCAATTACGTCGAAATCGCGACTAATCGCGAAACTCGCAAATCAAGTCGATAACCATTCCATTTACGGTTCGGATCGATCAATGGTCCAAAACGGATCGCAATCACGATTCGGATAAACTCGAATACGAACGGATAAACTTGACGATATTCTGAAATTTCAAATATTCATATTATATTCCTCGGTCATCGAAATAATAATCCGTAACCGCCCACGAACTCGAAATCATGCGTACAACAACTCTCGAGAAGAGACTCAACTCAAATTCTCAGCCAATAGTTAAGTCTTGATCAAGATCGGCAATTCAATCAATTTACGGAAGACTGCGATTACGCGCAATCTCGTGGATTAAGCCGATTAGACTACTGATTCTGTTCCGGGTCGTTACATCCTAAGCCTTTGAAGAAGATAGAGCAAAATCGAGAAAAGGACAAAAAGTCAACAGCCGGTCAACGGTAAACTCCAGCTAGTCTTCGCCGGTCAATGGCAAGAGCCAAGTCAAGTTGGGCCAAGGCTCAAGAGCCCAAGTCCATGTAGGAGATATTTGGAGAAGATGAAGTCACATGCAAGTCATGTGACTTGGGTGAGTCACACTTAAAGCTTAAAAATATGGATCATGTCTAAGCATCAAATTTGAATTATTAGCATCCAAAATATGTCTTTTTGCTCAATATGGCCGAGCTCCCTCTCTCCTACACATATATCTCCCTTCAATTTTTCATTTTCCATACTTTTACACTCTCTCTAGACCCCTTATCTTTATCCCAACCCTCTAATACACTCTTCTACTTCTTCTCCTTCCTTTTTAGGCCAAAATACCTCCATAACCACCCCCATTAGAGACCTAGCTCTTCCCTCTCTTGGGTAGAGTCGAACCTCTCCACCACCACACCATCACTTTGGCCTATTTAGGTGTTCCTCCTTTCATCTTTGCCTTTAGGATTTGGTTTGGTTTTTAGAGTTCAAAGGAGTGGGAAGTAATCCCTGTTCCCCTTGGCTCCTTGGAATCCTAAGGACTACCCTTACCTCCTCTTGAAGACTTGGTGCTATCTTGGAGTGAAGAAGTGGAGGTAGAAGCCTTGGAGTCATTTGGTGGAGCTTTGTCTAAGGGGACTCTTGGTTATTTCTTTCCTCTTCTTGTTTTGAGCATGTATCTAGTCTTGCATTTCATTATGAGTAGTGAGTAGTTGCCTTTTGGAAGGCAAAGGCTCCTAGCCAATTTAATGTACACAACTATGTTTTTGAGTTATGGAATTGAATTTGGTTTATTGTACTACATGTTGTGAATGAGTTTGATAGCTTGTGATGTGATTATTGTATGTTTGCATGTTTGGAATTGATTCAATATTTTCATATTCATGTCTTATCTATGACTAAGTTGAAATATGTTTAGGGAAGCTAAAAATGAACCTAAGTGAACTAGTCACTCACCTAAAGAAGATAAGCATGTAAATATGACTTAGGTTGTATTTGAGAAGATGGGCTTAAGGTTTGGTTTTCATTGGGATTTAGTATGGACCGAAGCCTTCTTGAAGTCCAAATGACTCAAGGAGCTTCAGTCAAGCTTACATTGACTCAAAGGAGTTTTGTAGCTAATCGTTACTTCTTCTAATTCATGTTCTAAAAGAGGTGGATTAGGAAAGTCATTAGAACCTACTTTCATTTCCTCTAATAGGGACTTAGGAAGGAAAGCCATTCACATTCATCATAACTGAACACATATTGAACTCATTAGGCATGTGGTATGATTAGGATATGATTCGTAATTGAGTTGCATTCTAGTTTCTTTTTGCTGTATATTTGAATCTTGGATCGAAACACTTCTAGTGCCCTAATGGCCTAGGAGATTCGGTTCACAACTAATGGTTAATCAAAAGGATCACGAATTGGACAAGCACATGTGAATCAGACTAAACTCATAACTTGGACATTATTGATACATTGAGTTGGCTAGTGGTGACATCTCTAGTCGACCAAAAATTTACATTTTGTTTTGCTCTTACTTTATGTTTTCACTTAATTTAGTTAGTAGTAAACATTTAATCAAGCTTTCGTTTAACCATTCACCATAGTTCAACTATCCTTTACAATGCTAAGTCTCCAAAGGATTTAGTCTTGTGAGATACACTTCTACATCTTGCTTTAGTTTTAGTGGGTCTTGTGTCTAGTTAACACATGATTTAAAGAGCTTAATCGAGTCAAGCTAAAGATTTTAAGTGGTTAATCGACGTGGGTTCGACACTCGACATCCTTATAAATACTATAACTTGACCCCGTAAACTTGTGGGTGAAAAATTCTTTGCATTTATGAGTTAGTTAATAGTTCATTAAGTGTAAGGGTCTATTTTTCTTCGAACACCTCTCCGAGCCAGCTGTAAAATGGTTCTGAGGATTAAAGTTAGGATCAATATCGAGCTTTGAGAAGTTAACATGATAGTTCATTGCGCAATACTTTTGCAACAAGAGGCAGAAGAAGGACTTTTCCACATTGTTTAGCGTCAAGCCAAAACCAGGGGAGAAGCTAGAGAAATACTTTGAGAGATTCAGTGATGAAATGGGGCAACAAATACTAACTCGAAGATCGCGATCATTGCATTCTGAGAAGGATTATTCGAAGGATCACCACTGTTCGAAAAGCTAGTGAAAAAGCTTCCATGAACAATGGAAGATATTTTGGATCGCGTAGAGGGTGAAATCCATCTAGAGATGATCAAGGGAACTCAAAAAGGCAGGGTCTCTGCCAACATCGAACTCAAACTTTGAACTTGGAAATTTGCAGAAGTTCGAGATCGAAGGCTGAGGCTGGCCTCAAACCGTGAGAATCGAAAAGATAGGAAAAAGTCCTCAGAGTAGTGGTTCACTATCAGCCAGGTGCCCATATTTTATAGGCACGAGAAAGAGGGGATATTCAAGAAACCGCCGCCATAAGCCGAAGCTAATGATCCCAACGAGAAGAACAGTATTTTTCGTACCAGACCGGGGGCATAGCCTTTGAAGGTGCGAAGCATTGAAACCAGCTGTCTTGGAACTCATGAACTAGAGAAAGTTGTAACAATACAAGATGGGGGAATACCAATGGGAACCAGGAGCAGAATGCGGTGGACGAAGACCCTCTGGTACGCGAGATATTGGCCATATATTGACTCCGTCCATGAAAGAGGAGGACGGAAGACGAATTAGAAGCAAAACCCGACAAATAGAGAAAATCAGAGGGGTATGCTTCGTTGAAAAGAGAGAGATCTCTGAACAAAAGGCTAATGAAAGCCTATAAATTTGCTTCTCACTAGAGGATAGACTAGGGATTCAATTCCCTCATCCCGACACGTTAGTCATCTCAACCAGGATCGACAACTATATAGTGAGAAGAGTAATGATCGACGTGGGCCTTATGGGGAGATCACCCTCCCGGAGACCACGACCGACAAAAAGGTAGGCGTGAGCTTCGTTATCATCAACAAGCACTCAGCTTATAATGCCATGCCTGGAAGGGACTAGTTGCATCGCATGGAAGTAGAAGCTTCGACGACATATCAAGTTCTGAAGTTTATCTCGGGAGACAAAAGACATATAGTCTCAGTGCATGGGGACCAAACTCTGTTGAAAAACTTGTATGTCATGGAGATCAAGAAGAAGTTCGACACAAAACCCCCTAGCTCGAAGCTCATAGACCTAAAGCCGCTCACCAAGAAGGAAAGGAAGGTCGAAACTGTTGGTCATAGCTTGAAGTCTAACAACAAAGAATAGTCTGACTCGGTGATGAAGATCAAGGAGGACAAACAAATTGTCAAATAGCAATTTAAGGAGGGCTTATCAGATGAAGGAGATGAGGAAAAGATTGAATAAGAGTCGACACGAATCTTAGAGGAGGTTCGAGAAGTGTCCCTTAACGACGATCTAAAGAAGATAGTCTCGATAAGATCCCTCCAAACTAAAGAGGAAGTTCGAAACCTAGTCAACTTCCTAACTAAGAATCAGGATGTGTTTGCATGGTCACATTGTGATATGCTAGGTATGGACCTGAGAATAACCTGCTATAAGTTAAATACTGATCCATATTTTCTGCCATACAAGCAGAAGCAGAGGAGGTTCGTGCCGGAGCGCAACCAGATCATAAAATAAGTATGGTGTCCAACTTGGATTTCGAACATCGTGGTAGTGAAGAAGAAGAACGGGAAGTGTTGAGTCTACGTAAATTTCACCAATTTGAATAAGGCATGTGCGAAAGACTGCTATCTACTCCCTAAGATCAATTAAATGGTAGATGCAACCGTAGGCTTCAAGAAGTTATCATTCCTTGAAGCTTATTCAGGTTACAATCAGATACCATGGGCGCCAAAAGACCAGCTCAAGACCACGTTTATGTCAGAAAGAGGTCTGTTATGCGATAAGGTCATGCCCTTCGGATTAAAGAATGCAGAAGCAACTTACCAAAGATTAGTAAATCTTCTGTTCAAAGACCTATTGGGGAAGACGATGGAGGTATACATTGACGATATAGTGGTCAAGGGAAGATACAAGGGGGATCTCACCAAGGATTTGAGAGGTACATTCGGGATTTTGAGAAATTACAAGATGAGACTCAATCCTTCGAAGTGCATCTTTGGTGTGTTTTTCAGCCAGTTCTTGGGATACATCGTGAGTAAAAGAGGGATTGAGGAAGATCCAAAACAAGTTGAGGCTATCCTAAGCATGGAAGAACCCAATACAAAAAAAGAAATTCAAGTCCTAACTAAGAGGATAACTGCATTGAGTAGATTCATCTCTCAAATGATCGATCGATGTTGGCCATTTTTTAAAGCTCTGAAGCTTAAAGCTTCGAACTTCTGAGGCTATGAGTAATCAGAGGCATTCTGGGAGCTGAAGCAGTACTGGGCAAGCAAGAAGTTCTTGGTGCTACCAAGAGACATGGAGTCGCTTTGCCTGTACTTAGCCATGTCAGGAGTAGCGACGAGTGCCGCCTTATTCCGAGAAGAAGGAATACATCAATGGCCGATATCCTTTACCAGCCATTGTCTTCATAAAGCTGAGACAAGGTACACTCTGACCGAGAAACTCATATTGGCATTGATACATGTAAAGCACAAGCTCCAACAATACTTTGAAGGAAGAGAAATCGTGGTATATACCAATTTCCCCATCAAGGGAATCCTCACGAAACCATATATGTCCGAGAGGATGATGAAGTGGGCCATAGAGTTGCACGAGTTTGATATCACCTATAAACCACGCACCGACGTAAAGGGACAAGTCCTTGCTGATTTTTTTGTCGAATGCCACATCCTGTTAGCCATAGTAGAAGTTCCATGGGAAGAGCCAAGATGGAAAATGAACATTGACGGATCCTCAAACTTTGTTGGGGAAGGAATAGGCATAGTCTTGAAGAGTTCAGAAGGATTCTTGCTGGATTGTGCCACACGATTGGATTTTGAAGCTTTAAACAATGTGGCAGAGTATGAAGCCCTATTAGTTGGGATACGAGTTGCATGCCAATTGAGGATCGAGAGCCTGCAAATACACTCTAATTTGCAGCTTATAGTTGAACAATTTAATGATGAATACATGAGATGAAAGATGATCCAATACCAAGCATTGGTGAGAAGAATGATTTCCGAGTTCTCCCAATTGTTGTTGGTAAAGATCCAAAGGGAAGAAAACCAGAGGGCCAATGAATTGGCAAAGATGCCATCGAGATGTGTTAAAGAGCCTTTACCAATGAGGATCAATGTGCTCAAACATCTGAGCATCGAAATTGAACGTCATGCTATGATGGTTGAATCAACCCTGAACAATTGGAGAGGCATACTCATTAACTGTTTGGAGTTTGGTATCCAATCGGAGGACCCCATAGAGACCAGAAAGCTCAGATTCAAGCCTGCAAGGTACTTAATAGTTGGAGATGTGTTGTATCGAAGGTCATTCGCATGACCTTTACTATGATGTGTTGGACCGGTCCAAGGTCGAGCGATATTAAGAGAAATACATGAAGGAATATGTGGAAGACATGCCGAGGGCAGGAGCCTAATAAGGAAGATAACTGCACAAGGTTACTTCTGGCCGTACATGCATCAAGAGACAGAGAAATATGCAAAGAAGTGCGAAGGATGTTATTACCACTCCCCAGTAAGTCATATTCTCACTCATGAGTTAGTAATGCAGGCAGGACCGTGGCCCTTCACGCGGTGGGGAATGGATATTGTAGGTCCATTATCAGAGGTGCAAGGAGTATTGAAACATGTGCTGGTGGCAGTCGATTACTTCTCGAAGTGGGTCGAAGCTCAAGCTTATCCAATGAACACGTCCAAAGATGTATCGAACTTCGTTTGGAAACAAATCATATGCTGATTTGGAACACCAAGGGAGATTGTATATGACAACATGACTCAATTCAACAATAACGGAGTTGGGAACTTCTGCGATAAGCACGGAATTCTATTGAGATTCTCTTTGAGAAGCTACCTAAGAGGAAATGGTCAGGCCGAAATAACAAATCGAACTATCTTCGACGGGGTTAAGAAAAGGCTTGCAGCAAGGCTTTCTTTGATTTACAAGGCACTAAGCTGCATAGGAGTTCTGCTTACCATCCAGAATCTGATGGATATACTAAGGTGTTAAACAAGATACTTGAACACTATTTGAGGTGTGTTATCACTGAAAAGGGAGGAAGTTGGGTGAGTTTGATACCCTGGGCTGAGTGGTTGTACAATACCACTTACCACTCAACAATTAGAATGTCTTCATTTGAAGCTTTATATGAAAGGATCCAACCCTAGATTAACTAGTAATCTAGAATCAAGCCCTAACGACTGAACATAATCTACGAGTTTCTATAAATTTTTGACATAATTTCCCTTATAAAAGAGACACCAAAAAAACTGCAAGGAAAACTGACACTCTGCAGATAAACCCACAAACAATACCGTGGACCATCGATGACCATTTGGATATCTCAACATAAAAGTGAAATCAAAGCTGATACATTATTCAGAATTTGAAAATATACTTCCAGTATATACCGATTCACATACAAAGAAACTCAACTCGACTACTATACGAGTGACAACCTATTCACAAGAGTCTCACTAAGATAATACTACTGAACTAGTATTCAGAGTGACTTCTATAACACAAGAGATATACTAATAGTGAACTGTGACCTACTGCTGATGGAATTGACTGGTAGACTCAACGCCCTCGACGACATCCAGCACCCTCCTAATAAACACTGCAACCTGGGCATCGATAAATCGAAGGGCCCAGGGAAAGGCAAATAAAATGTTAGCTTGAGTGGACAAAAATAATATATTAATCTGTGTAAATCGATAATCTGAAATTTAATTGTCTTTCCTCTATTTACTGCGAAAAGATGCGAGTTCTAAACTGAAATAGTGAGATATTGAAATAATCATGGAGGTGCTCTCCCAGGCCACCTAACCTCCCCTAACCGGTTATCTAGTGATCAGCCAAATAGCTATAACATCGATGCAATAAATAAACCATCAAAAGCAAACCTCCAAAAATAACGCTTTAAAAATATACTGGAAAGTGTAATAAATAACTGAACTCACTATTGACTGGAAAAATAAAAGGTCCACTCACTAGGTTATGCTGGGATAATTATAAAGCTAAAACCTGCCAAACGACACAATTATTCATCTGGCACGCCCGCTAACTCATAATTCTGAAACCACGATTATAATTAATATCTAATCATCGGGGTTCATACTGAATAGCTAAGATCGTAATCTGGTGAGTAATAACATCGAGAGTCTCGTATTCTCAAATAACATATTTTTTGTCAAATTACTAACTCAACCAAGTTCTTAATTCAATTCCTTGTATTCTCTCATTTTTAAGAGTCGCAACCAAATCTCAAATATCAAGCGACTCACAATTAAACTGATAGTCAAAGCGTCCTTTAATATCATCGTGAATTAAACTGTTTATTGTCTGATTAAATACTCATCAAAATTATCAAGCTAAGATCAGAATATGGACCTCACCATTGTGTTCAACATGAGAAAATCAGCGAAATGACATATAACTTGGCTGGAATCTGGAACCTTGCTGAAGCTCCGCCGCGCACGGCGGCGCGTGGGGCCCACGCTCCCCCACCACTAGTGGCACGCGCTGCCAAAATCAACGGGCTCCAAAACCTTCAAATTATACACCATTCTAAAGCTCATCACAAGCCCAATAATTTTCACAACTTAGTCAAACCCAAAAACTAACCGGAGGTGGCCGGAAAACACCCTGAAAGTCAACGAAAATCGGCTAGAAATTTCCCTCGGCCGTCCAGCCACAGTATGGCTCGAGACTGGTGGAAATTGCTTCCTAGAAGTGCGGGGAGCAAAACCCTCAACCAATCACTGTCCAACGTCGGCCGGAGAGTTTCCATCCGATAAACTCAAAACCCGGGCCGGAAAATCTCCACAAATCGCATCCCAAAATGCAACAAAACTCATCAACATCTATACCAATTGATAGAGGAAGGAAAGAGATTTCAAACGGTACTTGTGGTGTCACTGGAGGTAGCCGAAATTGTCAGGTCGGGCGGCCGAAAATCGACTGGCCGAGGAGGTATACGGGTCCATCCGTATACGTATGTATTTTCTTCCCAAAATGGAAACTTTCCATTAATAACCCGTATAAATACCCGTACACTTACATAACTCAAATCAACAGCTCATATCTAATCTCATCAAGATTGGACGGTCACGATTAAATCAGTAATTAAACTAATATATTTTAAATATTTTCACATACCGACTTCAAAATTCGTTAAAAAATAGTTTGCTTATTCAAAAAATTCCCCGAAAATTCTCACCAGCTCAAAATTAAATACTCTACAATTCTCGTGAAGGAAGTTAACACAAATTCTTATCCAATGAAAAAGTTGTTAACAACCCTAATTACGTGACTAATCTGCGATAAGGCATATCACAATCCAATAAATGCGTGATTACGATTCGGGTTGTAACATTATATGGCTACAAGTCACCAAGAGTCACTCCTTACCTGCCTAAATCAAGCAATGTTCATGATGTTGACATATCTTTGAGAACTAGAGATGAGTTGTTGACCAGGCTCAAGCATAATCTGGAGGTGGCAAGGAGCAAAATGTAAACTTATGATGACAAACATAGAAGTTAGAGGGTTCTAGAAGTAAATTACATGATGTACCTGAAACTGCAAGCATATAGACAGCAGACTAATGAGCACAGAAGCAACCATAAGCTATCTCTTAGGTTCTATAGACCCTTCAAGTTAGTAACTAAGATCAATGATGTTGCATATAAACTGTTATTACCACCAGAAGTCAAATTCCATCCAGTCTTCCATGTATCATTGCTGAAGAAAAAGGTAGGAGATCAGGTTATAGTACATCCTTATTTGCCTCCAGTACTTGACCCACTAAACCCAAGATGGCATCCTTTTAAAGTGGTAGCTAGAGGAGTGTTCAAGAAAGATAATGCGGCGGTAACAAAATGGCTTGTATAATGGATTGGAGCATCTGTTGATGACGTAACATGGATTGAAGCAGAGAAGATCATGAACCAGTACTCAGATTTTGCTCCTGATGATATTTGATCACTGGAAGTGGCATCCAGTGGAAGAGTGATGGGATGTTGAGACACCAACATTCTGTCATGGCTTTCCTAGTTAGACTAGGAGTACTTTAGCCCATAAGATTCTAGCTGTTAGTTTTTTCAGTTAGTTTGTCTGTTAGATTGCCTTCGTGTGTCGTGTGTGGTGTGGCCATTTAGCTGACCATTTTCTGCATGGACACTTGTATTCGTATTGCAGCGAATATATTTGGAACATACATATTCATGATGTCAAAGAAAGCAGGGAGAAACTCCTTTCTAATTTGCAAAGGATGTGTACAATTTCGTATTGTAGTTCAACTCTTTGGTGCATAACCGTTGCCATATCTACACAATGCTACTACTAGTTCGGCGACGTCATAAGGCAAATACAGTCGAATTACCTCTGGAAACAAATGTTGCAACATAACGTGATAGTTATGAGTCTGTAGACAAATGAACTTGCGTTGCTTAATTTTGACTGCACTAAATATATTCACTGCATAAGTAGACGGATAACGAACACTTTTAAACTAGTTGAATATAGTACCCCTCAATGTCGACTTCACTGTGTAAGGTGCATCTGCCATCTTGCTATAAAATCCTCTTCTATCCCTCCTTAACCACAAGTGACGGTCTAAATTTATAGATTCCAGATCTTTTCGCGCTTTGGGAGTATGTTTAGTCTTCAACTAAATATCGAGAATTGTTCTCACCACGTTGTCACACACATTCTTTTCTATATGCATGCCATCTAGGTTGTTTCTGAGTTTCATCTTTGACCCGTAAGGCAGTTCAAAGAAAATACTCATGTGATGCCAATAACTAAGATCGTGTGGAGGGTGTGGATTGAGTTTCTCCACATCGGTGTCATTAGTCAACACATCAAAATAGAAGTTGTTTAACCTCTCAAAATATCTTCGCCAGACCACTATCAGGGTTTAAAATTATTCTCTACGGTGCCGTCGAAATGATCCTTATCTTGTTGAAATGAGTGACCGTAAGGAAGCCATCTACGGTGACCTATGTAACACACCTTCCTCGCTTGCCAACTAGAGTTGACGTCGTCTAAGAAGACAAGACAAGCATGTATCCTCTAGTTGTGCAAGATGCCAACATCCCATTAGCAGGAAAATCGTTGATTGTCCATATTGTGGCTGCTCTCATCATGACCATTGTGTTAGTGAACTTGTCATAAGTCGAGACTCCATTTTCCCACAACAATTTCATCTTATCAATCAATGGTCTGAGGTACACATCGAAACACTTTCTAGGAGATTTAGGACCTGGAATTAGCAGAGTTAGGAAATTAAATTCCTTGTTCATACACATCCACGGAGGTAGGTTGTACGACATGAGAATAACTGGCCAAGTGCTGATGGCAACCCTATTAGTACCCCATGGATTGAATCCATCTATAGAAAGTCTGAGTCTAACATTCTGAACCTCTACTGCAAAGTATTGAAATTTCCTGTCGAAATGTTTAAAAGCCTCCACATCTGCCGCAAGTCTGAGCACATCGTCATCTATTCTTTATTCCACATACCATCTCATTGCTCTTGCTGTGTATAAAGACATGTATAGACACTATAGTTTGGGAATCAATGGAAAATAGCGAAGTACCTTCACATGAATTTGCTTCCTCCTATTCCCCCGGTTCAAGTATCTACACTAGTTGCATACAGGACAGTAGTCCAAATGTGCATACTCTTTGTAAAATAGCACAATCATTTATGCACACGTGAATTTTCTTGTACTTTAGGTCGAGGCTGCTCAAGATCTTTCTAACCTTATAATGGGTTTCTAGAAGTTTGTGATGATCAGGAAGTAACTTATATATATGATCCTGCATTTCATCAAAATCACGGTCTGAAATTTTGTTCTTCACTTTTATTTGAATTCCCTTCATTACCTATCGCAACACATTCTCTAGACATCCAGGAAACACTGAGGTCTGGGTTTCAATTAGCATCCTATTGTACTTATCCATCTCAGTAGTGTTAGTAGGCAAGGCAGCGGGGAGTGTGTCATAATGAGTAGTATCGTAACCTCCCTCTTCATATTGGTGGCCACCATGACTAAATCCCAGAAATGCATCATGGACCAAATACATAGTGGGGTTCTAAAAAGGGGCGACACCACTACCGCTGGATGAGGCACCCTGCTAACTGTACCCTAAGCTGAAATCTGGTCCTGAGCTGAATATTACTTTACCGTGCTCACTCAACATAGTGTAACTCCACATCATACCGTGGTCATACAAGTGTTGAGACATAACATTAATCTCCATAAATTGATGGTTAAGACATTTTTTGCACGGACACCTTTAACACTTCTTTCCTTGACCATGTTCCATCGCAAAGAACACAAACTCTCTGATTCCGTCCATATACCTCTCATCACTTCTATTCGCCAACTGTATCCAACTCTAGTCCATATTTCTATGTAAGTTAATAATTATCATATTATATAATTTTTCAACCAATAATTAATTAATCTAATATACTATATTATCAAATTACACAACATAATTAATTAAGTTAATATGCTATAATCAATCTTATACTTTAATTAATCTAGCTAATATTATATTATATTATTAACTTAATATAAATGCATTTACATATTATATATAATATCTAAATTTTCAGCTAATTATTCTAACATATATTAAACAACTAGGTTAACAATTAATTAAACATGCAATTACCTTAATTAAACACTTAGCTTAATTAACAACATATTAAACATACATGTAATTAATTAAACTTAACTAACTAGCTTAAACCATTAGCTTAACAATGAAAGAACCAATTAGCTTAATATAACATTTTTTTAACAAATTAATCAAATTAAACATAAGTAACTAACCGAGTAACTAACAAATTAATCGAGTTAAACATAATTTAACAAATTAATCAAATTTAACAATTACATTAACAATGCAATAAAACAAGTAATTAAGCTAAGGTCGCCGGAAAGTATATATTTGCCAAAATCTTTCACCGGAAAAATCCATCACCGTACATAATTATGTACGTAATTAAATTTAAAAAAAAATAATCAAGAGAAACGAGTTAATACCTTCACTAATAACGAGATAAGTGGGTAAACTAGAACTTCGAGGGTTAAAAAACTGATGATATTTGAATTGTGGCTGGCCAGAGGTGGGTGTTGAGTGAGTGAGAGAGAGAAAAAGAGAGAGAGATAGAGAGAGCGAGAGAGGGAGAGAGAGAGAGAGAGAAGTTAAGAGAGGAGATAGCCCGATCTGGAAAATGAATCTGATCTAAATAATTGAGTTTTCTTAGACGAAGAAATAATTCATCGTCTAAGTGTAAAGTTTCATCGTCTAAGTGTGTACTTAGATGATGAAAAATATTTTCGTCGTTTAAGCGATCACTTAGACGACGAATACTGTAATTTGTCGTCTAAGGATGTACATAGACGATGGATTGTGTTTTCCTCGTCTAGGCTGTTAAATTTAAGATCACGAATTACATAATTTGTCATCTAAGTGATCACTTAGACGACGAAAATATTTTCATCGTCTAGGTATGTCAAACTTAAACGATGAAATATATCATATTGTGACGACCCGAACCAGAATCGGTAATGTAGTCGGCACGATTCACGAGTTAGCGTATAGTCGCGGTTTCACGTTATATGTGCGGTTTGTCGATTTCGTTCGCGATTTTATTATTGGCCGAGAATTTGAATTGAGTTTCTTCACGGAACTTGTAGAGCACGTGATTTCGAGCTCGTGGGCGGTTCCGGATGATTTTTTCGATAACCCAGGAATATAATATGATTATTCGAAGTTTCGGTTTTCGACGAGTTTATCCGTTGTTTCGTGTTTATCCGAATCGTTTTGATTATTCATTTTGGACCGTCGATTGACCCGAGGCGCGAGTATAAATATCGGAAATAGTCGTAAAACCGTCGAAAAACACTGTTTGACATTGACCAGCGTTGACTTTCCATTTTTGGAAGCTGTTGACCGTTGACCGGAGAGGAAAGTTTCCCGTTTGAGCTTCGCCGGCTGACTTGCTTTTTCCGGCCACCTCCGGCCACGCGAAGGGTATGGTTCTCTTCCTCTCATGATTTTAAGATGATTTGTGCTTTGAATTGTGAGGTTTGATGAGGTATTGAGTGAGAACGAACCGGGTCGAGTTCGTGGATTTCGCCGGTATTGGTTTGCAGTTTTCCGGCAAGCCACGGTGGTGGTGGTTAGGGGGGTTCGACTCCCCTTGCCCAGGTGAGGCTCACTATGTGTTTAATTTTGGCTAAGGTTGAGATTTGAGGTGAACCTGATTAGGTTGCCGGAGGAGGATTTTCCGTTTGGTTTCGAGTGAAATTGAGGTGTCTCCGGTGAGATTTGGGTTGTGCGGCAGTTGAAGAAGAGGATGGGCTTGAGGAGAGCTTCAATTCTGGAGCTTCCTCGCCAGAGAAAGTCACCGTTGACGGCCCGCCGGCGGTCAACGGCGGCGCTCCGGCGAGAGGGTTGACTTTTCAGATTTCGATGTTTTTAATGTCATTTTTCTCGTAATCGCGCCCCGATCGTCGCCTTGAGGTTTTCGTATTGATTTGGATGTTGGATTTTCAGTCAAAGGTTTCGAGTGGAGATTTCGGGAATCCCGTTAATCATTTTGTACTGCATTGTATATTTCCGGGAACGGTTGGTTTTCGTGGTTAAGTACAGAGTTGTTGTGACGACCCGGACCAGAATCACCAGTATGATCAGCTATATACGTGAGTTACTGCGTAGTCGTAGAGTTCCGACAGTATTTGAATCGCCGAACTTATTAACGACTAAATCATTGGTCGAGAATTGGAGCTGGGTCTCTTCTCAAGAGCCGTTGTACGTGTGATTTCGAGTTCGTGGGCGGTTCCGGATCGTTATTTGGACGACTGAGGAATAAGTTATGTATATTTGAAGTTTTGGTATAATCGGTTTTATTTGTCGGATTCGTTAGCGACTAAATTACCGATCGAGAATTTGGTTTCGGTTCCTTCACGGAAGTTGTTGAGAATTTAATTTTGAGCTTGTGGGAACTTCCGGAGTATTATTTCGAGTTACGAAGATTTAGTTGTGAATATTTCCGATTGTTGATTGTTTAGTTGGATTATGCATGTGTTTGGGTTGAATGGTTGACTTTTTATCCGATTGGTCGATGTGTTTGACTTCAGGTGATAATTGAAGAGTATGTCGAGACGAGTTTGTTGCCGCGAGAATTATCGAAATCGGAATTACGACGGAAAAGTTACGAGTATTCAAAGTTCGTCGAAATGGATAATTATGAAGTTTCCGTTTTGGGAAAGTGTATTTAAACTGGGTTACCATAAGGGGAAAGTCAAAGATTACAATTAATGGGTTGACTCGGTTTGACCGAGTGGTGCGACGGTGGCGATGGTCCTCCACGGCTCGCCGGCGACGAAATCTTTCCGGCCACCCCTTGGCTTGGGAATGGATCCGTTTGGTGCGCCTCGACCTCCTCATCCTCATGCCAGCCACCGTTCACGGCGAGGTGGACGGTGGAGGGAGGAATATTCCGGCCGAAATGGAGGAATTTTGGGGTTATTGGTGGTTATCGATTCCGTTCGAATTGAGCTTAATCAAGCACTGGGTTTTGTAGCCCTCTTCACCATGATTCTAACCATATAGGTATGGTGTTCTAATTCGATTTGTGCATGGAGAATTTTGGATTTGAAATTTTGGGAACAATTCGGTTTTGCTTGAAATTGGATGAGTTAGAGTGAGAATTGGCCTTTGTTGTAGTTGACAAAGTTGCTCAGTGGGTGATTTTGCATGGATTAGAGGTTGCTCCGCCGAGGAAAATTCAGTTTGGTGGTGGCGCCGCCGTGGGCGGTGGTCAACGGTGGTCAACGGCAGTCAAAGTTTGACTTTTGGAGTTTTCGACAAGTTGCATGTCATTTCACTCGAAATCGCGCCCCGATGGCAGTGGGGAGGTTCGTTTTTCGAATTGAGCGTCCGAAAGTATAGCGAGGTATTGAGGTGTACATATCGGATTTTTTCGACGATTCATCGTATTCGGATTATGTGTTTCCAAGAACGGTGGTTTCTCGTGATTTGTCTTGAATTATCGAATTATGATTTTGAGAAATGGTTATTGTGATTATTCAGGGGTTCGTGATCGTTCGTTTGGCGAGGGACTTTCCGCCGGATCACGGGTTAATGCATATCGCGTTACGCTAGTCTGTGAGTGGACAATTTCTTTTCACGGAATTCTTGCGAGTCTTTTATATGATTTACGAACTTGAGCATGCGTATGAGATTTCGGATTACATGAGCATGTGTTTTATGATTATACGATTATACTTATACGGATATACGTATACGAGTATACATACACTTATATGTTGTTTCATGCATATGCATCGTACTGTTTATGATTTGATTTTCACAGAGTACAGTCTCAGTTACGTTGTTGTATCGATACACTTGCCTCTCGGCTGATCCCCGATGGTAGGCCTTCCAGGAGGGGCGTCGTTACCCCGACCTGACCGGCGAGGGGCGTTTCCCCGGAACCGAGGCCATTTCTGGCTTAGAATCACGGGGACTAAGGACCTCGTGATTCGGACTGTACTAGCACGGGTGTGTCCATGAGTGACCCCGTGGGATTTATACTTGCATGCTCAGTACGCTGGAGGATTATGGTTTTACCTCGTGTACTTGTTGTTTTTATTTACCTGGACTCGCATATGTTATTTTAAACATATATATTAACTGGTGAAAGACATTTATTTTCGTCCACTCACTCTAACAGTTTTCATGTCTTTCCTCTGGGCTTTTCGGTTTTCGTGCCCAGTTTGCAGTTCAGGCTTTGGTGTCGCACGTCGTGGTCGGAGGCATAGTGCTCGAGCTACCTTGTTTCTTCCAGTAGGTTTATTGTTCTACCTACTGTGGTATACGTATATGATTATACATTAGAGGTCGCTCTGAGTATTCTGTTGTATAAATTATACGATTTTACTCCGGATTTCAGTAAAGTATAGATATATTTATTGTTTTACTTTACTGTTGATATATTGAGAAATCCGAATGGGATTGGTGCCCACGGTTTGATTTTTGTGGCATAGGATGAAGTGTATTTTCCGCGTGCAGGTAATGGTAATTCCACGTTAGTAACGAAACTCTGCCAAAATTTCTACGATTTTTGTTGGTTCGTGTTTTAGAAAGGGTTTGATTCCGGTTTAGGGAGCTAAATCGGGGTTGGGTCCTTTCAGTTGTGGGCTTTGTTTTTGATCAGTTGTGTTTTATGAATATTCAGGAGATCGAGATCGTGATCGTGCTTCAGGCGAGGGATCTTCCGCTAGACCACGAGATTAGCGCGAGTGCGCGCTTGTTGATCTGTGAGTGGACACGTTTATATTTTCACAGTTGTTCTGCGAGTTCGTGATTTTTATGATTTTCCGTATTTAAATTATACGATGATGTGATATATGTTATTTTCGAAGGTATTATTTTATATTTATTGGTGATGGCATTACTGCATCGATGCTTCGGCTACTCGGCTGATCACCAGTAGTCCGCCAGAGTTGAGAGATTCCTATGGACAAGAGTTGAGAGATTCGTCTGGGCAGGGTTGAGAGATTCCCCTGTATGCCGCCGGGGTTGAGAGATTCCCCTGGCCTATCACCGTCGGGTTTGAGCGATTCACCTGACGTCGGGCTTGAGAGATTCGCCCAACAACCTCCATATACATGCTTTCCGAACTCGCACTATTTTACATTGATTATGTATATAACTGGTGAAAGGCATATGTTTATTTTTTTCCACTCACTCTAACGTTTTATTTGCCTTTCCCCTGGGCTTTTCGGTTTCCGTGTCCAGTTTGCAGTTCGTATTCTGGTGTTTCACGTCGCGGTTGGAGGCCAGTGATCTGAGCTACTTGTGTTTTCCAGTAGGTTCTTGTTTCGCCTACTGATGTATATATTGTATATATTTACACTAGACGTCGCTCTGATACATTATGATACATGTTTTATATGGATTTTCTCGGATATATTATATATATTACAGTATGTTTACTGTTTATTGATTATGATATGATGTTGAGAAATCCGGATGGGATTGGTGCCCACGGTTTGGTTTTTGTGGCATAGGACGAAGTGTTATTTTCAGGGTGCAGGTTAATGCAATTCTGCGTTAGTAACGTTACTCTGCCAAAATTTTGAATGGTTTTTGTTGGTTCTCGTTTTCAGAAGGGGTTCGATTCTGGTTTAGGCAACTGAATCGGAGTTGGGTCCTTTCACATATGTCGTCTTAGTAAGCTTAGATGACGAAACATGAGATTCGTTGTCTAAGTACACACTTAGATGACGAATTATGTAATTCGTTGTCTAAGGTATTTCTTAGATGAAAAATATCATGTTTCATCGTCTAAATTTTTCATCTGAGTGAGTAGTTCTGGTAGTGTGGTGATGGTTGAAAAATAGTTAACCATATGTCTCACCGAGGAATATGGATTGTCAGAACACTTGAAAGGACGTTTGCGACTGACAATGAAGCTTATAATAGAAATGCATATCAAGAGCCTAATACTTCTATCATCCCCAACATAAGGGAATTGATTTGGTATAATGAACACTTACTCATGCCTGATGGCACCACGGATCTTACTCAAGAGGAGATCAACGATCTAGAGGAGAATGCGTGCCTTTGAAGAAGAGAAGGAGAATGATGACAATGACGTCGGATACGATTTAGACAATGGAGATTACGATGATGAAGATCATTCAGTTGAGAGTGAGGAGGATGATTCAAATGATGATAATTATGTTGATGAGGAGTGATCGTTGATATAGATAAACATACAAACTACTCAATAGTAATTATTTAATAGATGAAGATAATTTGATCGAATTTTGAACTTAACTAATTAATTTGTATGTACGTGCACATGCATAATTATTAATTAATTAATTAAGACACATAAATCAAAAGAGGTTTATTTAGAGTGTACGTAAGTTTGTAATATTTATTATGTATACAAGAATAATTTTTTAATAAATAAATGCAAGATCATTTTCATGTAAAGATGATATCTTAGATGATGAAATCATATAATTTCGTCGTCTAAGATTCACTTAGACATCTAAGGGTTGACTTAGACAACAAACATATATTCGTCGTTGAAGAACTACTTAGACGATGAAAATGTAGTGATTTCGTCATCTAAGTACATGTACAAATCCTAAACCCTAACCCCTTTTCCCTAAACCCTAAAGTGTTGGACGACGAAAGTAGTATATTTCATCCTTTAAGTGCGACTTAGACGACAAAGTTCTACCATTTTCGTCGTCTAAGTAGATTTTCACAATCTAACCTCTATGAGTACGATCATGTGTACCATGTTAGATTACGGATTATATTCATCGAGAGCATAGAGTAAAAAATTCTTGGACTGTGGGTGTTGATGGTTGAAAACCAGAGTTACGAAAATTCGTATATCAATCTTTCTGTTTCTTTGAAATTTCAGTTTTATGGTTGACTACACCGATCAAATTCTTAAAAAATTTTGTATTGAATAAAAATTCATCTACTTACATATTAAGTGGTGATGAATATATCTAACGGTAATTTTATCCAAATTTAATTTCGTTAATATGGATGTAGAGTAAGTACAAACATACGAACACTTAACACTACAAGAAAAATGCACCTAGACCACAGACCATTTCCGTCGTCTAGGTGCAGTTTTCCGTCGTCTAAGTACTTAGACGACGGAAGCTCCGTCGTCCAAGCTCCGTGCTCCAAGTGCTGTCGTCCAAGCACTTGGACGACGGAGATGGAGAATTCCGTCGTCTAAGTGAAAACTTAGACAGCGGAGAATGTCCGCGGTCTAAGTGCTCGCTTGGACCGCGCAAAATTTTCCGCGGTCTAAGTTTTCACTTAGACGACAGAGATTCATTCTCCGTCGTCTGAGTGAACACTTAGACCGCGGAAAACGTCCATCTCCGCGGTCTAAGTTTTCACTTAGACGACAGAAATTGTCCATCTCCGTCGTCTAAGTGGTGATTTTGTAAAAAAAAAAAATTAAATGAAAAATTCTTGAAATGCTAATTAATAATTTAATAATTAGCATTTAATGAATTTTTTATTTATTTAATTTTTTGTATATCAATATTCATAATATTGCAAAATTTATTGAATATTAATTATTAATAATATATAATACGTACAAAATTCATAATGAATAAATAATTTAAATTATTTTGGATTTAAATACAATGAATAACAAAATTCATAATATAATATATAAAATAAATTAATCTAGCCTAAATAAACTAAATTAACCTAAAACTAAACTAATTATAGGCGGTGGTGGTGGTGGTGTTGGCCGGAATGTGGAGGCCGGTGGTGGAGGCGACAATGTAGGCGGTAGCTAGTGGTGTGTGGTGGTGGTGGAGGCGACGTTGTAGGTGGTGGTGGTGTGTGGTGGTGGCAGCGGCGGTGGTGTTGCCGGCAACGGCGGCGATGGCTGAAAGGACCCAACCCCGATTTAGCTCCCTAAATTGGAATCAAACCCTTTCGAAAACACGAACCAACAAAAACTTTTCGAAATTTGGGCAGAGTTTCGCTACTAACGTAGAATTACCATTACCTGCACGCGGAAAATACACTTCATCCTATGCCACAAAAAGCAAACCGTGGGCACCAATCCCATCCGGATTTCTCAATATCACAACAGTAAAGTAAACAATACATATAACATATACTTTACTGAAATCCGGGTAAAATCGTATAACATATTCAATAGGACGCTCAGAGCGACTTCTAATACATAATCATATACGCATACCACAGTAGGTAGAACAATAAACCTACTGGATGAAACAAAGTAGCTCGAGTACTATGCCTCCGACCACGACGTCCGACACCAGAGCCTGAACTGCAAACTGGGCACGGAAACCGAAAATCCCAGGTGAAAGACAATAAATACGTTAGAGTGAGTGGACGAAAATAAATGTCTTTCACCAAGTAATATACGTTATAAAAACATATGCGAGTCGAAAGTATAAATAATCAAATGGTACACGAGGGAGACTCTAACTCCTCACGCGTCCGAGTACACGAGGGAGACTCTAACTCCTCACGTATACAGAGCATGCATAAAAATCTCACGGGGTCGCTCGTGGACACACCCGTGCTAGTACAGTCCGAATCACGGAATCCCGGACCCACACGTGATTCTAGCCAGAAAGGCCTCAGGTCAGAGGTCTGCCTCCCCCCGGTAAAGACCTCGGGTCAGGAGTCACAGCCTCCCCTGGAATAAAGCCTACCATCGGGGATCAGCCGAGAGGCAAGTGTATCGATACAACAACGTAACCAAGACTGTACTCTGTGTAAACCAAATCATAAACATTTCGATGCAAATGCAATAAACAACATATAAGTGTATGTATACTCGTATACGCATATCCGTATATGTATAATCGTAAAACACATGCTCATGTAATCCGAAATCTCATATGCATGCTCAAGTTCATAAATCGTATATAAAGACTCGCAAATAATCCGTGAAAAGAAATGTCCACTCACAAACTGGCGTAACGCGTATCGCGTTAACCCGTGATCCGGCGGAAAGTCCATCGCCAAAACAACGATCACGGACCCCTGAATATTCACAATGTCCAATATTCAAAATCATAATCCGACAATACAAATCAAACCACGAGAAACCACCGTTCTCGGAAACACGAAATCCAAAGTCGACGAATCGTCGAAAATCCGTATATGTATACCACAATACCTCGCTTTACGTTCCGACGCTCAACTCGAAAAACGAACCTCCCCACTGCGATCGGGGCGCGATTTCGAGTCAAATGACATGCGACTTGTCGAAAGTCAAAAAGTCAACTCTGACCGTTGACCGCCGCCGTTGACCGCCGTCCACGGCGGCGCCACTGTTGACCGGAGAATTTCACGGCGGAGCTGCTCCAATTCCACTCAAAATCGTCCACTAAGCAACTTCCATAACTGCACCGAAGTCCAATTCTCACTCTAACTAGGTCAATTTCATGATAAACCGAATGAACACACAAATTTCAAATCCAAAATTCTCAATGCACAAATCAAATTAGAACACCATGTTTATATGGTTGGAATCACCTTGAAGAGGGCTACAAAACCCAGTCCATGTTTGAGCTCAACTCGGCCGGAATCAAAATCCACCATTAACTCAAACTCTTGCAAACTTTGAACCGGGAAACCTCTCTTCTCCGGCAACCTCGCCGTGAAAGGAGGCCGGAGAGAGGAAGAGGAAGGCGAGACGCACCCTTGGACTCTCCCCCGTGGCCGGAGATGGCCGGACGGCGTCATGCCGACAACCACCGTGGCACCGTCGCATTTACTCTCCCACAGCTCGGTCAACCCGAGTTGACCGGGTCAACCCACTTAATGAAAGTGTTGACTTTCCTGTTAAGGGAACCTTCTATTAATATACATGCCCAATTTGGAAACCTTCCCAATAAGGAAATCAACAAACACGTATTTCGGCAAACTTCAATTATTCGTAACTCCTTCGTCGTAACTCCGATTCCAATAATTCTCGCGGCCACAAACTCGTCTCGATGTACTCTTCAATATTCACCCAAAGTCAAACACATCGGCCAAACGGATAAAAATTCAACCCTTTGAACCAACACACATTAAATCGACTACTTAATCAACAAACGGAAATAATCACAACTTAAACTCCGCAACTCAAAATAATGCTCCGGAAGTTTCCACGAACTCGAAATTAAATTATGAACAACTTCCGTGAAGAAGCCGAAACCAAATTCTCGTCCAGTAATTTAGTCGTTAAATAGCTCACCATTTAAATCTGAACTTCAAATATTCATAACTAATTCATTGGCCGTCCAAATAACGATCCGGAACCGCCCACGAACTCGTAATCACATATAGAACGACTCTCGAGAAGAGACCCAACTCCAATTCTCAGCCAATAATTAAGTCGTTAACAAGCTCGGCGATTCCAACAACCGTCGGATATCAGTGACTACGGGGTAACTCACGTACATAGCTGATCATACTGCTGATTCTGGTTCGAGTCGTCACAATGGCAGTGATGTCGGTGGTGGTGATGATGATGGTGGATGGTGATGGTGATGATATATGGTGGGTGGTTTGATTGGGGGGGGGGTAGAGATGGAGAGGGAGAGAGGGAGAGGGAGAGGGAGGGGGAAAATGAAGAGAGATTGAGAAAATGATGAATTTAAAGAGTTTTAAAGCACTTAGACGACGGAAATTCAGTATTTCCGTCGTCTAAGTGCTTTAAATTTTCAAACAATACCGCCAATTTTTCACTTAGACAACGGAAAATCAGTATTTCTGTCATCTAAGTGATTTAAATTTTTGCCAAAATTTTAGCGGGAAAAGAATACCGCCAATTATTTTGACTTAGACGACCGAGATGACAAATTTCCGTCGTCTAAGTGGATTTAAATTTTTGCCAAATTTTTAGTTGGTAAAACACCGCCAGAAATTAAAAATTAAAAAAATTCACTTAGACGACGGAAATTTGTCATCTCCGTCGTCTAAGTGAATTTTTTTAATTTTTTTTTCAAAAAATAATTTTTTTATTTTTTTTTAAAATTAAAAATTGAAAAAATCACTTAGACGACGGAGATGAGTATTTCCGGAGAAAGTCTGGAGCTGGTTGTGATCTTCAATTCTGGAGCTTCCTCGCCGGAGAAAGTCTCCGTTGACGGGCGACGGCGTCAACGGCGGTGCTCCGGCGAGAGTGTTGACTTTTCAGATTTCGATGTTTTTAATCTCATTTTTCTCATAATCGCGCCCTGATTATCGCCTAGAGGTTTTCGTATTGATTTGGGTATCGGATTTTCAGTCGAAGGTGTGACGACCCGAACCAGAATCTGTTGTGTATTCGGCACGATTCTCGAGATTTTACTTAGTCGCAATTTTATGTCGTATATGTGGTTTGCCGATTCGATTCGCCACTTTGTTTTCGGTTGAGACTTTGAGTTGAGTGTCTTCACGGAAATTGTAGAGTACGTGATTTCGAGCTCGTGGGCGGTTCCGGAAGATTTTTCCGATAACCGAGGAATATTTTATGATTATTTGAAGTTTCAGTTCCGACGAGTTTATCCGTTTGTTTCGAGTTTATCCGAATCGTGATGGTTATCCATTTCGAATCGTCGATCGACCCGAGGCGCGAGTATAAATATCGGAATAGTCGAGAATTAGTCGGAAAACACTGTTGAAGTTTGACCGGGCCGTTGACTTTCCAAAAATAGCAAGCTGACCCATTGACCGAAATAGGAAAGTTTCCCGTTTGGGAGTTGCCGTCCCACGACCCATTTTCCGGCCACCTTAGACCTCGAGGAAGGTATGGTTCGCATCCTTGAATGATTTCGAGTTGAGTGGTAATTGGATTTGTGGAAATTGGTTTGATATTGGGTGAACCCGATTCGGGTTAGGTTGCCGGAATTCGCCCTTAACGGGGGGAGGTTTTCCGGTGAGCCTTGGTGGCTGAGGGGTGAGGGCTTCGACTCGCCTTGCCCCAAGGAAGCTTCTCATGTGATTTATTTCGGGATTGGTTAAGGGTTGGCTCGAACCCGATTGGGTTTTCCGGTGTGTTTTCCGATTTGGTTTTCGATGAAATTGATGAGGTTTGAGTTCGAATTGGCTTGAGTACCAGTTATGAAAAGTGTTTGGATGAGTGAGACCTTGTGAACTGGAAGTTCTCCGCCGGTGAATCTCTTCGTTGATGGCGCGGCGGCGGCGGCGGCGGCGGCGGTCAACGGTGGTCAACGGCAGAGGAGTTAACTTTTTCAGATTTTGATGAAATTAGTGTCCTTTTTCTCGAAATCACGCTCTGATTATCGTCCAGAGGTTTTCGGGTTGATTTGGTTAGCCGATTTTCAGTCGAGATTTCGAGTGGGGATTTCGAAATTTCCGTTATACATTTTGTACCGCATTGCATATTTCCGGGAACGGTTGGTTTCCATGATTCAGTACAGGGTTGAGAACTATGATTTTGATCAGTTATGTTTTTGTGAATATTCGGGAGATCGAGATCGAGATCGAGACCGTGATCGTGCTTCTGGCGAGGGATCTTCTGCCGGTCCTCGAGATTAGCGCGAGTGCGCGTTTTGCTCATCTATGAGTGGACAATTTCTTTTCACGGAAATCTTGCGAGTCTTTTATATGATTTACGAACTTGAGCATGCGTATTAAGTTTACGGTTTATATGAGCATGTGTTTTTACGAATATACGATTATACATATACAGATATACGTATACGAGTATATATACATTTATATGCTGTTTCATGCATTTGCATCGAATTGTTTATGATTTGGTTTACACAGAGTACAGTCTTGGTTACGTTGTTGTATCGATACACTAGCCTCTCGGGTGATCCCCGATGGTAGGCATCCCAGGCGGGGCATTACCCCGACCTGACCGGCGAGGGGCGTTTCCCCGGAACCGAGGTCTTTCTGGCTTAGAATCATGTGTGGGTCCGGGATCCCGTGATTCGGACTGTACTAGCACGGAGGTGTCCATGAGTGACCCCGTGGGATTTTTACTTGCATGCTCAGTATGCTGGAGGATTATGATTTTACCTCGTGTACTTTATTATTTCTATTTACCTGGACTCGCATATGTTATTTTAAACATATATATTAACTGGTGAAAGACATTTATTTTCGTCCACTCACTCTAACGTATTTATTGTCTTTCCCCTAGGCTTTTCAGTTTCCGTGCCCAGTTGCAGTTCAGGTTTTGGTTTTTTTCACGTCACGGTTTGGAGGCTAGTGATCAGAGTTACCTGTGCTTTCCAGTAGGTTCTTGTTTCGCCTACTGATGTGTATATTGTATATATTTTACTTTAGAGGTCGCTCTGATACATTCTGATACTTGTTTATACGGATTTTCTCGGATATATATATATACTACAGTACTGTTTACTGTTTATGATTCATATATTGATGTTGAGAAATCCGGTTGGGATTGGTGCCCACGGTTTGGCTTTTGTGGCATAGGATGAAGTGTTATTTTCTGGGTGCAGGTTATGGCAATTCCACGTTAGTAACGAAACTCTGCCGAAATTTTGAAAAAATTTTGTTGGTTCGTATTTTCAGAAAAGGGATTCGGTTCCGATTTAGGTAACTGAATCGGGATTGGGTCCTTTCAGCTTGGTATCAGAGCATTAGGTTGTCAGATTTTGTAGACTCTCGTAGTTGTGACGCTTAGGGTATTTGAGTTGATACAGCATGACTGGAGTGATGACCCGACTGACCAGCGGTACTCATCAATACTTCGGGTGTTGTGTGTCCTCAAATATCTGCGGTTTCATGATTACGTTCTTTCTGCCTGTGCCTAATGCTTGTCTTGTATCAGTAGGATGCCTCCTCGACGTGGTCCCCGTGTTGACCGGGAAGATGATCCTGATGAGGATCGCCGAACGCGCGACTTGCTGATGCGAGTGCTGCGTTTGGAGGAGCGTTTTGACCATGTGGTCAAAGCTCGCACTGCGGGTGCTACTGTGTTTTCGGGTTCAGTTGATCCAGAGATATGCGAGGCATGGTTGGTTCAGATTGAACGTGTTTGTGAGCGTCTGCAGTTTACTCCTGAGCAGATGACAGTAGCCGCAGTTGGTTTACTTGAGGGTGATGCATACTTTTGGTGGGTTAGCACCGACAGAGTTCCAGCTGACACCCCGTGGACATTGTTCCGTGATCTGTTTATGCGGAGGTACTTTAATCAGGCTACCCAGCAGCGTAAGTACGAGGAGTTTACGAACTTGAGGCAGGGAAGTTTGTCTGTACTTGAGTATCGGGATCGGTTTACCCGTTTGTCTCGATTTGCGTGGGATATGGTGACTACAGAGGAAGCCAAGTGTCGTAGGTTTAAGCTGGGATTGAATCTGAACATCAAGGCGACGCTGACTACAATGCCGTGGAACAACTTTGATGAGTTTGTCAGTGCAGCTCTCCGAGGCGAGGATATTGAGCAGGAGAGACAGCAGAGGTATCGGCCGAGACGGTTTGAGGAAGGTGAACCGAGTCAGGGGCCTTCGAAGAGGCAGAGTTCCGATACTTCCGGTTCAGCTTCATCTTCAGGCGGTGGATCATATCGACCACCAGTTGGTGTACCGAGGCAGAGACCGAGAAGGTGGAGAGATAGACTACAGTGTCCACAGGCTTGTGCAGGTTCCAGCGGTTCTAGCTATCCTCGGCGTACTGGTGGCACATTTGCTGTACCGAGGGAGTACCCATTGTGTAGTCTCTGCAGTCGACATCATGTGGGTCCATGTCAGCGAGGTCCTTTCACTTGTTTCCGTTGTGGCCAAGTGGATCACTATGCGAGGGAGTGTCCTCAGTTATATGGCGGTGACGGACAGGTGGCCCAGAGTTCCGGAGTTGAGCGAGGTGCCACTTCTGGAGTGCGACCAGCACAGTTTGCAGGTCAGGGTAGGCAGCAGGGACAGCCCCAGCGAGGACGACCAGCCGGACAGGCGAGGGTTCATGCTATGACTCTACGTGAGGGCAGAGCATCACCGGAGGTCGTTATCGGTACGTTACATGTTTTTGGTATTCCTGTACTTGCATTGTTAGATCCGGGCGCCACACATTCATTCATATCATTTAGACTATCATCATTAGCTACGGTACCTACATCTCCACTTCCGGGGTTGTGGAGAGTATTGTATCCGTCAGGTGAGGTTGTGAGCATCGGTTGGGTTTACCGAGATTGTGAGGTGTTTATTGATGGCCATGGTTTAGCCGCTGATCTGTTATTGCTTGATATTATGGATTTTGATCTGATATTGGGTATGGACTTTTTGGAGTCGCACTGGGCCATGTTTGATTGCCACAGGAAAGAGGTCGCGTTTCGACGACCAGGGTTACCCGAGATACTGTTCCGTGGCGAGAAGAACACTTCATTACCGTGTTTGATTTCCGCGATCAGGGCGGATCGGTTGATGAAGAAGGGTTGTGTTGCTTACTTAGCCTATGTTGTGGACACTACAGCTGCAGTGCCGGATCTTGGTAGTATTGAGGTTGTGTCTGAGTTTCCGGACGTGTTTCCAGCGGAGTTACCTAGTATACCCCTTGTGCGGGAGATTGACTTTACTATTGAGTTGTTGCCGGGTACAGGACCGATTTTCCAGACACCATATCGGATGGCGCCTGCGGAGTTGAAGGAGTTGCAGATTCAGCTACAGGAGTTGTTAGAGAAGGGATTCATTCGACCGAGTGTTTCTCCGTGGGGTGCTCCAGTGTTGTTTTTGCGGAAGAAGGATGGGTCCATGCGTTTGTGTATTGACTATCGGAAGCTGAATCAGATTACAGTGAGGAACAAGTATCCGTTGCCGCGGATTGATGACTTGTTCGATTAGCTGAAGGGAGCAGCAGTCTTTTCGAAGATTGAACTTCGATCCGGATATCACCAGTTGAGGATCCGAGATTCAGATGTAGCCAGGACAGCATTCAGGACGCGGTATGGGCACTATGAGTTTTTGGTTATGCCGTTTGGGTTGACCAACGCCCCCGCAACTTTCATGGACTTGATGAATCGGGTGTTTCGACGATTCCTGGATAAGTTCGTGATTGTATTCATTGACGATATCCTGATCTATTCCAGGAGTGTGGGCCAGCACAAGAAGCACTTACGGGCAGTATTGCGGACTTTGCGGGACAATCAGTTGTTCGCGAAGTTTAGTAAGTGTGAGTTCTGGTTGGATAGTGTGAAGTTTCTAGGCCACGTGATTTCAGCCGAGGGAGTCAGTGTAGATCCTGACAAGATCGAGGCCATTCTGAACTGGAGTAGACCTACTACTGTGTCGGAGATTCGGAGTTTCCTGGGGTTAGCAGGTTATTATCAACGGTTTGTACAGGATTTCTCCCGGATTGCTACACCACTGACCAGATTGACGAAGAAAGGCGTCAAGTTTGAGTGGTCTGATGCGTGCGAGGAGAGTTACTTGCTCCTGAAGGAGAGATTGACTACTACACCGGTCTTGACATTGCCAGACGATAGTGGTGAGTTTGTTGTGTACAGCGATGCATCGAAGCTGGGCCTTGGCTGTGTGTTGATGCAGCATGGTAGAGTTGTGGCATATGGTTCCAGGCAGCTGAAACCGCATGAGGTCAACTATCGGACGCATGATTTGGAGTTAGCCGCTATTGTGTTAGCGTTGAAGAGTTAGAGGCCGGCATTATTTGTATGGTGCTCAGTGTAAGATTTTCACTGATCACAAGAGTCTCACCTACTTGCAGACACAGCCGTATCTGAACATGAGACAGCGTCGATGGATGGAGTTGATCAATGACTACGATTGTACGTTGGAGTATCATCCAGGGAAGGCCAATGTTGTAGCAGATGCACTTAGCCGGAAATCTGGAGCCTCGTTATTTCACATGTGTGTGGCCAGAGTATCGATGTTAGCTGAGCTTCGAGCTACAGGTGCTGTGTTTGGGTATGATGATGATGGAGCTTTGTTGGCCAGTTTTCAAGTTAGACCCGTACTGGTTGATTAGGCACGAGAGGCCCAGGATTCGGATTCTTACCTGTTGGGCAAGAAGACCATGATACGAAATGGTGTGCCTACAGAGTTCTGATTGAGCGACGACGGTACATTGTTGTTCAGAGGCAGGTTATGTGTACCCAGAGATGAGGACTTGAAGAAGGAGATTCTGGATGAGGCCCACAGTTCAGCGTATGCACTGCATCCCGGAGGTACGAAGATGTTTCGGACACTTCGAGCGTACTATTGGTGGCGCAACATGAAGCGGGAGATTGCCGCGTACGTGAGTCGATGTTTGATTTGTCAGCAGGTGAAGGCGGAGAGGCTGAAACCTGCAGGGAAACTACAGCCACTTGAAATTCCGGTTTGGAAGTGGGAGCATATTACGATGGATTTCGTCTATCAGTTGACGCGTACTTCGGCGGGCAACACTGGCATTTGGGTTATTGTTGACCGACTGATGAAATCCGCACATTTTCTTGCACTTCCAGGGAAGATTTCAGTGGGCAGTTTGGCCAAGTTGTACTTATCAAAGATTGTTCGCTTGCATGGTGTGCCTGTGTCGATTGTTTCTGACCGAGATAGTCAGTTCACTTCTGAGTTTTGGCAGGCGTTGCAGCGAGCTTTGGGCATGAGGTTGCGATTTAGTACAGCTTTTCATCCTCAGACTGACGGGCAGTCCGAGCGGACCATTTAGACTCTTGAGGATATGCTGAGATCATGTGTGTTGCAGTTTCGCGGGAACTGGGATCAGCAGTTACACTTGATTGAGTTCGCCTACAACAACAGCTATCAGGCCAGTAATGAGATGGCACCGTACGAGGCTCTGTACGGGAAGCAGTGTTGTACTCTATTGTGTTGGAGTGAGGTGGGCGAGCGTTGGCTCATTGGTCCTGATTTGGTGAAAACCATGATGGATGACATTCAGGTTATTCGGGATCGATTGAAGATCGCCCAGGATCGGCAGAAGAGTTACGCAAATGTGAGGAGGAAGAGTTTAGAGTTCGAGGTTGGTGATTGGGTCTTCCTGAAACTATCTCCGTGGAGAGGAGTTGTGTGTTTCGGGAAGCGTGGCAAGCTTCGACCACGGTACATTGGTTCGTATGAGATTACGGAGAGGGTTGGAGTTGTTGCATATAAACTTGAGTTACCAGCTGAGATGGCTCGTGTGCATGATGTCTTCCATGTTTCGATGTTGCGGAAGTACATCTCAGATCCTTCACATGTGTTATCCCCACAGCAATTGCCGATCAGAGAGGATTTATCGTATGTTGAGGAGCCAGTGCAGATTCTCGATCGTCGTGAGTAGGAGTTGAAGCACCGTGTGATTCCGCTGGTGAAGGTCTTGTGGCAGAACCACTCAGTTGAGAAGGCCACCTGGGAGACCGAGCAGCGTATGCGGGAGCAGTATCCTCATCTGTTCACTTGACAGGTACGTAAATTTCGAGGTCAAAATTTCTTTAAGGGGGGTAGAATTTTGATGACCCGAACCAGAATCTGTTGTGTATTCGGCACGATTCTCGAGATTTTACTTAGTCGCAGTTTTATGTCGTATATGTGGTTTGCCGATTCGATTCGCCACTTTGTTTTCGGTTGAGACTTTGAGTTGAGTGTCTTCACAGAAATTGTAGAGTACGTGATTTCGAGCTCGTGGGCGGTTCCGGAAGATTTTTCCGATAACCGAGGAATATTTTATGATTATTTGAAGTTTCAGTTCCGACGAGTTTATCCGTTTGTTTCGAGTTCATCCGAATCGTGATGGTTATCCATTTCGAATCGTCGATCGACCCGAGGCGCGAGTATAAATATCGGAATAGTCGAGAATTAGTCGTAAAACACTGTTGAAGTTTGACCGGGCCGTTGACTTTCCAAAAATAGCAAGCTGACCCATTGACCGAAATAGGAAAGTTTCCCGTTTGGGAGTTGCCGTCCGACGACCCATTTTCCGGCCACCTTAGACCTCGAGGAAGGTATGGTTCGCATCCTTGAATGATTTCGAGTTGAGTGGTAATTGGATTTGTGGAAATTGGTTTGATATTGGGTGAACCCGATTCGGGTTAGGTTGCCGGAATTCGCCCTTAACGTGGGGAGGTTTTCCGGTGAGCCTTGGTGGCCGAGGGGTGAGGGCTTCGACTCGCCTTGCCCCAAAGAAGCTTCCCATGTGATTTATTTCGGGATTGGTTAAGGGTTGAGAACTATTTTCCGATTGGGTTTTCCGGTGGGTTTTCCGATTTAGTTTTCGATGAAATTGATGAGGTTTAAGTTCGAATTGGCTTGAG
The DNA here is from genome assembly GCA_946800695.1 of Geum urbanum. Taxonomy (NCBI): domain Eukaryota; kingdom Viridiplantae; phylum Streptophyta; class Magnoliopsida; order Rosales; family Rosaceae; genus Geum; species Geum urbanum. Next base: position 41,389,650 of record OX327001.1, on the reverse strand, counting down.
TACCAGTTATGAAAAGTGTTTGGATGAGTGAGACCTTGTGAAATGGAAGTTCTCCGCCGGTGAATCTCGCCGTTGACGGCGCGCCGGCGGCGGCGGTTGCGGTCAACGGCGGAGGAGTTAACTTTTTCAGATTTTGATGAAATTAGTGTCATTTTTCTCGAAATCACGCTCTGATTATCGTCCAGAGGTTTTCGGGTTGATTTTGTTAGCCGATTTTCAGTCAAGATTTCGAGTGGGGATTTCGGAATTTCCGTTATACATTTTGTACCGCATTGCATATTTCTGGGAATGGTTGGTTTCCGTGATTCAGTATAGGGTTGAGAACTATGATTTTGATCAGTTATGTTTTTGTGAATATTCAGGAGATCGAGATCGAGACCGTGATCGTGCTTCTGGTGAGGGATCTTCCGCCGGTCCTCGAGATTAGCGCGAGTGCGCGTTTTGCTCATCTGTAAGTGGACAATTTCTTTTCACGGAAATCTTGCGAGTCTTTTATATGATTTACGAACTTGAGCATGCGTATTGAGTTTACGGTTTATATGAGCATGTGTTTTTACGAATATACGATTATACATATACGGATATACGTATACGAGTATATATACATTTATATGCTGTTTCATGCATTTGCATCGAACTGTTTATGATTTGGTTTACACAGAGTACAGTCTTGGTTACGTTGTTGTATTGATACACTAGTCTTTCGGCTGTGATCTACGCATTTTAGGCGTATTAATTAATGTGTTTTCTCTACATTTTTACTTTGATAATTGCTTAGTTTTATTAGTTTTAACTTATTTTGTTAAATTCAGGTGTTGACCAAAAGAGACGGAGTAAAGGAGTCTACAAGCACGCAAAACGCAATAAATCCGGAGAAGAAATAGTCCGAGGAATGGTCTTCAAATGGTTACTAAAATACATTCCCATATGGTGTCAAGAATTGGAAACCAAATGCCAAATAAAATGGATACCAAAATGGTGGACAAAAAGATGAAGACATTTCTCCTGCGCGACCCAGGAAAGAGCAAATATGGCGGAATATATGGAGCATATAATGGACGAATTTTTGAAGGATATTCCATGAAGAAAAATACTTTATTTGAGGCCCAAAATATGTGCAAGAATATGGTATATTCGGCCAAGAAGTATTGGGGAATAAGGAATGCAAGATTTGAAGATATAAAGATTTCCTTTTCCTTGAAGAAGAAGAAAACTGGGCAGTCAGGTCACTCAACTTCTAAAATCCGTAGTAAATTCAATTCAACTCCAAATATGGCGTTCATTATATGGATTTTATAGCCCTTTGAATAAGCTTTCCAATGAAACAAAAATCGGAATTTTCTGAGCTCTAGAACTCCCGGAAAAGACGTTTCAAGACAGGCTGGCAGTTCTACCCGAGTACACTAGGAAAACCTAGTTTGGAGAGGAAAGTTGGAATTCTTCACCTATAAATACAAGAGCTCGGCCTCAAAGCAAATCATCACATATTCTAGGCCTAAGCTCTGCAAAATTACTCTCCACCCTCTCCCTCAAACACCAAGGCCGAGCACAAAGTGACTACACCGCCATCCACCATCACTCGGATCGCTTGCACACGTTAAGTCCATACAAGTGAGAACCACCATCCTTGGAGTCATCTACACCTTGGGAGTTTGCAGCGTTAAGCGGGATTTCTTCAAAGTGTAACCATGAACCCTTTACTCCGTAGTCATATTTTGTTCTTGTATTCTTTTTGTTTGACATTGGGTTTCGGTGAATACTTTTGGATTTTTAATACTTACTTGAGTATATCTTCCATGTGTTTATGTTCTTAGTTTTGTTTGATGCATGCTATGTCTAGTTCTTAATGCGTTGGGTAGTGCGGGATGATTGTGTTTTAACCTTTCGCCTGGAAGTTATTCAATGATTCTTAGATTTTAAGGCGTTAAGCTTTAAACCACATGGCATGTTAATAATAAAAATTAGGAGCATGAATTTCGAAGGTAGCTTAATTAGGTAGAGAAAATTGGCTAGGTTGAATATGATGATCACATGTAAATAATTAGCTTAGGTTTATTTTTGTCGAAAATATGGTAAGGGTTTTTGGGATTTTCTTATGTGTTTGCTTGTCTATGAGTTGATGCATGTTAGAATCCTAGGAATACTTGCTATGTGATTGACGTTTTTAGTAAATAAATTAGTAATTAAAATCAACTCTTTTATACCCCCCTTTTACTACACAAGAATTGCATGCACCCTTCAATCCCCGGTTTAGAACGATCCCTACTTGCTTATATTATACTACATCTATAGGGTTTTAAATTGTTTATGGTTGATTTATGTGTTTAATTTAAATGCATGTTTTGGCCATATCAATTTTTGGCGCCGTTGCCGGGGATTGTTAATTGTTTGTAATTTTTGTGTGTATATATGTAAATTTACACTTGTGCATATTACTAACCATTTTCTTTTTCAGGAATTTTCGAAGTATATATGCTAATTTTACTTACAATTTTCGATGTCTTGTATATGTGCCCTAATTGATTTAATTTTTCGTAAATAAATACATGTGAATAAATATTAGTGTAAATTTTAATTTTTTGTAAATATTAATCGGTGTTTGTATATATATATCTAATAATTGTTAAGCATGTTAAAGGATAGTCTTAGATTTACATTGATTACATGCTTGATTAATTAGGTCTCACTCCTTGGAATAGATGGTGCCTCTTTTTCTTGTTTATCTCCTTAACCCCTTATGTTTTACACATAAGGTTGAGGGCGGAGTCTACAAGAACTATGAGGGAGTGTGAATTCTTGAAAGTTTGGCTGAATGTCGGACATGGTGTCTAGAAACGGGTTATGACTGGTGACAGGTTCTGGATCTAAGAAAGACTTACACCAATAGAGTATATACCATTGGCCAGGTTAGCCTCGGGGTGTATTGTCGAAATTAGTCCTGCCTCTCGCGTTATCTCTATCCCCAACTGGCCATGTTTTTCGATTGAACCAAGGCTGAACAATTGAGAATTCATACTTTATCGCACGGGTCGCACGTCCTTGGAAAGACTGAAAAATCAATGCCTTGTAATCCTTGTAAATTTTTGGCGAAATCAATTTGGGACATGTGTGCTAAAAATCTCAAAAATTGTTGAACATGTAAAGGACTTTCCAACGTTGCAGGTACTTAGTTGCATTAACTCCCCTGCGGTTTCATGATGCTCGGATTTCATCACCGGGTACCCTAACCTAAGTGAAGTTAGGGACATGAGACCAATGGACGAGTCATTCTATTCATGATTGTTCACGTAACTTGGATGTCTTCTGCAGGTTCTAACCATTTTCTCTTATGCATTCACACCATTTTATCATCTAGGTTGATCTTGTTTGATGCATTTAGTTAATTCTCATTAAGTAAATGTGTGATACATGGTAAATCGAAGTATGACATTGTGTGAAAGGTTCCCTAAAAAAATGTCCAACGTGCAAAACAAATCTTTGTGTGTTTTACACTTAGATTTCCCATTGGTTACTATATTTCTGCATCATTTGCATTGCATTTTTGTTATATATCATTTGCATTCACGTTTAAGTGTGTTTCTGCATTTAACATTGTATATTTTTGCATTCCATATGTATTCTGTTGATACTAACGCTTGATCTGTTGAATCTCAGGCCATTTAATGAATGTCCACTCCTATTCTCCATCAACTTGAACTCAGAAACCGAACAGTTGTTAGACAGAATCAAGGGAATCAAGTTAACGCAGAAGGGGTTTTACAAGGGTCTATTTTCAACAGTCCACCAAGTAGTCCACCTAGACCACCATCACCCACATCATTTTCAGACACTTCAGAAGCCGAATCCATGGGTGAAAACAGAGACAACGTTGAGCAATCCATCAGACAGCAGACTTGCGCGAATTTGGGTAACTTTGGCCCAATGTCGATCACTTATCCAACACCAACAGCGGGCCAGACTACACCAGAACTCAAGAGTGGTGTCATCCATCATTTGCCACGTTTTCATGGCCACACAACAGAGGATGCCAACACTCACTTGACCACATTTCTGTTTGTGTGTGATTCCATGTGTCCCACCAACACTGATAGGGATGCATTTCGACTAAGAGCCTTCCCATTTTCACTGGAGGAGAAGGCCAAACGTTGGCTCTTCAGTCTACCTGCTGGATCCATCACCACATGGGACGCTTGCATCCAAGCTTTCCTCACCAAGTACTTTCCGGCGTCCAAGATCACAAGTCTGAGAAAGAAGATAACGGGCGTTATGCAAGAAAGTGATGAGTCTTTCGCTACTTACTATGAAAGATTCAAGGAGTTGTGTGAATCATGCCCATCACATGGAATATCTGAGAGCAACCTCTTGACATACTTTTATGAGGGACTCAAGCCTTTGGAGAGAGAACTTCTAGATGCTGCCGCTGGTGGATCATTTTTGGAGAAGCCTGCAACTGTGGGACGTACTTTATTGAACCAGCGTGCTCTCAACACTCAACAGTACGAGGGTATGACAGTGCAACAAAGTAGGAAAGTGAGTGAGGCGTCTTCTTCAAGCACTAGTGCCGAAATTGCCAAGCTTTCTTCATTAATTACCAAGCTTCTGGAGACCAAGTCACCTAAACCACAACCACCTGCAACGTTGGTATGTGGGATCTGCATGCTGGATGGACATCATAATGATCAGTGTCCTCAAAATGTACCTGCTCAGGGGATGGAAGAAGTCAATGCCATTGGTGGATATCAGAATAATCAAGGAGCCCCTCGCTACAACAATTATGGCAACTACAATCAAGGGATTCGAAATAATCATCCTGGATTTCAGTGGAGGAACAATGATGGATGCCTTAATCCTGCGCCTCAACTATTGCAGCAACAACAACCGACTCAGCCTGTACTCACCAATCCGGATTATGACAAGATGTTGTCACAACTTTCATCGTCTACACAGGTTTTGCTGAACACTCAAGCCCAACAAGGGAATGACATTAGTGAATTGAAGAAGCAGATGGGCCAAGTGATTGAATTCATGGGCCAGATTAAGGGCAGTTCTGGAAAATTACCTACTCAAACAATTCAAAATCCTGGGGGAGATTTTCGTCCAGCACAGTGAGTATCACTGGAAGAAGCCAACGTCACATAAACATCCTGGATGGCGTTGAGCATGAAGCGCCCATTTCAAATACTAAAAGTGCATCATGTCTAGGCTGTAAGACATTAAAAAACAAGCGCTTGTTGGGAGGCAACCTAATGGAGGATCGACATACAGATTTGCTTTCTTTTCCCTTCCTCCTTATTAGTTTGTTAGTGTGTTAATTAGTTAGTCATTTTTGGTAAATTCATTCTCCATGCTTGGTTCTATGTTTTTCTCTATTTACATTGAGGACAATGTAGGGTTTAAGTGTGGGGGAGGGGTTTACACTTTATTTGAGTCATAAATTGTAAAAATTGGGCGGACAATGAAACTTTTCGGCGGATGATGCCCTAAAAAATAAAAAAATTTCGTGGGTTTTTAGTTTTCAAAAATTTTAGGTAGTTTTTGAGTGTATTTTAATGTTTTTCAGAGTCTTAGGATGCCCTTAACTCGTCGATGATGATATTTTTCTGAGACAATTTCGAGTTCATGGCTTTCATATTATTAAACTATGGAATTCTTTTGTTGATAGAGATGTTTTGATTGCATTAACATGTAGTGGATATAGATAGTAAAACTTGGTACAGAATTCGCATGTTAGAATAAGTTTTAAATCATACAAACCTAAAAGTGAGTTTTTGAGCCTACATTACTTCATTTGAGAGTGAATTTCGTGCATATGGTTTTCAAAAACAAAACATGCTTCATCTAATTACTTGCCATAGATTTTAATGAACTAGAGATTACTAGAACTTACTCATGTAGATTTACAACGCTTTTAAGTTGATATATGCTCTGATTTTGGATATGATTAAAGGCAAATTAGGTTACCACCACTTAAACCAAATGGCCTTGTGTCCTTTTGTGCGCACGAGTTGCGACACCCTTAGATTACCCCTTTGTGCCTACATTAAGCCTTTTCTTTCATTTACCACATACATATCTAAACACTTAGCCTAGTGTAGAATTTCCAACCCTTGTTCAAAGACTTGGTGAAGAAGTTTCGAAGCTAGCATAAAAGAAGTGGCGAAAAAAAAAGAGATGAAAGAATACAAAGAAGGGAAGACTTGTCCAAAAAAGATGATTGCCGAAAATACAAAAAAAATATTAAAAAAAAAGAGAGAAGAAAATATCGAGAGCAAAAGAAAAAGAAAAGAAAAAAATGTATGAAAAAGCTCTTCGGCAAAAGTTCTAAGTGTAAAAGTTTGGACAAGTGAAGTTTAGAATGAAGTTAGGGCCCAAAAAGATGAAAATTGGTCCCCGATCTTGAAGTTTGACACAAGAAGAAGTGTAGAAAGGATGAGCCACGAATTTGAAGAATTCTAAGTGCTAAACTAAGTCTTTGGAACGTTTTTACACCACCACTTATCTAAATTTCGAATGCCTTAGCCTTAGCCCCATTACAACCTTTCTAAAGTCCTTTATGATCCTTAAGATGAGTAGCCTTCAATTGGTTGAGTAAGTTACATGAGTAAGCATATGGTTTGGTTCATTTGTGCAAGTAATTATGAGGTATTTCGATGCAATACATATACATTTGAGTGAACCTCTTTTCATGAGTGAAAACATGATGAGTGCATCCATGTGAGATTGATTTAAACTTTTTCGAAGCATGCATAGCTTATAAATCACCATTGTTTTCATCTAAGTCTTACTTGTTCATGCATGAGAATATCTTTATTAACTCTTGAATTCCTTGTGCTTTAATTTTGTGAATTTTCATGAAATTTTCGAAATTCATTTGTTATAGGGCTTAGTAGTATTTTTGTTGGAAAATTTTGAGTCTTAGTTTAATTTAGTATTTGCTAAGGGACTAGCAAAGTTTAAGTGTGGGGGATTTGATCTACGCATTTTAGGCGTATTAATTAATGTGTTTTCTCTACATTTTTACTTTGATAATTGCTTAGTTTTATTAGTTTTAACTTATTTTGTTAAATTCAGGTGTTGACCAAAAGAGACGGAGTAAAGGAGTCTACAAGCACGCAAAACGCAATAAATCCGGAGAAGAAATAGTCCGAGGAATGGTCTTCAAATGGTTACTAAAATACATTCCCATATGGTGTCAAGAATTGGAAACCAAATGCCAAATAAAATGGATACCAAAATGGTGGACAAAAAGATGAAGACATTTCTCCTGCGCGACCCAGGAAAGAGCAAATATGGCGGAATATATGGAGCATATAATGGACGAATTTTTGAAGGATATTCCATGAAGAAAAATACTTTATTTGAGGCCCAAAATATGTGCAAGAATATGGTATATTCGGCCAAGAAGTATTGGGGAATAAGGAATGCAAGATTTGAAGATATAAAGATTTCCTTTTCCTTGAAGAAGAAGAAAACTGGGCAGTCAGGTCACTCAACTTCTAAAATCCGTAGTAAATTCAATTCAACTCCAAATATGGCGTTCATTATATGGATTTTATAGCCCTTTGAATAAGCTTTCCAATGAAACAAAAATCGGAATTTTCTGAGCTCTAGAACTCCCGGAAAAGACGTTTCAAGACAGGCTGGCAGTTCTACCCGAGTACACTAGGAAAACCTAGTTTGGAGAGGAAAGTTGGAATTCTTCACCTATAAATACAAGAGCTCGGCCTCAAAGCAAATCATCACATATTCTAGGCCTAAGCTCTGCAAAATTACTCTCCACCCTCTCCCTCAAACACCAAGGCCGAGCACAAAGTGACTACACCGCCATCCACCATCACTCGGATCGCTTGCACACGTTAAGTCCATACAAGTGAGAACCACCATCCTTGGAGTCATCTACACCTTGGGAGTTTGCAGCGTTAAGCGGGATTTCTTCAAAGTGTAACCATGAACCCTTTACTCCGTAGTCATATTTTGTTCTTGTATTCTTTTTGTTTGACATTGGGTTTCGGTGAATACTTTTGGATTTTTAATACTTACTTGAGTATATCTTCCATGTGTTTATGTTCTTAGTTTTGTTTGATGCATGCTATGTCTAGTTCTTAATGCGTTGGGTAGTGCGGGATGATTGTGTTTTAACCTTTCGCCTGGAAGTTATTCAATGATTCTTAGATTTTAAGGCGTTAAGCTTTAAACCACATGGCATGTTAATAATAAAAATTAGGAGCATGAATTTCGAAGGTAGCTTAATTAGGTAGAGAAAATTGGCTAGGTTGAATATGATGATCACATGTAAATAATTAGCTTAGGTTTATTTTTGTCGAAAATATGGTAAGAGTTTTTGGGATTTTCTTATGTGTTTGCTTGTCTATGAGTTGATGCATGTTAGAATCCTAGGAATACTTGCTATGTGATTGACGTTTTTAGTAAATAAATTAGTAATTAAAATCAACTCTTTTATACCCCCCTTTTACTACACAAGAATTGCATGCACCCTTCAATCCCCGGTTTAGAACGATCCCTACTTGCTTATATTATACTACATCTATAGGGTTTTAAATTGTTTATGGTTGATTTATGTGTTTAATTTAAATGCATGTTTCCGTCATATCAGGCTGATCCCCGATGGTAGGCATCCCAGGTGGGGCGTTACCCCGACCTGACTGGCGAGGGGCGTTTCCCCGGAAACGAGGCCTTTTTGGCTTAGAATCACGTGTGGATCCGGGATCCCGTGATTCAGACTGTACTAGCACGGAGGTGTCCATGAGTGACCCTGTGGGATTTTTACTTGCATGCTCAGTACGCTGGAGGATTATGGTTTTACCTCGTGTACTCTATTATTTCTATTTACCTGGACTCGCATATGTTATTTTAAACATATATATTAACTGGTGAAAGACATTTATTTTCGTCCACTCACTCTAACGTGTTTATTGTCTTTTCCCTGGGCTTTTCAGTTTCCGTGCCCAGTTGCAGTTTAGGTTTTGGTGTTTTTCACGTTACGGTTTGGAGGCTAGTGATCAGAGTTACCTGTGCTTTCCAGTAGGTTCTTGTTTCGCTTAATGATGTGTATATTGTATATATTTTACTTTAGAGGTCGCTCTGATACATTTTATACTTGTTTATACGGATTTTCTCGGATATATATATATACTACAGTACTGTTTACTGTTTATGATTCATATATTGATGTTGAGAAATCCGGTTGGGATTGGTGCCCACGGTTTGGCTTTTGTGGCATAGGATGAAGTGTTATTTTCTGGGTGCAGGTTATGGCAATTCCACGTTAGTAACGAAACTCTGCCGAAATTTTTAAAAAATTTTGTTGGTTCGTATTTCAGAAGGGGTTCGGTTCCAATTTAGGTAACTGAATCGGGATTGGGTCCTTTCAGAAGGTTTCGAGTGGAGATTTCGGAAATTCAGTGGGTTGTTTAATACAGTTTATATGTTTCCGGGAACGGTTGGTTTCCGTGGTTAAGTACAGAGTTGTGGGCTTTGTTTTTTATCGGTTGTGTTTTATAAATATTCAGGAGATCGAGGTCGTGATCGTGCTTCAGGTGAGGGATCTTCCGCTGGACCACGAGATTAGTGCGAGTGCGCGCTTGCTGATCTGTGAGTGGACATTTTTATATTTTCACAGTTGTTTGCGAGTTCGTGATTTTACGTGAATTTCCGTATTTACTTTATACGATGTTGAGATATATGTTATTTTCGGAGGTATTATTTTATATTTATTGGTGATAGCATTACTGCATCGATGCTTCGGCTACTCGGCTGATCACCGGTAGTCCGCCAGAGTTGAGAGATTCCTCTGGACTAGAGTTGAGAGATTCCTCTGGGCAGAGTTAAGAGATTCCCCTGTATGCCGCCGGGGTTGAGAGATTCCCCTGGCCTATCACCGTCGGGTTTGAGCGATTCACCTGACGTCGGGCTTGAGAGATTCGCCTGACAACCCCTCCATATATATACTTTCCGAACTCGCACTGTTTTACATTGATTATGTATATAACTGGTGAAAGACATATATTTATTTTCGTCCACTCACTCTAACGTTTTATTTGCCTTTCCCTTGGGCTTTTCGGTTTCCGTGCCCAATTTGCAGTTCGGATTCTGGTGTTTCATGTCGCGGTTGGAGGCTAGTGATATGAGCTACCTGTGTTTTCCAGTCGGTTCTTGTTTCGCATACTGATGTATATATTTTATATATTTACACTAGAGGTCGCTCTGATACATTCTGATACTTGTTTTACACGGATTTTCTCGGATATAGTATATATATTACAGTATGTTTACTGTTTATTGATTATGATATGATGTTGAGAAATCCGGATGGGATTGGTGCCCACGGTTTGGTTTTTGTGGCATATGACGAAATGTTATTTTCAGGGTGCAGGTTAATGCAATTCCGCGTTAGTAACGTTACTCTACCGAAATTTTGAATGGTTTTTGTTGGTTCTCGTTTTCAGAAGGGGTTCGATTCCGGTTTAGGCAACTGAATCAGGGTTGGGTCCTTTCATTTAATGCCTTTAAAGACTTTGCTGCCTTCGGTAAATCGAGTTTCCCTTGAAAATATGGGTTAATTATAATATATAATTATACTACATTTTTAATTATTGCCGGCGATTTAAAATCGCCGGCAATAGTTTTTAATCATTGCTGGCGATTTTTCCCCCAAAAATCGCCGGCAATACCTTTTTTTTTTTTAATCATTGCCGGCGACTTCCATGCAAGTCACCGGCAATGATTAAAAAAAATAAAAAAACTATTGCCGGCGACTTACATGGAAGTCGCCGGCAATGATTTTTGTTTTTTATTACCGGCGGACTATTGCTGGCGATTTGCCGGAAAAATCGCCGGCAATGATTAAAAAAAAAATTGCCGACGATTTTTGAAGGAAACGGCAATGATTAAAAACTATTGCCGGCGATTTTAAATCACCGGCAATAGTTAAAAATGTAGTAGTTGCCTTCGAATAACCAAGTTGCCTTTGTGCATTTTATACCGCACACATATCTAATCAGTTACATAAATTAAGCTAACTATAGACATACAAGTTCTCTTTGTTTATAATTATTGGGTACTACAATTAGTTGATAAAGGGCCGAACCTTTTGAACACATGATATTAGATCTTTATGTGAAGAGAATGTACCAGTTGAAGGAAACAAAATGTTTGGGAGCGTGTTGGGATTCAAAAATGAAATTTTACCTAGTGTTTGGAATATACCATGTTAAAAGAAGGTATCAAACACTAATTCTCATTTTGACTTCATTACATTGTCTATGGAAAAGTTTTCTCCGACAAGGAGTTTTAACTGAGATTGTGAGCAGCTGTTAGTTCATGTTTATACTCTGATATCCTCAATCTGTTTCCAATCAATGAATGAAAGATTCATCAGGTCCTTTGAAGGCTTTAGCTCACTACCAGCATAAGTATTATAGCCAACAAAAATAAGAAAAGCAGGCCGACAAGATTTCAAACCGTCGGCTATATTGTACTTTAGTCAACGGTACAAACCGTTGTTGGTAAAAAAACACTATAGCCGACAGTACAAAAATGAACTGTCGGTTATAGTAAAAATGCATCGTCGGCTATAATAATACTATACCCGATGACAGGTTTTGCAAAACACCAACGATATATTTTACTATAGCCGACGACCGGTTTTTATGTCGTCGGCTATAGTTTTTTATCTAAACAGATCGGGCAGCAGCTCAACCATTCAAAAAAATTGGAGGAGGAAAACTCAAAACAATATCAAATTGTTGGGTGTTGTCGGTAGCTGTCCAAAATAAGTTCGTGAATCTATTTCCCGCTATATAGGTATGTGTGTATATATATATATATATATGAATATTGTAGATTGAGTTGATTTATGTGTTATATATATATATATATGAATTTTGGAGATTGAGTTGATTTAATTAGATTAAAGTATATATGCTTGTATAATTTTGGAGATTGAGATTTATGTGTGTTATATATATGAATTTTGGAGATTGAGTTTATTTAATTAGATGAAAAAATATATGTATGTGTGTTTATATATATGTTAATTGTTGATAATGTAGTGGCATGAAGATTGATCCAAAACTCAAGGTACTAAAGTAAAATTTGTCCTAATTCTAATAAAGATGTGATTTATTTTTCAAAATTGAAGTACCTAATCTATATCAATCATTTAGTACTAATTAGTTATGTTTCTAATGCATTTTTGACATGCAAATTTCAGTACCAGTTAATGGACATTTCTGCAAGGACCCTAACACTACCACGTTTTGCAACATTATCGACGAGATTTCCAAAAATAAGGCCGGCGACCGGGAAAGTCTCCGGTAATGTTCATCATTACCGGCGACTTACTCCATCGCCGGTAATGTGGCCGGAATTTCGCCGGTAATGTTTCAAAACATTACCGGCGATCTCCTCCGTCGCCGGCAATGTCAAGCCAAACATTGCCGGCGAAATTCCGGCCGGAAAATCGCCGGAAATGCTTGGCTTAACATTGCCGGCGACGAAGGAGGTCGCCGGTAATGTTTTGAAACATTACCGGCGAAATTCCAGCGAAAAGTCGTCGGTAATGTCTCTATTTCCGGCGATTTAATGAATCGCCGACAATGCCTCTTATATTAGATGCAGATCGCATCAGATCATTCATTTGGATAGAAAAAAATCCGGTGAAATCGAAAGAAGGAAAACGCTCTGAAATCGATCCTTCGGTATTGTCAAAATTAAGGCTCGCGTCGAAAACTCGATCACTCGGGAAGCTATATATATATAGGTACGTGTATATATACGTATATGTGTATGTATATATATATATATATGTGTGTGTGTGTGTTGATCAAATCCAATTCGTGAGATATGAAATGTTGTTAATGTCACCGAAACGAGAAAACTGCTTGTAGTTAATCTTCTCTTGTCTCTGAATCAATGACTGGTATTATCGTAGTGCTATCGGAGTCAGGCTTAAGAGAGCCTCCTACCTAGTCAAATACTGAACTGAAAAAAGAAGAATACCATCATCGAGTACTGAATCGGATTCAGAGATTAGATCGATATATATATATATATATGCATGCATGTGTTGATTTAATTAGAGTTGAATTGAGATATCGCGTCGATTATTAGTAGTGAATGTGTGTATATATAATACGTAAAATTGTTAGAATTTTCAGGATAGACAAGAGTTGGATGAGCCTCAAAAGATGGGATGTGAGATATCACCAGGGAATTAGGAGTTTTGTGAATTTTGTGAAGGCTAATTGTGGAGACACTACACTTCATTATTGCCCGTGTAAAGAATGTAAGTGTCGCAGCGATCGATTTCGTTTTCCCATTGATAAAGTCCAGAAGCACCTGAGTAAATACGGGTTTTGGGATAAGCACACTTGTTGGATTTATCACGGTGAAACATCGTTAGCGGGTCCACATGATCATGGACAATTTGGTGAGAGGGCCAGTCCACGCTATGATCATGGAGATTTTGCTGAGAGGGGCAGTCCATCCTATGATCCAACATCGATGTTAATCAATGATATGTTTCCTCATGAGAGCGGTGTATTTGCTGATGAAGCACCAAATGTCCCTCCCGTCATTGAGGGTTTCCCCCATATTGAGCCAGTCGAGCCATTACCTGGAGCTCATGTCAACACAAGCGGTATGGACAAGTACAACAACCTGATTGCATTGCAATAGACTCCGTTGTACGACGGTTGTAGTAAGACTGTTCTTGAAAGTGTCATGGGAGTGATGCAGCTCAAAATGGAGAACAAAATGTCTGTCAAAGATGTTGATTCTTGGCTGAAGTGGACTGCTTCGCTACTGCCACCCGGTCATCGTCTTCCTACCACTCATCATAAGGTGCAACATATCCTGAAAGATCTTGGGCTTTCCTACATCAAAATCCATGCATGCAGATATGATTGTATTCTCTTCTGGGGAAAAGATCTTGAAGACCTTGAAGCCTGCCCGGTATGTTTTACAGAAAGGTATAAGTTGACTCCTGCAGGCAACAAGAAAGCTGTGAAGATACTTCGATATTTCCCGCTTATGGATAGGCTGGAGCGGTTGTTCATGTGTTCTTTCACGGCCGAAGCAATGACATGGTGGGCTGAGAGGAATTTGCCTGACGATGGCACCCTTATACACCCTTCCGACGGAGAGGCTTGGAAGCACATGGTCAGGGAGTTTGATCATTTTGCAGCAGAGGTCTGAAATGTTTGGCTAGGGCTCTCATCTGACGGATTCAACCCTTTTGGCAACATGAGTCTTCAATACAGTATATGGCCAGTTATTTTGGTACCGTACAACCTTACACCATGGATGTGCATGAAGAAGGAATACAATATGCTCACTCTGTTAATTCCGGGCCCGGGTTATCCAGGAAAGTGTCTTAATGTGTATTTGAGGCCTTTGATTGAGGAGCTTAAGTACCTGAGTGAGTGTGGCCACCCCACTTACGATAGGTTCAAAAATGAGATGTTCCAGATGCATGCCATGCTTGTTGGCACCATCAGTGATTTTCCTGCCCGCGGTATGTTGTCGAGCAACGTTACCAGGGGTTACAAGGCTTGTTCAGAGTGCATGACGGTTGATTGTTGCAGTCCTCATTGCAGTAAAATTGTTCAGATGCGTCACCGTTGTTGGCTTCCATATGATCACCCATTTAGGCAGGATCCAGACGCGTTTGATGGGACTGTGGAAACAGGTGTGACACCTAGGCGATGGACAGGGGAAGAAATTTTGGAAGTGTTGAATGAATATGATTTTGGCCAGCTGAGCAATCATCCTGACATAGTGGCGTTAATTCCAGACAAGCCCAAAAGGTATAAGTTTTGGACACACAAGAGCATATTCTGGGAACTCCCCTACTGGCCCAGGTTGCCTATCAGAGACTACCTAGATGTCATGCACATAGAGAAGAATGTGTGTGAAAGTGTGGTGGGCACAGTTCTTAACTTGGAGGGGAAAACAAAAGACATCCCTAAGGCACGCATTGATTTGAAAGCTATGGGACTGCGAAAACATTTGTGGTTAAGAGATGGTAAGAGAAAAATGCCGCAAGCTCCTTACACCGTCAAGCCGAAGCATAAGCATGAAATTTTTCGGTGGCTGAGTAATGTCAGGTATATATTCTTATGGCTATGCAGGAAATTGGCCTTAAATTTTTACCGGATTATGGTTACATGCGAGAAATATAATTGTTGCCTATGGCTATATATATATATATATATATATGCAGGTATCCTTATGGCTATGCAGGAAATATAAGCAGGTGTGTTAACTTCCGGGACAATAAGATGTACGGATTAAAGAGTCATGACTGCCATGTACTTCTTCAACGCATTTTCCCTATTTTCATTCGAGGGTACCTGCCCAAAGAGGTCGTGGAGCCGTTGGTGGCCTTGTCAAGATTCTTTCAGAAGTTATGCACCAGGGAAGTTAAAAAATCAGATCTCAGGGAGATGCAAGATGACATCATTTTTATCATGTGTAAGCTTGAGAGGATATTTCCCCCAAATTTTTTCGACATCATGCCTCACCTGATGATCCATCTTCCCGAACAATTGTTGCTTACCGGTCTCGTACACTACACTTGGATGTATCCCATGGAAAGGTACAAATGATTCATACATTTCGTTTGCCTCTGTTTTTATATGTAAATTCTTATTTTTAAGTAAGTTAACATGCACTTGTTAACTTGTAGACAATTGGGAGCCTACAAGGACTATGTGAAAAATAAATATGCACCTGAAGGGTGTATCGCTAAAGCATATGTTGCGCACGAGTGTGTAACGTACACCAAATTGTACTTGGGAGCGCTTGAGGACCCCGAACAACTGATGCCGATAGATGAACCCCAGTTCAACCTTTCTATCATCTCCAATGACGTGGTAGTACAGGGAAGCTTGCCAAAGTCGTACAAGTTGGATGGAAATGAGGTAGCTATTGCCCACTGGTCGGTACTGATTAACTGTCAAGAAGTACAATATTGGAAAAACTATCATCTTCACTGCCCTGTTATTGCCGGAAATGTTGATTACCACAACATGACGTTTGCAAACTACTTAACTACTTTGGTCAATGGGTAAGGGTATATGTGTATATGTCTATTTTTATATATATCCTTATATAGCATGTGTGTACGTACGTGGTTTTGTGGTTTCTATGTTCATAATTTCTTGTGTACGTATTTCTTATCGTTTTCAGATGAACCATGTAGCAGATGATGGTTGCCCAGAGTGGTCAAACGAATTGAGGGTCCTGGAGATGAAACCGATAGCTTTAAAAGTTTACTCGATGTGTCAGGTGAATGACGTGAAATTTATATGTGAAAATCGAGACGACCGACTGAAAACACAGAATTGTGGGGTGATGGTCCATGGTGGGCAGGATGGCGTTGACTATTACGGTGTCCTTCATTCAGTTGTTGAACTAATTTATGGGAACCGCATGAAAGTGCACTTGTTCAAGTGTAGATGGTTTGATACTAGCCCGGAGAACACAAGGACCGATCAGTACGGAATATTTTCGGTGAATACTGCTACTAGCTGGTATGAAGATGGCCCTTTCGTTCTTGCCTCATCAGTAAAACAAGTGTTTTACCTTGATGATCTTCTTAACAAAGTCCCATGGAAGGTGGTTAACCATGTTGCTCATAGAAACATATACAGTGCTGCCACACTTGGTGAGACCACAGATGATGAGGAAGTTACTGCATACCAAGAGCCGAACGCTTTTGACATTCCGGAATCATCTACGATTCACCTTAATAATGTGAGATCTGGGAGTGTGGTTCGAATTACTGGAGCAGAACTTCTCGATGTTAATCCATATGAAGTTGACGCTGATTCAGATGACGAGGAGCGGCACATATTGCCAGAGGTTACCTACGAAACCGAGTCAGACTCAAGTGATGAAGATGATTACGATTATCATCCTTAGTACGTTAATGATGTAGTCGGAAATTGTAGTCGAAAATCGTAGTCGGAAATTGTAGTCGGAAATCGTAGTCGGAAATCGTGTTGGAAATCGTAGTCGGAAATCGTAGTCGGAAATTGTAGTCAGAAATTGTAGTCGGAAATTGTAGTCGGAAATCGTAGTCAGAAATTGTAGTCGAAAATCGTAGTCGGAAATTGTAGTCGGAAATCGTAGTCGGAAATCGTGTTGGAAATCGTAGTCGGAAATTGTAGTCAGAAATTGTAGTCGGAAATTGTAGTCGGAAATTGTAGTCGGACAAGTCGCCGGTAATGACAATTCCGGCAAAAGTCGCCGGCAATGTGTTTTAATCCGGTAGTGTAAGCTTGTTGGGGCTGATGACTTCTTCAATGGACTTCACTTGGCATGAAACACATCAAACCCTACTGGTTCACGTGTGACTCCTGCAAATGTAGCCCAAATTCCAGGACTTAACACTGTTGGCATCTCCCTTGTTCGTATCGACTATGCACCATGGGGCATTAATGCTCCACACACTCATCCTATAGCTACTGAAATCTTGACTGTGGTTAAAGGCAGCCTCTAAGTGGGTTTTGTCACATCCAACCCTGAAAACTGTCTCATCTCCAAGGTGCTTCGGAAGGGTGATGTGTTTGTTTTCCTGGTAGGACTAGTGCATTTCCAGCACAACATTGGCAATGTAAATGCAGTTGTCATTGCCGCTCTCAGCAGCCAAAATCCAGGTGCTATGACCATTGCCAATGCAGTGTTTGGATCGAAGCCTTTCATTTCTTCTGATGTTCTTGCAAAGGCTTTCCAGGTTGATAAGGACACAATCTACAATTTTCAATCCAAGTTCTATTGCTCGTTGGAACTATATGAAGATCAAGGGGTTTAACATACAGTACGTTCATTTAGAATTGTGTAGAATTATTTTATAAAGTTCATGTATCAAATGTTACTCTGATTGTTTGTTTGGTCCTTTTATTGCGAGTATGAGTTTTCGGATTACTTAGTGATCCATGTGTGAAAGGTATTGCATTCGAATTTGTTTGATTCTATTGCTCCAATAGGCCTTGCTCATCTATCTGGTTCCTGCATATCTTCTAAATGTGGTTCCTTTAGCCATGGATGTAGGTGGAATTTACTCCAACTTTTAATTTTGGGAATTTTCTGATTCATTGGTGCAAAACTATTAGATGGCACAAACCAGCTTCCTATTAGCTTACTACTTAACACTAACAAAATTAACCTCCAAAATGTTGGTTTACATTATGGAGGTCTCAGCTTCATACACAGATATAGCTACTACACAAGTTATGAATGACTTGAATCTATGCATTACAAAATATCAACAAATTTAATAGCCAACTGCCAACATAATAGTTTAAGATTTGTGACTACTACGGCGCTTAATTGACATTAAGTTTGGTCTGAAAAGCTAGCTATTTTTATCATATACCTGAAACTAGAGTAACTTACGTGACACAAGCTTCCAATGAACAAATTTCATATTAGGTTCCTAACATTCGTTGACCATATAAAAGGAGGATCAAGTGGATATGAATCCAAAATTCGATCGAAGTTTTCTTCTTTCTTACACAGTTCAGGCAACTTTAGTCGATTTCTCTGTTCCGTGAGAACTAACTCAAAATGGCCTCTCGGTTTCTCATACTAGCACTACTAGTAGCATGACTTGCTCCATCTCTTTGGCAACTAACAATCTTCAAGATTTCTGCGTAGCACAACCATTACGCTTAGGTACAACCCTACAACTGCCCTATTCATTATCATTTCTCATTATGTACCATTGTTTATAATGTAATTTTGTCACAACTAATTTCAGCAGTAGTGAATGGCATTGTGCAAGGAACCTGGCGCTGTTGAAGCCAATGATTTCTACTACACCGGACTTAACTTACCAGGCAATACATCAAACTCATTTGGTTCCACCGCCGTGGACCGCCGAGCTCCGTCGAGCTCCTCCATTCCAGCTGAGTTGACCAGTCAACTCCCGTAATGGCAAGGTTTGACTTTCCCTAAATGGCAACCCACAATAAATAACTTCCATTTTTAGAAACTTTCATAAATAACTTTACGACAAACTTAAAATACCCGTAACTTTCGTATCGTAAATCCGATTTCAATAATTCTCGAGGCAACAAACTCAACTCGACATGTTCTTCAATTACCACCCGAAGTCAACCACTTCGACAAATCCAATAAAAATTCAAAGGTTCAAACCAACACATGCTTATCCGATTAAATAATCCACGATCGTAAATATTCGTAACTTAATCCTTGTAACTCGGAATAATCCTCCAAAAGTTCCCACAAGCTCGAAATTAAATTCTCTACATCTTCCGTGAAGAATCCGAAATCAAATTCTCGTCCGGTAATTTAGTCGCTAAGAAGGCCGCCATTTTAAACCGATTATGTCGAAACTTCAAATATTCATATTTTATTCCTCGGTCGTCCAAATAATGATCTGGAACCGCCCACGAACTCGAAATCACGCGTACAACAACTCTCAAGAAGAGACTCAGCTCAAATTCTCGGCCAATAATTAAGTCGTGATCAAGTCCGGCGATCCAATTATCTGTCGAAAATCTGCGATTACGCGCAAGCTCGTAAATTAAGCTGATTTCACTGCTAATTCTGTTCTGGGTCATCAAAAAAGGAATTGAGATAACATTGAAACTATATAAAGATAAGACCGTGTGTTGGTAGGTATTAGAGTTTCATTGAGAATGAAAGAGCTAAAGACGTACAAGTGAATTGAGGAACGACTACTGAGCATTATATAAGGAGAGTGATACCAATACTGAAGAATCCTCCCCGAGCACATACAAAACATTGCTATACACAAATACATCTCGTCAGAGATAAACCCTGTAATAAGACGATCAAAGTGCTTGTCACCTATCGAGCGAGAGTATTAAGATCAAAGGAAGCAACACAACTGGAAGATTGAAGGGCTTGTCACATATCGAGTGAGAGTTTGGATATCCAAAGAAGCAAACCCCAGTGTTCTTAACACACAGTCAAAGAAGTTGCTCTGGTTTGCACTTGAAAAGGAAGTGTGGAGTATCGATTTCTGTGGTTCTGCTAGAGACCCAAAAAACCCAAAGTCCTAGGTCATTAGGCGAGAATGACCTATTCAGGCGAGGTTGGTGCTCTCCCCGCCTTAATCGTTTAATCAAGAAGTCTGGCAACGAAGCTTATATTCACATTCCGTCGTGAGACGGTGGCACGCCAGCACATGAAGAACAACAAGATAAGCCGACACCTGCGGTTATACTATCTGAAATCAGTAAAAGAGACAGTTTGTAAGAGGCTCTCTACGCGCTCATCGCCAGAGAGATTTTGGAGTCAAACACATAGAACACAGACTTATTCATGTAAAGGCACTTCCTGATGTCTCTATGAAAGAAAACGCACTTGCTCGTCTCAATCCACAATTTGAACAAGCATACCCTTGTGATCACATCATTAGACTTAAATCATATACTATCATTTACAAAATTGATTTTCATCAATGGCCTCTCGGTTTCTGCTGTTAGCCCTTGTAATATACATTTTTTCTCATGGTTATTTTAGTACCAATTAATGGAGTTGTCTGCAAGGACCCCAAGGTGGTCAAAGCCAATGACTTCTTCTTCAGTGGACTTCACCTAGCAGGCAACACATCAAACGTACCCTACTGGTTCACGCGTGACCCCTGTGAACGTAGCGCAAATTCCAGGACTTAACACTCTTGGTATATCCCTTGTTTGCATTGACTACGCACCATGGGGAATCAATGCCCCATGTTAGTATAGCACCATTAGTTCATAGATTAAACATACTTACCTACTTAAGCAGGTAATCAACACCTACCCGACCACCCGAAAGACCACCAGGCGGACTACAACTTCCCTCACAAGACCGAGCCCATCCAATCGGGCACGCGCCCGACAAGTGCACATCCGAATACTCGGCCCACATGACAGCAAGTGCAGCCCTATCCCACATCGAAGAGCACAAGCAAGCAATAATATCACCCACCTATATAGGTAAGGCATTTACTACAGGTAAGGGAGAGAAGGAGATACATGGATTCCAATCTTAAACACTCTAACCTACTTTCTTACACATTCGCTGGACTGTTATATCCAATACATCTTCTAACTTAGGCATCAGAGCGTTGAAGGCAGGCCAACCCTGTCTCGACTTCTTGACCGCCCGTTTGTTGTATTATTCTAACAGTAGGAAGCCGAACGTGCAAGTCTGCATACCCGATAACCCGAACGCCCGAAGAGAGAGAATACCCGACTATTCGAACAACCCAAACGTTCGGACATCCAGAAGAGAAGATTACTCGTACTTGCTTCTGCTGATTACGTCCCGCGTAATCCGGTAGAAACAGTTGGCGCTGTCTGTGGGAACCTTACAAATTGCAAACCTCGTATAAACACCACTACCCAAAATCCCACATGAATACCCAAGAAACAAACATCAGTGACGCGCCCATCGAGGAAACACCCCCGAGCACACGGGCGCCACAGGTGATCGAGCTGGGAACAAGCGGCATCCCCGGACTGAGCGGCGAGGAACAAGTCGACTGCCTGCTCTAGGAGCTGTGAGAGGCAGCATTCGAAAGAGATCATGAGCGCCAGGCCCGGCAGAGGCTGGAAGAACGACTGAACGCATTCGTCAACCAGCAGCAAATACGACACGGGCGGGGTCCCGTTAGGGAAGATACCAACGCTGAGGATCTCCAACACCCGTTTGGCAGGACCAACCCTTGGGTGACCCGAACACCCACGCTAACGAGGGAACCCAGGCCCAGGGGCACGTCCCCAATGTACAACACCCTGATCCTCCGAAGGATGGAAGAACTATCGGCGGAGGTGTCGTGCATACGAAAGGACGAGCATGCCGGGCAAGGTGGGATGTTCACCCCTCGAGTCAGTCCGTTCTTGGCGCATATACTGGAGAGAGGCAGGGACCTGAATGAGAAGACAACAAAGGTCTCCCGGTTTGACGGAAGTGGGGACCTCTGCACACACATCAACAGGTTTCGGTCCGCTACGGACAGAACCAGATACTTGGACTCGACTTTGTGCTTTCTGTTTCAAGAGACGCTGTCCAAGGAGGCGAGGAGCTGGTTCTACGAGATACCGCCAGGCTCCATCCATTCGTTCCTAGAACTGGCAGAAAGCTTTCAAAAGCGTTACAGGCTCCAAGGCAAGTATAACACCACGGGCATCCTCCTCAAGGTCTGCCAGGGGGTAGACGAGAGCCTATCCAGCTACATCAACTGATGGAGGGCGCTGGCGAGCACGTGCAAGAGCCTCGACAAGCAAGTGGCTAAGGTTGCCCTAATAGATAACATGCTCGCAACGCCATTCGTAGAGAAACTCGTGCGGAAGGAGCATCTCGACTACGACGACATAATGGATTTGATCCTACAAAAGGTGCTGGTAGAGACACGAGTATACGGGACCACCTCCAAATCTAGCACCGACCGGCCAAAGAGCGCGGACGCTCAGCCATGACAATCCACCGATGATAGAGGAGAATCGGACGGAGGCTACAAGCGGGGCCGAGATGCACATGGACAGAAACCAGAGGTCATCTTCCCATGGCTACCAAGGCTACCGACACGACCGGGCGAAGGCACCAACACCGCAGGGAATCCATTCCCGAGAGCCCCTCGGTACCGATCGCCCGGGCAAGAGGTCTACGTGATCGACCGGCCATTGAACGAACAGCTACTCCGCCAACACCGAAACCAGATCCAACCGCCAAACAACATGTCAAAAGACAGGGCCCCAATCGGTCAAACCCCGGACAGGTGGTGTGAATACCACTACACCGCCACCCACCACACCAATGATTGCATAATGCTAAAACAGGTACTCAGGGAAATGCAAAGGGATGGCCGGATCGCCCTTCCCAAAACCGAGGGACGGCCGCGCGAGACAAACGTCGAAACCCGAGGGACTATCAGCACAATATCCGGAGGGAAACGCAAGGAGGGGACTTCGTCGCCCGACCGTCTGAGCAGGGAGGTACTGACGATCGGAACAAGGAGGATGAACAAGGTAGGAAGAAGAGAACCATCCACCATCAGCTTCACGGCGGAAGACGAGGAAATGAGTCCAAAGAGCAGCACCCTGTCGTTTGTGATCGACGCAATCGTGGATCGATATCTTGTAAAGAGGGTGCTGGTAGATAACGGGGCATCCGTAAACGTGATCTACCTGGACGCATACACGGTACTGGGCAGACCCTCGCACAAAATGACACAGGACCACGAGTGCGTTGCAAGCTTAACGAGCGAGACATCATACCCAATCGCAAGCGACAACATACGAATCGGGATCAGCGCCCCTGACTCCCTGCACAACGAGGTCCGAACAGACTTCATCATCATGGACATACCCCCCCCCCCCCATACAATGCCATACTCGGGAGACCGAGGATCAGCAGGCTAAAACTTATCATCGCAGGGCACATGTTACTCGGCCGATTCCCGACGGAGCACGGAGTAGGGCACATCCGGGGCTACAACTACGAGGAGGCAGTGAAACCCAGGAACAAGCAAGAAATCCTAGCTCTGGAAGGACTGGCGCCAGAGGTGAAAATACCAGACGAATCGCGCGACAGGCTAACGACAGTGTCTCCCATCCCTGAACGCGACAAGCTGCGGACGATTTAGCTATCATCCGAACATCCGGAAAGGACAATCCAGATTGGCGCCCAATTGGTGCCCGCGATAGCCGAACGATTGGTCACACTATTGAAGGAGAAGCAGGAGGTATTCGCATAGTCGTACAAGGACATGCCTGGGATCAACACGAGCGTCATATCCCACAAACTAAGCGTCAACACCGACACGAGGGCGGTGAAACAAAAGCGAATGGCATACAAGGCAGAACACTACGCAGCAATGCACGAGGAGGTGAACCGACTCCTGGGCATCGGATTTATCCCAAAGATGGATTACCTGAAATGGATTTCCAACGCTGTTGTGGTGCAGAAAAGCAATAAAAAGTGGAGGATGAGCATTTACTACAGCGACCTCAACAAGGCATGCCCCAAGGACAACTTCCCCCTACCGAGGATCGACCAGCTGGTGGACACGATAGCCGGGCACGAACTCCTATCGATGATGGATGTGTACTCGGGATACAACCAAATCTTCATGGACCCCGAAGACCAAGAGGCGACGTGCTTTGTCATGGACAAAGGGCTGTACTGCAATGTCGTCATGCCTTTCGGACTGAAGAACGCAGGCTCCACATATCAGAGGCTCATGAACACGATGTTTCATGGCATGATAGGCAACATCGTGGACGACATACTCGTGAAAAGTGTCCAGGCGGTCCACCATGTCCAAAACTTGGGGACTGTGCTCGATGTCCTAATCAAAAACGGCATGAGATTGAATCCGGCCAAATGCACATTCGGGGTCACAAACAGCAAATTCTTGGGATACATCGTGAGCCAGAGGGGTATCGAAGCTTCGCCCGCCAAGGTGAGGGCGATCATCGACATGAAGCCGCCCGTTAAAAAGGCGGACCTATAGAGCCTCACGGGCAAACTCGCATCGCTGAACAGATTCATATCTCGCTACTCGGACAAGTGCGCTCCATTTTTCAAGACCCTCCGAACGACAAACAAGCGAGAGGTCGTATGGACGCCCGAATGCGAGGCATCATTCCTCCAAATTAAGGAATATTTGGCCTCAATCCCCCTTCTATCCAGGCCCATCAGAGGAGAGGTACTATATGTCTACTTGGTTGCCTCCCTCACAGCCGTCAGCTCGGCCCTCGTCCTCAGGGAGGACTGCACGGAACTGCCCGTTTTCTATTCAGGGAAAGGCATGACGGGCACTGAAACCCGATACCCCATGATCGAAAAGATGGCACTCGCACTCATCATCGCCGCCCGACGGCTGAGACCATACTTCCAAGCCCACAACATCCACATCCTCACAAATGCGCCCCTGCGCCAGATCCTCCAGTCGCCCGACCACAGTGGCCGCCTGGCGAAATGGGCAATCGACCTTAGCAAATTTGACCTCCAGTACAAGCCCCGAACAGCAATAAAAGGCAGGCAGTAGCAGACTTCATCGCCAAATACACAGAAGTAGAGGCGACGCCGACCGGCGCACCCGACGGCCAGACGGTAGAGGCACCCGAAAAGCTAGAAATCAAAGCAGGACCACTGTCGGAGTGGAACCTCTACATCGACGGATCCTATACAAAGAAGGCGAGCGGCGTCGGGATCATCCTAATCGGGCTAGGAGGGGTAAATGCAGAGTACGCCCTCAAATTTGAATTCAAGACAACCAATAATGAAGCCAAATGTGAGGCCCTCATCGCAGGCCTACAGCTGGCCAAAAACTCGGAGGCGCCCAACCTAAACATATTCAGTGACTCACAGCTGGTGGTGAGCCAGGTCGAGGGAGAATACCAGGTGAAAGAAGATTCTATGATCGCCTACCTTAGGCACGTGAGAGCGCTGATCAGCAGGTTCAACTACGTCAACATCAACCATATACACCGGGGACTCAATGCGAAGGCGGACAAGCTGGCCCGATTGGCTACAGCTCACGTCCACTCCAGACCAGAACAGCGGATCGTCGAAGTACTGCGACGACCAAGCATTTCGGGAGCAGAACAGGTCCTGGGGATCCAACCGCACGAACACAGTTACATGGATGCACTCATCGCATACAAGGCAAGGGGGGAATTACCAGAAGACAAGCGAGAAGCCAGGATCGTCGTCGCACGAGCAGCAAATTTTAGCATAAAGGATGACATGCTTTATCGGCGAGGAAAGACTTGGGCGAGCTTCAAGTGCGTCACCCCGACGAGGGGCAACGCAATTCTACAAGAGATCCACTCGGGCACGTGCAGCCACCACACGGGAGCGAGATCAATCGCACACAGAGCCCTCCAGTGCGGATTCTGGTGGCCCACCATCCATGCGGATGCCACGACACTGACGAGCAAATGCCACCAGTGCCCGCTACACGCACAGCACTACCACGCGCCCGCCGTCCCGCTCTCAATCCTCCTATCGCCCGTACCATTCGCACAGTGGGGACTGGACTTAATCGGGGAACTCCCAAAGTCCAAAGGGCAGTACAAGTACCTGATCGTCATCATCGACTACCACACCAAGTTCATCAAACCTCAGCCAATGATAAAAATCACGACAGAAAAGGTAGAACGCTTCCTTTGGCGGTTCCTCTTCTGTCGCTACGGGACCTCGATCAGCATCATCACGGACAACGGGCCACAGTTCAACAACCCTCGGCTCAGGGCCTTCTGCAAATGGCAGGGAAAAGAGCTCATATTCGCATCATCAGCTCACCCTCAGACAAACGGGCAGGTAGAAGCGGCAAACAAAATAATCAAGGCAGACATCAAGAAGAAGATCGAGGACATTGAGCCCGGGGAGGCAAGATACGGGCGCTGGCCCGAGATCATCCCAGAGATCCTATGGTCTATCTGAACAACCGCCAATACGGCCATGGGTGAAACCCCGTTCAGTCTGACGTTCAGAACCGAGGTTATGCTACCTCTAGAAATCACCCACCAGAGCCCGCGGATCAAGGGGTACGATCCGATCACGAACAAGGAAGGGCTACGACTCAACAACGATCTACTAGAAGAGAGGATGGACACAGCACATCTCCACAATGTCGCGAACAAACAGATAATCGCCCGATTGTACAACCAGTGCATTCGGGCTCGACCGATCCAACAGGAGGACTAGGTCATAAAGGGAATACAACAGAAGGTCAAGGCACTCCATCCATCATGGGAAGGCTCGTATGTCGTGGACGAGGTTGTAAGCCCCAACACCTTTTACCTAAGGGATATGCAAGGCCAATGACTACGACACCCGTGGAACATCCAACATTTACGGAAGTACTTTCATTAAGTCCTTTTTATTACGCTATGTATTTTCTTGATCCGTCCACCTGATACTCAGGGACTGGGGATAGACTATTCTCTTTGATGTAACACTTGGTGAAAGTATTATTCAGACCCCAAAAAAAAAGAGCAAAAAAAAAAGCAGGCACACGCATACGAGAAAAAAAAGGGGAAACTTCATTACTTAAGGGGCATGGACGGCCAGTTGCAAATCCTATCTACAAGTTACAAAAAAAACAAATCTCTACAAACTACACTACTTCTACTTCCGCATCCGCCACCCGCTCATCCACCTCGACCTCAGAACCCGCCTACTCGAGCTGCCCCTGCTCTTCATCAGGCTGCTTCTCAGCGTTCTCCTCAGTAGAAGGGCCAGCTGCCTCAGCACCCGCAGATGCTCCCGATAGCGCTCCACCTCGATGAAGGGAGACATAGCCACCCGAAAACCAGTTACCTGCTCATCTGCCTCGGCCGTCACCAACTTAAAGAATTCATCCGACTCCTTGAAAGCGGCAACAGCCTCCACTTGGGTACGCTGGACCTGATCATCCGTCCAGGCACAACGCTCGGCCTCCATCAGACGGGGCTCTATTTCGACCACTTGGTTGGCGGCCTCAGCGCGCACCCGCTCCACCTCAGCCAAAGCACTATCGCGCTCAACCTTCAGAACACTCTCCCGCTCGACACTCTCCCGAAGCTCCCGAGTCAGCTCGTTTACCCGGGTAGCCTTCCTCTCAGCCAGTTCGTTTGCCTTGGAGAGCCCGGCATGAAGTTTCTCGTGGGCTGTGGCAGCTTTGCAGATATCAGCCCTCAACCACGTTAGCTCCTCCAGGTTCTCGTGCGCGCGCAAGCAAAAAAGCTGATGTTGCAACTTGGCGCACGCATTAAAAGCCCAATCCAAGCCGTCGGGCGCAGGGGCGGAACCCGGTTGTAGCAGATGATGGAGTGATTCCACACCCTCGCCCAGGGATCGGCGGAGCTTCTCAAGAAGAGCACAAGACGCCTCCCCACCAACTTCCACCGCCGCAGCGCCAACAGCATCCATCCGAAGGTCCTTGGCTGGACGATCGACCCCACCTTCGTGAGCAGGCGAACCGGGAGAAAGATCTACACCACTAGATGTTTGGGAGGCCCAGCCCCACGAGCCCGAATTCAGGGAGGCCTCTCGTCAATCCCTCTGCTCCACGCGCCTATGATCACACTCCACCTGCCGTTGCTCTTTCTCACGGGAGAGGCGATCCCGTTCAGCCCGGTCCTGACCCCGAGAAGCAGACGAACCCCCGGGTGGCAGAAGCCCGGCCCTCTCAGCACCAGCAACGTGTACCTACTCAGGGATGATGATGGCAGCAGCTCCAGAACCCAACGCCGCACGAAGGGCAGGAGCATGAGAAGCGACATCCCGCGCCCGGATCATCAGCTGAACCGTATCCCTCACAACCAACTCTCCATGCCCGTCATCAACCACCCGGCGCACACCCTCAGTGCTCGCCAACAGCAACTCCATGCGGCGCTGGAAGGCATCGTCCTTCTCGGTGGCCTTGGACTTGGTCATTTTCGCTGCAAACAAACACGAGCGAAAGGTCAGTAACAAAGCTATCAAATATACGTAAACATGCAAAACAGAACAGGTATCAGATGCCCGATAGACCAGGTGCTCGGGCCAGACACGTGCGCTCAATCAGATTCCAGTGGCACGCCACCTAGAAGTGTCTCGCCTCGGGCACCAGGTCAAAGACGAACTTCAAGCGAGTAACCCTGGCCTCCTCCGCAGGCGTCATCGGATACTTGTTCGTATTGAGAGGATGGAAGCACTGGGGGACTCGATGAATACGGTGCGCATTAGCCACAAATTCAGGAGGGAAGGCGCCAAACTCCCAGTCACCTCCCACCAGACAACTGATCGTATGCCAAGTAGTCGACGAGCTGGGCGGATCGACCAACCACCACTTCACCCACGACTCCACAGTGAAGGTGCCCGAGTCCCTTCGGCGGGAAGAATGCTTGAGATGGAAGAAATGAAGGAATTCTGCCCGCGTCGGATGCTCCAACACGCTCAAGCGGAAGATGTTGAAAAACGCCACCAATGTGCGGGTCAGCATTGGCCCACACTGGCCAAGCGAAATCTTCAGCAGGGCCAGCATGTATTGGAAGAACAGGTGCAGAGGCAGCTTAATACCCGCCTTCAAGTGGAACTCACTCACGCACGTATGGCCGGGCGGAGGCCGCGTGAACGTCTCACTTTTCCCGGGAATCTTCAACTTCACACACGAAGGAATGTGATAGTCGCGTGCCCATCGCGCCATCTCCTTCACCGACGGTGCTCGTTCGGGCTCCTGCACCGGTACTTCGTCGGGGAGCACCCAGTGCACACGTCTACCCTCCGAAAACTGGGGCACAACAGACTTCCCTTGCGCACGCTCATTGCCCCGACGAGGACGACCCCCCCTCTGACCTCGACGACTCAGACGCATCCCCCACCCCGACATCATCAGCCACGGTTCTTCGCACTCGTGACTCTTCCATCGACTGCACGACAGAAGAATTACCATTAGGTACATACCGCAAAGGCGTTACACTCATCACGGAGTCGAACGCGGAGTCCGATCTACTCGTACATGGACTACAACTAAACCACCCCGCCCCCAGAATATATACTCGTTCACACGACACGTCGTTCGAAATTTCTATCGGGTCCATCTCCTAGAAAAGACGCACGACGCAACACCCAAACACTTAGCAAAAAAAATCCCACCACAAACAACAAAAACCCAGAAATCTACCCCAACACAGATCAAAGTAGGCGGGGCCTCAAGAACACGCCTTGTTCTTGAGACACAAACCTAGAAAAACGTGCAAAACAGACACAGAAAAGATACCGGAAAAACCAAAAACAAAACGGAAAGCAATACAATTGGGTTTAGAGCCTCACCAAATATTGAGAATGAGGTCGAAGATGAACGTCGACGTTGAAATCCGGCAAGAACACAACAACAAAAGCAAGAACAGTAAGCAGAGGTAATTTCTTCAGAGTTTCAGTGAAAGTAAGAGCATGAAAGAAGACGATTCCCCGAAGGCCTATTTATACTGCTCCGACCTCACACGCAAGCGAACGCCTGCCATTCATTTTTCGCGTGGCCACCATCAGATGATGACACGTATTCGTGAGGCGGTTTACTTCCCCTCCTAAGTAACCACGCTCACTCTTCGGCTTCCCACCTCGGTTTCAAACCTTAGCACGATCTCCCACGACTCACCACGTGTCAGGCATGTAGCCTCGTGTCCATGTCCCTCTGTGCGCGCTGCACCACATGTACGTAACGGTCGGGGCCCCACCGTTGACGCTACGATAAGTCGACACCGAGAGTGAGGATCTCCTCTCGGGCACCTAACAGCACGGCCGTTCTGAAGCCCATTCTTGACGGGCTCCGAACAGCAAGATTCGTTTGGGAGTGCCATGCAAGCGGCTTGGAACCATTCATACATCAAGAAAGGCCGTTCCGAAGGCCTATCATTGGCGGACTCCGGACAGCAACATTCGTTGCGGGGCCGGATAAGTGTCTCGGAACCATCCATGCATCTCAAGAAAGGTCATTCCAAAGGCCCATCCTTGACGGACTCCGGACAGCAAGATTCGTTGCGGGGCTGTATAAGCGGCTCGGAACCATCCATGCATCCACATACACAAGCATACATCAACACTCATTCACTCAAACCATATCACTCAATCACATCACACGATCATACATACATCCGCATACATTCACATACTCATTCACTCATACCTACTTGTATATCTGTACCGCATACATCTACATATTCACTCCTTCATACTGACATACATCCGCATACACAAAACATACATATTCGTTCACAGGGCTCCACAGGCACACGACCGGGCACACGGCTCCAAACAGCAAGATTCGTTTAGGAGTCGGGTACCCAGGTACAGGATCACGCGTACAGGTACACGATCGGGCGCATAAGTACCCACTCCGTCAAGCAAGATCTTTCTAGACCGGAGAGTTGGGGGACTTAGGGGTCACAAGACCGCGCATCACTGCTCAATCGGATAAGTATTTGTTTAATCGCACGAACCCTTTTTCAACTCCCCAATTAAGAAAGGTCTCTTTGACTTGGGGACTTGTTAGTATAGCACCATTAGTTCATAGATTAAACATACTTACCCACTTAAGCAGGTAATCAACACCTACCCGACCACCCGAAAGACCACCAGGCGGACTACAACTTCACTCACAAGACCGAGCCCATCCGATCAGGCACGCGCCCGACAAGCGCACATCCGAATACTCGGCCTACATGACAACAAGTGCAGCCCTATCCCACATCGAAGAGCACAAGCAAGCAACAATCTCACCCACCTATATAGGTAAGGCATTTACTACAGGTAAGGGAGAGAAGGAGATACATGGATTCCAATCTTAAACACTCCAACCTACTTTCTTACACGTTCGCTTGACTGTTATATCCAATACATCTTCTAACTTAGGCATCAGAGCGTTGAAGGCAGGCCAGCCCTGTCTTGACTTCCTGACCGCCCGTTTGTTGTATTCTTCTAACAGTAGGAAGCCGAACGTGCAAGTCCGCATACCCGATAACCTGAACACCCGAAGAGAGAGAATACCCGACTATCCGAACAGCTCGAACGTTCGAACATCCAGAAGGGAAGATTACTCGTACTTGCTTCTGCTGATTACGTCCCGCGTAATCCGGTAGAAACACCCCACACACTCATCCTACAGCTACTAAAATTCTCACCGTCCTAGAAGGGAACCTCCAAGTTGGTTTTGTCACCTCTAACCCTAAAAACCGTCTCATTTCCAAGGTACTTCAGAAGGGTGATGTGTTTGTCTTCCCAGTAGGACTTGTGCATTTCCAGCACAACGTTGGAAATGTTAACGATGTCGCCATTGCCGCTCTCAGCAGCCAAAATCCTGGAGCTATAACCATTGCAAATGCAGTTTTTGGATCAAAGCCGGACATTTCAGGTGATGTCCTTGCAAAGGCATTCCAAGTGGATAAGAACACAATCTACAGCTTTGAGTCAAAGTTTTAGACGCCAATGCGTAACCAGCTCTACTCAAGCTGAAATCATTTACAGTTCATGTTAAAGTGTATCAAATGTGCTATGATTCATTTGTAAGTTTGAAATATTTGTTGGTGTGAGTTATACAGTATTCAAACTAAGTTGATCAATAAATATGGTATCAGAATTGCCACCAAATGAAAGTTCTTAATTCTCATAAGGCATACAATACAGTAAACAAAAAAGTTCAGCATTAATTACCATTCTCTAGCTATGTCACAGTTTCTTGAATTGGAGAAGGTGCTGACCATGGCAGTGATGGCTCACCCCAAAAAAACAAGAACAGGATAAAGAACAGCTTCCTCTCAATCTTGCGACATCAAACATTTTGGCAATCCTGGTGGGACTTGATCCCATAAACAAAACCGCCGAGTGATGCAATTGTTTGATCGAGTCCCAATAATGCGTTGTACCAAAATGTTTGATGCTTTCAAGTTGATGTCAAAATGTGTCAAAGATCTGCATGAGGCGGTCCTCAACATGTTTGCGGAGGTTCTTCGGTCGTGGTTTGGTGATTCTACAATGAAGTTTCTGATCAGGAAGGTTCGAGGTTCGTCGGAAGAGGGGTTCGTCCGGAGGTGGTCGTCTGAGCGAGGCCGGCGATCCTCGGGTGCGTGTCTTTCGAGGCATTCTCCCTGGGCGTCATTCAACTTCAGTCTTCGTTGGGCGTTGGAGATGTGTGGGCTTTGTGGGTGTTGTCATTTTCACAAACTTTAAGATTTGGGCCCATTGGCTGAACCCTAATCTCTTTGGGTTGAATGAGGTTTTTTGGGCCGACAGAGGAACACACAGTCCTTTCTTTTAGGCTCAAATAGTAATGAGAAAGAATAATGATTAACTGTGATAATTAATTGAATTATGAGCATACAAAAACTAGATTAAGTTACAGAATCAAACAATAAACACCAAAATGAATGAGCTAAAAGAATCTTCTAAACATGCGTATTTGAGTCTAGAACTTCGACTGGAGCTTGTAAATTGTGCCCTTATCCACTTGGAAAGCCTTTGCAAGAACATCAGCAGAGAGAGCCGGGGTTGATCCGAATACTGAATTGGCAATGCTAATGACACCAGGGTTTTGGCTGCTGAGAGCGCCAATGGCCACCGCATAAACGTTTCCAATGTTGTGCTGGAAGTGCACTAGTCCTACCGGGAACACAAACACATCACCTTTCTGAAGCACCTTTGTGATCAATCTGTTTTCGGGGTTGGAAGTGACAAAACCAACTTGAAGGGTCCCTTCTAGGACTGTTAGGATTTCAGCAGCTCTAGGATGAGTGTGTGGAGCATTGATGCCCCATGGTGCATAGTCGATACGAACAAGGGAGATGCCAAGAGTGTTAAGTCCTGGAATTTGGGCAACATTTGCTGGGGTCACGCGTGATCTGGTAGGGTTTGATGTGTTGCCTGTTAAGTGAAGTCCCCTGAAGAAGAAGTCATCAGCGCCAACAAGCTTGGGGTCTTTGCAGACATGTCCATTCACTGGTACTGAAATTGATCATAAGAAAAGTCATATATTAGAAACATATATGAACTTATTAATTGAGATATCTAAACACATGAATGATGAATCCCAACAAAAGAAACGAGAATAGTATAACCACAAATTCTAGCTACCTGAGCTTTTAAGGTCAGCCACACAGAAATCCTGGAGGGAACTTGGGTCAGCAAATGCACTGCAAAAAGCTATGGCAAGGAAAGCCAAAAATAGAAACTTGAGGGCCATGGGATCTAAATTTCACAAGGAAGGCTAGGAAATAGTACTGAACAGAGGGATTGCCGAGAAGCTTGATTTGCTCAACACTTGTAATTAGTGATGGATGAGGTTGTGTTGTGGATAAAGAACACAATATGTTCTGGTTTTATAGAGGGAGCTGCTGCAGCACTTGGATCTGTATGTTCTGTTGTGCATTGAAAAGGTCTATTTTCTGTGTATGACATCTTCCAAAATATCGTCGACACGGTAATTCTTGTGCCGGCATTAAATCGATTCCTTTTATGACAAGAAATGTAAGAATTACCATGTCAAAGCAGATTGATGCATGTTTTACACCTAAGATCTTAGCAGAGTATATGTTTGTCCTATTGATTACAATTTAGTCACAGTAAGAGAAGCACTTACTATATTAGATCGAATATAAAATCAATCATTTTCAAGGAAAGTGTCAAACATGAATCATCTGTGTTCATATTACAACAAAATGAATGAGTCAACATATAGTCTAGACTAGATTTCCTTAAGAAATACACCATTAGAATTCGAATATTAAACTCTCGACAGGAACTTGCAAAGTCCAAAAGCATCACTAATGCAGGCAGTATAAGATTTATGTTATGCTGCTGACAATGAGCCAATAATATGAAACCCTACAACAAAAACAATGCAGAAAATCTAGACAATGATACCTACATTTATCTATAAATTCTGGATGATAAAACTGAAATAGGTATAGTATGAACACCAACCAATTGAGGTGCTAAACAAGATTCATGAAAATACTTTAATCTGCAGCCTGCTATAATCTCCATTTAATATGACTTGGCTACCTATTCTTGTCATACAGCAAAACAAACCACGTAAATGCCCCTACCAATTGCCGGCAACAGAAAATGAACAGAGGCAAGTAATGACAATTATTCTCAGTGAAGAAATTGTCATACATTTTAGCAGACCAGACACTTACATAACACTGCTACAGCTCCATTATCCTCTCTATAAATATAGAGTAACATGCTGATACCAATCCACAATTTTTCCTTGCTTTCCAAGCTTCAACAAAGATTAGCCATATACATTTTCTAAAGGTCCAATGGCCTCTCACTTCCTATGTATTGCATTACTTGCTCTTACAGTTTCAATTGCCGTGGCATCTGACCCAAGTTTTCTTCAGGATTTCTGTGTGGCCAACTCATCAACCTCAGGTAAAAAGCAACAGTACTACTAATTCTAAGGACAAATTTCAGTTTAGTATCCTGAAGTTTAGGTCTTTCTTCATACCTAAGGTTTTAAATTTTTTTAGTTTATTATTTGAGTTTTGAGTTTTTCTTCATGTTACTACCTAAGTTTTTTTTTTTTTAGTTTCCTACCTGAGTTTTCATTTTCTTATCACTTTTTATTTTTGCCTTAAAAAAATATGTAATGCAAGAGAATATTTTGGTCAAGTTATTTATTTTTAATAACAAAAAAAAATTATCTTCTAAAATTATTCTTCCTAACAAATAAGTTATATTAATTTTATAAAAAATGCTCGATTGGCTAAATATGTCATTCTCACCCTTGATGGGTTAGGGCCATATGAATATATATTAAGACATATGAGCGACATAATTTGTAGGAACTCATAAATTTAGCTCGTTTGAAAAACCCTTAGCTTTAAAAAAAAAATCTAAAATTGTTCTTTTTAGCAAAATAAGTGCAAGTAAAATTTAGAACATTAAGATCACTTATTTTGTTAATAAAAAAATTTAGATTTTTCTTTAAAAAAAACTAAGGATTTGCTATACGAGTCAACTTTACGAGTTCCCACAAATTATGTCACTTATATGTTGTAATATCCATACCGCGCTAACCAATCAAGGGTGAAGATAACATATTTAACCAACCGACCATATATGTTTTAGAAAATTAACATAACTTATTTTGTTAGGAAGAACAATTGTAGAAAATTAAATAAATTTCTCACTAAAAATAAATAAATTGACCAAAATATCCTCTGGCATTACATATTTTTTTAAGAAAAAAATAAAATTGATGAGAAAATAAAACCTCAGGTAGGAAGCTAAAAAAAATAAAAGTTTAGGTAAAAACATAAAGAGAAACTCAAACGTGAAGTAGTATGCATATGTGTGTGTGTGTGTGTGTGTGTGTGTGTGTGTGTGTGTGTGTGTGTGTGTGTGTAACTTCGTAATTATGTAGCTAGCTAGCTAGTAGATTATCGAATTAAAGATGTATATATATATAAATTAAGTTCAAATTTTCAGGATGGACAAGAGTTGAATTTTGCTTCCAAGATGGGATCGAAATTATAAAATTGGAATGAAGAGTTTTGTGTAATATGTGAATGCTAATTCTAATGTGAATGATATTCATTATTACCCGTGTAAACGTTGTCAGTGTTGGAGTGATATGTATCATTTTACCATTGATACAGTATGGAAGCACCTGAAGAAAAACAGATTTTGGGATAAGTAAACGTGTTGGATTTATCATGGTGAAACATCATCAACGGGTCAACATGATCATAGGAAATATCCTCAGATGGCCAGTACATCCAATAATCCAACAACGAAGTTGATCAACGATGTGTTTCCTTATGAGAGCGGTGTATTGGCTTAAGCAGCAGATAATGATCCCGCTGTTGGGGGTTTCCCTCATATTGAGGCAGTCCAGCAATTACCTACAGCTGTCAACACTACCGGTATGGACAAGTACAACAACCTGATTGCATTCCAACAGACCCTGTTGTACAACGGGTGTAATAAGACTGTTCTTGAAAGTGTCATGGGAGTAATGAAGCTCAAAGTGGAGAACAAAATAAGTGTCAAGGCTGTTGATGATTGGCTGAAGTGGACTGCTTCAATGTTGCCCCCCGGTCATCGTCTTCCTACCATTCATCGTAAGGTGCGACATATCTTGAAACATCTTGGCCTTTCCTACATCAAAATCCATGCATGCAAATATGATTTCATTCTCTTTTCAAGTGAAGATGCTGATGGGAATGATCTTGAGGGCATTAATTCTGGCCCGGTATGTCACATGGATAAGTATAAGTTGACTCCTGCAGGGAATAAGAAAGTTGTGAAGATACTTTGGTATTTCCCACTGATTGATAGGCTGAAATGTTTGTTCATGTGTGCACACACAGCTGAAGCTATGAGATGGTGGGCTGAGAGGAATTTGTCAGACGATGATACCCTTATACACTCTGCTGAGTGAGAGGCTTGGAAGCACATGGTCAGGGAGTTTTCTCATTTTTCATCAGAGGTCCAGAATGTTTGGCTGGGCTTTCATATGATGGATTTAACCTTTTTAGCAACATGAGTCTTCAATACAGTATATGGCCAGTTATTTTAGTATCATACAACATTCCTCCATGGATGTGCATGAAGAAGGAATACAATATGCTTACTCTATTAATTCCAGAGCCAGGTTATCCAGGAAAGTGTCTCGATGTGTATTTGAGACCCTTGATTGAGGAGCTTAAGTACCTGAGTGAATTTGGTCATCCCACTTATGACAAGTACAAAAATCAGATGTTCTAGATGCATGTCATGGTTGTTGGCACCATCAATGATTTTCTTGCATGCGGGATGTTGTCAGGCAACGTTACCAGGGGATATAGGGCTTGTTCAGAGTGCATGATTGTTGAATGCTGCAGACCTCATTGCAGGAAGGTTGTCCAGATGCGTCACCATTGTTGGCTTCCACGTGATCACCTATAGCGCCAGGATCCCGAGGCTTTTGATGGGATTGTAGAAATGGGTGTCCAACCCAGGAGATGGACGGGGGATGAAATTTTGGAAGTGCTATGAATACGATTTTGGGCAGTTGACCAATCATCTTAAAATAGTGGTGTCAATACTTGACAAACCCAACAGGTATAAATTTTGGACATACAAAAGCATATTCTGGGAACTCCTGCCCAAGTTGCCGATTAGGCACTACCTAGATGTCATGCACATAGAGAAGCATGTGTGCGAAAGTGTGGTGGGCACAGTGCTGAATTGGGAGGGAAAAACTAAAGACGGCCCTAAGGCACGCATTGATCTGAAAAGAATGAATTTGTGAAAACATTTGTGGTTGAAAGAAGGGAAGAAAAAAATCCCTTAAGCTCCTTACACCGTCAAGCCTAACAAGAAGAATGCAATTTTTAGATGGCTGGGTAATGTCAGGTATCCTTCAAGCTATGCAGGCAATATAGGCCGCAGTGTTAACTTCCGGGACAATAAGATTTACAGATTAAAGAGTCATGACTATCATGTACTGCTTCAACGCCTCTTCCATTTTTTCATTCGAGGGTACCTGCCGAAAGAGGTGGTGGAGCCTTTAGTGGCATTATCAAGATTCTTTCGGAAGTTATGCACTAGAGAAGTGAAAAAATTAGACACGGGAAATGCAACAGGACATCATTTTTATCATGTGAAAATTTGAGAGGATATTTCTCCCAAATATTTTTGATATCATGTCTCACCTGATGATCCATCTTCCTGAACAATTGTTACTTACTGGTCTGGTACACTACACTTATATGTATCCTATGGAAAGGTACGTACGATTCAACATCTGAATTTGGCTCTAATTATTTTTAACATTATTTGGAAATAATCATAATATGCACTTTTAAAATTGATGGACAACTGTAGGACTACAAAAACTATGTGGCTAATAAATCCACACCTGAAGGATGTATAGTTGAAGCATATCTTGCGCACGAGTGCATAACATGCACCAATTTGTATTTAGGAACGTTGTAGGACCATCCACAACATATGCCAGTAGATGAACCACAGTTCAAACTTTCTATCCTCTCATATGATGTTGAAGTTTGTGGAAATTTGCCAAAGTTGTACCAGTTACAACAATATGAGCTAGTCATTGCCCACTTGTGGGTATTGATTAACTGTCCTGAAGTGCAATACTAGAAAAACTTCCATCTATACTGTCCTCAAGTTGGCGGTGATCTTGTGTACCACAATAGGGAGTTTGTAAACTATTTTGGCGGCTAGGTACGTCTATATATCTACTTATTGACATATATAATTTAATATCATGACGTTTGTCATCTAACATGTCAGTTATTATTGCTTCAAATGAACCACAT
Source organism: Geum urbanum (assembly GCA_946800695.1). NCBI lineage: Eukaryota > Viridiplantae > Streptophyta > Magnoliopsida > Rosales > Rosaceae > Geum > Geum urbanum. The sequence continues at coordinate 41,350,846 of OX327001.1, read as the reverse complement.
AGAGTATGATTGTAACCCAAACTGGTCACACGAATTGAGGCTTTTGACGATGAAACCGATAACTTCAAGAGTGTATCCGATGTGTAAATTCAATGGCGTGCAATTTATATGTGCACGTAGAGACGCGAGACGGAAAACACAGAACTCTGGGGTAATGGTGCATGGTCAACAAAATGGTATTGACTATTATGGTGTTCTCCATCAGTGGTTGAACTAATTTATAGGGAATGCATGACAGTGCACTTATTTAAGTGTAGATAGTTTGATACTAGCCCTCAGAACACAAGGACCGATGACTACGAAACATTTTCGGTGAATACTGCTTAAACATGGTATGAAGAAGACCCTTTTGTTTTTGCCATAGCGGTAAAACAAATATTTTATCTTGATGATCTTGTGTACAAAGGCGCGTGGAAAGAATTTAACCATGTTGTTCTTAGAAACATATACAATGCTGCTACACTTGGTGATGCCGCAGAGAATGAACAAGTAACTGCATACCAAGAGCCGAACGCAATTAATATTTCAGATTCCTCGACAATTCACCTTAACAATGTGAGTCCGGATAGTGTGGTTCGAATTCTTAGAGCAGAACATATTGATGTCAATCTGAATGAAGACAACGAAGACTCCGGTGAATAGAAGCGGCAGATATTAACAGAAATTAACACGGACACCGAATCAGACTCAAGCCATGATTCTGATTATGCGCCTTAATTAGTTAAAAATGAATGTTTTAAATTTACGTGTTTGTTGAAGGGCATTGTTCTAAAAATCGGCCTACTCAGCCGAGTACTCGTTGTTCGGCTCAAAAACGAACCGATTCTAGCCTAAACAGCCACTGAATCAGAAGAGCGAGTAACCGCCGAGTAACCAGCCGATTCGGTCAATTCGGACCGGTTACTCAGTCAATTCGCCGAGTACTCGGGTCCTTGTTTTTTTTAAAGTAAATTTTTTTTACTAAAAATAAAATTAATGTAAATCGGGAGAGACCTAAATCACTAACAAGAAGAAAAGAATGAAAGACCCACTACTTGCAAGTGATGCTAGTCAAGCACAATGATGGCTAGTTGTAAATGGTGAGGATGATCTTGAATCCGATCTTACTTAGGATGGAGATGATGGTGTCCAAGAATTTACAATAAGAGAGCTTGATGATGATGATGATTTTATTTCCGATGATGACACCAAAGTTGAAGAAAATGAGGATGTATTTTGAGGTTTTTAATAATGTGGAGTATTTTTTATATTTGAAAGATAATTTCTTATGCTTTTATTTGAATATTGAATTATATTTTTAATAATTTTGATCACTTTGATGACATTTTATTTTGATTTTAACTATTTTATCTTTTTATTAATGACATTTTATATCTTAATTTAATATATTAATAATTATTTTATTATTTAAAAAAAAAAAATCGCGACTCCGAGTACTCACTACAAGAAAAACTCACCTAGACCGCGGACCGTTTCCGTTGTCTAGGTGAGCTTTTCCTTCGTTTAAGTACTTAGACGACGAAACTTCCGTGGAGTATGTTCCGTCGTCCATGTACTTAGACGACGGAGAATCAAAGATGCGCGGTCCAAGTGCGACTTAGACCGCGGACTTTTTCCGCGGTCTAAGTACGCACCTGGACGACGGAGAATTGATCTCCGTGGTCCAAGTGAGTACTTAGACCGCGGAAAAAGTCAGCGGTCTAAGTACGCACTTGGACAACGGAGAATTGATCGCCGTAGTCCAAGTGCGTACTTAGACCGCGAAAAAAGTCTGCGGTCTAAGTGATCACTTAGAGGACGGAAAACTGTTTCTCCGTGGTCTAAGTGTTCACTTAGACCGAGGAAAAGTGCAAAAGTTCCGCGGTCTAAGTGAACGCTTAGACCACGGAGAAACAGTTCTCCGTGGTCTAAGTGATTATTTAATTTTTTTTAATTAAATTTTAATTTATAGTAAAATATTAGTAATTTAATTAAAATACTCCATTATCATTTAAATAATTAAATAATTATAAATTAATTAAAATAATAAATTGTTACTTAAATAATAAAAATTTGTACATACATGAAATTAAATCATTCGGAATCGGAAAAAATGATATGATAAACTACATAGTTAGAATACATGCAAACTACTAAAATACTGGAGGAGTAGATGCGCCACCAAGTCCCCCGCCTCCAGCCGTGTCGTCATCGTCAGGGTATGGGTTCGGAGGAGGTTGACACTGTTGTCGAGCCTGATTTTGTATGAGGGCGACAAACTGAGCTATCTGCGCTTCTTGGTGATCAAGCCTCTGACGCATAGATTGTGTTTCCTCCCGTGTGCGTCGAGCCTCTTCAAAGGCTGCTTGGACGGCCACAGCCTGAGTACTTTTCCTCGCCGAACATCCCGTAGATGAGTCGGAGGACAAATCTCGCATCACCTTAGGTCCCATCCCTCTAACCTCCCTTCCAGCTCTACAACCGTATACCTCATCGGCGATTGCAATTTGGCTCTCCATCGATAGAAGAGGCAAGTCTTCGGGCGGTAAATCCGGGTGTGCAAGCTGAGTGTTGGCCAATTCCTCCTGCGCCCGTTCTACCAACCTCGCCTGAAAAAAATAATAAAAATTAAATAATTATAAATTTGTACGAAAATTTAATAAATAATAATTAAATAATAACTACGCTAATTAAAAGCACATATATATCACTTATGTCGTATTAACTCGCTTTATTCTCAAACTCAAGCGTCACGTACGTCCTGATGCTAACATCCAGATAAGAGTGTTTGGAGCCCTTATCTCTGTGCTTCTTGGCTATTTGAATCACTTGCTTGCCGCCGGAGGTATGATGTTTGTCATTCTTCCCCTAGTTGGTCTTGTTGATTTTGGAGAATTTCTGTTGGACAACATAAATCATTAAAAAATTAATAAGTAACTAAAATAAAAATAATTTATTTCTCTTAATTTAAATAAAAAAGTAAACACCTTATATTCTTCATCTTGGAAGTGGTTACACAACCACTGCCACTCATCTTCTCTATCCCCACGCAGCTCTACGGGGGTAGGCACGGGGCCGATATTGTCATAATACACATGAAGCTTGTACTTCCGATCACGGTAGATAGCATTGACGGTTTGGTTGATATGCATAAGCATCTCCGGTGTGGGATCCACTTCATATTGTTCCTATTATAAATAAATAAAAAATTATAATCGTATATATTATGAAATTACGATTTTTATTGGTTATTAGAAAATAAATTTAAAATTGTACATATTACGTACCAAAAGTTCTTTAAACAGTTTCGCATTTTCTTCATCCGGCAACTCCTTCCAAGTAGGGACAGTCATACGAACTCTGCTGTGAATGATTGACCATATGTTGTGCGCTGAGAGACTGGTTAGCTAAGATGTGGGAGAGCCACTGGTGAATTCGTCGTACGGCAACTTGATTTTTTTCCCGGTCGCCTTGAAAATTTTCTCAAATTTTCCGCCTTTGACGAGACCGCGAGTCCTTTTGGGTTCCGGGTAAGTCGGGGTCCTCCTGACCTTGCGTCGGGCGCTATAAAAGATAGATTCAGAGGAGGCCGACGATGCCTGAGTACTTTCTGCCATGGACGTCGGACCAAAATGGGCGTTGTCATCACTGGTCGGGATAACTGGGGCAGCGGGAATTTCCCCAGTGGGCGCTGTCGAAGGACCAGCTGAAGGGTCTGGAGAAGGCGCGTCGTTGTCCTCCTCTAAATCCCAACCGACTTGCTCTGCCAAGCGTCGGAGCATAGCATCTTCGGCCTCCTTTTGGGCCTTTTTTTTCCCGACGGGGCCATTTTAACCTAGGAGTTCTTAAAATATTATTACCATAACAATTATATAAAAAAAAAATTACGATAATTACATACCAAGTATTGAGTGCGCCTAAGATTTAAATAGAGTACACTAGCTTGGTGTTTGGGTCGTTCAATGGACGTGCGACCCACACAATAAAGTGTAAACTTTCAATAAATCAGCATTGGTTCAATCGAAAAGCATGGCCAGTTAGGGATAGAGATAACGTGAGAGGCAGGACAAATTTCGACAAAACACCCCGAGGTTAACCAAATCAATGGTATATACTCTATTGGTGTTAGTCTTTCTGAGATCCAAAACCTGTCACTAGTCATAACCCGTTTCTAGACACCATGTCTGACATTCAGCCAATATTTCGAAAATTTACACTCCCTCAAGTCCTTTGCAAACTCCGCCCTCAACCTCGTGTCCATAACTTCACTTAGGTTATGGTGTGCAGTGATGAAATCCACACATCACGAGGAGTTAAGGAGATAAGCTAAGAAATGAGGCGCCACCTATTCCAAAGAGTGCGACTTAATAAACCGAAATTATGTACTAAATTTAAATCAAAAACTACCAATTTACTAAAAAACTGCCATAATTACCAATTTATTATTTTTAATAATTCACTAATTAATTTATCATATTTACTACAAATTTACAATATTAATTACAACAATATTTACAAATTAAAATTACATGCAATAATAATCACCAATTACACTATTAATTAAAACAATATTTAATTACAATAATTAATTATTATTTACCATGCCTTTACAATAATAATTATTCATTTACTAGTATAATTAATTATTATTACCAATTATATATTACTAATATATTATTTTTACTAATTAATTTACCAATTTACTAATTTATTAGTTAAATGATAATGATGTTAAAAAATTTAAATATTACCTAAAAGATGAGTCGCCGGAAAGTCTCCGGAAAGTCGCCGGAGTGGAGAGTCACCGGAGAGAGGGAAACGCCAGAATTTTGGTCGCCAGAGTGTCGTCGGAGGAGAGAGGTCGGATTTTTGAGAGAGAGTGAGAGGAGAGGAGAATGTATGGGATGAGGAAAAGAGGATGAGCCACTGCCTATATATAGAGTACCACTTAGACAATGGAGCACCTTTTTCCGTCGTCCAAGTGAACCATTTCAAAATTTTGAAACGGCGCCCAATTAAATTGGCAGGTGGGTGTTAACCGCCCTAATTTTGGGCACCGTTTCAAATTTTACTTAGACGACGGAGATGGTATTCTTTGTCATCTAAGTCAACATTTGAAACGGTGCCCAAAATTAAGGCGGTAGTATTAGACCTGCATGATTTTTGAACCTAGACAACGGAGAATGGTATCTCCGTCGTCCAGGTGGACACTTGGACGACAGAGACGACCTTTTTCCGTCATCCAAGTGACCACCTGGAAGACGGAGATGAGTATTCTCCGTGGTCCAAGTGAAATTTACGTTAAATTAATTTTTAAAAATAATTCGCAAGGAAGTTGCCGATTTGTTATTTGAATGAGATAATCGTAAAATAGCGATTAATGCATGGTATATATAAATAATTGAATTTAAGACGACGAATAATCTTACGTCTTTAAACTTGTCAAGTATCTACTATTCTTTATGACTTAAGTGTTATTAAGTATAGGCTCATTGAATATCGATATTAACGAAATTTAATTTGGACAAAACAACCGTTAGATACATTCGCCGTAAGACAATATATAATTAGAAAAGTTTTCAGAAAATAGTAAGTTCATGAAGGGTTTCATCGGCACAGTCAACCGCAAAACCGAGATTTTGACAAACCGGAAACGTGGATACAAGAAATTTCGTAACTCCTATTTTGGAACCGTCGAAACTCACACTCCAAGAACTGTTTACTCTATAGTCTTGATGAAAAGAATATGCATTGGGACATGGTCTAGATGGTTGTTGTCTTAGATAAAATTACGAAATCTTCACCTGGACGACGGAGATACACGATTGCGTCGTCCAAGTACGCACTTGGACAAAGGAAAATGGAGTTTCCATCGTCCAAGTGAGTACTTGGACAAAGCAATCGTGTATCTCCGTCGTCCAGGTGAAGACCCTGAATTCTCTGAATTTAGGGGTTAGGGCCTTAGGGTTTAGGGTTGTGTATACTTGGACGACAGAGATGCACGATTGCGTCATCCAAGTGTGTACTTGGACGACACAATCGTGCATCTCCGCGTCCAAGTGTAAATCCTGAATTTAGGGGTTCGGGCCTTAGGATTTGGGGTTTAGGGTTGCGTCGTCTAAGTACTATTTTTAGGATTTAGGATTTTATAAATATATATATAGGTATAATTTAGGGTCGATATATCGATCGAGTACGTACGTATTGAATTGTACGTGTACGTTTAATTACCTTCATATGGACTACAAAAAGTCGTTTTTTCGTCCCCGTTTTAATAGTCGATCGATGTGAAAATTAATTGATCTGATTTAATTCGATCGATAAAACTATCGATCGATCCGATCCTCCTCCGATCCGGATCGATTAATTAATTAATTTTAATTTACATTGATCGAACCGACCACGCTATGTAATTAATTAAGTACAAAATTAATCGGCTTACATATGTACGTATTCCTCCTCATAATATTTATATTAATTATTGACACTACAAGAAAACAGCACTTAGACCACGGAAACGTAATTGTTCCATGGTCCAAGTGACACTTGGACGACGGAAAAGACTCAGTGATCCAGGTGATCACCTGGACGACGGAGAATACAATCTCCGTCGTTCAGGTGATCACCTGGACCTCGGAGTCTTTTTCGTCCTCCAGGTGATCACCTGGACGACGGAGACGGTATTCTCCGTCGTCCAGGTGACCACCTGGACCTCGGTGTATTCTCCGAGGTCCAGGTGGTCACCTGGACGACGGAGATTGTATTTTCCGTCGTCCAGGGGATAACCTGGACCTCGGAGTCTTCTCCGTCCTCCAGGTGATCACCTGGACGACGGAGATGGTATTCTCCGTCGTCCAGGTGATTACCTGGACAACGGACCGACACGCCGTCGTCCGAGTACGAGTACGTAACGTACTTCTACTTAGACGACGTACCGACACCTCCGTCGTCTAAGTGAAGCATTATATATATAAGCCCGATGCCAAACACGTACTGAATTTCCATTTGAAGAAGAATTGAAGGAGAAGGCCGGAAAAGGGAGCTAGCTAGAAGGCCGATCGCGAGAAGAATCAGGATCCGGATCGATAAGGGATCTCCGCTGACCAGCTAGCTAGCTTAATTAATGTACAGATATCGAGAAGGCCAACAGGTACGTACGCAGTTAAAATTTGCTTAATTAATTAATATATATTTAGTGAAAACGTACGTACATACATGCAATGATGTTAGCTATATATATATGTACAGATCGATTAAATTACGTACGTACGTAATTGATGGATCGATGTAGATCGAGTACGTATAATTAAGCATAAATTAATGGACTAATATATATATATATGTAATATATAATTAATTAATTATAATATTTTGTAGCAGTATGGACAAGAGTTGGATGAAGTTGAAGAATATATGTGATGTCCGGTATATGGATGGAATTAGCGAATTTGTGAATTTTGCGATAGAACATGGTCAGGGAAAGAAACGTTTCAGGTGTCCGTGTCAGAAATGTCTTAATTGTCAGTATGCGGAGGTTAATGTTATTGTGCAACACCTGTACGAAAATGGTATGATGTGGAGTTACACTACATGGAGCGAGCATGGTGAAGCAGTAGAGTTCAGCGCAGTAGACTTCAGCTCAGGGTACAGTTACCATGGTGCCTCATCCAGCGGCAGTGGTGCCGGACCCCCAGCTTGCAACCCAATTGCAGATTTGGTCCATCATGCGTTTCCGGGATGTAGTCATAGTGGAAACCAACACCAAGACGGAGGTTACAGTACCACTAATGAGCATGATGACACATTCCCCGCAGCTAGCTTGGCCACTGACACCAGGGAGATGGAAAAGTACAACCGGATGCTACTTGAAGCGCAGACCCCGGTGTTCCCTGGATGTCGAAAGAATGTGTTGCAATATGTGATGGAGCAAATGAAGATAAAATTGAAGCACAAAATGTCAGTGAGTGCTTTTGACGAAATTCAGGAGCAAATATGTAAGTTGCTTCTTGATGATCACAATCTTCCTAAATCTCATTATAAGGTTAGAAATATCTTAAGCAGCCTCGGCCTAAAGTACAGGATAATTGACGCATGTCCGAATGATTGTGTGCTATTTTACAAAGAGTATAAAGAGTTGGACTATTGTCCCGTATGTGGCCAGTGCAGATTCCAGTTGAATAGGAAGAGTTCGAAAAAGAGAATTCCTGTGAAAGTTCTTCGATATTTTCCCTTGATTCCCATATTGCAGCGCCTGTACATGTCGCTACACACAGCAGAGGCGATGCAATGGTACGCAGAAAAGCGAATAGATGACGATGCCCTGCGACACGCCGCGGATGGGGAGGGTTTCAAACATTTCGACAGAGAATTTGGAGACTTTGCTTCAGAGGTTAGAAATGTTAGACTCGGCCTATCTACAGACGGATTCAATCCTTGGGGAAGTAATAGCTCCGCCGTCAGCACTTGGCCAGTTATTCTGATGCCGTACAACTTGCCTCCGTGGATGTGCATGAACAAGGAATTTAATTTCCTTACCGTACTAATTCCAGGTCCTAAATCTCCATCGAAGTGCTTAGATGTCTACCTCAGACCTTTGATCGACGAGCTGAAACTGTTGTGGGAAAATTGAGTCCCAACTTATGACAAATTCACTGACACGATGTTCACGATGAGGGCTGCCGTAATGTGGACGATCGGCGATTTTCCAGCTTATGGGATGTTGGCAGTCTGCAGGACAAAAGGATATAATGGATGTCCTATATGTTTGGACGAAGTGAACTCTAGTTGGCACGCGGGGAAGGTGTGTTACTTGGGTTACCGTAGATGGCTTCCTCACGACCACCCGTGGCGACAGGATGAAGCTCATTTCGACGGTACGGTAGAGAACAATCCTAAACCCCGTAGTTGGTCGGGCGAAGAGATTTTAGAGAGGTTGAGCTATTTCGACTTTGGTGTGTTGAGCAATGACGCGGATGTAAAGAAATGCAATCCAATTCCTCCACATGATCTGAGCTATTGGGATCACAAGAGTATATTCTTTGAACTCCCTTACTGGTCGAAGTTGAAGCTAAGGAACAACTTGGACGCGATGCACATAGAAAAGAATGTGTGCGACAGCGTGGTGGGAACAATTCTCGGTATTAAGTTCAAGACTAAAGATACTCCCAAAGCGCGGAAAGATTTGGAATCAATGAATCTACGTCGTCCCTTGTGGTTGAGGAGGGATAGGAAATGAGTGTACAACAAGATGCCAGATGCACCTTACACAGTGAAGCCGACGCTTAGACGTTCTGTATTTCACTGGTTTAAGGGCGTTCGTTATCCGGCTACGTATGCAGCTACTATAACTGGAGCAGTGGACGAGGTGCAACACAAGTTTGTTGGTCTAAAGACACATGACTATCACGTTATGCTGCAACGTCTGATTCCAGTGGTAATTCGACCATACTTGCCTCGGGACGTCGTAGAACCAATAGTGACATTGTGCAGGTGGTGGCAGAGATTATGCGCCAGAGAATTAAAGAAGTCAGATGTGGTGGAATTGCAACAACAAATTGTGCACATCATTTGCAAACTAGAGAGGATTTTTCCCCCTGCTTTCTTTGACATCATGATTCACCTAATGATCCACCTGCCCGAGCAGGTGCTCATTTCTGGTCCGGTCTAGTACACTTGGATGTATCCTCAAGAAAGGTACGTACAACTACTTAATTAATTTGTTCCACTGGAGATTATATATATACTAGCTAGCTATATGTACTTATTCTTATTGTACGTTTGATTTTGTAGACAGCTTGGACAATATAAGTCATTCGTCAAAAACAGGTCGGCCCCGGATGGCTCCATAGCAGAGACATACCTAATGCATGAGTGTGTTACTTACTGCAACAGGTACCTCAAAGATCCACCACCTCCCACTGCCTCCGAGAGCAGTGTCCGCATCAATCTTTATGTCGTCACCAATGTCGTCCGACCGTTTAGAGTAGTATTAAAGGAATCGTTAACACGGGAAGAACTTATTGAGGCACATTGGGTAGTGTTGCGAGACTGTGATGAAGTTGAGCCGTACATGATGTCATACAGGGAGAGGCTTCAGGCGTTAAATCAAAACAAGAGTTCGGCGTGGATTGAGAAAATGGTTAAGAAGAAGTTTCCCGATTATTTCTTCCAATGGGTACGTACGTACGTCTCGGGATTAATTATTTAAATACATATCGATCATGTTTGTAGAAAGTAAACCCTTATATTAATTTGCTCTTTTTCGCAGATGATTGATCTGCAAAAATCTGAAAACCACGGAGGGTGGTGGTCATGGCCAAAGCACTTGCTAGCAGGGAAGCCGGTTAAACACTATATTTATCCCAGATGTTTTGTGAACGGTGTAAAGTTCCATTCATTGGCCCGAGACGAAGGAAGAAGAACACAAAACAGTGGGGTCGCGGTTGGGAAAGACAATGATCTATATTACGGGGCTATTGTATATGTGGTTCAGCTATGTTACGGGAATGATGTCAACATTTTCCTATTCAAGTGCAGATGGTTCAAGCGTACAAAGGAAGACCTGGGACAATTATCAGTCGATACAAACTATAGCTGGTATGAGGATGAGCCTTTCGCTCTCGCCACCTTAGTTCGGCAGGTGTTCTATCTCGATGATCCGAAAGCCGGTGAAGGGTGGAAAATAGTGAACCATATCTCTCACCGAGGAATATGGAATACAGAGACAATTGAAGGGACACCGGCGACGACTGAAGATGCTGCTGAACCAGAAAGAGACATTCCTGCCTATCAAGAGCCTAATATTTCTGTCATCCGCTCCGATATAATGGACCTGGTTCAAGATGGTGAACGGTTACCCATGCCTGATGGTTGTACAGATCTAACTGAAGATGAGATTATCGATGAGGTAGATGAAGAAGACGAGCAGGAAGAGGACGCGGACGACGACTCAGGTTATTCATCGGACGATGTTTAGTACGATGACGAGGATGAGCCGTCGTCTAACGGGGATGAGGACGATGATGATTATGACGAAGAGTACGGTCATACGACGAGGGAGATTAATTGGTAATTAATTATTGTAATTATTGTAATATATATATATGATCGATGCAGGTTTATTTACGGTAATTAATTAATCCGAATTATATATATATCCTGGACAACGGAGAAATTAATTGCAGGTTGTCGCCTTTGGGTATTTGGGCTATCTCCCTAAATCCTCGACCCTAAATCTAGCAAATCACCCCACCATTTTCACCTTTGGCGCCACGCCAAATCATAATCTCATATAAAACCCTAAATCCTGGACCCTCTAAATCTAGCAGATCGGATCGATCAATCAAATTTTTAATTATATTTTTGAATCAGAATAATTGAACGGACACACAAATGACCGGGGACGACCTAAACCGTAATCCCTAAGGCCCTAACCCCTGAATTCGGGGTTTAGAACTTGGACGACGGAGAATGGTCATTATCCGTCGTCCAGGTACAAACTAGGACGACCGATATGGTAATTCTCCGTCGTCCAAGTTCACAAACCCTAAACCCTAAACAGTAAGGCCCTAACCCCTGAATTCAAGGTCTATACACCTGGATGACGGAGAACGTCATTCTCCGTCGTCCAGGTTATCACCTGAACGACGGATAACTTCATATCCGTCGTTCAGGTTAGAACCTGGACGACGGAAACGCTCATATCCGTCGTCCAGGTGCAGATATCGTAATTTTTTCTAAGACAACGACCAACTAGACCTTCTTCCAATGCATATTCTTTTCATCAAGACTTTAGAGTAAACAATTCTTGGTGTGTGAGCTTCGACGGTTCGAAAATCGGAGTTGCGAAATGCCTTGTATCCACGTTTCTGGTTTGTGAAATTATCGGTTTTGCGGTTGACTGTGCCGATCAAACCCTTCCCTAACTTATTATTTTATGGTCCTTTGAAGACAATTATATATTATGTTACGACGAACATATCCAACGGTTGTTTTGTCCAAATTCAATTTCGTTAATACTCTGCTGCAAATGAGCCTCTACTCATGAACACTTAAGTCGTAAAGATTAGTCGATACTTAACAACTTTCAAAACGAAAATTTATTCGTCGGTTCAAATTTAACTGTTCATATATACGATGTGTTCATCGATATTGGACGACTATTTCACTCGAATGACAAATCGCTAAATTCCTAGCGAATTATTTTTTAATTTTTTTTAACGTAATTTGAACCTAGACGACGGAGATGGCCCTTCTCCGTCGTCCAGGTGAACACCTGGACGACGGAGAAGGGCCATCTTCGTCGTCCAGGTTCAAATTACCATGGCGGTTCGAATTTATTTTTTTTTATTTTTTCCATGTAATTTTCACTTGGACGACGGAGATGGTCATTCTCCGTCGTCCAAGTCCAAAATTATGGCGGTTCAATTTACCGCTTCCGTTTTTGGGACCGCTTGAATTTTCACTTGGACGACGGAGAATTAATTCTCCGTCGTCTAAGTCCAAAATTATGGCGGTTCAAAACGTCCCGCCGATTAATTGGTGCCGCTTGAAATTGTTTGAAACCGCCACTTAGACGACGGAAAACACTGTTTCCGTCGTCCAGGTTAACTTAGACGACGGAGAATAGTGCTCCGTCGTCTAAGTGCAACTCTATAAATAGAGTTGCACCCCCCCCTCATTTTCTCATCATTCCATCTCCTCCTCTCCTCTCCTCTACTCTCCTCTCCTCCGGCGATCCTCCTCCGGCGACGCTCCGACGACAATTTTTCCGACGTGGTTCCTCCTCCCCAACGACTCAACTCCGCCTATATTCCCAATTACTCCGGTGAGGTAAATTTCTATTTTTTTCCTTATTAAAATTATTTTCATTTAATTAATTAAATTCTAAATATAATTTATTAATTAGTTTTAAATATTTCATTATTGTAATTATAATAATGAAAAAGTGGTTAATTATTGTAATTAATAATTATTTAAATGCATAATTGTAATTAGTTGATAATTATTTAAATGAATAAATTTATTATTGTAATTATTTATTATTAGTTGATAAATGAATAAATTTATTATTGTAATTAGTTCATAATTAATTAGTTGATAAATATATAATAATTTATTATTGTTATTATTTATTGTTTTACTTAATTGTTAATTAGTTACGTGTGTTTTCTAGTAAATTGCATAGTAGTACGTATTCGATTTAAATTTAGTACATAGGTTTGGTTTATTAAGTCGCACTCTTTGGAATAGATGGCGCCTCTTTTCCAAGCTTATCTCCTTAACCTAAGTGAAGTTATGGACAATTTACAATTTATTTTTTTTATGGACTTGAGGAAGTGTAAATTTTCGAAAAATTGGCCGAATGTCGGACATGGTGTCTAGAAACGGGTTATGACTGGTGACAGGATTTGGACTAAGAAAGATTTTTGTCGAAATTAGTCCTGCCTCTCGCGTTATCTCTATCCCTAACTGGCCATGTTTTTCGATTTAATCAAGGCTGATTGATTGAAAATTTACACTTTATCGTGCGGGTCGCACGTCCATTGAACGACCGAAAAAGCCAAGCTAGTGTACACTATTTAAATCTTAAACATACTTAATTAGCGTAAATTTTTAAGTTGTAAATATTATGGTAAGTAGGTATTTTAACACCGTACTCTTAGGTTTAAATGGCTCCGCCAAAGACGACATCCGGCAAGAAGAAAGCCCAACAGGAGGCAGAAGATGAGATGCTCCGAATGTTGGCGGCCCAAGTCGGTTGGCTTCAACAGGAGGGCAACGACGCTCTCAATCCGGACGGATCATCTGGTCCGTCCGTAGCGCCCTCTGGGGAAATTCCCGCTCCCCCATTCATCTCGAGCGGTGATGACGTCGACCCCTTCCAATCTCCGACGCCCGGTACCGGTTCAACGGGAAATACTCAGGCGTCCTCGACCGCCGAATCAATCATGTACAGCGCCCGCCGTAGGCAAAGGAGGGCCCCCACTGACCCGGAACCGAAAAGGACTCGGGGTCTCGTTAAAAGGGGCAAAGCGGAGCGTATTTTCAAGGCGACCGGAAAAAAGATCGACTTGCCGTACGACGAATTCACCGGTGGCCCTCCCACAGCTCAGCTAGCAAGTCTCTCGGCGCATGGGATAGGGTCAATCATCCGTAACCGGGTTCGTATCACTGCCCCTACTTGGAAGGAGGCGCCGGATCATGAGAAGGCGAAAGTCTTCAAAGATCTTTCGGTACGTAATACATCCAATTTAGTTATTATATAATATTGTTAATATTAGTTAAATTTTCATAATATATACGATTATAATTTTCTATTTATTTTTTATAGGAACAATTTGATGTGGATCCGACACCGGCCATGTTGAGGCATATCAACCAAACCGCCAACTCCATCTACAAAGATTGGAAGTACAAGCTCCATAAGTACTTCCAAGATGTCGGTCCCGTGCCTCCCCCGATAGAGCTGCAAAGGGATAGAGAAGATGAGTGGGAGTGGTTGTGTAACCATTTTGCCGATGAACAATTTAAGGTGTTAATTTATTTTTTTTATTTCAATTAAGATAATTGAATTATTTAAGTTGTAGTTATTAATTTTTTAATGATTTAATTATTTTGTGTAACAGAAATTCTCCGGTGTCAACAAGGCCAACCGGGGGAAGAAGGAGAAACACCATACTACCGGCGCCAAGCAGTTCATTCAAATAGCCAAGGAGCACAAGGATAAGGGCTCCAAACACCCTTATCTTGATGCAAGCGTAAGTGCGTACGTGACGCCTGGGCTCGATAATGAAGCGAGTCAATGCGGCGTAAGTGATATATTAATTATGTGCTTTTAATTATAGTAATTATTATTTAAATATGATTTCATTATAATAAATTAATTATTCTTTTGTAGGCAAGGGTGATAGAGCGTGCAAATGAAGAGTTGGCTAACACTCAGCTTGCGTTCCCAGATGTGCCGCCGGAAGACCTGCCTCCTCTATCCTTAGAGAGCCAAATTGCAATCGCGGATGAGGTCTACGGTCGTAGAGCTGGCAAGGAGGTTAGGCACTTTGGGCCTAGGGTGGTACGAGATTTGTCGACGACCTCCGGCTCATCATCTACGGGAGGTTCGGGGCAGCGGAGAAGGAGTCAGGCAGCGGCCGTCGAAGCAGCCATTCAAGAGGCTCGACTGGCACGAGAGGAGAATCGACGGACACAAGAGCAGAATGAGTCAATGCGGCAAAGACTTGACGAACAACAAGCACAAATAGCCCAACTCATCGCGCTCATGAACCAAAATCGAGAAGTATGTCAACCTCCTCCGAACCCATACCCCGACGACAACGACCCGGCTAGAGGCGGAGGACCCGGCGGCGCATCTGCTCCTCCAGTGTATTAGCTAGCTAGTTAATTATCGCGTTTCTTTATTTCCGAGTTCCGAACAATATTTTATAATTTTTATGGGTTTTTAATTTGGATGTGTATGTACAGATTAATTATTTATTTATTTAATACATTAATTAATATTAAAAATTTAGTTTAATTAATTAATTTGGACTATTTTTCATTATTTATATTAAATTAATAATAAATTAATCTAATAATATTTAATTTCGATTTATTTATTTTTAAAAATTAAATAGTCACTTGGACGACGGAGATTATGTTCTCCGTCGTCCAGGTGCAAAACCTAACCATAAACCCTAAACCCCTAACCCCCAACCCCTAACCCCTAACCCCTAACCCTTAAACCCTAAACCCTGCCATTCTCCGTGGCCCAGGTGTTCACCTGGACGACGGAGAATTAGTGTTTCCGTCGTCCAGGTGAACACCTGGGCCACGGAGATTGCTAGCTTCTCCGTGGCCCATGTATGCACCTGGACGACGGAAACGCTAATTCTCCGTCGTCCAGGTGAACACGTGGGCCACGGAAAAACGAGCAATGTCCGTGGCCCATGTATTCACCTGGACGACGGAGAATTAGTGTTTCCGTCGTCCAGGTGCATACATGGGCCACGGATAATGTCCGCGGTCCAAGTGAACTTGGACGATGGAGAACTAATTCTCCGTCGTCCAGGTGCTTGGACGACAGCACTTGGAGCACGGACCTTGGACGACGGAGATTCCGTCGTCCAAGTACTTAGACGACGGAAAACGTCACCTAGACAACGGAAATGGTCCGTGGTCTAGGTGCAGTTTTCTTGTAGTGTGATCGATGATGCATCATATATTACAATAATTACAATAATTAATTATCAATTAATATTCCTCGTCGTTATATTGTACTCTTCGTCATAATCGTCATCATCCTCATCCCCGTTATTCGATTGCTCCTCCTCCTCATCATACTCAACATCGTCCGAGGAATAACCTGAGTCCTCGTCCTCGTCCTCATCCTCATCCTGCGCGTCTTCTTCATCTACCTCATTAGTTGCATCAATAATCTCATCTTCAATTAGATCTGTATAACCATCAGGCATGGGTAAGCATTCACCATCTTGAACTAGGTCCATTATATCGGAGCGGATAACAGAAATATTAGGCTCTTGATAGGTAGGAATGTCTCTTTCTGGTTCAACAACATCTTCAGTCGTCGGTGTCCATTCAACTGTCATAGTATTCCATATTCCTCGATGAGAGATATGGTTCACTATTTTGCACCCTTCACCAGCTTTTGGATCATCCAGATAGAACACTTGCCTAACTAAGGTGGCAAGAGCGAAATGATCATCCTCATACCAGCTTGAGTTTGTATCGACTGATAAAAGTCTCAGGTCTTCCTTTGTACACTTGAGCCATCTACACTTTAATAGGAAAACGTTGACATCATTCCCGTATCATAGCTGAACGACATATACAATAGCCCCGTAATATAGATAATTGTCTTTCCCAACCGCTACCCCACTGTTTTATGTTCTTCTTCCTTTATCTCGGGCCAATGAATGAAACTTTACACCATTCACAAAACTTCCGGAATAAATATAGTGTTTAATCGGCTTCCTTGCTAACAAGTTCTTTGGTCAGGACCACCACCCCCCGTGGTTTTCTGATTTTTGTAGATCAATCATCTGCCAAAATGGGAAAATTTAAGGGTTTATTTTCTACAAACATGATCGATATGTATATAAATTACTAAATACCGAGACATACGTACGTACGTACATATTGGAAGAAATAATCAGGGAACTTCTTCTTAACCATTTTCTCAAATCACGCCGAACTTTTGTCCAGATTTAACCCCTGAAGCCTCTTCCTGTATGACATCATGTACGGTTCAACTTCGTCACAGTCTCGCAACACTACCTAATGTGCCACAATAAGTTCTTCCCGTGTTAACGATTCCTTTAATACTCCTCTAAACGGTCGTACGATATTTGTGACGACAGAAAGATTGATGCGTGCACTGGGATCAGAGGCAGTGGGAGGTGGTGGATCTTTGAGGTACTTGTTGCAGTAAGTAACACACTCATGCATTATGTATGTATCGACTATGGAGCCATCCGGGGATGACCTATTTTTGACGAATCATTTATACTGTCCAAGCTGCCTACAAATTCAAACGTTCAATTAATACATTGTAGAATAAGTACATATAGCTAGTAATCTCCAGTGGAACAAATTATGAATCGAAAAACTTGTATAATTAATTAGTTGTACGTACCTTTCATGAGGATACATCCAAGTGTACTGGACCGGACCAGAAATGAGCACTTGCTCGGGCAGGTGGATCATTAGGTGAATCATGATGTCAAAGAAAGCAGGGAAAAAAATCCTCTCTAGTTTGCAAATAATGTGCACAATTTGTTGTTGCAGTTCCACCACATCTGACTTCTTTAATTCTCTGGCGCATAACATCTACCACCATATGCACAATGCCGCTATTGGTTCTACGATGTCACGAGGCAAATATGGTCGAATTACCACTGGAATCAGATGTTGCAGCATAACGTGATAGTCATGTGTCTTCAGACCAACAAACTTGTGTTGCACCTCGTCCACTGCTATAATTATAGTAGCTGCATACATAGCCGGATAACGAATGCTCTTAAACCAGTGAAATACAGAATGTCTAAGTGTCGGCTTCACTGTGTAAGGTGCAGCTGACATCTTGTTGTACTCTCCTCTCCTATCCCTCCTCAACCACAAGGGACAACGTAGATTCATTGATTCCAGATCTTTGTACGCTTTGGGAGTATCTTTATTCTTGAACTTAATACTGAGAATTGTTTTCACCACGCTGTCGCACACATTCTTTTCTATGTGCATCGCGTCCAAGTTGTTCCTCAGCTTCAACTTCGACCAGTAAGGGAGTTCAAAGAATATACTCTTGTGATGCCAATAGCTGAGATCATGTGGAGGAATTGGATTGCATTTCTTTACATCCGCGTCATTAGTCAACACACCAAAGTCGAAATAGCTCAACCTCTCTAAAATCTCTTCGCCTGACCAACTACGGGGTTTAGGATTGTTCTCTACCGTCCCGTTGAAATGAGCTTCATCCTGTCGCCACAGGTGGTCATGAGGAAGCCATCTACGGTGACCCAAGTAACACACCTTCCCCGCGTGCCAACTAGAGTTCACGTCGTTCAAACATATAGGACATCCATTATATCCTTTCATCCTGCAGGCTGCCAACATCCCATACACTGAAAAATCGCTGATCGTCCACATTACGGCAGCCATCATCGTAAACATCGTGTCAATGAATTTGTCATAAGTTGGGACTCTATTTTGCCACAATAGTTTCAGCTCGTCAATCAAAGGTTTGAGGTAGACATCTAAGCACTTCCCCGGAGATTTAGGACCTGGAATTAGTAGAGTAAGGAAATTAAATTCCTTATTCATGCACATCTACGGAGGCAAGTTGTACGGCATCACAATAACTAGCCAAGTGCTGACTGCGGAGATATTACTACCCCAAGGATTGAATCCGTCTGTAGATAGTCTGAGTCTAACATTTGTAACCTCTACAGCAAAGTCTCCAAATTCTTTGTCGAAATGTTTGAAACCCTCCCCATCCGTGGCGTGTCTCAAGACATCGTCATCTATTCGCTTTTCTGCGTACCATCACATCGCCTATGATGTGTATAAAGACATGTACAGACGCTGCAATCTGGGAATCAAGGGAAAATATCGAAGAACTTTCAC
This sequence comes from Geum urbanum, assembly GCA_946800695.1. Taxonomy (NCBI): domain Eukaryota; kingdom Viridiplantae; phylum Streptophyta; class Magnoliopsida; order Rosales; family Rosaceae; genus Geum; species Geum urbanum. The sequence goes on along the minus strand of OX327001.1, from coordinate 41,331,733 downwards.
AGGAATTCTCTTTTTCGAATTCTTCCTATTCAGCTCATATAGGCACTGGCCACATACGGGAGAATAGTCCAAATCTTTATACTCTTTGTAAAACAGCACACAATCATTCGGACATGCGTCAATTATCCTGTACTTTAGGTCGAGGCTGCTCAAGATATTTCTAACCTTATAATGAGATTTAGGAAGATTGTGATCATCAGGAAGCAACATACATATTTGCTCCTGAATTTCATCAAAAGCACTAACTGACATTTTTTTGCTTTACTTTTATCTTCATTTGCTCCATCACATATTGCAACACATTCTCTCGACATCCAGGGTACACCAGGGTCTGCGCTTCAAGTAGCATCATGTTGTACTTATCTATCTCACTAGTGTCAGTGGCCAAGCTAGCAGCTGAGAATGTGTCATCATGCACATGAGTGGTATTGTAACTTCCATCTTGGTGTTGGTGTCCACCATGACTAAATCCCGGAAATGCATCATGAACCAAATCTGTAATTGGGTTCCAAGCAGGGGGGCCGGCACCACTGCCGTTAGATGAGGCACCCTGGTAACTGAAGTCTGCTGAGCTGAAGTCTACTGCATCACCATGCTTGCTTCATGTAGTGTAACTCCACATCATACCATTTTCGTACAGGTGTTGCACCATAACATTAACCTCCACATACTGACAATTAAGACATTTTTGGCACGGACACCTAAAACGATTATTTCCCTTACCATGTTCTATCGCAAAATTCACTAATTCACTAATTCCATCCATATACCGGACATCACATCTATTCCGCAACTTCATCCAACTCTTGTCCATACTTTTACAAAATTTTATAATTAATTATCATATTAGTCAATTAACTATTAATTCTATATATATATATAAATTTTCAAGTAATTATTAAACTATTATATATATACACAAATTTTCAACTACCTTAATTAAAAGAAATTATTAATTCATTATCTTCAATAATTACATTTATGAATTATTGGTGAATATACGTACGTACTCTACATTAATTACTTTAATATGTCTAACATGCATGTACGTACGTTTTGACTAAATATTAACTAAAATTTTAAACATTCATACATATATACGTACTACTGGTCTATAATTAACTAATATATATATCATCAATTTCCTAACTTAATATATTATATATAAATATATATTAGACGTACTAATAAAATTAACAATGAAATCAATCAAACGTACAATTAATTATATATATAAACCTACGTTAATGGTGTTGGAAAATTAACTACGTACGTACCTAGCCTTCTCCGATATATGGCGAATTAATCGATGGTCGGAGCCAAAGATATATATAGTGCTATCTAGCTAGCTAGCTAGTACGTTTGAATTGCATGCACGCGCGCATGTACGCGTGAGGAGAGTCTGATTAAGACAGGAAGAGATTAGTTGAGACAAGCGAGCGGAGAGGAAGAGAGTTCGGCATGGCCTTATATAATGCTTCACTTAGACGACGGAGGTGTCGGTCCGTCGTCTAAGTGGATACTTAGAGGACGAATTTGGCAATTCTCTGTCGTCCAAGTGATTACAAGGACGACGGAGAACTTCTCCGCGGTCCAAGTGGCCACTCGGGCCACGGCGTGTCGGTCTGTTGTCCAAGTGTACACTCCATTGTCCAAGTGTTACTTGGACTGCGGAGATTTCTCCGTCGTCCAAGTGCTACTTAGACCACAGAGCCTTAAGGTGAGCGGTAATCAGTACCAAAACGAATCACAGCCGATTACCCTTTTTTTGAACATTGTTGAAGGGTGATGATCATAATTTATGTGTTTGTTAAATTTACGTGTTTGTTGAAGGGTGATGATCCAAAATTACTTAAACATGTTTTTGTGTGAATTGTGTTTTCAAATAATCGAGGCTAATTTTTCAAAATATTTTCAGGGTATACCCGACTATTTTTACCATTTCTTGTCGGGTATACTAAACCTGACAACTTGCATACAGCAAGTCGTCGAGTATACTATACCCGGCGACATTCATACAACACGTCGTTGGGTATAGTATACCTGACGACTTAAATGAGACGTCACTGGGTATAGTTTTCCATTTTATCCCGAAGACGGAGTAGCCCATGCCATTCTCTCACCCTTCTCCTCCCAAAATCTCTATACCCCGCTGCCACCCATAATTGATTGTCTTTCGCCACCGAATCACCTATAAACCTACCTCTCTCTTCTCTCCTCCTCCTAAACTCTCTAAATCCTAAAACCTAAAAATCCACAGAATCACCCATAAACCTAAAAATCCTCCTCTCCTCCGCCTTCCACCTGCCGCCAGCCACCTCCTATCTCTCAAGGAGTTCCTAAAAAACAGTACCTCTCTCCCTCCCCCCCCCCCTTCTCTCTCTCTCTCTCTCTCTCTCTCTCTCGATTACAATAAACTGTTTGTGATGAACCGGTTATGTTTGTGATGGTAATGTATATGTTGATTGATGATGAATAGATTTATAGGTTTGTTGAAGTTGGTGATTGATGATTGATGATGATGATATTTAGGTTCTATTTTATCTTAATGTATATGTTGATTGATGATGATATAGGTTTGTTTTATGTTAATGTTGATTGATGATGATGATTGATGATGATATTTAGGTTCTACTTTGGTTTATTGAGGTTTGTTGAGGTTGATAATGAATTATTAAATTTTAGAAATGATGTTTAATTGATTGATGTTGATGAATGATGATGTTTAAAAAATACAGCAATCAGATGTAGATTGAGTTTATTAATGTTGAAGATATTCAAATTATGTGAATTTTAGGAATCATGCACTTTTTTTTGGGTAGAGGAAAGAATGCGACATCTAAGAATTGAGAAAACAGATCCAACGACGACAGTTGCGGGTCCGGCTCGAACAACCAGCCTTAGTGCAGCCCGTACAACAATCATTGCCGACAACTACTTAGAGGCACTTAGGAGACACCTGTGCATGATGATGTGACTGACCCCCAAAGACCACAGAGCACGATGCAGCTTTTGTTCTCCAACAGGAGCCAGATGTCTAAGCCCGGCTCTACGGGTCCTGACCCCTTCACGTCAGAGTATGCCAGACATGAGCCACGTGTCGGGTACACCTAGCTATATGGGTCTTGCTCCTTCAGGTCCTCGAATGCTAGAAATGAACCTGCCAGAGCCAACTCCAGGTCCTTCTCCCGGTCATGTCGGTGGTTCAGGGACATCGTCATCTGGACAACAAGGATGTGTCTTCCCTTCTCACCTCTATCTCCCCTCGTAGGGCATACCTGCCCTGCCATATGTTGATGACACGGGAAACCCTATACCAGCCGTCGATGATAAGGGAAACCTTATTCACATCCACCCGAAGGAAACATACGTCTTTCAGCCGTTTGATACACCTCTGAAAAGTGCAAGGATAGCAAACGCATCGACATCAGAATCATCGGGTAAATAGTAAATATATGCATTATTTAATTTCAAACTTTCCAATAATTTATATATTAAATTGGGTGATCCTGTTTTAATTTTTCTTAC